>OX352289.1:23710274-26210274 GCA_947086415.1 Pammene aurita
CACAAGCCTTATTGAGCTTACCTAGTTGGTTACTAAGTTCTGTTACCAGATTTCTGACTGATAAAATATAAAATAAAGTTTTAAATAAAAATTTTAAGTAATTATTTAATAGCCTAATTTCTAAAGAACATAACAACGTATAATAATATACAAATCAGATGGGAAATTTATTGAAAATCCTTGTAAAGCACAAGATTTTGCTGAAGACGCAAACACGCGGTTAATTTAAGAAAATTACACTTTACAAAATTGCATCAAATAAATATTGCACCTTTGTTTAGAAGGTTATATTGCTTGTTTGTAAGTAACGTGTTTATTAGAGGTAATTGCGTGACCACCATTTAATTTTCTTGCGATTTTATCCCGCAGATATTCCCAGTTGAAACATTGCCTTTTTTTAAGTTTTGCACAAAAGACATAGATTTAGACTGCTATGGAACAAGCAGACTTGCAACGTATGGTCTAGTATTTTATCGGATAGACCCACGTGAATTATACATATACCAAATTGAAGCTAAAGAATATAGCTACCGAATTATGCAAGACTGATGCGTCTTAAACGTGATTAATAATGAATAGGATTTAAAATCAACATGAACAAGGAGTGTAATTTTGACGTATATTTTTCACGCCTTTTTCCGAGTTATATAAAGAATTCTGAGCAACTGCGATAATAATTTTCAATTCAATATATTTTGATGTATTGACTATTAAATAAGCTTTTAAATGATGTACATGACAAATTAAAATGTTGCTACCTATTCCTATTTATTTAGTGAAAACTCTAGTAACAGAACTTAGTAACCGACTAGGTACTGTGGGACTAGGTCGATTTGTGTAAGATTGTCCTATAATATTTATTTATTTTATTTATTTATAGTTTCACAGACGCCGTTGCACTGTCGAAACCGATACTCCCTTATCTCGGGTGGCGTTGAGTTCTTTGCAAATTTCAAGAGCAGTTCGAGTACGTTGGCGTTTGCTCTACACGCAAATTAATTTGTCTTCGCTTTTAGACGTGACTTTTGGCATACTTGAACGAGACCGACTGTTATGATGTATTTTGTTTTCGTTCCAAAGCACTCACAAGCACAGTTTGAGAAACCTTCACTTTTTCTGCGATTTTCCGCGTTGTGTTACAGAGACAGAGTTACAATAACAGCACGAGTTTAGACACACACATCGGGTTTGCGCCCCATTTTAAATGATTTCCAACTTCAAGAAATCTCTGAAATGGTGAAATGGATCCAATTTGCGAATAACATAGACTAATGTATATGGCGAATAATAATAAAACAATTCCTCGAAGAGGTATTTAAAGCCTGTCCAGAAATATATGATTATTGTCAAGAGGGCGCTATTATTCTCATTTATATGGCAACAGTCATAGAGCGTATAATTGTCTATGGTATAGTGACATCTTGATTTGTTTACCTGTCAGCTCTGATGTTAATTTGAAAATGTTTGCACAGCGAAATAGTTTCATTTCCCGAGTGTATTATTTACAGCCGTTTATTATATACACTATTTACAATGTTTCGCTTTTGAATATGGATAATTTTGGGATATTTTTGTCGTTTATTATTTCATGTTCAATACTTTATTAGTATTCAAGTAAACCGTGTCAATGACACTTGACAACAGTGACAGCCTATCACATGCACTCACACATGCATATCATTTTGTCATTAAAATTATTGCCAGTGTAAGAAATTAGTTCCAATGAAATTCCGCAACATGGCGCATGATCATATATTTCTGGTCAGGCTTTATATTGTTATATGGTAGTAATGGAAACAATTAAACGTTTGAAATTAAAAACATATTCTATATTTGAACATAATTTAATCTTATTTCACATAGTGAACTTAAACTTTTGACCGGTACTGTATATTGTATGCCACTATTTAGTTATGTAGTTAAATTGCAGAAAAAATATTTTTAGAGGGGGCGCTCCATATATGTAACTTAATTTTGAAATATTTATTTTTACCAAATATCAACATTTTACTGAAATTTGTACGATTTAAACATGTCCATCTAAGTTTCGGTTTCGGCCAAAACTTGATTCAGAGCCGAACCTTCTGTTTCGGTTTCGGCAAAAAAACATGTTTCGGTCGGACACTACAATTTATGTTGAGCTTGCCGGTATGCCTCGGGGAAGTAGGGGAATAAGATAGGTACATAAAAATTTCTAAAGCTATTATCGTAAGTTCATCCATGGTTCATCCTTACTGGTCTTATCATGTAAACAAACACTTCTCAAAGAACTTATCACATTTTTTCCTGGGATTATCACTTAAAATGTTATTATATACTTAAAATACACTCCCAATTGAATTTTCTTCAATAATCGAAGTAACGAACGGATAACCAGAAAAATAATTTAATATTTTTTACTATTGCAACATAACTTCACATTTTATAACGATTTTGTCAAGAGCATATGTCGTCTTAGTCTTTTGTAATTCGTTTAGAATTCAAGGTCACTTACATTTTGACAAATTGTTTTCGATTATGCTCACATAATCTATTGACCAAACTGTTATAAAATGGCAGATGATGTTGAAATAGTTGAATGTAATAGTATGGTAAAGGAAAATATATCTTGTATAATCTTTTCTTGTTGTTATTAACAAATATCTATATAATACCTAGCGCGACGTCAAAAACTGTTAGAAAATATTTTTTACTATAAGTAATCATATCATATTCTCTAACTAAAAAATAAAATCGCACTTGTGAGTTATCGAAGCTCAAAACTGTTCGCGTACTGTACTAAAGTAAGAATGAAAAAAATTCACTTTATAAAATGTTGCATTAGGAAATTCAATTATAAACTTATCGCTCAACTGTATTGCTCCAATCGTAGGGTTTCTATGCGTTGTGGGGTAGATTTGGCGACTCAACAAGTACGAATCTAGTTGGAAGTGTAAGCTCAGATAATATGAAGAATGAGTAATGGTATGTACTAGTCATACTAGTGCGAGGTATACCCAAAAAACCGCAAACAATGTACAATTTAGTCGTTTGGCACACGCATTCTAAAGGTCAAAACCAAAATGTTCCCCGCAGTTTAAAAAAAATTTAGCCATCGTATCTGGAGGAGCCCAAACTTTATTTTTGTTTTAATTAATAAAAATGGCTAAAATATAATGATGTGGTTATATACACATTTAGTATCGTCTTAAAAAGCTCCTTCATATGATACCATAAAAGATAGGTTTCTAAAAAAAATTTTTCGGTACTCCACTCCTAAGGGATTTTTTTAAAGAACTGCGGATCAAAAAAATTGTTTTGACCTCTAGTATGCGTGTGCCAAATTAACTGTACATGGATTTGCGGTTTTTCTTTGAAATTGGGCTCGTACACCATCCACTATCATACCCGCAACCCACAAATCAAATTATACACTGTGGCCATACGTAATGCTAATGCTAATGCTATTTCTTTTGTGCTTGCATGAAAGCATGCTCCTGATGAACGCGCGTTTTCTTTTTTAGCCTCAGGAGTAAAGTTTGGTTTTGCCTCTTCAAGTTTCGACGTGGACAAAATACAATTTTGTCCTTGACTGATGATTTTATTTTATAGCACCGGTAACTTAATTTACAGTCGTTGATAACAAATCCATTACAATATGTTAATATCGGTTGCAATGCGTACCTTTTTACGACAGACATTGATGTTTATTCAGTTTATTCTGCAAGCATGTGAAGCTGGGTGGCGTAATGATTATTAAGTTTTTGTAAAAGTAAGTTAGATTATAAAATGTAGTAAAATCATCTGCGCACTGCTAATAACAAACTAGCATTGTAATACCTGTAGCACGGTGGGGGACAGTCAACCAAAGGGTGCGCTTCAAACATCAATAGGGAATATTACGTAAAACTCTTGCGTAGGGGGAGGCACTAGCACAAACAGAGGGCCTATCGCGAAACACGAAATCCAAATTTCGATACATGTCTCTCTATCACTCTTGCATATTCGAGCGATAGAGGCAAGTGTCGAAACTTTGATTTTCTCGTTTCACGATAGGCCCTCTGTAAACAAACCGCTTTAGTGCACAAATGACATATTTATTCGTTACAAAGGACCATGGGCAAAATGTCCCCACCCACCAACAGAAACGAAACATGTCTCATTTAGTAGATCGTGTCAACCGGATGATTTTTTACTATGACGAGGATCACCATATGTATGGGGTTTTCTTGGAAAACCGTATTTTGTTTTCATATATATTTTGTTAAATTCTTTGAAAGTTACAAGTAGAAGGTTACAGAAACATTATATTACTAGCAATAATAAACAACAACATTTCTTTAAAAAAAATACAGACGATTTGAGAACCTCCTCTTATTTTTGAAGTTGGTTAAAAAAAAGGAAAACAAAAATTCGCATATAGAGCTATATATTATTAGATCTACAATACTTACTTAACATATGATACATATTATCAGTGTTAACTTAAAATTATTAATATTTTTAGCCAAAACTCTTAAAGAAAATTGAAGATGTCTGTCCTAAATATATGTATGTGACGTATATATATATAAACAAAATACGGTTTTCCAAGAAAACCCCATACAAAGGGCAATCCTCGTCATAATAACAAATCATCAGGTTGCCAAGATCTATTAAATGAGACATGTTTCGTTTCTGTTGGTGGGTGGGGACAGTGCCCATACAAATTTGCCCATTGTCCTTTACTATGAAAACTTGTCAAAAAACTGTTTAAGGCCTATGTATAAGTAAGTCTAAGGTCAATGTGGCTAATTCCGTCATAGGGACTATTCCGTCCACGAGCGTATATTTCTTTGATTTTAAATCGTATGAAAAAACCATTTGCTTTTGATGGATGAAACAGTTGCTGAAACTAAAGGCAATCGCTGCTTTGTCAATGAATTTATCAATATAGTTCGTTTTCGAGAAAAACGCTAATGGACGGAATAGACCCTATGACGGAATTAGCGTCATTGACCTTATGGCTTACAATATGTGCAGTGCTGCACTCTGGCGGCAGAACATTGCAGTAATACCACAAAATAATATATGTAATCGTATTACATACAGAAGTTTATCTTCCCTACAAAATCAGTATTTGACAGAACTTTGACACATGACGTCTGCATACAATTTTGCCTTCGACTTTCTAGGGTTGACAAGTACGCGATAGTTGGATTGCTGGACCTGCCCCAATCTACCTAATTCATCAGTAATTTTAATACATAACTAAGATAAATGTAAGATTTATTATACCTAATTTGCCCAATCTAACTGTTATTTTAGAGCAAAACGACTACTTAAATATTTTATCTTATCTGTGGTCATGCGGCCCATGTCGATAATTATTGTCAGAAAATACAAACTACTGACACATTACTCACTTTTATTATTTATCGTATGGCTACATGTCACTGGATGTAGATAGGCATTTCTTATCTGGGGTAGTAGTAGTGGGAAAACAGATGATCAAGAAAATCCATTGAGTGCTGCGAGGTCCAGATGGGAAAGTGCATCTGCAAAGTTTCTTACTATTTTAGCACCACTCAGGGATCACGTGTAGGGTTGTCTTAGTGTTTCCTACGGACGCAGAGTAACATTGATCCCCATGCGTATAAATATGCTCGGCAGAATAACCCGCCAGGCCGGGCGACTACAGCCCGTCCACCGTCGACTTGCAGTACTCGACCAGTGCCCGCGTGTAATAGACCCGGAATTTTAGGGAAGTCTACCCGCAACTCTCAGAAATGAAACATCCGATAATAAATTTGAACACAGACTAAAGGAACTTTTATTGTCTAGGAATTTATATTCTGGTGAAGAATTCACTGCAGAATTTAAAAGAACTGTAAAATGTTAAATATTTTTATAGAGTATTTTTACTTTGATTTGTCTTTTTACGTAATAGTGTTGACGTCATTACCTCCTTAGTCAAAACGAGACACAGTCCCCTAGATAACATTCACCACTTTGGCCTCACTTTGTGTTCGAAGAATTAGATCCACTTCATATAAATCCATTATACTAACCAAGGCCGTAGCTGCCACTTCGTGGAGATGTACACCCTTGGTAACACGCCGTATTGGATCTTAATGGCAATTTGTGTGATATTCATTCCCACATCGCGCTTTAGGCTAGTTCGTATAACCTTTTGACCGCCATATACAAATCACGCGCACGGAAAGTCGTGCTCTCAGCGCCAGCACGTGATATCACGTCCAAAATATAACAGGTATGCATTGCGCACACGCTGGCGCTGACGAAATTATTTTTCCGTCCTATGCCTAGCGGTGAAAGGGTTAAAATAAAACTTAGTAACCTCTATTATATGGGGATGAAAAAGACGGTATGATTATCTCTGTCTATGCTTGAAGTGAGACAGTCCCTGGCCAAACTATATTTAATACGATGAAAAAACTATGTTTTTCAGGTTTGCCATAAAGGCCACGATTGCAAACTAAAGCGTACTTCGCCAACGGCTTACTGTGACTGCTGGGAAAAATGCCGCTGCAAGGCTTTGGTCGGCGGCAACTGGGCAGCTCGCTGTGATTTACTTATTCGACTCGCTAAGGACACACAACTGGCCACGCATTTCAATTCTAGGTTAGAATCAATATATCACATCAGTTGGTACGGTATCATCAGTTAAAAGAACAATGCGTTTACATATAATTATCGTATGTCAATCACAAATACACGTGTTTTCAGGGGCGAATCGATTCTACTATTCCTAGTGCAAACTGTCGGCCGGCAAGCAGTCGAACAGCGACAATACAGAGCCGGCGGAGGCCGCGGACGAGGGCCGCGAAAGCAGCCCGGCTCTGATGCTGAAATTGATGCTCCTGATCACGACTTGGAGCCACCTAGATTCGCACGCCGCGCCCTGCTATTCTTACTCAGTATGTACCATGTATATTTCCTAGAATTCAGTCTTACAAACGGGCTCGTTGAACACTATTTGCGGTCTGTAGTAGTAAACTCAAACTTCAAATATAGGTGCTCATACACATGCCTAACCTATTCAAACAAAATTTAAAAATATTTTTTTACTCTTTACTGCATACGAAGTCCGTTATTATAACTTTCAACTCTAATGTGGCAGAGTTCAAATTCCACAATTTCTTTGTCAAGCGGTAAAGGGTTAAACTTAACTTGGAGTCAATTCAATTTGTTTAAGAGTCGTTCTTAGCAGATGTGTTGAAGAGAATTCGAAATTCATGCAAAGGCATTAAGAGAATACGATTCCATAATAAACGAGCAGTTAGAAGAGTACAGTCACATTGAGTTCTTAACAACAATTGTTTGCTAGGTGATTGGGCGGCGGTTGAAGCAGCTGTGTCTTGCGGCGCCAACGCCTCAGCCGGGGAGGGCGACAGCCGCCCCGGCAGCCCCGCGCCGCACCAGTCCGGCACCACCTTACTTGACAAATTTACTCACGCACTTATCGTCAAGTGCACCAACGAGGTGACTTTCCTTTCCACATGCTTTTCATTATTTACATTGTATACAGGTTGTTTAGAATCTATACTAACTGATTAAATGTGATTTTAGATGCTTGATACACTTCTAAACACGCTAATAAGAGAACAACAAAACGAAACTATACCGGGTCGCCCAGAAAGAGCGCGTGAAGTAGCGCGTAGATTTGTACGCTCGGTGGCTAGGATATTTGTCATATTCAGCGTAGAAATGGCCCCGGGTGCTGCTAAAAAGAAAGGGTATGGTTGACTTTATTTATTTTATTGACTTGAATGAAATGTCCTATTCTTTATTTTTGAAACGGTTACTAAAACGGTAATCTGTTTTTAGGCCACTCTCGATAACTTCTTCATTGGTCCGGTGTCGACGTGTATTCGCCGCTTTAGTGGCTCTTGCAGTAGAAGAGCTGGTCGAGGCAGCCGATGCCCTACTCGCCCCTGTGCGTTTAGGCGTCGTGCGCCCCACGGCCCCATTCCCCCTAGCGACAACCTTCGTTGATCTTGTTAACGGAAGTGAAGATTTATTCGGAGTAGAGCCGCTATCTACGGCAGCCTCACGCCTTGCACATTCCCGACGGTATATTAATTGCTTTTGTTTAAATAAGATAATGTTGTGTACATTATTTGACCAATATACCTACTGTGAAAATCATAATCGCAACATGCTTCTGTAACGCGCGATGTATTGTCTAGAGAGTCGAATGCGGCGTCGGGTCGGGACACAGGCGCGGGAGGCACGTCGATGGGCAGTTCCACGTTAGTAGCCGACAGGTCGTCGACACCGGTCGCCACCGAGTATGCGGACGAGGTCGCTGGCGAGGCGCTGGGCGGCGATGACGACGCCTCCGAGACCGACGAGCCCAACCCCGCCGTGCCGGTCCCGCCCACTGATAATCAGCACGATGATCCGATGGGCGATAGGTAATCATTACGCTTTCTCATACTGCCTGGCCAACAGCGATTCCGCTGGTCACTTATCTGTTGTCGTTAAGCTTATTGCGTGTTTTTCAATTCGACACCACAAAGTTTTTCCTTTTGGTATTTATTAATAAATCATACACAGTTCTGGTTAAAAAAAAACTTTTTTTTCAGAGGTCAAGATCAACACGTAGTAGTGGAAAACGGCACAGAGCGCGCAGAAGGCGGAGAGAGTGAAAGCGAGTTGGACTTATTGGCTGAAGCCGAAACAGAGTCCGATTCCGATGATCAGGACAACGCAGACCCGGCGCAGCGCAGCGTGCAGACGGGTGCCGCACAAGGATCTGATGGAGGTACAGTTATAATTCTAAAGTTACTTTTATTACAATTTTAATTTTTGAAATGCCTTGGGATAGTCGCCTTTATTCTGTTGTGTGAGCCACAACGGAGCGCACCATAAAATTGGCCTTTAAATTGCCACAATTGCCATAACATAACGAATCCTTAAAAATCATAATTTATAAAGACCTTGGCACAAGGCATATTGGAATAAAAGTGCATTGGTTTGTTTACAACCGTCAAAAGGTGGCGTGTCGAAATTCGACGTTCTTGTCGTACTGCAGCACTCTACAGACACAGTATGATTCCATCCAGGTTAACTTTTCCGAGTGAGGTAGGACAGTGGTAGGCCACCGCACTGCATCGTGTTTCCCGATAACATAAACCGAGGTTCATGCATCGAGTGGTTTGACTTACGGACTGTAGGGTCCTCTCAGAACAGAACATTTTGTTTGTCAGGAATAGCTTCTCTTCTTCTATACCCAGAAGACGAGAGCGGCGACTCGACGCAGCCCGAGGACGAGGACAGCGAGGCGGGCGAGACGGACGAGCAGGACGGGGAGGCGGAGCCGCCGCTGCACGACGGCGAGACGCTCGAGCGCCGCGCGGCGCCGCCCTCGCGCCCCAACCTCGCGCCGCACTCCATGCAGTGGGCCATACGGTACTGTACCCTTACATCATTGTCGATCCCGATCCGATCGCGTCCACAGTTTGTGTGGAAACATTTTATGACGACGTTGAATTCTACGACACATTATAATATTATCATGCTTTAACCAAAGAGTTATATAAGAGTTGAATGTAGGAAACATTCTAGCTTACAATTAGACACATGAAGTAAATACTAGCTGCGTTAACCTTTACGGAGTTCGCTGAGAGCCATCTTTATTGCCCTCTTATGTATGTACCTGCCACTTGCCATAGCTAGATTTTCGTTTAAAGTTATCCTCGTAACATGGGTATGTTGGTTAACCATCTGCTATCATGTAAGTAGTTCCCGGGAGAACACGCGCGGCACGAGCAGCAACGCGGGCGGCGTGCGGCTGGCGGGCGGCTCCTCGCTGGTGTTCATCGACCCCGCGTCGCTGCGCCGCTCGGCCGCCGCCGCCGCCGCCGGCGCGCACGACCCGCACTCTACTTCTACCACAGCTTCCTACCTCGCCAGGGCTTTCGGTTTGTATCAGTTATACATATCTCAGTTACTCATGTACTATTACTGTTTCCACTATTATGTTCGTCGATCTCACGTTATGCACAAATGGATCGTCAAATTGACTGAGTTTGTGGCAAAACCGAAACTCCAAATTACAGGGGAGGTGCATTTATTTATGCTAGCAGAATAAAAATGCTTTTGTTGTTTACTGTTAAGTTGCGCTTACATACTTGACATTGCTCTATTTAATGCATAATACTGTTGCTATTAAGAGTCCTATTTTGTCAATTTCGTATAAATTGTTCCTTTGTGTTTTACAGGCATCGTCATTCGACAAATAGCCGACTTGCTATGGGAATACGAGCGCGTTTCATTGCCCATACCTCGAATGTTGCCGCTCTCATATCGCGAAGCGTTACGCTTGCAATGCTATCTCGAGAGACAACTTAAACCGACTTGGGATTGGTTAGTGACGGTAATGGACGCAACTGAAGCACAACTAAGGTAACTTATCCATTTGCACTGTTCTGTTCTATTTGTAACTTATAAAAATGTAAGTTGAGTTGATATGTGCATAACATAAATTTTGTTTTCAGATTCGGTGCCTCGCTGACATCCAACAACGTAAGCACAACAACAGTGGAGAGTGGACGGACGAACGCACCCGCCGTCCGGCGCGCTACGTCCTTCACGTCGCCGGCGACCCGCATCATAGGGTTCTCGGAGGGTCCTAGAACAAGAGACCGAGAACAAGGTACGTGGCACTATTTGGTCGTTTTAATAGTTATTTATAGTAGAGGAGTCTTAAGTCGCCGACTCAATGCCAGCGGGCAGCTGGGCGGTGCGAGCAATGCCACCCGGCGCTACCGCTGTTGTCTAAATCAGTTTCACTCAGGTCTATCTTTACATTCTAATTGAGTCGCTCAAACCCGCCGCTCGAGCCGCTCGGTCCGAAAGACACTTACAAGAGATTGTTTGACAGGGGTCTAAAGGGAAAATAACCACCTCGTTGTAATATAGCCTATTACAACGAGGTGGTTATTTTCCCGAAAGAAGTGAGTATTTAAACAGTATACGTACAAAAAAAGAATCCAGCGTTGCGATTAACTTCGATATGTGTTGTGATTAGTTGATTTAATATGGTGAAGGGTTCTGATTAGTCGATTTAAAATGTTTTGTAAATCATAAATATGTAGTAATATTTTCCCTAGAGGAAATGTACTACTTTAGTCCGGCTTGGTAAGCAGAATATGACACACTTTTTGAGCATGAGAAGTTAAAAATGTGTATACGGCGGGCAGCGCTAGCCGGGCCTCATGCCACACCATGTGTAATTCTCGTCGAGTTTAAACGGTTGTTCATTTGCCAGTACCTGATGTAATTCGCGTTTACGCAGGCGTGGAGGCGGGCAGCGCGCGGCGCGAGTTTTTGGCCTACTGCCTGTCACTGCTGCGCGCGCACAGCGCCGAGCACGCGGAGCAGCTGCCCGTGCTGGACGTGGCCGCGCTCAAGCACGTGGCGTACGTGCTGGACGCGCTCGTCTACTACATGCGCGCCGCGCAGCCGCAGCCGCACCACCACCATCATCTGTGGTCGTCGGTGAGTGCGACATCTTTACTCTTACATTTATAATTGCTGGGTTTGTACTCTCCTGTAAGTGGATAATTAAATCGGTGTCAATTTGTTTAAACAAAATCTTCGTTTCAAGTTTAATAGGGTTTTAGTAAAATGTCGATAAATCCGACGAAAATAAATTGATTACTTATATACCGTACATGAAATATGAACATAATTATCTTGTTTTGCTATTTATTTCTGGCGATTATGAAAGTATAGGTACATGTACTTTGCTTTTCATTTCGAAACTTACTAATTACCCAGGATGAAAACGAGAACGAGGAGGGCGATGAGGAAATGGTAGTAGGCGGCGCCGCAGCCGCCGAGTCCGACAGTGAGGGCGAGGGCGCCCGTGGACGCTCGCACAACTTCTTCCAGAGGTCGGACTCCACGCTGTGTCTCGGATGCCCGCCGCCGGACCCGTTCAACAGTGAGTTATCAGCAGCAGCTGAACTCTTTAATCTACTTCAAAACCTCTATAAAATTGGATGTTTGAAAAGAATGCGTAACAACGGTTATGTTTATAGTGACGATGCAAGATGCGCTCCCGCTGGCCGACCAGCCGCAGCTGCTACAGCCCAACGCCCGCCGCGAGGAGCTGTTCGGAATGCCCCGGCAGCCCGTCACCGTGCCCGCCTCCGGCGATGCGCCGCCGGGCGTCAACAACCCGCTCGAAGGTTAGTAAATGTAGAGTCTACTGCTTCACAAATACGACCCCCTCAAGAAAAAGTTTAATCAAGTAGTACAACAGGGTACTTTGTTTTTTGTGTAAGGAGGTAAATTTGTTTGATTTTTACCTCAATCTATTTACTGTGTGTTTAGCCAGTAACAAACTCAATGTTGAATATTTTTGTTTGAGTGGTTGGTTGCAATAAATCCGAAACATCTATAGATACTAGTCCATGTCGCATTTACTCTGCCTCATAAAACTCACCATCCTCTAGACTCGAGTTTGTCCTGGCTTTCCGACAACCTAATTCCATAAAATGCCTGATATGGCTATCACTCTCAATATTTTCTTCGGGCGGTTGTCCTTCAATAATGTTCGTACAGTTGGTATACGTAAGATTGTTTGACGCAGTGGTGCCACGCCGCTTGGGGTTGTCCACGCGAGGGGCAGAGCGCAGCTGGTGGTCAGGCACGCGGCCCGCTTCCGCTCCGCCGACGCATTCGCACTCGATGGCTAGAGACGAACCACAAGTAACTAAAACCAAACATTACTATTAATAACTTTGCCCCAAAAAAATTATTTTTGTGAATTTGATTTATAGTTGTGTCGTATACACGGTGAATCTGAGTAACCCGACAGATTTTAACCATAAATTCCTGATCATAATTGGAGACTAAAATGTCTTATATACTTTTCTGGAACTGACCTAGTTTCAGAGTTACTACCAATTAAATAAAAAAACATTTTTTATTGTGACTCGGTGCAAGATTTCACCCTTTATGGGGTCTAGTCTAAACATTCTTATTGACAGATATCAAACTGCCAAGGAATACTTTACGTAAACTATTTTTTACGATAAAAATGCACATTTTACGTATTTTAATCGACAGTTTTACCAATAACATTTGTTTTTATGTTTAAGAGCATTAAAAAAATCGAAAAAACACCAAAAAAAAATTTTTTTTGGTGAAATTGACCTAAATTCATAACATTTATTACTCCTTATTATTAGACCTCGAATTTATGGTTAAAATCTGTCGGGTTACTCAGATTCACCATGTATAATCTCGTGTTTTTCTTACCAGGATTTATCTTGTGCTAAGGATCCTATGGGGAAAATGGACGTGGATACCGACGGAGAATACATATCTGACTCCGACTCGAACGAAGCTCGTCACATTTCCAGGAAGAAGCATCACAGCAGGTACTGGCCTATTTCGTCTTAATCGCCAATGTTTGAATGGCACATTTTTATAGATAGACATCAAATGTTGGGGAACGATTCTTGTGACGTAAAGCAGTGGGTTTTTGTTTTCTTTCAGACACCCGCACTCGGCACTAGCTAGCGGATTGGGGTCGATACCGGAGCCCAGCGCGCCGCCCTCGGAGTTCCACACTCTTGTCAACACCGCCTGCTCGATCATAGAGGCGCCGCATCGACAGGGACTGGCGTCTTTGGCTTCTCCAGGTTTGCTAACTCTCTATTGTTATTCAAGTGTAATTTGCTTTTATTATTGCTTACGCATCCTCGCTCGTTGGAAAGAGGTTTATGGATTGTGTTTTCCGCAGGTCCGAGCGGGTCGGGCGTCGGCATCGCTCTGGAGCCCCGCGCCTCATCGTCGCGCAGCCCCATCAAGACTGTCATTGTACGTGCTGTAAGTCACTCCACTTTTATGGGGGACTTTACTTATCAAAATTTTAACCCGATTCTTCTACTAGATTTCACCAAATACAACTCTTAAGTACTCTAGCTCTGGCTTTGATCAACTTTAGACGATAAATAAAATTACCCCTAGCAGTGAAGTGTAACTTTGTAAGTTGTGTTACTTTCCACTTTTCAGTTTCTGCTTTTTATATTTACTAATATAAGTATTGAGTAATTGACAGCAAACTATAACTCGGTTTACAATAAAGGGCGAGTTGCTGAGCGCCGCGGACCCGCTGGAATCGCAGGAGATCTCCGCCCACGTGACCGTGGAGACCACCGGTTTGCCTCCGCCGCCGCTCATACCGCCTATAAGCACGCCGCAGCAACCGTAAATATGAACACCTAATGAATATGTATAACGTAACTGTTAAACTGTTGACTGGTGTATTGAAGGTGTGTATTGTTCATAGACGCGCGTGCCCCTCGCTGGGCGCGTCGGTGTCGCACGACCTGCTGCTTGGGCGCTGGCGGCTATCGCTGGACCTGTTCGGGCGAGTGTTCACCGAAGACGTGGGGCTGGAGCCCGGCTCTGTCGTCGCAGAACTCGGCGGCTTCCCCGTCAAGGAAGTCAAGTTCCGCCGAGACATGGAGAAACTGAGAAATTCGCAACAAAGAGATCTTACATTGCATAAGGTACATACTGTTTTATTTTCAACTGACTTCAAACTTTCGAAGGAGTTCTCTATTCATCGGGATCTTTGTTAATTTTTGTTTTTTCAACCGCCTTCAAGATTTCGAAGGAGGAGGCTATCAATTCGTCGGGATCTTTATTTTTTTTTGCTATTTTTTTTATGTATGTTCACCGATTATTCGAAGACGGTTGGACCAGGGATCGTTACCGGTATTATTAAAAATCAAAATAGCGCCCGACTTATGCAATGTTTAAGTGATATTATTCAATGTAATTTAGGTAAACGTAATAAATTATCAGATTATAGAAAAAATATTCAAAAATATTTATTAACAACCGAGATACCGTAATTGAATACCCGTTAATTTGTATGAAAATAATACCTGTGTTCGATCCCTGGGTTGGACCGATTTGGAAAATTCTTTTTTTGTTTGTAAGAGTATACTTCACAGTTGGTCCCATTGTAATCAGGTCAGGATCTGATGATGGGACCCTGGAGAAATCGAGGGAACTCTTCCACTATTATAGGCATACCTATAGTGATTCCAGTATTTTTTACAGCAGCTGCTTTTGGAAAGGTGGATGCTAAGTGAAGTCGGTTCTTTTTAGTTTAAAATTATTTATGTATGTTCACCGATTATTCGAAGATGGCTGGGACCGATTTGAAATACTCTGTTCATTTTTTTCAAACAGGGTTGGCAAAAACCCGGGTTTTTTCAAAAAATATCTACCCACTGGGTTTTTTGGGTAATTTCTGGTTTTTTCGGGTTATTTCGGGATAATAAAGTTTTTTGTTTGAATTTAGATTTAAATGCATTTAATTTTATTGCATTTTTTCTACCAAATATTTTTGTAACTGAATAATATGGCATGTGTTTTCTGTCGGTTGGGGAAATCGCCAGTCTGGCTTCAAGTTTATTATTGGAGGATGATGATTAATGAATTATATATTGGTTGGCTACTACCTACTTAATAAATATGATAAACTAAACCCCAAATATTAAGTTTCACCAACAAATACAAGAATATACAAAGTAGTAGGTAACCATTATATAATTTAAGACTTTTTACAGCTTAAATCAGATTTCTTAAGTCAATTTATTTAAAAAACCCACTTTTGTCAAAAACCCACGGGTTTTTTCAGCTGGGTTGTACCCAATTTAACCCAGTGGGTTTTTTTGGGTTGGGGACGATTAAGCCAACCCTGGTTTCAAAGGGTATATTAGAGACAAATGGGCACGTTGTCATCTGGTTAGGATCTGATGATAGGATACTGGAAAAATAGAGGGAACTACAAATATTATAGGCACACCTATAATAGTGATTAGGCGTGTCCAAATTTGATGCACCGCCTCACGAGGAAATTGCCGCGGGAGGCAGCTCGGCTAGTGTAGACGTGCCTCGGCCGAGGCAAACGCACGCGCGGCCTCGAATGTCTCGGGCGAGGCACGTTCACACTAGCCGGGTTGCCTCGCGAGGCCGTGCGTCAGGTCTGTACACGCCTAAATATTTGAGTGTTTTTACAGTAGCTCGGGCATTTGCTCTTGGTAAGGTGTCGCTTAAATGAAGTTAGTTCTTTTTTATTAACATGCAAAGCCTATGTAAGATTTCCCTATGCTATAAATATCACACAACTCCTAGCAGCCTTAACCAGAGAGTAATGACATATTGCACGGGACCCCTGATTTTGACGTGAAAGTCCAAAAATTTTACGGACCTCGAATAGTAAAAAATGTTCATCGTGGGACACTCTGTCTATGGTCAAAAATTCACAATTTTTTTCACTTTTGTATTGAGAGAAAACCCTACTAGTGCGGCCGACCGACATCGAAATTTGTTCACATTTCGAGTCCTATAAGACCGATCGGTTCGCGTGAGATGTCATTTGAAAGATTATTAAACATACTATAATTGTTTTTAAATAACCCTAGTCATCACATCAGTCGTTAACAAAACATTTGAAAATATGATTTTTACCCGTGTGCATGTTTGCGTAAGTACTGATAAAACATGCTTATAACTAAATAAATTATAACTTGAGCACAATTAATATTAAAATATATACGGGAAATATTATGAGCTTTCCAAAAACATAAGTTTAATTTGTATATAATACAACTATAACTAAGTATAGTACGATTTTTTTAAGACGTCGGTATTGTCGGTAGAATTCCTTAGTAAAAGATTCCGACAACTTAAAAAATGACCACTATAATGATGAATTTCGTTCACTGCGCATAGTCTTTTATTATTTTTTCAGAATCTATTTTACGGATGAAATCGTGATAGGTATCACTTGAAAGCATTTTAAATGTGCTGTAATCGGTTCTTTGAAATTTGAGCTGCAAAATTAACTGTTTATTTATTTTTTATGAAAATGTAACATTGGCTCTTGACTCACTGAAAACGATGAACGCATTTCGCGTGTAATCGATTTTTGACATAGGTTTTTATAGACTGATATGATTTTACTGCATATACTTTTAGCAGAGGGGAAAAAGACCCAAGGCCTCTCTAGGAATAGAGCTTTATGTGCAAATACAACTTAATATAATCATAGACAAAACAACTTAAGTTTTGAACTTTTACAGTTGTGTGAAAGGTCCATATATTTAATACTGTCTTAAATGTTTTAGACTGAAATTGACTTATAAATATTATTTGAAAGAACAATGGCAGTAAGTAGTGTTTTATACATTAAATAAATGTAATAGAGGGAAGCTAATACATGATATTGTATGCTAATAACCTAACCTAAATATG
The DNA here is from genome assembly GCA_947086415.1 of Pammene aurita. Taxonomy (NCBI): domain Eukaryota; kingdom Metazoa; phylum Arthropoda; class Insecta; order Lepidoptera; family Tortricidae; genus Pammene; species Pammene aurita. The sequence goes on from OX352289.1 coordinate 23,727,552, forward strand.
TGCTTCGTCCGAAAAAATCGCACGTCCACGAATAATAATAACTATAATTCTAGCTGGCGGCAGATAATATAATAGTGCATTTTTGCAGAGGACGGGAAAGATACTCCCGTCCTCTGCAAAAATGTACTATTATATTATCTGCCGCCAGCTAGAATTATAGTTTAGGATTATTATTACAATATAGCTTAAATACATTGCATTCACAATCAGTAGTAAATATAAGTGATTGTTTTAGATGGAGCGTGATCGCGCAAAGCTATTGCAGCAAACTTTTGCGGAACTGAATACCGCGTTCACGGGACAGAACCGGCGCGTTCACAGCGCGCAGCCGCCGTTGGCCGTGAATCGCGTGAAGGTGACCTTCCGCGACGAGCCGGGCGAGGGCAGCGGCGTCGCGCGCTCCTTCTACACCAGCGTGGCCGAGGCGCTGCTGGCCAACGAGAAGCTGCCGCCGCTGGAGCCCGCCACCGCCTCGGGCGCCAACTCCGCCAACCCCTCCGCCGGCTCCACCGGCGGCTCCGCTGGCACCGGCAACAGCGGCACCAGGTAATCGCACTAGTATTATATACTTGCATGTACACCAGCAACACATCCTATAACTGCCACAATTTTCTGTGAAATCGTTTGCACACGCTCGCAATAGTACATTACTTACCAAGGACTGTAAAAGAAAGAAAGCCCGAAATGGCAGGTATTTGTAACCCGAGCCGCAGGCGAGGGTTGTAAATATGCGATAGAGGGCTTTCTTTTTTACTGCCCGTGGTGAGTACACAATTTTACGTCTCCACCTGGCCATAATGCGAGTTTTACCGTACGCGTAGCGTGCGATAAAACTCACATTATGGCCAGGTGTGGCGTAAATACACATTTTGTGCTCAAAATCTAGGCCTTCTTCCATAAAACTTTACGATTATAAGTTGCTTGTAAAATATGAAACTTCAAACGTTTTCTTTACGTCTTTCTCTACCAACGACCTTTATATAATTTATATAATAAGCTTTGCCTTACGAAAGCTTAATGTTTATTCAGGTATTGGTTGTTGTATTTTAATTTTAAATGTGGCAATGTACTTTCATGTCACTCAGTAATAAATATGCCTTGTAATGTTTTATTAGACCTATAAAGAGCCCTTGAGGCCTACTTGCAGAATAACTGTTCGAATTTTGAATACGCACTTTCATTCTGGCAAATAAAGTCAAACGAGCAGACATTTCATGACAGTTAAAATGTACCTTTATAGTTATAGGATTGCCTTAGTGTTCCGCTGAGTACCTTAACGGGCTCAACACGTTTTTTTATCTATTTTTGACGAGGTTTGGGTCGATATTCCAACATTTGAACTACAGAGATAATTGTAAGGCAAACGGCTATGGGTTCTTGAATCTTTTATCTTTGAAATAAATGAGCCCTTATTTTTATTTTTTATATGGTCTAAAAAACACTTCAATCGATATTCGAGTGCTGTAAAGAATCATACATATACGAAATCTACATATTAGGTTTCCTTTTTGACGTCTTTAAAAACAGACGAGAGATTTTAACTTTTTTTTGGCCTAAAATTGTTCGACTTTGATCTCAAATATTTCGAAGACAATAAATATTGAAGTAAATATTGGAGACTATATTGTGTAAGGCCGTTGCTGATAATATGATAAGCTATAAAAATCATAAGAAAACTATGAGATTCAGATCGAAGGTAATTGGCGCCAGGGAGCCCTTTAATGTTAATCCAAAATTTATAATTTATAATGTCAACATAGATAAAGTCTAATTCACATAGTTGATCATTCGAGTGTTTGAAGTTCTGTCTCGGTACCAATAGTCTGATGTGCATAAATAAAAAGGAACTGCATTGCAATAACAAAAATATGTTTAACAAATTGACGTTACTTGTCGGTTTTATTGTTTTGGGCATACGAATTTTGTCAATGTTTAATATTGATCACTTGTATTTTATGATATACATATACTGTTGGTTTGCGTGTCCGTGTTAGTACTGAAACGGAATGTATGATTGTGTGCCAGGAGTGTATCTGGTCCTCGTATGAAGAACTTAGCCCGTCGCTCGCCGACGACCGACGGCACGTCGGGGTCGGCCGGCGCGGCCGGCGGCGGCAGCGGCAGCAATACTGGTGCACGGTAACTACCCTTTATCCATTTATAAATACATCCTTTCATAAGGTACAAGTGGTATTGTACGAGACTAAAACGAATCCTTCAATCATAGAATCAGCAGTCTTTAGATTTTGTTGGTAACAATTATTTCCCCAGATTTCGTATATTAAAAAAACCGGCAAGAAACACAAGACAATTTGTTATGAACATGAAGAAGTTTGCTAATACAAATATTAATAAGTAAATTATATTGCAATTTTGGATATAAGATCTGCTAGAAGCATGCATCCATCATCATAACCCAATAAACGCATTATTAGTTTATTTGAAAATATTGTAATAGAACACACAAGAGATGTATACCATTCGCTCATTATCTTTATTTTCTCATATGTTTACAAATAAAGTGCTCGGCGGGGGTGAGCTGTTTTCAGTTTTTGCATTAACATGGACATACCTTGACACTCAAGGGTAAATGCCCCATGTGTAATTTTATTTTAAATTAATGAAATTATTTTATTGAGGCTGCATTTCTGCTAGCCTTTCGCATTCAAAACAAATGAATTTTATTAGAAGAATCTACGGAATGTAATTTATCTATCTTGCAGCTTTCCGCTTAAGAGCGAAAACATTTTTTAACTAGTATTAAAGCAAACTTCCGTTCAGATAATATAAAGGTTTATTTTACAATTAAGGTTAATCAAGTGATATATCACATGATATCAAACCTCTTTAGATAGGCAATTAATCTGTTTAAGGATGCCATATTCTCTCTTCGTGAATTAAAATTTAAAATATAGAAAAACTTATAGTCACTTATTACAATAGCACAGAAAATGTACAATAAATAAATAAGCTTAATACTTTTTTTGTAATCTATTTTCATTTTAGTTTTGTCTTTTTTTAATATTTCTTTAAGGTTTACCCAACCTTATCCATATTAATATCTACAAGACACAACTAAATGACATTAATGACGTAAAAACGGCTCACCCCCGGCGACCTTTGCAAATAACACATCATCTGTTGCGCTTTTTAATGTTACTTGTCGGTTTAGTTAGTTGTATGCGTTGTAATGTCATCTGATCAGCAACGTGTCAATCGTTAACGCTCCGTAGCAAACGAAACGCAACTGTCACTGTCGCACTAATATGGAAGAGTGATAGAGAGAGGTGCCTACGCTACGCTACGCAGCGTTAACGATTGGCACGTTGGCTATGCACCCTGGCATCACTTGTATTGTATGCGTGGGCACAGTTAGCTTGTGTTGAGCTGGTACTGATCGCGTTCGTTTGGTGTGACAGAAGCGGCCCCGGGCCGCGCTTGAAGCACCTGACGCGGCGCTCGCCGAGCGGGCCCGCGCCGCGCCCGCCGCCCTCGCGCGAGCCGCGCCGCGCTCTCAGCGTCGATGCCAGACCATATTCACCGCAGGTATGCTTCAAACAAATTCATTATTTCCATCATTATTTTATATTGATTCACGAAGGAATTACCCGTTCCCCTTTAGCACTTAAAAGGAATACGTTAGTTGCTCCGTAACAAGATTTATTCATATCTGTACAGGCTGCTCCAGGGACTGAAGGAGCAGGATACAGCGGCGACAGACAAGGACATAATGAACATCTCACCTTACATCAAGCCCAGTTAGGCGAGAGACTGTATCCCAAAGTAAGTTTTACTATAAATATTCTAATTGTGTCTCTTTGGGGATATTTAAATAAACAGAGACTTGTATGTTTCATTTATTTAAATATATTTCAATGAAACGTGTAATGATTATACTTTATGTGTGACATAGGTGCACTCGCTACACCCATCTTTCGCTGGTAAAATAACGGGCATGCTACTGGAACTAACGCCGGCACAGTTGCTCGTGCTGCTGGCGAGCGAGGACGCGCTGCAACAGAAGGTGCGCGAGGCCATGGACCTCATCGTCATGCATCCATCTGAGGCGATTCTGGGTGAGTATTTATATAAGTATCCATTTTTAATATTAAATGTCATGAAAGTCTTGATGACATTTGGCCAAAGATAGAAATTGCTCGTCACTCTTCTCCTCGCTAACGAGGGTTTCCGCAATCGAGTTATTCACTAGATGGCAGCACCGTCGCGAGCTCTTTTTGACAGCAGCTGTTAAAATCCACCAATAAAAAAAAGATTAAACATGTTTGGTGTTAAACAGTTAGACCTCTCGCCACGGTGCTGTCATCTGCAGTGAAAATCCTCAGACGTTTTCATGGCACCCGTGTATTACCTCATGCAGTTTAAAATGTGACTTCACATAGTCGTTTTGGGTGCAGATCTGGACGTTTTCTCACTATCGGAGCGGAGTGCCGCCGCCGCGGGCTCCGGGTCCGGCGGCGGCGGCGCCGGCGGACCGGGCGGCGCCGGAGGCGCGGGCCCGCCGGTGGCGGCGCCGCCGCCGCCCGACGACGCCGCTCCTTTGTTCTATTCGCCGGGAAAGCGCGGCTACTACTCGCCCAGACAAGGCCGCGCGACGCCTGAACGGATTAATGCTTTTAGGAACGTTGGCAGGTTAGTTTATTATCAAATATGATTAAATTGGTTTTATATTGAGAATAACTTAACGGATAGTATTTAAAGATACATAGAAATCATAACCAAATACAAATGCGCCACTTTGATGTGTATTTTAGATGCACAAGTCAATATTTTTTGTCATTAATACATTGCGGCGTATCAATACGTCTCATGATCCTTTCTGTTACAGAATCATCGGCCTGTGTCTGCTACAGAATGAATTATGCCCTATGTTCCTCAATCGACATGTACTGAAATATATCCTTGGTCGACCAGTACGGTTTCATGACCTGGCCTTTTTTGATCCCGTCGTGTACGAAAGCCTGAGGCAACTCGTGGTCGACGCTGAAACAGGCGATTCACATTCATTATTCGCTGCTCTAGATCTCAACTTTAGGTAATTATATTTTTATTTAACTTTTATATACGTAGATGGTTGGTGTTGGTCTCTGCTATTAAGCAGTGGCTTTGTGAATTGAGTGTTAACTTTGAATTGTTTGTGCCAGTTTGGAAATGTGCGAAGAGGAAGGAGGCGGGTGCGTGGAGCTGGTGGCGGGCGGGCGTGAGCTCGAGGTCACTGCCCTCAACGTATACGACTACGTGCGCAAGTACGCGCAACACCGCATGCTGCTCTCGCAGGAGAAGGCACTCGAGGTACGGACGATCATTGACGCCGCACAACATAACACTGCAGTGTTTTACTATAATACTCTATAGCAAGAGACTGCCTTTTACTAGCAGGGCGGAATAGTATTAGCAATGTGCTCATTTCTTTAGACACCATGCAACTAAATTCAGTTATTATTTTTATCTACACTCATACTGTAAGTACTCTAAAATGCGTTCAAAAACCGTAGACAATGACAAGCATTACAACAAACGATTTAACTATGATAAGTTTCTTATCTGCGGCAGTAACGTAATTTTAACTTTGCATGCTCAAATATTGTTAAGCAATGAGTTTCAAATTTGGAACATCGAATTTGATAACATAATGTTACCGCCATGGCCAACTCGATTGGTCCCGCGCGAGCGCCGGCACAATCGAGTTGGCCATGACGGTACAATTGCGGTCATTTTATGGTTTCCGAACACTTAATTTATAATATATATAATATGAGTGTAGATAAAGCAGTGTATGCAACTGTACGTAATTAGGCCTTATAACACTCGTGTGATCTTATTATGAAATTCGCCTGCGGCTCATTTCATAAAACCACACTCATGTTTTAAGGACCCTTATTACGTAACAGTTACATAAACTACTATTATGTCATTGTTATTAGTTGGTCCGCTTTCAAGCGTTTTCAATAAAGGTGGCATCAGTTCAATGGTGTTAGCTATTTATATTTATTTATTTATTGTAGGCAATAAGAGTGGGCGTCCTGGACGTCCTTCCCGAGTCCGCGTTAGAAGGCTTGACGGCAGAGGACCTGCGACTGTTGCTGAACGGGGTCGGCGACATCAACGTGGCGGCGCTGGTCTCCTACACCAGCTTCAACGACGAGAGCGGCGAGCCCCCTGAGCGGCTCGCGCGCTTCAAGCGCTGGCTCTGGGCAATCGTCGACAAAATGACGCATCTTGAACGACAAGACCTAGTGAGTTCCAATTACTTATAAACGTTACGCTTCTTTCTAGGGCATTACACATTTTACTTACGTTTTATTAGGGTATTACATCTCCTCGATATTATGATTTGTTATACTGCAAGATTAGTACGTAAGTTTTGCTTTTGTTTAACGATCTTCTTGTGTAATATTTTATCTATCTTGGCCAATAATATACATCACCTCCATGTTTTTCGGTAGAGCTTTTAATATACATTTGTAAGTAATTTCCACCTTTACTACTTTAGGTAGTGTAGTAGTAGTCTTTTGTGAGTGATGAAAAAAAAAGATCACATGCAATGTTTTCAACCGACTTCAAGATTTCGAAGGAGGAGGTTATCAATTCCTGGGGATCTTTGTTTTTGCTATTTTTTTTTTATGTATGTTCACCGATTATTCGAAGACGGCTGGACCGATTTGGAAAATTATTTTTTTGTTTGAAAGAGTATACTTCACAGTTGGTCCCATTGTAACCAGGTCAGGATCTGATGATGGGATCCTGGAGAAATCGAGGGAACTCTTCAACTATTATAGGCACACCTATAGTGATTTGAGTATTTTTTACAGCAGCTCGAGCATTTGCTTTGGAGGCTAAGTGAAGTCGGTTCTTTTTTGCTTAAAATTATTTATAGACATTTTTATATAGGGCAGATGCCCCAGTTGTGGCCACTGTGCCTGTTTTGGCCATTTTCGACTTTATTAAGGTATAGACAAATTTACAAGTATATGGTTTATAGTTAATTAGCTTTTGCCCGCGGCTTCGCTCGCGTTATATTCGGGGTAACAAACCATACAAACTTCCACCCCCTATTTTAGGGAAGTGGGGGGTTAGAAAGAGACAAAAAGTAGCCTGTCACTTTCCATCCCTTCAACTATCTCCACTTAAAAAATCACGTCAATTCGTCGCCCCGTTTTGCCGTGAAAGACGGACAAACAGACAAACAAACAAACACACATACACTTTCCCATTTATAATATTAGTATGGATATGGATTTAAGAGTAAAATATGGCAGCACAGATGGTATCAGTGGTCATTCAGTTGTCAGGAGCCATGGAAAAAAGTGGCCAAAACTGGCTCCTGGCCCGTTTCTGTCATTTCATCAAAGAAAAATATAAGATCTAATGTCAGAATCTTAACAGTGGAGATTCATGTAAATATAGTAATATATTTTCAATTATTCAGTACATAAAGAGTGACATAATTCCTTATTGACACAAAATGATGGCCTTCTGAACAGATAAACTCTCCTTAAAGTGGCCAAAACCGGACCATTTGCCATATAGTCAACTAGATCTTTTGTAGTAATATGCTAATCTCCTTTTGTAATTGACAGTATTTCACGGCAGTATTCATCATATATTTGTAAAAAATGTCTACTAAAACATGCAATCTACAAACAAACCTATATTGTTTATTATATACATGCTCATACAGAAAAACACAAAGGTGATATATTATAGGGCGGTACTGTAAGCTTAGGCTAAATGTGTGCGTGTTCCGTAGGTGTACTTCTGGACGGGGTCCCCCGCGCTGCCGGCGAGCGAGGAGGGCTTCCAGCCCATGCCGTCGGTGACGATCCGGCCCGCCGACGACGCGCACCTGCCCACCGCCAACACCTGCATCTCGCGGCTCTACATACCGCTCTATTCCTCCCGACACGTGCTCAAGCACAAACTGTTACTTGCGATCAAAACGAAAAACTTTGGTTTCGTCTGAACTAACATACTACGCTCTTTTTGTTATATTAATTTCGTTAAACCTAAAATCAGTGTTCCATGGCTGTTAAACTACTCGTTGAGTTTTGATTAACTTATCACTGGGATCCGTAAGAAACTAGTTATCAATCAATATCAATGGTCCGAAAGTTAATGCTTATAATTATTTATAATTAGCCAACCCTGTCTCATGTCGTGTAAGAAATGAACTGATTAACTAACGATGTTCCCACGGATCTCTTATAACCTATATTTTTGATTAGAACTATTATTTGTAACGGGGTATTTACCATGTATATTTGAATTTTTGAGCACCCGATATTTCGGCTTAGTTGCATGAGTAACTTCAATATACATGGTAAATACCCCGTTACCAATAATAGTTATAATTTGAATGACCATGTGAGCTTGGTATCGTGTACTGATTGATTATAATTCTACAAAAGGAGTCTCTAATGGGTAACCTTACCTAACTCTCAATAGTTATATCTTTCATAAGTATATATACATTCATTTATATTCAGAGCAATGTCTCAATCAATTTCCAGTATTTTATTTTTTATTGCCATTCACACCGGCTGTCGGTTATCAATCCACCAGAGTTAGAAGCCGGAAAAAATAAGGAGGGGGGGGGGAGATGAAAAGCAAAGTCCAACGTGATCCAATTTGGGTTGCACAGGGTGGTTCCACAACACTTCGGGAGCTCAAATACCGCGGGTTGCCTCTCGGACACTGTAACTACGCGCCATTGCTTTAACTATTAGTGAACCAAATCATATTTTCTTTATTTTGAAATGTTAAATATTATCAATTCGCATAAGGTTACTATTTAAGTAATAAAATAACATTACTTACAAAAATAACAATTTTGGAAGTTTTGTTTATTAAGTACTAATTTCTTTTAATTTCGAGTCGGACGAACTCTTTCCATTTCAATAAGTAACTAAAAACTTGCATATTTATTAAAACTTTTCTTTCGTATGTACTGCCATACAAAGAGCCGAAAATAGGCAAAACAATCGAGACATTTGTGTCTTTTGAGTCAGAGCTTGTGATCCAGAGTAGAATTTAACATTAAATTCACATTGTATATATTATTTTTGAAGAAATGCTCATATCTTTCCTGTCCCAGTATATATGGCTTATTGTTTATTAGTAATATTAAGTAAGAAATTATTTAAAACATAAGCACAATATCATCCCTCGCGTATGAGTTACCTACTCAAAAAAGATGGCAAATTATCATGGAGTAGATTGTCAAGGTCGCATTGAAAATTAAAACTGTTAAAGTCAAGTGAAGTGTTTGCACATTACCTGAGTGAGCTCCTGCTAGTCCTAACGACAGACGCGAGCAGCACGGGGGTAGGCGCGGTTTTAAAGTGCGCTGCTAGCACCCAATCCTCCTAGAATTGTGCAGGCAGCATTTATAGACACCACTGAAGAACAGACGGCGGATATCTAGTGCTTTCCGCCCCCACAAGCCGTGCTGTCATCTCCCACCAACTCCCTCCGCCACCTGCTCCGTGCCTGGTGTTGCTCAACTTCGCCCGGTAGTCACAGCCTACTATGTAGTACCGTCCTGTAGCATCCATCAATCAAATTGTAAACTCGTTGGCGCAGAATTATTTGCTGTTTTTTGACAACCTAATTGAAGGGAAAATCCAGGTATATTTAATTTGGGTTCTTCCACGATGTGTAAGGAGTGTGTTATATATACATTTATTCAGGGTGCTAATCGGGAGTGGCACTAGAAATGTTATCGATCCGGTCCCTCCGATATCACACGTGAACGAAAGATTGCAATCCTTGACGTTAATGACAAGACGGCATAATGCAGCTAGCTATTGTAATGCAAGGCCAGACTTGAACAAAGACGTCGCGGACGTATTAAAAATTAGTACGTCAGAAAGCAGGTCAGGTGGCAGGTGATCAGATAATTAACGGAACAGATAGGTATTTAGCAAAAGGACACAAACCTGAAACTAGCACAAACGCACAAACCGCTTTCGCTGGGCCGAGCGTGCAGGTTGCGCATCATGGTATTGCATATGATCTTACATCCAAAAATATAAAAGGTGAAATTAACCTTTTTGTTTTAACAATTTCTTGAACTTTAGGCATTACAGGTTTCTAACTATCCTAGTCTGGGAAGAATATTTCTATTTTGAATTGATGCAAGGCTACCTATATAGATATGACTCTGATTTAACCTTTTGACCGCCAAGGACATCAAATCCGGAAAGTCCTGCCTTCAGTGCCAGCACGTGATATCAAGTCCAAAATATAAGGTAGTTGCTCGCGCCGAGGGCACGTTTCTCCGTCCGATGCTTTGCGGCCAAAGGGTTAATTATTATGCAAATAAAAAAATGCTGTAAATGATCAAGACTAGAAGTTACATTTTGTTTAGTTTTTATGGATATTTGTCCGTAAATCCCTAAGAAGGGTAGTATTTTACCAACTATAAATTACACACGTGGCTTGTAGTTGACCCGTAATTTCTAGATATAACTTCATGAAAACTTTGGTTCGTTCATGTGTAAAAGAAATTGACACTTGTCACAGTCCCGAGACGTGATTCAAACAAAACTTATAAGGATCAGTTATCTTGTCAGTTACCAAATTATCTTGACACGACTTTATTATCAACAGAATAAGAGCGCGTGAAGGTCATGTTGAACACCTCACCCGCGTAGCTACTTCTACTGCTGACTGTAGTACCAATAAGCTTGGCGTGTGTAGTTTATTTTGTGTAAGAATATCGTTTGAAATTAACATTCGTGATTAAAACTAGTGTCCATTTAAAACTAAATAGTAAGCCGGTTGAAAATATCTACGTTATCTGTGTAATGTTAAAGTACAGGTTCTTGACGCGGCTTAGTAAGTCTAAAAAGAAAGCATTTACGCTTTCGACTTGAGATACGATCTTTAGTCTTAAATGGTACCTAATTGTAATTTAATTATGGATTTGAATTAAGTCCACAATTGACTATGTTATATATGCAATCAAACTACCTGATAATTAATTAAGTGATCACAATTTTTAGGTAGTGACTGTCAAAATTGGGTCATTGGTTGCAACTAGTTTTCTAGTAATACATATAATTCTGACAGTTGTGACTAGGGAATGCCAGGTTTTAATTTTGTATGAGAAATTTCATACAAAATAAAAACCGGTTGCATTTCCTAGTTGTGACCAGCGTACGATACGTTATTTTTTTATGCTTTAGCGATAATCACGCAACGCCGTAAACTAAACGGTGAAAACAACCCTTATGGTTTATTTATTATTGACTTATAGAAGCCATATGAAAATAATCAGATATACTTTTACTGTTTATACACAGGCTGGATTTTCTTTTTTCGGTTCCCGTACGGGCTACGCGAAAATGGTCTTAGACGACCTGCCCTTGATTTCAAATTATTGAAGATTGACGTTTACAGATTTTGCCAAACTTTTTTTTTATGTTAATCGATCCCAATCCTATCCAGGATCAAAAGCTTGTATACCGACTAGAAAACCTACAAATCGCGGAAAACTTTTGAAAAAAGAAAACTATTTTTACATGTTATTTTTTTATGCCAATCGATTCCATTCCCATCCAGTATAAACACTGAAATGTTATTAACATTTTTCGATCTCGCCAATTAGTCATGTTACGTTTAAGGACCATAATACTGTATTTGTTTATTTGAAAAAGAAATCTTACAGGCTTACAGTTGGCACCAAAACGCTTGCATCAGTTAAAACCTAAATATTAACACATTCAACGCCACCCAGTGCTACGCGCTATGCTCGTAGCCCGTAGTCACGTATTCGTCGTATGTAGCTCGTAGTAGCTACGAAGAGAGAACTCGACAGTCGGGTTCTCGGTGCTGAATGTGTTAATAGTCCGTTTTAAGGCATTGATTATCTCGTTTGCTTTTGAAACACGTGCTAAGAACTTAATAGGTACATGTATCCAATTACAATGTACTCTTCTTCCACCCAATGTTCAGTATAGGTCTCCTCATAAACACGCCATTTTCCACGGTTTTGGGCTTGATGCATCTAGTTCTTTCCAAACCACTCTTGTCGACGACCCACCTTGCGGACTGCGCTCCGTTATTACAAGTTCTTAGCCAAGGTCTCCCGGATATTAGTCGGCTCCATCTGTTATACGGCTCACTTGCCCATTGCCCAGCCCACCTCCACTTTCTCTTGTTAATAACCTGGGCTATGTCAGAAAGTTTGGTGCGCCTACGGATCTTCGTGATTCAGACTGTCCTGCAGTTTGACTCCCAGTATTATACGCTCCATTTTCCGTTATGTCACTTGGAGCTTATTAATAAGGTTTTTTGTGAGGTTCCGGGTCTCTGCCCCATAAACCATAACTGGCAAGACACACGTTTCGAACGCTTGTTTTTTAAGGAAGAGAGGCATTTTTTTCTAAAAATGTCTGACAGCATACTAAACGGTACCCAGCCTAGTCTTATGCGGCGTTCTATTTACTGTATTAATTTAAGTCACACTCACCTTATAAAATGCGTTAACCACGAATAGTACGATTAATTTTATCGACAAATCACCCCCCATATACATTTTTAAACTGCACCCATTTATAGTTTTAGGGCGCCACTGTATCGCACTTGGCAAATTAACGATTATTTGTCTAACTTTCCATCACATATTTGAAAAAAATCACTCAACAACTAAGGCATAAATTGCGGTCAAAATGTTGCAGAAAAGTGTCCACAATTACTCTTTAATCTCGAAGCTGAAGACGCCATTTTAAATCTGGCCTCGGAGACCGGAAGAATTAGTCACTTTTTATAGAGTATATGACATCTATTTCAGTTTGTACAATTAAAAAGTTACTGTAACAATAAATATTAGCTACGTACGTCTACCTACCTACCTACAATATATTTTTTTACTTTTGAAAAGGTCTCGCTTATAATGAGACGTAAAGTAAAGAAAGTATTTGAAAAAAATATTGCAAGGAATCCAGTTGAACCGTAAACGGTCAAAAATCAATCGTCTTAGTAGCCGATTTTAAAGAACTTTGAAAAAATCCGGCTATTAACCGGTTTCTGACACAATTTTTTGGTTAAAAACCGGTTTTTATTTTAGTCCGGTTTTTGCATTCCTTAATTGGCATACAAATAAAGTTTGTCAAAAATGTTTTTTTTCTCACAACTTGTATGTCTTTTCCAAAATATGTAAACGCCAATCTTTATTAATTAAAATTTGAGGGAAGGTTTTCTAAGTCCATTTTCGCGTACCAGCACGGGATCTGGTAGCGACCCTCACTGACCCAAAAAGAAAATACATCCTGTATAGCATTGTTATATAGGCGGAAATATAAGATAATAGAGAGGAGTAAGGTTAACATTCGATGCAGGCTTGCATTGATGTGATTATCTTAACTTATGGTTGATATTGATCCAGCAAAAATATTTTGCTCCTCTAATAATCTTAAATTTTCCTTCAATTAGTTGTAGTATTATTCATAATAAACAATCTCAAACTAATACATTTTGTATTAATAACGTAACTTACATTCCCTTTTTCAACCAACCCCATAACTGCATTGGATAAAATTTTAATGCCATCCCTCCTGATGCGACTGGCGCCCTGTACGAGAGCGAAGAAAAAAAAATGTCAGGCAACCTATGATATATAATAATGACAGATGGGTTATGCACGCTCCAAAAGTGAAGCACTTAATATGAGTGAATTCAAACAACTGTCGCTAGTCGCGCACCGGCCGGCGTGAGATGCGGACATGCGAATGAGATCCCGTCACCCGCGTGAGAAAGAGACAAATTATAATTTTCTAACAATGAGAGTGACAAAGATGTAATGATTGTCAAAATAGATAAACATAACAGAATCGTTGCTAGGTTATGAAATAACTCTAGAAGTATTTTTTCTACTCATTTTGTTATTAGAGTATAACCCATCCATAGTAAATATCATTGCAGGCAACCTCTTCATCATATACAGACACTGGATACAAATAGCCATCCGCCCCGACCGGACAGTTACCGAGGCATCAGAGTATTCAGAGTTGGAAGGCGGACATATATTTAATTTTTCGATCGGTGGACGAGAACTCAGGAAAAATACATTTATAATAATTGAAATCGGATGGCATTTGTTTTTTTTGCGATTTGTATGATGTGATAACTTGATAAGCTATAATATAGCTTATCACATCATGGCTGGCTGTGTGACTCAACCTCGTATATGGAAAAAATCAACTTTAGGAGAACACGTAAACACTATTTTTTTCGTTTTATTGTACTGAACAAGTTCAATATTTTATAATAATTAGATAACTAATTCGACGATATAATGTATACCAAATTGACAATAGTTAATTCATAAGTATTGAATTCATGTATGACGATTATATGTCTATACGAGTTTGTGTTATACATTTAAGTTACTTTAACATGTTATACGTGTTTGTGCCAAGAGTGTATTTTTGTAAAATGTAACAATGAATTGGACAATGTGACGTTCCGATTTTAAGCACTAAAAGGAGTCGCTATAAAGGACAATAGGCACGTTCGCATCTAAACAGTGTTTTTCCAAAAAATCTATTATACAAGAAGAAAATACTTCACTATCCATGGCTCCATCGCATTCGTGCCACACATAGCATGATACTTTTTTAGTACTTAACTCGTATACACCGTGGGCTGGAATAACCCGACCCGACAGATCTTAACCACGAATTAGAAGACCAAAAGAAGGAAAAAATATTATGTGACTTTAGGTCAATTTCGCCAAAAAAATATTTTCTTTTTCGTTTTTTTTTTTTTCATTCTTTAAGTTGCACATGAAAAGCAAATGTTATTAATAAAATTATTGCCTAAAACAAATTGGTACATTTTTTTGTAAAAATGTAGTTTCTGCAAAGTTTTCCTTGTCACTTTGATATCTGTCAATAAGGACGTGTAAACTATGTCCAATAGTGGCAACAACGCCATTAGAAAGGCGTTTTGTGATGAGTTATAATAAAGTGTATTTTTTTTAAATTGGTATTAACTCTGAAACTAGGCGTATTCCAGAAAAGTTTATAGGACATTTTAGTATCTAAATATGATCAGGAATACACTGTTAAAATCTGTCTAGTTATATGAGCCCACGGTGTATAGTGAATTGATGACAAGCCAGTTTTTGTTTGAAATACAGAGATCCAGCGGGTAATTGAGGAATCAACTGTACTGCTTGTACGTCCATAGTGTAAACTTTTATTTTTCCTTCGATAGCCAGAGCTTTGTCTTGTGTTTTCTCTAAATGAGCCCTATCCTTTTGAATCACATGAGAATGTTACGATTCCAGTGACTAACTATCATTTTTAGGGTTCCGTAGTCAACTAGGAATCCTTATAGTGTCGCCGTTTCTGTCCGTCCGCAGATAATCTCACTGACCGTTAGCACTAGAAAGCTGAAATTTGGTAATAATATGTATATCAATTACGCCGACAAAGTAATAAAATAAAAAGTGTAATTTTTTTATTTTTATTAGGGTACCTCCCCTATACGTAAAGTGGGGAGTGATTTTTTTTTTCATTTCAACCCTAACGTGTGATATATTGTTGGATAGGTATTTAAAAATGAAAAGGGGTTTACGAAAATAATTTTTTGATAATGTAAATATTTTCGGAAATAATCGCTCCAGAAGTTAAAAAAATGTGTACCCTCCCCTCTAACTTTTGAACCATAAGTTTTAAAAATATGAAAAAAATCTCAAAAGTAGAACTTTATAAAAACTTTCTAGTAAAATTATTTTGAACTTGATAGGTTGAACAGTTTTTGGAAAAAAATTACAAAATAATTTCTAAACTGTTTGTAATTTAACCCAGGTGTTTATTGTACAGTCGAGGACAAAGAGATGTATACACTTTTGGACCTTATTGCGTTGTAATAAGGTCCAAAAGTGTATACATCTCTTTGTCCTCGACTGTACCTGTTTTTTCTACGAAATCACAATGAAATGACGTGCTTTCAAATAACGTAGAAACGGTGAAAATCGGTTCACGCAATAAAGAATTATCCCATAAAAATCATCTTCCAATTCTTCCATACTTTAAGCTCGCGCTCAATAGTTTACTTAATTTGCCGATAGATGTCGCTGTACGTGGAACGCTCATATCCTACATGGCGGCGTTATTTTAACTCTTAAATGGGGACACTTACTGTGACGGACGGAAAACTACGGAACCCTACACTGAGCGTGGCCAGACACGCTCTTGGCCGGTTTTAAATGAATAGCATAAGTCACATTGATCTTTGCGGGGCTTAAATAACCCAATGTTCATCTCGTGCATTAGCTTCATAAATAGTTCGTAACTAGGTATTTCTTTACGTGGCACATTTTGATCTTTTAGATAAGTTTTAAGTGTGCGGTACACATCTCGACCTGACGAGTAAGTCATTTCTTATTTACGAGGTTGTGTCATAAACAAATATTTCAATACCAAATACGTGTTTGGGTTTTGAATAAATAAATACGTAAAAAATCTATTTCATCCTGAATGCTTTTGTCGTAACGTGAATAGTAACATTTTACATAGTTTTGTATAATTATCTCATTTTCGCCAAAATTTCATATACGAGGTTGAGTCATACAGCCATCGATATGCATTGATGTATTATGTATTCTACTAGATGAGCTATAGTCTGGCCAGCCAACGAACGCAGTAGCAATGTACATCAAACAAAAATATAGCAACACTCTAGGGCGAATCGAACAGCAGCATTGCTACATAGAAAAGCAGCAATGTATATCGAACCAACATTTTTTTTCAAGCTGGCTGCATTGGCACGGTGCTTTGGTACGTCAGTGTAGTTAGTGGTAATTTCGTAAATTGTAGCTGCATTATTAGATAAAATCATTGAAATCCCTGATATATGTACATATAATTATGACTTTTCAACAAATAAGGTGCGAAGAAATTAAAATAACCAAAATATTAAAAGGACTGAAGATTGAGGTAGAGATCATGCGGTCATTTTGACCAATGATGACAATTTCAACACTTTCAGCAGTATTTTACTGCTGAAAGTGTTGAAATCCAGGAACGAAACAAACATTGAATGCTAAAATCATAAGTCCGGTGAGGAAATCGAGTATATCTACCAGAAAATACAACTTTTCAGTTTAGAATGGAATTGGGTTAGCTGCATAATCTGTAAGAATAAAAGTGTAATGCATATTACTCAGTAATACTCCTATTAATTGTGATTTCCTTTCGTCATTCGTTTATAAGACTATTATTTATTGTGTGAAGTGTATTTGTAGTTAATAAACGCACGTGAGATTTTGGTGTTTATTTATTTTATACATAGCTTAGGTATATGAAGGGAAACATTAAAATAATTTGATAAAGTAGCGGGGTGCTTGTTGCTTGTTAAATATGATGTTTACCGCTTTATCGCTTTGTGACAATATTGTGCACCAGCCTATGCAACAAACGTTCTTGGACTTCATTTGGCACCAGCTTTCGCTTTGATTTGCTCGATTTATATACACTGAAAGAAAGAACTTCAAATGATAATTCTATACAAAACTGCATAACCTCAAAGCCATATTTATCATGCAAATTTTATTATCCCTGCAGAAGGTAGGTAGTAGGTACCTACATTTATATCTTAGTACATTTATTGAACGGAGGTGGCAGATATCACATTAATGAATAATAAAATCCGCAACCGCAAAATCTGAAACTTAAAAACGTTAGTAAACAAAACTAACTTTTTTTTAAATAAAAATGGTACATGCCACAGATAAAACACAAATTATGCACAATTTTCGAATTATTCAAAGATAGGTGTTGCCAACTAGCGATTTTTCAAATTTGCCGCGCTTTTCTACTGACAGATATGGTTTGCCAGACTATATCTACCTAGTCGGTTACTAAGTTCTGTTACTAGAGTTTTCACTAAATAAATAGTAATAGGTAGTAACATTTTAATTATTTATGAACATAATTTAAAAGCTTATTTAATAGTCAATAGATTATAATATATTGAATTGAAAATTATTGTCGCAGTTTTTCAGAATTCTTTATAACACTCGGAAAAAGGCGTGAAACATATACGTCACAATTACACTCCTTGTTCATGTTGATTTTAAATCACGTTTAAGACGCATCAGTCTTGCACAATTCGGTAGCTATATTCTTTAGCTTCAATTTGGTATATGTATAGTTCACGTGGGTCTATCTGATAAAATACTAGACTATACGTTGCAAGTCTGCTTGTTCCATAGCAGTCTAAATCTATGTATTTTGTGCAAAACTTAAAAATAGGCAATGTTTCAAATAGGAATATCTGTGTGATAAAATCGCAAGAAAATTAAATGGTGATCACACAATTACCTCTAATATACAGGTTTCTTACAAACAAGCAATGGAACCTTAAAACAAGGGTGCAATATTCATTTGATGCACTTTTGTAAAGTGTAATTTTCTTAAATTTACCGCGTGTTTGCGCCTTCAGGCAATCCTGAATCCAAAGAATTTCAATAAATTTCCCATCTGATTTGTACGAGTATATTATTATACCATATTATGTTCATTAGAAATTGGGCTAATAAATAATTACTTTAAATTTTTATTTAAAACTTTATTTTAAATTTTATCAGTCAGAAATCTGGTAACAGAACTTAGTAACCAACTAGGTAGAACAAATTTTGTGCCTCATGTTTGGCGGTTGACAGCTGTCACTGAAACAAAGAGTAGCTTTAACAGAACGGACGTAACACTGTTTTGACAAAATGCATTTTCTGCCTAAAGAAATTTTGTGAGGAAACGTAATTAACTAAATTATTGTTTTATGTATACCTAATGTTTATTTTGCTCCTTACCCTAGAGTTTTAGGAACGAATGGATTGTGAGGAAACGTAATTAACTAAATTATTGTTTTATGTATACCTAATGTTTATTTTGCTCCTTACCCTAGAGTTTTAGGAACGAATGGAGTAAAATACTATTTTCGCCGACAAGCACCTTTCAATACGAACTTTGGGGGTTAATATCCTTGATATATACTTAAAATTACATTGATTTCATCGCACGAATGAAAAAATATTGTGTAAGTACGTATTACACGGGTGATATTTCGATATTTAAGTTTTAAATTCAAATCATAAAAACCGTTTCTATGTATTTTACTCGCATTAACAATTGTAGCAAAATCGCCCTTGTTGAACAATAAATATATGTTTAATGAACTAAACATTACCTATCGTTCTTATCTAAAACATGTTTATTACGTAAATAACAAACATTATCAAGTGTAACAATGTCAAGGTATATCAAGTGTAGGCACATATGCTGTGTTACTTCTGCGACATTATCTGTGCGCCAAGGAATATGGCGTCGCACCGCCAACATTAATATTTTAAATTAATGTAACACCAAACTTTGCACTTACTTACCTATGGAATGTAATTCCGCGGCTTTTATTACTATTTTTAGAATTATTTTTACAGTTTATTATCACGCAAGAAGCCTTTACGTTTAGAATTTGATTTTTAATTTTTTTTTACACTAGCGTGTGATCATGTCTGTGGTCCAAGGGCCACTGTCAGACTTGTAGTGATATTCACTAAAACTCATGGTACAAATAATTTCTTAGGGATGTCTTCTCCTGTTACTCAATGGCTATATGTACAAATGCCATCCTCTACTATGCCATCAAAATCAGCGCTAGCTTCTATGATTGATGGCAAGTTTTAGCGGATTTACTGTACTATCTGTTAACAATAAAAAAGGACAGGTGAACGACCTCGTATTTGCAAAAAAAAAATAGGTTTTTGAGACACTTTCTTTTTACAATAAATTTTCGACTAATTGTGGAAAAAAATTCTGCAACATTGTTGACTGAAAGAGACCGTCAATTCTAGGCCCACTTGCGATATGGTCTCGTATAAGGTTTGTTCTTAAATTTTAAGCAAATACCCATTTTATTACGAAACTAGACAAAATATTGCATGAAAATGAAACGGGAATTTGAAATTCGAAATAAAAAGTAATTTCGTCGATCCTTCCGCGATCCAGATAGTGTTAGATAAGTTGTTAACGTCTTTACAGCATTGACATAAGGTTATCTTCTCCTGGGCCGAGACGAAACGGACATTTTCAGTAAGGAGTTACGTTTACTTTGCTAATCTTGTTTATGATTATAGTTTGACACTATTATTGTATGACGTCACCGTCATCCATGTCTGCCGCATGAAGTTGTAATTTAAAACTGGAGTGTGCTCTTCAGCCACAAATAAAAGTGGGGCCGAAGGAGTTGGTGGTATGAGGGGCTGCGTCTAGTTTTGACAATTTATTTTTAATGTAATGTCTGCTACTGCCATGGATTTATAAAAAGTGGATGTAATCGTAGCACTTTTTCCCTAACCATAGGTTCATCTAATGAACATTATTACTATGTAAAACAGTCGTTCATACGTGACTAGAAAAAACGGTCCTATAGAGGGCATAATATGAGGGGCGGTGTTTCTTCACTCGAACTCTGTACAAAACTGACATTTTGACTTGTTGTCATGCTGGCATTATTGTCTAATGACGTCGAAACGGGACGCGGCTCCCTATATTACTCTCTCTTTCGGCCTCGCTTTTTGGCCCAAGAGTGTGCTTCGGTTTAAAATTACAACTTCATGGATACTACGAGTAAAGTAACGAAGTACTTAGCGCACTAACAGTGCTAAACCTTATCTCTTTATAATAAGTGCTATGATTGTTTAGTTAATAGTAGCAATGATGGTTTGACAGCCATTATTCTTGTTTACAAGCAATCACCGGCAGGATCAAAATATGACTTTTTATTATTTTACTATGATTTCCGTATCCTTATCATGTCAGATTTTATAGAAATTCTTGAAAAAACCGGTATTTATTTTGTGCGATACTTTAAATCATAAACATGTACGATTTAAAATATTGTTCTTATCACATACATGTTTTTTTCATTCCCGATTTCTCAATTTTCCCGTTACATTTCATGATTATTTTATGACCACCCTGATCTAGAAATTAAGGCGAACGTTTTGATATATATTTCATAATTTGACGCACCTTTATGACCAGGGGCAACTCGCCTAACAAAAATTGACGATTTCCTTTATGGCCTAGTTCTGCCGAAAGACACCTCTTTGGCCATAGACAAAACCAAAAAGGAAGACGAGTGACGTTCATGGTAAACAAAACTGAAATGTGGTCCTGCACCTACACACTTGTAAAATGCTACACACCGCTATAATGTATGTGCATCATGGGCAAAAGAGATAAACCTATATAGTTAACACGGGTACGCAAGGGAGACCTTCATATTTTGCGCATTGTACAAAGTGTGACTGAGAGACTGCCACACGACTAATTCAATATAGATGCCGGAACCTACATTTGATGGCACAGAATCGAGCGCCTGGTACCATATCTCCCTTTGTGTATAAATCAATGTCTTTGGCACATGTGCGACGGATATTTTGACAAATACTTATATAATGGTTAATTTACCAAGGGCAGTAGTGTGGTGCGTTGTGCCATAGAATTTTAAAGGGGTGCAGTTTAAAAATGGTTTAGAAAAAATGGTATGGGACTTGATTTGTCGATAAAATTCATCATACTATACGTGGTTAACGGCTCGAACATAGGCAGCCAAACACATCCATACTAATATTATAAATGGGAAAGTGTATGTGTGTGTTTGTTTGTTTGTCCGCCTTTCACGGCAAAACGGGGCGACGAATTGACGTGATTTTTTAAGTGGAGATAGTTTTTTTTTTTTTTTTTTCTAATAAAAGTATAACAATTTACAAAAATATCAGTTTCGCCAAACATTAAAGTTTATCGGCGATGGTAACACTCACGTCCAGTTTTTTGGTTTATTATTATTATTTTAAATTAGTAAGTAAGTACAACTGACCCAAGATGGGTATTTATTTAACTTATATATTTAATAATCAGTATTTATTCAATCTTGAGTTCAAGTATTTAACAGCAACTTTTTGAGTTTGGATCCAAAGTTATTTTTACTGCTACACTCGGTTTCAAAATTAATAGTGTTAAAATATCCTCGGTGTTAGGTAGCTGCGTGTCCGTTTACCATAATAGTTGTTAGCCGTAGGTTCCGTGTATTTTCGTCGCTCTGACTCTCTTGGCGGTCGTGTGTAGATACGTGGAGTTTTAAAATCAGTACATTTATATTGTTCAGTTGCTATTAAATACCTAACTTTTTCATGCACTGGTAAGAGGTTCAGTATCTTGAATAACGACGTGTTGAAGGGATGGAGAGTGACATAGGCTACTTTTTGTCTCTTTCTAACCCCCCACTTCCCTAAAATGGGGGGTGGAAGTTTGTATGGAGAATTTAACGCGAGCGAAGCCGCGGGCAAAAGCTAGTTGTATATAAAACAAAATGCAAACGCTCTTGGTGAGAATATTAAGCTTTATTAAATAAAAAAATATTGCTCGGATAAAGTATTGAGTTTTTTACATAATACATCAGTGGTTTTTTAGCTCAAATGATAAACTTTGAAACATCTTATATCTTAAAGCAACAATTTTATTGATTTTATTGAATTTTGTTGATAGGAAACAGAAAATATCTTGAACCAAGAGTAATTAGTTGGCTGGATAACTATTTTTTGTGTGTGTACAGTCACCGGCAGTATCTTCCTACACGTAGGCCGCAAAAATATTTGACACGCTCCTATTTGTAGGGCCATAAGAGCGTATCACATATTTTTGCGGCCTTCGTGTAGGAAGATACTATTGCCGGTGACTGTACAAGTGTACAGGGCGCCAGTCGCACCTGGAGGAATGATATTAAAATGTTACTATACACGGTGTACATGAGGAAACCAATAATTTTAATAGCGTATTCCTGATCATAATTGGAGACTAAAATGTCGTATAAATTTTCTAGATTTCACCAAAAAAAAAATTTTTTTTTTGCTTTTTTTTCGATTTTTTAAATGCTTTTGAGCATAAAAACATAAATGTTATTGGTGAAGATGTCGATTAAAGTAAATTAGTACATTTTTTTTCGAAAAAAATTGTATACGTAAAGTATTCCTTGATATCTGTCAATAAGAATGTCTAGACTAGACCCTATAAAGGGTGAAATCGCCATCAAAAAAGCGTTTTGCACTGAGTCACATTAAAAAATGTTTTTTTATTTAAGTGGTAGTGACTCTGAAACGAGGCGAATTCCAGAAAAGTTTATACGACATTATAGTCTCCAATTATGATCAGGAATACGCTGTTAAAATTATTCGGTTTCCTCATGTTACACCGTGTATAACGGTTATACTATAACCAGCGTACACACTTTCAGGCAACCGCTGTTTCATTCTGTTGCCTCCCGATTTATTTTAATTTTTTATTGACGCCGAATTTGGGTAGGTACATACATTGCAATTTCTCTGGCCTGATCCGTCTGATAGATAGGTGCATTTAAAGTTAGGGCATGTAGGGAGAGGCAGGGTAGCTAAGCTACACGACAGAATGGGTCCGAAAAATTGCATCTCGGAAACTTCTGGGTCTAAAATTTTGAAAATAAAACACTGAAAATAGTTTTTTACCTATATGTATATTACAGGAAAAATAATAAGTCTATGGTCAAGCGTGAGTCGGACTTAAGAAAAAACTACTATTTTACTACGAATTGTATTATGTATTTGATAGTAGGTAGCAATGAT
Organism: Pammene aurita; assembly: GCA_947086415.1. Lineage (NCBI taxonomy): Eukaryota > Metazoa > Arthropoda > Insecta > Lepidoptera > Tortricidae > Pammene > Pammene aurita. Next base: position 23,751,241 of record OX352289.1, read on the forward strand.
AATTGGCAATTTATTTTACATTATGTATCCAAACAAAAAACGCGCCGCGCCCTTATCAACCGACTTCAAGATTTCGAAGGAGGAGGTTATCAATTCGTCGGGATCTTTGTTTTTGCTATTTTTTTTTTTTTTTTTTTTATGTATGTTCACCGATTATTCGAAGACGGCTGGACCGATTTGGAAAATTCTTTTTTTGTTTGAAAGAGTATACTTCACAGTTGGTCCCATTGTAACCAGGTCAGGATCTGATGATGGGATCCTGAAGAAATCGAAGGAACTCTTCAACTATTATAGGCACACCTGTAGTGATTTGAGTATTTTTTACAGCAGCTCGAGCATTTGGTGTTGGAAAGGTGGATGCTTAGTGAAGTCGGTTCTTTTTTGTTTAAAATTATTTAAATGTATAGATTTGTATGAACCAGTTTTGAACGAAACTGGTGGCCCCCCACCGCGCCGCTGCTCGCATCGCCAGTCGTGGTGCGTCGAGTCTGCGGCCTAAACATATACACTATGAATACTACGATCCATCTAACTGCATTTATTTACCCACATCATATCTACTTTCTGCAGTAAAGAGGCAAATCACAAACTGAACACTGCTGAAACCAGCATTCTGATGAAAAATTCAGCATTGTGCTGAAAATTGTCTATGGGCTGCATAGACAATATTCAGAATGTGAGGTACCAAATTTTTTATCAGTATGCTGAACTCAGCTCAGATGTGTTGTCCTAACACACATCTTTGTCTGCTTTGTGATTCATCATAAAAATCATACTTTAATTTGCTTATGATTAATATTAGCACAAAAACAAAAGTATTTATGACTGTACCTTTTTTTAATTGGTACTAAATAAAAAAAATACATGGTATGTACAGCCAGCATTAAAATTATATTCCCTTAACAATAAAGCTCATTTTGAACATCTCACCCGCTCAGTTACTTCTGCTGCTGACTATAAGAGATAAGCGACATCTGTTCTTAGGAACCATGGCTTTGATTTTAGATTATATATATATAACAATTAAATTAATGTATTAGTAAATATGAAACCACACTTTAGGCTAGGATACATTCTCAAGTTCACTTTAAAACCGCCTGAAATGTATGCCTCGCTGTAAGTACTTAGACAACATTATTGCCAGACTGGCATTAAGATTAAACTAGCAGAATACATTATATGTGGCAATGCTGAATATGCATTTGCCAGAAACAAACTAGATGACAATGAACTAAATTACAATCCAATGCAAACAACTTAAAATAATATTTTCTGACTTAAAGATAATCTTTCTTACAAATACATATCCTAAACATATTTAACACATTAATTTTTTATTGGACTTTGGCAGCAAGTTTAAGTTCAGCTGAATTTTTTTTATAAACTCCAAACAATATACTCAAGTGGCAAAGATGAAGCAACACACTAGATAAAACAGTACTTGGGTAAGTATTCCATGAAAACTCTATAAGAGCTAAGACTAAAAACTTGAAAATAATTGAAAAATTTGTAGACCACAGCAAATATGGTAAACTATGGAAGTACCAGGAGTAAAACTGATAGTGAAGACTCCGGGCACACACAATACCAATAAAGTTTACTAAAAACATGGGTAGGATAAACATTTGGGACAGGATATCAAAGTTAATATGGTATTTCGTTGACTCTTTCACTTCAATTGGCTTTTTCTGAGACTTCTTCCCACTATTTTGAGAAGATTTTTGCAGCATATTCTCAAAAGAATTCAAGAAATCTTCCTGATCTTTGGTTAATTTTTCAATTTCCGTGTCTTTAATTTTTTGTTCTTTTTTTAATTTAATTTTTCTCTGGTTCATTTTGTTCTCTAAATCAATTTGTGGTTGCACTTGTTTTTGTACATACTTTAAGCGACAGTATGTTTGAAAATATTTCGTACATAAAGGCAGATATATCAAAAGAAGTATGACATGTGTGGCCAGTAAAGTCAAATGAAAGCACTTGCTTTCAAAAACATCAACATCCAAAAATCTATAGTTGACTGTCCAAGTGTGATTAAAAACTCTACCAATATCAAAGCTGCCTTTTAAATATGCTATTGGGTTGCTGATCAAAAATGGTGCACCCAGTAACAACTGAACTATCCCACAGACTGCTAGTTGTTGAGCAGTTTTAAGCCAGCCTAAATTTATCAAATAGAAGAAGAACAATCCAGGAGCGTAGAGGAGTATATTCATCTTTACTGAAACTCCTAAACTATAGAAAACACTACCTAGAAACCATTTATCATCTAAAAACAAATTAAGTGATGCATAAAGGAATAATACTGCAATTGGATCATTAAACAGACGAAGTACATAAATGGAATGAATTCTATAAGATGTTAAAATTGTAAATGCCATGACATATGGTGGGACCTTTTTCGTTTTAATATAAATTCTAAGCACGAGCGCTAGTTGCAACAAATAGATAACTATAAAGAAATATTGAGCAAGAACAATGTTTGTACCCTGACTAGTAAGAAAATAAAACAATGAGTAGATGTACACAAATCCTGCTGGATATACCAAGGGGCCGGTGTCACCACGTAGTTGGCTGTAGTCAAAAGTTCCATTCAGGAAACCCTCACATTCTTGCATGTACGCTTTCCAGTCAATCTCGGTGTACGGTACGCGCTCCACGACTAAAACGTTCACGACCAATTCCGCAACGATGACCAGTGTAGCCACGAACCACAGCTGCGCCGGATTTAGTATTAGTCCCTTTATGTAGTTCCAAGTGAACATCTTTTTCCAATCATGCTCCAAAAACATATCTTGTAGTTGGTTACGTTTACTCATCTTGGATAAATTTCCTTGATGTAATGAAATCACAATTACATAAATTAAAAATTCAGCCCACTAAAGAGCTCCCTATTATATCTATTTTGAGAGTAGGTCGCCGCATGAGTTATTTATGCTCAAGCAATAGGTTAGGTTTTTATTTCGTCTATTTGTCGCCGGTCAAACAGTATAGTAATGTCATGTGTCATTGTCAAGTCATCTCAAACGTCAACGCTCTGGTCGCTGTCGTATGTTTTTTTTTAATTTATTGGAGCTTTGGCTGCTAGGGCCATCAGCATCAAAAGAAACACAATTAAAGTTTGGCAAACCATTTCTGTCAGTATAAAACAGCGGCAAATACAAATTATGTACATGTGGCCTTGGAAGAATAATAAGTAAGGAAGCGTAATCAACGCTCAAAATGTGCTCCACTTTCCTGGTGCCAAAGTGGACGGAGCTTGTGACAGCGGTGCCCTAATGTCATGTCAAACATTTTGAAATTGTCATGTCGTCAAAATATTATTTTTTTCGGTCCATGAAATTTCGATAATATATCGGTATTAAAATGCCGGCTTGTGCCGTGAATTGGTGCAGGAGCCACACAGGCGCCAAAGATGGTGATATTTCTTTTCATCGGTAAGTAAATCACGCATAGATATTCTCATACATTACGGGCTTGGTCGATGTTATGCAATATAAGTTTTAGAAAAGTAAACAACTCATTTAAGGAAAAGTATAATGAATGTTCATTTATAAGTATTACCTAGTAGTAATAAATCGACAAAACAAAACCCTTCGAATTAGTACCTACTATACTTACCCTGGTAAAATCATACCATTCTGGCCGTGCCATTAAAACTCAAACTCAAACATTTATTCAGTAAGTAGGCCACAAGGGCACTTTTACACGTCAAAGTAAAAAAGAGAAAAAAAAATCAAACTGCACCGGTTCTAACCCTACACCTCTGACCCGAGAAGAATTATGTACGGCAAGAAACTCGGCGGGACTTATTTTTTCAAAACAACAGTACATCAAAACTAAACAATACATAAGTGCGTGCAATAAGTGCGTTGTTCTATAAGAAAACATATCAAACCAAGTTAGATTAACCAACAATAGGTTATAGTTTAAGAAAAATACCAAAGAAAAAAGATGAGTTCAAATCTGACTATTTGAAAATGAATTACATAAAAGTTTGATATACTTTCTTACCTGAACTGTGTATTCTACATTTTCCAAATTATAATAATCCATCATCAACAGTTAGAAACAAATTTTGAATTTAAATAAAAAAAAATTCTAGTACAACTGGCTAATAGGTATGACTTTTATTTTTCATTAATAATGAATGCTAGAACTTCATAGCATAGTCTTTAATTATCAAATCTAGAGAAGAGCCCGACTGGGGAACTACCTCTACCTTACAGAAAACCACAGCCAATTAGCATGAAACCCTACTCATAGTGTTGTGTTCCTGCCGGTGAGTAAGGTTGCCAGAGAGCTCAGAGGATGCAATGTCTTGACGACGGGGGATCCTCTTGTCCCTTTAGCTGTCAACACCCTCTTTTATATGAAAGCGTCGGCAAAGCACATGAGACACCTCTGGAGTTACAGGCGTCCATGCCTATGGACGCCTACGGTAGCTGCTTACCATCAGGTGAGCCGTATGCCTGTTTGCTACCGTCGTAGTATAAAAAATGGTTACAAAATGTAAATTTATCTTTGTATTTCCCTAAGCCTGCTAAAATAAATAGTACACATAAACGAACTCATCCGTTATTTTATTTAGTTCTAAAAAACGAGGAAGCAAAGAGAATTTTAACTATTTATATTGAAGGTATGCTATTATTTTCTAGTCTGGTCATAAATAAAGTTAAAAAATAATCGTTTTTCTTTTGCCATAATCAACCTTAATTGCTTAACATTATGTTGCTTGAGACCAAGAGGGTCTCCCTATGTAACAGATTTATAAAATTGTAAAAAAAATATGTTAATTTATGCTTATTTTGTAGTATATATATTGTAATTAAGCACTGTAATTAAATAAATGAAAGATGGATAGAAGGCTTTCATATTCCTTATTCCAAGAACGATTAAATTTACGTATATTTCATAAGTAATGAAAAATGCACTAAAAATAAATTTTTAATTGATTGCATTAAGTATTTATTACGTGAACCCATCCACGTCAAACGAAGGCGTATTTATTATACGTTAACTTGACATATTCAGTCATTTGATTTGAGTGTCTCCTGTCCAATTAAACTTCATTGTCAAATCGATTTTGACCACTCACAAGACGGAAACTTTTCTTATTAGTGAAATGGCATGAAACCTTTGCAGAATTAAGGTTAACACAAAAAAATATGCGTAAAGAATGAGTACTTATTGGTTAACAAGACATAAGACATTTTAGTTTTGTACACATGAAAATGGGTCGTGTTTTCACATGAAATTTGCTTGCCTTTACTCGTCTTGATATTATATGTCGATGCATGTGGCAACACTGTGTGATGAGACACCGTATTTCGTGACGAACATTTCAACTTTCATTACTTTTACAAGAATTCTCATAGTTCGGCTATAGTTAATATAAAAAAACATACTAATAATAAATCTTAAAATTAAATTAACTATAAATAAAACTACTTAAAAATAATAAATTAAAAATTTAACTGTAAATTTGGCCCTCTCGGTAAGGTGCCCATTATGCAGGCGGCATTCCCGCGCTGAATTGCGATAGCAAGTCTTTGCGCAAGAAAGCCGCCTGCACGAGGGTCACCTGTAGCCTCTCTGAGGCGTTTGCTGAGCGCCTTGTGGAGCCCTCGCGCCCCCCTCCCCCACGGACCAAGTGTCTCGACGCCAAAAGCTACGAACTCGTAGTTGGCGCCGAGACAGCTTTATTTATTAATTTTTACATTTTCTCGGGTGTCAGCCGCCGCCCCGGCACGCCTGCTTATCGCTGGAAGATAGGACGCCGCCAGCGTGTCGGTACAGGTGGCATCCCACACCAGCGCGCGGCCCATCCTCCAGGGGATTAACGACATCCCGTCGGGGCGCTTGCCATCGTCCCGCACGATCTGGGGTTCCAAAGCGGCGGGGACGTTGGCGCTGACGAGCGCTCTCCTCAGGATGTCGTTTAGTGCCGCATGACGGGACAGGCGGCCGGCTCCCGAAGCACAACTGAGTCCGTGGTGGCCGAGGCCGTCTACGGGGGCCCCACATGAGGCACAGCTGTGGTCCACACATACGTCAGCCCCAACCCGGAGACCAATAGCTATACGGAGGGTTCCTGGGTCAATGTAGGTGCCAGTGTTGGGTGAAGGATACGCGTGGAGCCAGTGTCCAGACTCTGACCTTGAAACTGCCAGAAGCCTTGCGCGGTTTTTTCCTGAAGAAGTGTCTATAAGATATTTTAGAGTGGCAGCAGAAGCTATGGTATCCCAGGCCCTTTGCCTCTCGGGTCTGGATGGGAACTCTAGGCCCAAGCCGGTTAGCCAGGCATTCTTGGCTTCATTCAGGCACGCGATCTCGCAGTTTGTAGCCGATGGGGCTTTAAGGATTTTACCAGCGAGATCTGACGTGCCGTGAATTGAAGACAAAAATGCGGACAGAGCCACACTTGAGATCTTGCGAGTTCCCAGACCGCCAAATCTTATTGGCAAGGAAGCCTGGGACCATGCTTCCTCATTAAATCGGACATTTAGGATTGTTTGTAATTGTGACTTGATGAGGTTATCTATGGGATGGATTAGATGACTGAATTTCCAGGCGGGGCAACAACGGAGTAAGTAAGTAAATTTGGGAACCAGTAAACAAAATTTTAAAATAAATAGGGTGGAGTGGCTACTAATTTTGATTAGGCGTTCCGAATTATCACGAAATTTAGAAATTGATTTTGCTAAAACAGAGGGGATGGCCTCATCAAAGATGGGTGAGCCGAGAAGATGCAAATTGTCCTTTACTTACGGCTAAATTTTTAAAACTTTCTAGTATTTGGGTTGCCAGAGATACTTCTACATTTTCAGTAATATACAATTCGCATTTATCGAAATTAAGTTTCAAGCCGATATCGTTGAAACTTTGAATAATTTTAGATAGATCTGCCAGAACGGTTTGTGAATCTCCACCAAGGGTGCCGTCGTCCAAGTACCACACGTTCAGCTTGTATGTAAGGCTGTGGATGATTGTGTTTATAGCCAGACTAAATAGAGCGGGACCTAGGGGATCGCCTTGCTGGCAACCCATGGCCGAGAGAATTTCGCTATTTTTGTGAATCAATTTGGACGGACTATGGTAACACTGTAAAAGGAAATTATAAATTTCTGGCAAGTGAATTTTGACTTCGTTAAGTAGGGTGTCTCTGTTAACGGCGTTGAAAGCGTTTTTCACGTCAATCTTTAGTAGTACCTCACATGAATCGGTTTGAATAAAGGTGCGTACGGCATGGACTGCTGCTTCACAGCCTCCGCGGGTGCCAAAACCGACCTGCACGGGCTCAAAGAGTTTTTGTAATTTAGTACGTGTGTGCCGTACGCAGACTTTGGCTGCCAATCGCCGGAATGCGGGACCAACGGCAATAGGCCGCACGCCACCGTCCTTCTTAGAGAGAGCTATAAGGTTGGCCCCGTATAGTATAGGCATAACCTCTTGGCTGACATCTCCAAGGAGCATGAGGTTTATAAGTTTTACAATGCTTACCGTCAATTGCTCGCCAGCTAACCCAGAACCATAACTCGTCAGGTCAATAAGATGCGAGGGCTGACGATACGTTGTCCTCCGTGCCATGGAGACAAGCTGAAGGATCGGAAGGAGAATCTGCAAAGATAGGTGTGGTAGGTCCTGAGGGGTGCTTATCTTGTAAAGTAGCTATAGTTTCGGGAGTGTCGGGAGCGAGGGTGTCGTTCGAGAAAAGGAGCCGAGCAGCACCTTTTAGGTCCCCGTCATGCACTTTATCCTCGACTTTTTGACACAAATTATATTTTGTACCCCGATCTCGGGATGTCTGTGAGGTTGAAGGCAGTGCAGGTACAAGGATATTGTTTTTGATTTTCTGAGTTAGACTAATATTGCCGTTATTATCTGAAACGTGTAAAATTTTCTACGCAAATGTTAACAGATCGCGCCAGGAATCTATATTGTTTTTGTTTACACAATTATTAATTGTGGAGGTCAGGGCTTCAGCAACGACGGGCCTGGCTCCACGCGGTATACGCTTTCTTTTACATTGAATCTATATCTAGTGCATTTCACTCTCTCATCTTAAGCGCGAGTGAGATAGAACTCCCGCAACGTGCTCCATTCAATTTAAATTAGTTTTTAAGGCATATGTCAATTGCCTCAACCAGATAGATTATCTGTAGATTATCTGTTGCAGTTGTGACAGATTACATGAAATCTGTCCGTTTCCTTTTTACCCACAGTAACAAAATAAAAAACATAGAATTCGATTATCATTACTGCTTTTTTCACTGATTCTTAGTGTTGTCATACTTTTGTTTGCTGTACATTGCTACTGCGTTCGTTGGCTGGCCAGACTATATAGTCAGAATATAATAATATAGTCTGGCAAACCATTTCTGTCAGTAGAAACGCGCGGCAAATTCAAAATACGTACATGTGGCAACCCTTTGTGATGAGACACCGTATTTCATGACGAACATTTCAATTCACATTGAATTTGTTTCTAGTGCATTTCACTCTGTCATCTCAAGCGCGAGTGAGATAGAACTTCTGCAGCGTTCCCAATTAAATTTAAATTAATTTTAAAGCCATATGTCAATTGCCTCAACCAGATTATCTGTTGCAGTTGATGACATATCAGACGAAATATATCCGTCTCCTTTTTACACACCGTAAACTCAGAGAAATAAACCAATGGAGTGGTAATTGTCAGGCGTCCCCCTCTGCCAAAAATACAAGAACACTGGTCGTAGCGGTTATATAAAACTAGTTGTCGCGCGTCAAACGCCATTCAATGAATGTCAGTCAGCGCGGAACGATCTGAGGTAAAAATGCCGAATTGCTGCGTGTTTTCATGTAAGAAAAGATCTGAATTATTTAGTTTATAGAAGGATCACGTTTCTTTTCATCTGTAAGTATAATTACGTCTAAATATCATCAAATAGTGCACGAAATTAGCTAAAAACTTAAAAATATTGTCAATCAAAAAGTGTTGCCACTTAATGGTACTACATCTGCTTTAGGGTAATTTTTAAACTTGACTCTTCATAGTACATTGTACCATCGGGTTCATAATTGCATATCCAATTTATCAATGAACTCATTCATAAATTGGGTATGCAATTATGAACACGATTACATCGAGGGAGGTAAGTGAAATATTGCAAACAAGAGTAATCGACTCCAGTGCGGCAGAAATACGTCCGCCATTATGTCATTCATTGTCATTGTTATGACAGGTTAGGCAATACACTTAAAAGATACTCCGTGGGTTAGGCAGAGACCCATTCGGCATACAGCCATAATTGTAAAGCATTGCTGTGTTAAAAAAGCAGTGTGTCTCTGTGTGTGTGTTGTTATTAAATTGTTTCTTAACATATTTTAATCGACTTTTAAATTATTCAAATTACATATTGAAAAAATGAAAAGATTAACGTCAGAACTTCAAAGGTAAAACTCATTCACACGCATAGCTTTTTAAATTATATATGTCTTCGAGGACCACCGAGGGCAGGGCAGTAAGGTGGTATGGAACTCAAAAAACTGACACTATAAGGATAACCTAGCCTATAGCACATTACGCACGGACGCACGGTAATGAAATAAAACATAAACACTGGTTTAACAACTGTATTGAATTCAAATCTTTTTAAAACCGTATTATGGGAAGGGCAATAAACTACTACTGGTTCGGAAAGGAGCCCCAAATGAGAAGAACCAGCGTAAGAAACTCAGCGTATGTGTGCTGTACGGCACAATAGCTGAAATTTGTCTATGGTCTCAAAAATACAGCTACCATAAACAAATTTCCGTTTTAATAGACAAATTTCAGCTAGTGTAATGAATTCCGCACTGAATTCCGCTCTAATGTGTTATATTCCTGTTTAGAAATTAATTCGGTTCTTTATTTTCACCATAAATTTTGTGTAGCATTTTAATTTTGTATAGATTATGCTTATTGTTTTTCTGTAGTCTCCACTACCCAAAGGTTGTCTGGAAGAAATCGCTCATTAGCGATAAGACCGCCTGTTGTTACCTCTACCTAAATTTATCTAATTGTAAAATTTGTGCTTGTAACTGTATGAGGTGTGCAATAAACAGTATTTATTATTATTATTATTTATTTATTATAAGGTACGTTATACACACTTATCCCCTTAAATAGGCACTTTTAATTTCTGACTCTGGTATCACTGTACCTAACAGGTAAGTTTTAGTGATGGGACAGCACAAAAATAAATGTCGATATCAACATTAGCAGTATGGTATACTTTTTATTTATAATAGAAAATGAAGAAGAGACAATAGAAATAGAAACACAAATTTTAAACAGATGCCCATTATAATCAAAATATCAACTGCGAAGGACACTGGACATCACGATGTCGCTAGTGACTGATTCATCATTGTTCATTACAGTGAAAAATTCACTGAGGTGGATAGAGGAACGTCTAGTGTAATTGGAAGCACATTGGAACGGTAATCTAAACACGTGGGTTGGAATCCCGTGATGTTCCAGAGTTCTTTGCAGTTAATTGTTTCATTGTAATAGTTATTTGTTTCCAATTTGTAGTATTTTCCACTAAATATAAAAGCAAATACAGATCAAAATATTAATTTGATAATATAAAAGTTATTCTAAATCAGCTTGCAAGATTTGTCCTGAACAAATAGACAAACTAACTTACGTAGAATACTAACATTGTAAGTAATACGTATTCTGGTAGAAAAACTTTATATTTAATCACAACTTAACATTATAATTTTATCAATAGCTAAACCTTATACTTGGTAAAGAAACAAAAATATATAACTAACCTACGATCAATGTTTCTCTGCGTCCGTAGGAAACACCTTAGACAACCCTACACGTAATCCCTGGGTGGTGCTAAAAGAGTTACAAACTTGGCAGCTCTACTGTCCTACCTGGACCTCGCAGCACTCACTGGATTTTCTTCATCATCTGCTTTCTCACTACCTTAGGGAAGAAATGCCTATCTATATCCAGTGACATGTAGGCATACGATAAATAAATCTACGATAAAACGTGACCTTTTCAAGTCAAAGGTACATCATTATCGGTTGTCAATAAGGCGTTACCATAAAAAAATCATTTAGAAATTAACTCTATTAACAACCGACAATGATGTACCTTTGAGTTGAAAACGTCACAAATATCGATACTTAAGTATATTATTATCGACGCGTTCCTCGCACTGTGTAGGGTGATTGTGCTAGTTTCCCGTCCATGGTCAGTTTCCGTCCACCTGACGGTTCTGCTACAAATATATGGGGAAAACTTGAACGTAAATGAATTTTCCTGCGGAAGTTTGGTCTTGTTGCGATCCATATATCTAAGAAACAATTCTACTATCATAAAAAAGTAATTTGACAAGTAGTGCCTTTAAAAATAAAACATTAATAGCCGCCTCGAATTCGGCCCTAGCAAATGTCATCGCAATGAAGAAAAAAACTTGTGGCGGGAAAAGTTTATGATGAGTTTTATTAATGATTTAGGCAGTGCACTAAATATGTTTGGCACGAATTATCTATTTTAAAGTTAATTGTACAGTATTTTAAGTGGAGATTAATGTTTTAGAATAAAATTAATATATAAACTTTGTGGACCAAAACTAGCAGAGCAATTTGGTATAAATTTCAGTTTTGCGACCACCTGATCCCGGAAACCCAGACAGCTAGGTAAATATTTCTAATGGTTATTTTACTTCAAAATACTTAATTAATACGTAATATTATAGTATATAGTAGTATGGTAATATTATATTTGCTTACCTACACACTTTAGTTTCTAATGTAATAAATAAAACATTTAAATGACTTGAGCAAAGACTAAAACTAGCTCTTCTGTTGCATTGTTATCGTTAATATACGAGTTATTTGTGAGTAGACAAAACTATAATTTTAATTAACATTAGAATGACCAAATGGTAGTAGAATAACAATTATAACCTCCATACTATGGCGTGCTCTGCTTATTTCACTTCAAAAGAAAGCTTTGTGATCGTGCCATTGCCATCGTCCGTACACACACACGCACACACACCCGTACATCTTTCACAATGAATATTATCCGTTATTTTCACTAAGCACTATATCACATCACCTTTATCAATTTACCGGCTATTAAAACCACACGAAAACAAACAAACAAAAACATGCGCTGTTAAATATTTGAACAAATACATCCGAAAAAAGGAAGTCTCGTGTTTTGAGCTGATTACTATGAAAAAAGCTACTTTTTTAAATAGTCGCATAACCTTCGGATCTGATCGGAACCAATCGGAAACCTTCGGCGGCACGATTCCGGGTAATGCACAACCCTTAGAGAATTCAACCAACCGGAGTCGCCATTGACAGGCGTTCCCCTCTGCCGAAAACATATGACCAGTGGTCATGCATACACCTATTTGTACGTTACGTACGAATAGCCACAGAATACACTTGACGTTCCCCTCCCCCGCAAAAATCGGCAGACTTGCTTTGTAAAGAAAACGGCAGACATGGCTACTCCGGGTTGAATTCTATAAGGAACGACCCAATAATGAACGATCCAATGCGCGGTTGACTACGCTAGTCGTGTCAATTGCATTAAGCCTTGGTCAAACAGCAAGCGTGGCGCAGCGCCGCGGCACATGTTAACAGGTTAGCGACGTCAAACAGACTGCGTCCCGCCGGCGCCGCGCTCCGCTTCTGTCGCGCCCGCGCCGCGCGGCCCCTGGCATCCACGCGGCGCGGGCGCAGCGCTACGTGGCGGGACGCGGCGGCACGCTGCGCCGCGCTGGGTCACATCAGTCGGATGTTAGGCAGCGCGGTGCGTCGTGCGAGCGTAGCAATATACTGTGATTGTTATTATGGATATAGAAAAAAAATCTTCTCTTCGAAAAAATAATCTTGGCTTCGGAAGGAATGAGCGACCCTCCGCGCGCGCATGCTGTATCGGGCACGAGTCACGCCCGCATCGCGCGCGGCCCCGCCGCGTTCGCGCGCGCGATGAGGGCATGTTGAGAGCGCGAGGCCGGCGCGATCCGCGCGCGCCCTGTTTGAACAGTCATCGCGTCGGCGTCACGCGGCGCGGACGCGGCACTGCGCCACGCTTGCTGTTCACTCTTGCAATCACAGTATATTGCTACGCTCGCACGACGCACCGCGCTACCTAACTGTATACTAATATTAACGGAAATAAAGAAACACGGTGTTAATCCTTACTATCGTTCGTTTTTAGGATTCCGTAGCCAAAATAGCAAAAACGGAAACCTTATAGTTTCGTCATGTCCGTAGTTCGTCCGTGTGCCATGGCCATTTTGTATTTGGAGACTATAACTAATATTGATGAAATTATAACAGAAGGTGTATTTTGTATACCCCTACTTAGTATTGTAGTAAAATTGCTGAAAAGTATTTTTTTAGGGGGGAGCCACAAGGGGTTTTCCATAAATGTAACAATTTTTTTTTACCAAAAATCATCATGTTGCACATCAATCGATAGGACTTTAAAAATAACATTGAGGTTTGTTTTATCATTTTTTGATTTAGTGAATATTTTCAGAAATAATCGCCCTACTCAGTGGACGAAAACTAGCAGAGCCTAGGACGGAAAACTGACATTAAGGACGAAAACTAACGAATACCCCACTTTTTCAAATAATATTTTTTATACAAAATCTCGCAAGTATGGATAATTATCGCGTAATATTAACATAAACTAGACTATATAAGCTATAAAATGAAATATAATACATTTAAGTACGTACTTTAAGATATTATTTTTGCATCACAAAGCTGGCAAAATCGATAAGTGGACGAAAACTAGCACAATTACCCTATTTAGATTTGTATTTAATTTATGTCTTGTAATACTTGCGATTATATAAATAATGAAATGAATCAACTTTAACTACTTATGTATAATATACTAACTTAAACAATTTCTTATTATTAAAAATAATCCAAATATTTTCAATAACTAATACCGAAAGAACTTCAACAAAATTAAAAATAATATTGTACAATTCAAAATACTTTAAAAGCTCTTGCACATTCCTTAGAAATTTCATATCTTTTAAATTTCATTACATAGACCAATGAAATGAATAATAATCTTTGCAAATTAAAACGTGGGAAATTAAAAAATAAATGATTTAAATCCGGACAGAAGTTACAAGCAGGGTTATCAGAAAATTTTAACCTAAAAAGATGAACTGGGAAATGACAATGCGACGAACGAGCGGAGCGAAAGGGAAGCAAGTTCTTAGAAACAACTTCTGGCTAGTCGAGTTTCCAACCCCTACGCCTCACCCTTGGAGTACACCTGAAATCTGTTTATCTACACCAATATCATAAATCCTCTATTCCGCGTTCGGAAACCGTATGTAATTATACCACCATTATTGCAACCAGTAACGTAACATCTCTGACAGTGTGGTAAAAACGTATGAAAATTCATAACCCACGGTAACGTTACGAAGATCCGCGCTCTCCCCGACCGCCGGCACGCGCCCGCGGGACCGCCTTCACAATCGAGTTGGTCATGGCGGTGCAATGGCGGTCATTCTACTGGTTTGCGAACACATCATTTAGGATTTATAATATTATTATGTGTGTAGATAAAGCAGTGTATGCAACTGTACGTAATTAGGCCTTAAAACACTCGTGTGATCTTATCATGAAACTCGCCTGCGGCTCGTTACATAAAACCACACTCGTATTTTAAGGACCCTTATTACGTAACAGTTGCATAAACTACTATTCTAAATTTAGTATTGTAAGTACTTACTAGAGTGTGGGCAGCGTCTCAATCACTTCAAGCATAGACAGAGAGAATCATATTATCCGCTAGTATCCTCACCACTAAAAAAACCGGCCAAGAACATGTCGGGCTATGCTCAATGTAGGGTCCCGTAGTTACCAGCCCGTCACAATACACCCACTCAAAAGGTTGTTTTTTATATGTTATTTTACTATGCGGCACTTACGTCCTTTTTACTAGGCGTTTTTGAGTTATAAGTTATAACTCAAAAACCAACCGAACCCGAAAACTTGGCAATCGTACGGGACAATAAATATTCTAATAATATCACATAATTTAATGTAATATGTACACATTGATAGGCCGGTTTATGATATACGTATATTTAGCCGTGTGATGGCCAGGTCATTATATTTATTATAAAAATATAGACATCTAATATTCAAAGGATCACAATGACATGTTGTCAGTAAACTCCAGTGGGGATTGAGATCCATGGACACCGACTTGGTTTACATTAGATCTCAATACTTATTGCAGTAGGAGAACTGCGTTGCGAGTTGCGAGTCTGGAATTTTTGTACATGTTAATGTCTTTCGATGGGATTGAACTTTAAATTTTTCTTTGCAGGTAGTTACGAGGCTGACGCTAAACTCGGATTCCTGGTGTTGCATAGAGCCGGCGGCAACTACAGGCAAGTCTATTACGTAAATACAGTAATTAGGCTTCCTTTCCACTAAAGTGGAGATGCAAGGAGACGTGTGGGAATGGGAATTCGTCTCTTCCGGTCTTGTACCAGGCGGGCGCGGGCCGCGACGCCGTACCTACATTATACTGAGAGATCCCGAGTGCGATAAAGTTTATGGGTTCACATACTCCGTAAATATGCATGTACAACACTGCAAATTTACAGCCTGACTCCACCCCGACTCACACTTACAGCCTGAACCTGCAAGTGCCCATGGGCACAGATAAGGTAGGAGGTTCTCTGTGGCCCATGGGTCATGGTGGCCGCTTAACATCACGTGGGTCGCACGGTTGTATTCCACCGTCGTGGTATAAAAATGGAACTTACACATGGATCTAGGTAGGTATTTAGTTTTCTTTTATAACAGCGAATTAATGGGCATTCTTGTTTTAGAATTTTTGTCAATCGCTTCGAGCTCGGCGTGGACGTAAGGCTCGGAACCAACCTCCTAGCAGGACATTGCTGCTTCGTGAACTGGATATCAAGATCGACATCCACGACGTTAATGTATGATCTATGTAGTTACAGTTTTTAATTATTGCTAAAGGGTTAATGTTTGCTTTGAAACTTTACGACTTTACGATATCGGATCGTTGCCGTCACGATCAAGCAGGGGGCCAAAATATAACGCAAAATCGTGGACGTGCACGTCCTCGGTAATGTAAAGGACATTAAATAGTATTCTATTTCACTTATTAAGTAGTAACCTTTTTCCGAACAGATCCGCATCGAAGGCATGGTTGGTTCCAATGTACTCAACAACTTAATCAACCTGTTCGTACAAAGCATCACTCGGGACTTTGTTCAAAACGAAATGGAAAACCTGAGCAACCGGCTCAGCAAAGAATTGTTCGACGTTATCAACGAAATACTTAAGGACTACACTCTAGCAGACATTTTGGACTGAAATAAGGGGAATATGCATACCTACTCGATAAGGATCTACCTACGACGGTTACATTGTTACTTACACCTGTGCCTTATCAAACTGATTAATAAAAAATCGTTGAACAAGCTTTAATACTTTGACATTAGAACTGAAAGTCCATCATATGTTACTGATAACTGTCGTTACGGATAACATCCACATAAATTACAAATAATTAGACAATCCCAACTATTTTCAATATCGGGCTCGCTATGCTCAGTGTAGGCTTCCTTTGTTTTCTGTCCCGTCACAGGGTGGACTCAAAATGGTTTTTTTATTGGATACTTACCATGAATAATTACAAGCTACAATAATAATAAATACAAAAATATTATGGAACAATCTTACTCAAATCAGCGTATTCCCACAGTAAGCGGCGTGTTTCGTGGGTTGCGGGTACTAGACGACGATATACACGGTGTAACATGAGAAAACCGAATAATTTTAACAGCGTATTCCTGACCATAATTGGAGACTAAAATGTCGTATAAACTTTTCTGGATTTCGCGAAAAAAAATATTATTTTTTTTCGTGCCCGACACGAAAAAACGACATTTTAGTCTCCAATTATGGTCAGGAATACGCTGTTAAAATTATTCGGTTTTCTCATGTTACACCGTGTATAAATAATAGATCATTATTAGGGTGTATCACTCATGTATGAAGAAAAAAAGGTATTAAGTAGTTATCCTTCGGGCACAGTAATAAAAAGTTGCGTATTAATGCCAATAAACAGTATTTAAAATTAAATTGCAAACGGAATTCATTTTCTGCCTCCGGATCCATTTCAATGTATTCATATAAATATTGTTACATTTTTTATAGTCTGCGGAGTATATCCATATAAAGCCTGACCAGAAATATATGATCATGCGCCATGTTGCGGTATTTCATTGGAACTAATTTCTTACACTGGCAATAATTTTAATGACAGAATGTTATGCATGTGTGAGTGCATGTGAAAGGCTGTCACTGTCATTGAGGCGGTTTGCTTAAATGATAATAAAGTGTTGAATATTAAATAATAAACGACAGAAAATTCCCAAAATTATTAATAGTCAAGAGCGGAACATTTTAGATAATGTATATAATAAACTGCTGTAAGTAATACGCTCGGGAAATGAAACTTTTTCGCTGTGAAACATTTTCAAATTAACATCAAAGCTGACAGGTAAACAAATCAAGATGTCACCATACCATAGACAACTGAACAGTTGCCATATAAATGAGAGTAATAGCGCCCTCTTGACAATAATCATATATTTCTGGTCAGGCTTTACATATGTATTGTCACTATTTAAGCTCAAACCATTTTTGGCTCAAAATAGCGTGGTAAAGGTTCGTAGCCAATAAATTGAAAAAAAAAGTAGGTAATCAAAAAGAGATTTTTTTTCACGATATCCATATAGTATCCGTACATTTTACAAAAACTTCAACTTTAATCCGGAGGCAGTAAATTTAAAGCTAAAAATAAAATAAAATAAAGATACGTGCACTCATTAATTACAAATGGCACTTTTTTTAACTGTGCTTCCTAATAAAATAAAATAAAGTAAATATGACCCACCCTAATAGTCATATAATATTATTTTTAATACAATTGCTCGAAAAGTTTAGTTTATGTAGCTGCAAATCGTGCGTAAAGTTTTATTTTATGCACTAGTGCTAAAAAGTAATCTGACCTGCAAATCGTGCGTAAAGTTTGATTTTACGCACGATTTGCAGTACAAGTCGAATGAGCCCAAACAGCATGTGTCTATGATGCGCCAAACCCGAAATCCAGTAGGGATCCCCAGGGTCCAGCATGACCTCCACCTTAGGATTCCGGTCCCATTGCTTATCAATACAAGCCCCCGAGTCCGGAGTCAAAATCGAAACAAAAATCAAAACCACGTAGCTTTACCTAAATCCGCGTTTAGTTAGGTAAATTATTAATGTCAATTATCTATTCAATCTACACTAAAAAATATATTAATGCGTTTAATTTTTGAGAAAGATTAAAAATTAAATATCTCCAATTATTAGTTATTCGCAAAGGATTAACACATTAGTTACAATTAATTTTAATTCTAATTGAAATCAATTTGCATTAAACTATTAGTGTTCAATTTTTACTAACGTGTTTCAGTCTTTAATTTTTAATTTTCAATTACACTAACGTTCGGCCAACACTGATCCCAACACAGAATAATATAATAGTCCTAATTAGGATGCTAACTTTTTCAATAGTAAATTTACTTGCTTAATGCAATTGACACTTTACTAAATTTAAAAACTAATCATTTAACAAGCTAACTAGAACAAGTGTAACAGGGCTTTAAAACCTTGTTACACTTTACTTTTTTAGTGTCCTAATTTAATTAGGATCCTAACGTTTTCAATAGAAAATTTACTTCCTAAATGCGGTTACACTTGACTAAATTTAGAAACTAATTCATTTAGGAAGCTAAAAGCCCTGTTACATTTGTCCTAGTTAGGTTCCTAAATGAGTTAGTTTCTAAATTTAGTCTAGTGGAACCGCATTTAGCAAGTAAATTTACTATGAAAACTAGTTAGGATCTTAATTAGGAAGCTAGTTAGGACACTAAAAAAAGTAAAGTGTAATAGTAAAGTGTAAGTGTAACACGGCTTTTGGAGACAAACGGGTATTAGACATAGCAATTTGGAGGGCCCAATCTGTCAGGAGGGGAGGGAGAGGCAGGGTACACAACAGATTAGGCCTTACAAATTGAAATGTCTAATATAGGTGTCGAGGCACTGCCGATCGCCCTAGATCGGGACTCTTACAAGCCCTGTTACACTTGTCCTAGTTAGCTTCCTAAATGAGTTAGTTTCTAAATTTAGTCAAGTGGAACCGCATTTAGCAAGTAAAATTACTATGAAAACTAGTTAGGATCCTAATTAGGAAGCTAGTTAGGACACTAAACAAAGTAAAGTGTAATAGTAAAGTGTAAGTGTAACACGGCTTTTGGAGACAAACGGGTATTAGACATAGCTATTTGGAGGGCCCAATCTGTCAGGAGGGGAGGGAGAGGCAGGGTACACAACAGATTAGGCCTTACAAATTGAAATGTCTAATATAGGTGTCGAGGCACTGCCGATCGCCCTAGATCGGGACTCTTACAAGCCCTGTTACACTTGTCCTAGTTAGCTTCCTAAATGATTTAGTTTCTAAATTTAGTCAAGTCTAACCGCATTTAGCAAGTAAATTTACTATTGAAAAAAGTTATGATCCTATTTAGGATGCCAGTTAGGACACTAAAAAAAGTAAAGTGTAACAGGGCTTTACTCCCTAGATGTCAGTACATCTACCAATCTGACAGATTGGACCCTACAAATTGCGATATCTAATACCGGTTATAGTACTAGAGCCCGCCATACTGTAAATTTATCAAAATTCTTATCGCTTGGCTTCCATATATGGTACCATCTGCTCATCAGTACAAGTCGAATGAGCCCAAACAGCATGTGTCTATGATGCGCCAAACCAGGGATCCAGTAGGGATCCCCAGGGTCCAGCAAGAGCTCCAGCTCATACCATACCATACCATACCATACCATCAGTACAAGTCGAATGAGCCCAAACAGCATGAGTCTATGATGCGCCAAACCCGAGATCCAGTAGGTAGCCCTAGGGTCCAGCATGAGCTCCATCTTGTGATATTGGTCCCAACTTCCAAACCCGAGATGCAGTTTTAACATTAATTATTAGTGTAAGACAGGATTTATTTAGTTACACTAACGTTAATCTAATTAACTGTTAATCTTATTAAATTTTCGAGACGTTAGTGTAACTAATAGGTTAATTCTTATTGACGGTTAGTGTAATTAACGACGTCACAAAATCAATACGAACTAACGTTAGTAAAAATTGATGTTAGTGTAATTGATTAGTTACGGAATTAATCTTCAATCTTATTGATCAATTTTCAATTCTAATTGAAATTAACGGCCAACACTGGTTGGGATGCAAGATAGGACACTTACTACTACACTTACACTTACTAAAATAAGTAAAGTGTAACAGGGCTTTTAAGTCTGGGACACTGACATATACAATTGTCATTGTCAAAATAAATAGCTGTCCTCTCGCGTACCGACTGTGATTTTTATGTCATCATTCATCTATTTAGGTATAAGTTTATATTTAGAGTATTTAAATCTCAATTGCCTTATGTAGTCTGATTTTGTGTTTAAATTTCTAGGGCAGTATTAAGCACTAAGTGTGTTTACAAGCAACTTTAAATTTCGTTGAGCGTTCTTGTCTTAAAATGGCAGGCAATTTCTGGCAAAGTTCGCACCACCAACAGTGGATACTTGATAAACAAGATTTGATAAGAGATCGGCAACATGATCTTGGAATATTGACGGAAGAAGAATACCAGAAAATATTTAATTTTTTTGCTAGCATAATACAAATCCTCGGAGAGCAATTGAAGCTTCGTCAACAGGTGATCGCTACGGCGACTGTGTATTTCAAGAGGTTTTACGCTAAGAATTCTCTTAAATGTATTGATCCTTTGCTATTAGCCCCGACGTGCGTATTCCTAGCGTCTAAAGTAGAAGAGTTTGGCGTTATATCGAACTCACGACTTATCACCACTTGCCAAACTGTTATTAAAAATAAGTTCAACTATGCGTATGGCCAGCAGGAATTCCCGTACAGGACAAATCATATTTTAGAGTGTGAATTCTATTTATTGGAAAATCTAGATTGCTGCCTCATAGTCTATCAACCATACAGGCCACTGCTACTTTTTGTCCAAGATATAGGACAAGATGATCAACTGCTTACTTATGCTTGGCGAGTAGTGAATGATTCACTCAGAACAGACGTCAGCTTGCTTTACCCACCATACCAGGTAACAAATTGCTTTGTAGGTTAGGCGAACATTCAGTATTCTAGTATGTTTTTGTTCAAGAGATGTGTTACCTTATACATTGTGCTAAATAAACGAGACATTAC
Source organism: Pammene aurita (assembly GCA_947086415.1). Lineage (NCBI taxonomy): Eukaryota > Metazoa > Arthropoda > Insecta > Lepidoptera > Tortricidae > Pammene > Pammene aurita. The sequence goes on from OX352289.1 coordinate 23,772,632, forward strand.
CAATGTTGAGCCTACTTTGATCTAAGTTTCTTGCAACTTGTTCTTCCATTCAAGTAATAATCATATTTGATCCATGCTGTTATAACTAGCGTACAAACAGGTGGTGGCATTATTGAGCAGAGGGCACTGGAGTCGCCTAGGTGACATTTTATGATTAAATATTTTTTTTGTCTAATACATATAGTGCCAATATTTTTGGATTGCATTATTGAAACCCCTTGTTTTCTCTGCTAGACCTTTGGCTTATGTTTCTAACTATTTTTTGGTCTGCCTGAGTAATAAAATGAAAAACAATTCAGTAATTAAATCCAAAAATATTGACACTACTTGAATAAGAAATATATGTTTTAGAAATAAAATAAGTGAATCATTAGTCATTCAATCATAAAATGTAACCTAGGTGACTTAAGTGCCTACTCTACCCAATAATGCCACCGCCTGTCCATACGGTAGTTATGGGTATAACAATTGAAGAATCACCATTTTACTCTTGAGTTTCTCACAATGTGCTATGGTTAGTCAGTCTAACAATAACTGTCATTTCAGATTGCGATTGCGGCTCTTCATATTGCTTGTGTAATGTTGGGCAAAGAGAACCTCAAACCTTGGTTTGCAGAGTTGAATGTGGACTTGGATAAGGTAAATGGTGAACTGTTTGCCTGCAAACTAGGGTGTTTCATTTTTCCGAAATTTCGATTTTCATTAGATTTTGGTTGGATTCTTGTCCTTCCCCATGAAAAATGTAGATATGTCAAAATTGATCAATATTTAGAGGTTGCGCAATATCAATCTATATTATGTCATATTAGTATTGTTTCTACAGCGGAGTGTATAAATTGCTATAAGTGGCTAATGATCATTTTGAAGAGTAGTGCATTATTAAATCATCTCAATAAATTTAAAATGTTAAGACTAGAATTTGGGAACTTACAAAATGCTTTATAACTACTTTTCAGGATATTGCACCTATTTCAAAGAAAAAGTGCTGTTTTTGTATTTTAGACAGTAAATTCTATTTCTTTATGTAATTTTAGAGTTGGTTCATTATATTTTATTAGTTTAGAGAAAAGTAAATATTCACTCAGTGTATGGGAATCGCAGTCTACCTTTTCAATTTGCACAACCTCTAAACATTATCTATTCTCCTTGAAATTTGGAATATATATTTTTTTGATTAGGGAGACTCCATAGGTAAGCGAAGTCAGGAAAAATAATTTCCTTTTTTTTACCCCATACAAAAGTGAAACACCCAACTGCAAACAAATAACTTTAATTAGGGTGTATTCAAACTTATCGCATATATTGATATTATATCAAATTTTGTTGTTGTAGATACAGGAAATTGTGAGGTCCATTATCAATATATATGAAATGTGGAAAAGTTATGATGAAAAAAAGGAAATTCAAAGTTTACTTGGAAAGATGCCTAAACCAAAGCCAGCTCCACAGAGATAATATCTACAGTAGATACAGAACCAAGGCAAAACACTGATGAAGGATGCCAGTGAATTTGTGAATAAATATCGCATGTGGAAGGAAATGAACACTTTAGTGATACACAGAACAGAACAGTTAAATGGTTTTTGTTTTAAGTAAATATCAACATAAATAAGTTTCATGCTTAAAAATGTTAGGTAATCAATCAGCATATGTATTAGGGAATTTACTTAGATTAAGTGGTTTTATCTGAGTCCATATTGCATGTGAGAAATAAATTGTCTTGCAGCAGTCACATTGGTAAAGAAGTCAGTTAAGGTGTGAACTTTATATTATCATCCAATTTTTTATCGCCGACTTCAAGATTTCGAAAGGAGGAGGTTCTCAATTTGTTATTTTATATTTGTTACTCCATAACTCCGTCATATCTGAACCGATTTTGAAAATTCCTTTTTTATTGTATGGAATCTACAATAATCTTTCACCAGCCTCCCCCTTTGAAGGCATTTTTTTATCTCAAAAAATTATTTAATATCTACCATGACATACTTAATCCTATATTTAGCGAAATTAATTTAAGTTTTGATATTGTAAATCTATTATCGATATAAATAACAATGCATTTAGATAAAAAAAAAATTAGATAGGTATGATCTGTCTTAAATTTTTTTAATAATTTTACACTTAATTAGATTAGTATTAAATTTCTTTTATTTTTTTAAAATATATAGCCACATTTTACTATGGTGTATTTGACAAGAGTTTATATCAGCTAAATAAATCCATTTGATTAAAATATACCATTCATGACACAGTTTAGGGAGCTGAACCATTTTTAAATGGGATAACGTGTACCCATAGTCAGTGAAGTGTGTTGCGCGACATTATTGTCTAGAAATCAAAAGCGTTATTCACAATAATTTTGGACGCCTCGTCCGCTTAGCCATCAAGCATTTTGCATTTATTTACATTTAAAGAAGTGATATTTGATGAAGTGGAACTGCTGATGATGATCAGAACCGGACTCTTCAACAACGCATAGTTCACGTTTGGCGATTTGTTCTCTTTATGTTTGATTAAGTTTGTCAAGCAAATTATGTTTTTTTTTTTCATTTGTTTCATTTTATTGTATGGAATCTAAGAGTGCACAATAATCTTCGCCTTGAAGTCGGTTTTTTTTCCTAAAAAATATGTAATATCTACCATGATGTGACATACTTAATCCTATAGTTTAGCCAAATTATTTCAACAGTTTTAAATTAAACAATTAAATCTATTATCTATTTAAATAATAATGCATTTAGATAAAAATATGTGTCAATGTTTTTTTTTATAATTTTACACTTAATTTTACATTTCTTTTATTTATTTTTTAATATATAGCCACATTTTACTATGGTGTATTTGACAAGAGTTTATATCAGCTAAATAAATCCATTTGATTAAAATATACCATTAATGACATAGTTTAGGAAGCTGAATATTTTTTCAATGGGATAACGTGTACCCATAGTCAGTGAAGTGTGTTGCTTGCTTGTCGCGACATTATTGCCTAGAAATCAAAAGAGGTATTTACAATCATTTTGGACACCTCGTCCGCTTAGCCATTTCTGACGCTGACTGAATGTGTTTATAGTAATAATAAAATGTTTCAATTAAGTTTTTGTATTGTTTAATCAATTATTAATAGTGGTGTTTGTATCAAATTATGCAACATCATTGAATTCATTATTAATTAACTGCGATATAAAATCAAGCTAAATGGGTAAGCCTCATAATAATATAGTTATGGGAATTATTAACAAGTCATAGCCATGTGCAAAAGGTGAGGATTTCATTCTAATAAGTTCAATATGCTAAAACTCATTTATATATTAGCTGTGTTGTCAAACCGTCGGATTATACATATAAGAAAAAATAAGTACTAGTTAACGTTACGCGTTAAGTTTTGCACATGGTTGTGACATGATACGAGTAGGTATGCTAATCGAATTCGTGACTTACATAGGTTTTCAGTTTGATATCTGACTATAGTCACTTCTTAGTGCATAATACCATCATGGCGTACCGCCGCATCAAACCTTATCAATAAATGTAATAGTTTGGTTGGTAACATGTAGTTTAAAAATAATATTTTAATGTATACTGTACGGTTATCTTTTCAATACATAAGTGTGTAACCATGTGATGAGTATAGGATTATTTCCTGTGAAAAATTGCAGTAGGTAGTTCATAACTTAATTTACTTTGTTAGGAAGGAAAAGTGTCAGTAAATGAGTTACAACGCATGTTGGCTTGCCGCGATATTTGAAAACCAAAATTTAGTTATCTGCATCTCTTTTGCTCGTATTACAAATTAACACTTTGACTACCGAGAACCCGCCTGGTAGGCACTCTTAATGTTTGCTCAGATGCCAGGCACGCGGCTTGCGGCATTGCGTTGCACGTCGTAGCCCGCCTGGCGGGTTCTGTCGGTTTCTGGGGTATTGTTCAAATTTTTGCCCGGTTGCGAAAGTGGTGCGACAGAGAGCGGGAGATAACGAAATTTCTATTTTCGACGTTCGCGGCAGGCCCGCTGATCGTGATAAATAGGTATGATAACTGATTAATGGTACTGTTGGCTGCAAGATTATCTTGTACAGCGGCTCTACAAATGAGATTGTACTTCGTTGTGCATGATATTATTGCAGGTGAATGCACCTGTATCTTTCTTTTTCTTCTCTGTCGTATCTTCATGGCTGAGGGACGTGACGATTGTGGAGACTTTTCACCAACGCTCTCCAAGCCTCACGATCCAGGGCCCGATGCACGCTTGCCTGTAGTGTGTCTTTAGTGTTGGACGTTATTCTGTCCGCCCAACCTGTAGCCATACGGCCATCCCTTCTCTTCCTTGACATGCGTCCGGTCATTATATGCTTCTCCAGACTCTGGTCCGGATCGGACCTGTATCTTTACATATTCCTAATAGTTAAATAGATGACAGTTGTCAACACATTGATTCAAAAACACTTGTATATGTTGTTTTAAAAAGAATTTGATGCGAAGGCGACCCAAGGGCCTATTCGACTCAAACAAACTAACACGGTGTAACGTGACTACTGTTGTTTTTCCCACTACAAGTATCTATACCTAAAGTACTATCTCACCACGCATAAAAGACGCAGCAGGCCGATTGCTTTGTTTGAATTTCTTCTTGTTAGGGGAACAGTTCCAGGATCTTTTTGATCTTGAGAGACTTTTACCCATCTGGGCATAGTATGTGCCTAACCAGAATTAAGTTACGAGTGCGCATTGGGGAAGGGCAATCTGCGAGGATGTGCAAGGGCGTCTCCTCTGTCTCCATGCAGAGTCTGCACCGTTCAATGTCAAGTTTCCCCATAACATAATGTGCACGTTTAAGCCGCAATGCCCCGTTACCAAGTTGCGCAATTGGTTCCTGGACAGCGCCAAGGCGTTCGAGGACGCCTTTTTGATGAAGGTTTTATATTGACAGTAGTTATTTAAATTTAGTATTTATTGTTTAGTTTCGTAAGTCAAATCTACAATTCTTTATGGAATGTCTTATATGATACCGGACAGTGGCCGGACATCAGTTGCATCTCTAGTTATGATGAATGTACCTCCTTGTCCTTTATTATGAATTTAAAATTAGTTATGATGAATGTACCTCCTTGTCCTTTATTATGAATTTAAAATTGTTCAAAGTGCAAACGTGTTTGATCTGGTTTCCCCATTTAAGTTTCATTTCATGACTGCTACGAAGCAGTTAAATGTGAATATGATATTAAAGTAGCCAGTTTATTGCGCAAGTGCGAATATTGACGATAGCCGCTCTTATGCGTCGTGGGATAAGTCCAGTCCAGACGAAGACCTTCGTCGTTACGTCAAATAGGCCCTCAATATAGTGCCGTTAGCATAATATAATTTTAGTGGATAGACAGATACACACAGCCATATAATTTAACTAATACCTAATTCCAAAATATACACGCTTGAATATGAAATCGATAGGATATTGACGAGGTATCGAAAGTAATAGACGGAGAGCTAGCCACGTCAGAATGTTTAGATTAAAAATCCAAAGAAACGAAACTGACTGACAATGTGACTGTTCCTATTCATATTATAGACGGAGAGCTAACTGCGTCAGATATGACACACAATTTTACACGGGTTTAGTTGCTCTCATTATTGTATATATCTGACGTGGTCAGCTCTTAGTCCATTAGGTACTATGTATATATAGAATATACCTACATTACAACTAAACTGAACTTAAATGAATTTTACCTACATCATATTTCTTAACCTATGCAATGTTTACTTCAATAAATGAATTTTCCAACTTTTTTTTATTTTTATATAGTTTATTAAGTAATAATTACTAATATTATAAAACGTTATTTCAATTTCTCGTGTGAAGGTAGCCAGGTAGCTACCCCAATTTAATTCAAGGAATAATTTACTAACGTGTACAACTGGTAGATTTCGTTGCGGAACCTATATTATACTAATAGTCCGCCTCGAACTGAGAACTCGCGATTTCCTTGCAAACGTGTTGACCAATATAACAAGGCCTTTATGAAGATCGTTTTGCGCCTTCTAGCTCCATAACCCCTTGATCGATCCTGCTGATATACGAACTCTTAAATGATATGTATCTCTGCTACAATCCTAAAAAAATTCATAAAGATCAGAAACACGTTACCGCAAAACACCGTATCGACGCCTACTTTTGATTTTGAAGTTTCTTAAATTACATGTTTCTCGTCGCAATACTAGTGACTAAGTGGTATACATAAAGTAAACTATGATTACGCCTCAATTTAATTAGACCCCCATTTTATTGATATTTCCATTTAGAATACAAAGCCAAAGGTAATAGTTATTAAGTACCACAATTAATAACTATATTTGACAGTACCTTTTCAAGACATTTTTAACGTAGACTAAATTTGCTACAATATAAGACTAGCATTGTCTTTGTAGACCCAATAGTTTCCAAGATAAAGGTTTTCAAAATAGAACCGTTTTTCCATAAGAGAAGAGGAAGGGTAAGGCACTGGTCCCACCGCGAGCGAGTAAGCTATGAGCTATCGGCTATTTTCTAGCCCAAGAAACGAACAAAAGATAATCGCTTCCGTGTAAATAAAAGAGAGAGATGTATATTTATAGTTCATCGCTGGCTGTTCACACTGCGATGAACTATAAATATACATCTCTCTCTCTCTTATTTACACGGGAACGATTATCTTTTGTTCGTTTTTTGGGCTAGAAAAGAGCCGATAGCTCATAGTTACTCGCCCGCGGTGGGACCAGTGCCTAAAGGATAAACTGGTCTGGGAAAAACGATTCTATTTTGTAAAGCTTTATCTCAGAAACTATTTGGTCTACAGAGACAATTCTAGTCTCATATTAGTCTCTTTTAAAATGTCTTGAGAAGAGACTTTTAGGCCAACATTATGAACAAGTCTGCAAAAAAATCTGATCTACCGGATTTGACGCACACTACCCCGTACTTTCAGGCGACAAGGTTCCTGGATTATATAGTCGACTCGCTTGTTAACCGTGTGCCGTTGTATGTAGCAGAGCTTGAATTTGAAAAAATTGTGAGCATCGAGAAAAAGTTGTGAATTATTGGCCATGGATAGAGATGCCCCACGATGAATATTTTTTAGTATTGGAGGTCTGTAAAATTTTTGGACCTTCACGTCAAAATCAGGGATCCCGTGCAATATGTTATTACTCTGGTTAAGGCTGCTAGGGGTTGTGTGGTATCATTTCCATATAAAACAGACATGCAATGCAGAATTCATTTTTGATAATAAAAACCGGCCAAGAGCGTGTCGGGCCACGCTCAGTGTAGGGTTCCGCAGTTTTCCGTCCGTAACAGTAATTGTCCCCACTTAAGAGTTTTTGAAAGCACGTCATTTCATTGTGATTTTGTAGAAATTACAGGTACAATAAACACCTGCTTATACAGTTAAAAAAACTTAGTTCAGAAATTATTTTGTAATGTTTTTTTCAAATACTATTCAACCTATCAAGGTCAAAATAATTTTCGTAGAAAGTTTTTATAAAGTTCTACTTTTGAGTTTTTTCCATATTTTTAAAATCTATGGTTCAAAAGTTAGAGGGGGGGGGGGGGGGACGGACACATTTTCTTTTACTTCTGGAGCGATTATTTCCGAAAATATTTACATTATCATAAAATGATTTTAGTAAACCCCTATTCATTTTTAAATACCTATCCAACAATATATCACACGTTAGGGTTGAAATGAAAAAAAAAATCACTCCCCACTTTAGGTATAGGGGAGGTACCCTAATAAAACATTTTTTTCCACTTTTTATTTTACCACTTTGTCGGCGTGATTGATCTACATATTAGTACCAAATTTCAGCTTTCTAGTGCTAACGGTCACTGAGATTATCCGCGGACGGACGGACGGACGGACGGACGGGCAGACATGGCGAAACTATAAGGGTTCCTAGTTGACTACGGAACCCTAAAAAAGTAAAAATCGAAACTAAAAAAAAAGCTCTGCGGAGAGGAAAACCACTCAAAAAAATATTATTTTTTAGAACGTTATAGGTATAACCGGCGAGTCGCCGTATATAACTAATAAATATCATTTGTTTTTAAATACAAAAAATATCATAAGGAAGCATATTTACCTAATGCAGTTTTTAAATATATACAATTTTAACCCTTTTACTAAACAAAAACTACGGGAAAATAAATCATTCGCGTCGTGGTGTATATGTTTTCTCCATTATAAGTATGGAAAATCGATAAGAAACGTAAACATCCGTAGCGAATTTACCTTAAAATGTATGTATTAGCCGGGTCCACACCAGACGCACCGCCTCGCGAGGAAATTGCCGCGCGAAGCAAACGACTATTCCTCGCGCGGCAGCGTGCTCGTATACATTTTTAGTAGGGAAGTTTGCCTCGCGAGGAAAGCCCGAGCCAAATTGCTCGGCAAGATGGCGTCCCTCTGTCAGCTGTTCAAATTGTTCAAAATGGCGTCACATGTGATTACTGCCGTGGTTTTTGTTACGTTTATTTTGCTTTTTAAAGCTATACAAAAGAAACGGCGAGTAAAAAAGATTCTGGGTGAGCCCAAGAGAATTAACAGAAACTGGATTAGAAACTAATATTGGACGCATTGAAAAAGAACAACTAGAGTTTTTGTTGTGTTTACAATTAAATACAAAACTAAAAAGGCAAGATACAAAGTTTAGAGAATCGATCACCGTTAGGGAGAAAGTGCTTGTAACATTACGATACTTGAGAACAGGGGACTCTTACACCAGTCTCCAATATGTATTTCGCATATCAAAACCATGCCGTGATGCCATCATATAACATCTAAAGGATTATGTAAAGGTAATAAGTAAACAAATAAAAGTTCATCTAATCAGCTTGATTATTTTAATCTCCTGTTGCTCAATGTTTTGCACGGAACAAAATAACCACGCGCACCAAATAAACACGTCCGACCCTCGCGAGGCAAACGACTGAGGCGCCTTTGAGCGTGCCGAAATACCGACACCGAGCCGGTCGGCCGCGGCCGAGGCAAACATGCACGCCGCCTCGGCCGAGGCACGTCCACACCAGCCGAGCCGCCTCGCGCGGCAATTTCCTCGCGAGGCTGTGCGCCCGGTGTGGACACGGCTAATCTTGCTCAGAATACCTTCTACAAAATGAAAAAAAAAATTTAAAAACACATATTTCCATAAACTATACATATTTCTGCATTTTGTAGAAGGTATTCTGAGCAAAAGTGACTAATAATAAACAATACATACATTTAAGGTCAATACGCTACGGATAATCACGTTTCACATTGATTTTCGATACTTACTATAGTATATAGAGAAAACATACACACCACGACGCGAATGATTTTTCTTTTCACGTAGTTTTTATATTGTAAAGGCCTTAAAATTGTATACATTTGAAAACTGCATTAAATATGCCTCCTTATAACATTTTTTTTATTTACAAATAAATGATATTTATTACTAATACAACGTTTTAAAAAATATATTTATCATTGAGTGTTTTTCCTCTTCGCAGAACTTTTTTATTAATACATATGTAAAAAATCGTGGTCACACCTTACACTCTTGAAGATGCTTACATTATTGAATGTAAGCCGACTATCGGGTATTTTATGATCCCATCAAAAACATAAATGTGAAAGGCTGCCAAGTTCGATACTATGGGAATGCTTCGCCTATAAAAGAAGTGAGATCTGAATAAGTACCAAGTTCCATAAAAATACCTCAAATCATAAATAGTTATAGGAATGCACACTTGATTTCCAGCAGTTTATAAGGTACATTTTGAATAAGTATCACGTTTCATAGAAATACCTAAAATTATAATAGTCAGAGAAACGCACACCGGTTTTTTTAGCAGTTTCCTGATAACATTTATTATTTTCAGTACTTTTTAATGACGTTACTTGGCAAGTTTTCACACACCACACACCTTTTCAATGCAATGAATCGCCACCTTTGGACTGCAATGTGTCAAGTATATAATTTTCTATTAAAACTTGCCAAGTTACATCATTAAAAAGTACTGAAAATAATAAATATTATCAGGAAACTGCTAAAAAAAACCGGTGTGCGTTTCTCTGACTATTATAATTTTAGGTATTTCTATGTAAAGTGATACTTATTCAAAATGTACCTTAAAAACTGCTGGATTATCAAGTGTGCATTCCTATAACTATTTATGATTTGAGGTATTTTTATGGAACTTGGTACTTATTCAGATCTCACTTCTTTTATAGGCGAAGCATTCCCATAGTATCGAACTTGGCAGCCTTTCACATTTATGTTTTTGATGGGATTTCATTCATTTTTGTTAGGTGTAGGTTCTTTATTTTTTTTTTATCACTTTTGTTTTAGGAAATGTCTCATTCCACTTAGGTATGTACTTTATACTATACCCTTTATACTAAGCGTCTAATTCTATTTTACTATTTATTTATAGGTGATTTTTACAAATAAACTGGCTCCCTACACCTATAAAATGTACCTACTTACATACACGGTGCCCGTGAGCATTGCGAGAGACTTTAACAGTGTATTCATGATCATATTTAGAGAAAAAAATGTCATATAAACTTTTCCGAAATTCGCCATAGTTTCAGAGGAAATACTACTTACAAAAAATTGCATTTTGAATTATTTCTTAGTGTAAAATGCTTTTTTGATGGCGATCTCACCAGTATGGGGCATAGTCTAGACATCTCTTATTGACTGATATCAAAGACCTAAGAAAGATTTTGCATGGACTAGTTTTTACGAGAAAAAATATTGCAATTTACTTTTTCCGGTACTTTTTTCTAATGACATTTACTTTTTATGTAGAACAGCATTCCAAAAAAGTGAAAAAAAAGTAAAATCAAAAAAATTTTTTTTTGGCGTTTTACAACAAAAGTTATATAATGTTTTTTCATTATTTTGACCTCAGAAATGCGTGGTTAAAATCTCTCGCAATGCTCACGGGCACCGTGTATAATTACATACATCAATAACGTACTTTATTCTGTTTGTAAGTACGCTACCTACATAGATAATTAATAACTTGGTAATACCTACCTACCAGTAGGTATTATAATTGGTGGCCTATTATGTAGCCCTAGAAGTGCACCATCCCATCTCATCCCGTGGCGTATCGGAGGGTGAGATGGGCAGTAGTATATATTATTCCATCTTAGAGTATATATGATTTCCATGTTCTTGAATCTGCGATTTTATTAGTTGTAAAATTAGAAATTATTTAGACTATGCGAGAAAAATTAGTCTTTTCATTTTTGTTTGACTGATTTAGCGCACCTAGTGTACCTAGTGACCTGCTTTGTACTTCGTAAATCGTGGGTTCGGTTTCCGCAACAGACACACACAGAGTGGTGAACAATTTTATTGTGCTTGTCTTTAAGACAAACATGTATTGTCTTAAATTGGTATGTATCTAAATTTAAATAAGTCTTACCTCATTTCCACTCCATACCTACTTATAGTAGAACAAAATTACACATTCGTTGTTTTCGAAACTGACTCACACTTGGCCGTTTTCAGATTTTTACTTTATTTCGACCTAAAGACAAACCTTCGAGCCAAATTTCAGGTCGGTACGACCATTGGAAGATAGACCCACTTAGTTCATTATGACTTCATAATAGAACAAAGTTACACCTTCGCTATTTTCTTACTTAATAATGCATATATTAAAGTAAAAATTCTAATTTTTTTAAATATATGCCTTTTTTAACATTACGATATGTAGTACCTAAAACTAATCTTCTATACGAATATTACGAATCAAAGTTTAATAAGTAGTTTTATTATATAATAAAGCTTAAAATGCGAAAAACATTCATAATTACAGTGTTTGGTTAATGTTCATACAATAATCAACATCGACCACTATGCTTTCAAACGAACAACACTATTTCGAAGTGACGTCAGGCTGCTTGTCCACGGCGTGGACACACCCGTCAACGTCGAGGAGGGCAGTGCCTTTTTGTTCTTTTAAATAGCTTTGAGGTATTTTCAAATTTTTTCTTGAGTTACGGGTTATTTTGAATGAAATTTTAACTAAAAAGATAGGTGAAAGGTGAATGGTAGAGCTATAATCATCATCATCATATCAGCCGAAAGACGTCCACTGCTGGACATAGGCCTCCCCCAAAGAGTGCCACAATGACCGGTCCTGCGCCACCCGCATCCAACGGACTCCCGCGACCTTCACCAGGTCATCAGTCCACCTTACGGGGGGTCTACCCACGCTGCGCCTTCCGGTTCGTGGTCGCCACTCGAGAACCTTTCCGCCCCAACGGCCATCGGTTCTACGAGCAATGTGCCCAGCCCACTGCCACTTTAGTTTAGCGATTCGGAGGGCTATATCGGTTACTTTGGTTCTTCTGCGGATGGCCTCATTTCTGATGCGATCACGCAGAAAGACTCCAACCATAGCCCTCTCCATTGCCCTTTGGGTGACTTTGAGCTTTATTATGAGGCCCATTGTAAGCGACCACGTTTCAGTACCATATGTCATCACTGGCAACACACACTGGTCAAAGACTTTCGTCTTGAGACACTGCGGAATATTGGACAAAAAGATGTGCCGTAGCTTCCCGAACGCTGCCCAACCGAGTCGGATTCGTCGATTGACCTCTTTCTCGAAGTTGGATCTACATAACTGGACAGTATGTCCTAACTATATATAATCGTCCACAACTTCGAGTGTAAAGTCTCCGATTGTAACGGGAGTTGGTGCTACATGGGTATTTGACATGATCTTCATCTTATCCATGTTCATCTTTAGACCAACTCGCTCGGAGGCTTTACTGAGGTCATCGAGCATCGTACTCAAATCCTCCATGGTCTTAAGCCAAGACTACTAAGAGCTATAATAAATATACAAAAATATTTCTATAAAGGTTGTTTATTAAGGAGTAATTTGATCTCTCATTTGGACGTTTTAACACGTCAGGGCGCTGAGGGCACGACTTTTCGTTGACGTGTTTCAACGGCTTTGGCGGTCAAAGGGTTAAACTGATGGCGCCTCAATAGCATGAGCATACATTTCTAGCCCGGTCGGTGTAGTGACCCTGCCTACGAAGCAGATGGTCCCTGGTTCGAATCCCGGTCAGGCCGTTTCTTTTAAAAACTTTATATAAAAAAATCCATACATAATTATATAAATTCATAATTTGCGGAGAAGAAAAACACTGAATATTAATTTTATTTAGAACGTCATATAAGAATTAAATATCGATAATTAGCTCACCAAACGAAGACGCTTAACTGCCTGATAGAGGAAATAATTCGTGTATAGCTGAATTTTGGTGTAGTTGTAGATAAAGGTATTTTTTCTACTCCAGCACTTCTATATGCCAATTAAATGACTGATAGTGGTATCTAAAACTACATCATTTAAGTGAAGGCGCTAAAGTCTATTTGTCTATAGGTACTTTCTATAACTGCTAGCAGTCACACAAAACATATTGTGCAACTGTTTTTGTTTTTTTAATACACCGACTTCCAGGTGCCATGTCTAAAAAGGGTTCGTTCTTGTTTACAATATAAATTATATTTTCAAATTGATATACAGGATGATTCATGAGACGTGAGCAGGAACAACCCTACACACTTAGTTAACGATAATGAATCGACCGCCATCATGTTTAAGTGAAACAATAATGCCTTTCAATTTTTTTTAACCTTTTTGTTTTGTAGAAATTTTATTCTCTGTAATCATGGTCACCCCACATAAACAAATCAATAAAGATAAAACCTCTTTGACAATCATGACAGCACTTTGATTATGAAAAATTAAAAAAAAATTAAGTGAGATACGATGTTTCAAAAGTAACCAGACATCGATTTGACACATATCACAGAAAAACAAGAGAATATCAGTACTCGACGGAGTATTTTAATTGTAGAGTGACCATGCGTGTCGTAAATAATTTCAAACGTTTTATTTTTATTTAAAAATTTTTTTTTTGCGCTTATCACACTAATACTAATATCAAACAATAGATTTTTTTAACTGAATCCGTAGTATTAAGCCTGCTCACGTCTCATGAATCACCCTGTATACTTGAAATTATTTTTGCACAAACTATGATAAAAACATTATCATGTCTTTTTAAAAGTATTAATATCTTAAATAATTTAGTTTCCATATTTATGAAAAGCATAATAGTACTTTAATGTAAACTTTTGCATTGAGAGCTACTTGAACGAAGCCATATTTTTTTGCAATTGAAAACCAACTCGTGGTCTGTCTATGACATTTAGTCAAAAAGTTAATATTTAAAAAGTTTCAACATAATGTACGGCTTAATTTTTGTATTTAAACTCGTATATTACGTTAATATCAAGAAGTTTATGTTAATTTTCATAAAATAAGTGACAAGAAAACTTCACAGTGAATATCCGAAGACTTCGGCACAAAAGTAAGAGATATTAGTTGATAAAAAAATCTTAAAACAAAATTGATTTATGTACTCGTGATACTTAAGAACTTTAAAATTATTTATTAATTACGTTTCTGCTACTGTCGTAGAAAAAGTTTCGTGTGCAACGGTACATAATTAGGTCTTAAAATTCTCGGGTCTATTATTACAAAATTCGGCTTCGCCTCATTTTGTAACTTCGACCCTCGAATCTTAAGAACCCTTATTATGTACCTGTTGCACAAAATACTATTACACAACATACTAAAATCGTTGGATAGGTCTTTAAAAAAAATAAGGGTATTATAAAACTATTTTTGGATAAAACTAATACTTTCGTAAATATTAGCTCCGAAAGTTTAAAAAAGTGTTTATCGTATTTTTTCGATATCTCATTAAACATTGATTCCAGCAAAAAAGGGCAAAGAATCTTTTTTATAGAAAAATTATATGTGAATTAATTAAGCGATGTAACATTTTTTCGTATGAGCCACCGTTACCGAGTTATTTACGAAAAACCAAAATAAGGGACCTTTGCACCCCCTCCTCCCCGCTAGCGGCGCCCCCATCCATCGGTACTTTTAGTATGTTGTGTAAGATACCTTTGCCTACAACTACACCAAAATTTGGCTATACACGAATTATTTCCTCTAAGTTTTCCTTCATTTGGTGGGCTAAATTAAAAAAAGTCATAGGGAAGCGTATTTAATGCAGTTTTTGAGTTTTTGAATATTTACATTTTTAGGCACTTACTATATAAAGTTCATTTCTTACCAGGCGCGGATCCAGGATTTCGTTCAGGGGGGGTACTTTCCAGAATTTCGTTCAGGGGGGGGGCACTTTCCAGGATTTCGTTCAGGGGGGGGCACTTTCCTTTACAAAAAATCTCGCGGTCCGCACCTATGGGCCCCGTAGTATACGAGGTTTGCGTTCCAGGGGGGGGGCAATTGCCCCTGTTGCCCCCCCCTTCTGTATCCGCGCCTGTTTCTTACGCTCAACGAACCTAGCGCTACCCCGAGAGATTTGGAACTATTGTTTACTGCTTACAGTTGGACACTTTTTCGACTGTTGCCCTATATGAGATACCAATCCTTTTACCTCTATTATCCGTGTGGACACCCTTCCCAGTAGTCAGGTGACAGTTGAGCAATATGTTTGTAAGAACTTCACTTCGGTTGCGCTTCGCTCGTTCGACGTTTTACATGATCCTTTTTGAAGTACCTATGTTTATCTTAATTTTTATATGTATTTTCACCGACTATCCGAATACTGGGCCGTTTTGGAAAATCCTTTTTTTGTTTGAAATAGTATATCCCATTGTCACGGCAAGCAAGTACATAGATAGGTGCGACGGCAAATCGCTGGCCCAATATTTGCAGGATTACCACAATAATGCATATACCTATACGAAACGATCAATAGGTAGAGAAAAAATGGCTTCCAACGTGATACCGACCACATTAAGCGTCGCACCGCATCGCATGTTAACATCGGATTACTTACACAAGTGCAGAAATCGCTTATTGTAGCGACTGGCGAGTGTAATCATAACACGTTCTCGGGCTCACATGAAACGAAAACATGGAGTTCACCGCTATACAACGACCATGTACTCAGCGCCGGCCTGAGCCCTCGATCAGGGTAGAGCGAAATCGGGTTTTGGCGCCCTTCGTTAGTAATGAAAATGAAAAAACCGGCCAAGTGCGAGTCGGACCACGCATAGGAGGGTTTCGTACCTTCAATGGAATAAGAACCAAACTAATACCAAAAGGTCGTATCTGATGCCTATGGAAGAAGTTTTTTGGAGATAACTAAAAAATGGCTGAACCGATAATGTTCAAAACAATTTTCGTAGAAAGTATATGATATGCGCATCTCTTCAAATTTTTTGAACTTACGGTTCAAAAGTTACGGGGGGGGGGGGGGGGGGGGCTACACAACTTTTCTGACTTTTGAAGCGATTATTTCAGAAAATATTCACTTTATCACGAAATAGTCAAAGAAACCTCAATGTTATTTTGACAGACCTATCGATTGATGTGTCACATGTTGATATTTGGTAATTTATTTTATTTAGTTACCTGTATGGAGCGCCCCCCTAAAAAAATTTTTTTTTTCAAATTTAACTACATAACTAAGGAGCTGCATACAAAATACACTTTATGTGTAAATTTTATTCAGATACGTCGTATAGTTTCCGAGTAAAATGCCTGTGACATACGGACGGACAGACAGACAGACAGACATGACGAATCCATAAGGGTTCCGTTTTTTGCCATTTGGCTACGGAACCCTAAAAACTGGTGGTCCACCTCGAACTCAGAACTCACGATTTCCTTGCAAACGAGATGATCAATATAACAATACCCATCTCAAGATTTTTTTTCGCCTTCTCTATCTCCACACCCCCTTGATCGATCCTACTTATATACGAACTCTCAAATTATATGTATCTCTGCTACAACCCCAATAAATTTCATGAAGATCAGAAAAACGTCCCAGTAGCCGAATTTGTTTGTAAGAACTTCACTTACTTCGCTTACGCTCCGCTCGTTCAATTAATCTGTCTTATCTAAGCTTAGGCTGCGTTTCCACCAGAGATGAGCGAGGATTTATCAGGCTTTATTTCGTACCTTTCAAGATCAAAAGAAGTGACTTAAAAAAATCATACTAACATTATAAATGCGAAAGTGTGTCTGTCTGTATCCTCTTCACGCTTAAACCGCTAAACCGATTTAGATGAAATTTGGTATGAATATAGTTTGAGTCCCGGGGAAGGACATAGGATAGTTTTTATCCCAGAAATAATCGCTTAAGAGGGTGGAAGTTTGTATGAAATTGTTGCTCACTGTTGACTTAAAATAACATATTCCCTAAATTAATATTTATTATTCGATTTTACCAAGGCGTTTTATTCATTAATTATGGCGAATGTTAATCCCACACAGATAAGGTCGTGGCAAAAGCAAATAAATAATAAAATATAAACTTGATAAACCCAAATTGGGTTAATCAATCGCTTAGAAAATTATTAAGTACGTAACTTTTTCGGCGCCTTTATCGGGGTTAATTTCGCGTCTTTCAAAATTAAATCAGAGATTTAAAAACCAAAAAATTATTTTAATCATGATATAACCAATTGCTTAGAAAATTATAAAGAACGTAACGTTTTCGGCGCCTTTATCAGTCTATATTTCGCTCCTTTTAGAATAAATAAAAAGAAGCGATTTAAAAATAAATATTAAAATGTAATCCTGATAAACCCAATCCCTTAGAAAATTATAACGAACGTAACTTTTTCGGCGCCTTTCAAAATTAAAAGTAGTGAGTCACGCCTGAAAAAATACTTGAAATAACAAAAATACCAAAAAAATATAACTATACGTTTTCGCCGCCTTTAACAGTCTATATTTCGCGCCTTTTAAAATCAACAATATTTTATATGATGATGATTTAAACAATAAATTATATGATGTAATCCTGATAAACCCAATGTCTTTGAAAATTATTAAGAACGTAACTTTTTCGACGCCTTTATCTCGCGCCTTTCAAGATTAAAAGCAGCGAGTCAGTCACGCTTAAGAAAAAATGTTGAAATAACAAAAATACCAACAAAAAAAACGTTACTTTTTCGGCGCCTTTATCAGTCTTTATTTTGCGCCTTTTAAAATCAAAAGCAGTGATTTAAACAATAAATAATAAAATGTAATCCTGATAAACCCCAATCTCTTAGAAAATTATAAAAAAACATAACTTTTTCGGCTTCTGTATTTCGCTTCTTTCAAGATTAAAAACAGCGATTCACGGCTAAAAAAATACTTGAAATAACAAAAATACCAAAAAAGTTATAACTGTACGTTTTCGGCGCCTTTTAAAATCAAAAGCAGCGATTTAAACAATAAATAATAAAATGTAATCCTGATAAACCCAATCTCTTAGAAAATTATTAAGAACGTAACTTTTTCGGCGCCTTTATTTCGCGCCTTTCAAGATTAAAAGCAGCGAGTCACGCCAAAAAAATTTTGAAATAACAAAAATACCAAAAAAATTATAACTTTACTTTTTCAGTGCCTTTATCAGTCTATATTTCACGCCTTTCAAAATCAAATGCAGCGAATAAAAAAATAAAAATAAAATGTAATCCTGATAAACCCAATCCCTTAGAAAATTATAAAGAACGTTAAGTTTTCGGCGCCTTTATTTCGCGCCTTTCAAGATCAGCGCAAGCAGAAGAAGAGAGAAAAGCAGCAAGTCACGCCTAAAAAAAATGTTGAAATGACAAAAAACCAACAAAATTATTATTATTTTTTTTTATTATTTTATTTATTCGAAAACCAACAGCACATACAACATGTTGACAACAGATATAGAAATTGGAGGCCAATTATATTCAAAAAGGTTAATTACACCAGTCATTTTACCGAAACCCGTGAACCGAACGAACGCGCAACTCCAAGCGTAAATATTTTCACGTCTTTTAAAACTTTTTTTTTCTCTTTTGCCATTTTGGCGCCCCGTTGCCATGCGGCGCCTAGAGCGGCCGCTCCACTCGCTCTACCCTAGGTCCGGCCCTGCATGTACTTACCTATATTTTAATTACTGTAAGTACAGTTAAAATACATTTTGCAGGACAGACAGTGTAAAATTATCTAACACGCAATACACGCAGTCTATATACTCATATTATCCTGGAGACGAGGAGTTTAGTCAAACGCCGATGTCAGTAGAAACAAAAAAATACCACGACGGCGGCAAACAGGCACACGCCCCACCTGATGGTAGACACCGTAGCATATGGACGCCTGCAACGACCGAGGTGCCACATGCGCGTTGCTGACCCCTTAGAAATATGTACTCTCCTCTTTTGAGGAACCCCATACCTAGCTGCTGTATAATATACATTTAGTCCCGATAGTAGCGATCGCGGAAAGAAATTTCTCTTAAACCGCACGGTGTGCGACTATTGAAGCTTCCAGCTTGTCAGGATGAATTCTACGGATGATTCTGACGGCGATTGTGGATTCAGAAGCCCATGTAAACAACGTCACTTTTCTTTCAGCCCAATCTTTAGCTCTAAACTGCCGTAGGTAGGTAGGTACTTACCAGTGGCGGCGCATAGGTAAAAATATTCTTAGGCAAGCCGAGCCGAACCTAACTTGGTAGTAATTTGGATTCTGACAGCGATTGTGGATTTATAAGCCCATATAAACAACGACACTTCTCTTTCTGAACAATCTTTAGCTCTAAACCACCGTAAGTACTTACCAGTGGCGGCGCATAGGCAAAAATATTCTTAGGCAAGCCGTTCTGACAGTTCTGTCTGACAGCGAATGTGGATTTATAAGCCCATATAAACAACGACACTTGTGTTCCTGCAGAAACTTTAGCTCTAAACCAGTGGCGGCGCATAGGATTTTTCATAGCGTAGGTGGGTAAGCCAAAAAATTATAGCCTGCTACACCTGTTAGAATACAATTTACAATACTTAGATGAACTTAATAATGTCTTTCAAGTATCATTGTGACAATAATTATCGCGGCAACAAAGTTAATATTATAATGTCTTTCAAGTACTTTAACGTAAGTAGGTAGATGACCAGTGTTGGGCAAAAAGTAATTGCGTTACGAATTATGAATTGCAATTACATAATGTAATTTTAATTATTAATTAAAATTACGGAAATGTAATTTCTAACTGCATTACAAAATGTAATTTGCAGTGCAATTAGAAATTACACTTTGTAATTTCAATTCGTAATGCATTACAAATTACACTCACTTAGTAAAACATTTTCATTGTTTTATATAGCATGCTATACTGGTTTGAGTTTTAATTGAATTTAAAAAATAATTAATTTAATATGTTAAGGCCAAATTTTGCAGCTCAATTTTAAGGAACTCAACATTTTCAACTAATTTTTTTTACATACTTTGTGTAAGTTTTTTAGTACGTGTTTTAGTTCTTACATTCAACTTTGGACGCTATTTGTATATAGGTAGGTTGATTGTTGTATTAATAGTTAGGTATATTTTTCTAGATTTATATCCCTTAGATAACTCAATTTCCGCCACAAGGTCCCTTTTGTTTAGGACTGACACATACATTCTAGCAGGTTCTATGCAGCAGATAAAATGGTTATTTATTTTAGGTAAGTATTTACATTAGAGGGCGTCTATTAATTAAGTCTTAGATTTAGGGCAATTTTTTGAGAATTTGTACATAGTTGCTTGTCTTCCTCCCACCCCATACCTAAACACTTCTCGTAAATAATGGACGCCCCCCTACCGACAGTAGAAATAAAACTAAATTAACCATATCAAGTGGGATTGGGCTGGACACGTCTAAAGAACATCTACACCCGGAACGGAGGGCCAAAATGGCTACTGAATGACCCCCGCAGGATGGCCGGATCAGAGGCAGGGCGCAATGAGATGGCGTGACGATCTGGATGCCTTTTTATAGCGACTGGCGTGAATATGCACCAACCCGTCACGAGTGACGGAAGAGAGGGGAGGGACACAAGATAGGCTATTAAAAAAAAACATTATCAATATCTGGTGTTTCCTAATGGCAGAGACGAGGTGATAATCTAGACTTATAGTTACTTGAAGGAACCATATTTTGGCCCATATTAGGAGATAACAACACAGCACAAGTGAATATAATTCAAAGGAGAGGCATCAGCTCTGGTCTCTGGTAGTCAAACATTTGATAATTCAGTTATCTACTACAAATCTTCTGGCGCTGTATAAGCAAGCATCAAACTTATCAAGTTCTATTCTTACCCCCTTATACATAAACGTCTCTCAGGTCTCAATAAGTTAATATATGTTTTGTCTGTTTCTAACAAACATAACTGTCAAAGTGACAGATAAGGACACAACATAAATGAACTAATTAAGGCTTGAGAGACGTTTATGAATAACGGGGTTATATATTTAATACGACGCCTCTTCTACTCTAAGAGTATTGTTCTATTATATGTCGGTACTTGCAACTAAGTAAGTAAGAATGTAAAATCCTAATCAATTCTTGCAAGTAGATTTTAAACCTATTTCTAATAGGGCCGTATCGATATAACTATAAATCTTCGGAATTAAATTCTACAGATGACAAAACAATAATTTATCAGCATCGAACTAATCAGCTTATGTAGCTGGTGGATAGTTGAATTCTTCACGGCTCAACGGATTGGTGTTATTTGGGAGCGTAAAGTACCGTCGGCGTCGGCAAATGTGTTGTTAAAAACTTATTTCAATTCCTACCAATTGTGTCTCGAATCTCTCTCGGAGATCCCTTATGTAATGGCAAAAAAATATTAAGCGAAGATCGAAACGTGGGACAAAAACATGGGGCTGATATTACGCAATCTTGCTTTACGCAAATTAACAGTTGTCATTATTCTTTCGTCTCGACGACTTCAGCGCTCACAATGAATGTTAGTGTTATTTAAGCGCAAGGTATCGAATGCGGCGGTTATAAAGCCGCAGCGCACCGCCACCCGGCAGAGCCACTGCGCCACCGCCGGCACCATGTCGTCAGGGAAGATGTTTCTGTGCGACGCCTGCCTTATTATATTGGTCGGACTCGCATTTGCGTTTCCCGAAGCCAAAGCTGTGGGGTAAAGTAACATTCTGATATTCTTAAACTACTTATGTCTTATACTTAGATTTAATCGTGATATGTTCCGAGAAAATTCGAAGTACTTCACCCTTTTACACTGTCTGCGCAACGCATAGGAGAGTAATGTGATAATCAGTCTATATGTATAGGATTACGTAGACACGTAGTACGTACCTATTTTACTTATCAACCGACTTCAAGATTTCGAAGGAGGAGGTTATCAATTCGTCGGGATCTTTGTTTTTTTTGCTATTTTTTTTAAATGTATGTTCACCGATAATTCGAAGACGGCTGGACCATTTTAGAAAATTCTTTTTTGTTTGAAAGAGTATACTTCACAGTTGGTCCCATTGTAACCAGGTCAGGATCTGATGATGGGATCTTGGAGGAACTCTTCAACTATTATAGGCACACTTATAGTGATTTGAGTACTTTTTACAGCATCTCGAGCATTTGCTTTTGGAAAGGTGGATGCAAAGTGAAGTCGGTTCTTTTTTGTTTAAAATTATTTATTTAAACTTTATTGCACATCAAGTGATAATGCACAAATGGCGGACTATGTTATGTTTGTTCCATGCAAACTGTATACTATATAGACTATATAATCTGTAGTCACCATCAGGGAACTCCTTATCCCACAGTCCGTCCGGCAAAGCTCTTTATTATCTACTTAAAAGGATGAAATTAGTAAAGACCCAATATTTCTCACGAGTATGAACTACTGCATTAAGCCTCGTAAGTGGGGACGGTTTTTCGCTTAATGGTGACATTTTCAACAATATAATGGCTTCTGGATATAATTTTTAATATGGAAACAGAAGATAATGTACTGAATTCGATATTTTTGCCAAAAGTTAGCGCTTCCAATAACTTAACCAACCACCGACAGCGTTGAGTACTTCACCTTAGGTATTTATTTAATGCTTTATAGAAATAAGACGCGTTTAGAAGAGACGGTGCAGGGCAACTGCTCGTGCGGCGGGTTCGACTCGCGCGGCGGCGACGCGCCGGTGCTGGCGCACTCGCCAGGGCTCACGGTGGACTGCAACGCGGGGGGCAACGCCACGTGCGGGAACTTGTGCTTGGCGCTTGCCACCGCCACCAGGGCTAAGGGGCCCGAGGTGCTGTGCACTCGGCTCAAGGACGCCGTTGAGCTAAAGGTACTTCCAATACCAACATTTAACTTAACGATCACAACTCACAAGGATTATTTATAAACTTGTTTGCCACCGTCGTAGTATAAAAAAAAGGAAAAATGATGACTCATATTTGCGTTATTCTAATCTATGTAATTATGTCTTTCAGTCATATCTCTAAGTTCTTGTAAGGCGACATTGATTTGTTACGTATTACGTAAGATGATTTAGAACTGATGGGGTTGAATATTTTTTATTATGTATTATGAGGGGATGGGGCCGAGTTGAAAAAATGAGCTATGTTAAGCGTGGTTTATCATAATATCATATTTAGGATAATATAATCTTTACACGGCACGACCGATCTATGTTTTTAGTAAATATTAATAGGAAAAATTATCAAGTAGCCATTAAACAATGATACTAATGATAGGCACTATAGGCAGCATTCACTTGTTCTTAAGATAGCTAACCATATTATTAAAATATGACTTTCAGTTACAACAAGTTTAATGGCAATTTTGCAGACCTGCTTGCGCCTAGTGAAAACGCAGCCCAATGGGCAAAGAATCTGGATATCGCTCTCTAATTCCTTGTTATTTGTGTTTTCAGAGCGACTCTAATGTACATATAGGAATAATGTATTTGGCCATACGATTAAATAATAAGTTACAATAGCAAATAATCAGCGCGCTGGTAGCCTGGCGGTAAGACCGTCCGTCCGTCCGACTTTCAATCCGGAGGTCTCGGGTTCGAACCCCGGCTCGTACCACTGAGTTGTCCGAAACTTATGTACGGAATATCATTTCATATTTACCACTCCCTTTTCGGTGAAGCAAAACATCGTAAGGAAACTGGACCTAATTAATCCAAGGAAACTAGTGCCTACGCCAATTCGTGGGATTAGGTTGTCAAGCGGACCGCAAGCCGGGACAAACGCTAGGAGGAAGAAGTTACAATGACAAAAAATATTAAAATCGAAATGCGTTATGGAAAAATTTGTTTGTATTCTTCATTACAGCTCTCCGTGTTCTACAAGATCTGCGAAGGTCCATGGGTGTTCGCGAACGTGACGGCTGACGAACCGCTGTGCTGTGAGAACGCGAAACCGAAACCGTGTGCCTCCGCCCGGTCGGCCGCCACCACCATGGCCGCTGCCTCCAGCCCCCTGCCAGACACCGTAGCCACCGTGTGAAGCCCACGCTCCACACGGCCAGGGTCATACATCAACTTTGCCACTGACGTGTCTTTCCTATCTCCGAAAGTTAACGACATGGGACAATTATAAATAAATTAACGAGATACGTAAACATAATCATCAAGTTCTGACTTTCACAACCAGAAATAAGAGTCCCGTGTACTTATCTTTCGGACACCTGAGTCCGTATGAATGACCCATCATCATAACATTACTTACTCGCCATTCATTAAAATAAATTGATTTGGAATATAAGGTTAAATAAAGAAACATATTTTACGAGACCATTTACCATGTTCCTTTAAAATAAATTGATGTAGGTATACTTAAAAAACAATACTACGCAAATATCGCAAAACGTAACACTATGTACTATCGGGTTCATAATTGCATACCCAATTTATGAATGAATTCATTGATAAACTGGGTATGCAATTATGAACCCGATGGTACCTAATACTTAGTAAAAGTTATTTCATTGTCATACTTATTATTTTCAAATTGCGTTAACTAAAGATTTAAAAATCTACAATGCTTGTAAAATATTCTACTACATAATTCATAATAGTTAGGTGTTTAAAACATTTACCATTAACGCATTCGAGTCGCGTTAGTAGAATGGAATAGGTAATAGTCGGTGGTGTACACTTATTTATACGGAAAATGATGATGATGGAATTTCCATTTGCAGAGCTAATCCTTTAGGCTCTAAGATTAATTTAAGAAGGGGAGCCAATCAAATTTTTGATGCAAAGGGTCTTGCAGGCTAAGCTAACAAGAGTGGCCCCCACAAGGGATTTGGTTGTAATTTGAGGTGCAGTAGTGGCAGGACCTAAGAACATTGTATGCGAAATATTAGCCTTCGATCTTCTTTTGTTTCAGACTTATTCACGAAAATGTCAAAAAATCAAGGTAATTTTAAAACTGTTATTTTAGCTACACCAAGCAAGCGAGAGAAACCAAATAAATTCAGAATTAAGGAGCATAAAATGGGGTTCATAGTGCATATTTTTACAGACATTCATGTCTTTGAACTTGGATGAAAAAAAATAAAGTTTTTTTTCGCTTCATTTTTTTGCCGCTTTTCGCGGAGACACAACTATTTAAAAAAATACTTGATAAGCCACAATTGTCAACTACGTACACATTAAAAAACATTTTGAAAAATCATGGTGCGTCATGCCAAAAAAAAACATTTACGAACGTATGTTTACTATTTCATATCATATCAATAGAGTAGTAGTGGCAAATCAGTCTGTAGTATATAGGTATAACATCCTCTTTCGTTCCTTATGAAATAATTAATTGACATTGATCAATGACGTAAATACTGTTCGGTTTGCTCTACTGAGTTATTTGTTGATATGGAATGGTAATAAAAAATGTTTTTGTCCATGTGCCTACAGCCAATTCTTATTATGTACCCACTTTTTTACTTATTTGCATAGAATAAAAAAAATAGAAGAAGAAAACACATTTAGAATAATACCTAAAGCAAAGTAGCATAGCATGTCCATTTCATTTGCAGCTGACGACAAAATAAAAAAACTTACAATCTGACATTACGATTTCTTCTTCAGATATAGTGCGATTATTTAAGCTAAGTCTGCATACGTCAATCACGACCTAATGTGTCCATCAACTCTCTTTCTGTGGTGTGACAACTACAGACTTACCTTAGAAGGGCTCTACACATTTGCCACTACACTATAGTAAACATACATTAGTAAATGTTCTTTTTTTACATGACGCACCATGATTTTTAAAAATGTTTTTAAATGTATACGTAGTTGACAATCGTGGCTTATCAAGTAATTTTTTTTGATAGTTGTGTCTCCGCGAAAAGTGGCAAAAAAATGAAGCGATTTTTTTTATTATTATAATTTTCATCCAAGTTCAAGGATATGAATGTCTGTAAAAATATGCATTTTGAACCCCATTTTATGCTCCTTAATTCGTAATTTATTTGGTGACTGTCGCTTGCTTGGTTTAGCTAAAATAACAGTTTAAAAATTACCTTGATTTTTTTACATTTTAGTGAATAATTCTGAAACAAAAGAAGATCGAAGGCTGATATTACGCATACAGTGTTCTTAGGTCCTGCCACTACTGCACCTTAAATTACAACCAAATCCCTTGCGGGGGCCACTCTTGTTAGCTTAGCCTGCTAGACCCTTTTTGTCGAAGTGGGGGGTGCCTCCCATAATTAATTAAAAATAAAATAGAGCTATATAATCAAGTTTGATATAATTTTCGTGTAAAGCAAGGATGCCGAATTCATTTGTGGTATTTTATTTATACCTTTCCATATAAGAAAACTGAGAAAACAAACAATATGAAATCAACGTGTTTTTGAATAAATGCCTATATTTTTTTTTATTTATGGTCGTAACGTGAAAAATATATTTTCATGATAAAGCCCTGTTATTCCCCTTTATAAAAAGTATATTATTCCTATATTGGTTATAATATCTTTAACGAAAAAAATAATAATAATAGGCCTGTTATCAACCATAATCTAATCATGTAGGAAAAACGATGTGGTTTGAGCTCTAACGCTTGCCTAATTATATCTCTCACAACTAAATGGACGTCAACCATTTCAAACGCTATTATTTACCTCGCCTTTTTATGCTAGTAATAATCCATAAGTGAAATAAAGAGTTCGTTTAGAAGATACCGGAACCGGATACCAATAAAGGGGTATTAGATCGAGTAAGTATTCGGTAGGGTAGTTTTTAAAAACTATCAATTTAGTAAGCACATCATTGAGTTACCCAAAGGTAAGCGCTTGGCGGGTACGGATTGGAGGAGGAGAGCAGAAGATCGAGCACAGTGGCGTGCCATGGGAGAAGCCTATGTCCAGCAGTGGACTGATACTGGCTGCTGCTGCTGATAATGATAATGTAGCGCTTACCGAAATGAAAATCCTTTACCTATCAAGCTAATTTCGTCTTGCTAAGACATTAGACAGGGGCATAACATTGAATATAGGGTAACCAAATAATAGCGTTATCAAATAGAGGGGTTCTCCACTCCCTGTTATCTAGTGACGTTTTCAAGTGAAGGGTACCTCATTGCGGGTTATTAATAAGGGCCCGTTCATTTTTTAGAGAGAAACCTTAAGCGGTATGTATACATCTTCAACTGAGGACAGTCTGTTGGCGAATAGTGGGCTCTAAAATAAAAATAACAATTCTGTGTTATACCTAATTAGACATTACACAAACTTATTTGAAAATTTGTTAATTTATTATAAGTAATATTTACATAACTAAATGCAAGTCTGCATATCTACAGCATCTCCATAATTTTGATCCGATATCAGGTGCACACCTTAAGTTCTGATGACAATTACAATTTAAAAGATTCAGTATCATTACCAAGATAGCTGCCGCTACAGAATGCCGCGTATTACACATTTCTTAACGAACCTGTAAATCAAGTATAAAATGAAAGGGATTCATTAGTAGAACACAGTGCATTGCGGATCATTAAGTAAGCGGAGTTTAGACAATTTTAGTAATATAACAACTTGAAAAGAAAATAAGTATTGTTTAGGTAAATTCAAAAGCTTTTATTGAAAATAAACAATGATATATGTACAAAAAGATATAAAAATAATTCGGTAGGTTCTAGGTACCAGTCATCACACCACTCTTCTCATCAATGTAGCTAGAGCATTGAAAGACAAAAAACTAAAATCGTGGGGCGCTTGAATCTTTTATCAACGGACAACGCCTAATATCATTATAATATAAATGAACTTAGGTTAGGTACGCTACGCTAGTGGTGTGATGAGTGGTACCTAGGACCTATCGATTATTTTAGCCTTGAGTACATTACCTGCATCATTATTATCATTATTTTCAATTAAACCGTTTAATATACGATTTTTAACATACTAATATAACTACTAGTAGAAACGGGGTGTTCACCTAACTCAAATATACATGGTAAATACCATACCAATATTTTAATAGTATCTAGTCAAAACAGAAAATAATTATTTTACTTATTTTATTTATGACCTATGGATACGAGACCTTCAAGCCAAATCTTTATTGGATAACTCTGCACTATAATGTGATACAAATATAAGATTTTTTTTCCCCACTTCCCACAAAAGTAGGAACATTCATATATGTTTTGCAAAAACGGTTGAAGTTACAACAAACCTTTAAAAAAGGAAATATTATTCATAAAATTCTCTACAATTCTTGCCTTTGAAGTATGTTGCTAAGTCTTATAGTTTTCAATCTATGTGTCGCGAAAATTTTAACCCCCCCTTTTTACCCCCACTGCACCATAAATGTAGGTGGCTCTGCTTCCTAAAATGGCCTATGTGTCCTAAAGTCTCACTATTCAAAAGGTGATCCCATCATCACTAAAATCCGTATGCACCACCGACTTTGTTGTCGTGTGCACCACCGACTATAAGGGCCGGTTGCACCAAACCGTCTGTTAACGTCAACGTCATCGTTAAAAAAATCTTGTATGAAAAGTTTGACAGTTTTCTATGGGATGACAGCTCCGTCACCATATTTAACGTTGATCAGTTCGTTAGTTATACGTGGTGCAACCCAGCCTAAGTTACAAGTACTTGGCTTCGCCACGGGAGAATCTCGAGTCGAGGAGTTGCGCTTTCTTGATGACGGACTTCTTCTGCGCCTCGTCGAAGCGGTTCACCTGCAGGTCCACGTCTCGGCTGAACGGCCGCCGTTCCGGCTTCTCCTCCTTGTCAGCTTTCTGAAAATGAATGAAGCTTACAGTACAATCTACACGCTCACGAATACTTACACGGAAAAATTTTCATGTTCCAGTATTTGATTAAAACGTATTTTTTTTCTTACTATTCTAGTAAACTAAATTAAAATTATTAAAAAAATTGAGTGATGCGCCTTATCAGTATCACCATACTTTTTACAAAAAACGCGGCCAAGTGCGAGTCGGACCACGCATAATGAAGGGGAGGGTTCCGTACCTTCAACAGAATAAGAACAAAATAATTATCAAAAGGTCGTATCTTATCGTTTTAACAATAAGTTACATATATGCTTGGATAAATGCTATAATTTTTTTTCCAGCAATGTTACTACAAAACTAAGTACTTAGGCATACGAAATACACCTTTATGTTAAATTTTTATTAAGATATTATATTGTTACTTAAATTTTCCGAGTAAAATGACTGACATACGGACGGACGGACGGACAGAATAACGGCCATGTAACTTTTTGGCTTGGTACCGATTTCAAACATATCAGTTGGTAACGCATATAAATAATATAATGATTTATTTTATCCTTTTTGAAGTCGGTATATCTTTTTTTTTTCATTTTTAGTGGATGTGCAACAGTGAAGTTGGGGACACCGAAATAAGTTAAAACATAGGTAAGTTGAAACAACGTCAATTTTGCGCTTTTTATAATCGTATTGAGGCAAAACTGAGGAAATAAATAGCTTCGTGTGTGGACTCTGTCAAATAGTACGTAAAATATATCGTAAGATACCTTGCTATACGATATCTTTTGGTATATTATCGCTCCGTCTGTGACGGGCTTGAATCTCCAAATAATCAGTCGATATGGGCTGACCTGCTTTGGGCTTTATGCTTCTGGAGCGCTAAAGCGGGCGGGCTGTTTGGTGGGATGGTTGCCGGGGGAAAATCCAGGACCCTTCCGCGACCAGACGTGACGTGGTTGCTACGCTGGAATGCTCCTACCGAGCTTGCGCTTCCAGCGAGATCAGTTGAAGCGAGTTCAACCTGATCTGGGTGAGTGGGGGGGGATCGAGCTAGTGGGAGTTTTGTCGCTGGTTCGCTACTCCTAGCCTAGCTGAGAAGACTCCAGCAAGAAACTCAGCTAGGCCCGACGACTGTCGGGGTGACTCTATCCGGTATGCGGCGGTACCGGGTGGATAAGGGACTGAACGTGTCGATGTGGTTGCGACTGTTCCGAGGTGGGCGTCCCCGCCGGCGGGGGCGCCGCAGTGTACATGTGGGGGAGGGCGCACGCACAGCGTTCCATTTCACATGAATGGCCGCTGTGAGTGCGTCGTCCTGGTCCGTGACGTAGTGTCTAGACCGCCGAACCGAGCGGCCCCTAATCAGTGACTTCCGTGTTAAGAGTCCGGGGGGGGGAGGGTTGGGAATGTAGTTCGCAGCCTTCCTAACTAACGGATTACTACTGTGCGGAGCGTTGTCAAAATAACGCCGGGCAGTCTGCTTAAAGAAACCATAAAGGGAGTCAAGCCCCGCATCATGGTGCAAACTGAGGGTCGTCTGGTACCACGGGGCACCAGTCGCCCTACGGAGGAAACGATTCTGAATGATCTGAAGCGGCTCGAGACTTGACATACCCACGTGGGTAAAAACCACACTTGAGTATGCCATGATTGGACGAACACAAGTCTTGTAGAGTGTCAGCTTATTTCTAAGTGACATTTTACTAAACTTGTTAATCATCGGCCCTAGCCTTCCTAATACGAACAGCGCTCTGTTGCGTACCCTACGGATGTGGCTTTTGAAAGTCATACGACGGTCGAGAGTGACGCCTAGATATTTGACCTCGTTAACCCACGGAATGGGCTGGTCAAAAAGCCGGACCGGAGCCACCTTCCTGCCTGTCGGACCTATGGCAGTAGCGTGGAAGATAATCGCTGCGCTCTTGTCCGGATTGACTTCAATACGCCAAAGACGAAACCATTGACCTAAGCCATTGATTGCCTCTTGGAGGTATTTCCGAACAAGAATGTAGCGATTGTGCGTCGTGAAGAGCGCGGTGTCGTCCGCGAACAACCCTAGTTCGACAAGGCACCCGTGCCTAGGAATATCGTTCGTGAACAACGAATAGAGTGTAGGCGAGAGAACGGAGCCTTGCGGGACTCCTGCCCTAATAGGATGTGGAGGTGAAAGCGTTCCCTCCAGTCGGTAGCAAAAGCTTCTGTCCGTAAGGAAATCTCGTATTATGAGTACGAGTCTGTCCGGCATACCGATCTGATATAACTTGTATATCAACCCGTTATGCCAGACCTTGTCGAAGGCTTTCGCCACGTCAAGAAAGATCGCTCCCGTCTTCAACCCTGTTCGACGCGAGAAGCCGTCCAGCACGTGCTCCGTCCGAGTGTCCGAGCGTCCGGCACGAGTGTCCGGCACGAAAACCGAACTGCTCGTCCGTGATAATTGAATTCTCAGTCGTGAACCTGAGAATCCGAGCGAGGATGATTCGCTCATACAGCTTAGCAAGCGAGCTGAGTAAGCTGATGGGCCTGTAAGAGGCTGGCGAGGCCCGGGGTTTGCCGGCCTTCGCTATTCCGATGACCGTGGCACGTTTCCACGCGGCTGGAAAGTGACTATTGGACAGGGCGGCATTGAAGATGCGTAACGTCTGGACGGGCTGGCCTTATAAGTAAACCAGGCTGTGTAAGAAATATCTCTTTCTCGCTCACCAAAGGCGCGGTGCGGTGCGGTAGTCTGCTACGGCTTTAAAAACAGTTCGCTCCCAAGAACAAAACACTTTTGCATCCTTCTTTCAAACAATGTTCCAATCTATTTATGGAAGGGACTCCACATGTCATCTGCATCTAATTGATAGTTTTCGAGAGGAAATACTCGAGTTGCTTAAAATTACACTCAAATCACCGTACATGAGCCTTAATAATTTTTAAGAAAAAAAAAACGACTTCAATGGGGGAAGCCGTTGAAGGATTATTGTAAATGATGCATTCTTAGACTCCAACAATGAAATAACTTTCTTAACAAACACAGCGAAGAGGACAAATCGTCAAACGTGAACCATGCGTCGTTAAAGAGTTCCGTTCTGATCATCATCAGCAGCTCCACTTCATCAAATGTCACTCTTTTGAACGAAAATGATGGATATATTGATAAATATATAAAAATCACTATATGTATGCCTTTAAGATTTGAGGAGTTCCCTCGATTCCTCATGGATCCCTGATGGAGAACTGCGTTTTGACAAAATCGGGACCAATCTGTATATATATACTTACAATCAAAAAAATAATTTTCTAAATCGGTTCAGACATGACGAAGTTATGGAGTAACAAACATTAAAAAAAACATACACGCCGAATTGAGAACCTCCTCATTTGAAATCTTGAAGTCGGTTAAAAAACAAAGGAGTTCCCTTAATTCCTCAAGATTCCCATGATCAGGTCCAACCAGATTAATACGGGGCTACTCGTACTTTCGAGGTAACTCTTTATAAACAATAAAAGAATTACGAGTACTCAAATCGGATCTCGGAATAATAATTTGTGAAGATATATAAGAAAAAGTTCATAAATTTCATAATACAGCCACTTAATGTGCGGAAAGTTCCATAATCACATGTGGTATTCATATTTAGGCACCAAAAACAAACGGGCCCTAGAACGTGCGGAATGTGGAATGAACTGCCTGCCGAGGTGTTTCCTTTGTGCTCGTACAGTCAAGTGTAAAAATGGGTGTACTCATCTTACTCAAAAATATGTCCCATAGTATCTTATTCCGTTGTAATAAGTGCGTAGTACAGTCAAGTGCAAAAATACGTATCGAAAAAATCGTCTCATAAATATGGTACTACGCACTTATTACAACGGAATAAGATACTATGGAACATATTTTTGAGTAAGATGAGTACACCCATATTTTTACACTTGACTGTACCATATTTATGAGACGATTTTTTCGATACGTATTTTTGCACTTGACTGTACAGGGCCATCAAATTTGTGGTTTTCTAGTGGAAACGCTGGAGCAGCTTAAGAAAACTAATAAATTGCCATACATGACCCTTTGAAAATTGAGGAGTTCCCTCAATTCCTCATGGTGAACATACATTCTTAAAAAAAAACACCACCCCCGAATACAGAACCTCCTCCTTCTATGAAATTGAAGTCGGTTAAAGGGACGTGTATACTAATGATACCCATTTTTCTAACAAAAAATAATAATTCATAATTTGTGTCCAAATCAAAGGACATCCTTTCCTTTTATTGCTCGAAAACAATATTAAATCTGTACGACGTACAACATATACAACATGAGCGCCTACCGCCAAAAGGTCCCTTTTAAATAGGATTATCACATTTGTTTAACACTCACCTTCTTCTTCTTTTTTATTTTCTTCTCATGCAACTCAAGTAACGACTCTTCTCGTTTATGCTTTTTCTTATGCTTTCTATAACAATAAAAAATAATTTTAAACAAAATAGAAAGCGTGCCTATAATAGTTCAAGAGTTCCCTCGATTTCTCCAGGATCCCATCACCAGATCCTGACCTGGTTACAGTGGGACCAACTGTGAAGTATAGTCTTTCAAACAAAAAAATAATTTTCCAAATCGGTCCAGTCGTCTTCGAATAATTGGTGAACATACAAAAAAAGATTTTTTTTTAGCAAAAATAAAGATCTAGACTGATTGATAACCTCCTCCTTCGAAATCTTGAAGTCGGTTGAGTAGTAGAGTCCTCCTTATTTGGATATTACCGAATTTTTACCTTTATAATTATAGGTATTAACCTTAAGCAAGTAATGACTTGCACAACCTTTATTCTTTATTCTTAGTGATCATTAAAATTATAGTTTCAGGGCTTACGAGACCCTCTCTCACCACATTACCTCTACCTCTCCTTGCAGCCTCTATTCGAAGCATATTGGATCTCGCCTAGAATTCTAGACGGATAATAGTGAGAGCAACGAAACCACTCCAGACAGTTTGCTATATTATGCTTAGTTCTAGATCTAGACATCTGGCAGCTGTAAAGTGGTAGAGGTCAAAGAATGCAAACCACTTCAAGAAAACAAATCCTAGAGTTCTGGGTTTGATGCAATATCATGAGATATTATATAAATAATTAGATTATGTTATTGCCAAACGTTTCTGTTAGACAAATGACGTATAATGTAATTCATTGATTGTCGCCTACTTTTTTTCCCCGAAATAATACGCAATGTTTTTTGTTGTCCTTTATAACTGAGACAACTTCGGCAGTTTTTACCTATTTTGGTATTACCATTTTCCAATTTAAAAAAAAATTAGTTCTCACACTGACCTCCACCCATTAAAAGCTGCCAGATGATCGGATCTAGCAAATAAGGGTAGTATAGCAATCAAACCAGACGGATTTTGTTACTCTCATTATTGTGTGATATCTGACGTGGGCAGCTTTAGGTCCATTCCAGATGCGAGGCGAAAGGGCGCGCTCTAGGGCTACCGTTGGGCAGGATGACATACATAGCTCCAGTAACAATACACTGGCAGTTATTTGAAAACGTGACAGGGTGGACAGAATAACATCACGATTTTTTTGTATGGAGCCATTGTCAGTGCAGTGAAAAAGAAGAGAAGAATTGTATTTTATCAAATGAATAAATACGTGAAGTATCGATTTTTTGCCCATTACAGCTAGAGTCCGATCACGCTAACTTTGCATGGACTTGGCAGACGACATACTGCAAATCCACCACCACAAACGTCGACTTACTATGAAAGGATATGAAGATTCTAGTGGTGCCATTACATACTCTGTATCGCCGTCAAGTCGGTACCGAGTAAGCTTAGCTGACTCTAGCATATTTAATTTTCTAAAGCCATATTAGCAATCGGGCACTTACTTTATTGCCTTTTCTTGTTCCTCGTCTCTGCTCGCCAGCTGGCGGGCCTTTGCTTCCCTCTGCAGAACTACGTCGAGGTCTTCTTCCTTGTCCAAACCAGCTTGTTTTCGAGCTTTCTCTTCGGGTGTATCAGTCCAGCTTGACCTGAAATCATAGGTTGATAATGTGTCACCGAGCCGAGCACTAACCCTCAGCACATTGTCATATTTTGAAATATACATATATCAGGGGCGTATTTACCCTATGGCCAAAAGGGCCATGTCCCGGGGCGGCAGGCTGCCAGGGGCGGCTCGCGAGCCGCCCCTTGTGCTTGGTTCTGGGCGCCTTTTTCGATGCTGAACTTCAATTAGGTACCGGCTCATAAGGCCCAAGAATAATTTTAAACAAACAATTTCAAAATGCCATAAACATGAAGGGCGTTATTTTGTACTTATGCCGCCTTTCCATCTCTGCCATTACCATGTATTAGTTGTATCACATAAAGTAAACTGCACTTTTTCCTAAAAGGGCGGACACTATAACCGTGCCTGGTTATTTAACTAAGCTTCCGTTTTCAGTTAGTAAACTTAATCAAGTCATTTAAAGCTGATTGTTGAGAATCCGCGATACGGGTCTATAATCTTTCCTGATCTTAACGTTCGTCCAATCTAGTATATTTTTTACCCTCCAGAAACTCGCAGTCGTCAAGGTACTGGGAATGGTAGTTTCAGTATGGGTAATGATTGGGAAAGATGGATAGGCAACGACTACAAGCCTATTGCACCGGGCGGCCACCGTATGATCAATTGCAATAAAAAGAAAAAAAAATGTAGGTCACAAATCACTTGGTCGGACAGCTCTCAGTCTGGTCCGTTTCGTTCTTGGACACTTTTAGTGGTGCAATTTTTGGGGTGTTTTTACCTCACCGAGTAGCAAGATGAAACCAACCTCATTTGATTGCTAAAGTGATGCTCTTTCAATATGTTTTGGTCGGAAAGCGCTCAGCCTAGTCCGTTCCGTTTTCGGATACTTTTAGTGGTGCCATTTTTGGGGTGATTTTTTCGTCTGTAGCCGAAATTTACCTACGGCTCTATACAAAATAAAATTTGGTGTGTAAATGGCTTTTATAATCCGCCATATATTGGAGCACAATAATTATTTTTAATAATTTTAAACAAAAAAGAACCGACTTCACTAAGCATCCACCTTTCCAACACCAAATGCTCGGTCTGCTGTAAAAAATACTCAAATCACCATAGGTGTGCCTATAATAGTTGAAGAGTTCCCTCGATTTCTCCAGGATCCCATCATCAGATCCTGACATGGTTACAATGGGACCAACTGTAAAGTATACACTGTCAAACAAAAAAAGAATTTTCCAAATCGGTCCAGCCGTCTTCGAATAATCGGTGAACATACATAAAAAAATAAAAAATAAAATAGCAAAAACAAAGATCCCGACGAATTGATAACCTCCTCCTTCGAAATCTTGAAGTCGGTTGAAAACATTTTTAGGGGTGTACATGTAACTATTATAACTTGAATAAAACAAAAACAAGAACTGAAAAGAAATTACTGATTTGCAGTTCGGTACGTTTTCAAGAATAAGTTTAAGGTTACCTAATTATTTTTGTATACAATAAATATTTAATAAGATATTTGTTTATAAAATTTTATTCTCTTCCTAGCTTCTAAAATATACAATTAAAAAATAAATCCAGGAGGCAGCTGTTAATATTTAAATCTAAGTTAAAAACCCTTTTAATAGAAAAATGTTACTATTCTGTCGAATTATTCCTTGAAGATAACACGCTAGCCTTAGACGAAGCAAAGTAAATTTATGACTGTAATTCAAAATTTGACACAACTATTTGCTATATTTTTCTACCAGATATATTATAAAACTTTGTTTAGAAATAAGTACATTGACTCACAAATTCAATAACATATATGTTTATTCAATTCACTGCTGACATTAAAAATTTTAATCTAAAACTCATGTATGCAATATCCTCAAGACTTGTTGACATTGTTTAGATACTTGTAAGAAAATATAATTAAGTACCTATTGTCTATATAAACTTTATATGTTAGTAGGTAAGAACTATTGTGTGCCCTGACAAGGTGTCATGAACTAACTCAAAATTATAACACCTTATTATGTACATGACAATGCAATATGAATAAATGACTATAATACACTCTATCATATATGTAAAATTAATTTTAAAACCAAAACCGACAAGGCTGAATGCTGTCCGACCAAGTGATTTACCGACCTATAAAACTTTTACTTTTCGATTAATAAGGTTCCAAATCCAAATGCTCCTCGATGAGGTAAGTGATCATACTGTGGCCGCACGATCCTTACACCACCTTGACCTTACACATACATACGTTACCCGGTCCCATTACGCCTTTTGCACATCTTCGAAGTGGATCGATAACGCGGTACAGCGCAGCTCGTTTCGCCGTGAAACCAGAGCGGATCCAGAGCGAATCAAGAACGGAATCAAAACCGCGGAACCTCGCCGCACGAACTCGTACTTGTTTCGCTCTCGATTCGCTGAGGTTACGCGCCGAAACGGTAGCGCTGTACGCTGTACCCGCTACGCAGATGTGCAAAAGGCGTCAGCAGGGTGTTTTTAGGGTTCCGTAGCCAAAATAGCAAAAACGGAACCCTTATAGTTTTGTCATGGTCATATTTTTAGGGGGGGCGGAGCATGTATGGAGCATATGGTATACCTACATGTAACTAAATTAAAAAAAAAAACTTTTTTACCAAATATCAACATGTTGCACATCAATCGATAGATCTCTAAAAATAACATCGAGGTCCCTTTGACCATTTTTTGATTAAGTTAATATTTTCAGAAAAAATCGCTTCGAAATTCAGAAAAGTTGTATCCTCCCCTGTAACTTTTTAACCGTAAGTCCAATAAATTAAAAAAAAAGTTGAGAAGTCGCGCCTTATTACATACTTTCTACGAAAATTGTTTTGAACATTATTGGTTAAGCCACTTTTGAGTTATTTCAAAAAAACTTCCGTATGCATCAGATACGACCTTTTGTTGTTTGATTCTTATTCAATGCAAGGTACGGAACCCTACATTATGCGTGGTCCGACACGCACTTGGCCTGTTTTTTCAACGTTTGACCGTACACTAAGGGTTCAGAGTCTCAAGAAAATTTTAATATTCTTTTTGGTTAAGTAACAGGGGCGGCAAATTTTTCTGGCCCGGGGCGCCAAATTTCCAAATACGTCTCTGACATATATGTACTACTTTATACTTAGATGGTACAATATTACTTTTAGCTTCTCTTACTCGTTAAGTTCGACTTTAAGTCTGGCGCACGCTGCATAAATAGCAGTTTATGCTCTAGCTAGTATAAAATAGCATTTCATGCAATTATTTACTTAGCACTAAAGGCAATTCAGTTACTTATTGACTTAGCAATAAAGTCCAATGTCCAATACCTGCCATACAACCGCGCACGTGCTGGAGCTCAAGGGAGGAGTACAGCGAGCGGCGGGGTCGCAGCGCGCGGCCAGTGCTAATTCAGTTACTAATTTCAATTCTATAAAATAACTTTAAATATAGGATGATATATAATCTATTTAATTTCCTAATCGAAGTGAAAAGCAGAGTGTAGGTACCTATAACTGTAGCGTATACCTATTTTATAATCGACCTATATTGGCCCCCGCTTACGCTCGAGACCGAAGCTGCCTTGGATAAAATGGGTTGTTTTGTGGTCTTGTTGTACAATAGGCTGACTGAATAACTTTGAAAGCTTCTGTTGATTGCGCATAAAATTTGCTAGTTTAATTGATAAATACTCAATCGGGGCCTACCTACATACTACGTATAGGATGCTGGTCGTCAGGAGGTTTAAACAATGTTGACAAGTATTCGTTGTTTTTACCTGTTAGACATGTCAGGACCTTCCTTGGCCCTAAATGTTCGAGCTTCAAGACCCATATATTTTGCTTTTCCTTCAGGTAGCTCTAACATCCACTGTTCTCGAGATTTGATCTTAGAACTATGCATGGAATGTCCATCCATATTTCTAATCTTCATGTGTAGAGCTCTTTCTTCGAGGCGCCGGTGAGCATCGGACCACTTGTGCTCTGCTTCCACAGGCAGAGGTCCGATGCCATCGTCATCGGAACTCTCGCATTTTATAATTTCGCAATTGGTTTCCGCCAGTTCTTTACGCAGTTGATCAGGTATAGATGGGCCTGTAATTAAATAAAAATCTATGATGACACGTGTTTGATTACAGACACAATGCAGACAAATCATTTGGTGGTTTAATGAGCTGAATTTCGTATGCGACTATCATGACAAACCATGAAGTGCAATGGTGGCTTAATATTGAAATGTAAATTGTGAACAATTACCTATTTTTCTATCTCCTTTGCGAAGATGTGGCGGTAATGCAGGTCCTTCAGTATTCGTTGCTGCGTATCTACTTGATTCTGAAGTCAAGTGTGGGGGGAGGGCCGGGCCAGAGACATCAGTCTTTGAACTAACTTTGCCTCCCAAGTCTATTAATTCAACGGGGTCAAGTTTAACTACAGACCTTTTGAGCTTGTGCCTCAAGTCGGTCGGATCAATATCAAGTCCATTTTGGGAGTCATCGTCACTTAAGATTTCGCCTTCTTCATTACTTTCCACATGATTATTTTTCTGAGTTGAAGTAACTTCTGTAGTGTCCACATCAAGGCTGGAGTTTGTCTTCACTTTGTCTTTTATATCGGTTGTGCTGCTTACTTCAGTAGTAGTTGGAGGCTCATTATCTTTATCGTCTTTATTAGATTTTCCCTTTTTCCTGTGTTTTTTCTTGTGTTTTTTCTTTTTAGCTTGTTGGAGTTCTTTTTCTAAGTTTAATAGTTTAGCACGAAGCTTTTCATCATCAGAAGAATCAATTTCACTAGTCCCGTCAGATTTTTCTTTGACAACAGTTGGCATCATACTGTAGTATGAGCCGGGTTGCACTTCCTCTGAATGATTACTATCACAATCTTTTTCGACCACTACTGGGCTTTCACTTCTCTTCTTGATCTCTGTGGGAGCAGGTTTATAAATTTCGGACCTTTTGACTTTAATCTCAGGTGAAGAAGACTCTCTATCATGAGTCCCTCTATCAAACTTATCAGAACGTTTATGTTTTGTAGAAATTGAACTCAAGTCTGTATTCCTTTCCTCCCTTGTGGATATGTTGTGTTTTATCTCCTCCCTAATATCCCTTTTCTGGTCTAGTGGCCTATGAGGTCTAGATCTGGACGGATGATGTCTGTCTTTACTACTACTCCTATGCTCTTTTGTTTTGGATCTCTCTCTAGATGTCCTTCTAGGTAAGTGCCTTTCACGTGATCTTATTCTGTTCGGACTTCTGTCATTAGAATATCTTCTCCGTATTGGTGAGTTTTTAGAGGATCTATGTCTTTCTCTAGGCAGTCTATCAAATCTGTCCCTCTCATCTTTTCTTCTATTAGAATCTCTACTAAATCTTTCATGCTCTGAATGTCTTTCTCTTCCTGAAGACCTTACATTGTTATCTCTTTGACTGTTAGTTCTTTTGTGATCTTGTTTTGCTGATCTACCTTTGAACCTACCTGTCTCAGAATCACTGCTTGATTCATCAGAAATCATATTGGAACCTAGAAGCAAAAACGGATTTAATTAAAACTAAGAAGGTAAAAATAGACTACAAATATTTCAAATACTAGCTTTATTACATTATAGATTGGTATAACTGTATAATTCTAACATTAAAAATTAAACAGAACAGGTACTTTTGTTTAAAACATTTTTGCTATTTTCTTTGCACTGTACCGAATGGATTTTAACAATCCGGCTGTAAGGATTCCTTTCAAAGACTGCCTCACACTAGATTGCCACACTAAATCCTTTAGAATTTGTCTTAAGATGATAGCACAGTCAATGTCATAAGCAACGGCACGGAGAACATCTTCCATATCTTGTTGGAGACCCCCATGGTTCCAAAACTTCACTATCCGCTGTTGTGGGACCATGGGCAGTTGCATCAAGTGATGCAGTTTCGTTTCTGGATGCAAATCTTGATGACAGTGTGCTTCTCCAGATGGGAAATCTACATAGGCATGGAATTGTTGCAAGATAGGCCTGTATAGTTCACGAAAGTTGGCTAGTTGAGGTTGCACAATATTCCTCACTTTGTTCTTATTCTCTCCAAATGTCATTCTAAAGTCTCCAGCATAGCTCAGATTAGAAATGGCAAAGTAAAAATCATACTCTGAAAAGGTTTCAGGTAATATAAGTAAAGTGGTATGAACAGCAGAGCGTAGATTTGCCTGCAAGGCATTTTGTAACTGAGAGCTATTTGTTTCCTTTATGATTTCCACAGGTTTGTGAAGCCGACCAGCTAAATACAAGTCATTCCAATCCAGGAGATCTGCAACCAGGTCTTTTTGTGAAACAACTCCATATTTAATGGTAACATTTTCTTCCTTCAGTTCCACAAGAGTGTTGAAATAAACCTTAGCTCCCCAGTTCTCTTGAAATCTCGCAACAAATCCTTTGCCTAGGAACCGTAGAGCAGAATAGTGAGAAGGGTTTTGCTCGATGTTAGCTCCATGCCATCGGTGAGAGTTATCGACGCAGTAAATAAGGTCGATCATGTTATGCTTTTTCACATTGCCTATTTGAGGTTTCACAGCTGATCCATAAGCGAAACAAAAGGTAAAATTTTGTGGAAATTTCGTGAGTATTCTATAGTACAGTGGTGATACATCTTTTGCTATTCCTGCGACTTTTATTGCAGTAGACGTCATTTTAATTTGATAATTATTTATAGTAACAAATATTTTATAAGCAGCTGACCTGTAATTCGGATTTAAACGTGTGCAGAGTTGTTACTGCTGAACTAAATATCTTGCTCGAAGCGTAGTGTTCGAAGCTGTTGCGTGTATAGATCGATGGTTAATATTTTTCTTACTTAGTAATTTCATATAAGTGATATTTTAGTTCCTTATAAACTATTTGTCGAACGATTATCATAGGTTGATCTACTGAACAGTGTCTGAAGTCTAGATAGGATAGGATAAACACCACAAACACGTTCTTCGTAAGCTCAGTGACAAACAAGCACAGATTACTGAGTGAGTAGATACTACGTATCAAACAAGCATTTAGCCAATTTAGCCATTTAGTTTAGGAGACAAGTAATGGATGGCAGTGGCACATTCAGTGTTGCCAGGTGCGTCCAAGTCAAAGAGTATTGTAATATATTAGGAAGTGGATTATCGTACCAACCTTTAAAAATTATCGTTACATCTATAAAAGTGACACTATCGCTTATTTTTCATTGGAAATGAGCTGAAATATGAAAAGAACACACGCACTTTACATACTATAAGGTTATTAACCGACTTCAAAAAAGGAGGAGGTTCTCAATTCAACTGATTTTTTATTATTTTTTTTGTATGTAAGTTACTCCATATCTCGGGGGCGTCCATTAATCGCGTCATACTGTATAGGGGGGGAGGGGGTCAAGAAAAAATCACCAATGATCACCACAGGGGGGAGGGGGGTCTGGACACATATCACGTGTAATTTTTTTGTTATTATGGCCAATAAAATAAAAATTATCAATTTTTAAATGAATCAATCTGTCAAAAGTAGAGTAAAATTGCACTAGCACTATGATTGTAAATAATTTTTAATGGCAATTGACATATTATTTTGTGACGTAGGTTTTTAGGGTTCCGTAGCCAAAGTCGCAAAAACGTAACCCTTATAGTTTCGTTATGTCCATCTGTCCGTCCATCCGTCCGTATGTCACAGCCATTTCACTCGGAAACGATAAAACGTATCTTAATAAATATTTCAATATAAGGTGTGTTTTTGTATTTAGTTTTGTAGTAAAATTGCTGAAAAAGATATTTTAAGGAGGGGCACTACTCCATACATGTTATCTCCATACAAATTTTTTTTTACCAAATATTGACATGATGCACATCACTCGGTAGGTCTTTCAAAATAACATTAAGGTCTGTTTGATTTTTTTTTATTTAGTGAATATTTTAAGAAAAAATCACTTCGTAAGTCTAAAAAAATTGTGTCCTCCCTGTCACTTTTGAACCGGAGATCCAAAAAATATGAAAAAAAATTGAGAACATTATCGGTTTAGGAATTATTGAGTTATCTCCTAAAAAGTCATTTCATACTCAGATACGACCTTTTGATATTAATTTTTCGATAGTAGGTACGAAACCGCGTGGCCCGACACGCACTATTAAAGAAAAAAAAATCTATTAAAGATAATTTTATTTTATATGTATACATGTAGTTTCACTCGTTTACCCTTTACGTGTACGTACGTACGTTACGTAAGTAGCTTAACGTGTTAGAAAACTGTACTTACTTTAGTTAGCAAAAAATTACACGTCATATTGGACAGGGGGGAGGGGTCCTGAAAATATCACCAGAGATCACCATGGGGGAGGGGGGGGGGTCTAAAACAAGCCAAAAAAGTATGACGCGATTAATGGACGCCCCCCTCCGAGAATCGTGAACCGATTTTCAAATATTTTTTTTTAAACGAACGGGTATTTAACTTAAATTTTGTGAATGACGGGGATTTTTTTTCTGACAATCAATGGAATGAATGGCGAAACTCAGTTTTTCTTAAGGCCTAAAAAGCCACATGCTGACCCTTTCCTTAGGGTCACTAAAAAGAGATGGCAGTTGGGACATGCGAATGTCATTTCTGCTCTAGTCCGTCATATTTCTTAGTGGACGATAAATGTCAAAATGGACCAAATGGACCAATAGCATATCAGCCTGGTACACGATGCCATAGAAAGGATAGTTTAAAAAAAAAGTGTAGTACACTACTTTTGCGTACGATAATCAACATTGGAACGTACATCGTACGGAGGTGCAAATTATCGTACGCCTGGCAACGCTGGGCACATTATACCCGGCTGTACACTCTCGCCAAGACACACCGAGACAGGCCGAGGTACTCAAAAAGATCTGAACATGCACCTTACTTCCTCGATAATAGGTTCGTTTTTAAGATATTTGTGACTCCCTTGACCGCTTTGATATATCTGATGGTGACTGTACATGAGTGCGCTCGCTTTGCCTCCAGAAGAAATCTCTCCCCCGAGTGAGCACTAGAGCCCCAGAGTGTAGTACAGCCGGTATGTAATACAATCACTGGATGGTGACCATATGGTGACTGGATGAAATGAAATGGATGACGCGGATGACGGATGTTTTTCTGTTAAAGCCCTGTTACACTTTATTAGGGTTCCGTACCTCAAAAGGAATAAAACGGAACCCTTATAGGATCACTTTGTTGTCCGTCTGTCTGTCTGTCTGACTGTCTGTCTGTCTGTCTGTCTGTCTGTCTGTCTGTCTGTCTGTCTGTCTGTCTGTCAAGACCATTTTTCTCAGGAACGCGTGGAGGTATCAAGCTGAAATTTATATCAAATACTCAGGCATATTGTCCCTTGGAGCTGTAAAAAAA
This sequence comes from Pammene aurita, assembly GCA_947086415.1. NCBI lineage: Eukaryota > Metazoa > Arthropoda > Insecta > Lepidoptera > Tortricidae > Pammene > Pammene aurita. Next base: position 23,817,142 of record OX352289.1, read on the forward strand.
TCAAACTTAAAAGCCAACGCAATCAAAAGATACAGTCGTTTATGCTGCAAATTTTAAAGTTTCGGCACTCGCAAAACCTATAGGGTACTTCCCGTGAACTCAGAAACTTGAAATTTGCCACGAAGCAACGTCATGTAGCATAGACAATGGAAAAATTACAAAAAGTAGACATTTTAAGTAAAATCATACAAAAACATATTTTTTAAAATTTTAAACTTACTACTTTTTCCCTCGTAAACGCGTGGATGTATTAAATTGAAATTCATGTCAAATACTCAGGGCTATAGGACCTTTCAGATGTAGCAAAACCAAACTTTTATATCAACGCAATCAAAAGAAATAGCAATTTAAGTCGCATATTTTAAAACTGAGTACTCGCAAGAAACTCAAAACCTAAAGGGTACTTCCCGTAAACTCAGAAACTTGAAACTTGGCACGAAGAAATTTCATATAGCACAGACAAAGGAAAAATTACGAGCAGTGACATTTTTAGTAAAATCATACAAAAAATTTTTTTTTAATTTTTTAACTTACTACCTTTTACCTCGTAAACGCGTAGAGGTATTAAATTGAAATTCATATCAAATACTCAGGTCTATAATACCTTTCAGTTGTAAAGGTTTGTACGGAACCCTCGGTGCGCGAGTGCGACTCGCACTTGTCCGGTTTTTTTTTTAGTGTCCTAACTAGCATCAAAATTAGGATCCTAACTTTTTTCAATAGTAAATTTACTTGCTAAATGCGGTTACACTTGACTAAATTTAGAAACTAAATCATTTAGAAGCTACCTAGGACAAGTGAAATAGGGCTTTTAAAGAGGTCTGTCTACACGATATGGCGTCAACACATATGCTGTCTACAGACGTAAGCGACTAGTCAAACGATTAGAACGAGGTAGAACTATAGTTAGAATGAGAGGTCAGCTGTCAAAATGTGTACTGACTACTCAAAGCAGACTCAAAGCATCAATTTAACTAGGGACCGCATACGGATCATAGATGACGATATAATTACTTCTACAGCTCGAAACTTTCCTTAGCCTACACAACTTTCTAAGAAAAATATCGGTTTCTCTCGAATTATATCTGTTTTTGACCATCCAGTAATGGCGTGGAGGGTAATAAAAAAATGCGAGACTATGACAAGGACCAACGGTAATAGCACCTTCTCTGTCGTACCTATTGAAAGTGTAATAAGACCATCCCGTTAGATCTTGGTATTGTTATTACCATGCCCCGTCTATACCTTTTATCCTATGGCTATGAGCAAAGAGGGCTCTAAAAGCCCTGTTACATTCGTCCTAGTGTGCTAGTTAGGATACTAACAAGGAAAGTGTAACAGGGCCTTTAATAGTATTTGTTTTGGATTCAGTCTATGCTCAAAGGAAGTAATAGTTGCCATACATAAAAAAAAGTCATAGCATAGTTATCGCTATCTCTACTAAGTCTATGATATTATTTGACATAAAAAAAAGGTAGGAGGACTGGGAGGATAATGCATTCGGTTTCTGTTTTTCTTAATTTTCGTATTTTTTTGTTGAACGTTAGCTCTATCATACTATCTTCGTGTAATCCTAAATCTTTGCTGAATAAATCTGTCTGACTTTCATGATAAGGTCTATTTGTGAATCTTTAGACTGACCACGCATTATGTCGAGTGCGGATCGGATTGACTTTGAAATGGAAGTTGAAGTCGAGAGTGCATCATCGGGTCCCGCGGCAGAGCCCCCGAACCCGACATCTCCGTCAGCACCGATTCCAGCTGACAACAAGAGCGTTGTAGTCACTACCGCGACGTCTGGGTCGGTTACCGTATCTCTTCATCCGCTAGTCATTATGAATGTTTCTGAACATTGGACTCGACTTCGAGCACAAGAGGGTTCGCCACAAACCGGTAAGTTAAAAGAAAAATAATATGTCGTTAATACAATTTTACCGTACTTATAACCTCAATTGTAAATGCTCTATATTATTATCAACTTTACTATTATTAGATTCAGCTATATTTCCTACATTTTTCCAGCTGTTGCTATATCCAAAAGTTATATTTGATTTGTTATGTTCTGTAAACATACCTCGATAGGACAGGTTACCCCGTTGTATACAGTTGATTGATTTGAGTTAATTTGGTTGTTTTGTTGTGTGTGTGTAAAGGGTGTGCTATTTTACCTGAGGACCTGACTAAATATTACTGATCAGCTTTTGCCATTATAATAAAATATTCCATTCCATTATATTGCGTTTTTAACATATTTATGTACAGTTTAATTTTGATGGCAACAGCTTAAAAGCTATATTTAGTCAGGTACATTATAAATTAGTACAGATGTATTGCATAATAGTTTACCATGGTATTTTCTCGGAAAAGTTTGTTTTAATGTGCTCTCTCAATTCGCTTCAGCAGATGGAAAACTATTATTACAATTCAGTTATGATTTATTTTTGAATTTTCTTTTACAGTAATCGGAGCCCTTATCGGAAAGCAGAAAGGTCGTAACATTGAAGTTATGAATTCATTCGAACTAGTGTTCAGTGTAATTGAAAATGATATTATTATAGAGAGAGATTATTACAATTTAAAAGAAGAACAATGTAAGTATACGTTTTTTGTATGATTTATTGTATTTACATAAATTACAGATAATTGTAAATGCCTTGTTAAGACAATTAAAACTGAAATGGTCCTGATTGAATTACCGCAATTATTTTAAGTTTCAATGAACTGCTCTGAAATTGATTTTTTTAAATGTTAATTACAGTTAAACAAGTATTCTCTGACATGGATTTCCTGGGCTGGTACACAACTGGAGACACACCCACAGAGCGGGATATAGCAGTGCATCGGCAAATCTGTGACATTAACGAGTGTCCTGTTATGTTGATGTTAAACCCGGCTGGACGAAATGGTGAAGTGAGTGATAATCACTTTGCAATAGGGCTACAGTGCTATTATTTTAAAACAATGAGTATGTATTACAGTGGTATCCACAAAGAGTAAACAAGTGTTTGTGGGTATGTATTCCATGAGACTACAATTTTGGTGTAAATTAAATTCATTTTTACTTTCATATTTATTTTTTGATAAGTATCATATTATTTTTTAATCGAAATAGTTGTTAGTTGACTTTATCAGAGTATATATTTAATAGAGGGGCACAGTTTAAGAACTTTTTGAGGCTCCCAAGTCTGAAGCCCCATCTGAACGAGATTAAACCAAAGTTACTGCATAATGTAGGGGGACCATACACTGCCAGATGGCATGGATGATAACATTACTAGATAGTAATGTTATCAAATTGATAGCATTACTAGATGGCACTGTAATACACCTACATTATGCGGTAACTTTGGTTTGCTCTTGTTCAGATGGGGGTTCAGACTTGGAGCCTCAAAAAGTTCGTAGATCCTCCTCTATTAAATACATACTCTCTGACTTTATCTAATTCAGAATACCACTGTAGTTTGTTTTGCACCCTAACACAATAACCAAAAAATTTTATATTTTAATAAAGCCATAAAATCTTGTGGCTAAAAATCTGAATCTTACAATATAGCATACAAATTTTTCTTCATAAAAGTGAAATAAATTGCCTGTTCATATGGTAACCGTCAACTGCTACAACTTTGCCTACAAAGCTCAACTTTGTCTGGCTTGAAAAACATGGTTTTCTTCACCAAACAGCTCTTTATATCTTATTCCTGAGATATGAGAAAGGAGGCCGTCTCAGGAATAAGACATTAATAGCTGTTTGGTGAACCATGTTTTTCAAGCCAGGCAAAGTTGTAGCAGTTGACGGTACTTTGCATATGTAAGTTTCATAGTGAATGCTTTTGTTCCAGCAACTTCCTGTAGTATTGTATGAGTCTGTGATTGATGTTGTCCAAGGCAGAGCTACAATGCTGCTAGCTCCCCTCACATACACGTTAGCAGCAGAGGAGGCAGAGAGAATTGGTGTGGACCATGTGGCAAGGGTGTCTTCAGGAGAAGCTGCTCTTAATAGTTTAGGTGAAACTTATGTTTTTTTAACATTTTGCCCACTGATAGTTACAGTTTGCTTTGCGAATTTTTTTATCACTATATACAATGTGTTACTTCCAAGACTAAAAACCTGAAAACTGTTTATTGAGAATCGAGAGTGGAATCGATTGCAGTATATCATCATCATCATCAAATGATAATGATATTGTTCATGAATAAATATTCATGAACAATATACATTGCATTTGTATTATACGATTTACTTGATTATTATTACTTGACTGATACGCTGCCGAGTGCTTAGTAACATTGAGTCTAGTCTGTATTGTCATTGGTAAGTCTTTTCTCCTAGTATGTAGACGCCGTTCTTTTTATTCGATATTCTTTCTCTTTAGACGATATTCTTAACTAGATCCGTGAGTACCACCATGATATACAGGCTAGGGACAGTGAGAATTTTATACTCCAAGAAATAGTTCTTACAGGTCTCCCATGGGGGCTTTCTAGGTATAGCTGACCTCGAATTGCCTCTTTCTGAGCCAAATCTTAACATGATACCTTTTTCGTTACTTTTCCAATTTTTTAAGTGTCGAGTTTAAAAGTTTCTAATACTACAGTTTGCCAATCTATCGAGAGGTTGAATATTTAATGATGGCTGGCAGCTTTGACAAATTTGTTTTTCATCTGACAAATTTGTTTTTCAAAGTATGTCATCTTATGTCATGTTATACGAATTGACAAAAAGGTCGATAGGTTGACATGACATGACACATGTAGAGATGTGACAACAACGCAACAAATGTAGAGTTAGCAATTGAATAGAATTGCAAGGAAAAATAATAATATGAACATCTTTCGAAATAAGTAACCGATAGAAAAATAAATACTCTAGATTAATTAGCATTTTAGTGGCTCAAGTAACACGTTGTATATATATATATACACACGAGGGCTTATCCGAAAGTTTTTAGCTGCTCGGGCTGTATTCATGCGATTTGAATAAAATGTATACTATTGGAAGGGATATTTCAACACTGTATAAGGTGATTAGACTCTAGGTAGCCTTACAGAATTAGAGGATAAGGACCATATTCTTTCGAGGTAGAGGTTCCCATCAGCCCTCCCTCATCATTGTGGTGCAGCTGCTGCCCGAAAGACCCTGAGTAAATTGTCCTTGCAGTGGCTGAGCACCTAACCGCGCAGCGGTCAGCTATAAAGATGTTGGTGTCGCGGGTGCGCGCGGTGCTGGCCACGGTGCGCGCTATCCGCGACGGCACGCTGCCGCCGCGGCCGGGCCTGCTGCGCGAGGCGCGCGCGCTCGCCAACCGCCTGCCCCTCCTCACCTCACAACAGTTCCGAACGCACTTCTATCATGTAAGTCTTATTATACCAATTAAGTTGAACTATTTCAAAGTTGTTGCGTGGTGTTTTCTAGTTGAAGGTAGGCTAAGAAATCTATTTTACGTCAAACCTGGCCATAATGTGAGTTTTATCGCACGCTACGCGTACGGTAAAACTCGCATTATGACCAGGTGGAGATGTAAAATTGTGTACTCACCACGGGCAGTAAAAAAGAAAGCCCTCTATCGCATATTTACAACTCTCGCCTGCGGCTCGGGCCACAAATACCTGCGATTTCGGGCTTTCTTTCTTTTACAGTCTTTGGTAAGTAATGTACTATTAGGTAGGTACGTAATTTTTACTTACTGGGCGTAAAATATAGTGCTTTTCTCAAATATGTAAGGAAATAACAAAAAAAATAATTAGGAAAACGAACAAGTCATTTATTCTGGATAAGTTGTTTTGATGCTGTTTTTAATCTTATATGTAACAGGTACTTTTAAGCATAGAATAATTAGACCACGCCATAGTTGGCCTCTTGTTTTTTTAATGGTCACTGAAATAAGCTTAAACACATTTTCAGAATAGGTGTTTCCATTTTTGCTCCTCTTCGAATACATACATACATAGGTCATAAAATCTGATATACTTGTCTCTTGACTTAGTAATCCACTACCGAGTTTGCTTATTCTTTCAAATTAGGTGGTGTAATACTAATTTCCGTACTGCTTTCATCGCTGGAAATCATTATCTAAGTTTATTTTATAGTATTAAGTAAATATAACAAAGTAATTTTCCGTAACAATTTTTTCGCCTTTTAAATTTATTTTTATTTCTTAGAAAGCATAGACAAGATGGCGACTGGACGCAGTACGCGCATGCGTAATCTTGGGCGCACTATGTTAAGCCCTCTCCACACAGCTATTTGAATTAATGGTTTTGCTTGGCTGAATGTATTTTTGCCTCGGCACTTGCGATTTGTATACAATTTTAAGAATTTTGAATGTTTAACGCAGCGTACAATAATTGAATTTGATGCACTTATTTTACTCCTAAGAGTAAAATGATCATAGAGTTTTAACTTTTTAAATTGAAAATAACAAAATAAGAATAAAATGCGGTCATTTCCGATTATGTTTGAGAAACCTATATTTAATATATACCCTCGTATATATTAAATATAGGTTTCTTCTTTTGTTTTGAATGTTTCTAGCTGCTCCGGTTGTATTAATGCGGTATGAAAAATATTTATACTATTTGGTGGGATATTTCAATACTAATCATGATCAAGAGAAATCATAACATGAATGCGAATATTTATTATATCTTTTTACCAAAAGCCAATTTTGTTTACAGTTAACCGAATTATTCATAATCGTTAGGAACTACTTAACTTAACCCAAATTTGATTCTTTGTTTCTTTGGCTTATTTCTATGCATAATTTATCACATGTTTGGTGTATTGCAAAACACTTTTTATCTACACTCATACTGTAAGTACTCTAAAATGCGTTCAAAAACCGTAGACAATGACAAGCATTACAACAAACGATTTAACTATGATAAGTTTCTTATCTGCGGCAGTAACGTAATTTTAACTATGCATGCTCAAATATTGTTAAGCAATGAGTTTCAAATTTGGAACATCGAATTTGATAACATAATGTTACCGCCATGGCCAACTCGATTGGTCCCGCGCGAGCGCCGGCACAATCGAGTAGGCCATGACGGTACAATGGCGGTCATTCTATGGTTTCCGAACAATTAATTTAATATATATAATATGAGTGTAGATAAAGCAGTGTATGCAACTGTACGTAATTAGGCCTTAAAACACTCGTGTGATCTTATTATGAAATTCGCCTGCGGCTCATTTCATAATACCACACTCATGTTTTAAGGACCCTTATTACGTAACAGTTACATAAACGACTATTTTGGTACTTATACCGAAATATGGCTAGTTTTATGACATGACTTATTTTGAACAAAATCAAATAAATAAAATCAGTATTCACCACCTCACCGCATCACCTCATTCAGTATTGAAATATCCCTTACATTAGTATAAATTATGTTCAAACCGCACGAATACAGCCGGAGCAGCTAAAACCTTTCGGAACAGCCCTCATAGAGTAATGTACTTGCTATTGTAGGGTAATTGTGCTAGTTTCCCGTCCAGGTCCAGTTTACCGTCCACTTGATTAAACTGCTGCAAATAAATAGGAAAAACCTTTTAAGGTCATTATAGTTTATTCTTTAGTAGATTTTTTAATTTTAAGCTTTCATTTTGGGAAAACCTTGAATATAAACATATAAATAAGTATGGACGGAAAACTGACAAGAGTGGACGAAAACTAGCCCAATCACCCTATATTAGGCGGAGCGCAAGGAGGCTATGTTGTGACTTGTAGAAGCTGATAATTTTACTGAACTTGGCCTATTTTATGTTGCTTCTGGCTTAATTAGAGGCAATGTACCTCTGACAAAGAGAAATAAATAAAATCACACAATACATTAAATTTATTTCCTACTAGAAAAAAAATCAAATTTAACTAGATGTCATATACTCATAGAAATTAAAAAGTGACACAATCGTATTGGCAGCTTCTGCATTCGCGGCACGCGTCCGAACCCTTGGCTGTCCGGGTCACACCGGCATCAGTCAATTTATCCCGTGTACATATGTATATGCACTCTTTCTAAATGCTAAGGCACATGCCATGGTCACTTTTTCCTTTGTATACAATGATGTTTTTACTATGGATGGGTTGTAAATCCTCTAACATAATGAGCACAAAAAATACTTCCAAATATATTTCAATCATTACGTCCTTGTCACTCTCGTGGTTAGAAAATTACAGTTCGTTCTTTCTCACACGGGTGACGGGAGCTCATTCGGGAGCACGTCCGCATGTCTCACTTGCTGGAGCGCGACTACGAGTAGAGACAATTGTTTGAAGTCACTCATTTTAGGTGCTTCACTTTTTGAGCGTTCGCAACCCATCTTTCATTATTTTATGTCGTAGTTTGTTTATTTTAGCTTATTAATTCATATCGTAATTTTTCAGCAATGTAACGACGTCGCCCTCATGACATACCTCGGCACAATCACGAAGGGGTGCAACGCTATCAACCAATTAGTAAATCGATTTAATGTGCTTTATGACAGACAAGGAATGGGTCGTCGCATGAGAGGACTCTTTTTTTAAGTAGAATGTCATATTCATTAAATGAGAACAACACAATAAGTGGTGCACATCAATATGTCTAAGTACACGGACCAACTAGCGACTGAAATTTAAGTGTTTGTGTAGTTTTTTAAAAATAATTTTACGCTTATACGCATAGCGACGCACGAGCGAATTATAACTAAATGATATCTTTTTGACATCAATTAGTAAGTTGAATGTTTAATGTATTGCGGCAATATTAACCAATATACACATGGCAATAAGAGTCAAAGTAATAGTCGTAATTTTGGGCATATTTTAGTGCCTTCGTGTTTGTTAATGTATATTGCTCAAGCGGTTTGTTCAATTGCTAGTTGGTCCTGAGATCATAAATAAGTAAACTAATATGGTTTTTATTAGTGCTTGGGATATAGTATAAGGACTACAAGGCATTTTGCGTTGTGCCCGTTGACTTGTAAGGTATTGAAATATAGCCATAATAAATTCGTTGACTTCGGTGACGGCGATATGTCGCAGATTAGATAATACTAGAGCTGAAACACCACTTTCATACAAAATAAAAAAGATGTATAGTAATAAATACCTAGTTGGTTACTAAGTTCTGGTACTTTCAGTTGTACGTTCTTTCACTAAGTAAATAGGAATAGGTAGCAATTTTTTTTTATGTATTTGATTTAAAAGCTTATTTAATAGTCATTTATTAGATTGCAATGTATTGAATTATTGCATTGAATGTGTTATTAGAATTCTTTATAGAACTCAAAAAAAGGCGTGCAAAAAAAAAGTCTAAATGTTAATTTTAAATCCTATCCTATTTAATTTTAATCATGTTTCTTGCACAATTCGGTAGCTATATTCCTTAGCTTACATTTGATTGTATGGAAAACTTAAAAATATGCAATGTTTTAAATACGAATCATATCTGTAGCATAAACCAACAAGAAAACTAAATGGTGGTTACGAAAGTATCTCTAATAAAAATATTTCATAAAAACAAGCAATGGAACCTTCTAAACAAAGGTGTACCATAATGAGAGTCTTAAGACTTTAATTAAACGTCTTTATTTTGTAAAACATGGCTAAATATTTATTAACAATTTAAATTTTTATAAATAACAATTTTACATTTTTTGGAGTTCAGGGTATGCTGCAAGAAGTGACTGCATTTTCAATAATATGAAATATTACATACGAATAAAATATGCTCGTAAATACAGCTAAATAATCGGAAATATTGTTGTGAGATGGATGACATTGACTATCTATTGACGCGTAAATAATTCATTTTCAGTATAGGTGACCAGTATTATACCTCTATGGGTAAGGTTTATCTCAAGAGCGTTCAGGCACGGCCCTGCAACTCGAAACATTCGAAAAGTAAAATAGCAACCATATCGTTATTGTTCTACTGATACTGGCTTTTACTTCTGATGACAATGATTATCATGGGTAACAAAAATAAACATGTCAAAATTTAGTATAAAACCGGCCAAGAGCGTGTCGGGCCACGCTCACTGTAGGGTTCCGTAGTTTTCCGTCCGTCACAGTAAGTGTCCCCACTTAAGAGTTAATAACACCGCCATGTAGGATATGATATGAGAGTTCCATGTACAGCGACATCTATCGGCAAATTGAGTAAACTATTGCGCGCGAGCATAAAGTATGGAAGATGATTTTTATGGGATAATTCTTTATTGCGTGAACCGATTTTCACCGTTTTTACTTTATTTGAAAGCACGTCATTTCATTGTAATTTTGTAGAAATTACAGGTACAATAAACACCTGCTTATACGGTTAAATTACAAACTTAGTTCAGAAATGATTTTGTATTTTTTTTTCAAAAACTATTCATCCTATCAAGTTCAAAATAATTTTCCAAGAAAGTTTTTATAAAGTTCTACTTTTGAGATTTTTTTCATATTTTTAAAACTTATGGTTCAAAAGTTAGAGGGGGGGGGGGGACGCATATTTTTTTACTTCTGGAGCGATTATTTCCGAAAATATTTACATTATCGAAAAATGATTTTAGGAAACCCCAATTAATTTTTAAATACCTATCCAATAATATATCACACGTTAGGGTTGAAATGAAAAAAAAAATCACTCCCCACTTTACGTATAGGGGAGGTACCCTAACAAAAAAAAAAAATTCACTTTTTATTTTACCACTTTGTCGGCGTGATTGATATACATATTAGTACCAAATTTCAGCTTTCTAGTGCTAACGGTCACTGAGATTATCCGCGGACGGACGGACGGACGGACGGGCAGACATGGCGAAACTATAAGGGTTCCTAGTTGACTACGGAACCCTAAAAATGGTATATAAAACTAATTGCCAAGAAAAGGAAAAGTCACATAGTATAGAGGATATCGACATCATAAATATTTTTACCGATCCCTAAGAACGTCAAGCTACCAAATTGCACCGCCGATAACGGGGTCTAATTATTATACGATATTATGTTCATTAGAAATATTAAAACAACTAATTTTAATATAAAATTTTTGTTTTTTATTTTATCAGTCAGAAACCTGGTAACAGAACTTAGTAACCGTTAGTAGTTTTCAAAAGAGCTGTGTACTTCAAAACATTATCTTGCTTACTACTATTTTATTTATTACTTTATGCACATAAAATATGTATTCACTCTGGCCTGTGGAATGAACGCCGAGGTTTGACCAAGGGCCTACACTCTACAGTATGAGGTCATGTGATGCGCATGAGAGTCTTCTGTATTTACGGGCGTCCATATATGGACCATATGCTACGGTAACTGCATCCCATTAGGGGGACCGTATGCTTGTTTACAACAATGGTGGTAAAATAGTATTTTATGCAACAATTGTATAAGAGGGGTACACATCTATACAGAATGTATCTACACAGCTAGTACATCTAATTTTCGGTAATAAAATACAATTTCGGTCACCTCTTTGGCTATTTTATCAACAAAATATCATCAATAATTAGGGCCTTTAAAACAACGTTTTTCTAGTATATTATTTAAAGTATCTGCGTTTATTTAGATTGCTTAGGTTGGCAGTAATCTTTTTTGTCCTAGTCAAGTTTACACGCGATACTATTTTGGCGATACTGTGTCGTGTATAACTAGAACGCAATAAATTGCTACCAACGTACAAACCACTAAGTGAACGCAACGTTTTTAGAAGGCAAAAGTACAAAATACAAACAACCAGCAGCAAATATACTTAAATATACGGTGTGTGGTCAGCTTTTAATAGACAATTGTCTAAGGTTGCGGAAATTTGTCTATGGTTGCTGAATTTTTGTATGGAGGCCATAGACAAATCTCTGCTATCGTAGACAATTGTCTATTAAAAGCTGAATTTAGATCAAATGTATGGTGCCCCTTATTCTGAACAACAATTTGTTAATACCTAGTTAGTGGAGCAACAGCCCTTAACTAGTATTGAGCCTTAGACAACCTTATCTACCATGTAATACGGCGTTTACACTTGCATATGCCATGTTCGTACTGGCGTCGGTGCTCGTCGAATAGTTCGACGAATCATTCGCATACGAGTGCCAACACGAATGTCCGCTCACATCAAGGATGATTAAGACATGGATTGACAATATCCATACAAAATCGCGTTCCCTTATTTCAGATTAAAGCACTAGCGTCATCTATCGGTCACCACAAACACTAAATTCTAGTTTCTAATATTTTGTTCGGCGCTTAACGCTGACAGAATAACTCGACTCCAGACTCGACAGATGGCGCTGTGGCACTTAGTACCCAAAACAGACGTACAGTTAGGTGCATAACTGAACCAATGTGCATCACTTTGACATGTTTCTTTCATTATTTCAGAAGAGGCTAGTTATTAAGTTACTATTTTATTATTAATTGGTAACAACGCTAATAAACTTACTGACCCATTATGTTATTGTAGATAAAAATAAACATTTTCTCTATTAGATAATATTTGGTACTGACTCAGTTTTGCACCGACATCGTTAAATGAAAATAAGTCTTATCAATTATGAAAAAAATAAAAACTTTCAGGTTATATTTGTTCGGCTCGGTGTCAGCTATGTATCCATATGAAAGCCAATTTCGATTCATTGCATTCACAATCTTGATTTTTTTATTCGTCCATGATTTTGAACCAAAAACCGTTAAACTACATTTTTTTTATTTAACCCGATATTGATATTTTTCTTTTACACAACCAGGTAAGACAATTAGTTGAAATAGTACATTATATGCTCTTTAAAATGAGGTGTATGACTTTTATATCACTCACGTATTTTTATGGTTATCTCAGAATGAAGTCCGCTACAAAAATTAACTAACGAGAAAGTTGTTCGGCCATTTGCCTTGACTCAGTTTTGCACCTGACAATACATTGCCAGTAACTAATTACAAAAATAAGCCTGATTTAAATGTTTGATAACTAAAATAATGGTCGTGGAATTCCTTACTTTAAATGAGTTACTGAATTGGGAATGCCTAAGAAAAAATGAAATAATGGGAAAAATAAATTAGGTGAAATTTCACAGTTTTCGGTATGAAATTGAGAAAAATGTATAAGTCGGAAGAAAATAATTTGTGAAGCAGTTTTGTAGCGGTACCCAAGGATTAATATTTTACGTTTAGAACTTTTATGTAACTTTGATTGTTATCAAATTATTTACATTTTACTAAGGTACTAATTTTGACTCAGTTATGCACCTAACTGTATAACCTGAAGGTTCGAGGAACGCGATTTTGTATAGGTATTGTCAATCCAGTCTTAATCATCCTTGGTTCACATATTCGTCTCGCCGCGCCGGCGCGATCACGCACGCGAGTTTACGCGCAAAAGCGAGACACATGTGTAAACAGCCTCGCGCTATTCGTCTCGTCAATCGTCATTCGTATGGACACTCTTACGCAAATGTAATCGCACCATAATGTGTATCGAGAGTGGCGTATCTGCAAGTGTTATGTTATCTGTGTTAAGATCCAGTCAAACTCGGTATTGCTCTAGCGCAGAAACGTCGGATAGACGTATGTGTTAAATAATCTGTTCCTTTCAGGATTTACTTAATCAGAATGTCCGTTACATAAATATACATACTAAAGATGTTTCACCTAACTGTGACTTTTCATTGGCATAATTCAAAAGTAGTGTCTTCTAATCCCTTCCCATCACCTCGGAATACAACAATACTTCAGAACGCTGTAGTTTTTAACCTACTTCAATTTCATAGCAGATTAAGGTTCTGTATTCAGTTTGGTGTTTTTTTATGTATGTTCACCGATTACTCCGAGACCCGTGGTCCGATTTGAATAATTCTTTTTTTGTTTGAACGGAACTACCTCCAAGGTGGTCCCATATTAATCTGGTGCTGTTCTGATGATGGGATCCATGAGTTTCGGAGGGAACTCTTTAATTTTCAAAGGCATGGTGGTTGTGGTTGGGTGTTTTCTTAAGCAACTCAAGCATTTCCTCTCGAAAACCAGAAATTTGATGGAGCCGGCCTGATGATGATGATGGGTTTGGTAATAATAATGATGATTTTTTAAATGTAGGATGTTCAGTAATTATAGGTCCGATTTGAGCAATTCTTTTCAACCGACTTCAAGATTTTGAAGGAGGAGGTTATCAATTCGTCGGGATCTTTGTTTTTTTTGCAAAAAAAAATTATGTATGTTCACCGATTATTCGAAGACGGCTGGACCGAATTTCTTCTTTTGTTTGAACACACAGTTGGTCCTCACAGTTGGTCCCACTGTAACCAGGTCGTGATCTCATGATGGGATCCTGGAGAAATCGAGGGAACTCTTCAACTATTATAGGTACACCTATAGTGATTTGAGTATTTTTTTACAGCAGCTCGAGCATTTGCTTTTGAAAAGGTGGATGCTAAATGAAGTCAGTTCTTTTTTGTTTAAAATTATTTGTTTGAAAGGAACTACCTTAAAGATGGTTTCACATTAATCTGGTGCTGTTCTGATGATGGGATCCATAAGAAATGGAGGGAACTCTTCAATTTTTAAACTCACATGTATGGTGTATTGGTTGTTTTCTTAAGCAATTCAAGCATTTCCTCTCGAAAACCACCAATTTGATGGAGTGGACCTAATTATGAACACCACATATGATATGTGGAACTTTCCTTACATCGAGTACGTATTATGAACTTTCTTATACATCTTCACCGATTATTCCGAGATCCGTTGTCCGATTATGATAATTATATAACCAAAAACTTGGAAAAAACCTTTACCGGACTCTTAAACTCATGGTGAAAAAAATATCTTACGGATGTCATCTCATGTTATTCAATGGTTTTACTATTGAAGCGTGCATTACGCACAATTATAGTTACTACTAGTTAGGACAAATATGACTAGACCTTCAGCCCGCCTGTCTCTTTTGTACGGGTCTGACTGAGAAGGCTTTTGTGCCGTATTTCTAGTGTACTAAGAGTTACATTCCTTAAAAACTTGACCTTAAATAGATAATACTTAACACATTTTGTCAATCGGTAAATGAATAGGTTACCAGGTACGGGCCATAATTTCATTTACTAGCAAACTAAACGAGACCTTTTAATATTATCGAACCTTACCTGGCTGGTTGCAACTGAAGTTGTTGGTAGATTAAAAGAAAACATTAGATATATGGTAATAAATTTATTTCCATAAATGAATTAGGTATCGTTAAATGGTACATTTCCAATTACGAAATTACAATAACGATTAAATTTGGACACATTTGAGATGCAAGCAATGGAAGACCATCGGATTAACGTTTGTGTGTGCTGATGATTAATGCCGTGATATTATAGTTTAAATACCTTACGTTTTACTGTTAGTATTAATATCAAAGAGGTTACCTCAATTATCTCGGCGTCTTATAAGTATTAATATTATTGTTTAAATACGTTATTCTCAAATTCATGAGTAGGCATTTGTATGACGCCTACATTTTATTTTAGTTGTGACTGTTATCGTACAAATTAACGTCATAGATCACCAACGTTATAGGGTAAATCGCCAGTAACTGGCCACCTTTTAGTAACTGGCCACCTTATGATTTCTATTTATAGGTGAATAAAGTTCATTTTAGTACAAGGTATAAATTAAGTAAAAATTTCAATAACTGGCCACATTTTAGTTACTGGCCACCTATACTAAAAATGAATTCTATTTAAAGGTGAAGAGAACTCATTTTAGTATGAGGAAAATGGCCAGTTACTAGAGATTTGCCTACTAGCCACTCGTTCAATAACTGGCCGCCTCTTACAAAAATGAGTTCTATTCACCTATACACAGAATTCATTTTAGTATGGTGGCCAGTAACTGAATGGTGGCCAGTTACTGGCGATTTACCCTATCTAGGAGTATTGTTAAGATTCGATTAACGAGATTTATGTAAAATACATAGTTGATATATAAGTTTCTGACTTGTCTATTTAGGATAACCCCGAATTTACGTCGATCCTTTGAAAGACAGGGAAGTCGTAGCGTGCCTAGTCATATTATAGCTTTATACATTTTTGTAAGTTATTCTGGATTAAGGCAGATACACACCGCAGGTAGCACTTGCAGATGGTGACACTACGAAATCCAGTATATAGTTTTTCACCTCACTAGCTCGGAAGCCCTTTTTTTATTCTTTAAAAACAGATAGCAAAACTGCATTTTATTCACGAGAGTGCAAAGAATATTTGAAATTCGAACGTGTTATTAGTTACCTTTTAAACATAATAACGGGTTTGCCCATCTGATTAAATTGTCTGATCAAATCAGGTGCTTTGGACGCAAACATAATTTTATATTTAATTGTATTCAAGTAAAAACATTTAGTGTAAACAATTTTATTACATGATATTATCATAAAGCGCTTAAAATCTTACAAGAAATTTTATTTCTATAGATATACAGCCTGTAAATTTTATACGGGCGTATACTTTATCCACCTATAGTATCCAGCAATAGGACTCATATGGTATAATCATTTTGTTAAATAGTGTTAGTAATTACGTGTAACGATTTTTTAAAGTCCTACTGGGCACCAATGTACGCTATCCAACTGATTTAAAACTGACATAACTGACATGACGCATCGGTAAGTTAATTGTCATGGATGCAATACATTACGGGCTGAATTATTATGTATGAAAAAAAATATTCTTATTTTCATAAAGAAATAAATGTAAATAGGTTCCCTAGGTCCAATACTAATCGCCAGTACAATTTACGCCCGTATAAAATTTACACACGGTATCCATTTAAATTGATTTTACATATTCCAGTTGTTTTGCTTGTCCCTATGTAGTATTTTTCTCGCTTTAGTGAGGTGAAAAGATTTGTGTTACACAAGGCTGCAAAGTTATTTTTACGTCTCGTGTGTTGTAACACTCGCTACGTTCAGGGTTATATTTTAGAACTACTAGCTTCGCTCAGGAGTCAATTCGTTAGCTCGTAGTTCAACCCTAGAATCCAATCGCTAACACGTGCTTCAATTCCACACTCGCGGTTAAAATACAACTTTGCACCCTTGTATAACAAATAACTATTAAATCGTCGCATGTTAAGGAACAAAACTTGTTCTACAGCACATCGGCACAACACAAAAAACACGTGTATGTTCGTATTTATACTTTACCGTGGACGTCCACCGTAACGATAAGTTTAAACCATTG
Organism: Pammene aurita; assembly: GCA_947086415.1. Lineage (NCBI taxonomy): Eukaryota > Metazoa > Arthropoda > Insecta > Lepidoptera > Tortricidae > Pammene > Pammene aurita. The sequence continues at coordinate 23,834,324 of OX352289.1, forward strand.
ACCGCCAAGCATCAAACGGAAAAATCGTGCTCTCACCGCCAGCGGAAAACCTGTTATATTTTGGACGTGATATCACGTGCTGGCGCTGAGGGCACGACTTTAAGTGCGCCTGATTTGACGTCTTTGGCGGTCAAAGGGTTAATCGTCACGATAAATCAAGAAACCAGACTGTTTAAGTATGCAGTCGCTTTAAATAGTTTCGTGGAAGTTGACGTTTACCATGTACACAGATACCATGTATCTACATGCAATCATAATTATATTTATTGGTAATATTCAATTACATGTCAAACTTATTTATAAAACAAAACATACCTACCTATATATATGTATTTTTATATAGATAGTACATTTATTTTTCTGACGTCTTACAATAGTATGGGTCTTAAGTGCACAACCTCAAATTTTGATGCACAAGTATTAAATTTGGCACAGTTGTTTCTTGTCCCCAGACAAGCTGATTAAGATCGGTACCCCAAGGTACCCCCCCTTCTGGCGCCGGGGAGGGGGGGTTAAAATCCCACTCCACTCGGCTTCATTCAAAAAATTCTAACTGTTCACGTTTAGCTAATAGGTCAAGTTTGGTATCAATTTCGGATAAAACGACCACGTAGAATTCGTTTCTGGTATTAAAAATGCAATTTACTCAGTAATATTTAAAAAAACATACGAAAATCGAAAATTTCAACTAAATTTTTCATATTCCAGTCATCATATATATTACTTTGCTAGTTATGTTCATTCACAAAAAATACAATATTAAAGCATATTTTATGTAGATTCAAAAAAATATAACATTTGAGAACCTTTACTAACAGTAAATGGCATTAAAAAAAAATTGCGTCGCGCGTCGTGAAATTATTTTTACCGCCGTCGGCATCTGCGGTCAAAATATCCAAAAGTAAATAGTCAAAAAACTGTGGATAGGTAGCATGCAAACTTGTTATTTATTGAAATCGATTATTTATATAACAAAGATAAAAACCGTACCTGAAGGAATGTGGCATTCCGTCAGAAAAGGGACTTTTAGTATAGGATTTGAGTGCGCAACCTTTTTTCCTTGTGCTAAAATAAGACAATGTTACTTATTTAAATTTAAGAAATGTGGACTTCCGCTAAAAAGGTAACGTAGAAAGATTGGTGCTTATATTTGTATAATAGTATTGCTTAGCGTCTGTCATTATATATTTTCCGCGTATTCTCAAGAAACGCATTCTTCTTGGTCGCATCCATCATGACAAATGATCGTGTTTGGTGGGTTTTGTTCGGGCACGATTGGCACGAACACACTCTCGCCATCGATTTCGGTCCATCGCTTTCCTTACCACATCGTAGAACTTCTGAGAGGGTTCCTCACCTTTGAGTTGGTCAGTCCATCGTGCTGGTGAACGACCCCATGACCTTTTGCCTTCAGTATTGCCAACAACGATTAATCTTTCCAAACTTTCGTCCTCGCTTCTCATTATATGGCCAAAGTAACTTCGGAAGCGTCGTTCACAGATTGTGGACAGTCACACTTTAACAAAAAACGCAAAATAAAGTATAACAATAATGAGAGAGTTAACTACAATTTAATTATTTAATTATACATTTTGTGTTTCATCAATTTCATCCTAGTGCCCTCCACAAAGACATACGAGTAGCTGGGTACATTTATTTAAATGTACACTACGCGTAGGAAATGCTGATATAGGGCTGTTTCTATTGGTGGTATATTCTCCAGCTGACGATACTTTTTTCGTATAAAAGTATTTCCGGCATTAGGCCACTTTACATGGCATTTCTTGACCTGCAAAATGCTTTCGATTGCATCCCTCGTCAGATGATCTGGTGGGCACTAAAGGTGAAGAACGTGCCACAAGTCTATATTGACATTATCCAGGATATGTACCGTAACTCGGTTTTTCTAGTGAGGACCGCTGTTGGCGACATTAAACCCTTCCCGATCACAGTTGGCGTGCACCAAGGCTCGGCCCTTAGTCCTTTTCTGTTTAGTGTTGTGCTTGATGCTGTTACGGCGGAAATCCAGGACCCGCCGCCATGGCTGCTCATGTATGCAGATGACATTGCACTGACGGACGAGGACAAACAGGAACTAGAGCGAAAGCTGAACCTATGGAAGGGATCGCTAGAGAACGGTGGTCTAAAGCTAAATATCTCGAAGACCGAATACACGGCCTGCGGAAGTACTGATCCCGTTCCTATCAAAATAGGGAACGAACTTGCCGTGAAAACGGACAAGTTTATGTACCTGGGATCCGTACTGCATGAGTCCGGGTCCATTGACCACGACATCCGAGCCCGAATCAGCGCAGCTTGGTCTAAATAGCGAGAGGTCACAGGAGTCATCTGCAATCGCAGAATTCCGCTAAGACTGAAGGGGCTAGTGTACAAGTGCATCATCCGACCGGTCTTAAAATACGGAAGCGAGACGTGGCCGGTTCGTGGAAGGCATATTCAGGAGCTTTGCGTTATAGAAATAAAGATGCTGCGGTGGATGTGCGACGTTACACGTGCTGATCGCATTCGTAATGAGTACATACGCGGCAGCCTCGCAGTTCGTGACGTAGCAGAGAAGCTCCAAGAATGTCGCCTTTGTTGGTTCGGTCACATCTCTCGCAGGCCACCAGACTACATAGGGATCAATCATATGCCTTGATCTAGCCCTGGACAGCCCAAAAAGGAAGACCAAAGAAGCGCTGGCTGAATGTCGTGGAGGCCGACATGAGTGAAAACGGGCTCGTAAAAGAAGATGCCCAGGACCGTGCAAAGTGGAGGAAAGCGAGCAAGAAAGTGGACCCTGGCAATAGCCGGGATAACGCTAGGTAGAAGAAGAAGAAGAAGTACTTCCGGCATTCATTTAGTGTTGAGCAGAGACTCGGCCTGCAATAATATGAGGAAAATTAAAAACGTTTAAATTTCAACTACATGTTGAAATCTGAACTCTTCAATATGTCGCTTACATTAACTATAGGAATTGTAGGTTCATATTGGCACAGGGAAAAACTACAATTTTGTCGTATGCCACTCTATTAGGTAAGAGTATTTTGTTATAATAGCCATACATTATTTTATAGTTTATACATTCCGCAAACTAAACTCTATTTTGTTTCTGAGAGGCCCTGACAAAGCGTCAGTCTTGCCCGTGTTCCATGCCTTCACTGGATGCGACACAGTATCCTTATTTAATGGAAGAGTTAAGAAAAGTGCCTTTGAAGCTCGTAACGCCTTTAACCCGGCCACACAAGTACGAGTATTTAAACTACTTCAAGATGGAGCAATAGCAGAAGCCAATAGCATTCTCCAAAAATATGTGATGATTTTGTATGACAGGTAAGCGACTTATTGAAGATATACGAGTATATTGACTGACGCTAAGCAATACAATTATAAAAATATAAGCACCAATCTTTCTACGTTACCTTTTTAACAGAAGTCCACATTTCTTAAATTTAAATAAGTAACGGTTTTTTTTCTTATTACAAATTGGCTTATTTTAGCACAAGGAAAAGAGGTTGCGCACTCAAATCCTATACTAAAAGTCCTTTTTCTGACGGAATGCTACATTCCTTCAGGTACGGTTTTTATCTTCGTTATATATATAATCGATTTCAATAAATAACAAGTTTACATGGTACTTATCTACAGTGCGTTATTTGGATATTTTGACTGTGGATGCCGACGGCGGTATAAATAATTTCACGACGTACGACGCAATTTTTTTTTAATGCCATTTGCTGTTAGTAATGGTTATTAAATATTATATTTTCTTTAATCTACATGAAATATGCTTTAATATTGTATTTTTAGTGTATGAAAAAAACTAGCAAATTAATATTTATGATGACTGGAATATAAAAGTTTTAGTTAAGATTTTCGATTTTCATATATTTTTTTAAATATTATTGAGTAACTTGCATTTTTTAATACCAGAAACGAATTCTACATGGTCGTTTTATCCGATATTGATACCAAACTTGACCTATTAGCTAAACGTGAACAGTTAGAATTTTTTGAATGAAGCCGGGTGGAGTGGTATTTTAACCCCCCCGCCCCGGCTTCAGAAGGGGGGGTACCTTGGGGTACCGATCTGAATCAGCTTGTCTAGGGACAAGAAACAACTGTGCCAAATTTTATACTTGTGCATCAACATTTGAGGTTCGACGTTTTTATGTCGCTAAAATCCCCGACTACAACTAGAGAACAGCTCTGTATGTATAGTCGAAGAACGCCTGCTCAAGAAGCCGTTTTTTGAGCTTTGCCTTAAAAATCGGGACACTATTAGGTGCTGAGGTTATATTTATGAGCCGGAAAGTGATTGTATACCTTGCGTCCCAAGAAGTGCGTAAGTTTTTTTTGTTTTTGTGAGTCCGAAACTCAAGCGTCAACTTTCCAGCATAGGCACTCCGGATCGGGGTTCCTGCGAGGGACCACGTCCGCGCGTCGTGTCTAGTTCAATGATTGGGGCACGCGCTGTAGTTCTTACTGCGCTGCTTGGCAACAGAAACGCCCTTTCCCGACCTGCAGCCGTTGCCCATAGCTCCACTCCATATTGTAGTTGTGCATGTACAGACGCGAAGTAGCAGGAACGAACGACTCCCGTTGGAAGGATTCGCGCCAACCGTTTCAATGCGTAGCATGCCGTTGATAGTTTCTTGCATGATTATCAATTTGACCTAAGTTAACCTAACCTTAAGTTATGTTAACCTAATCTCAAGAATTCTGCGTTTGTGACTTGGTCAATCGGGTCACCGCCGACAAAAACCGACAAGTTCTTAGTCTGCCGTCCCGAAATATCAGTGTATGTAGTGCCCTTTCTTTATGTTTAGAATAAGACCATTATTATATGCAGTTGTTACCGCCGACGGTAAATTAAGTGTCTGCATACCAATACCAACTCCTTAGGAAGTTAGTAGTAGTTCGCACGCTAAAATATAAACGGCCTTTGACTTCACATGTTGCCTTAATTGCAATAATACTCTGTACAGCCACCGTCTGATATTGGTACTTAGTTACAAAGAAATCACGACGATCGGTTTTTAGCATATCTAGCGCACTTATGTGCATTTCAAAACTATTTTAAACCTGAAAAAAAGTATAGATATGAACGTGGGAGTTTCGAAATGCATAAAGGTAGGTTATTTATTCTTATTTGGTTGATTCTATCGAGTGCGGTAATTAACGTTTGGTTAATTTATTGTTGGGTATGGTAACGTACGCTGCGCTGCCATCGCCATTTTCTTGACATTGTAGTTGCATTATTTAATCAAATATTTGAATTTCAATTGATACGGCTACCGCGAACATTAAGCTATAATTTAATTTATCGTAGTTTTCGATAGCAGCTAGCACCCTAGAGCACCCCGGACCACCTACATTAGTTTAGGATACACGCACTCCTGCCGGCCGCCGGATCTGTCTTGCGTATTGGGCATGGATGTACGTGTCTTGCGTATTGGGCATGGATTTGTCTTGCGTCAATACGCAATGCTCAATGGCATGGATGTGTCTTGTGTATTGGGCATGGATGTGTCTTACGTATTGGGCATGGATGTGTCTTGCGTATTGGGCATGGATGTGTCTTGCGTATTAGGCATGGATGTGTCCTGCGTATTGGGAAAGATAAACAAACGCCATACATTGACGGATCTGCCCACCGAGAACATTCGCCAGACAGATCTGTGCGTGTTTCCTAGGCTTTATGTTATGTAGTGCGCGGCGCGGTCATTTCTTTATGAGTATTGTCCAACTAGTTATTAACATTACCTATCTATTAATATTGCTTTTTTAGTTGTACTTTAAATAATACGTGTTATTATTATATTTACCTTGTAACAATTTTAATGTCGTATGTAAGTATGTATAATATTTATAATTATAACCATTATTAATAGTAGTTTATGTAACTGTTACGTAATAAGGGTCCTTAAAATAGGAGTGTGGTTTTATGAGACATAATAAGATCACACGAGTGTTTTAAGGCCTAATTACGTACAGTTGCATACACTGCTTTATCTACACTCATATTATATATATTAAATTAAGTGTTCGGAAACCATAGAATGACCGCCATTGCACCGCCATGGCCAACTCGATTGTGCCGGCGGTCGGGGAGGCGCGTGCCGTTGGTCAGGAAGGAGCACAGGATTTACATTAAGTTATCAAATTCGATGTTCGGAATTTTAAACTTATAACTTATCAATATATGAGCTTGTAAAGTTAAAATTACGTTACTGCCACAGATAAAAGCTTATCATAGTAAAATCGGTTGTGGTAATGCTAGCCATTGCCTACCGTTTTTGAACACGTTTTAGAGGACTTACAGTGTGAGTGTAGATAAACTACTTTACATGTCGAAATCGTAAAAATACTTATAGGTTTTTCATACAGGGTGTTTTACAAAGTGTGGTTCCAATCGTAAAAAGATAGGTAGGTTTGATAGGGATTTTGAACAGGATACGTGAAATATATAATTATCAGCATCCTAGCATTTCAACCGGATTTTTATCACGGCTCATTGAAGCTTGATTGGGTCCAGTAGTAGAAACCAGGCCTTGATGGGAATATAATAAAATTATTAATAGTATTTTATACAATCGTGACAAAATAAAGAGCTTTTCAGTCGAGTGCCGTGTTCAGGCCACGATGCTTGCTGAGTGGCCTTAGTAAGGTTACAACTGGGCCTTGGTTCGACATGCCAAACTGCGAGACGTGGCTCTCACACTTGTCTCGCTAGGTGATAGAGTGAAATCCATCTGTCCACACGTGTCCACACCTAACTGTCAATCTGTCAGTAGGTCTCGCTAGAGCGTTTTGTCTATGGCTATGGCCACCATTTTAGATGTCACTCTTGAGTGATTCCACCCAAAATTTCAACTGTCACAAAAGTGTGATCTCATAGTTGTCTCGCTAGCTACTGTCAGTTATGCCATGTCGAATTGAGGCCCTGGTAAGAGCGAGATTGAAAAGCTTAATTATGTCACTATTGTATACAATACTTTTTCAACGAGTGCTCAAAATAGGCAAGCCGGTAAGAATTAAGTTCGATGAATGCCTTTACAACACAACTTGTTCCCTCTATACAATTTAGTAACCGATCTCCCGCTGGATCGTTTGGCGGACGGTCCTCCTCCCCGACAATTGTATAATATTGTATGAAAATCCATTTCAGCATCTGCGACGATGCTAAAATTTGCGACCATAAAAACTCAATCGAAAAGTATGCGCTAGTAGTTCGGTCTACAAAGTCTCAATTGAAGCATTATGGTCGACGAGTAGAAAATAGGTAGTAAAGATCTCCATCAGTTAAATATAATTTACAAACAATCAAATTAAGCTAATATTATTGTCACATTTTTGATTATAAATGTAAACTGACAATGTTCAGAATATTCTCAGTCATAACAACGTAACTGACAAATAATTCTTTGGTCATCCTATACAATTAATGTGTTTGGCTACCTATGGGGGTTGATTTGTCGATAAAATTCATCATACTATACGTGGTTAACGGCTCCAACATGTGTACAAACACATTGTAAAGTGGCCAGTGGCCTACAGTTAAGTTAATATGTGGAACTGGTTTAGATTCTATAAATATTACGTGCCGTCTTTACACTGTAATGTGTTTCTACGCTTGATGGCTACTTCCTCGGTGCGGGATTCTGCGGGCGGATTCTGATCGACTCGCCTAATCGTCCGTACAATAAATAAATTATCTAAGCCTGTTTCATTAAAAAAAAACTATTTTACAAAAAAAAAACCATTACATTGTAAAAAAAATATTGCAGCGGCAACATTGTAGTAGTTATTTTAGTCTTGAATTACAGTTTCGAGTATAGTTCATCTTATAGTAACCTTATAGTAGGAGAGCCCATGACACTGAACCTAGTTCAATAAGTCTCCTAGATGAGATATGTATAACTAGACGCGTCTTTAATGGGGGAAGACGAAATGCTGATGCTGCAATGCAAAAAAAGTGGTGGCGTATTTTTTTTTTTTTTTAATTAAAAATATCCGGTTTCTAGTACGATAAGTCTCCTAGATTTCCTTTGTTCCTCGAAGCAGGGGAGGGGTAGGGCTACACGATAATGCGGTGCTGCAAGCCGCCGTGCGTGGCCTTGTCAGTGGCAGCAGCATCAAAATATTGTAGACGTATGAAAAAACAAAGCGCCTGATCTTTTAAAATATAAAATCATTTTAATAACGTAACATCTTGTTGCAATTCAGGCGCTAAGTTTAGGTTACATAACATCTTGTTTTTGTTATAAAACGATCAGTCGTTTTATTTTTTCATACATCGATAATCTTTTGATGCTGCTGCACCGCATTATCCTGTAGCCCCCCCTTCTTCGAGGAACAAAGGAAATCTAGGAGACTTATTGTACTAGAAACCGGATTTTTTTATTTTTTTCGAAAATAGAAAATTAAATACGCCACCACTTTTTTTGCATTGCAGCATCTGCATTTCGTGTTCCCCCATTAAAGACGCGTCTAATTATATATATCTCATCTAGGAGACTTATCGAACTAGGTTCAGTGTAATGGGCTCTCCTACTATTAATTTGGACGTGACGAATGGTTGAATATACCCTTCTACAAAATTAATGACTACTTTAGGAACCAGACATTGATATTCAATTATGCAGGATGAAAATTATTTTTAATGTGGCGTGGAGAAGTACCACTGAAGTTTGTTATGTAGGTAATTGTATTAAATGCTAAATCTATGCACTAATATACTTATATCACAAATGTCCACCTCTACTTCACAACTGCTAAATTAGCAGAAAGCAATTGCTATCGATTCCATTCAATTGCAACTGCTAGCAGAATACCTTCTATTTACTGCAGTAAGTATGTATCAAGCTGTCACTTCCTTTTCACAATCACGACAACGATAAAATAACCCGTAGCTAGGTACTTAGTTATCTTTATCGCAAATTTGCCGAGAATATTGCAAAACGTGATGTACTAATTAAGTATAGGAAGAGAGGTGGGAAAACCTTAATGTGTCAACCACAAAGCCCACGCTCCGAGTGTGCTCGCTCGACGTTCGTTCAAACTATGGCGGTATTATATGTGTTCCATGGCCCTCGAGTAATGGATAACATATTAGTCATATTACATACTCTATTTTATATCAATATCGATATCTTGAGCTTAATCTAAACTGTTTTAATCATACAAGGCGACTTCTGTGTGATTTAAAAGTTAATTATGCTTCAAAAAGTCTTTATAAAACCATTTACTTCAGGTTTATCACGATACTTTTTCAAGTCGATTGTAACACTGCGTAACGAATAAATAGGCGCGGCGTCTAAACCCTATTCCCGTGGGTAAATTACAGCGCTGCGGTATTATGTAAACAGCTATGGGTACTCCTTGTACTTCTCGCCAAATAGCGCGAGGTACTGCTGCTAGAGGTCTTCCGGGGTGCGGTCGATGCCGAGGAGGTCGTCGAAGAGCGAGTGGTCGGCGGGCGGGACGCGCGGATCGCGCAAGGCCGCGCGCGCGTACCGCATCACCGCGCGCGCCAGTTGTCCCACCGACCACTTGCGGTCCACCAGCACACGCACCAGCGTGTCGCTCTGCAAAATACATACATAAGAAGAAGGTACTCTAGAAACCAGTAACTACTATTGTAGGTATTAATGAATTAAAGCTGACTTTAGATTAACCTAAAAAGATGCACCTTTACGTCATGTTTTCGCATTGTGATATCAAAACGAAAGTCGATAGGATTGCAATGCTAGCAATCCCCTTTAGCGGACTGTCGAACTCAAGTAAACCTAATAAGATTAGCAACGGTTGATGCAACCGACTTGATGTTGCGCGGTGTTTGGAATATTTACTAATATTAAAAGCACTCTCGAGTTTGCGGTTCTCACCTTGAAAAGTTTTTCATTGCCGTAAGTGTAGTATATGAGGGCAGGCACACCGGCCACGCTTGCCGCCAGCCACTGCAGCAGCAGTTTGAGTTGCGGGTGGCCCCGCTGTCTCCGGCCGCAGCCCCAGTTGCCCGTCGCCACCGGCCGGCACGACCCGCCCGTCACTATCTTGTGAGCCAGCTGACTTAACTGTAAGCAAGAACCAAACACATTAGTAAGTAAGTATACCTATCGATCGAGTTTATTTGGACAACGATTATCAGCGGCGATAACTGTGTCGCTATTGAATTACTGAACCAACGTTTAAGCTAGGTCGCAACTGTGTAGCAATTGCTTAGAAAAGTCGCTGTGTGCGATTCTTAGTATAGTACCTCTTCACAAACTTCAGTCAGGTCAGATAGGTATCTTTGGAATTCATAAACTCAATTCTTCTCTACCAACGCAAATCATCTATCTATTTTCGATATTATCTCGTGTGCGATTAATAACGTGTGAAATAGACAATAATAGTAGTTTACGTCACACCTGGCCATAATGTGAGTTTTACCGCTCGCTACGCTTACGGTAAAACTCGCATTATGGCCAGGTGGGGACGTAAAATTGTGTACTCACCACGGGCAGTAAAAAAGAAAGCCCTCTATCGCATATTTACAACCCTCGCCTGCGGCTCGATCCCAAATACCTGCGATTTCGGGCTTTCTTTTTTTTACAGCCCTAGGTAAGTAATGTACTATTATGTAACTGTTACGTAATAAGACCTAATTACGTACAGTTGCATACGCTGCTTTATCTACACACATATTATAAATCTTAAATGACGTGTTCGGAAACCATTAAAATGACCGCCATTGCACCGCCATGGCCAACTAGATTGTGCCGGCGGTCGGGGAGGAGGGCAACCGCGGTATGAGTACTTACAATATGAGTGTAGATAAAGTCGCCTTATTAACAGATTTTAGTTAGCCTATAGATAAGTAAGGTGCACTACGATTTTATTGACGCCAACTCACCATACCTCACGCAAAAAAGAGATAAATAATTACTTTATCGTAGTTAATTTTATCTATAGGTTTTATAAAGGTCTTGATAATGTTATGTTAAAGTCGTAATCAGAATTCGGTTTTAGGTAGAATAAGTAAAAGACAAGTGTTTACCTACTTATACTTATTAAAATAACACTCGTGTATTAAATTTTAATAATGTTTTAACGAGAACATTGCTCTTGCATAAGTAGGTAAGTATGTTACCAGAAGTAGATAGGTAGTTACCTACATATAGTTTTTAAAGTCATTGAGACAAGCTAGGTAAGACACCTATAGGAAAAAAAGTATCGATGCACATGCATATAATTAAGAATAAGTACACAAAATTTAACAAAAGCGAAAAGCCTGCTATACTGTGCCAATACGACGATGATATTAATAGACATGGTTATTTAATGAGTTAATTAAAATTATTAGGTAGGTAACTTTTTCAGGGATGGCTCGTTTATTGACAGTGAAGACGCAGCAAAAGCCTGACCTTCGGTTTTTTTAGCTTAATCGTCACTGGTTCACATTCAGTTTCTTCGATCGTTTCAACTATCATGTTTATCATCCAATTTATTTTTTTCTTCCTAACGTTCTGGTTCGTCAGTTGTGTAGAGTTCGTGTCTGTCGAATTACTAACTGACACCAATTTGCAAGTGTCTGCTGTATTATCATCGGACACCCTAGCCTCCACATTTTGCTTTATCTTCTCCGGAATAGATTCTTTAACTTTGCGTCTCTGTTAAAACACATATCAATTTTAGATCAGAATAGTAAAATACCTACGGCCTACAGGTTATTAACATATGTATGAGATAGGCATGCGAGGTTGTATCAACAAATAAAACGTAGCTATTCACATCGCGAGATATTTACCTAATGGAACACAAGCAGCACAAGCTAGCTTGATAACCCACCCCCCTGTGCCCACCCCACACCACACCTAGTTTAGGCTCTTGAACACCTAGTTAAACCTCGGTAAAAATGCATCAGAGTACCTTTCCATGATTACGAGACATGTAGCAAGCGTTTCAAACAAACGAGCATTATGCATGTAGGGTTCAACAATCACTAGGGACGATGTCATAGTTCTAAGTTCTAACGTGGTGGCCACGAAAAAACCGCTTCGAGTGTAGTGGTTAATAGAAATGTACAGCGCTCGGCGGGATCGTGTAGTAATAATGCTCGGAGCGATTTTTCGTGGCCGTTAGGTAACGCAATGTTTTGTCGTTGCATGCATCTCACCAACTGAGCAGCGAGTCGGTGGCGGTGGCGCGCCAGCTCGAGCGAAAGCGAGCGCGCGGCCAGCGCGAGGCGGCGCGGCGCGGCCCGGTCGCGTGCATCGCGCGGGTACAACTCTGCCGCCTCCGCCTCGCCTGCTGCGCCAGCGCCCGTGCCGCCTGCTAGCGACTCGCTCAGCGTGCGCTTTAAGAGCGATCCGGCGAACCTTCATACAATAAATTAAAAACAACTACATAAACAGAACCTCTAGTGTAGTCTAGAGGAAGATACAGGTAACTTGGCAATTTGAGTGCATTTTCACCAACGCTCTCCAACGGTACGTAGAGAAAACAATAACTTATTATAGCTTTTTTGACTTTATTACCGCTTCGGTTTTGCCTCTACGTTGGGTAAGCAGTGCACGACAACTATTCAAAAGTAAAGTAGGGTATTAGGTATGTTAGTTTTCGTCCACGGTCACTTTGTGATGCAAAAACGATTTTGCCAGCTTTGTGATGCAAAAAGAATATACTTAAATTAATTTATATATCATTCTGCAGCTTATATAATTAAGTGTCAGTTTTCCGTCCATACATTTTTCCCATATATTTGTATCAGCTTCGTCAGGTAGACGACTACCCTTTATAATATATTGTTCTTATATGATAATACTATTGAATTAATAAAAAAAAAAACAATCATATTATTATACTTATGATTGGATTTTTTGTAGTTCTTACCTTATGACAGCTAAATCACGAGAGTCCATTTCTCTTTTATGTTCACCACCGTCATTGTCAATAATAGGATCATTTAGCCAGTTATTAAATTGTTCGTACACTTCTTCTAGTTCAGACCTGCAACCAAATTTGTTGTTGTGATTTAAGTAATGTTACTCCGTTCCTTGTTTACCTACAGACTGTAACCAACACAATAGTAGGTAGATAAAGAGCGATTGCTTCAGCGGGGCCGTAGCCAGTTGCAGTTAAGATAGGGCAATGATAATTTTAAGGAGATAGAGGAAGAGAAGCGAGGCAAGGGGGGCCAACTACTCCCCGGGCGGCACATGAGAAGGGGCGGCAAAATCGGCATACAAAAATTGTAAAATTAGAAAATCATAATCGAACCAGCGCTCTGGTGTCTGGTCTATCTATACACAGAATAAGTAATGTCTAAAGTTGATCGTAATGGGGCGGCAAATTTCAGGTAAGCACTGGGCAGCCAACACATACCCTACGGATTTTATTTACTTTATACTGTCATAGTCGATCGTAGTTTTTAAGGCAAGGTAGAGAGTATTTTAAAGTAGGATATTGCCCCATAATGCCCCCCCCCCCCCCACCCTCTACCTACGGCACGTCCCTAGTTTCAGGAATAGGTGTTTCACTGCTCATTGGTAATTATTATACAAATTATATCGTCCCGATACTTACTCACGACAGAGACTATACATTTATAGACAGTTACAGTCTAAGACTAACTTTGGGTTGGTCTCGTTCAGATGGCGCTTTAAAACTTGGAGCCTCAAAAAGTTCTTAGGCTGTTGCTGGCTAAATGTATAGTCTTCTCAAGATAAAGCAGAGGGGACCCAAATGTAGGTATTTATGAAGTTATATGTGACAATCCATGTCGTAGGTACAGTCGCGTAAGCGCCGGCCGCCATAAGGGCCCTTTCAATATGATTGTCACATACGCAGAAGCTTTTAGTTTACCGCCAGTCTATACTATAACAGAATATCCTGGACGTTCACGCCCGCTTTTTTACTTGGTCTATCGTGTGCAAGTATAATCACATTGGAATATTTTAGTTGTAGTTGGATACTAACGTGTACTCAGTGCTGCAACTGTATTTAGAACTATTTTCTGTCTCCTTTCGCCCCATTGCACAGTGTCGTGGTGAAGGGTTGCCATTGCTCACTGTTTCCTTTTCCGTCAGTACAAATCCCACGGAGCCTCCACGTTTGACTCTACAAAATGACAAAAAACATTAAAATTATTTCTTATTTTTAATATTAATTGTAAATAATATTTTCAGTTTTTATATTTTATCTTACCGTTTCTTTATAGTTTCTTTGAAAAGCTGCTAACATCATGCCTAAATCGTGCACGCGCACAGAGAAAACGTCGTTCAAATTCAAAAGGATAGTTCATGACAGTTGGTGTTTCGTTCGCATGTTCGGTTTGGTTGTCCAATCAAAATTGCAAAACGTAGTTTTGTGTTTTAACGTTGTTTTAAAGTAGTTTATGTGTTCAATAAAGATGATGATTTTTGATATATATACACGGTGCCCGTGAGCATTGCGAGAGATTTTAACCACGCATTTCTGAGGTCAAAAGAATGAAAAAACATTATATGACTTTTGTTGTAAAATGCCAAAAAAGATTTTTTTTTTAACTTTTTTTTTTCACTTTTTTGGAATGCTGTTCTACATAAAAAGTAAATGTCATCAGAAAAAAGTAACGGAAAAAGTAAATTGCTACATTTTTTCTCGTAAAAACTAGTCCATGCAAAGTGTTTCTTAGGTCTTTGATATCAGTCAATAAGAGATGTCTAGACTATGCCCCATACCGGTGAGATCGCCATCAAAAAATCATTTTACACTGAGAAACAATTCAAAATGCAATTTTTTGTAAGTAGTATTTACTCTGAAACTATGGCGAATTTCGGAAAAGTTTAAAGGACATTTTGTTTTCTAAATATGATCATGAATACACTGTTAAAGTCTCTCGCAATGCTCACGGGCACCGTGTATATATGTAAATCAATAATCAACCTACGTATTTGGAGTGCGATACTAGGCCTGACGTGTGGTTTTCGGAAGGACTGCACTTTAACTGGCGCGGAGTTCAGGGCGCTTTTGTCTGTTTTTTTGTGATAAACTCTATCAAGACTCCCTTTCGCTTCCAACATACACTTTTAACCTAACCTAAATAGAGCCAAGTTAAGGAAATTTGTATGGGTACTTCTAAATTTTTTCTCAAAGATTATGGGTTCCGCACCAAAAGCCGAGTGCGTTGGTGAGGAGATTCCTTATGTTGAGTACTGTTTATAAAAAAATATGTGCCCAAAACTCCGCGCCTGCCAAAGTGTAGTTGAGCCTGGTTTTCAATAGTTACGTGATGGTAATAGTCATTTTTCAGTTTTAAAGTTTATCCCTTTATAAGGCATAAGAGTGTCAGAAATTAGGCGAAATTTAACCCTATCGCTCTGAAATAAAGTTCAAATAATGGTGGGAAATATATTCCCTCTGCCTTATAAAGGCTTTTATTTATGCGATCAAAGTTTTCTACATACATATAAGTAATAAGAAAGTATAAAATACCTAAACTAATAACTAATAGTAAAACATTACTCGCGAAATACTTAAATAACATTACTCGTAATTGGTTATGTTATGTTTAAGGGCGTCCATTATTTATGTGAGTCATTTAGAGAGAGATGGGGTCGCCAAAATCGCACAAAATGTTGGAAGTAATTTATAAACGCCCCCTAATACTGTGTGGTTCCAGATTTGTCATGTCAAAACGGGCGTCACCACAAGGTTTAGAGTAGATTCATTAGTCATAATATGGTACTATGATAAGCACCTTATGTCGTTGTCGTTGAGCTCGGCACCGGAGATGCTGATCCCGACGGCGTAGCTGGAGCTGTCGCTGGACCAGTCGCCGGTGCTCGACGTGCACGAGGGCTGCGCTTCCTGCTGCAGCGCCTCCCTCAGCCGTCCAGCAAAGCTCTGTCGACGCTCCTCAGTGGATAGTTCTTTAGAATATTGGAATGAGTTAGGACGAGCGCTCTCCCCCCTTCCTTCGTCTTCGCTACCGTCTGAAAATAAATAAATATTATGGGACAATCTTACACAAATCAACCTAGTTCCACGGTAAGCTCAATAAGGCTTGTGTTGTGCGTACTAGGCGACGATATATATAATAGATATATACATATAAATACTTAAACACATAGAAACATCCAAAATTCAGGAACAAATATCTGTGATAACCACACAAATAAATGCCCTGACCAGGATTCGAACCCGGGACCTCCTGCTTCGTAAGCAGGGTTACCTACTACCGACAAGGCTAGGAGGCCGTTATAACTTGAGTTTCCGAACTTTCCAACTACCGGCATACATAGTTTGATCACGTTATACATAATATCTGTATTTACTAACGAGCCGAGACGCAGAAGTAGTTTTGGAAGCCATCGACGAACCCGCACCGACAAGAGTGCCCTTCTTATTTAACTGGAATACCTTCTCACGTTTCAAGAATAGAGTAGATGTATAAAAGCATGCGGTATTACATTTTCCGTAGTCGAAGCTGTCATTAGCACTGTGGAATTCCTCGTCGCTGGAGTTGCAGCTGGAGTAGAGGCTGTCGTCCTGGTCGCGGCCGGGAGCGGCCGCCCGCGTCACGGGCAGGCACTCGCCCGACGAGCCGAGCACGATGAAGCGGCCCCGCCGATTGTTCAACGTCGCGCCGTCGGGCGACAGCCAACATTTCCGTTTTAAAATTTCTACGCCTACGGGCAAACGCAACGTTTAGTCGTAAAAACGACGTGGGTATATAGGTAATAGGTATTTATTTAAAACCGACCAAATCAAATCGTACATTGCAAAGCGTAAAGTCGTAGAGCGTAAAATGATATTACAATGCGACAAAATTAGTTAGATTAAAAAAAAGTAATAGATTGTTATTAAATCAAATACAAACATTGAAAACATTGAAAAAATAATCAACCCAGCAGGACTTGAACCTACATCGATACGCCTTGCCGGGGCTCGATCGCTTTACCAATTAAGCTATGGGTCAAGTTACTAAGCTAACGAAATTTTCAATGCCTTCAATCATCTTTTTGCATTTATTTTGATCTACTTCGGCTTTACAGCAGCCGTAAAGCTTAATTGGTAAAGCGATCGAGCCCCGGCAAGGCGTATCGATGTAGGTTCAAGTCCTGCTGGGTTGATTATTTTTTCAATGTTTTCAATGTTTGTATTTGATTAAATAACCATCTATTGTATGAGTGGAATGCCCCACTTTAAAAACATGCAAAAATAATTATGAAAAGTAATAGACTTTTATTCTACTGTAACTGTAACTGTAAATGTTTGAAGTCTTAGAGAATTCAACCAACAGGAGCGGCCATTGACAGGCGTTCCCCTCTGCCGAAAACATATGACCAGTGGTCATATTTATTGTACGGACTGACGTTTATCTGACTTGGCTATTTGTACGTTACGTTGGACGTTCCCCTTTCCTGCAAAAATTGGCAGACATTTTTTGTGTAGAAAAAAATGTCACACATGGCCGGCGGTTGGTTGAATTCACTTCTCTTTGAAGGGAAACGGATATAAATCGGAAATGTTAGCTCACTGGGGTCGTTTAGATTGAGCGTATTGGCGCAGTCGCGGCGGTCGCGCGGCTGCGGCGACGGGCTGCGGCTGTTGCTGTAGCTGTTGAGCGTGCTGCATGACGAAGCCTGTTTGATCACCACGCTCGCTTCCACCTCCGGTGGTGTATGACTAAATGATTCCCCTGAAAAAAAAATACATTTCCCATAAACTTCCCATAGTAAAATTGGTAATTTGCTTTCGGCGTAGATAAATTAATGTATGCAACTGTACATAATTAGCAGTTTCATAAACTACGTGTACCATTTTTAACCTATTGGTTTGCTACTGCTATTAAGTAATATAGCTAGGTAAGTACCTAAGATATTTCAATTCAAACCGTGGATATTTATCTCTTGCTCGAAGTGCGGCGTATCAGTTGCCCTTGCACACTTTTTAGTTTTGTTCGGATCGGATTGAAGTTTCGACCGTTCATCGAAATCGATTCCTACCGACTTTCCTAATTTCCAGACGCTTGATCTCTTTTACTACAGATCGTGGAAAACCAAATATGCTTTCGTCCTTTCTACAATAGTAAGTTGGATACCTACATTTGATAATTTGCCTTGTCTCAGGACTTTAAGAAAATCTTAAAAGTAATAAATAAATCAAAAATACCTATTGGTGACAATCTCCGCTCATGCCTCTGAGTGTCGCGAGTCTGCATAGGAGATTGCTGAAAGGCGAGTAGACACTTGTTCAATTCACGTAACACGTTGTCTTCTTCCCATTGGCTGAACGGCAGCGCGCTGTAGTCTTCCGCATCCATTAAACACACAGTGACCTAAAATAGTAGTTTATGTAACTGTTACGTAATAAGGGTCCTTAAAACATGAGTGTGGTTTTATGAAATGAGCCGCAGGCGAATTTCATAATAAGATCACACGAGTGTTTTAAGGCCTAATTACGTACAGTTGCATACACTGCTTTATCTACACTCATATTATTTATTATAAATGCCGTATTCGGAAATCATAGAATGGCCGCCATTGTACCGCCGTGGCCATCTCGATTGTGTCGGCGTGGCCAACTCGATTGTGTCGGGGCTCGCGCGGGACCAATCGAGTTGGCCATGGCGGTAACATTATGTTATCAAATTCGATGTTCCAAATTTGAAACTCATTGCTTAACAATATTTGAGCATGCAAAGTTAAAATTACGTTACTGCCGCAGATAAGAAACTTATCATAGTTAAATCGTTTGTTGTAATGCTTGTCATTGTCTACGGTTTTTGAACGCATTTTAGAGTACTTACAGTATGAGTGTAGATAAAAATATTTTTCAATACATTAAATGGTTAGACAATGCGGCATTGCTCTAGTAAGTTTCATTATATTTTCGCTAACAGACGAAGTAGTTATTATTAACTTACCGGTTTAGGTTCTTCTAACAATTCTACATTCGATTTGTTCTTTTTATCAGGGATACGGCTAACCATTCTGACATTTTCTACTTTTAACACTTCGTTATCTTCTAAAGCCTCTACTGATAACATGATTGGCAACAGTTCGGGCATCATGAACATAGACAGCGACTCCTGAAATTAAAGAGACAAAAGAGTTGGGCAGACGGAATGTGCAAATTGCAAACACAAGACAGGTGGAATTCACATTCGCCATTAGGAAATGATAATAAACGTCTTAGTAAAATCAAATAGCAAATATTAATTTAGCGCATATGATATTTTACGTTCACAATGAGCAACAATTCCATATAAACTTTCACCCCACTTTTCACCCCATTAATGGATAATTTCTATAATAGGTTCCGTGGTTTAAGCGTGAAGAGGTAACAGACAGACATAAGTAGAGACACACTTTTGCATTTATAACATTATAGAATAACTATACACGGAGCGAAAAAATATTGTTCGAATTAAAAACCTGATATCTAAAAGACGGGACTATCAAACTCTATTCATTTTTACATTTTTATTCTAGGCGATAGAAAATAATATAATTTCAAGGACATTTTATTAATTTCATAGTATAGTACAAAACGGTTTTACTTAATCGTGGAATTAATATTCTTTACTCGTAATAACAGAGTTGTACAAATTCTATAAAACTTTCCTTGCGTTTATAAATGGTGTACTAGCTCCAGTACCTAAAGAGTACTAGATAATACAAATGGGATTTATTAAAGTCGGTGGCTACAAATGAGTATTAATAATTAAAAGTCAGTTCTGATTTCTATACTTGGTAATCTTGTAATAACAAATTCCTTTCTTATTCTTATCAGTTTTATTCTTATTTTCGTAAATAGTAGAATATCTTTACAGATATTAGTAAAGTGTACTAATAACAAGATTCCTAAATGCACCGGCCGCCCCTCTCCCCGCTCCCATACCCCATATCCATCCTTGACTCGTCCATTTTGCTTGTAACCTCATCGGCGAAACGAAGAAATATTGTGATTGTGCCAAAAAAATAACTGTGTGGTGCTGTGGAGTGTCGTTCGTTAGTTCGCATAAACAGAAATTAAAATTTATTTTATGCGCTGAGGGGCAGATGTTTTTTTTAATAGGTAGTTATAAATAAATAGTAGTTTTTAATCGATCTTCAGACGTTACCGTAGATTTGTCTGAATTTTCCAAGCTTTGCTTCAATTAGTAATATATTTCTAGGTGAAGAACTGTCATTTAACTTTAAATAAAGTTACTTAATTACTAAATACTTGATATTTTATTTAAACTTTAATTGCCTGTTTTGTTTTTATAGCTACTACGCATTATATTCACGTCTTGTTACATTCATACAGTCTTTACTTAGATTAATTAATCTATCATTTCCTATTATTCGAAGAGTAGCTGTCAAAATATAAACAATTAGCTCCTTGTACCTTGTAAAAGTGCATACTGAAGAGCTATGCAAGTGTCACTTCACTAGCTCAATATTACAGTTCTAGGATCGATAGGTTTCACTTTTAACGAATTGAAATTTAAACGTTGTCATGTCACTATGACAATCTAATTTTTTCGACACATAAGAACGAAACCTGTAAAATTGGGCTAGCGACTTGTAAGTAACCATAATTGCAATTTACAGATGCACCCGTACCTGATCCTGATCCAAGCAATCCAAGCGCGATTGGAGCGTGCCACGCAAATTTAGAACACGTAAGAAGTGATCGTTCCTTACGGGATCTAAATGTGTGGTGTGTTTCGATAGCGTTTGGATCGCTTGGATCAGGCTCAGGTGCGGACGCATTTGTACATTGCAATTATGGTTAATTGAAATTAAATCGCAGCTTACTGAATCCCATGAATTAGGGATTTGTAATTATTAGTAAAAAAAATACTGAAATTAAGAGTGCTGCTTTATTGTTTCCAAGCAAACTATTGTGAATTTTAGTCATGGGATTAGTTAAACCAAGAAACAAAACACTAGATAAAACTTCTCGGCTTAATAATTCCAGTACCTACAGGTATAATAAAACCCATAAAACATTTACTAGAAATAAAACATTATTGAATTCAAATAAAAGTCCACTTGTTTTTAGTAAACAGTATTGTTTTTCCAAAGAGGACAATTTTTTTGGTGTTAGTAAATACTATTAGTAAAACTGGTTTATAACCGTTAGTATAATCTCCTAGGATTCACTAAAATTTTACTAATGATTAATATTTTTTATTTGTTTCTACTAAAAAAAATTCTCCGTGTAACGAGCCCTGATGCATGTTTTGGTCATAGATAAATTAAGGAAGCTTATATATATTTTTTTAATTTATTTAGATACATAATAATAATAATTCTCATTGGTTTTCATCTATTTACTTGGAGCATTTTCTTCCGGCTCTCATTTGTATGAAATATAGGTGTAAATTCATCATCGTTTAATAATAATGGGTCTTATAACATTTTGATTATGCATAAAAAAATCCTACACGTAAGGTAATCGAAAAAAGAATAAAGTTATCATGTAATCACAATCTCCAAGTAAAGTATTGGATAGCTAATTAACAAATAAATTAACTACCAGATAAAACTACCTGCAAAACTTAGCACTTTATCTACCAGTTGAGCTTATTTGAAGATTGTGAAACGCCAACGATAACTTTATTCTTTTTTCGATTACCTTACTTGGACATTGTGAAACGCCCTAAGACAATTAAAGTTCCTACAAGTACCTTGCTAATACCAAGCCGAAAATAAAAATGTTTTGTTTTGTATAAAATATTTTTGTTACAAATTAAAAGGACACGGCATACCTACTGCCCGTTTAATTTTGAGTCTACAAGGTTCCAATATGGAAGTTAAGGCACGATACGAGCACCTTTAGTATGCCACATCTTTAGTACGCCAGGCGGTGCTTCGCTGCTCATGGTACAATCTCTTAACCCTTTGAACGCCAAGTACCCCTAAAGATCTTGTTTCGTCGTGCCCACCACCCCAACAACCCATAAAGGGGACGGAGTGATACAGCTTCACTCGATCTCCATCGTACTTCGATCATGAATAAAATCTATTATGAAATGTTTTGCACAGCAATACGAGATTCGTCTTTTTTGATAACGCAACAGTGCTTGGCGTGTGAGTGATAACTTTATTCAAATATGACAACGTTCAAAAGGTTAATAAAATAAATTACCGGGCCGGAGAAAAGACTAAGTCAATACAATTCGGCCCGTAAAATGAAAACGTAGCGGAGACCCGACCTTAAAAAGTTTAGAGACCACTGAGTTAAGGCATTGCTCGAAAAAAATGAATATGGATCGTTTCTAACCTGTGAATCTCCGTTGATAAGCGCGTCACCGCCTACGCGGCTGGACGCGAAGCAGATGCGCAGCGCGTTCTCGGCTTCGCAGCGCTCTGGGCGGCCTTCATGTCGCACCTACCAATCATAATAATTAAACATTACCTAGTACAGCGTAATTGAGATATGTTGATAGTTGGAGGGTCGAGTAACGTGAAGTTACTGTTAATATGTTAGTTAGGGATATACTACATAATAATACTTTTTATAAGGTTTATCATAAAACTATTGTTTATGTTAATCTAAAAATTGTTTGTCAATCTACTTTCAACGGACTCTATATCTAGCCATAATGAACGAATGTGATATATGTATATATATATCTATATGTATAATCTCCTTACAGTCAACAGCTGACGTGTTACCGCCCAAGAGGCTAGACAGACTATATTTATGTAGTCATTCAGGGCAGATGCTCCCATAGCGGCAACTGCGCTTACCGTAAAAAAGTGTGAAATGCCTTTCCAACGTAATCGCACTTTTACCGGTAAAGGATAGTGAAAGTTTGGTTCACAGTTTTATGTACGGTAGGCGCAGTTGTCCCGCTGGGTGCACTTGTCCCGAAAGACTTATATTTATAACGAACCTGCAGCTTACACAGAGGAAGCGTGCACTCCAACCAGTCTTCAATTGTCAACCACTGCTTCGAGGTCATTACCTAAAGTCGAAAATAATGATACGGTGTAATTTTAATTCTATTAACTTATTTTGCTATTGTTTTACTATAAACAGTTAATTTTGCTACAGTTTATATAAGGAAAAACATTTTACCTGTCGGCTTATCTTGATAGATCCTTCATTATTATACTTATCTAACCACTCAAAATAATGTATTAAACTATTTAACTTATTTATTTGTGATTTGCTGAAACAGAAGTAATAATATTATGTTTTGCAGAAGTAATAAATAGTCTATATACATAGTCTACATAGGTACATAAATTATTAATACCTTTGTAAATTCATAAAAAAGTGAGTAAAGTTGAAGTCTTGTAAAGTCGGATGCGTCTTGAGCGTCCGTTTAGGAAGGGTTGAGAAGAAAGCATGTGCAACCAGAGATGATACGAAATTGTAATCTAGTTCAGTCACGTCACCTGTAATCATTCATAAATTCATTGTTGGAGTCATACGAAGCTAATTATCGGTAACGATGACTTTATTATAAATAGTTGACACCCTCTACGACGCGACTGTTATACAAAATATTTTATTAACTCTTCTGTGTACAAGCGTTATGGTAGGTACCTACGTCTATCTATGGCAAATACACCAGCATGCTTAGAATGCTATGCTTCGACCAAGCATAAATCACTCCGAGCAAATTTTGCTCTACCGTACCGCCGCAACGCGAAGCTGCCTAGGGCAGTGTGTGATTTCCCTAGAGGCGTAATGTAAGCGACAGAGAGGAAAAACTTCGTTCGCGGTCATATATATACTTTTCACCTCAGCAGCTTGAACAAACCTACTTTCCTGCCGTGTGCCAGTGACGAAAGTCGCACTTGTGTGCGACATTCGTCACTCCAGGGAGTGACACAAAGTAGCTTTTTAATTTAGTGAAGGCCATGAACTGCCACTTCATACTTCGGGGTCTATTACAAATTCGAAATACATATGTTTAACCTTTAATATGTTCTCAACTACTGAGGTGAAAAGTTGTATGTGTCACACGAGAGCAAAGTTATTTCACATCTCGTGTTTTTGAGTCCCTCGCTACGCTCAAGATTCTAACTTTATAGTATCCTTCGCTTACTCGGGACTCAAAATCAACACTCGCAAGAAAAACCAACTTTCCTCTCTTGTTGCACAAATAACTATATTCTATTTTATATAAATCAATATATTTTAATAAAATAGTGCCTCAAACAATGAACAGCGTGACACATTTGTGCCTTTAGCTGAAGGTTGTAAACCTTCAGAACGTCAGTACAAATGAGTTGTCGTCACCATTGCAATGATTATACGCTGTGATCGATAGAGGACCATCTCGTACTTCACAGTTCATGTTTTCATTTTAGGTAATGGTCACCCGTTCCAAATTTTTCGTATGCTTATTGCCTATTGGTGCTACGACTGGAATTAAGACAAGACTTAATATGGTATAGGCAGAAAAAAACAAATATATTGAGATACTAACTCTGCTGTTGCAAACTAAACATTAATCCTTTGGGTGGTCGCCAACGTTTTAAATGCAGAGCCCTATTTACCATTATTCTAATGGTATTGTCTAGGAAATGCCGACACTCCTCTGCTGCCATTTCTTCAGCAAGGAACCGCTCTAATCCTTTCATTAAGTCAGGATCTTTGATATCGTCTTCTGGGTCTATGCCAATACTGAAAAGTAATGATAATTCCTTTAGTAGGTATTCATTTGTGTAGGTACAATGTTGTCATAAAAAAGGGGATTTTTATAGGATGCTATGGACAAGACAATTACTACAGAAAAATAGCAAATGTTTCAAGCCCCCCCCCCCTGCCCATAGCCCCCGGAAGGGGGGATCATTTCTAGTGTCAAGATAAAGTTATAACAAAGTTTTATTGATGTAGGGGACGATGGGGGAAACACGGACGCGGGTTAAATACGGACATACCAATATCTACTCAATCCCTTTCCCCCGCGCACTCCCGATGCAATCACGTGTTACTTTCCGCCATCTTTAGTGTGGCGCTAATATTCACGACGGACGGCTGCGCACGGTTTTCAAGGTAAGTTAAATCATTTTTTTTCGTGGATTTACGTCTAATTTCGGGTGTATACTAATTTGAGTGACAGAACTGTATAGTAAGTGTTGGTAAATAGTGATATTTTGTATGTGTTCCCTCGCTAATGGAGTATGAATTGCAAATGTTTGTTTCGATGACACGTTTTGACAACCTAAAGAAAATTTTTGTTGTTTATTTTTAAATCGGTCGGGGTAAATGCAGACAAGGCCTCCGGGATATTTACAGACGTCCGCAATTAACCCGAGCTCTCGTCACTAACAAAACATTAACCAATTACTACAAATTTTCAGATGCCTCGAAACTACATAAGAAAAAAACCATACATAGTAAAGGTACCAATTCTGCAACCCCATCGCAGCAAACGTTCAGTGAAGAAAAAACATTCGGTCATTTTCACCAGTACGCCGGAAAAAGCTAATCTAGAAGAAAACGAAAAAAAAAAGAATTGACAGGAAAAGAAAAGCACAGAATAAAGAAGAGAAAAACACTGTTAACAATAAGCAAAAGAAACCGAAAAAAACTACAGAAAAACGCTCAAAAGGAGTCAGAAATCTAAAGAATTTTGAAACTAAACAAGAAGATGACGAATATTTTTGTATTTATTGTCAAGAAAAGGACAGCGACCCACCAAGCGAAGACTGGATTATATGTTCAAAATGTAAGAAGTGTGCTCATGAGAACTGCACTGAAAGTTCTTCCAAAGCCTTTACTTGTGACTTTTGTGTATAATGTGGGACCTAGTTCGTAAATACCCATGATGTCCGTAATTAACCCAGCAACCGTCCGTGTTTACCCCAAAAGCTACGGGTAATTACGGACTGACAAGATTTTGTTTTTGATTAAAAATGTATTATTGTTTATTGATCTCGTATAATAATTAATGTTGATTTTGTAGGAGTATAACCAGTTTAATAATTAATAAAGTCATATTGATTATTGCTAAGAGTATAGTAGTGGTGTATGATTTACTTTCAGCGTCCGTAATTCCCCCATCGTCCCCTACATAATTTGCCGCCCAACTGTCATAGTAGTCTTATTATACCAGCACGCCTAGCATAACTTGACGTGCAACGCGACAGTTCATACTTCAAGCGCGACTCGAAGTATGGAGTGACAGGCGACAACGTAAGATATGCTAGCCGGCCTGCAGTAAAGGAAAATAAAGATTTTTTGTGGCACTGACGTGCCACTCCCGTAACTATATAAGTAACTGAAAAATAAATGTTTATTATAATATAACCCGTGCCTTTAAGTCTCTCACTATGCTCAAGATTCTAATTTAGAACCACCTACGCTGGATAGAACCTTTCAAGTGCTCAAAATTAGCAATCCAATTGCAATTTGCCAGATGGCGCCAGCATAGGTTATAATCTGTCAGTATTGTTCATAGACAGGATATTATAGGTTTTGCCGGGCATGGTAATAAATAATAATAATACGCACTTGCACATGTCGTGAATCTTCAGCATGCTGGCAGCGAGCTTCGCAGGAGATGAAGCCAGCAGCAGGTGCTTCAGGTGCCGCTGCACCGACGTCCACCACGGCAGGTCGCAGGGCAGCATTACGAGCGCCATCCTGAAATAAACATATTGACTGAAATCCGTCAACTGATTGATTATCTATGTATATTAACAGCAGGCTCACAACTGTTGCCCAAGTATGATGTGGAGGAGAAAAAGAATTATGGACTAAGAGCTGGTCACGTCAGATATGATATGACACAATAATGAGAGCAACCAAACCCGTCTGGTTAGATTGCTATACTATCCTTATTGCTAGATCCGGGCATCTGGCAGCTTTTAATGGGTGGAGGTCAGTGTGACAGACAGCAAATTTTTTAAATTGGAAAACAGTTATACCAAAATAGGTAAAAACTGTCGAAGTAGTCTCAATTATAAACGACAGGGCCTTATTTTAATATTAGAACAAAAAAACATTGCGTAGGTATTATTACGGAAACAGAAACAGTAGGGACAAAGTATTAATTACATTATACGTCGTTTGGCACTACTTTCCCTCAACAGAAACTTTTGGCAATGATACAATCTAATTATTTATATTATTTCTCATAATATTGCATCAAACCCAGAACTCTAGGATTAGTTTTCTTGAAGTGGTTTGCATTCTTTGACCTCCACCACTTTATAGCTGCCAGATGTCCAGATCTAGAAATAAGCATAGTATAGCAAACTGACTAGTGGGGTTTCGTTGCTCTCATTAATGTGTCATATCTGACGTGGCTAGCTCTCCGTCTATTAGGAAAACGCACGTCGCACATACGACTCGTTGTGGGTTATACATATGGCAAAACATATCATCACAATTTGCGCGAACCTGGACATGAAAGTAGAGGAAGGGTTAAATAATCTCTTGACGACTTGTTTCCACTTTTTATTGTAAAACCACTTGCATTAATGTATAGTCCACTCATTGGGCCAAGTAGGCTAATCTAAAACCTAGACATTGCAATTGTAGGGCCCAATCTGTTGTGTACCCTGCCTCTCCCTACGGGCCCTAACTATTATTACACCTTACAGATTGGGCCCTAGAAATTGCAATGTCTAATACCTGTCTTACTCTCAATCTCACTCTGTCGTATCATATAACTGCGTCCGTGTAGCTGTTGGCTCAATGTGTGGATTAGGATTTAAAGCCAACAACTCAAACTAATAAAATACCTTATAATTTCTGATCAATAGGTATGTATATACCGTACCTACAAGTCCGCTTTTAAGAACTTGTATTTATGGTATGTAACCACTCATGTAACCTAGTTAGTTTTGTACTTTGTTTTATTCTGTAGCTCACAGCATTACAGTACTCTCTGAACAGTAAGTAGATACGAAATAATAATAGTTCACCCCAGGCCGAGTCGAATTGTATTTAGACACTCAGCCGCCCACCGATAGAAGCGGCGGCGCGGCGTATTAAATTAGTCTACTCGAACACGCGTCGACGCTGTAGTTGTCAAAAATTTCTAACCTCCCGCTTTGACATTTCAAGTTCAAGTGAAGTGGTTTGAAGTTTGTACCACACTGTACTTTGAACTCGCACAAAATTCAAATTTAATAATATAACATTTGAGTTGATAAGCGTTGTGTAGTGCGAAATAATGTGTCGTTTTATAACTATATTATAGACTGTGATATCAAGTAATGAAATTAATTTCATGACCTTTGGCGTCGACCCAAAATACAAAGCAAAAGTATTATACTGATACTGCGAGTTCTGTGAGGTTTATTTTTTTCAATAATCTTATCTACATCAGTGATAATACAGTGGTAATACATTTTATGATATCAGAAATTGTGCACTCGTAGGTTATTAAGGTGTGATTGGCTGAAGTAGTATTCTATCGCTAACGTAAACGAGTTTTTCGTCAGTATTTGAAAATCATGATATTTAAAGGCAAATTGTTGAAGGCGCTTATTTTGGGCGCTCCAGCATCCGGAAAAGGTACTATATCATCTCGGATTGTGAAAAAGTACAACATAGCTCATGTGTCCAGCGGAGACAAATTGAGAGAACATATAGAGCATCAGACAGACTTAGGAAAAGAAGTGAAAAAGTATCTGAATGAGGGAAAATTGGTCCCCGACGATTTGATTATAAAGTTTATGATAACTGAATTGAAAAAAGTTGAGAATAAACCATGGTTATTAGATGGTTTTCCCAGGACTGTTGCCCAAGCAAATGCGTTGTGGAAGACTCAGCCTGTCGATGTGGTGCTCAACCTTGTGGTGCCATTCGATGTCATTATTGACCGGGTCAAGAGTCGCTGGGTGCATTTGCCTTCGGGGCGAGTCTACAATATTGGATTCAATACACCAAAAAATCCTGGTAAAGATGATGTCACAAATGAAGAGTTAGTTCAACGCCCTGATGACAAGCCAGAGGCAGTGAGACAACGTCTTGAAATATATGATAGTATTACTCGCCCAGTCATTGATTTTTATAAAGACAAGGGAATCCTTCAAGAATTTGAAGGCCGAACTTCTGATGAAATCTGGCCTAAAGTAGTTGCCTATTTGGATCCTATATTTAGTTAGAAGTAGTGTTCAAAAGGACTATTAGATACTTTTAAGAATTGGTGCTAGAATTTTAGAATGTATTTAGTATAAGAATTTTATTGTTTTAGTAGACTTGTATGTAATTATTATTTGTAAAATATCAGGCCATTTTAAAGATAGTTAAGTTAAAAACAAACCACAAAATTGCTAATTTAATATTGTATTTGACATGTTGACATGACTACTTAGAATAGTAAAGACTGCTGTTATTTGTATAGCTAAAAAATAGAATGTTAAGCTATAAAAATCATAAATCATGTGAGATATTGCAAACATATAAATATTTTTTGACAATTTACATTAAAAACAAGTACAATAATTCTCAAATATGTCTTCCATGTAATTAACTATCTCTACCTATGTACTTATGTTTTTGATTACTTTTAGACAGCATATGTATTGATTGACAACTGTTGTTGCAGTGAATTGCTATTGTTTTAAGCATACTTACAACGACACAGTATAACCAAATTATCTTAGACAAATTTATCATGATTATATGTTGTTACGTGTAATTTGTTTTGTTTTAATTATTTCCTTAGGTTTATTTAGTTTATCCATAAATTACTTTTTGAACCTACTTCAAATTTGAAATCAGGGGATTTTTATTATTTTATGCATGTTCACCAACTTTTAAAACATGACTAGATTTAAAAAAAACCGGCCAAGAGCGTGTCGGGCCACGCTCAGTGTAGGGTTCCGTAGTTTTCCGTCCGTCACAGTAAGTGTCCCCACTTAAGAGTTAATAACACCGCCATGTAGGATATGATTTGAGAGTTCCACGTACAGCGACATCTATCGGCAAATTAAGTAAACTATTGCGCGCGAGCTTAAAGTATGGAAGATGATTTTTATGGGATAATTCTTTATTGCGTGAACCGATTTTCACCGTTTTTACTTTATTTGAAAGCACGTCATTTCATTGTAATTTTGTAGAAATTACAGGTACAATAAACACCTGCTTATATGGTTAAATTACAAACTTAGTTCAGAAATTATTTTGTAACTTTTTTTCAAAAACTATTCATCCTATCAAGTTCAAAATAATTTTCCTAGAAAGATTTTATAAAGTTCTACTTTTGAAATTTTTTTCATATTTTTAAAACTTATGGTTCAAAAGTTAGAGGGGACGGGGCACATTTTTTTAAACTTCTGGAGCGATTATTTCCGAAAATATTTACATTATCTTAAAATGATTTTAGTAAACCCCTATTCATTTTTAAATACCTATCTAATAATATATCACACGTTAGGGTTGAAATGAAAAAAAATCACTCCCCACTTTACGTATAGAGGAGGTACCCTAATAAAACATTTTTTCCACTTTTTATTTTACCACTTTGTCGGCGTGATTGATATACATATTAGTACCAAATTTCAGCTTTCTAGTGCTAACGGTCACTGAGATTATCCGCGGACGGACGGACGGACGGACGGGCAGACATGGCGAAACTATAAGGGTTCCTAGTTGACTACGGAACCCTAAAAAGAATATATTTTTAGTTTGAAGTCTCATTGACAGCAGGTCAGTATGTAACGATGGAATCTCATAGATGGAGAGAGAGAGAGAGAGAGATTATTGTGTCATATCTGAAGTCGCCAGCTCTTCATCCATCAGGGACCTAGAGGCGACTATTTAAAATGGCACTTACAGGTACATTGGTGATTTAAGTTGATGTGTTTGTTCTTGTTGTTGTTTGTTGGTCTGACTGTGGCATCATCATACGATTATTTAAGACTTCAGGTGATTATTTCTGGATATATTTAATGTAATTTAAATAAGCATTTAATTAATGTTGTAAGAAACCTGTAATGTTATTTTTAAAGACTGATCAAGTGATCAGTGTATATTGAGCATGTTGATATTTCCAATAATGTGTTGACATTAAATAAATAATAAATAAATAAATATTATGGGACAATCTTACACAAATCAACCTAGTCCGACGGTAAGGTCAATAAGACTTGTGTTGTGGATACTAGGCGATGATATATATAATATAATAGATAGATATCTAGATTAACACTTAAATACATAGAAAACATCCATAACTCAGGAACAAATATCCGTGATAAACACACAAATAAATGCCCTGACCAGGATTTGAACCCGGGACCTCCTGCTTCATAGGCAGGGTCACTACCGACTAGGCTAGGATGCCGTTACAACATTTATATTCATATAATGAAACTACTCGTACACTCAAAAATGATAACTTTTTTTATCCTATTTTTTTTTTTGGCATGATTTAAACGATATATAGGTAGAGTAATAGGTGTATATCGGACGATACAGGACCACTTTTGTATTTATACGTTCATGTCCTGGGCAAATATCATCCAAATCGATCCTTCCGTCAAATCAGTCTAAGCATGAAAGGTAAGAACAGGCGCGGTTGAAATAGGGGTGGGGGTGGGGGGTCACAAATGCAGAAATGATTTTTTTCTATTTGATGTGCACTTGGAGGGGGGGGGGGGGTCCATGACACATGCAAATTTAACTCAATCGAGTGTAGTGGCTACCCCCCCCCTTTTAGACGTTGAATTTTTATAGGCTACGTATAACCTGGCTGGGGATTTTCTTGAATTGGAATTAGTAATCCTTAAGGGGTGATTTCCGGGATAACAATGCAAAAAAACTGGCCAAGAGCATGTCAGGCGATGCTCAGTGTAGAGTTTCGTTGATGCCGCCCTGTTACAAAATATCCGTTCAAAAGGTCGTTTATTAAGGGATATTTGGCGGCGCTAACGTCATTTTACTATCCGGCACTTCCTTTCACTATGCGTTTAAGACTGATAATTCAAAAACGGCTAAACCGATTTTATTCAATATAGTTTTTATTGAAAGTTCTTATCAGGTCTCACCAAATTTCAGCTTTCTAGTGCGAACGGTAACTGAGCTAGACCGCGGACAGACGGACGGACATGGCGAAACTATAACCTAGTTGACTACGGAACCCTAAAAAAAGATAAATAGAAGTTTATGTAACTGTTACGTAATATGGCCTAATTATGTACAGAAGCATACACTGCTTTATCTACACACATATTAAAAATCCATGGCGGTCATTCTAATGGTTTCATTACACCACCATGACCAAACCTTATTGCGCCGGTGATCGGGGGGGGGGGGGGGGGGGGGGGCGTGCCGGTGGTCGGGGGGGGGGGGGCGTGCCAGCGGTTGGTGGGGCGGATATTCATTACGTTACCGTAGGTAATGAATTTTCATACGTTTTTACCACACTGTCACAGATAATACACTGATGTTACGTTACTGGTTGCGTTAATGGTGGTAATTACATACGGTTCCGAACGCGGAATAGAGGATTTATGATATTGGTGTAGATCATGATATTTGTTCTTCAATGTAAGCACATTACACTGCACTAATGAACGCCAGAGAAAAATAAAATACGTGAGTGTCGTGGAACACTCGGTTGGAACGAAGTTATGTTATTTAATTTTATTTCATATTTGAAGTGTTTGAAATTTTTGGAGGATTTTATAAGGCAACATCCAACCTGTGCAACCATTGCACAGCGTCGGGCGTCACTTCCATCAGGTCTTCTGGGCTTCCTGGCTATGCGCGGAGTGGACACCGCTGTATGATGTGCTCCATAGTCTGGTCCTCGATTCCGCAGTCACAGAGCGCGAATTTCAGCGGTTAAAAATTCTCCATACAAACTTTCAACCCCATTTTCACCCCCACCAGGGTTGATTTTCGGGATTAAAACTATATATTATCCTTTCCCGGGACTTAAACTTCATACGAAATTTACATATATACAAAATTTCATCAAAATCTGTGCAGCCGTTTTCACGTGGTGCGCGGTCAAATAAACAGACAAACAGATAAACAGACAAAAATTCTAAAAATTGTTGGATCTTGTTCTGTTATCGATTCTAAGTATCCCCAGCCAACTTTTTTTCGAATATATTCCATGAACAGACTTTCGACCCTCTTCAGCTTTATTATATTTGTATAGATAGATAGTTTTTATTGAAAGTACCTTTTAGGCTTCACTTCCAATATTTTTTTCAAATTTTTTGGACCTACGGTTCTAAAGTAAGATGGGGGGGGGGGGGGGGGCTTTTTTGAAGATGAAACTATCCTTTGTCCTATCTCTATACCAATTTTCATCTAAATCAGTTCAGCGGTAAAAAAATCCTCATACCAACTTCCAACCCCCTTTTCACCCCCACAAGGGTTTGAAAACTATCCTATGACATTTCTCGAGACTCAAATTATCTCCATACTCATTTCTATCTAAATCGTTTCAGCGGTTAAAAATTCTCCATACAAACTTTCAACCCCATTTTCATCCCCACCGGGGTTGATTTTCGGGATTAAAACTACATATTATCCTTTCCCGGGACTCAAACTATCTCTATACAAAATTTCATCAAAATCCGTTCAGCCGTTTTCACGTGATGCGCGGTCAAATAAACAGACAAACAGATAAACAGACAAAAATTCTAAAAATTGTTGGAACGTATTCTGTTATCGATTCTAAGTATCCCCAGCCAACTTTTTTTCGATTATCTTCCATGTACAGACTTTCGACCTTCTTCAGCTTTATTATAAGGAGTGGTCCGGAAAAAAAGTAGCCGTGCCTTTTTAGGGTTCCGTAGTCAACTAGGAACCCTTATAGTTTCGCCATGTCTGCCCGTCCGTCCGTCCGTCCGTCCGCGGATAATCTCAGTGACCGTTAGCACTAGAAAGCTGAAATTTGGTACTAATATGTATATCAATCACGCCGACAAAGTGGTAAAATAAAAAGTGGAATTTTTTTTTTATTAGGGTACCTCCCCTATACGTAAAGTGGGGAGTGATTTTTTTTTTCATTTCAACCCTAACGTGTGATATATTATTGGATAGGTATTTAAAAATGAATAGGGGTTTTCTAAAATAATTTTTCGATAATGTAAATATTTTCGGAAATAATCGCTCCAGAAGTAAAAAAATATGCGTCCCCCCCCCTCTAACTTTTGAACCATAAGTTTTAAAAATATGAAAAAAATCTCAAAAGTAGAACTTTATAAAAACTTTCTAGGAAATTTATTTTGAACTTGATAGGATGAATAGTTTTTGAAAAAAAAATACAAAATAATTTCTGAAATAAGTTTGTAATTTAACCGTATAAGCAGGTGTTTATTGTACCTGTAATTTCTACAAAATTACAATGAAATGACGTGCTTTCAAATAAAGTAAAAACGGTCAAAATCGGTTCACGCAATAAAGAATTATCCCATAAAAATCATCT
This sequence comes from Pammene aurita, assembly GCA_947086415.1. Taxonomy (NCBI): domain Eukaryota; kingdom Metazoa; phylum Arthropoda; class Insecta; order Lepidoptera; family Tortricidae; genus Pammene; species Pammene aurita. The sequence continues at coordinate 23,868,660 of OX352289.1, forward strand.
TCCATACTTTATGCTCGCGCGCAATAGTTTACTTAATTTGCCGATAGATGTCGCTGTACGTGGAACTCTCATATCATATCCTACATGGCGGTGTTATTAACTCTTAAGTGGGGACACTTACTGTGACGGACGGAAAACTACGGAACCCTACAGTGAGCGTGGCCCGACACGCTCTTGGCCGGTTTTTGATTTATCTTTTTATTTTGTGCCGATTTAGAAGCAGTGTTTTTATTTAAATAATCTCTAGATACAATCATACAAAACATAAATACAATCATACTTAAATAAAACAGCGTTTGGAAGTTTTCGCCTTTTGTATTCCATCATACACATAGTTTTTTGAACAGCGTCTTCTGACAGAATTTTTGAGGTGTTTCTCAAAAACATGTTTTTAGGGTTCCGTAGTCAACTAGGAACCCTTATAGTTTCGCCATGTCTGCCCGTCCGTCCGCGGATAATCTCAGTGACCGTTAGCACTAGAAAGCTGAAATTTGGTACTAATATGTATATCAATCACGCCGACAAAGTGGTAAAATAAAAAGTGGATTTTTTTTTATTAGGGTAAAAAATCACTCCCCAATTTACGTATAGGGGAGGTCCCCTATACGTAAATTGGGGAGTGATTTTTTTTTTCATTTCAACCCTAACGTGTGATATATTGTTGGATAGGTATTTAAAAATGAATAGGGGTTTACTAAAATCATTTTTCGATAATGTAAATATTTTCGGAAATAATCGCTCCAGAAGTAAAAAAATATGCGCCCCCCCCCTCTAACTTTTGAACCATAAGTTTTAAAAATATGAAAAAAATCTCAAAAGTAGAACTTTATAAAACCTTTCTAGGAAAATTATTTTGAACTTGATAGGATGAACAGTTTTTGAAAAAAAATTACAAAATAATTTCTGAACTAAGTTTGTAATTTAACCGTATAAGCAGGTGTTTATTGTACCTGTAATTTCTACAAAATTACAATGAAATGACGTGCTTTCAAACAAAGTAGAAACGGTGAAAATCGGTTCACGCAATAAATAATTATTCCATAAAAATCATCTTCCATACTTTAAGCTCGCGCGCAATAGTTTACTTAATTTGCCGATAGATATCGCTGTACGTGGAACTCTCATATCATATCCTACATGGCGGTGTTATTAACTCTTAAGTGGGGACACTTACTGTGACGGACGGAAAACTACGGAACCCTACACTGAGCGTGGCCCGACACGCTCTTGACCGGTTTTTTCTTATAGTTTGATTTGATGAGATATTTTATACCTTAATAAATTGTCTTTCTTCAATAGTAAACTTTTTTATCTGGCTTCATTTTAAGGTAGTTACAGTAATTTTTAATTAAATGTATTTGCCTTTTTTCATAGAAAATTATCTCCCATAGAAAAATCTTTGTCAGAGGCTAGATTAGAGTCTTCCTGACTATCCTAGCTAAAATACAGTTAATTAATGTAGCTTCTTGGTAAGATGAAATTCTGAAAAGCATAAAACGGGTTGTGAAAATGGAAATACAATTGTGGCATTGTAGCGGATGTCGATTGAAGATTGTCAAATTATGTTGTTCAAAAGGTTACAAAGTATGTTGAATTAAAAACGCGAAAACTTAAATATGCTCACATATTCTATTATGATTGTATTTTTATTTATTAGTATTGTATCTACGGATTAATAAAATAAATATACTGCTTCAAAATTAGCACTAAATTAAAAAATACACAAGATTGTACACTGCTACTTTATTTCAGGACCACTCCTTATGTATAGATAGTGTCCTTAAAAATAGGTACTATAAACAAACCAAAATCTTGAATAGGGCACTCGTCCCACCGGCGGCCAGTAAGCGAGTAAAGTTAAGCGAGTAGCATTACATCGCGGGCCTTGAAAGGTCGATTGATCACTCTATACCTCGACAAACCGCAATGTAATGCTACTCGCTCTTGGTGGGACCAGTGCCTAGTTGACGATCCTGTGTTGACATGCGAAAATGAGTCTCACACACGTAAACTTTTTTCGCTTTAAAGTTGTGAGGGACGTTGGTTGATAGGTCTTTGGTAAAGAATAGGCCTGTTTCACAATGTCCAAGCAAAGTCCTGAATAAGCTACTTGCCACTTATCTGACGAATAAAGTCATCGTTGGCGTTTCACAATCTTCAAATAAGCCTAACTGGTAGATAAATTGCTAAGTTTTGTAGGTAGTTTTATCTGGCAGTTAATTTATCTGTTAATTAGCTATAATTAAATTAAATTAAAATTTAGGTAAATCAATACTTCCGGAAATAATTGCTCCAAAAATACAATCACGTGTCTCCAAAAAAGTAATAAATGTACTTTCTTTTTAATGACAATAATTATAATAAACTGTACTTAACACACTTATACATAGACCAAACTATCTAAATATTAAACCTGTTTTATCTAAAATGCCGTTGAAATACGTATGAGAAAGGGACTACACACCTGATTGGAATTTAATTCATTCCTTGACTTACCTACATTACAATCATATTATACATAGTTATTATTGACACGACATGGATACGACTCAACTGTGTAGTCTTGCAACTTTACCCTACCCAATGCGTTATCGTCGTCGTGCCTAGGAGGTCGGTACGTAATAAATAATAATAATGATTATACTATATTGTGCACCACACACCGATCAAATAATACTGGAGATATACAATCAGCCCAAAAATGGACCCACAATAGTAACGCAAGAACGACTCGTGCGGTACTTTCTTTGACACTCCTATTACGGTATAAGACTGGCTGCTTACAAATTTTCACGAGCCATATTTTTTGTAAATCTTGTTTGAGTCAGTGCAGTCGACTACAAAGAGATGTATTCACTTTTAGACCTTATTACAACGCAATAAGGTAAAAAAGTGGATACATCTCTGTACAGGAGGCATAGTCGAACGTCCTTTACATTGTTGCTCGAAGGCACACACATGAGAAAAAAGGCACATTCTTATACAGCGTTAGTTTGGGGTCGTATAGCAATAGAACCAGCCAGGGTACAGAATTTAAAGTTGAACCTAATCGTGAGGAAATCGGACCTTTGGGGGCTGAGTCACCCACGTCCGTAGGAGGATACCCTTAAACACGAATCCCTACACGTGGTCCCCGGGTGGTGCCAATCAGGTGACAATAAAATGGTGGTAGGCTTCGGCCGAGGCTTAAGACCACCCACCGATCTAAGCCGTGTCGCCAAATGACCTAGCCGTGTTCCGGCACGAAGGTCGGTGTTGCCACAAGTGAGGATGGGTCGAATTGGTTGCTTGTAGCTTGCAAGCCGGTCTGACGTACACTGTTTTCCCCGCACTGGGTTGCTAGTCGCGGAGGGTAGCGGGATCCGAGGCACGGTTCATCGCTGGCCTACCGCAGTTAGTAGGGGGCCCAAGTACCAAGCTAGGGAAAGGCTGCCCCGCCAAATCGCGAAAAATCCTGGGTTGCGCCATAGTGCCGGTTGGCGACCGGATGAGAGGGCCCTATGGACAACTTCGGGGGGGGCTCGGGCGTCCCCACAGTCTCCAGTCTAGTACACCGCTGGTGTGGTCTCGCAGTGTACGTCTTAAGAGTAAGCAGCTCATAGCCTAAATTCACTTCCGTCCTCCTACCATACCTATTCCTTTATAAATTAAAACATGGCAAAGAGAAACAAGAGAAACGGTAAACAGCGGCTGCTTTCCCTCTCACTAAAAGTGCACCTCTCAAACATTCGAGGATTGCACTCAAATCTCAATGCAGTCCACCACCACCTTGAGACTGAAAAACCAGCCCTCTTATTTCTCTCGGAGACGCAGATAAGATGTCCGACTGACGTGGCGTACCTTTGCTACCCAGGGTACTCCTTGGAGCACAATTTTAAGCCCCGCGCTGGCGTGTGCGTGTACGCCCGCGACGACTTTTGCTGTCGGCGTCTCCGATGCTTTGAAGACCCTAACTTCTCCACTTTATGGGTACTGGTGGATACAGGCATAGAGAAGATTCTCTATGCCTGTGTTTACCGGTCGCACAGCGGAGATCGGGAGACGACCAGGCTCACAGAGTACCTAAGTGAGGCGGCGGAAGCCGCTCAACATAAACACCTAACTGCCCAACTTGTGTTGCTGGGGGACTTTAATGCGCATCACCAAGAGTGGTTATTACCATACCAGCACACTGACCATGCTGGGAGAGAGATGCGAAAACTCGCTCTGGCATTAAACCTCACTCAGCTGGTCCAAGGGGCGACGAGGGTTCTAGATGTTGACGGCCAAACTGCCAATTGCCTGGACCTTCTGCTGACTACCGACCCGGATCACTACGCAGTGTCAGTGTCGGCACCTTTAGGTAGCTCTGACCACTGCCTAGTGAAGTCTGTGACACTTACCATCAGGTGAGATCGCGGTCAAACGTCTGCCTATTCTGCATAAAAAAATAAAACCTTATCCCAACAAGGCTTAAGTTTCCCCTCTGGGTTGGATGATCAGATGGCAGTCAGTTTCGTAAAAACTAGTGCCTACGTAAATTCCAGGGATTAGGTTGCCGAGCGGAACCCAGGGCTCAATAGAGCCGTGGCCAGAAGCCGGGACAACCGCTAGGAGGATTAATAATATTTTTTCAGGTGATAAGTATTAGAAATATACATTTTGCATAGGTACAATTTGGTCACCCTACTCAATGTGACGTCTTGCCACTTCCCATACAGCGTAAGTCAAAAGTCATAGGGTGACCCTGACGTACCTAGTCCTTAGTTAAAGATTAATTTTACTTGAAAAAAATAAGGAAAACTAAATTAATTATGTCTTGATTAAATACATACCTACTACCATATAGTAACGCGGTGACCAGTTACAGAGTCAGAATAATTAGGGTGGGTTGCACCATGCACAATTAACGGACTCATCAACGTTAAATATGGCGACGGAGCTGTCATCCCATAGAAAACTGTCAAACTTTTCATACAAGATTTTTTTAACGATGGCGTTGACGTTAACAGACGATTTGGTGCAACCGGCCCTAAGTGGTTCTGGGCTACGACCCAGAACGCGTATCATGGTTGTCATTTTATCGTCATGCGTCACTTTCGCACTTACAGACTTGTTAGAACGTAACAGCTATGGTGACAGGCTATAAAATTCCGACCATATTAGGCTAGCAGAAATCAGCCTGTAGATAGACATTAGTCTATCTATCTATAAGAATGTGCATTTTTTCTCACCTAGCTCTTAAGCGGGCCCAAGAAAATGGTATATGATTATGAGAGCAATAAAACATCGCAGTATGTTTGCTTTACTATACTTAATTACTCCGGAGGACATCTGTTAATTAGTTATTAGAGTCATAAAGCTTTGCCTGAAATTCCTGAAAATCAAGTGTTATTACGGCTAAATAATTGATTTAAATAATATACTTTCAACATTGAAAAGTACTTGAAAGCAAAACTTTCGCGGGCGCATGTACCTACCCTTTCAGGATTATAACCGCGTACATCATAAAATCGTCCACATTCGTCTCTATCACTCAAATATTGCAGGACCGATAAAGATGCCATATTCGCGTTAGCTTGCTATATCTACCTAGTTTTTAAAAGATTAGAAAAATTGTTAACGCTCGATTTCGCCCATGTATGTTTTTTTTATTGCAGCCATATCAGGAAAAAAATAAACAAGATTACTTGCTCCCATTATTAGTGATAAGTACGCTTAAAATAGTAAGAGGCAAAATGGCGTGCTTAAAACCAGCTTTACCAGAAATAGAACGATTTTTCTAATTAAAAAAAAACCGAATAAATAGTTCTTACCTAAGTTTACGTGTTTGTATGCATGACTACTTCATTGTTTCCGGACATATTGGTCTCTTGAAGTTTGGTACTGACCAGTACGAGTATTGTGAATTGGATAATCTAGACATTACTTTAAAATCATCACTATGCATTGATTTCCCCAATTTAGTGATCTGCACTCACCTGACGAGTTTTACTCTGAGAAGTCGGAAAACATCACAACACCTCACTCACTATCAGTTCACGACCGCGTAGCGACACTCTTCTTTTTACGCACTTTTTTCATTATCCTCAAAAGATTCGTCCACAGACCTTACTTTGCAAATCAACTTGTTATTTCTTTCTTATAGACAGAAATAGTGTAGTGAGTGAAAATGCGAGCCGGCCGCGGCGGGCGGGCTTGAGCGCGCGAACCCCAGTTATTTTTAGCCGCGTTCATGCATCGATGCTGAAATTAGATTGTAAATAAAAATTTCGGTTACAGGAATCGTAGTCCTCATTTCCAGGCAGCTAGGTACCAATTCTTTCTTTACAAAATATGAATGCCCACTGTTCTTTAAATTAAAATCTGTGAAATGTTGTCAAACTTTAATTGTGTCCGGGATTTGTAGGTATTCGATGAAACTAGTTTTCGTCATGTATTTAGGCCACGGCCAGAAATTACCTAGCGATAAATTTATCTTAATACTTGTTGCATTTATTCTTTCAACCAAAATTTACCAGATATTAGAAAGAAAACCCATATATCTTAAACTCAAAAATATACAAATAAATAGATCCTTAAATACTTTTAAACGAATGTCATAATTGTAATGGTTATATCGTGAGAAGTATGTATCATACTTAATTAACTTAATAAAAATTACTTAATGTCAATAAATTATTTTAGGAACTGTATAAGTAATAACTAGGTTATTGTCAGTGCAAGATTAAAACATATTTACATTTCAAAAAAGTGAAAGTGAAAATCAAGATAATATACCTACTCGTAATAGATAGGTACACAATAAAACAAATATTTACCAACCGGTTTTAAAACGAATTTTGAACACATTTGAATAGGTAAATACTGAAATTATCACTTACATAAAACTTGAAATCCCAGAGCAGCGGTCTGTATTGAAATTTTCAGTAATTATGTTCTTTTTAATATAGCGAGAATATGCGATAATATCAGGTTATTTTGTTCGTAGCACATTTTAGTGGTGTTGAAGAGCAACGCGTGTGAATTGCTTAGCGAAGCGGGCCGTACTGACGTCGCCGTGCCGACTTTCACTAGGGGATGGCTACAACTACCCTTGCCCTGGCGACGACTGAGCGCCCTCCACCCTCACAGTGACGTCACCCGCGCCGCGTCACGACCTACGATGCCGGCGACGCGATCACCCAGCGTACTCACTAGAGTCCACCGCACGTCAACTATATAACTGTCTACAATTCTACGTACCTACCTCGTCAATCTGCAAAAAAATTTTGATTCAAGTATCTGAATAATTTAAACGTACAATAATCGGGTTAGAGGGCACATAACACGTACCACATAAACATAGTGGCCAGGGTTCGGACGCGGAATAAGCATGACAATCAATTTCTAAAAATTGTCATAGGCACTTACTAGTTTTTACGAAAGCTATCTGACCTGCCAACCCTTCGGAAGGAAATTTGATTTTATTGGAATTAGTTCGGTTTCCGGTATCGGTAAAATCGGTAAAGATAAAATTCCGTCTCTGAAGAGTCACGGTGGATAAAGGTGAAAATGATAAGTACGTACCTATATTCCTAAATAATCATTGGTAAGCAATCCTTCAATACTTCGATCTAAGTTTTAAATAGTAGGACATTTTGATATTACACACTTTTCGTTTTGCTATATATTAATATTTGATTTTTGGATGGCTGTTAAAATCGATAGATATCGATGTGATATTTTGCCACTATATAGAGAAATGGTACTTAACTAATTTTGTATAGGTTAGATATGTCAAGTATATTTATTGTGGTTGTGTGTGGTTAGAATGTGACGCGGTAAGCAAAACTATCGAAAAGACCAAGTTGCCAGTTCAGGGGTTTCTCGACCCATTTTACTCTCGTTTCGAGAATTCACGATCGAATTTTCTCGAGTTTTCTCGAGTCTTGAGTCTTTTTTTATTTTAAGCCCTAATATTTTATTAAAATTAAAGAAAATCAACAAAAAAAATCTTGTCTCGAATGGAAACAAAACTCTCGAGTTATCCCGAGTTCGAGAAATCTCGAGGAGAAACCCTAGTTCAGCACGGTTATAGTGACGCGACAGTATCTCGCGCGAGATAGACTACCCGTCTCTTTTTGTGTGGTCTTGTGACCGTGCAGGCAGTATTTTTGACGAACAATATTTTCTTAATTGTCGCGGAAAAACCCCTTTAATTAAAGGTCATATTTCAGTTCTTGAAAATCAGTTGTTCAGAACGACTGACGAACGCTGTACGAGGCCCGACAAGGACTTGGTCGGTTTATTGATTTGTTAAGTACTTTTATGTCTCTAATAAGCTGTTGAATTAACCACCCAGCTAATGCTGTTAACCATCGTGGAGAAATAAATCTACCCACATTTAATTAAGTTTCTCTGAAGCACGTATTTATTATGATTTATTTTTTTATACCACGACGCTGGGAAACAAGCGTACGGCCCGCCTGATGTAAGTAGTTACCGTAGCCTATAGACGCCTGCAACCCCAGAGGATTCGCATGGGCGTTGCCTAGCCTTTAAGAACCTATACACTCCTTTTTTGAAGAACCTCATACTGTTGCTCGCTGGGAAAACCTTATACTCTTATTTTCTGTTTAGTTGCCTATTAACTGAAGTATCATGCTTGTAGGTTCTGGCACCCTAGTTAAAGAGGTATAATCGCTGAATTGTTGCCACCCTTCACTGATTTGGGCGGGCGTGGGGTGTTGGAGGAGCGACCAGTAGGTACTACTCATAATCAGGTCCTCATATGATGTGCATAAAAAACATTGAACATTTAGTTAATATTTATTTACTGCAGAGGTTTTTAGATGAATTGACGATTTTACTTGAAATACATTAATAGAAAAGTACAACTTATACTTTTCACACTACCTGCTCGACAATGCCAAATTATATACATAGATATCATGCAAACCTTACCGAAAGCAAATCATTATCGCCCTTGGCATCAGCCGGGTCATAATCTTGTACTAAATTTCATTATATCCCGCTAGTTGATAATGTGATTTCACTTCCCATAGTTCTTATTCTTAGGCTTATAATTTTCCGGGTATCTAAAACATGAATCGGCAACTTTTCTAAGGCATATAATAATATAAATTGGCCGTGAATTAATATTTTAGCAACAATATATTTTATAAGCCTCAAACATATGGCATCATATCATTGAAAAACGGCAGCAATATATAGCTGACCAAAAAATTAACCGGGAACTTGAAATAATAGGTTGGCAACAAAAATATTAACTTGGCATCTATTATTCAAAGCAGGCTTGGTTTAAATATTTGTTGCCAGCTATTTGTTTCTACCTAATTAACCATTTTTTGGGTATCAATTGCTGGTATCATTTTAATTACGCCAGCACTAAAATTTCAGGAAACTGGAATATTTTTAAGGTTCCGTACCAAAATGGTTTAAAAGGAAGCATGTACTACTCTGTCTTGTCACAATGTCTATTTGCTCCGAAATTGCTAGATCGATTGAGCTGTAGGTTGTATGTCTCCTGCTGCATTAAGGGGGTAATTAAGAAAATTAAATAAAATGTTTTGCAAACCAGGGTTAATGTTAGTTACCATCAGGCGGCCCGTATGCTTGTTTGCCACCGTCGTGGTATAAAAATAAATTGTCTGCGCGACCGGTATGCATGTTGGTTAGGTAATGGTCGTTTTCCACATGAATGGCAATTTTCCATGGCATTAATTATAAAAAAAAACTGACTAATTTGTATTTTTAAATAAGCCTAGGAAGAGTTAGGTGCCAAGACGAGCAAAGGAATAAGGAGCTTAACTGTGATTAAAAGTTAAAGTTCAGTGCATTTGTCATGATCTGTATGGAACCCGTAGTATGCAATTTTAAATATTTTTTTTTTAAACAACAGGTAATGATTATTATAAACTGCAATATGTTTTTTTCTTTTCCGTTAAAACTTAAGAAGGTGTGGTCTGTGTAGAAGTAAGGTAGGCGACTATACCTCTTTTTTTTTCACAATAGAAAATTAACGATCCATTTCGCCTATGTATCTTTTTTTTCAGCCCTATGAGGGAAAACTACAATCGCACGATTTTTCTAATCTAAAAAAAAGGAAGTATAGGTAGGTATTTAGGTAATACCTACACAAAAGGCACCATTCATTATGCTCTATTAACTAGGTTGGTATTTTGGTAATACTATACAAAAGGCACCTTTCATTTTTAGGGTTCCGTAGTCAACTAGGAACCCTTATAGTTTCGCCATGTCTGCCCGTCCGTCCGTCCGTCCGCGGATAATCTCAGTGACTGTTAGCATTAGAAAGCTGAAATTTGGTACTAATATGTATATCAATCACGCCGACAAAGTGGTAAAATAAAAAGTGGGAAAAAATGTTTTATTAGGGTGGGGGTCCCCTATACGTAAAGTGGGGAGTGATTTTTTTTCATTTCAACCTTAACGTGTGATATATTGTTGGATAGGTATTTAAAAATGAATAGGGGTTTACTAAAATCATTTTTTGATAATGTAAATATTTTCGGAAATAATCGCTCCAGAAGTAAAAAAAATGTGCCCCCCCCTCTAACTTTTGAACCATAAGTTTAAAAAATATGAAAAAAATCTCAAAAGTAGAACTTTATAAAAACTTTCTAGGAAAATTATTTTGAACTTGATGGCTTGAATAGTTTTTGAAAAAAAAAAACAAAATAATTTCTGAACTAAGTTTGTAATTTAACCGTATAAGCAGGTGTTTATTGTACCCACAGATCTAGTATAGACAGATGGTTTGACAAATATCAAAAGTGCGACAAAAACTGAAATGCTAGAGTGTGGGTAAATTGTCTATGTGAGCGTAAAAAATAGTGGTGCCAAGTACAACAGGTCAATTATCTATCGATATTTGACTTTATTATCGATAAGTTGCAACGTTAAATTTATATTCATGTTTTACACTAAACGGCATATTAAAATTCTAGAAAACTAAAATATATTTATTCAGAATTATTTTATATTTCACACGATTAAATATGATCTGTTAAAAAGCGGGTTCATGTTATTTTACAGAAATTAAGATGTTGGCACGCCTTTAGATTTGTCATTTTTTTCTCTCGCACTTGTGGAGTGTTTATATACGTGATAGTTTGTTTTTTACATACCTCTTTATTATAGCGTTATTAATTGTGACGCTAATAAAATCGCATGCAAATGTAGTCTTGCATCAATGCAATCTTGGTGGAGTGGAAGTTGGGTGGAAGTCGAAGTGGTAGGCGCAGCACACACTTAAGAGTGGAATTTAGCTTTCATAGATAAAAGTAAGCGGAATGACATAATGTTAATACGAGATTTATTATTTATTATAATTCTTTCGAAGCTATAATTATAATTTTCATATCGAACAGTTATCGATATTATGTCCCTACGATATTTTGTCAAACCCTAGCGTAAAATGACAATTTTGATTTTTACACAAAATAATCTTTAATATTAACTATTATGATAAAATATTCACATGCAGTAAAAGAGACATTAATATTTAATGGTATCAAACGGTTATTTACATGATTTATTTGGCTAATTTGATAAAATATGGTTTCAAAAACAACGATCGGAATATCATATTTACCTGTGAAACGAGTGATTGCCTGGGTTTTTTATTTGTGTAGTTGTGCAATCCGGGACGCAACACGACACCATTCTTCTTTTGTTTCATTCCAGGTAAATGAACAGCGGATAATATTATATTTTTCAAGATTAAATATGACCACTCCCGACGCAGGTGTTTAAGTGTAACGAGTGATGTCAAAAGTCGTCCTGCTAGGAGACTGATCATGTATCTCTTTCGCACTCGCGGAATGTTCATATACGTGTTGGTTTCTCTTTTGCGCACTTCGTCTGTCTTTTAGCAAAGCGCAATTTTAGGTCTGTGATTGTACCTGTAATTTCTACAAAATCACAATGAAATGACGTGCTTTCAAAAAAAGTAAAAACGGTGAAAATCGGTTCACGCAATAAAGAATTATCCCATAAAAATCATCTTCCATACTATAACTCGCACGCAATAGATTACTTAATTTGCCGATAGATGTCGCTGTACGTGGAACGCTCATATCATATCCTACATGGCGGTGTTATTTTAACTCTTAAGTGGGGACACTTACTGTGACGGACGGAAAACTACGGAACCCTACACTGAGCGTGGCCCGACACGCTCTTGACCGGTTTTCTAAATCGTATGTGGCATATGAATTTTGGTTCTAGATATCTGACTATAGATACTTACCTACCAATATTCATAGACCCTAGTAACTTTTTAAGAATCCATTTTATCTTATAATTAAAGCTCGTGTAAAGTTGCCCGTTGAACTAATATTGAATATGTAATTCACTTTATCTACACTCATATTGTAAGTCCTCTAAAATGCGTTCAAAAACCGTAGGCTATGACCAGCATTACAACAAACGATTTCACTATGATAAGTTTCTTATCTGTGGCAGTACCGCAATGTTAACGTTTCATGCTCAATAATTGATGTACTCTGAGTTTTGATAACATAATGTACACCTGCACGCGCCCGCGGCCGGCGACACCCGCCCGCGCGTCCGCCGGCACAATCGAGTTGGCCGCGCCGACACAATCGAGATGGCCGCGGCGGTACAATGGCGGCCATTCTATGGTTTTCGAATACGGCATTTATAATAAATAATATGAGTGTAGATAAAGCAGTGTATGCAACTGTACGTAATTAGGCCTTAAAACACTCGTGTGATCTTATTATGAAATTCGCCTGCGGCTCATTTCATAAAACCACACTCATGTTTTAAGGACCCTTATTACGTAACAGTTACATAAACTACTATTAATTGCTTCCTAAATATTTTAAAAGTACCTTATTTTTAATTTAATAGGTAATCGTTTTCGATTAAAAAAAAGCTTCTTAAAATGCTTCCCAGTTATAAATTCAGTTTTCAATATAATTATTTTATACCTACCTATAGTTAAACAATGGCTATTAAGACATTAAAAAACAGCCCATATTGAAATAATGTACGGCCCCAAATTAGTCGCCAACCTATTAATTTTGGTACCCATTTTGAATTTTTATAGCTATCCAAATTCAATTATTTAGCAGCCTGGTTAAATACATGCCTTATTCTTATGTCCTTCAAGTCTAATTTCGCAAAGTCCGCACGGCGCACAACCCATCCCCGCGAGCCGGGACCCGCGGCGCCGCGCCGAACTGAGTTGAAAATCGAATTTATTAGAAAGTCGCTGGCCACCACAAATGAATCAGATTTTTTTTTTTGTAATACATAAGGTTTTAAGTTTTAATATTAAGTTATCTTATCAACCGACTTCAAGATTTCGAAGGAGGAGAGACTTATCAATTCATCGGGATCTTTGTTTTCAACTGACTTCAAAATTTCGAAGGATTTTTTTTATGTAAGTATGCCGTCTTCGAATAATCGATGACGATTATTCGAAGACGGCTGGACCGATTTGGAAAATTATTTTTTTGTTTGAAAGAGTATATTTCACAGTTGGTCCCATTGTAACCAGGTCAGGATTATGATGGGATCCTGGAGAAATCGAGGGAACTCTTCAACTATTATAGGCACACCTATAGTGATTTGAGTATTTTTTACAGCAGCTCGAGCATTTGCTTTTGGAAAGGTGGATGCTAAGTGAAGTCGGTTCTTTTTTGTTTAAAATTATTGCTTGTTTTTTTTAATGTATGTTCACCGATTATTCGAAGATGGCTGGGTCGATTTAGAAAATTATCATTTTGTTTGAAAGAGTGTACTGCACAGTTGGTCCCATTCTCACCAGGTCAGGATCTGATGATGGGATCCTGGAGAAATCGAAAGAGCTCTTCAAATTTTATAGGCACATTTATAAAGTGATTTGAGTATTTTTTACAGTAGCTCGGGTATTTGATTTTGGAAAGGTTTTAGGAGGCTAAGTCAAGTCGGTTCTTTTTTGTTTAAAATTATTTAATACCTAATATTACTTTACTAAGGCCTATGATAGTGTCGAGAGGAAAACGCTTTTCCAAATACTCAACACCTTAGGCATACCCGACAAGCTCGTCAAAATGGTCAAAGTTTCCACTCAAGTAAGCAAAATGCGGGTTAGAGTGAAAAGCGCCCTCACAGAGGAGTTCGAAGTTGTTACAGGACTCAAACAGGGCGATGCACACTCTTCCTTGCTGGTCAACTTGGTACTGGAAGACGTCATCCGGAAAGTCTTAGTGTATAACGGAGGAGTTGAGTTGAACGGCCGACACAAAATATTAGGATACGCTGACGACCTGGCCCTACTGGGTCAGTGTAAAGTGCGAGGAATGGCGCAAACTCTAGACGAGGAGGGCAGGAAAGTGGGGCTTAGAATCAGTCTGGAGAAAATGCAGTATATCCACATGAGAAGACGGAGAATGATACGCAGAGAGGGGCTTACCGTTAACGGGAACTGTTACAATCGCGTATCAACCTTCAAGTATCTCGGTTGCACAATAACGGACACCAACCGGAGAGAAGAAGAAAACGACACCCGTATCCAGAATGCCCTAAGATGATAAGCGGCCCTTAAAAATTATATATATGCATTTCACCCCGCTTAACTTTTTTTGCGAAGTTTTATGAAATCGCAGATCTACTCAAAGCCGCAATCCACGGATGCCCAATCAATATATTTAATCCAAGCCATCGCTGAACTTAATTACTTAGCACAATTTATGAATTAAATGTATAATTCCACCAACCCATTTACCTACCTCTCTGCGTATCGAAATTACTCGACAGACAAATAACTTATTAGTTGTGAATAAAATCGTGTAAATTTCGCATGAGATTCGATTAAGGCTAAAGGAAGCCATTTCAAACTTACGTTAACATATATTTGGCTTTGCCTACTTCTAGGAAGCCTTAGTAAGCAGAAAACGTGATGCAAAGATTTCGACGGTTTATGTTGGCTATTCAACGAAGTGTTGTTTGATGAAGTGGAACTGCTGACGATGATCCCAACGGAACTCTACAACCACGCATAGTTCACGTTTGATGATTTGTCCTCTTCGCTGTGTTTGTTTGTTTAGCAAGTTATTTTATTATATAAGAGTGCACCAATATACAAAAATCTTTCAACGACCTTCCCCCATTGAAGTCGGTTTTAACTCTAAACACAACTTCTTAAAAAATCTTCATGGGGTTGGCCTTAAAGTGACTTCTGGCTCCTATTTCACCACGCTGACATATGTCACATATGTCAGCTTCCTTATCATTGAAACTACTACTTTTGTAAACAGAGGTTTTGTCAATTTCTAGAAAAACACGACAATTGTCACGAAATTCCGACATAAGTCTAATCTTATGTCGAAAAATATCGACATTTCTTCTAAGGGCTATTGATCTTGAGCTCTTCACCAAAGTAGTACCTATTTAATGACGATATAATATAAATATGTTGAGTTTTATTAAAACATATCGTGTTGGTGGCAAACAAGCATACATCCCGCCTGATGGTAAGCGGTTACTGCAGCCTGTGGACGCCTGTGACGTCAGTAATTTGGATATGTCAGAAATTGTGACAATTGTCACTGTGGTGAAATAGGGGCCAGGTAATTAAAAACTATTCGTAAGTGGACCCATAAATTATTATGGGTTATTATATGGGCTGGCATTAGCCCGTAGTAGTGTCTTAACAAATGTTAGATACACGCTTTGCCCTAAAACGACATATTTTTAACTCACGACGCAAAAAGAGAGGGGTGTTATAAGTTTAACGTGTCTGTCTGTATATCTGTCTGTGGTATCGTAGCTCCCAAACGGAGGAACCGATTTTCGTTTAGTTTTTTTTTGTGTGGTAGATAATTTTATCCCGAGTGTTCTTAGCCATGTTTCATGAAAATCTGTTCAACAGTTTGAAGATCATCAGCTCTTTTCTAGTTGATGGGGGATCTGACTAACTTCCTTATGTCCGATCGATTCGACACCTGTTTTTCTCACTTGGCGGTCCCCCGACGCAACTACATGCACGCTTGGAAAAATAATAAACAATCTTTATTGCAACTTGCAACTTTAGGTGTGCATTGATACAAATATTTATAAAAATATTTGAACTTACATAATATATGTGACGATAATAATTAAAATAGGTTTAACATATTACTAGTTAGTTTTTAAAGACTTTAATTTTTGCTTCGGGAAATTATTAAATTTTTAAATTTTACTGTTATTATATTATAAAAAATCAGCGCGTACGAAGCGGGCGAAAGCTAGTAGTACTGTTTAAAAAAAGTACTTAAGGTAAATCATGGGTTACTAGTACCTACCTATATGTGTTAGCTACTCGTATATGTACTTTTAAGTATATAGCTGTATAAAATAGCTTAGCGGTGACGGCGGATAAGAGGCTTATCTAGTGTTCGAATTTCACAAAATACTTATTCTAAAGACGATTGCGTCTTACTCTACAGTCACTGTAGGTATTTATCAAAAGTATTTTATTTATGCAATCCCACTAAGATTGAACTCGGTGCTGTAAAATATTATCTCATAAAGGTCATGGGAAATGCCAAAGGTAAAAAACATTTGGCTAGAATTCATCTGTTCTATTGCCATAATGTTAGTGAAACTTGGCACTTCAGCAAAATAATCTTCTACGTACTGTCGCCATCAGATACGAGTATACCGTAGCGACCAAGGTATTCAAAAATATCCGAACATGCACTTTGTCGCCGTGACAATAGAGGCGCGTTTTTCAGATATTTGTGACCACCTTGGCCGCTCCAGTATATCTGTGATGACTGTAGGTATATAGCTTATTATATACTGTATATACTGTAGCTATATTTTGCTTGGTTTCTCTGGACGGCCAATTAAGGTAAGCCAGAGCGGGGAGTCTTGCGGGTCCCCTTAGGATTTCAAGTTATCGCGGTAACGATTTTTTTTCTACTTTCAATTTAAAGCATTAATATATTTTTGCGCTTGCTTCTTCGCTAACTTCTAGTTGGGACCAAAATTCTTATAGTCTGGCCAGCCAACGAATGCAGTAGCAATGTACATCAAACAAAATTATAGCAACAACCGGGCGAATCGAAAAGCAGCATAGCTCTATAGAAAAGCAGCAATGTACATCGTAGAAAAATAGCCGCGCTCTTTCATACGTCAGTATCGTCAGTCGCAATTTAGAAAATGTTAACTCTGAATTGTATAAAATAATTTGTAACTCTAATCTATATTATGATTGCACAAGAATGTGCGAAGAAATTAAAATAACCTACATATATTAATTTAAAAAAGAAAAGAACCGACTTCACTTAGCCTCCACCTTGACAAAAGCAAATGCTCGAGCCGCTGTAAAAAATACTCAAATCACTATAGGTGTGCCTATAATAGTTGAAGAGTTCTAGGGTTTGCAATTATCCGGATATTATCCGAATAATACGAATATTATCCGAATAATTCCATACAAATTACTATTCGAAATATCCGACTTGCAAGCCCTAAAGAGTTCCCTCGATTTCTCCAGGATCCCATTATCAGATCCTGACCTGAAAGAATTTTCCTAATCGGTCCAGCCGTCTTCGAATAATCGGTGACAAACATAAAAAAAAAATAACCTAAACAAAGATTCCGACGAATTGATAATCTCCTCCTTCGAAATCTTGAAGTCAGTTGAAAAGGACAAAAGATAAGGTGCAGTCAAAATACAATACATAGTTAAAAGTGTTGAAACCCAGCAAAACCCAGGAAGGAAACAAAGTTTGTTTAACAAACACTGAATGCTAAAATCATAAGGCCAGTCGAGAAAAACGAGTATTTAACAGAAAACAAAACTTTTCAGTGAATGGAACAGCATTCTATACGAATAAAAGAACCGTAATCTATACGAACAATTTTAAACAAAAAAGAACCGACTTCACTTAGCATCCACCGTTCCAACAGCAAATTCCCGAGCTGCTGCAAAAAATACTCAAATCACTATAGGTGTGCCTATAATAGTTAAAGAGTTCCCTCGATTTCTCCAGGATGCCATCATCAGATTGATGACCTGGTTACAATGGGACCAACGGTGAAGTATACTCTTTCAAACAAAAAAAGAATTTTCCAAATCAGTCCAGCCGTCTGCGAATAATCGGTGAACATACATAAAAAAAATAGCAAAAAAAACAAAGATCCCGACGAATTGATAACCTCCTTCGAAATCTTGAAGTCAGTTGAAAAGCAACCTGAAACTTAAAAATTAAAGTAAAATTTTTAATTAAAAAGTTACATGCATCAGATAAAACACAACTTATGCACTTTCGAATTATTCAAAGACAGGTGTTGCCAACCCGGGATTTTTCAAATTTGCCGGTGTTTTCTACTGACAGAAATGGTTTGCCAGATTATACATTTCCATTTACATATAGTATATACAGCGTGTTTTTATTCATTTGCTTTAACTTCGACACAGTGCTTGGAACATTAACGTAAAGTTATCACTTATATCGTATATTTATAGATTTCTTTTTCTTCATCCCATACAAATTAATTAAATATTTAGTTGGTGGCTATTGTAACAGGTCCTATTGAGTTAGGCAAAAGTTAATGTAGTTAGTGTTTGTCATTTGTCATTTAACATGTTTAATATTTATCGATGACAGGATTGAGAGCTCGTTAACAGCAGTTGTTTATTAGAATAAAGACCGTCTTATCGCTAAAGAGCCAAGAGCCTTAATTGTTACTGAAAGTTAAATTTTTCTTGTTTATTTTTATTCGAGAAGAATGTTTGAGAAATGTTATACACAGTACGTCACATAAATTAAAGTTAAGTATAACAACGTTATAATTGTGTTACATATACAATGACTCGATAAACTTTAAAATAAAAATAAAATTAAGAAATTAAAAATTCGACTGCGTAAAAAATCCAAAAAGCCAAATCCAAGGCCAATACGCTACGAACTTGTTCTTATTAATATTAAACATTATTGCCCAACTCTGGCAGCGCTTCATGGCTCGCTCGCAAACCCCAAGTTTGGATCTCTGAGATGCTGTCAAAGACAAAGTCTGTGAACCGTAGGGCTGTAGGTAAGAATTGTCAGTATTTATATAGGTAGACATATACATGTCTATAAGGGTTAATTAAAATACCATAAGTATAATCAATCATTAACTCTTTATAATTGTACCTAAGGCTTTCCTGACAAATAGGCTTTTTATATTGACTTTGTTTTGAACCTTATTGTAAAGGAATAAGATCTTCTAATAACATACATCTTTTTAAACATAAGTAGTTTTCAATAGTAAAGGAAACTATTCGCACGTCCTCTTTATCCTGTCACCCTATTCTGCTGCACTATCTAACTTACGCGGGGCGGCTCGTAGCGAGCCGCAGCACCGACGCCGACGCCATTGAAGGCGCTGTGGATTTAATTTATGGGGCCCTGGTACTGGCGTAGTCAGTCATTTCGTCAGTCCAAATATCGCTCTAGGTAGGGTAGAACCGGTATCGTCTCGGAACAAGTTTAAGAGAAAAGGGAGAAATAATAAGTATTGCTTATTTCTTAATAATATTGTTTGCAATAAAAAAATATAACTAAAAATGTATGGAGGAAAAACTTAACCTTATTTCTCAAAAACGAAGTCTAAGTAAGTATAATTTGAAATTATTTATATGTAGTTCTCTATATGTGTAAAAGCATAAAAATGATGTTATGTAGGCGTATTTCATGTTCTAAAATCAATCGACAACGCGTCATGGATCACAACGGCACGATAATGGAATTTAATGATTGCATAAATTCATATTTTTTAGGTACTATTTAGTGCTCCTAGTCCCATGAATTTGTACCGCATAGTTATTGCGGTACCGTTGTGGCCGGGCAGGGATACAGGACTGACTCCTGACTCAACCATTACATAGATACCACTCCAACCAAATTATATAAATTCACAAAATATTGTTTTTAAGTGCTACATATTTAGTGCTGCTAATCCCATTAATTAGTGCCGCATAGTAAGCACGGTACCACTGGTCGGGCCCGGGTACAGGATCCTGGCCCGACCCCACCATTTAAATGAAATTTGGTGAATTCACAAATTCATCATTTTTAGGTGCTATTTGTGCCACCAATCACATGAATTTGTATCGCTTGGTTTTCATGTTATCGCGGTAACATTGTGGTCGGTGTGGTATATACCTAGAACCAGAGAGTTCTAAACCAGGAGAGGCCTTAGGTATCATTTCCTCTCTGTCAAAAGTATTAGCAGGAAAATCTAGTACATCTATAAAAACTATTTCAATAATCGATCTCACGCACTTTCGTCATCGCCGTCAATCATAAAGCTCTATAAATGGAGTACGCTTCGCCTCATCTTTCCAAACAAAAAAGTCTGCCAAAATCTGAGGGGGGCGAGGTAGCACGCATGTGAAGTTTTCAAGTCAAAGGTACATCATTGTCGGTTGTTAATACAGTTTATTTCTAAATGAGTTTTTATGGCAGCAACGCTTTATTGACAACCGACAAAGATGTGCCTTTGACTTGAAAACACAAAACATATTTGACATATTCTTTTTATACTTCATAAGACTAAATGGAGCAATAGATAGTCGACTGTACAAATGCTAACATATGGTTCATTATTGGATGCAGTCTTTGGAAATGTCAAACAAAAAAGCCAAGGATCATTTTTGATTGTATTTTCAAACAAAATATAGAAGACAGCAATCCTTAAGCGCGTTAAATATGGAGAAGTGTCAAACGTCAAATAGTTACTGCCCGTCAGAAAGAAAACGATTGTCTTTGAATCGATTCTGTAAACGAAGCTTGATTTTCGATTTAGGTTAAATCTTTTATTACGAAAGTAATGATAAATAAAGTAAACTGTACTTACATCTGAAATGGTATTTCAACTTTTTGTAAACTAGACGAAATATAACATTTTTTTACATCCAAAAACAGCGCATAAGGGCATTTTCACGGAGCTTGTTATCCATTATAAAGTAGGTAAATAAGGGTTGAAAAGCACTTAGCAGCTTAGCTACTGCTTTTCAACCCTTGTTATACCTTATACTATATGTATTCGCGACACGCGTAAATGAAGTTCGAGCACCATTATACTCGTAAATAGACTGAGAATTAGCCACGTCAGATAATATGACACAATAATGAGAGCGACGTTCGTTAGTTTGCTATAGGTACTATACTTATTTCTAGATCCGGACATCTGGAAGCTGTAAAGTGGTGAAGGTCAAAGAATGAAAACCACTTTAAGAATACAATTCGTGGAGTTCTGGTTTAGCAATAGCGATGTCAAAACTTTATGACGGGGGAAAGTAGTCCAAAACGACGTATAATGTAATTCATAGTTATATATAACGTAATTCGCCTCCTGGGCTCGATTCGACATGGAATAACTGACAGTCGCTTGCGAGACAACTATGATATCACACTTTTGTGACAGTTTAAATTTGGGGTGGAATCACTCAAGAGTGATATCTAAAGTGGTAGCCATAGCCATACTGACAGCTTGGCAGTTAGGTGTGAACACGTGAGGACAGATGGATATCACTCTATCTACTAGCGATACAAGTGTGACATCCACGCTCACAGTTTGGCACGTCGAATCGAGCTCTGTTTCTGTTTCCGAAATAATACGCCATGCTTTTTGTTCTAATGTTGAAATAGAGGCCCCTTTCTCTATAGATAAGACACCTTCGGCAGTTTTTACCTATTTAGGTATTACTTTTTTTCAACTGAAATTTTTTACTAGTCTGTCACCCTGACCTCCATTAAAAGCTGCCCTGATCTAGCAATAATATTGCAATAGGGTAGTATTGCACTCTTACTAGACGGGTTTCGTTGGTCTCATCATTGTGTCATATCTGACGTAACCAGCCCTTAGTCCATTATCGGCGCTCGTGACGTAGAAAGCGGGGTGCGCATCGCACCTCGCATTTCCACGCGTCATAGCCTAATAAAAATAACCTGGGGGGCGATTTTAAAACTCTGAATAAAACGAAGAAATGATGTTTTTAAAAACAACAGCGATAGTTACTTATAATCATGAGTATTTATATTATTTATTTATTTCAAGATAAAACTTAAGTGGTAGGTATACATATTTTTTTCGCCAAACAGAGGATAGTTTGTTGGCGAATAGTGCGCTCTAAAATAAAAATAACAATTTTGTGTTATACCTACTTACCCATTACACAAACTTATTTGAAACCAAGTTAATTTGTACTAATGTTTACATAACTAAATGCAAGTCTGCATATCTACAGCTAGTACAGCTACCTGCTTCATCCCACGAGAGCCTTGACCTTTGTTATGTTATAGGTAAATTCAAGAGCACTAAAACCGAAACATCTTGCATGGACATTTTCATTCAAGATGACCCGCTTTCAATGACTAAGTACGGATGTAAATTTCGTTTGGTTAGGTATTATGAATTAGTATTATTTGCTTTCGTAAGATGGAGCTGGCATCAACATTATAACCCAAAGTATTAAAAATAACTAATATATATATATACAAGTACTATGTATCTTTAATATTATCTAAGAGAAATGTTTTTAATCTTTTTTTAAAAACCTGTTTACTACTGGACTGTTCTACTGTTAGGCTTACTTTGTTAGGATTAATTTCAGGCGTAAATAATGGCGACATACTTTTGTGTGCGTTTATATTCGAGGATAAATTTCGAATTTTTGAATTCGAGCGCTCGATTGTCGAAAATCACCCGCGTTTGCCGGTTTTTGCAATAAGATGCACAATTTTAATTTATATCTGATGGCTTGAAAATAAATATCACTAAATTAATTAAAACTAAAATACAACTTAAAAAATAAAGCTAGGCTCAACTGTACAATATGTGACATCGAGTTCAGGCTTCATATTTTTTTTGTAGCTTCTACTCGCCAAAAGACAACTCCTCACCAAATTTTAAGTTGCGGAAACGCTTGGTTTGCGAGATAAAAAATAATCAAAGTTCCATATAAAATCCCGATTTTACACCGCCATGACACAATATTTTGCGTTTCGTTAAACGTGTTGAGAAAAACTAAAACGTGATGATTTGTTTTATGTTCAGTTTTTACATAAATACAGTTTTTTCGACTTATTTGTGTACAATAATAGTTACATGATATTTATTCAATGATTCTTTTAATTTATAAGCATTATTTTGTGGAAAATTGTTGATTAATATTATCAAAAATGGTACGATTTTATTAAAACGCGTAAAACAAAACGCAAATAGAATTGGCGGGGTCTGTGGGCGGGGGATACGACATGACACTTTGTAGGAACTTTTTAGGTTAGTTCAAAGTAGTTTCAGACAGACTCTAAGGCAGGTCGGTGTAGGTACGACGACGAGCGTAGCGAGGAGGAGTGTTAGGTAGAACTGCGACCCTACAGCGCGCGAGCCGAGCGAGCGAAGCGAGCGTGCCGCGGCAGCGGCCGGCGAAGCGCCAGAACCTAACACTCCCCCCCTCTCGTCTGCAAAATATTGTGTCATGGCGGTGTAAAATCGGGATTCTGTATGGAACTTTGATTATTTTTTATCTCGCAAACCAAGCGTTTCCGCAACTTAAAATTTGGTGAAGAGTTGTCTTTTGGCGAGTAGAAGCTACAAAAAAAATATGAAGCCTGAACTCGATGTCACATATTGTACAGTCCTTCCTAAAGCTATACTAACAGACTACTTTTAAATATATGTATAAAACCGGCCAAGAGCGTGTCGGGCCCTTGGAAGAATAATAAGTAAGGAAGCGTAATCAACGCTCAAAATGTGCTCCATTTTCCTGGTGCCAAAGTGGGCGGAGCTTGTGACAGCGGTGCCCTAATGTCATGTCAAACATTTTGAAATTGTCATGTCGTCAAAATATTAGTTTTTTCGGCCCATGAATTTTCGGTAATATATCGGTATTAAAATGCCGGCTTGTGCCGTGCATTGGTGTAGGAGCCACACAGGCCCCAAAGATGATGATATTTCTTTTCATCGGTAAGTAAATCACGCATAGATATTCTCATACCTTACGGAATTGGTCGATGTTATGCAGTATAAGTTTTGGAAAAGTAAACATAACTCATTTGAGGAAAAGTATAATGAATGTTCATTTATAAGTATTGCCTAGTAGTAATAGCAGTTAGGTTTCCGTTGTTAACAAAGAATCTTTTCAGTTTGTTTTTTTCGATATTCAGTATGGGTCCTTGGAATAAATCTTTATCAGTATTATACTACTTTGATAATATTGAAATGTCTCCCTTGTACTCATATATTGGGAATATGAGATACGTACTTCATAAACAATCTGAATATGCCACCTCAGTCGGTTTTACTTACCTACCATAAAGCTCTATAAATGGAGTACGCTTCGCCTCATCTTTCCAAACAAAATAGTCTGCCAAAATCTGAGGGGGGCGAGGTAGCACGCATGTGAAGTTTTCAAGTCAAAGGTACATCATTGTCGGTTGTTAATACAGTTTATTTCTAAATGATTTTTTATGGCAGCAACGCTTTATTGACAACCGACAAAGATGTACCTTCGACTTGAAAACACCAAACATATTTGACATATTCTTTTTATACTTCATAACACTAAATGGAGCAATAGATAGTCGACTGTACATACATTAACATATGGTTCATTATTGGATGCAGTCTTTGGAAATGTCAAACAAAAAAGCCAAGGATCATTTTTGATTGTATTTTCAAACAAAATATAGAAGACAGCAATCCTTAAGCGCGTTAAATATGGAGAAGTGTCAAACGTCAAATAGTTACTGCCCGTCAGAAAGAAAACAATTGTCTTTGAATCGATTCTGTAAACGAAGCTTGATTTTCGATTTAGGTTAAATCTTTTATTACGAAAGTAATGATAAATAAAGTAAAACTGTACTTACATCTGAAATGGTATTTCATCTTTTTGTAAACTAGACGAAAGATAACATTTTTTACATCCAAAAACAGCGCATAAGGGCATTTTCACGGAGCTTGTTATCCATTGACAGCGATGACGAAAATGCGTGACATCGATTATTGAAATAGTTTTTATAGATGTACTAGATTTTCCGCCAATACTTTTGACAGAGGGGAAATGGTACTCAAGGCCTCTCCTGGTTTAGAACTCTCTGTTACCTACTAAATATAATTTAAATTCTGTTATAATGATGACTTCAACAGTATGTGTATGTTTAAAGTTTTTTTTTTCAAATCACTAATATTAAGTACCTAAAGTCAACGAAATCGACAAAACAAAACCCTTCGAATTAGTACCTACCATACTTACTCTAGTAAAATCATACCATTCTGGCCGTGCCATTTCTAGTACAACTGACTAATAGGTATGACTCTTATTTTTAATTAATAATGAATGCATAGCACAGTCTTTTATTATCAAATCTAGAGCAGAGTCCGACTGGGGAACTACCTCCACCTTACAGAAAACCACAGCCAATTAGCACTACACCCTACTCATAGTGTTATGTTCCTGCCGGTGAGTAAGGTTGCCAGAGAGCACAGAGGATGCAATGTGTTGCCGACGGGGATCCTCTTGTCCCTTTAGCTGTCAACACAGTGAATCCTCTTTTATATGAAAGCGTCGGCAACGCACATGAGACACCTCTGGAGTTACAGGCGTCCATAGGCTACGGTAGCTGCTTACCATGAGGTGAGCAAAATACCTGTTTGCTACCGTTGTAGTATAAAAAAATGGATACAAAATGTAAATTTATCTTTGTATTTGCCTAGGCCTGCTAAAATAAATAGTACACATAACGAACTCATCCGTTATTTTTTTAGTTCTAAAAAACGAGGAAGCAAAGAGAATTTTAACCATTTATATTGAAGGTATTGCTATTATTTTCTAGTCTGGTCATAAATAAAGTTAAAAATAATGGTTTTTTTTTTACATAATCAACCTTAATTGCTTAACAATATGTTGCTTGAGACCAAGAGGGTCTCCCTAATGTAACGGATTTATAAAATTGTAAAAAAGTTCAAAATCTTTACTATTTTATGTTAATGTATGCTTATTTTGTAGTATATAAGTCCCTATATTGTAATTAAGCACTTTTATTAAATAAATGAAAGATGAATAGAAGGCTTTCATATTATTCCTTATTCCAAGAACGATTAAATTTACGTATATTACATAAGTAATGAAAAATGCACTAAAAACTAAATTGTTAAATCATTGCATTATTATTTATCACGTGAACCCATCCACGTCAAGCTTAGGCGTATTTATTATACGTTAACTTGACATTTCAGTCATTTCATTTGAGTATCTCCTGTCCAATTAAACTTCATTGTCTAATTGATTTTGACCACTCACAACACGGCAACTTTTCTTATTGGTCAAATGGCATGAAACCTTTGCGGAATTAAGGTTAACACAAAAAAATATGCTTAAAGAATGAGTACTTGATTGGTTAATAAGACATAAGACATTTTAGTTTTGTAAATGTGAAAATGGGTCGTGTTTTCACATGAACTTTGCTTGCCTTTACTCGTCTTGATATTATATGTCGATGGTCGGGCCACGCTCAGTGTAGGGTTCCGTAGTTTTCCGTCCGTCACAGTAAGTGTCCCCACTTAAGAGTTAATAACACCGCCATGTAGGATATGATATGAGAGTTCCACGTACAGCGACATATATCGGCAAATTAAGTAAACTATTGCGCGCGAGCTTATAGTATGGAAGATGATTTTTATGGAATAATTCTTTATTGCGTGAACCGATTTTCACCGTTTTTACTTTTATTTGAAAGCACGTCATTTCATTGTAATTTTGTACAAATTACAGGTACAATAAACACCTGCTATACGGTTAAATTACAAACTTAGTTCAGAAATTATTTTGTAATTTTTTTTTCAAAAACTATTCATCCTATCAAGTTCAAAATAATTTTCCTAGAAAGTTTTTATGAAGTTCTACTTTTGAGATTTTTTTCATATTTTTAAAACTTATGGTTCAAAAGTTAGAGGGGGGGGGGGGGCGCATATTTTTTTACTTC
This sequence comes from Pammene aurita, assembly GCA_947086415.1. Taxonomy (NCBI): domain Eukaryota; kingdom Metazoa; phylum Arthropoda; class Insecta; order Lepidoptera; family Tortricidae; genus Pammene; species Pammene aurita. The sequence continues at coordinate 23,895,638 of OX352289.1, forward strand.
TGGAGCGATTATTTCCGAAATCATTTACATTATCGAAAAATGATTTTAGTAAACCCCTATTCATTTTTAAATACCTATCCAACAATATATCACACGTTAGGGTTGAAATGAAAAAAAAAATCACTCCCCACTTTACGTATAGGGGAGGTACCCTAATAAAAAAAAAATTCCACTTTTTATTTTACCACTTTGTCGGCGTGATTGATATACATATTAGTACCAAATTTCAGCTTTCTAGTGCTAACGGTCACTGAGATTATCCGCGGACGGACGGACGGGCGGACGGGCAGACATGGCGAAACTATAAGGGTTCCTAGTTGACTACGGAACCCTAAAAATAAATGTACGTATAAAAATCCCAACTTTGAAAAGAATACTCCATTTAAAACGTCCGCCCGCGGCATGGTCCCCGTTTCGCTGGCGGCGACCTCTCGGAAGGACTGTACAATATGTGACATCGAGTTCAGGCTTCATATTTTTCTTGTAGCTTCTACTCGCCAAAAGACAACTCCTCACCAAATTTTAAGTTGCGGAAACGCTTGGTTTGCGAGATAAAAAATAATCAAAGTTCCATATAAGTAAAATCCCGATTTTACACCGCCATGACACAATATTACTTATCATCATTTCAGGAACCATTTCAGGCGGCCGGAAATATAGATATATTAAACAAACAATATAAACATCCATAAATGTTCATTTTGACATTTGTCTTACAGAGTACTATATATCAGAGTACCTTCATAAGCTTAGAGAATTCAATCAACCGGAGCGGCCATGACAGGCGTTCCCCTCTACATATGTCCAGTGGTCATATTTATTGTATGGACTGACGTTTATCTGACGTGGCTATTTGTATGTTACGTACGAATAGCCATACATTTGACGCTCCCCCTCCCCCGCAAAAATCGGCAGACTTTTTTGTATAGAAAATGACAGACATGGCCGCTCCGATTGTTTTAATTCTCTAAGATATGGATGGTACAAGAAGGATATAAATCTATATGTTACAAAAGTGTCCGTCAAAAGGCGATAAACTGATGGCGCCACAATGATATTAAATTTGTTTAAATTAATTTTGAAATGAAAAAAAATTAAATCCAAAATAATTATTTGCGGAGATGAAAAACACTCTGAATATTAATTTTATTTAGAAAGTCATATAAGTATTAAATATCGGTAATTCATTTCAAATGCTGAACTAAGGCCTGAATCGTAACGGATTTGAAAAATTCAAAATGCTGGCACATAGCTCTAAAGTCAAATATCCTTCTTTTGTTTTTAATATTGACATTACTAATGTCACCAAATTATGTAAACATTCTTTTTCATTGCGGAGAAGCTAAGAAACCCATAAAAACATGAATCAACGTGAACGCCGTGAACAGATTGTCGCCAAATGGATGGAAAATACACAGCGACCGAATCACTTCATCGCAAAACAGTTAAAAATCCCAAGAAATACCGTTGACACGGTTCTAAACCGATACTTTGAGACCTTGTCTACCGCTCAAAAGTCTCGAATCGTAGAACATGGTGGTGCTCGTGATCCAAGGCTAGACAGGAAAATAATTAAGACGATTTGCAACAACCGAAGTATGTCCGAACGGGATATAGCTAAAAAAAACTCTACAAGTCAGTCAATGGTGAGACGTGCCAAGGAACGGGCTGCTATGAAGACAAAAAAGAAGCGGAAAGTGCCGAAAACAACAGAAAAGCAAAGGCTCACAATCAAAACCAGGTCTCGAAAGCTGTACGATTTTCTGGGTACATGCAATTTTCACTTGATTTTGGATGATGAAACCTATGTGAAAACGGACTTTTCAACACTTCCTGGCAATCAGTTTTATACGATAGCTGATGGGGAAATTCTTCCAGACTCGGAAACTACCATAGGAATGGAGAAGTTTGGCTCCAAGTATCTGGTTTGGCAAGCAATTTGCCCATGCGGCGATCGCAGCAGTGCATATGTTACGACTGGCACAATCAATAAAGATATTTACATCAATGAATGCTTGAAGAAACGCTTAATACCATTCATTCAAAAACACGATTCTTCGGCCTTATTTTGGCCAGATCTCGGTACAGCCCACTATGCAACGGATACCCTAAACTTTCTCAAGCGAAATGATGTCCACATCGTGCCTAAAGCACTGAATCCGCCAAATGTTCCACAGTGCCGCCCTATCGAAAGGTATTGCTGGGCTCTGGTCAAAGGAATCTTACGTAAGACAGGTAAGACTGCCAGCAATCAGCAAGACTTCCTGAGAAAGTGGAACACAGCGAGCAGGAAAGTGACTAAAGACACTGTCGCACGGCTGATGGAGGGCATTCGACAAAAATTGCGGCAGGAGTGGGAGAAAAAGTAGAATTTTAATAATAGTTACAAGATGATAATTTTATAATGTTTTTTAAATATAATATCATTAATTTTTGTCAATTAAACCACTAAGCTGACAGATATAGATTTTTTAATTTTTCAAATCCGTTACGAATCGGGCCTTATACCTAGCGCCACCCGGAGATATTTGGAACTATTGTTTAGTGCTTACCGCTGGACACTTTTTTGACCGTTTTCCTATAAGAGAGTTCCATCCTTCCTATACCATCCATACTCTCAGACATAAACACACTTCAAGTTTAGCGAAACGAACCGAGAGTTGCCGAAAATGACCGATAGTCGTAAAATGAAGAAAATTCTTTGGCTGATTGTAAAATAAATACGCAGCGCAAGTGGTAGTCTTTATGCTCTTGTTCTATTCTCATTCTTAGATAATAGATTTGAATAGTTTTTTCTCATGATACGTGCGTTGTATTTGAGAAACGTGTCAAGAAAGTTCTTAAAATTTGGTAAGGCGCCATCTCGCTTCATCCCTCGTTTTTTATCCCGTTCTTATTTTTCGTGGTGCACACGACAACAAAGGGCATTATACGGATTTTAGTGATGATGGGATCTCCTTTTGCATAGTGAGACTTTAGGACCCATAGGCCATTTTAGGAAGCAGAGCCACCTAAATTTATGGTGCGGTGGGGGTAAAAAGGGGCGGTTAAAATTTTCGCGACACATAGATTGAAAACTATAAGTCTTAGCAACATACTTCAAAGGCAAGAATTGTAGAGAATTTTATGAAAAATATTTTCTTCATAGAAAGTTTTGTGGTAACTTCAACCGTTTTTGCTAAAAAAATATGAATGTGCCTACTTTTGTGGGAAGTGGGGAAAACAATTGTTATATTTGTAACACATTGTAGTGCAGAGTTATCCAATAAATATTTGGCTCGAAGGTCTTGTATTCAAGCCATAAATAAAATAAGTAAAATAATTATTTTCTGTTTTGACTAGATACTATTAAAATATTATCGTTTGTATGCTGGCCAGCCAACGAACGCAGTAGCAATGTACAGCGAACAAAAGTATGACAACACTAAGAATCAGTGAAAAAAGCAGCAATGATCGTCAAATTTTATGTTTTTAATTTTAGGTGGTATTTCCGCCCCTTTCATTAGGTGACATTTACGGTGTGTAAAAATGAGACGGATATATTTCGTCTGACATGTCATCAACTGCAACAGATAATCTGATTGAGGCAATTGACATATGGCTTAAAAATAAATTTAAATTTGATTGGGAACGTTGCGGGAGTTCTATCTCACTCGCGCTTAAGATGAGAGAGTAAAATGCACTAGAAACAAATTCAATGTGAATTTAAATGTTCGTCATGAAACATGACACATAAATGTGGCTCATCACAAAGGGTTGCCACATGTACGTATTTTGAATTTGCCGCGCGTTTCTACTGACAGAAATGGTTTGCCAGACTATATTTACAATGTATATTTGAGTTAGGTAAACACCCCGTTTCTAATAGTAGTTAAATTTGTATGTTAAAAATCGTATATTAAACGGTTTAATTGAAAATAATGATAATTATGATGCAGGTAATGTACTCAAGGCTAAAATAATCGATACCTAACCTAAGTTCATATATATTACTAGCTTTCCGCCCCGCGACTTCGTCCGCGTATATTAGCACAGACTGACAGTAAGGTTGACTGGAAGAGAATGTCTCATGGCATTAAGTTCGCCTTTTGTACGATAAGTTTTCTTTTTGTGCAATAAAGATTAAATAAATAAAGTTAAAAGACTAGCTCAAAAAAATAAATTTCCCCGGTACAAACTTTGCACCCCTTTCTGACCTCCTCAGGGGTGAAATTATCCTAAACCCTGAAAGTAATTTTGTGTATTCTAATAAGTAATATTCCTACAAATTTGTAAGTCTCTAGCTCAAAGAAAGAAGTTTTCCGCATACAAACTTTGCACCCCTATTTAATCCCCTCAGGGGCGGAATTATCCAAAACGCTGAAATTACTTTTATATTTTTTATAAATATCAGCGAACGTACGAAGTTTCTAGTCTCTAACTTTAAATTTAAAATCATACACATACAAACTTTTAACCCCCTTTTTACCCCCTTATGGGTTGAATTTTTCAAAATCGCTTCTTGTTATTTGAACACGTTATAAATGTAACCCAACCTGCAAATCACAACTTTCTTGCTTCAGTTGTTACGGCCTCGCTTTAATACAAACTTTTCAACCCCGTTTCAACTCCTCTCGGGTGGAATATTCAAAAACGCTGAAATTAGTTTTTTGCTTTTAAGTTAGTAGCCTGCAAACGAAATTTCAAGTCTCTCACAAAAAAATTGTAATCTCTATACAAACTTTCAACCCCTTTTTTACCCCGTTAGAGGTTGAAGTTCAAAATACGCTGAAATTATTTTTATTATTTTTTAATTATCAGTAAGCGTACAAAGTTTCAAACCTCTAACCTTAAATTTTAACCCCATCCATACAAACTTTCAACCCCCTTTTTACCCCCTTAAGGGATGAATTTTACAAAATCGCTTCTTATCACTTGTACATATTGCAAATGTAACCAGACCTGAAATTTTCGTCTTTCTAGCTTCAGTAGTTTCGGCTCTGCGTGGATCAGTCAGTCAGTCAGTCAGTCAGTCCGTCAGGACAAAGGCATTTATATATATAGAAGATAATGATATTAGGCGTTGTCCGTTGATAAAAGATTCAAGCGCCCCACGATTTTAGTTTTTTGTCTTTTCAATGCTCTAGCTACATTGATGAGAATAGTGGTGTGATGACTGGTACCTAGAATCGACCGAATTCGATTTATAGATTTTTGTACATTATCTATATCATTGTTTATTTTCAATAAAAGCTTATGAATTTATCTTAAAAATACTTATTGTCTTTTCAAGTAGTTATGTTACTAAAACTGTCTAAACTCCGCTTACTTTATGATCCGCAAAGCACTGTTTTCTACTAGTAAATCCCTTTAATTTTATACTTGGTTGAGGGGGTTGTTAAGAAATATGCAATACGCGGCATTCTGTAGCGGCAGCCTCTTGGATTTACAATGATACTGAATCTATTAAATTGTAATTGTCATCAGAACTTAAGGTGTGCACCAGATATCGGATCAATTTGTCAACAGGACGAGGGTAAAATTTATGGAGATGTGGGATGAAGCATGTAGCTGTATATGCAGACTTGCATTAATTATGTAAATATTAGTTATAATAAATTAACACATTTTCAAATAAGTTTGTGGAATGTCTAAGTAGGTATAACATAAAATTGTTATTTTTATTTTAGAGCGCACTATTCGCCAACAGACTGTCCTCAGTTGAAGATGTATACCTACCACTTAAGTTTTCTCTCTAAAAAAATGAACGGGCCCTTATTGATAACCCTTATTGATGTACCTTTCACTTGAATACGTCACTAGATAACAGGGACCAGAGAACTCCTCTTTTTGATAGGGTAACCCTATTATTTGGTTACAAAATGATATGGTTACCCTATATTCAATGTTATGTCCCTGTCTAATGTCTTAGCAATAGAGATGAAATAACCTTGATAGGTAAACGTCATTTTGGGTTTTCATTTCGGAAAGCGCTACATTATCATTATCAGCAGCAGCAGCAGCAGCAGCCAGTATCAGTCCACTGCTGGACATAGCCCTCTGTCATGGCACGCTACTGTGCTCGATCTTCTGCTCTCTTCCTCTAATCCGTACCCACCAAGCGCTTACCTTTGGGTAACGCAATGATGTGCTTACTAAATTGATAGTTTTTAAAAACAACCCTACCAAATACTTGCTCGATCTAATACCCCTTTATTGGTAACCGGTTCCGGTATCTTCTAAACGAACTTTTTATTACACTTACGGATTATAACAAGCATACAAAGGCAAGGTAAATAATTGCGTTTAAAATGGTTGACGTCCATTTAGTTGTGAAAGATAAATTTTAGGCAAACATTAGAGCTCAAACCACATCGTTTTTCCTACATAATTAGATTGTAGTTGATAACAAGCCTATTAATATATTTTTTTCGTTAAAGATATTGTAACCAATATAGGATTTATATACTTTTTATAAAGGGGAATAATAGGGCTTTATCATGAAAATATTTTTTTTATGTTACGACCATAAATAAAAAAAATATAGGCATTTATTCAAAAAAATATCAAACATTATTTTCATATTTTTTATGTTTTCTCAGTTTTCTTATATGGAAAGGTATAAATAAAATACCAAACATGAATTCGGAATCCTTGCTTTACACGAAAATGATATCAAACTTGACTATATAGCTCTATTTTATTTTTAATTAATTATGGGGGCACCCCCACTTCGTCAAAAATTTGCATCAAAAATTTGATTGGCTCCCCTTCTTAAATTAACCTTAGAGCTTAAAGGATTAGCTCTGCAAATGGAAATTCCATCATCATCATTTTCCGTATAAATAAGTGTACACCACCGACTAAGAGGATTATTATTTATTAAGATTTATAAAAATTGTTTTGTCCATTGGCAGATTTTTTGCAAGTTTTATAATTTTTATAAAAAGTATGCAAAACTGCAAACTGGGACATAGGGGAAGGGGAACAATCACTTGACATCTTTCCACATCAATTTTTTTCGTAGCTTATAAGTTACGTGCAAGCAAAGTTTCAAATTTCTTTCGGATGGGACCAGATTTTGTAATTTTTTTAGGGGCAAGAGCGGTACTATAAAGTGGCCAAGCTATCATTAAACCAAGTCAAATTTGGCTCCTCCCGTGCATTAGTTCACCGTTAGTCGTTTAGAACACCGCGATACCCGACAATGACGCGACAGTTTCCTGCTGCTTCCTACCTAACATAGTAAGTGCCCATTTCCTCACCGAGCGTAAATACCTAAACCGATCTCGTGATTACATTAGCTTATCTTATCTAGCTTATAATAATTAAGTACCTGTATATTCTTAGGTCCCTTTTGTTTCTTTTTATTTAATGAAAAAATGATCTTGTTGTTAAAAGCTTAGAAGAGTCAAATAATTTCGCTACAATCAGCTGCAGACATTGCTAATCGGGCGAGGTGTGTAAAATAAGCTTGACAAAAGCTCATTTTAAACACCTGCCCGCTTAATTAAGTATATCTGCTGCTGACTAGCATTAATCCACCTGCTATACATTGGGTCAATAAATTAAAGTCGCGTTCATGTCTGATCGATGCTTACCCCGAGTGACGTCATACGGCACTCATATTGATTTTTCACCCATACTTTTCCCTCTTCTGCGGTCCCGGTGCGTATGATGGAGGAGAAAAGCACGCGTCCGCGGAAAACTTTACATTGGAAAAGCGAACTTCCGTCACTAGTTATTGTGTTCCATACTTATTCTTTGTTTTATAATTCCTGTCACATACCTACATATTTATTATTTACATAACTAGGTGATCCTGATACCTAACTGAAGCCAAGCCTAATAGGAAAATTGCTGTAAATGCAAGGTCACGACATTAGGTTAGGCATTTGGATTTTTGGCGCAGATTTGTGGAGCGTAATAATACTAACCGAACTCGTTATATGTGTAGGTAGTGAAGTTCTGTTTGTTAGAAGTATGAACTGCATCTCAGGGTAAACATGTTTTTATAATCAATCAACTAAAAAAACTTGATTTATTCCCAGTAACGTGGCTAATTAATTACTATAACACCTTCCTGATTCTTTTCAATTAAGTTTATTTTTGCCCGCCTACGGAGTGAGCCGACGCGCCCGTCACTATTTTCCCGAGTTAATCTGTCCGCTACCGTCCGCCGAGTTTGGTCGCCTGGTACACCGACTCCATATTATCCGATATTATCCCGGTCACTTAATCCAAATGGAAAATAAAAAAGTAACTATTCTATTTTCCGTATGTCTAACGTACGTAATGGGTTACAACTATAATTTAAATAGTTATGATCCTAACTTCCCAAATAACAATTTCTGCAATGATCTCTCTCCGTATTACGGAAATATAAGTTTGGATCAAATTTCCGGCGTTTGGTATGGGGTCGAAAAAATACCGCATAATAGAGGCGAATACAAAATAGACTATACAAAGGAGTGTTTCTACATTGATATAAAAGAAGAATATGTTCAGGTCAGTCATTATATACGTGTTACCTTTCTATCCTTCTATGTTATGATGTTATGAATTATTTTCATTCTTAATTCCACTTACAGTATTTGCATGTAAATTCATACGGTCAACATCAATTAGTAATAGTGATTGTATCCAAATATATCCGAATACATCTATATTAACATAGAATTAGAGATGTGTTACGATAGGGCTGAGTGGTAAGTTTATAGTTTTATATGCAACCGTTGTAAAAGAGGGGTCAAAAAAGGTGAGTGGCGTGGGGAACAGTTTGAGCCGTAGGCGAAAATTGTTAAGAAAAACGCCACGAACATTTTTTGACCTACTTATACGACGTTGCATACGACTACACTTACTTTTACATAAAATGCGATATTGAAACTTGCGAAATTGATTTCATGGATATCGCAGTTATTTTGTCAATATAATCAACAATCATTTAAGTTTTACCTTTTAAGACACAATTTTTCCAGAATATTAACATTACTAACACAAAAACACACAGTCGTTATTTAATCAATAATTAAAGAGCTACAGAGATTAGTAAATTACCTAAATTACTTTCAAAGTTTACAGTTTGCCCCAACAAACGAACGGGAAACGTAAAATAAAAACTACAAAGTAGGTCTGTGGTTCTTTTCATTTTTTTTAATTTCTAAAAATGCTGCTTTTATTTAGGTTTCTTAGGTCGGCAGTAATTTTTTTTGTCTTATATTAAAGTGCTTGCACGCGATTATGCGATACTATTTTGGCGCTTTTATGGAACAAGTGTTATTTTGGGGAACAGACTAGATACTTTTCTTCGAGTATATTATCTATGTTCTTAAAAGGGTGTTGACGAATGTACAGAAGTAGAAAAAAATTAATATTGTACGTACCTCTAATCCTCGATTGTTACGGTCAATGCAGTGTCTATAATTTATCTGATGCTCACTACAATACCTGTATAATATGTAATCTAACCGTAAGTAAGTATATATGTCTTCACCGTAAACGGGTTAATGCTTAGTAATAATAATAAGTTAGTTATTCTGCTATTCGGGACGGAGATAAATCCAAAAAATCTAACATATTAAAATCGGTTCAGCTGTTCCTGACTTATAAAATGACTTTGTTTTCTACAATAGGTGCTAACAAATTAAGTGAAAATATTTAACAGCTTTGGTACTCGGCTCCTGGAATATATTTAAGTATGAAACACTATAGGTTTCATGATGTTTTTTGGAAAAAAACTGGAAAACAAAGCTATGTAAAAACAGCCTGTTCATGAGATAAACAATAATCAGTAATAAGACCTCCTTGATTAAGTGTCTCTGTATCACTTGACTGGCCACTTGCGTAAATAAATGTCAATGTCATCCTATTTGATGTTGTCTGTGTGTTGTCTCGACTAGATAAATAGACCATAGATATACATGCGATAACCCCGCGAGTTAATTCTATTTGACGTCGTAAGTCACGCACTGTCACTTCTCGCTCCTCGCTCTTGTAATAAATGCCATTTGTGAAAAAAAGACAAACATATTTTGACAAGGCGTCATAACGCGTGACTAGTACAAGAAGAAATCTTTATAAAATCCATTACAAATATCACTTGTCAGTATTAGACATATTGTCAGTGAATTGCACAGGCTGATTATGTTTGGACAAAATTTTTATTTATTTATTTGTTCGGAAAATCAAAACAAAAAATCACAGAATAATTTGTTCTTAAAATATTTTAAGTAAACCGTTTTGGTGTAAGATAACTTCTCTTAAAATATTTGTACTTAAATTGTTAGCACCTTATACAGGCTGAAATTTAAGACGTGAATCGTAATATGTTTGGCGTGCTAAATCTCTTGCTGTGTTTAAGAAACAACTTAAAGAACATTATCTGTCTCTCCCATGATCCGTATATCCTGCAACTCCATTAACCGTTTTAACAACCTGTGGCATGTAGTGTGTTGGTTCCTAGTTTATATTTTCTTATTTTATTATATTTCTTAAATATATATGTATGTATGTATGTATGTATGAGCTATGTAAGTTTATTTTTTTTTTATTTATATATTTTTCTTTCATTTATATGTGTAATTTTATTAATGTTTGGTTTATTTACTTTGCAACACCTACTTTTCTGTTAATTTACAAAGGTTTCCGCTTTCCAAAGGTTGTCTGGAAGAGATCGCTCTTTAGCGATAAGACCGCCAATTGTTTTGCCTCTGCTTTTTTCTTTGTGACTTGTGTATACTTTGTGTCTATTATTTGAGGTGTGCAATAAAGAGTATTTATGTTATGTTATGTTTTTCTAACTTCATAATCAACAATCATTTTAATCCCCTAACTCTTACTAAAATCAGACAAGATTTTTTTCGTTTATTTATTTATTTTTTGTTATTTATTTTTCTTTTAGCAGTGGATTTATGATATTACAACGGCTTATTAAGGCTAATATTTAAATTAGTAAATTGAATTGCCTCTTTGAATCGGAACTGTCATTGACATCAAATTTGTCATTTGTCCTAGTTAGAAATGAAATTTACCTTATTTTTCATCTGAAATATCTTATAAACCTGTTTTAATTCCACATGATCACTTTAAAAGTAAAATAAACGACAATAAAAAGAAAAAAAAAAAAATCTTGTCTGATTTTAGTAAGAGTTGGGGCATTAAATTGCTTGTTGTTTATGGAGTTAGAAAAACATATTACGATTCACGACTTAAATTTCACCCTGTATAGATTAAAATGTTTTATTTGCAAGACGAAGAAAAACACTTAGCAAGTAACTTAAATAATGAATTTAAACTTTTTTAAGTCTTCACAGTCTTCTTACCTAGGTTCTTATTATTTTGATATTTAAAAACTTGCATCTATTGTTGCAGGGTAATTTTTTTTATTAAGTCCATAACATTAATGTAACATGAATTGATAACCAACAATCAAGGATGCAATAGGCTTAGGTATTTCAAAAAGGATTGGGCTATCGCACAGCAATTTTTGTATAAAGTAATTCTTTATACCTAGATAGCTCCGAAAAAATACAAAAAAGTGTCCACCACCTCTACTTATCAGAGTTAAAAAAACGTGTAAAACTGATGACTTAGCACATTGGAACTATTTTAAACAACATCGGTTGAGCAATTGTTTCTTACTGAAATGGTGTATTTGCAAACATTTCGTAAGAGCATAGATAATACTCTTTTTGTTTAGTTGTGTCCATAGTATTTATCCCGCTAATACTCCCTTTCAAGTCCATATTTCGACAGACGACTATTACGGAACCCTACACAGAGGGTAACCTGACATGCTCTCAGCCGGTTTATTATTTTGTTATTGATTTCTTCAATTTTTCTCACTACAAGTACCTTACCTACATATTTTATTTAGGGACGTTGTACACGGCCTGTTCTCCTTGGGTCCTAGTTATGTATGTGTCAGTTGCGGAGTAGAGTACCTACCTATTCTATACATTGTAAATTTATACACGTATAACTAATAAGTAGTACTTGGGGTTGTCCGAATCTGCTGATATGTACCTCTTTTCATTCTAATCACAGAGTTTGTAAGATTAATGTAAAGCGACATAATTATTATAACTTAATCTAATCACAAAGAGTCTAACTTAGTTTTGGAATAAATTTGTTTGTTTTAATAAATATGTAGCCTTATTCGAAATAGGAACACTTAACTAGCGTCGATAGTCAAATTAAAACAATAAACTCAATCGATTCGTTTTGAATGCCTTATAGTCTTACTGAATGGTTAAGATTTTATTATAATTTGGGTTATAATGTCTCCACCACAAAGTCATAAACAGAGGAGAGGAGGCAGCTTCGCCTCATCTATAAAAAAAAGTCTTTCAAAATGTGAGGGGGACGAGGTAGCACACATATAAAATCTGTGCACACTAATGCAAAACTCTCTCTAATAACCTACGCACCCACACTAAAACAAACTTCAAAAACATGACACTAAATGGAACAATAGGTACCTAGTTGACTTAACAAATATTAACACATGGTTCATTATCGGATGCAGTCCTTGCAAATGTCAAACAAAATTAGTTAAGTATCATTTTTGCTTGTATTATCTAGAAAAATATAGAAGACAGTAGTCCTTATTTTTCTAAATCTGGATAAGTGTCAAACGTCTAAATGTTTTTAAATCGATTCTGTAAACGAATATTGATTTCCGATTTGGATTTAAATGTTTATGATAAGAGTAATGTTAAATAAAGTAAAACATACCTACATGTGAAAATATATCGTATATTTTTGTAAAGTAGACGTGGTAGAACATAAAAGCTCTTCAATTTTCATCTACTGAATACGGTGACCGAAATGTGTGTAATCGATTTTTGAGTTTTTTTTAACGTATTTGATTTTTTGCGTATCCTTTTGACAGAGGGGAAAGGTACCTAAGCGTACTCCAAATATAGAACTTTATTATTTATTTCCACCCACCAAAGGCAAAATGGGGTCTATGTAAAATAGATATTTGTTAATCAAACTATTTATTAATAAATATTGCATAAAATGGGAACAAATGGATGGTTGGCGATTGTATTTTACTTATTCATTTAATATTAATTGTACAAATAATATTTATCACCATTACCATTACATTATCCATTGTTAAAATTTACGCTGAGTGCGAATGTATGGTTGTGTTAGGTAATTATTCATAGATAATTACCAGATTAATTGATGTCTAATGTTCATTTCCCATCAAAGACACAGTTAATTAGGACATGACTGGGTCCGGTGTAGTCTAATTACCGGGGTCAGAAGATGCAGTTCACTGCTCGGGCCTGATTACAGACTACAGTCATACAGTGGCCTGTGGGCGTGCGTTAATTACGAGGACGCCACCACCGTTCCTTAGCATACATCACATTAACTACTCATTGTACTAGAAACATCATTTACTTAACAGGACTTTCTTGTGTAATCTTAGTTGCAAGATTACTTTAAGGCTGGCGCTGCGATTGTGATACCTAATTTGGCGAAACTTAAAGCGCATGAAGAACTGGTGACAGTGCAGATGAATCTATGACGTTATTCAGAATCCCATATCTTTGTATGTGAATATATTTCATACATTATAACTTCCCTATAATACCTAGATGTTCAGAAACGATAATCTAACTGCCTATACAAGGTGTAAGAAAAATGCTGGTGATCCGTTTATGAGCATAATTGGTATTATAGTCTGGCCAGCCAACGAGCGCAGTAGCAATGTACAGCGAACAAAAGTATGACAACACTAAGAATCAGTGAAAAAAGCAGCAATGTTCATCAAATTTTATGTTTTTAATTTTAGGTGGTATTTCCGCCCCTTTCATTAGGTGACATTTACGGTGTGTAAAAAGGAGACGGATATATTTCGTCTGATATGTCATCAAATGCAACAGATAATCTGGTTGACGCAATTGACATATGCCTTAAAAACGAATTTAAATTTAATTTAGAACGTTGCAGGAGTTCTATCTCACTTGCACTTAAGATGAGAGAGTGAAATGCACAAGAAACAAATTCAATGTGAATTTAAATGTTCGTCACAAATTACGGTGTCACAAAGGGTTGCCACATGTACGTATTTTGAATTAGCCGCGCTTTTCTACTGACAGAAATGGTTTGCCAGACTATATATACTAATTAAGAAAAACTTAGAAAAAAAAATTTGACGCAAAATAAAGTTTTCTATGGAGGGTTTACCGGCTGAGACGACGCGTCCCATACAAAAAAAAAATTTCACGAGTCAAAATTTGATTTGCCTATTTTTTCTTAGCCGCAATACGATACCAATTATACCCTTAAACGGATCACCAGTGTTTTTGTTACTTACTTACTTCCTGTATTAAGAAACTCTGTATCTGTGGTGCATCGTACAATTCACTTTTATCTACTCCTGTACTTTTATCTGTCATTTATACATTCGTCAACACTTTTATAAGAACATAGATGAAGAAAAGTCTATCTAGTCTATTTCCCAAAATAACACTTGTTCTATAAAAGTGCCAAAATAGTATCGCGTAATCGCGTGCAAACACACCTATTCATACTTATAGGACAACATAAATTACTGCCAACTTAAGAGACCTATATAAACGCAGCATTTTTTTTAAATGTTTAAAATAGAAAAAAATAAAAGACCCACAGACCTACTTTGTAGTTTTCACATCTCCCGTTCGTTTGTAGGGGCAAACTTTGAAAGTAATTTAGGTATTTTACTCATCTCTGTAGCTCTTTAATAATTAATCAAATAACGACTGTGTGTATTTGTGTTAGTAATGTTAGTATTCTTGAAAAATAGTGTTTTAAAAGGTAAAACTTAAATGATTGTTGATTATATTGACAAAATAACTGCGATGTCCATGAAGTTATCAATTTCGCATTTTATGCAGAAGTAAGTGTAGTCGTAGCAAAAGTAATGTATGCAACGTCGTATAAGTAGATCAAAAAATGTTCGTGGCGTTTTTTTAACAATTTTCGCCTACGGCTCAAATTGTTACCCACGCCACTCACCTTTTTTGACCCCTCATATACAACTGTTGTATAATAGTAGTTTATGCATACATATACACTTACTTTTACATAAAATGCGAAATTGAAATCTTCATGGATATCGCAGTTATTTTGTCAACATAATCAACAATAATTTAAGTTTTACCTTTTAAAACACTATTTTTCAATAATACTAACATTACTAACACAAATACCGTAGTTATTTGATCAATTATTAAAGAGCTACCCCAAGTAACACAGGAAGCATTATAACATATGAATAGTTAACTTATTTCGAACTTAAGGACCGTATAAACTCTTATATACGTTCACCGAGCAACTTGTCGCATTATATGATGCTTTGAGCTGTATAAGGGTTGTATAATGGCATATCTAAATGCTTTTGTAAAGCCTTTAGCTTTAGTGCAGCAAACCACAACGCAACTGTACAGCTTTCGACTGTTTAAAAGCACTGAAGTGCTTTAGGTTCTACAATAGCATTATATAATGCATTAAGCTGTATAACGGTTGTATAATGGCATGTATTTAAATTAAGTAAATTACATTGCGCAGTAATATTTGAAGGATATAATAACGTAAAAGAGTCAAAAACTTTTATAAATTTTGTTAGGATGCAAACAAATATGACGTGTCACTCATTCGGTTTTTTGTACCGTCTTCGTCCATTTTATATTGCGAGACAAAGTAGTTAAATCACAACGTTCATTGTATTATAACATTTGTTGCATCGGTGTTAGAGACGTTTTTGCATTGACGTAAGGTTTATTTTACTACACTCTTATGCTAATATAAGGCTTTTGTATTGCGATTGGCAAGTTAATCGAAAGTACTTATGCTTCTTTACTGCGATTAGCAAGTTTTTTGGCCGTATTAATGCTTCTTTAATGCAGTTGGCAACTTAATAGAGCGTACTAAGGATTCTTTAATGCGATTGGCACTTTCCATGACAACGATAATGCTAATAGCGCAGACATATTGCGCCTGTAATGCTATTAAATGACCTGTATAGGATCTCAAGCTGGGTAATTCGTGCCCATTTAAGACCTATATCAGCACTATAAACGTTTATAATGCTACTATAAAACGAACTGAAAATGCTAAAAGCATACAGATATGCTGTAAGACGGCCGTTATACTGCTTTGATGTGTTACTTGGGACAGAGATTAGTAAAAATACCTAAATTACTTTCAAAGTTTGCAATTCGCCCCAATAAACGAACGGGAAAGGTAAAAAACTACGAAGTAGGTCTGTGGTTCTTATATTTTTTTCTTTTTTAAAGTTTTTTTTTTCTAAAAACGCTGCATTTATTTAGGTTTCTTAGGTTGGCAGTAATTTATTTTATATTAATAGCCGTGTTTGCACGAGATTCCGCGATACTATTTTGGCGCTTTTATATAACAAGTGTTATTTTGGGGAATAAACTAGATAGACTTTTCATCGAGTGTATTATCTATGTTCTTATAAAGGTGTTAACGAATGTATAAATTACAGATAAAAGTACAGGAGTACAAACAATACTATTACAATATCGATAAAAGTATGTAAGTAAGTAATGTAATTAAATAATTACATTCTAATTTTGAACGTCATCTGGTATACACCGCTTCCAGAAATTCGAAATTTGAATGTAATTAAAGAATTGGTACTTATGACGATCTAGTTGGTCATGATTTGAAATCTAGTTATCCATGGATGTGGAATGGCGGTCATTCAATTTCCATTGAATCTCAACACGTTATTTAGGAGTTATAATATGGGTGTAAAGCCTGATCAGAAATATATGATCCTTGTCAAGAGGGCGCTATTTATTACTCTCATTTATATGGCAACAGTTCAGTATAGTCATAGAGCGTATTATTCTCTATGGTATGTCATGTCTTGATTTGTTTACCTGTCGGCTCTGATGTTAATTTGGAAAAGTTTCGTAGCGCAAATAGTTTCATTTCCCGAGCGTATTATTTGCAGCGGTTTATTGTACCTATAGGTATACATTATATACAATGTTTCGCTCTTGACTATGAATAGATTTGGCAATTTTTGTCGTTTATTATTTTAATATTCAACACTTTACTACTATTCAAGTAAACTGCCACAATGACACTGACAACGATGACAACCTATTATTCTGTCATTAAAATTATTGTCAGTGTAAGAAATTAGTTCCAATGAAATTCCGCAACATGGCGCATGATCATATATTACTGGTCACACTTTAGATAAAGTTATGTATGTAACTGTACCATTGTATATAAATTATATAATGAATGAGGCATTAAGAGGGTGACAACAACCGATGACCTTCAAATTGACTTTACTCAAACAGTTTTTTAGCTATAACTACTTGTTTTGAGAAACTAAAAAAAATATATGTTATTATTCGTTATATTCGGAAGAACTTCGTTAATTTCGATACACGATTGGACGAAATCGGCTCGATAGAAAATAATTCCAAAGTTACATCTTAAAATTTGCTTTAAACAGTCGTATGTCCTTAGTTTCTTGACTTATACGTCTGTAACTAAGGACACAATTCCTCCGCACTAATACTAAAAACTTCGTTGTTTTATGTTTCTCAATTAATGCGTAGTTTTTTTTAATTCATCATTTTTCAAAATTTGCAATTAGCTCCCATACTAATCTTAACACAGTGTTTCTCTTTCACTCGCGCTGAAAAAGATAGGTAGGGAATTTAGCTGTTGTCAGCCCCTTAAGACACTTGTGTGATATTTTTATAAAACCACACTCATTTTGGAATGCATTATGTAGCAGCCACATACACTAGGTACGAATACTATTACTTGTAGGTATGAACATTTGTATAGTATACGGGTTTATGGGAATTGGGAAGATTTTTAGTTTCACCTGTTGTTTATTGTTTTTTAGCCAACTTCTCCTACTTACCCGCCGCTGGCGTATTCTTACTTGAGCACCAGCTATGGGTACGGGCAGCCGGAACCCTACCGAATGAGGTACTTCGTCGTCGAGTGGCACGAGGGCCTGTTCCGAGACGACTACCATGTCAAAGTAAACACTTCCCATAAGGGCTTCTGGATATCGGATGTACCCACCACAGGTACCTAAATAAACTTATTTTTGTATTTTTATTGCTTTTTTATTTATTGTCATGTAAGGTATCATTTTCCCATCAAAAGTGTATGAGCTGTTCTTGTTTTGAATTTTTATTTTGATATAGGTAGTTTCCTTTATAAAACGTGTTACACCCAAGACTTAAAACCTGAAAACTGTTTGTTCAGAATCGAGAGTGGAATCGATTGCAATATATCTTAACATGGGTATACTTTTTCTTTAATTTTCTAATTTTTTACGTGTCGAGTCTAAAAGTTGCGAACACTACAGTTTACCATTCTATCGAGAGGTTAGGAGATAGAGGTTTAACGGCCTCCTAGCCTAGTCGGTAGCGACCCTGCTTACGAAGCAGGAGGTCCCGGGTTCGAATCCTTAGGTCAGGGCATTTATTTGTGTGTTATCACTGATATTTGTTCCTGAGTTATGGATGTTTTCTATGTATTTAAGTATTTATATGTATATATCTATTATATATATCGTCGCCTAGTACCCACAACACAAGCCTTATTGAGCTTACTGTGGCACTAGGTTGATTTGTGTAAGATTGTCCCATAATATTTATTTATTATTAGAGGTTGAATATTTAATAATGACTGGCAGCTTTGACAAATTAGTATTTCACTGTTAAAGTATGTCATCTTATGTCATGTCATACAAATTGACAAAGTAGGTTGATAGGTTGATATGACATGACATGAGACATGTGAGATGAGACAGCAACGCAACAAATGTAGAGTTAACAATTGAATAGAATTGCACGGAAAACTAAACATGATTGAAAAATAAATACTCTAGATTAATTAGCAATAATAAAAATCATTTGGAGTGTCTGGGGTTTTTAGTAGCTCAAATAACACGTTGTATATTACTTGATTACCAGTGTATTGAAGGAATAAAATAATTATCTTGAAAAATAATCGATACTTTAGTATCAGTACGAAATGGTACCTAATCAATCACCGAACTGCTCGTTGTACCTAATGCATTCATTACTTTTAAAACAAGTGCAGTTGTTACTCTTGCGTAACTCTACCCATTGCTTGGCGGCCGATTTCCCCATGTCTTGTACTGACGCAAATATTGACAATGTACCTAACTGACTGACTTAGAATGAATGCGTGCTGAGTTTGCGCGTATAAAAGTAGCCGTGACCACTCGACACTTGACAAATTCTTTGTATAAACAACGTTTGAAGGAGTTCCTGTTTTTAAAAAATCCCGATTTCAAATATACCTAATCTTCCTAATATAACTCCCGTTTTCAAATACAGTATGTGGCTTGTAACCCGGGGAAAGAATTAAAACGTAGATTCTACTCCTCAAACTATAAAACTTTTGTTCGACAACTTTTAAAAAATATGGAGTCTTTAGATTATCTCTTTTTCATACAAACTAAATACTTAGTATTATCCGAGATATCTTTTATATGGTATTATCAATGTACGTTGAAATCCGTCCAATTGACATTGCTTGTAAGTTTTGTCACCCTACAGACATAATCAATTTCGAAATACATTGCGTATTCGAATAAACTTTAGTCTTCTAAATATCAAACCACCCGTAAATTTTTAAAGTCGCTGAATAAACGTTGGCTAGTTAGAGGAGTAGAATCTACGATTACATTTTTGGTCGTGTTGTAGGCTACATACGGTATACCTAATCTTCCACTGTTCCATGGGTACCCTCTACACATTTTATGTAGTTTGCTTGTATTGCTGTGATTCAAATAAAACAGTAGCTTACTTACATCCCTTGTGTGAGTTGTGTACTAATTGGAATATTAAGTACAATGACTTCCTATTAATTACCGTCTACTTCTGTAATTTTACCGTTTCGTCTGCATAAATTCATTTAATTCTATGACATTTTAATATTATTGCTGGTAAAACGTGTTTTTTACAATTAATACGTTTTTTTTCTTTTAGCCGTAGAAGATATGTTCCGTTACTTCGGCGGGGTAATTCAGGTGCTGAAGGTAGCCAATAATCATTTGGTTCTAAATTTCTGTAAGACGATGCCCCATCGGGAGTTCTATAGCGTCGTGTTCTCCAGGAATGAGAATCAGCTGACACCCGAGGACCTCTCCAGCATCCACAGCATCTTCACCAGCAAACATCTGTCCACCTCGGCCCTGAAACGAGTCTGCGATAATTCAGGGACAATCCTTCAATTCTCCGTCGCCATGTTACTACTGACCAGTTTCTTAATTTGGAGGTCTGGGGCATAAATAACGGTAATATAACAAAATGTAGTGTGTCTGTAATGAGTGTGTCCCAGCATGTTTGTAGTGCCTAAAAACTTAGGAAATTGTACATTAGTAGGTACCTTACCTACCTACGAGTATTATCTGCATTTTTATAGTAGGTGAAGGGTACACGGAAAGTACATGTCTAGTCACTTTTCTTGTAAAATGAGATTTTTATATCAAACTTTAGAGCTTACAATGAACTATTTACTAACAACTTCTATTACAGCTCTAATTTGTAATTTTAATCCACTTTTTAACTCATAACAACCATCTGGTTACGGAAATAGTGGTTAATTGAAACGTCCAAACTTTAAAAGCGCTATACTTAACTCAAAATGTTGTCAAAGTTACTAGACATTTCCTTTCCGTGTACCCTTCAAGTATGTAAGTATATGAACTTTTTTATCGAAAGTGGAAGTATTGGATTACCTTCGACTTTCAAACGGGCGTATACGAGCCGATGAGAACTGAACACATCCGTAGATCAACTGAGGAACAAATCAAGTTATTTTT
This sequence comes from Pammene aurita, assembly GCA_947086415.1. Classification (NCBI taxonomy): domain Eukaryota; kingdom Metazoa; phylum Arthropoda; class Insecta; order Lepidoptera; family Tortricidae; genus Pammene; species Pammene aurita. The sequence continues at coordinate 23,916,483 of OX352289.1, forward strand.
AATAAATATTTTCATTTGTTTATTTGTATTTGTTTAAGGCGTCTACCGCGAATGTTGAAGACGCTGGTTCGATCCCAGCCCTGGGCACCGGAGGCCTAGGTCACTTTTTCCTTTGTATATGAAGTTTACATCCGTAGATTTAAAATTGTTATCTTAAAATCTCTTGTAATTAATTGACTTTCTTTTTTTTTAGGTGACTGTTGTAGTTTCGATTATAATATGATAAGAAAAGAAAATATACATACTATATATGTATATTGATTATATTAAATCAATAGGTTAAAAATAATATATTATATTTATTAGCTACAGCTTACTTATATTTAGGTATAACTCAGCATTAAATTATATCCAACTATTTAGGCTAATAAATGAAGGGTCAAATTCTTTCTAAGTATTTTTTTTAATATTACGAGTATGAATCGTCCATATATTTTCCGATTATATTTATAATTGTTTAATAGTGTTTTACTACTTCGTACTTTAAGTACCTCCTAAGTAAGTACCTACCTGCGTGTTATTTCTATAAAGTAATTTCCAATAACCGACAGCAAAAATAATCATGCTGTATTAGTTGTTAGCTTGGTCAGTACGTCATTAGCAGTATTTTGACTTTGACATAGTGACATTAGTGACACGACATGCCAGTCCGGAAGTAACTCTCTGGAGTAACTCATGCATGATCAACTTCTTACACTTTTTCCCTAACCACGGTTGAACTTTATTACCGAGCAAAACAGTCGTTCATAGGCTCAGAGAAATAAACCAATTCATAGGTGACTATAAAAAACGGTCCGATAGAGAGATCATAATATAGGGGGCACAATCATTTGACACACATTGACATTTTGATTGTCTGATGACGTCATTACCTCCTCAGTCAAAACGAGACGCAACTCCCTCTATTAAGATCTCTTTCGGCCTCACTTTGTGGCCGAAGAGTATAACTCCAGGTTAAAATAATGACTTCATGCTATCGCGATACTGTCACTCACCTATCACGACCAAGGCTGTCAAACATGACAAAAACGGGAATGATTATGTCTGTCAATATTTTTCTTTTACTGGTTTTCCGGAACTCGATATTTGTTCTTCGCCTTATTGCCTTAAATGAATACAGTTTAGCCAGTATAAATTATATTGATTGTCAAATAAGTTCTCTGATTGTGTCTACATCTACCACTGTTCTAGGTTCAGTTATACGGCAGCGCAGAAATGACGCGATATTACTTAGTCACCCAATAAGTAGACTTTACCCTGACATTATACGCTTATCAAAGGACAATGATGATAATAAACCGAGTGAGGCTACAGAGACGACTTCCCAAGAACCAGAAAGGGAACAAGAGCAAAAAGAAGAACCTGAGACAAAACAAGAACAAGAGCCAGAGCCTCCAGGGCTCCAGTCTCGGCAGGAAGTTGAAGAACGGTCAAGCAGTCGCATACCAACGTACGATGAGTTTGCCAGGTTCAGGGACTCAAGCCGCCCGCCGGACAGTCATTTCCCACCCGGTCCTGGTCCATTCCGTCGGTCTCAAGGCACCAGAATTTGTTTCAGCTTTAACACTGTTCTTTGGGAGATAGTTATTTATCTTATTGTAGCTTAGGTACCAAATTAATCTTAGATTATTTATTTCCAATGCAAAATAAACTGTTTTCCCAGACAAGGTTAATACACGTACAGGTAGGTACTTTAGCAGTTGCTGTAAGTACATATATCGCTTAAATCAATCTGTCCAGAGAAGTTTGGTTGGTAAGTATTATAACTACTAGTTGAATATTCGATTTCAAGCTCACATGGTCATTTACATTATAACTATTATTTGTAACGGGGTATTTACCATTGTATATTAGAGTTTTCGAGCACGCGATATATCGGCACAGTTGCGTGCGCCATCATCACGGATAGTGGAGTACGAGAACGCCTTTTTAACCTATAAAAATCACATAAATCACAAGTCCGATTTTACTTTGTGACCTATTAGAATACGTTAAGTACTAATAATAATAAATATTTTTTAACAATTGTTAGCATTGCGCTAGGTATAATACATGTATTTTGTTTGCTACACATAGAAAAGATTATGTAAGTTTTATTTTTCTCCACCAGGCTATCGTTTTTAGGGTTCCGTATCCAAATGGCAAAAAACGGAACCCTTATGGATTCGTCATGTCTGTCTGTCTGTCTGTCCGTCCGTATGTCACAGCCATTTTACTCGGAAACTATACGACGTATCTGAATAAAATTTACACATAAGGTGTATTTTGTATGCCGCTACAAGGAGAAAAAAGTCTCGTCCATGATACCAGAATACTGTAATCTGAACGAGAAAATCTAGTAAATTCTGGGACAATTGTTCACATAGTATAAATAACTAAACCAATCTGTTTAAATTCGTTGAGCTTAGTGAACTAATTATCTTGTAATTGCCACACATTAAAATAGCGTGTATTACTAGAATATTTAGTAATCATAACACGTGGATCGTACTAAGAAATATTTTTTTTTGCAGAACTTAATAAATGATATGTAAACTTAACAATACATTTTTGTAAAGGTAATATATTCATTAAGTATGATGAAATAGTTATATTGTAAGTGCCACACAGTCAAATTGTGTGTGTTACTAGATTAACTATTCAGTATTTATAACACATGGAGTGTCTAAATAAACAATATTTATTGTAGATATTAATAAAAGTTATGTAAACTCTACAATAAATTCTTGTAAAGGCAATAAAACTTTAGTTAGCCCAAGAATATGTATCGTTAAGAATACAAGTCATCTGATTTATGTTACATTGTCTTTATTTATGCAAACTTCATTAAATGGTTGATGGAGGAAGAAAATATGTTACAGCAACTGCATTTATGGTACTCTCTAATAAATATACAATTGCGTTAACGTGTTATATTGTTTATCGGTACCTATTAATTTGTGTGTGCACCGTATAGACAACTAACATTTCTTGTTAATTTAAAAAAAGGTTCGTTGTCTATACAAGGTGGTATAGTAAGGACTTAAGGCTGAGCCACGCCAGATGCGTGTGCGTGACGTGCACGTAGACGTGCGCGTGGCGTGCGCGTTGTAAAGTACGAATCCTTATAAGAGATGCCACACCGCTTGACGCGCACAGGTAATACGTCTCCCATGCGGTGTCATCTCTTATGAGGATTCGTCTTTTACAACGCGCACGCCACCCGCACGTCTACGTGCTCGTCACGCACACGCATCCGTAGTGGCTCGGCTTTTAGGCGGAATGCAAGTTGCTAGGACCAGTTCCAGGAGACAGAAGCTAGACTTGAGAGTTGAGTGATCTGGAAGTAAATAAAACATTTATATAATGTGTATGCTTTATCTTGGTATAAATATTAATTCCTACCATAACAATTGCATCTACGGAAACTTATACAAAAACCCGGTTTAAAATGGACCATATCCGTCGACGTTCCTCAAACCCTACTGATCGGGCCCCTGCATTGAGCCTGGCCTCCCATTAAGCTATCCACGATTGTATTATCGGGTTAGCTTGTGGACCTGAGTCGTGGAACTTCAAAGCAGGGGGTTTCCTGGACCTCAGTCTGAGGGCCTTAAGCGTGTCGAGGTCTTGATGGATGAGCAATTTAGTGTTCGCAAGAATCTTCGCTATTTCACGATCCAAGCACTTTTCTCGTCGGCAGTTTGACGCTAGGATGTGACTGAGCGCTGGTAGCCAGTGAGTGGGAGTGGGTTTGAGGCATCCGCTGATAAGGCGCAACGTGTGGTTCTGCTGGACGTCGACGGCAGAGGTATGTGTGCTGTTCAGCCACACTGCTGAGCAGTACTCAGCAGACGAGTACACTAGTGAAAGCGCAGTTGTTCGGAGTGTGGCTGCGTTGGCACCCCAGGTGGTACCAGTGAGCTTCTGAATAATGCTGTTCCGGGCCTTCAGTTTTGCCGACAGGCTGCTTAGGTGCTCTCTGTAGTTGAGGCTTACCGTAATTACCACCCATAACAAAGTGTAAGTACTGGGTGGGAATACCCCTTTTCTTTATAAAACAAATAATTAATAAACTTATTACGGCACTACTGGTCAGAACCCACTTAAAAAGAAAAAAAAAACATTTCTAAAGAAACGACTTGGACTTATTTAAACAATTAATCTTCAATTCAAATAAAAATCATATAATGTCTCTTTTTGCACTAAACTTGGTCCTAGTTCTTTGCACGATCCACGCACGATGACGATAATCACCAGTGTTGCCAGGTTCAATCTGAAAAAATCAGTAGATACGAGCCCTAAAAAACAGGAGATTAAAAATAAAAACAGTAGACAAAATTTCTTTCATAAAACTTACCAAAATGCAATAAATTAATATGCTATTATGCTGATTATTTTCATCCTCACTTGAATTGTATCATCTTATTTACATAGTTGTGAATTTTCTTATCTACAGGGAAAGGTTTCTTACTTATCTAACCATAACCACAGAATAATATAATAGTATTTCATACAGAAGGTCGTCTTCCGTACGAAATCAACGTTTGACAGAACTTTGACAGATGAACGGTGACACATGACGTCTCCATACAATTTTACCTTTCGACGTTGTAGGGTTGACAAGTACGTAATTAGTATAATTGCTGGACCTGCCCCAATCTGCCTTAATCTACGTAATCTATCAGTAATTTTATTACAATATTAGATAAATGTCCGATTTATTACCTTATTTGCCCAATCTAATTATTATTTTAGTACAAAACTACTACTATAAACTACTTAAATACTTTATCTTGTCTGTGGTCAATGGTCATACCGCGAATAAACGGAAGGGATTTTGACAACCCCGAAAACGTATCCGATACGTTCCAAGGCAGTAGCTGTCACAGCGTGGAGATAGACACCCTTGCCATAACCACAGACCACAGGGTCCACAGATTCATCGTTCTGATCGTTCATTTCGTAACATCAGAAATTGTGACATTAGATGTTATACACTACGATTGAATTTAAGGGCGTCTTACACTCACTTCGATAACTTTGACAAGTTATGCGTACATTATGGTTTTTTTTCTTGATTATACGAGTGAAATTCTTAAATCCAGTAGAATTTGAGAGAAAAACAGTAGAACAGTAGACACACCCTAAAACCAGAAGATCTCCTGTAAAAACAGGAGATCTGGCAACACTGATAATCACGATAATGGCCGCCGACCGAAACCGGAGCAACGCCGCGCGCGCTGACATTAACATTGCGTTTCGTTACACAAGCGAAACATTTATTTATACGAACTAAAATTTTTTGAACAGAATTATTTGTTCGATATATATTACGAGAATATTATTGTAATATTTTTACAAGAACCGCAAAGTAACGCCAGCTATATCAACTAGCATTCACTACGATACAAAATGGTGCTTAAAGCGCTCCGACATGGCGTTTCGTTACACAAACGAAACACAAATGTATGCTAACTAAATATTTTTTAAACAGAACTATTTGTTCACCAGTAGACATTACGAGAATATTATTGTCATTTCTTTACAAGAGCTGCAAAGTAATACCAACTTATGAACCAGTCATATAAACTATACTGCGATAGCATTCACTACGATACAAATAGTAAAGCGCTCCGCGACTGCGTTGAGTTGACGACTATGCACATTAGTCCCGTCCCACTGGCAATATTTTGAGGGTTAAATTTCGAAAATTCTAAAGTCACTTATTATTGAAGTTGGAAATACAGTGTGTACGTGAGAATATTTCAGTGCGTTTTGTGTCATATTCAATTGGTGCTTTTTTTGTAATTCAATAATTTGAGGTTAACTTTTTTAGCTCGCCATAACTTGAGTAAAAGAATATTAGAGTAATAGTAAGTAAAAGAATATATAACTGTTTTGTATTTAGAACAGTTGTATTGTTGCACAAAACCAGTTTGTGTCATTTACGTCGAGTGCAATTTGATATAGTATGACAACGCTAAAAAACTTCGTATAAAAAATTAGAGTTAATAAAATAAGGATTAACTATATCATCACCTTAAAATACGTCAATAAAATCAATATGTGTCAAATTAAGCAATGAAAATTTAAGTTTCTTGGTAAATTTGTTTTTTTAGGCTGTGATCGTTTCAATAAATTATTAAAGTCACCAGAGTTCACATTATAATAATCACAAAGGGATTTTAAAGTAGATATTTCAATTTGTGTCACTTTCATCAATGATATTTCGACAAAAATTAAACAGAAACAATATTTGCGTTCAGACTAAGTCCTAACTATAGCGCGTGACCTTCATGGCAAGCCTGTTCGGCGTGCGTCTGTAGTGACCACTAGAAGTAGACCCCCGGCTCGCTTCTTAACAAGTAAAACCATGGGTCAACCAGGCGCTGGAATTAGCAGTTACGATGTAGGTACTAACTCACGGAGGCGCGCGCGGGGTGATCTAGCTGACATACTCGACAAAGGAACTGATCGGTGGAGCGGGGCGCGGGTAGCCGCGGAGTGGGGCAATGAACTCATGCTTGTCTCGCCCCGACGTACCTTTTAAGCGGTCGCTTACTGTTTGTTTGTGTTTTGACTAGACTGTTGAGTACATTTTCGAAGATTTCAAGCATCGTGAAGTATGGGTAGAAAACGCAACGTATATTTTTTGTTTTAGTTTCGTTTTATTTTTGTCTTACTTTTGTTTTATTTTTGTTAATATTTTGTTTTCATGTTGTTTTTATTCTGTTTTTATTTTATACTTTTTTTTATACCATGATGGTGGCAAACAAGCATACGGCCTGCCAGATAGTAAGCCGTAGCCTATGGATGCCTACAACTCCAGAGGTGTCACATGTGCTTTGCCGACCCTTTACAAAAAGGAGGAGAATATCTCGGCCATTTTTGATTTTAGAGAAAAGTTTTTCAAATAAAACACGCTTATTTTAGCGTTTTCTATAAGGGAAAATCATAAAAAGTACATGTTATAAAGACGTCTAGGGCATGCAATACCGGTATTGCTTGTATGGGCTAATACCGGAATTCTGGGATTGCCCATACAAGCAATACCGGTATTGCATGCCCTAATGACGTCCCGTCGATGGTTTTTTTTTTCGAAAACCAAATTATATGTATACAAGTTCAGAGTCCATTATCTCGGCCATTTTTGATTTTAGAGAATTTTTTTTCGAATAAAACAAGCTTAGTTTAGCGTATTCTATATGGAAAAATCATAAAAAGTACATGTTATAATGACGTCCCGTCGATGGTTTTTTCTTTGAAATCCAAATGATATACAAGTTCAAAGTCTATTATCTCGGCCATTATTGATTTTAGGTGAAAGTTTTTTAAATAAAACACGCTTAGTTTAGCACGGAATAATCATAAAAAGTACACGTTATAATGTAGTCCCGTCGATGGTTTTTTTTTCGAAGTCCAAATTATATACAAGTTCAGAGTCCATTATCTCAGCCATTTTTGATTTTAGAGAAAAGTTTCACAAATAAAACACGCTTATTTTAGCGTATTCTGTACGGAAAAATCATAAAAAGTACTCGTTAAAATGATACCCGTCGCCATTTTATTATTTAAGTCCAAATTTTACTCCATGTAGTCAATCTTCAAAGTAAGGTAACTTCAAAGTTTTTGAGTTAAAAAAATGTTTCTAATTAAACTTGCTTATTTGAGTACATTCTACACAATAAGACAAAAAAAAGTATGTGTCACATTATGACACATACTTTTTTTTGTCTTACACCATTTCAACCAAAATAGTCCAAATTGTACTCAACCTTTAGGGCCCCATAACTTTCAAAACTATTGAGTTAAAAAAAATGTTAAAGAAAAGTTGCTTATTTGTATGTACTTTATACAATAAGTTAATAAAAACATAGCGTTATTATGACATCTGATGAAAAATTTATTAAGCCCAGCCCGGCTCTTTGCTAGTCCAACCGAGAGGCAGATAACGAAATTTTGATTTTCGCGTTTCACGATTGGCACTCTGTAAACAAACCGCCTTGATGCATAAATTACATATTTATTCGATACAAATGATCTGTGACAATTTGTCAAAATACTGTTTATATGGTAAACTAGGTTAACAGTGGCACACAGATCTGCCGTTGCAGACCGTTACGGACTACGGTGTAGTCATACGTTATATCAACATTAATTACTTAAGTTTTATATTACTGCTTTCTTTACTATGAAAAATAAAGAAGAGCGGCTAAAAACTCGCTGTTTGTGTTTGTCGCACTTATTACTATATGTATGTATAGAGTAATAATGTATAGAAAACAAACGAGCTGCTAGGCAGCGTGGCCGGTGCATGCACCCCGCTCGCGCCTTACCCTTCCCTGCGCATGCCCTTTACGCAAAAAAAGTTTTTGTTTTGAAAAATAAAAATAATCTATTGATTATAACGACACAAATTTCAAACATTGTTTCGATACTCTTTTATAAAAATACTAACGCAAACATTAATAACTTTAATATTTTATTGTACTGTTCAGAACAGGTGGTCTGTACTGAACAGGGTTCTACAAGAAAAAAAAATTAAATAAATAAATATCATTCATTAATATGGCACAAATTTATTCAAATACTAGATACCGATATTTTAGAAAGCACAGTACCTAATCAATCGACTCTAATTTTATATAGGCTTATAAAGGTCCACATGTTTGTGCTGATTGAATGTCAGTATTCCCATTGACGAAAGTGACACAAAACGCGTGCGTGCGTCAGTAACAACTTTGCTGTTACAGTGAAAAAACAATTTTGATCTCTAATTTTATATTCACCGAATAATGTTTAAAAACAGAAATGTCTAAGTTTCTACCTAAGCAACAACCTAGGATGACACAAATTATTATTATTAGCTAAGTTGGATGCCCTGAATTCTGTAAGTGAAAAATAAGCATCTTTAATATTATCGAAACTTCATAATTTATCGGTACGGGTCTACACATATTTATACGAACTTAATATTTTTAAACAGAACTCTATGTTGAGTATACATTACAAGAATATTATTTTTATTTTTTACAAGAGCTATAAAGTAATGCCAACTTATAAAAAAGTTACAACAAGTATACTGTCATAGTATTCACTACGATGAAGATTGTAAAGAGAATTTTTAGTTTTTTAGCATTACAAGAAGCTTCTTGTAAATATAATTATTGTAACGTTTATTCAATGAATTGTAAAAAAAACTAGACTTCTCGTAAATATCATTAAACAGAACTATTTAGTGCATATTAATGTTTGAATAGTTCTATTGAATTCAAGATATAGTAAACGTAAACATAGAGTAGTTTTCCTTACAAGAATGTAGTATCCGTTACAATAAATCTATTTTACTAATCGTTCTGGTAGTATTGTTGGAATTTTTTCTTTCCGTGTACTTAGTTAGGTATAGTCTGGCAAACCATTTCTCTCAGTAGAAAAGCGCGAAAATTTGAAAAATCGCGGGTTGGCAACACCTGTCTTTGAATAATTCGATTAAATTCGATAATTGTGCATAATTTGTGTTTTATCTGTGGCATGTAACTTTTTAAATTTAAAAAGTTAATTTTGTTTACTTTCATTTTAAAGTTTCAGATTGCGTTTTATATTATTTACTTATTAATATAATATCTGCCACCACTGTTCAATAAATTAATGTACTTACTAAGATAGCTTAGCTGGGGTATTAATGTAGGTAGTGTACCTTAAATACCTTATGCAGGCATTTTGCTTGATAAATGTGGCTTTGAGGTTATGCAGAGTTTTGTATTGAATTATCATTTGAAGTTCTTTCTTTCAGTGTAAATCGGATAATTAAAGTGAAAACTGGTGCCAAATGAAGTCCAAGAACGTTTGGTGCTCAATATTGTCGAAAGAAAGCGGTAAAAATCAGGTTTAACAAGCAGTACCTACCTACAAGCACCAAGCACTCCGCTACCTTCCGATATTTTAACAAGTCTTTGTAATGTTTTCCTTGATATACCTAAGCAATGTGTACAATAAATAAACATCAAAATCTCACGTGTTTTAATTATTAATTAATGATACACTTCGTACAATAGGTAAGTACCTAAAAATCGTTTTAAAACAATGAAAGGAAATCATAATTAGGATTATTACTGAGTAATTATGCATTATGCAGCTAAGTAAACGTATTCCATTGTAAGCTGAAAAGTTGTATTTTCTAGTAGATATGCTGGTTTTCCTCAACTGGCCTTATGATTTTAGCTATCAATGTTTGTTCCCTTGCTGGGTTTCAACACTTTTAACTATTGTATTTTGACCGCATAATTTCCACCTCCGATCTTCTGTCCTTTTTAGATGTTGGTTATTTCAATTTCTTCGCACATTTTAATTCATACAAAAGTCATACATAATAATAGGTATATCATGTATCAGACTCCAATTATTTTACACAATGCAGAGTAAAAATTCTCCACAAACTTTACTGACATACGGCTGACGTACCTACGGAAGAGCGTGGCCATTTTGTTCGATCTACATTGCTGCTTTTCTATGGAGCAATGCTGCTTTTCGATTCGCCCTAGAGTGTTGCTATATTTTTGTTTGATGTACATTGCTACTGCGTTCGTTGGCTGGCCAGACTATAGTTAAATTTGAAAAAAAAAAATTTTTAGAGGGGCGCTCCATAGATGTAACTAAATAAAAAAAAATTTTTAACCAAATATCAACATGTGACACATCAATCGATAGGTCTTTAAAAATAACATTGAGTTTTCTTTGACCATTTTGTGATTAAGTGAATATTTTCTGAAATAATCGCTTCGAAAGTCAGAAAAATTGTGTCCCCCCCCTGTAACTTTTGAACCGTAAGTCCAAAAAATATGAAAAATTTTGAGGCGATGTGCCTTATCATATACTTTCTACTAAAATTATTTTGAACATTATCGGTTCAGCCATTTTTGAGATATCTCCAAGAAACTTCTTCCATAGGCATCAGATACTACCTTTTGATATTAGTTTGGTTCTTATTACATTGAAGGTACGGAACCCTCCTATGCGTGGTCCGACACGCACTTGGCCGGTTTTTACTATTGCAACATAACTTCACATTTTATAACGGTTTTGTCAAGAGCATATGTCGTCTTAGGCATTTGTTATTCGTTTAAAATTCAAGGTCACTTATATTTTGACAAATTCTTTTCGATTATGCTCACGTAATCTATTGATTAAACTGTTATAAAATGACAGATGATGTTGAAATAGTTAAATGCAATAGTATGGTAAAGGAAAATATATCTTGTATAATCTTTTCTTGTTGTTATTAAGAAATATCTATTTTCAACACACCTGCTCGTAACGAGGTTCTTATTCTACCGCTTTTATGCTCATAATCCTAGATATTAAACACCCGTGCATTTCACAATAATTATCCAACTAGTGGAATAATTTAATAATCCGATCAAGTGACGTTTGTACTCTAGTACCAAGTTGTACGTACGCAGACGAATCGTTGTAATGTAGTCGGGTATTACCTTTACTTTTTTTAACTCTTTATGTATATATTAAAAATATACTCATTTACGATAGAATACAAATTATACAATCCTGATTGTGAACAAGTGAACAAGAATCATTTCAACTTATTATATTACTCGTAATACACAATAAATTACGTTTTAAACAGGAATTGTCTGTTTTAATATTGGCTGTTTGGCATTATACGAGGGGCGTCTGATAAGTCCTAAGCCTATGGTAGAAAAAAACGATATATAAATAATAACTTATGTTTATTTTTCAATATAATCTCCCTCTAATTCAATGCATTTTTTACATTTTTTAGGGTTCCGTAGTCAACTAGGAACCCTTATAGTTTCGCCATGTCTGCCCGTCCGTCCGTCCGTCCGTCCGCGGATAATCTCAGTGACCGTTAGCACTAGAAAGCTGAAATTTGGTACTAATATGCATATCAATCACGCCGACAAAGTGGTAAAATAAAAAGTGGATTTTTTTATTTATTAGGGTACCTCCCCTATACGTAAAGTGGGGAGTGATTTTTTTTTCATTTCAACCCTAACGTGTGATATATTGTTGGATAGGTATTTAAAAATGAATAGGGGTTTACTAAAATCATTTTTTGATAATGTAAATATTTTCGGAGATAATCGCTTCGAAAGTCGGAAAAATTGCGTCCCCCCCCCCTGTAACTTTTGCACCGTAAATCCAAAAAATATTAAAAAAATTGAGAAGATGTGCGTTATGATAAACTTTATAGGAAAATTATTTTGAACATTATAGGTCTAGCCATTTTTGAGTTATTTCCAAAAAAACTTCTTCCATAGGCATCAGATACGACCTTTTGGCATTAGTCTTTAACTCTTAAGTGGGTACACTTACTGTGACGGACGGAAAACTACGGAACCCTACACTGAGCATGGCCCGACACGCTCTTGGCCGGTTTTTATACAATGCTTTTAGGCCGTTAAAAAAATATTCTTTAGATTGGCCTTCAAAATGCTCCTGTACAGCCGCCTTCATCTCTTCATCACTGCCAAATCGCTTTCCCCGTAACTATCTCTTTAAATTACTGAACAGAAAATAATCGCTAGGGGCTAGGTCTGGACTGTAGGGAGGGTGGTCGATTTCATCGAAGCCTATTTCCTTCAGAGCCTGCCTCGCAACCCGGGCGGTGTGAACGGATGCATTGTCTTGCAAAAACAAAATGCCTTTCCTTAGTTTGCCCCTCCTTTTCTCAACTACCGCTTCTTGCACCTGTCTCAATAGATTGGCATAATAAAGTGCATTTATTGTAGAACCTTTGGCCAAATAATCTATTAAGAGAATGTCATCACAGTCCCAAAACACAGTGGCCATTAACTTAGATGCCGATTTTTGCACTTTAAACTTCTTCGGTGGTCTTTCACCCTTTTCAATCCACTGCATGGATTCAGACTTACACTCCAGATCATACTGCCTGGTCCATGTTTCATCAACAGTTACTATTCGGGAGCAAACTTCATCTATACCATCTCCGCACAGACCTAAAAACGCCTGGGAAGTTTCAACACGACGTTCTTTATCGAACGCCGTCAGCATTTTTGGTACCCAGCAAGCAAGGGTCATGTTCAAATGTTCATGTAAAATCTCCCCAACCCGTTCTTTACTAATGCCTACAGTATCAGCTATTTGCCAAACTTTAACTCTCCGGTCTTCTAATACCAATTTTCTGACTTTTCTTACATTTTCCTCAGTCACCGCCGATATTGGCCTCCCAGAACGGGGATCGTCTTCAATCGACTCCCTACTCAGTTTAAATAAGCGACTCCACTTTTTGACCGTAGCATAGGAAGGCCCAGAGGCACCATAAATACTAGCCATTTCTTCAAAAATACATTGCAGTGATTTAGCACATTTTGTAAGGAACTTAATTACAGCACGGTGCTCAATTTTCGTTATATTTGTTGATAATTCAGACATGGTGAACTTTGCCGTTGAATATCTCAAGAAAAATTCAAACAAATATGACATGATTTTGTATTTAATAATTTGTTTTTAAATGGCCTTTCTAGTGGCCAGTACCATAAACGCATATACGACCTCGAAATACCATAGGCTTAGGACTTATCAGCCGCCCCTCGTACGTTCGCGCCTTTGGCTCAAGCTGCACGCACATCCAAAAAAGAAAATTGCGCGCCATTTATAAGTTAACCTCAAATCGTTGTTTATTTGTTAGATTTTTCTCGTCGTGTTTTATTAATTTACACAAATTATATTTTCAATTAATAAGAGGACAACTTTAGCGTTAATTTTACCTTTGGATATATTTCAAAATTGTGATACATACTAGTAAAATGTCACCATAAAAATCTAGTGAGCAATACGTTAGAAAAAAATACTATAATTTATTGCACAATAAATGTGAAGTCTTTAATTTTATGAAATGATTTGAAAAAGAGTTCCAGATACTCAATAACATCACAAAAAAGGTTAGTTAAATTTAATTATCTTAGCTTCGTAAGTACCTCTATCCTGTAAACATTCTGACAATTAATGTATTTATCAAAAGTTATTAATTATACTATTCTGTTATTTCCTCGCAAGTGTGTTGAAAAACGTCGTATGAAACGCGTGTGCTTGATCATTCCATAGCTCAGCTTCCTTAGCGCACTCACATGCGTTCGTGCGCACAATATCGCTTCGTATGTATTATTTATTGTATTAGCACACTTGTATCATAATGTACTAATAATAGCTAGCGCGACATTAAAAACTGTTAGATAATATTTTTTACTATAAGTAATCATATCATATTCTCTAACTAAAAAAGAAAATCGCACTTGTGAGTTATCGAAGCTTAAAACTGTTCGCGTACTGTACGTAACTGCAACTGTGCCGAAATATCGGGTGCTCGAAAACTCTCATATAATACACGGTAAATACCCCGTTACAAATAATAGTTATAATACTAGTTGAATGCTAGGTTACGGTATTTAGCTGTGTGTGACTCATTTGTATTATATTATTCCGTTAGTACTTACTTTTACTTACAAGTTAAACTTGATCTACTCGTATATATGTATATTCGGTGTCAATAGAAAAATAAAATAATGTAAACAAACGCAAATGCGTAGAAGAGCGTGTTTGTGAAGCAATAAAGGTATATATTATACCTTCATTGCTTTACAATCACGCACTAATAAAGAACATCCATGGTTTCATTGTCATCTTATACACATTAACTTGTTATTTATATTAATTTTTAGTAAAAACATCTAGTTATAGTTCAGTGAAAACGAGTTTCGTTAATAATATTTTTTTGGCTAGAAAGGCAGCCATACTTGTTTACCTTATTTTATTTTTATATTGAAGCCGAATTAGTTCTCAACTAAGCTAAGTAAGTACTTTTACTTAATAAGAAAATCTACCGTCTGTGTCTTCGTATAGCTAAGGTTACCTAATGAACTATATGCAGTAAATCTTCTATATCACATTATTGTAGTTAGGTTAGTAAAATTGTAGGTACCTACGCAATTCAAACCCTAAGATTGTGAGTAAGATGAAGTTTTAATCAGGAATCAAACACGGGTTTTATTCTCATACAAAGGAGATCGTCAATTTTTGTCAGGCGATTTGCCCCAGCTTATAAAGGTACATATAATTATGAAATAGGTATCAAAACGTTCGCCTTAATTTCTAGATCAGGGCGGTCACAAAATAATCATGAAATCTAACGGGAAAATTGAGAAATCGGTGATGAAAAAACATGAATTTGATAAGGACAATATTTAAAAGCGTACATGTTTATGATTTCCAGTATAACACAAAATAACTACCGGTTTTTTAAAGAATATCTACAAAATCTGCCATGATAATGAAACGAAAATCATAATTAAATAATAAAAAGTCATAATTTGATCCTGCCGCTGATTGCTTGTATTTGGGTACACAAAGATAATGGCTGTCAAACTATCATTGCTACTATTAACTAAACAATCGTATCACTTATGTTATGTATGACAAAGAGATAAGGTTTAGCACTGTTAGTGCGCTACTACTACTTAGTATCCATGAAGTTATAATTTTAAATTATACTCTTGGGCCACAAAGTGGGGCGAAAGAGAGAGTAATATATGGAGCTGCGTATCGATTTGACTTAGGGAGTTATGACGCCATTAGACAATAATGCCAGCATGACAACAAGTCAAAATATCAATGTGTGTCAATTTTGTAACGAGTGCGAGTGAGGCAACGCCCCCATATTATCCCCTCTATCGGACCGTTTTTTCTAGTCACCTATGAGCGACTGTTTTGCACGGTAATAAGGTTCATCTGTGGTTAGGGAAAAAGTGCAACAATCACATCAACTTTTTATAAATCCAAACTAGTATCAGACATTACTAAATTGAAAAGAAATGCGTTTCGTTATTCTAAAGAGCATGATATAATGCCGTCATAACGCCTTAAGTCAAAACGAGACGCAGCTCCCTATATTACCCTTTCTTTCGGCCCCACTTTGTGGCCGAAGAGTATACTCCAGTTTAAAATTATAACTTCACGCGGCAGACTTGAATGACGGTGACGTCATACATTGACAGTGTCAAACTAGAATCATAATTCATAAACTAGATTAGCAAAGTAAACGTAACTCCTTTCTGAAAATGTCCTTTTCGTCCCAGTCCAGGTAAAGTTAACCTTATGACAATGCTGTAAAGACGTTAACAACTTATTAAGCACTATTTGGATCGCGGAAGGATCAACGAAATTACTTTTTATTTTGTATTTCTAATTCCCGTTTCACTTTCATGGAATATTTTGTCTAGTTATGTAATAAAATAGGTATTTGCTTAAAATTGCAGAACTAACCTTATACGAGACCATATCGCAAGTGGGCCTGGAATTGGCGATCTCCTTTACTACTGTTCAATTTCCGTATCTTTCTTTTTATCTACAGTCACCGGCAATAGTATATTCCTACACGAAGACCGCAAAAACAAAAATATGTGCCACGAACCACTAAAAACCCCAGACACTCCAAATTATTTTTGTTATTGCTAATTAATCTAGAGTATTTATTTTTCAATCGGTTAATTATTTCGGAAGATATTCGTATGTTTATTTTTCCTTGCAATTATATTCAATTGTTAAACTTACATTTGTTCCGTTGTTGTCACATCTCTATATATATATATATATACAGGGTGGAAAGATAAGTCGGGCCCTGGAGGGAAACTACCTTAAAACCTTGAGATAGCTCAATTCGCTCAAGGGAAACATTCTTTTATTTTTCCTTAAAACTAAAACTGCATTCACAGTTTTTTCTTAATTTTCACTTTATTCCATACTAATTGTATGAAAAATATTATTATTATTATTTATGTGTTCTCTTGTGCCCTGAACTTGGTTGGTATTTAGAAGTTTTTATCCTCGTTGGAAACAGGATCGATTGGCATCAATTGTCATAAAAATTATTTATGGCAAAAATTACAAAATAAATACTTTTTTTGAAAACGGTACTCTTTTCCAAAAATTTGTAAATGCAGTTATGTCCCTTTAAAGAAATTAAAGAATGTTTCCTTTCGGTGAATTGACCTATCTCAACGTTTTAAGGTAGTTTTCCTCCAGGGCCCGATTTATCTTTCCAGCCTGTATACTCGTATATGTGTCATGTCATGTTAACCTATCAACTTACTTTGTCAATTTGTATAACATGACATTTAAGATGACATACTTTGACAATGAAAAACAAATTTGTCAAAGCTGCCAGCTATTATTAAATATTCAACCTTTATCTCCTAACCTCTCAATAGATTGGTAAACTGTAGTATTAGAAACTTTTAGACTCAACACGTAAAAAATTGGAAAATTAACGAAAAAGTATACCCATGTTAAGATATACTGCAATCGATTCCACTCTCGATTCTCCATAAACGGTTTTCAAGTTTTTAGTCTTGGAAGAAACACGTTGTACTCGTATGTAGGGCCAAAAGAGCGTGTTATTATTATAAGATACTATTGCCGGTGACTATACTATCGGGTTCAGAATTGCATGGCCAATTTATGAATGAATTCATTGATAAATTGACGATGCAATTTTGAACCTGATGGTACCTACCTATAATTGTGCCGTTATAAGTTTTATAGCATAATATTTTTAAATGTGCCTGACTACTCCGATAATTTATTGTCCTTACCTAAATTACATTTCAAAATATCGGTTAAATAAGTATCTCCGTCTCTTCGATCGTTCCCTCATGACTGAGCATCGTGGTAATCACCGATTGATCTGTACTTCGTGTGAATGAACCGTCTCCAACGGCTTCTGTCCATGGCGTTCTGTATAACAGGCGTATAAAGTTTAGAGGAAGATGCGTTCTTTATTTGATCTGTCGTTGGATCGGATCTTGGCGTTGATTGATAACCCCCTTTTGTTCCAAACATTGTTAAGGCCAGTCACAGCGTCCATAATTTAAAACAAAAAGAACCGACTTCACTTACCTACTCTCCACCTTTCCAAAAGCAAACGTACGAGCTGCTGTAAAAAATACTCATTTCACTATAAGTGTGCCTATAATAGTTGAAGAGTTATGCTCTGTGAAGTTATAGTCTTTCAAACAAAATAAGAATTTTCAAATCGGTTCAGCCGTCTTCGAATAAGTAATCGGTCAACGTGATATACATAAAAAAATTGCAAAAACAACGATCCCGACGAATAGAGACTTCCTCCTTCCTCCTTCGAAGATCCTTCGAAGTAGTTATAGCGGTTGCAATTGGATTGCAAGGTGCTATTTCGATGTTTAGTTATAAGAACCTCCTGAAAAAGCAAAAGTAATATTTATGATTTATAAAATTGAGGAAGCCACCAATAAATAAGTTACAAAATGGTAAGTCGGCGCTACCCTGCTAACTGACAACATGCTGTCAACAACTACACAGTCGTACAGTCACGAGCCTGGATTGTTGAGCCACTTGCTATTGTTCGTAATTTAGCCGTGTTATTAATGAGTTAATGACCGATGTTACCGACTAGCTGTCAACTCTCAGTTACATCGGTCATTTATTAGTATTACACGGCTAAGTGGTCGCTTTTATACTTTGCCGTTGACGGCAAATTATCGTCACGATTAACATTCTTACTTTACTATTTGAGTGCCAGTGAAATTGTGGTAGCAACACTAGCAACACGCAAACTGACACAAAGGATTTTTTTTCTTTAAAAGTTGATGCGTTCTTCCGAAAGGCAGGTTTTATCTTCTACTTGCTTAATTACTTTAATAATTTTTAATAAGGTACAATCGTGAAGTTGCCGGTTTTAAGTGTTTAACAATGCAATTCCTCATTTTTTGGCACTTGTTGATAAACAGTGTCTTATGTACCGAGTATAACTGCATTTTAACCGTCCCGCGAACACATTTGCACCTCGTACTTGCATTAGTGGATTATCACTGTGGACCGCGAGATTTTTTGTGAAGGAAATTGCCCCCGCTCTGAACGAAATACTGGATCCGCGCCTGACCCGACATAAGCCGAATTCTGCTACTTGATGAGGTAGGGTTGCCTACGGTCTACTTTTCATCGATGTGTTGTGTAAAAACAATATTGTATGTATGTATATAATTTGTGCCAAAACTTTGCCTACCATAAAAGTATCCAAATCACTAGGCGGGCCTGCAATATTAGATGAGTGCCCTTGATATGTCTGGTCTATTATTTTAAACGATCCTGACTTGAGACAATAGCTCAACCGTAACTGTGTTAGACATACCTACATCCGTGCCCGTTACAAATAAATAATACTTAAGTATTTATTATTCAAGTAGGAAAAGTTGTTGTTTGCCTCTCGTGGTTATATTGAGACTTGATACCTGAACATCAGGTTCCAAAATTGGGCCTGGAGTGCGATTTTTGAATCTCACCAAGTGACTAATTCTCACCGATTTGAGTGATTTACTTTCGGAAATCACTCACATCGGTGAGAATTAGTCACTTGGTGAGATTCAAAAATCGCACTCCAGGAATGTAACGCGGGGTTCAAAAAGTGGAATCTTAAGCGTTACAAGGGTATCAAATCAAAAGGCACGAAGGGCGAACAAACGTTGGCTGCCGTGTATAATACAAGATTTTTCACCACATCAGCGCGAGAAAGTTACAAATTGTAAAACATTAAAATCCAAAGTCAAATGAGCAATTAACATTTACAAGTTACCTAATTCAAAATCATTACTTTAAAGTTCATCCTCCCAGCCCCCGTAATGAAACAAGTACCTAAAACTGGCACCTTCTTTCCCCTGTTGTGGGTAACATGTGTTTATCACCGCAGCTTTTAAGGGGATGAAGAGCGCTTTTTCGAAGTGGTGCGGTAAAAATAATTTTCCAAATCGGGTTTTCGTAGGTACTTATATGATTGATTACATATACTTACGCCTATTATTGCATCAGAGGTAGGTGTGTACGGTCACGTCTGAAAATATGGATATATTTAATGTGACTAGAAAATGTATCCAAAACTTTACGCCTTGGTAATAGAGCCGCGGCTACATATTTTTGTTACATTACATTATAAATGTATTATTTTTTTCAGAGGTGACTCTACAGTTTCGGACTTTAATTGTGCAGCCATTTACGGTACAAGTTATTTTCTTTTGTAAACAATCAATTTTCTTTTGTTTTGTTTTGTTGTTTTTTTCTTTTGTTTGGTTTTCTTTTTGTACTAAAGTACTTACTCTATGAAATGTCCAATCTAAAGTGAATCCTAAATAGCTCAACGATTAGCGAACGATAGCAACAACAATTAAAGTCTGTACCTACTTATTCTACTGCTCTATCAGTACTTAATTTGAATGCAAAGCATGCGAATAACTGCAACTCGCGTACCTACGTATAAAATAAATGCATACCTATTCTAAACATATAACACAAATTCATGATGGATTTATGTCTCAGTCGATCATTTAATTAGTGTGTTACTTAGAAACAGGTCACGGCGCCATTGGGTGCTGCATACGTTGCGTAATGCACTGTCGGAGTTATTAGAGGAAGTCTACCTGTAGGTGTAGGTACTAGTTTGCTAATCGCCCGCAAGCGCCCGGGACGCTTGTCTTGCCCCACACGCTTACAGTGTCCCGCGAGATCATGTTCGTTTCCTTGCTTTGCTTTACCATCCTAGCGCTGGCTAGGGCCGAGTCATTCTGCGGTGACAATGTGCGGTGGTCACATCGGTTGA
This sequence comes from Pammene aurita, assembly GCA_947086415.1. Lineage (NCBI taxonomy): Eukaryota > Metazoa > Arthropoda > Insecta > Lepidoptera > Tortricidae > Pammene > Pammene aurita. The sequence goes on from OX352289.1 coordinate 23,937,139, forward strand.
ACATAATGGACGCTTATGGGGTGTGGCACGGCGTGGCCTTCGCGCAGCACACCCCTGACATGACCAATAAGCCCAACGAAGTGGGCTGCGTCACACTTTACATCAGTGATGCTACTGGCGATTACCAATTCGATTGGCTCGATTGGAGTGTGAGTAAACTGTATTTATCGATTATCAACGCATTCAGTTGTAATGTACAAGTAAACTAAATAAAATGCAGCTGTAGATATAGGTACTTATGTCGACAACAGGTACAGCAACGTGGACGATTAGGTATTTAAAATGCTCGGGACCTGAATTTACTCATAGTAAAGTACAAGAGCGAGTCACTTTCAGCGGCGCAAGATTGTCGTTAATTTATAGTGCTCTTTTGAAATCACTCTGTTTCGGCTCCTGACTTTACACTTGCAATATTTTAATAATTAAATAAATAGTAGATTGGTGTTATATATTATTTGACAATTAAAACGGGACATGAAAGCATACTATATTTAAGGGCCTCCTAGCCCAGTCGGTAGTGACACTAGTGACACTGCCTACGAAGCAGGAGGTCCCGGGTTCGAATTCTGGTAAGGGCAATTATTTGTGAGTTTTTCACAGATATTTTTTACTTGAGTTATGGATGTTTTCTACGTATTTAAGTATATCTATATCTATCTATTGTATCGTCGTCTAGTACCCACAACACAAGCTTTATTGAGCTTACTGTGAGACTAGGTCGATTTGTGTAAGATTGTCCTATAATATTTATTATTATAAAATAAATCTGTCTCCATTTATAGGTGAGACAAAGGTACAACGCCAGTAACTGGTGGTCACGCGGTGGCAACAACAACCCGTGGGGCGCCGCGCCGGGCTCGTGGTCCTCGCGTCGGCGCCGGGATCTCTTCCAGCAGCGGCGCATGCGCGTGCTGTGGGACGAGGACGGACAGACCATGGAGCAGACTTACGACTACTCACCCGAGGAGCCCGGCCTCTGGACCATTGAACAGTGGAGGCCTGGAGAAAGAGAGCTGAGGGCCAGGGGTGTAGGTCAGTCAGTAAATTATTACATAGATCAACGCAAAATCACTTGTGGCATTGATTGTTATTAATAGCTCTACTCGGGAGAAGCACACAAAGTATGAAAATAATAGCACTATCGATTTATCATTTGCACGGGGGGCTTAGCCAAGATGAAACGATTGTCATGTAGCCAAGATGACAATTGTTTGCAGAAAACGAATGGAAACGCTATCCGTCTTTCTATCGCACTAATATGGAAGAGTGAGCTAGAGCGTGTAGCGTTTCGTTTCGTTTTCTGCTAACGATTGTCGTCTTGGCTACAGGGCCAGAACTCACTGTAGTAAGGAGGAAATCATTTTATTTCCGTCTTAGAACTCCCTTGGTGTAGAAGCATGCGGCCCCGTAATACGCGTATATTATCACTAGCTTTTGCCTGCGGCTTCGCTCGCGTTAAATACGGGGTAACAAACCATACAAACTTCCACCCCCCATTTTAGGGAAGTGGGGGGTTAGAAAGAGACAAAAAGTAGCCTATGTCACTCTCCATCCCTTCAACTATCTCCACTTAAAAAATCACGTTAATTCGTCGCCCCGTTTTGCCGTGAAAGACGGACAAACAAACAAACACACACATACACTTTCCCATTTATAATATTAGTATGGATTTACGCATACTTACAGAGTCGCGTGCGTATCATTAACAGTCATTATTTTTATATTTTGGTTTGATCTTGTTTAAACCCTCTGTTTAGCGCGGACTTAACCACTGAAATTTTATAGTCATACTCGTATTAGGTAATGTCATAGCATAGGTCATAGCCGTGACGTGAGTTAGGTACTTTCAATCTTTTAATACAACATTAATTATAGAGAAAAATATTCGTCGCTTCAGACTGAGACTGCTATTAGCTTTATTTCAATAGTTCAACTGGTTTTTTTAAGAAGTGTAATTTTTCCCAGATTTGTGGTATCCCGACGACCCTCCAAGACACCCAGAAGTGATTCGACTCCTGAGACTAACTAAGGATGAGATGATAATCAACCACTGCACCGAACTGGGGGACGGAGGGGTATTCTCTCTGATCCTGCGCAGGTTTCCGGTGCAGGTGCGGCGCTGGGAGAAGCTTGAGTGGCAGAAGTTCCTCATGAGCTACGGACTCACCTTGCCGTATCGGTACTTAGCGGTCTGTGCGGGTTGTGCCCCTGGTACATCTTTACTGTGTTTATTTGCCGTTACAACTTTGTTGAGATTACTGTAACTAATTTTTGTAGATATGACATTGGAATAGTTAAATATTAACGGAAGTTTTTTGATTTGTTGAAAAACCACTGTAAATATTTAAGTAAGTGATTTTTACCTAACCTTTGATAACGGAAAAGCAAAAAAAAGGTTATGAATTAAGATATAAGCATACAACATTAGTAAATATATTCATTTCACAACCTTTTTTTACCCGGCTACCGAAGGATAGTTTTACTACCTAATAATATAAGTATACGTAGGCACATTCCGTAAACTGAAGAAAACGGTCTTAGACATATCTACATTTATGTACAGACAGCGGCACATCCAGCTAACCGGGCAAAGTGTTCAAAATTATCTTTTTTTAAACAAAATCCCGTCACAATCAACCTCGCCCGCTTAGCTACTTCTGCTGCTGACTACTTAGGTCATATATTTATGACTTTATGTATTTCGAAGTTATCTAAATACATTTGTACATATTTTTGGAGCAGAATGACTAGTAATGCTGTGGTAGAAAAAAATATTTAAAGAGATTAAATTATTAAAAAGTTTTAAACATATTATTTTCTTTTAATGAATGCTATTTACTACTGAACAGGGGTAATTTATTCTTAAATTATATATTAAAATTACACCATTAACAGCCAACCAACCTAAACGGTCTTGACGTGGCTTTCCGAAAGCACAAACCTATGTATATCCTTAACATACTTATATAAGATGATGACACGTTAAATTTTGTAACAAAATTTACGTGTAATGAATGCACAATGAGCAATAATATATCTTAACAAAGTGAAAAATAATCTATTGATGTGGTCCAAAGATACCAGCCCCCAAATTTCAAAATAGAACGAATTTTAAAAGAAATGTAAAATAAATTGTACCTACAGCAAACCAATAGGTAAACGGAGTTTTCAACGCTCCATCGAAAATCTGCAGGTATTACCGATCTATGTGTTAAAGTAATTAATTATGAAATAGTCATGAAATAGCACCAAACATCAAAACAATAGACAACTCATCTCTTCATCTCCCAGGGTCACCTGTTTTAGACGAATCTTTTCCGGACTTTGTTAATGAAAATTGTCAAAAATTTTGTACCTTTTCAAATCGCTTGCACCAAATCAATACCCTACATATGGCCTACACAATTATAAAATACTGCCTTTTCATCCCAAGATTTACCTATGCACTCCGTTGCAGTAATCTTTGGATGTATCCCGACCTTGTGGAGAAACTCGACAACATAATCGTAACGGCCTCCTAGCCCAGTTGGTAGTGACCCTGCCTACGAAGCAGGAGGTCCCGGGTTCGAATCCTGGTCAGGGCATTTATTTGTGTGTCTATAACAGATATTTCTTCTTGAGTTATGGATGTTTTCTACGTATTTAAGTATTTATCCATATTTATCTATTATACACGGTGTAACATGAGGAAACCGAATAATTTTAACAGCGTATTCCTGATCATAATTGGAGACTTAAATGTCGTATAAACTTTTCTGGATTTCGCGAAAAAAAAATTTTTTTTTGTTGCTTTTTTTTTGTGTGTTTTGTGTTTAACATAAAAACATAAATGTTATTGGTAAAGATGTCGATTAAAATAAATTAGTACATTTTTTTCGAAAAAATAGTTTACGTAAAGTATTCCTTGGCACTTTGATATCTGTCAATAAGAATGTCTAGACTAGACCCCATAAAGGGTGAAATCACCATCAAAAAAGCGTTTTGCACTGAGTCACATTAAAAAATGTTTTTTTATTTAATTCTAAAACTAGGCGAATTCCAGAAAAGTTTATACGACATTTTAGTCTTCAATTATGATCAGGAATACGCTGTTAAAATTATTCGGTTTCCTCATGTTACACCGTGTATATATCATTGTCTAGTACCCATAACATAAGCCTTATTGAGCTTACTGTGGACCTATAGTCGGTGGTGTACACTTATTTATACGGAAAATGATGATGATGGAATTTCCATTTGCAGAGCTTATCCTTTAGGCTCTAAGATTAATTTAAGAAGGGGAGCCAATCAAATTTCTGATGAAAATTTTTGACGAAGTGGGGGGTGCCCCCCATAATTAATTAAAAATAAAATAGAGCTATATAGTCAAGTTTGATATCATTTTCGTGTAAAACAATGCCGAATTCATTTTTGGTATTTTATTTATGCCTTTCCATATAAGAAAACGGAGAAAACATAAAAAATATGAAATCAATGTTTGATATTTTTTTTTAATAAATGCCTATATAATTTTTATTGATGGTCGTAACATGAAAAAAATATTTTCGTGATAAAGCCCTGTTATTCCCCTTTATAAAAAGTATATAAATCCGATATTGGTTACAATATCTTTAACGAAAAAAAACAATATTAATAGGCCTGTTATCAACCACAATCTAATTATGTAGGAAAAACGATGTGGTTTGAGCTCTAATGCTTGCCTAATTATATCTTTCACAACTAAATGGACGTCAACCATTTTAAACGCTATTATTTACTTTGCCTTAGTATGCTTGTTATAATCCTTAAGTGAAATAAAGAGATCGTTTAGAAGATACCGGAACCGGTTACCAATAAAAGGGTATTAGATCGAGTGAGTATTTGGTAGGGTTGTTTTTAAAAACTATCAATTTAGTAAGCACATCATTGCGTTACCCAAAGGTAAGCGCTTGTCGGGTACGGATTGGAGGAGTAGAGCAGAAGATCGAGCACAGTGGCGTCCAGCAGTGGACTGATACTGGCTGCTAATAATGATAATGTAGCGCTTACTAAAATGAAAATCCAAAATGACGTTTACCTATCAAGCTAATTTCATCTCTATTGCTAAGACATTAGACAGGGACATAACATTGAATATAGGGTAACTATATAATTTTGTAACCAAATAATAGGGTTACCCTATCGAAAAGAGTTATCAAATAGAGGAGTACTCCGGTCCCTGTTATCTAGTGACGTTTTCAAGTGAAAGGTACATCATTGGGGATTATCAATAAGGGCCCATTCATTTTTCTAGAGAGAAAACTTGAGTGGTAGGTATACATCTTTAACTGAGGACAGTCTGTTGGCGAATAGTGCGCTCTAAAATTAAAATAACAAATTTGTGTTGTACCTACTTAGACATTACATAAACTTATTTGAAAATTTGTTAATTTATTATAACTAATATTTACATAACTAAATGCAAGTCTGCATATCTACATGCTTCATCCCACATCTCCATAATTTTGTGGTTGAAATTTTACCCTCGTCCTGTTGACAACTTGATCCGATATCTGGTGCACACCTTAAGTTCTGATGACAATTACATTTTAATAGATTCAGTATCATTGTAAATCCAAGATGGCTGCCGCTACAGAATATCGCGTATTACATATTTCTTAACAACCCCCTCAATCAAGTATAAAATGAAAGGGATTTACTAGTAGAACACAGTGCATTGCGGATCATAAAGTAAGCGGAGTTTAAGTTGAATCTTTTATCAACGGACAACGCCTAATATCATTATATTACATATGAACTTAGGTTAGGTACGCTACGCTAGTGGTGTAATGAATGGCACCTAGGACCTTTCGATTATTTTAGCCTTGAGTACAAGACCTGCATCATTATTTTCAATTAAACCGTTTAATATACGACGTATAACATACTAATTTAACTACTATTAGAAACGAGGTGTTTACCTAACTCAAATATACATGGTATACCATAAATACCATACCAATAATATTTTAATAGTATCTAGTCAAACAGAAAATAATTATTTTACTTATTTTATTTATGGCCTGGATACGAGACTTTCAAGCCAAATCTAAACTCTGCACTATAATGTGTTACAAATATAACAATTATTTTCCCCACTTCCCACAAAAGTAGGAACATTCATATTTTTTTTACAAAAACGGTTGAAGTTACCACAAAACTTTCAATGAAGGAAATATTCTTCATGAAATTCTCTACAATTCTTGCTTTTAAAGTATTTTGCTAAGACTTATAGTTTTCAATCTATGTGTCGCGAAAATTTTAACCCCCCCTTTTTACCCCCACCGCACCACAAATTTAGGTGGCTCTTCTTCCTAAAATGTCCTACGAGTCCTAAAGTCTCACTATGCAAAAGGAGATCCCATCATCACTAAAATCCGTATAATGCCCTTAGTTGTCGGGTGCACCACCGACTACTAGGTCGATTTGTGTAAGATTGTCCTATAATATTTATTTATTTATTATTTATAATCAAGGCCACTCTTTCATCTCTCGTCAACATCGATCTAGATAACAACCAGTGGTCCCAAGCCTCCCTTCCTATCAGGCATGGAGGTATTGGCATCCGGAAAATTTCGATCATCTCTCTACCCGCATTAATTTCATCAGTACATAGTATTAACAATTTAGTTGCCAAAATTTTAAAAAACCCACCTAACCTCAAAATTTCCTTTTCAACTGACGCTATAGACTTTTGGAGGGTAAATTGCCGGAGCTCTGATCTGCCCACGGTTCCCCATTTGCAGCGACAATGGGATGAGCCGCTCTGCGTGCTGGTACGGGATCACCTGTACGAAACGTTCACCAGCTCCGTGGAGCGTGCTTGTTTCCTTGCTTGTTCAAGATGGGAATCAGGGGCCTGGTTACAAGCTTTGCCCTCCAAAAATCTAGGCACGCTACTGAGCAACGAGACGTTTAGGCTATCCATGTCTGTTGGGCACAGGGCTTGTCTTATTTACGATCAGAAATAACTGCATAAAAATCGTCGATAACAATCGAGCTAGTAAATTTATAAAATATTTTTTACAGTGCAAGCACCTTAGTAAATATTTTACGAACATAACATTAGCATATAAACATTAAGAGGGGCGTTAATACCTTTAGTTACCTTACATAAACCATAGACATATACATTAAGAAGACGTAATCCCACGAAGATAAAACTGTGATTCCATAATGAGCCGCGATCTCGTGCACACACACTCACTTTTGACGTTTGAACCAATCACCGCTCGTCCACGAGTTGTAGATGTCTGCGTGTCGCGCGTAAACACGAAGAAAACGGCTTATTATGGAAGCACAGTTTTGTCTTCACGGCTTTACGTCTTCTTATTTTATACGTCTATGACATAAACGCAATATTTCACGGTCAAAGTCGCTATTTCATTATTTTCTCGTTCTTACTTAAAAAAGAGCAACTAACTTATTTACGTTAAAGGACCATGGGCAAAATGTCCCCACCCACCAACAGAATCGAAACATGTCTCATTTAATAGATCTTGGCAACCGGATGATTTTTTACTATGACGAGGATCACCATATGTATGGGGTTTTCTTGGAAAACCGTATTTTGTTTTCATATATATTTTGTTAAATTCATTGAGTTACAAGAAGGTTACAGAAACATTATGTTACTAGCAATAATAAACAACAACATTTCTTTAAAAAAAATACAGACGATTTGAGAACCTCCTCTTATTTTTGAAGTTGGTTAAAAAAAAGGAAAACAAAAATTCGCTTATAGAGCTATATATTTTTAGATCTACAATACTACTTAACATATGATACATATTATCAGTGTTAACTTAAAATTATTAATATTTTTAGCCAAAACTCTTAAAGAAAATTGAAGATGTTTGTCCTAAATATATGTATGTGACGTATATATATATATAAACAAAATACGGTTTTCCAAGAAACCCTATACAAAGGGCAATCCTCGTCATAATAACAAATCATCAGGTTGCCAAGATCTATTAAATGAGACATGTTTCGTTTCTGTTGGTGGGTGGGGACAGTGCCGATACAAATTTGCCCATTGTCCTTTGATCCATATTATGTATGTGCATACTCGTACATAGGATGTGTCAGAGTGTGCATTGACGACAACAACAGGAAGTCATACTTCCCTCTCCCTTAACCTCTCGTCGAAGAAGCTTGTTTAGATAATGCCTAATGTACAATGTTGAAATATTTTAACAAATCAAGTTCACCAATCTAGATAGCGAATCCTCCGACGTTCTGCCTCACTCTCAAAAGGACCCAGATTTATATACTGCCCTGTCAAAAGAGCAAAAAAAACACATGGATATAAATAGAGAACAAGAAAATTTACGATGAAACGTTTTTAAAACTTAAGACTTAACAGGTAAGTAGAGGTACTAACATGGTACTAAGCTGTGCTTTCATTTTATCTACCGCAACACTCCGTTGATCCGCTTCTTAGGAGAGTACTAAGACCTACTTACGAAATAATAGTTTTTTAAATTAAGCAGTAACGTTTGCTAGCGATATTTATCATACATTTTAACTTTTTATATTTTCTGAAGCACAGTACATTACATATCAACAGCACATTATTATAATCAATTTACCAAATTCAATATAAAATTGCACATGACACTACGTAAATAAGAATTTGATTAATGAAATGACCTTTTCGTCATTTCATTATAGATAACACATATATACAGACACAGACGGAGAGCTGGCCACGTCAGATATGACAGAATAATGAGAGGAACAAAACCCCTCTAGTTAGTATGCTAACTATACTACATGCTTATTTCTAGATCCGGACATCTAACAGCTGTAAACTGATGGTGGTGGTCAAAGAATGTCAATAACTGAAAAAAAACAAATCTTACGAGTTCTGTGTTCGATGCAATATTATGGAAAATGATGTAATTAATTAGATTATTTCTTAGCCAGAAGTTTTTGTTGGGGAAAAGTAGTGCCAAACCATGTATAATTTATAGTTTAATGTTTTTGTTTCCGCAACAATTCCCATTTGTTTTGTTCTAACGTTAAAATATAGGCCCTGCCCTCTATATTTAAATGACACAACTTATGTAGTTTGTAACTATTTTAGTATTACTTTTTGCCAACTGAAAAATTTCGTCGGTCTGTCACTCTGACCTCCACCCATTAAAAGCTGCCAGATGCCCGGATCTATCAATAAGGATGGTAAGGCAGTCTAACTAGTCAGGTTTCATTGCTCTCATTATTGTGTCATATCCGACGTGGTATGTCGTATCCATAGCTGTCATGTCGTATCGTTCATGAGTTCTATGTGGGACTAGATCGTGTTGTGTTTCAATATTTTATTTATTTGTTTATATTGAATAGGTAGATACCTATGCCATAATATAACACGCATACCTATATATTCGGCTTATGTGGGGCCATGCACGGTAATATGTTATGAATTTTAGTAGGTACCTGGTATTAGCTTGAGCCAAAGTTGGATTTTGTACAGTCAGCAAAATATGACCCTAATTTTGACAAAAACTGCCTCATGCAGTGGGCACGTGGCTCATTCGATAGTGCTCATCGAGAAGTGCCGAAAAAAATGTGATAGAAACACGCGAACCTGACATTTTAGGATTTTTGTTTATTTAAATAACTACTCTTGATTTATAGCGAAGCAATTTTGAATACTAGGAATTTTAGTATTTCCGTTCCATCGATTTGACGCACACTCGTGACTCATGTTTTAAGACTGCTTACATAGTTCAGAGGTAAATATTCAAACCGGTGTCCTAATAAATGTTAACGGGAGTGTTTATTATGAAGATGAACAAGTGACCTCTGACTCGGTCGCACCGGACACGAGGTCACTTGAGGTACACGGGGTAGTTAACCAACTAATCATATTCAATTATACCATTAGCAGTCTTAGTAATTACTCGTATGTAGATGACTTATAAGCAAAATTACCACCTACAATCCTCATCCTGCTCAACTGGTGGCCCGGTGTGACCTCTAGCCTGAGTTTTAAGATGTTGTTTCTGTAGGTTTAGAAGAATAGACAACAATAATACGGAGCACTAGCACTAAGTAGAGTGCTTACTGCTTGAAAATATTTTGTAAGCTGGAAGAAGGGCTTTTGATGCGCATGACATAGGAGGAGGAATAAATTTAATAAACATTTTTTACGGTGATGCCGAGACGATTCGTGCATTTTCTGTGGCTATAAAATAAAACGATGAAACAATAATCATATTTAATGGACTGTATGCCAGGAACAGATTTCATGACCATTTCGTCAGAATAAAAGGTTTTTATAAGTGTCTCTGCTGTTTCGGTATTGTTTTTGGTGTAAGTACGCACAACAACACATACGCTACAATTGAGCTTCCAGATAGAAATGTGGAAGCTCAATTGTAGCTGGGGGTTGAGTTATTGGTCGCGTTCCGATAATCCGGTTGGTCACCGCCCAGACATCTTCCCTACCTTGTCTCTGGCAGAAATGCCGAACCGCATGCATCCTATGTCTATGGTTATTTTGGATCACCGCCTTCTTTTTAGCCTCAAGGTCCTCGTTCTACCTCTTTGATCGTGAAAGCATCTCGCCACACACTTTTATCTAGCTGGTCTTCCAACCATGATGTGATAAGCTCTGCAGATGGCATTTCAATTCTGAGATCGTTTTGAAAATCATCTGCCAACTCCTCCCATTTAACTCTTGATATAGTTTAAGCTAGATACACATTCTTACTATTTACTGCAAACAGGGTGAAAATCATGTGTTTAAGTCACATACCTATATTACGCTTTTGTGGCTCTAAAATTAAGATACCTAATAAATTAAAACTGATTATCTTAAGTTTAGTTTTTACCTACGAGTATAAATAAAAATGGATGAACATAGTTAACTAACTATATATGTCAAAGATCAAATAAACGTTGACCTAGATTTAACACTTAAATGACATTTTGCGGCCATATTTCTCTCGGTAGAGTTCCATCATTCAATATAAGGCTTAATTTAGGTTTTAAGAAGGCTCATATCCATTACATTACCGCGAGTTCCCGAGTTCGTTATCATCCCACTCACGACTATTATCAAGCTTAGTTAATTTACATGCTACTCGGTGAGCGGTCTCAAGCAGTCACACATTATATTGACCACTAAGTATCACGCGACGTGGTACACGCGCCGAAAATTAACGAAAAATTTTGAAAAAAAAAATGTATTCAGTTTTATTAATTAGTGCATTTTTTAGCGCAGCAAAATGCGCTAGTTACAAACGAGACGACAGTGGCTTTCCGACTTACTCGACTGCGTCCAGTTTGTACGATGAATATGGACAGAGAAATTTAAACTACGGCGATGATTTAGCGGGGGTGCCGGGAGGTACCAGGTACCCTAATTACAACCTGGACTCCTCCTCGCCCGGTTACAATGGTGGCCTCCAAGGGCAGGGGTCGAATAATAAATTGTACCCCGGGTACAGCACCCCGCGGTATGCACCAGGCTACGATAATTATGGTCAAAGCTACGGGCAAAACTACGGGCCAAATTACGAGCAAAACTACGGTCAAGGATACGGTCAGAATTTTGGACAAGGATTCAGTTCCTACGAATTTCCATTTGTCAGAAACAATAGAGACTATTGCATTAACAGAGCGCCTCAGACCGGCATCTGGGTGGAGCGGCTGATGGGCATGTGGTACGGCGTGGAACTGGTGCAGCACCTGGCCGGGGACACTCGCGTCGACTACGGGAGGACTTGTATTGTCATACACATTTCGGAGCCTAAAGATCGGGTAAGTCATATTTGTTTTCACTTTTTTACACCCTTGTATTGATAGAACCGAACACAACGAATAGAAAGTTTCATTGTCCGCTCTAGTATCTAAAGCTTTTATTTATCGAAAACCAGTTTTTGTGTTTGTTAAAACAGACAAAACATAATTTAACTAAATGAGGTTTGAAGCATGTTTATGATGCGGTTAAATATCTAGCCACATCTAGAACTTTAAGAAGGCTTAATATGCTTTTGTGTTAATATTTTTAAATTAACTACATACAGGATTATTTGAGGGTCGTGGTGCAACCGAAGAGCAAGGCACGATTATTATATTACCGTATTAAGTGCCGGGAGTTAGTAGGTCCGATGGTGGATGGCCATTGATTGGAGCATGAATTAAAAACGGAGCGATTCGTACGATGGTTGTTGCGAAAGCAAATATTTTAACTACAGTTCGTTAAAATATGTGTTAAAGGTACCTTCACTTTGTCGCCCTGGTTTCGAAAGGTGCTATTATTGTAAGAAAACTGTTGAACGATGCACAAAATAATATCGCTATTCTTAAACGCCAATAAGCATCCTTAGTTCATATATTATTTCCAAAGCTCAATTTTGTGTTTTATGAAAATCGGCATGATTTTAGCCCCGCTTTCCCCTACTATTAACACTTTTACGCTTTTCTTTAAAACGTTCCACATTTGACCATATTTATTTCGGTCAGATGCGTTCGAGAGAATATAAATTGTAAAACAGAACGAACTGTGAGTAAGTATCACAGTTCGCAATATACACAAGTCGACATGCGGCGTAATAGGGTAACAATGGCAATTAGAATTCATTCACATCTTGATCACGCGAGCCACTTTATTGCTTGCACTGTAGACTTTAGAAAGTACAGGTAGGTATAGTTTGGCAAGAGTTGTTTCTGAGAAAAGCATAGACAGACAATCATACTGTAATTTTCTTATGCAAGGATTATCACCCCAAAAAGGGGGAAGATAGTATTTTAATTACGTAATTAGTATAATTGCGCTGAAACCAAGCCGGATAATATAAAATAACCGATTTTTGTTGAAGTGCCAAGTTGTTTTAAAATAGGCCATTCGGCGGAAATCTATCCCTATGGACGCCCCAGGTAGGTATTATTTCGCTTAGGTGTTGTAAACAGTCAAGTGAGACCTGTCAAGGTAGCTAATTGGACTAATTACCTACGCGAAGGATTAAAAAGGCAAGCGGTACTTCTACATGTATTTAAAGCGTCGTAGGGTCAAATGATAACATCTAATTGAGAGAGGCAGGCGTGCGCGCTTCGACTGTCAGTTGTTCAGCGATCGACGGAGTTCAACCCGATGATATATTTTCGCGTACGCTAAAAATTATAAAAGATCTAAGTGATTAAAATCCCATATAGGTACCAAGTGAGTGAGAATAAACATGAATTTTAATGTTGCTCTGCCGCTTAGTTTTTTATTTCTGAATAGTGTGTTTACGTTAAGTAATAAAACAGATGAATTTGTTGTTACTTGTCGTAACAAACACTTGTATGACGATTTAGACATCAGTGAATTATACGGGAAGTGGTATGTGGTGGAGGTGTACATGCATTTATGGCGGCAGGGAAGTTACGTTGTGAACAAATGTCCCGTTGTTACGTTGGTAGGTTGATTACAGTCGAGGTCAAAAGAAAAGTAAACTATTGTAAACAAACCAATTTACGCTTTGATGGAACAATCATAGTTTCACTGGCAATTTATACACATAAACTTGTTATTTACATTCATTTATAGTATAAATATTAGTTTATACTTATATTTCTTTAAAAAATAATTTCTTTAATAATATTTTGTCATGTGCCAAATGCTTTATTTGCCTAGAAGTGCAGTTGTCAGTCATATTTTTTCACATTATTTTACTTTTCTATTGACTCTGGCCATAAATCGCTGCTGTCACGATTACTTCAGTGAATGCGAAAATTATCCTGGCTCTCTACTTACGACTACTACGAGTATTCGCACGCAGATTTTACTAATCAAGGATTAACACTTGCACTAAGTATGAAAAAGAGAGCTTCTATAAAAAATGCCACTTTTAAAATTGTGTTATTTTCTGTAAAAAATTTCTTACACGAGTTATTTCGATTAACAAAATAATAATTTGTTATATAAAAAATGTTTATTTCCTATTGTTTTACCATGTCCAATAACTTTGTATGGCAGTAGCATAAAGGAAAATCTCAAAAATAGATAGAATATTTTAGAAACTTTAATATCTTTTGGGGAGGAAAGAGCTCGTGATTCTGAGTAGAAATACCATACAATTTTAAAACAATCACCAAATTCCATAATTGAACTTTTTTACTAAACGCTCAACTGCGTTTAGAATGTCAACATTTATTTTATTTTAAAAAATCACGGTTCTACAATAGTTTGAATTTTAGGTTCATTTTGTAATTAACCTCAAACAAAAATATAATTGTAATGTAAATAAATTGTATTTTCTTTAAAACAAAAATTTAAAAAAATTTAATGTTATGAACCAATTTTATATGCAAGTAAATATAATAGTTACCATCAAAATTTCTAGGGTGATGAATGAACAGTTTCAAGATATTTTTATGAAAAAAGTAGTAGGTAGAGGTACTAACTACTAAGTATTTTACTACATTTATGGCCTGTTTCACAATCTCCAGTTAAAGCATATCTGTCAGATAAATGTTTGCTGTCCTTTTCTTTTATATGACTGGAGAAAAGGATAGCAATAATTATAACTGGCAGATAAGTTCATCTGCAGATTGTGAAACAGGCCCTTACTAGGTATTTAGTTATTGCAAATGTAGTAATTACTGTTCATAATGTTAGAAATAAATAAATAATAATAAATAAATAAATATTATGGGACAATTTAACACAAATCAACCTAGTCCCACAGTAAGCTCAATAAGGCTTGTGTTGTGGGTACCAGACGACGATATATATAATAGACCCATATAACCATTCTGGTCGCAGGATTTTCAAAGTAGTAACATAAACCCAGAAGTGTCGAAACAGTTACTACACTTCGCGTCTGTGTTGAGTTTTGGTTTCTTCGTGTGGTAACTAACAGTGTCCACACAATGCGACCAGATTTTTTTCAGTAACTAAGAGTCGACGCAGTGTTCACACTATTCGGTCACATTTGTTTCGAAACATTTTTATACACCTTGCGTTCAGTTTGTGACCAGATGTCAAAACTAGGAACGAAAAGTGGTAACGTGTAGTAACAGTGTAGTAACTTCGTTACCACTTTATATTAAGTATACACAGTGTGTCGTAACGTTACTTAATTATGTAGAAACATTGTAACCAAAAATTTACATAAAATACCAAAGATTGTCAAACAGTTCCATTGCTTTGATGCGTGTCATTTCATACTAAATTAGTGCCAATGTTTTTTAATCGAATTATTCGGTTTATGGGTCTTTATTTCCTCAAAAGAATAATAGTAATTCACTTACATGAAAAAATAGTAACAAAACATGCTTAGATTTACCAAACTACTGAGCAATTAGTAAAATCTATGCACTCTATAGCATAAAAACAAGGTTAATTATTGAATTATTTTTCATACTATTACTCAATTAAATTAGGCAGACCAAAAAATGGTTGGAAGCATCAGCCAAAGGTAAAAACGAGGGGAATTCAATAATTCGATCCAAAAATATGTGCACTACTTGAGTATGAAATGTCGGTTTTAGACAACAAAATAATTTAATAATTAGTCATTTCATCATAAAATGTAACCTAAGCGACTCTAGTGCCCTCACTTCTCTATAATGCCACCCCCACCACCTGTCCGTACTCTAGTGATTATATTATGAGTGATAAAAAGATAGTTAACGACAATTCTTCTTGAATTCCATCATCAGATCAGAACCATAATCTATTGGGACAACCTTGGTGGCAGTATTGGGTGTAAGTACCTAATTAATTACTTTTTGTGATTAAATAAATACCAATAAAATAAATAGGCAACGGAATTCCGAAAGGTGGTCTGATGTACGCACGGGTTCTTACCTGGCGAAAAGCTTTTCCATCGCCACACATTTAAGACTAATTTTATGAAATATGTAGTTAGAAACATTTCATAAAAATAGTGTTAAAGATTTAATAAAAACGAAATACTGAAGGGCCATTTTAAGTCCTATTTGTTTGAATCGCCTTACTTATTTGCTTTTTTAAGCTAATTTGGAAAACATTATTTTAAAAAGATATTTTATGACACAAAAGTAATTTGTAGGTAATTGCTAAAGTAATTAATAACGAATTATAATTTCAAAATATTATTTATAAGCAATTACAAATTTGATTTTGTAATTGGAGCTTCAATTTACTTTTTCAATGTTATTGTAACTGCGTTATATTGAGTAATTACAATTGTCAATTTGTAATTTATTTAATTGTTTGCCCAACAATGCTTGGTAGTATTTCCATTCAAACAAGAATACAAAAACAAATTTTATTCATAATTGCTGGAGTAGGTAATCGTATAACAAACGTTTTTTAAAATGGGCGCATCCAGAACATTACAGAAATGCACAAAAATCAAACACCAGTGAGTACTGTCAAATAATGTATAAAATTTTATTTCAGACAATAGATATTTGAAATTTTAAAGTGTTATTACAAATTCCGAGGTCTGTTCATCATAAAAGTACATCATTATTTAGTAACTAGCTACTTCATTGTATTGTTATAACTGGGACCTAATAGTTTTTTGTAATCCTCTTCCGTCACACCAGTGACTGACCAAGGGATGCCTCGAGGTAAACTTTGAGAATATCTGGAAACAGAATAGTACAAGGAGCCATTTTGTAAATCTAGTAACGACGTTTCTACTGTTAGTAATAACTCGACACATGTCTACACATTCCGGTAACTATGCAACTACTTTGTGACTGCAATATTTGTTAACCTTAAAACATATATACAATACATAATAAATAACAAGTTTCTATGTTTATTATGCGTTTTTATTACTTTTAATGCTAAAGTTCTGCCTAAGAATATTTTAGACCACCAAAAATTCATCAAATAAAGCAGTCGTGTACACTTGCACAAAGCTGTTTATCATTATTTTACTGGCTTAACTTGAATAATGGGGTGGCGCATTGATGAATTCAGACTAAGTTAGTAAAATCACTCGAGCAGTTTAATTGCCCATAATAATCTTGGCAATATTGATATTAAAAACGAACAATAAATACTTACGTCTGAGGAACTACTTAAAGCGATGGCGACGATGGCGTCAACGTCACTTATGTTAGCTATTTTTAGATATTTATTTTTCACTGACACTGGTGACACTTTCTCAATGGAAACGAACAAAATGAACGAATGATTTTTTGAAAACTAGTCGCAAACTGGGAACATTGTTCCTACACTGCGTCGACACCGTGCGACCAAATGTGTCTGCGTCGACTCTTCGCCATTTCTGGTAACGGCGACCACACGGCGACCGAAATTATTACTAGAAAAGAACAGTGTCGACGCGAAATGTTTCGACTTGTGTCGTAACGGCGACCGAAAATGGTTATATGGGGATAGATATAGATAAATACTTAAATACATAGAAAACATCCATAACTCAGGAACAAATATCTGTGATAAGCACACAAAATAAATGCGCTGACCAGGATTCGAACCCGGGACCTCCTGCTTCATAGGCAGGATCACTACCAACTAGGCTAGGAGGCCGTTAGAGAAATGCCACTTTATATTGTTTTAATAATAATTGAGAAAACATCTTTTGCCATCAAACAAATTAATTTATGTAGCTTATTGATAAGATGCGTAAAAATACGCCCCGTGTCTATTACTGGATATCGAGATATCCGGCCCTGAAATCTATGTCGTTTAAAATAACCATCATGTTTGTTATTTGAATTAAACCTATCAAAATAATTCGTCAAATAACAAAAGTAAATAATTAACACATTTACTAATCTCTGTTTTTTACAGCGATTTCTAATATGTATTGGTCTCTAATATTTTCAGTTGCGGTTGCAGGTTTGTAAAAGTAACTTTCCTTCCGCGACATACATTTGTTCTTGTAATTATTGCACTCGCAGATCGCTCCGAAGCCGCTCCGTATCGGGCTCCGGGCTTCCGGGTGCGTTATCCGGCTGATTTGGCTAATCAACTCCCCGCTTCCGATCCGATGTGCACTTGCCCCAGACCACAGAGGGATTCTCTCACATTCCCGCGATTACTATATGGTATTTTTCAACACACCTGCTCGTAACGAGGTTCATATTCCACCGCTTTTATGCTCATAATCTTAGATATTAAACACGCGTGCATTTTACAATAATTATCGAACTAGTGCAATAATTTAATAATCCGATCAAGTGACGTTTGTACTCTAGTACCAAGTTGTAAGTACCTACGCAGACAATTCGTTGTAATTTAGTCGGGTATTACCTTTACTTTTTTTTAACTCTTTAGGAGTTTACATTCTAAAAAAGTAAAAAAAAAGTAGATATATTAAAAATATACCCATTTACTATAGAGTACAAAATATACAATCCTGGTTGTAAAAAAGAATCATTTCAACTTATTATATTACTCGCAATACAAAATAAATTACGTTTTAAACACGAATTGTCTGTTTTGCTATTAGCTGTTTGGCATTATACGTCCGCGCCTTTGCCTCAAGCTGCACGCACATCCTAAAAAGAAAATTGCGCGCCATTTATAAGTTAACCTCAAATCATTGTTTATTTGTTAGATTTTTCTCGTTGTGTTTTATTAATTTAAACAAATTATATTTTCAATGAATAAGAAGACAACTTTAGCGTTAATTTAACCTCTGGATATATTTAAAAATTGTGATACATACTAGTAAAATGTTATCATAAAAATATAGTGAGCAATACGTAAGAAAAAAGTACTATAATTTATTGCACACTAAATGTGAAGTCTTTAATTTTATGAAATGATTTGAAAAAGAGTTCCAGGTAGTCAATAACATCACAAAAAAGGTTAGTTAAATTTAATTATCTTAGGTTCGTAAGTACCTCTATCCTGTAAACATTCTGACAATTAATGTATTTATCAGAAGTTATTAATTACACTATTCTGTTATTTCCTCGCAAGTGTGTCGAAAAACGTCGTATGAAACGCGTGTGCTTGATCATTCCATAGCTCAGCTTCCTTAGCGCACTATCGCTTCGTATGTAATGATCAACTTAGCACACTTGTATCATAATTTACTATTACAGCATTTAGGTTCTTTCTAAGATGAGCTGAATTATTTATTAGGTTCCTACGAGTGAGTTTTTCGATAGTGGAACATGATCACTAAATATTATGGGAAAATCTTAAACAAATAAAATTAAGTAGGTATGGTAATAGTAGATAATTAAGATAAAATGAAATATACTGATATAGAAATATCTATCGACTTTGTAAGTACTAAGTAACTAAATATATACGTAACTAGCTGTGCCCGCGGCTCCGCCCGCGTGGAATTCGGTCTTTGTCAGTAAGCGGCTAATTCGCCCCTAATTTCTCTCCCTCCCTCCCCCTGGAGGCGGAACTTGAAGGTCTTGAAGTAAAGTTGACAGATGGATACGCTAGAGGACAGTAGTCCAGATAAAATATTTTACAATTACCACTAAATAAAACTACACTCCAAAACCAATTTTTTCGTTAACCCTTTTTTTCGTCCTTATTAAAATTTTTGACATGATTTAAACGACATAGAGTAGTAAGTAGGTGTATATCGAACGATATAGTACAACTTTTGTATTTATACGTCCGTGACTGTACCTATTCATATCATGTGCATGGCAAATATCATCCAAATCGATCCTCCGGTCAAATCAGAAAAATGAATTTTTCTATTTGACGTGTACGATTTGGGGGGGGGGGGGGGGGGTATCGGACCGCGCCTGGGTAAGAAATATATGCATAAAAATCCATACTTCATCTTCTTTTCCTAGCCTTAATCCCATCATTTGGGGTCGGCTCTCCTAGTAATTATTCTCCAGGACTTCCTGTCCCGGGTCGTCTCAGCTGGTATTTTTGCCTTATTCAAGTCTCTATTTATAGTGGCCATCCATGTTTATCGGGGTCTTCCTGGCCGCGGCACCGGCGGATATGTATGCAACATTTTCCTAGTCATGTGGTCAGATGGTCGCCGCATGACGTGTCCATACCATCTGAGTCGGCTTTCTATTAATTTCTCAGGGATAGGTTTTACTCTAAAGCTACCTCGTATGTGTATGTTTTGTACACGGTCCATTAATGTTACACCACCCGCCCATCGCAACATTCTCATTTCCGCAGTATGTAGCTTGTCCTCCTGTTGTTTCTTTAGAGGCCAACACTCCGCACCATACATCATAGCTGGACGCACTGCTGCCTTGTACACTTTACCCTTAATATGCACCGGCATTCTTTTGTCACACAGCACTCCCGACAGCTCTTTCCACTTCATCCATCCTGTGTTTATTCGGTGGGTTATATCGGCATCTATAGTTCCGTCGCTGGTAATGACTGAGCCAAGGTATTTGAAGCTGTCCACCTTTTTCAATGGGGTGTGCTGTAAATGAACGGTGTCTAGGCTAGCAACGCCGCTAAAGTTACAGTGAAGGTATTCCGTTTTTGACCTACTGATTCGAAGCCCAGTTGTTTCTAGTGTTGACCTCCATTTTTCCAAAGTTATTTGCAGGTCGTTGGCGTTCTCGCTTATTAAAATGATGTCGTCTGCGTAGAGGAGATTCCATGGTGGTGCTTGCTGCAGACTGGCAGTAAGATGGTTCATAACCAAGTTGAATAGGAAGGGACTCAATGTTGATCCTTGGTGTACACCGACCTGTACTTCAAATTCATCGCTCGTTCCGGCGGGGCAGCGAACTTTAGTTTTAGCATTTTGGTACATGTCTCTTACAATGTTGACATAATGCTCTGGTATGTCGTGTGCTTGCATGGCTTGCCAGATTAACTTTCGCGGAACACGGTCAAAAGCCTTTTCCAAGTCGATGAAGACCATATGTAGATCTGATTTGTTATGTCTATACTGTTCCATTAGGATTCTGACTGTGTGGATAGCGTCAGTGGTCGACTTTCCTGCAACAAAACCGCACTGGTTTTCTGTGATTTCTGTGAGCTGAAGCAGTCTGTTGCATATGACGCGTTCCCATATCTTTAAAGTATGTGGGATTAGTTTTATTGCCCTATAGTTTTCGCAAAGTCTGACATCTCCTTTGCTCTTATAGAACGGGACCAAAATACTGTTCCTCCATTCGTTCGGCATACCATCAGTAAGAATTCTATTGAAGAGGTTTGTCAGAAATACCACTGCATCCGCCCCTAGTTTCTTCCATAGTTCAGCGGGTATACTGTCCGGTCCTGTCGCTTTGTTATTAGCCATTGCTCGGATGGCGGTTTGCGTCTCTTCTGGTGTTATACATGGTATAGGGCCCGCGATGGGAAGCGGTGGTTCAGGATGGTCTATGCTAGGATATGTTTCATTTAGTAGCTTTGAGTAGTATTCCTTCCACCTGTCCCGGATTTCTTTGTTAGATGTAAGTAACTGGCCGCTTTCATTTTTGATGTATTTTATGGTCTTTACGTCTTTGGTGTTATTATGTCTGGATTTCGCTATTTTGAAGACTTCACGGTCGTTTTTGGCTGCTTCGAGTTTGGTGTAGCAATTGTTATCCGAACTGGCTTTTGCTTGTGCTACGGTTCTCTTTGCGTCTTTTTTTGCTTCCTTATAGGCTATTTTATCTTCATCGTCGTTGGTTTGCTGCCACAGCTTAAATAGGAGTTTTTTGTGCTCTATTTTCTCTTTTACCTCCTCTTTCCACCACTTCGGGTCTTTGCCTCCACACAATGGTCCTTTTGATACTCCGAGGTAAGTAGTGGCTTGTTGGTTGCAGAATGCTTGGAACTGTTGCCATGTGATGTTAGGGTTGCCATTGGTGTTAACCTCTTGACAGTGATTTGAGATATCATTACACAGTTGTGAACCCTCCTCGCGCTCTAACCTGTGCCAGCGAATTTTGGGTGTTTTGTCTTTCTTCACTTTTACAGCCTTTGCCATTTGAAATTCTGCAACCAAAAGTCTATGCTGTGTGGTCAAGGGTTCCCCGGGAATTACCTTGCAGTCTCTACATTTTTTGAGATAAGGGCGATTTGCTAGGATGAAATCTATTTGTGTTTGATTTCCGCCACTTTTGTAGGTGATGAGGTGTTGTTGTGGTTTAGTGAAGAAGGTGTTAACGATGACGAGATCGTACGTAGACGCAAAGTGAAGTATGGCTTCGCCTTCCAAAAATCCATACATCCAAAAATCCATACTTCATATCATAACCTAACAACTTATTAACTAATATACTAACAACGAATTTTGGTCTAATATTAGTTAGAAGACTTAGAAGTAAGAGTAGAGAAAAGGAGAATAGATATCAAAATCGTGAGGCTGAGTATTTACATGCACTGTGCAATGTGTGGCAATTAATTTATTGTCGTTGAATTTTGTTGTTCCATTAAGTCAATACTTCATTTAAATATGATGACATATGTACCCCCACTTCTAAACTTAGAGTTGATTTGGCAAAATCCTTCCTAAGTGGCTTATTCATGTCACAACGTATTAATTTCAGCGCCATCTGTTAGTTATGCAGGGTACTCGTTAGTCTTAGGACATATTTGGAAAAAAAGTTTACACCTCCTTCCTAAGTAGCGCCATAAGATTCAGGTGCAAAATTAACTCAATCGAGTGTAGTGGCTACCCCCTTTTAGAGGTTGAATTTTTATAGCCCACCTATACCTGGCCGGGGATTTTCTTGACAATTGGAATTAGTAATCCTTAAGGGGTGACTTCTGGGATAACAACGCAAAAAAAACCGGCCAAGAGCATGTCAGGCCATGTTCAGTGTAGGGTTCCGTAATTGCCACCCTGTTAAAAAACATCCATTCAAAAGGTCGTTTATTAAGGGATATTTGGCAGCGCTTCTGCCATTTTACTATCCGGCACTTACGTCCTTTCACTATGTGTTTTTGACTGACAACTCACAAACAGCTCAACCGATGCTATTCAATATAGTTTTTATTAAAAGTACCGTTCAAACTTCACTTCCATTATTTTTTTCAAATTTTTTGGACCTATGGTTCAAAAGTAAAATGAGGGGGGGGTGCCCTTTTTTGAAGATGTAACTATCCTTTGTCTTTTCATATTAATATTCATTTATTTCTTGCTTTGTGTGTACATTTGGTCTTATGAATTACATGTTCCAACACAACCCTGTGAAGGCACTCCAAAAGGTCCTAAACTAACTACACTGCCTTTCTCGAGACCCATGCTATCTCTATACACATTTCCATCTACATCAGTTCAGCGGTAAAAAATTCCTCATACCAACTTCCAACCCCCTTTTCACCCCCAGAAGGGTTTGAAAACTATCCTATGACGTTTCTCGAGACTCAAATTATCTTCATACTCATTTCTATCTAAATCGTTTCAGCGGTTAAAAATTCTCCATACAAACTTTCAACCCCATTTTCAGCCCCACCAGGGTTGATTTTCGGGATTAAAACTATATATTATCCTTTCCCGGGACTCAAACTATCTCTATACAAAATTTCATCAAAATCCGTTCAGCCGTTTTCACGTGATGCGCGGTCAAATAAACAGACAAACAGATAAACAGACAAACAGACAAAAATTCTAAAAATTGTTGTAACGTGTTCTGTTATCGATTCTAAGTATCCCCAGCCAACTTTTTTTCGATTATCTTCCATGTACAGACTTTCGACCCTCTTCAGCTTTATTATATGTATAGATTATTAGGTAGGTATTACTCTACACAAGCTAATTATTACATTATTTGGACTTTACTTACTGTTATTAACAATATTAGGACAGCGAAGAACTACGAGAAATATACTCTAAAATAGCACCGAACCAGACGAAGTACATAGAAACCATTATTTATCTGAAACGGGATTACCTGCTTAAGTATAATATTTTGTTTCGTGTAAGTTTTGATGTAACAGGAGTGGATATGTCAAATATCTACACAGGAGTGTACTTGTTAAGGGAACTTATTGAAAATAATTAATTTTGAGAACAGAGACCGAGTGTCAGGTCAGGTCAGGACCTTAACTCCTACGCGAGTTGTCTGAGTCACGAGTGGCATTGAGGAGGTTAAACTGACTAACCCACTTTATCTCCGTGATAGCACTCATGCGCTTAACTACATTGATTGCATAATAAGTGCTTTAAGGGAACGAAATGACTAACTTAAATGAAACGAGCTAATGCACTTTAAAGTTAAGTGCGGATGGCCCAGTTACAGACTAGGTGCATCCCAATTTCGGTACGTGCCTATTAAATTAAATAATGTGCAGTACATTCCGGGTAGTATGTTAGATTACCGCTACCAAGAGTATCTATTGAAATTCGTGACTCCTCTTTTGCTCTATCGCTACCACTTAGTCGCTTTTGCATATTAGACCGATAGAGATGTAAACAGACGAACTTAATAAACGTTGGAAGTCGATAAAAAAACTGTTCGATATGCAACTTGTTGCGAATAGGCGGTTGCTAAAAATATGCATACTTTAAATTGCTACATGTAGTCCAGTCGTTCCAAAACAAAAAATTATACTTATGCAGTTTTAAATACCGGACACCATTGAGCCAATTTTGCTGTAATTCCATCGACTGTCGCCTTCACACTACGTAGTAGCTTTTGCTGACAATATCAAAGAGTCAGTTCATAATCAGTTAATGATAGTGTTACAATGCGTGTGCCTGTACACATTTCGTAAAAAACCGGCCAAAAGTGTGTCGGGCCACGCTCAGTGTAGGGTTCCGTAGTTTTCCGTCCGTCACAGTAAGTGGCCCAGTGTCAAAAAAATGGGCTTTTTGTTACATTGTTGATTTTGTAGAAATTACAGGTACAATAAACACCTGCTTATACGGTTAAATTACAAACTTAGTTCAGAAATTATTTTGTAATTTTTTTCAAAACTTTATTTGAAAGCACGTCATTTCATTGTGATTTTGTAGAAATTACAGGTACAATAAACACCTGCTTACACGGTTAAATTACAAACTTAGTTCAGAAATTATTTTGTAATTTTTTTTTTTAAACTATTCAACCTTTCAAGTTCAAAATAGTTTTCCTAGAAAGTTTTTATAAAGTTCTACTTTTGAGATTTTTTTCATATTTATAAAACTTATGGTTCAAAAGTTAGAGGGGGGGAGGGGGACACATTTTTTTACTTTTGGAGCGATTATTACTGAAAATATTTACATTATCAAAAAAATATTTTACTAAACCCTATTCATTTTTAAATACCTATCCAACAATGTCACACGTTAGGGTTGAAATGAAAAAAAAATCACTCTTCACTTTACGTATAGGGGACGTACAGTTAGGTGCAAAACTGTCCCAATAGTAGCATCTTAGTAGAATGTGGAGAAGTGGATGTCGATCGAAGAGAGGGGCACATGATTAATACATACCAGTACTATTTAAAATTTCCTACAAATCAGCCTTACATATGATATACTTAGAATTTACGGTTATTTTGTAATTTAGAATCGAAAAGTAGAAAAAAACACATTTTTATTTTTTCGAATATTTCTAGTTCCTCTTATGGAAACTCCAAATAGGGAACCATACATAATTAAGAAATTCAGCCTCTATAAAATAAGGTATCAACTGTTTAAATCACAAACATAGTTTTGTAGTTATGGCAGAGTAAAAGTCGTCTTGAACATTGAACTAACAAACACTTTCTATAGCTGTTTTTAATGGTACACTTTTGCACCGAACTATAAGCCACCTAAAAGTAACTTGAAAAATATGCCCCATTAAAGCAATTGCATGATGATTTTATAGAGGCAGAATTTCTTAATTATGTATGGTTCCCTATTTGGAGTTTCCATAAGAGGAACTAGAAATATTCGAAAAAATAAAAATGTGTTTTTTTCTACTTTTCGATTCTAAATTACAAAAAAACCGTAAATTCTAAGTATACCATATGTAAGGCTGATTTGTAGGAAATTTTAATTAGTACTGGTATGTATTAATCATGTGCCCCTCTCCTCGATCGACATCCACTTCTCCACATTCTACTAAGATGCTACTATTGGGACAGTTTTGCACCTAACTGTACCCTAATAAAACATTTTTTTCCACTTTTTATTTTACCACTTTGTCGGCGTGATTGATATACATATTAGTACCAAATTTCAGCTTTCTAGTGCTAACGGTCACTGAGATTATCCGCGGACGGACGGACGGACGGACAGATTTGGCGAAACTATAAGGGTTCCTAGTTGACTACGGAACCCTAAAAACGGGGAATTACTTAGTCCATCTCCGTACCAACATATTTAGAATACGAAAAAGTAAATACGCCTCTGGGTACAAATGTACGAAATCTGGACTAAGAGCTGGCCAGACCACGTCAGATATGACACAATAATGAGAGCAAAAAAACCCGTCTGGTTAGATTTTTATACTATCTTTATTGCTAGATCCGGGCATCTGGCAGCTTGGGTGGAGGTCAGAGTGACAGACTAGCAAAACTTTTGAATTGTAAAATAGTGATACCAAAATAGGTAAAAATTACCGAAGTTGTCACAGTTATAAAAGACAGGGACTATTTTTGAACAAAAAACATTGCGTATTATTAAGAAAACAAAAAAAGTAGGAGACTAACTATCAATTATTATAGTTGGGTCGTTTGCTTGCACTACTTTCCCCCGACAGAAACTTTTCGCAATGATATAATCAAATTATTTATATAATTTCTCATAATATTGCATCACACCCAGAAATCTAGACTAAGTTTTCTTGAAGTTGTTTGCATTTTTGACCTCTACCACTTTACAGATGCTACATAGAACTAATAGTACTACCGGCTAGATGTCCAGATCTAGAAATATAGTATAGCAAACTGACTAGAGGGGCTTCGTTGCTCTCATTATTGCGTCAAATTTGACGTGGCTAGCTCTCCGTCTAATCGGCTCGATAGTAAACATTTCCGAAGTACGTACCTACTTATACATCTTATATAAAACCACAGTTAAACAGTTTAATGTATAATTTTAACTTATACGTTTGTAATTAAGAAAACCATTTCAAAATACTCATACGAAATCTTATTTTGGTATTATTTACACAATAAGCGGACAATTTTTTTTAAAATATAATTTTGCAATAAGGTTGCCTACGAATCGGTCGGTCGGTCGTGCTTGACTCCTGTTCTCCTCCTCCTCCTCAACTCCTGTTCAAAAAAACTGAATAATTGTCAACCTCCTAATTGTAACTCTCATTTCAGCACCCCTCATACAGGCAGCTGCACCACGTGGAAGCACTGAATGCGCAATTCCGGCAGATGTACCGGCACCTGCGTCTGGTGTGGGACGAAGAGGGCCAGACGGTGGAGTACGCTCTCTACTTCAACAACAACTCCGCTGGCTACTGGCAGGCCTTCGGTAACCAAAACGGTAACTGATGCTGTTGCTTATTATTACTTATAACTTGTCGTGCGACTGTACTTACCCCGCAGATAGGAGGGTCTTACTATAATATTGTTAGGTACCGTAAAACGGGATAAGAAGGGATTACGTGGGCAGTTGGGTCATGGATTGGGAGAGTAGAAATACTAGGGGGGCGAGTTGGTGTTTTCTGACCAAGTGGACTAAGAGCTGGCCATATGACACAATTATGAGAGCAACGAAACTCGTCTAGTCAGATTGCAATACTATCCTTATTTTCTATCTTTGCTTATTTCTAGATCCGGACATCTGGCAGCTGTAAAGTGGTGGAGGTCAAAGAATGCAAACTATTTTAAGAATACAAACGAGCAACATAGAATAGAATAGTATAGCAAACTAATGAAAGGGGTTTCGTCGCTCTCATTATTGTGTCATATCTGACGTGGCTAGCTCTCCGTCTAAAGGTTGTTAAATCGCTATGCAAATTAAATTTCTCTTAACAAATCAAGCTATTGCAATTTTCATAATCCAAAAATGTCAATCCTAACCATTTTCCCAACTCACCTTATTGCTATCCCTACCAACCCCAACTACGGGGTAAGGTGGGATTTCCCACTATTTTGTGTTAAATGATAAAATTATGAAATTAATCGATAAGTAATAAATAAGGATTAAAATTCATACGACCGGACTATTTTTTATGTATATAAATCAAGGTGCCAAATATAAAAATACACTATTATCCAGGTTTGAACGTCTCAACTCATCCCATTATACGGTATTGGTATTGAATATTTATTCAGAAATACAATTTTTTTTATGTCGGGTTTGACGTATACAGTAGGTGGCGTAGATAACAACGCGTTTACGAGCAACCTCATATTAACCACGCCACGGGGCAATGTGTCAGTTCAGTACTGGTGGTGCTATACTCCTAAAATCTTTTTTTTCGTAATCCTTAGTTTGCGGTGCTTGCATAGAATAACTAATAAGTAGTACTACCGTGCTTGTCCCAGTCCCAGCGCTCTTGCGAACGATGCGTTTGCAATAACATATTTAAACCTACTCGTATATATTTAAATTTAATAAAAAAAACTAAAGTCCTAAGTATATTTTTTGTTTATTTTTTTAATGGTATGCTTGGTAAGAATGCATATTCCACTGCAAGGTAAAATTACCAATGTCTTTTGGCTAATCGATGTCACTGAATAATTTAAGTGGCGCAGTGAAATAGCTTCGCAACCTATATAATCATGCGGCAATGCAATTTTCTATTTGTGTCATATTATCGACCGTCTCTTTGTTAAAGCAACTTCAACTTTAGTATTTTAATACCCATAAAGTATAAAAATACTAATGTTGAATTTTTCATTGACTGAAGTAGTTTGATAGAACTTTACACTACTTACTACTACTACACTACACTACTTCTACACTACTATTTTTACTTTATTTGCTAGGTAGCGACTTTGTATGCCAGGAGCTGTCATTATTTCTCTCAATAAAGAATTAAATTCTCCTTTAAGCGTATATTAGGCCTTTAAGCTCAAGCGAATAAGTTCTACCTACATTCATGTTTTTTTTCTGATATATACTTGTAGTCCGCCTCGAACTGAGAACTCGTGATTAACTAGTAAACAAGTTGACCAATGTAACTAGATCCTTATGAAGATCTTTTTTCGCCTTCTATCTCCGCAATCCTGCTCATATACGAACTCTCTAATTTTATGTACGGTCAACCAATTTGATTCCTAGGCCTATGGATGGTATAGGAAGGATGGAACTCTCTTATAGGAAAACGGTCGAAAAAGTGTCCAGCGGTAAGTACTAAACAATAGTTCCAAATATCTCCGGGTGGCGCTAGGTATAGTTCAGCACTTGAAATGAATTACCGATATTTAATACTTATATGACTTTCTAAATAAAATTAATATTCAGTGTTTTTCATCTCCGCAAATAATTATTTTGGATTTTATTTTTTTAAATTTCTAAATTAATCTAATCAAATTTAATATCATTGTGTCGCCATCAGTTTATCGCCTTTTGACGGACACTTTTGTAACATAGAGATTTATATCCTTCTTGTACCATCCATACCTAGGCCACAGTAGAACCTTGTCGTAATGACAGTTGCAGGCGCGGATCCAGGATTTCGTTCAGGGGGGGGCACTTTCCTTCAAAAAAAATCTCGCGGTCCCCACCTATGGGCCCCGTAGTATACGAGGTTTGCGTTTCAGGGGGGCCCTGTTGCCCCCCCACCCTGTATCCGCGCCTGGACAGTTGCCCGTGGATACGTATAAACGTAACCTATTAGCTACCAAACTAGCTATTGTGACAAGGTTCTAGAGTGGCCTAGGAATCAAATTGGTTGACTGTACCTCTGCTACATCCCCAACAAATTCCATACATATCAGAAAACTTTCCAAAAAATATTGCGTAACAAATCCTCAAAATCAAAAATCCATCGAGATCCCGAGACGTCCCAGTAGCCATGTGACAGTTGCGTCTGAAGTTGTTTGTAAGAACTTCGCTTTGCTTACGCTCCGCTCATTTGATAATATTACCTACTTACTTATAATAATTTCAGATGTCACATTTGGTCAATCGACTTGTCACTCACCGACTCATCTTACCGTATCGTACAGTACCTAAGTCTGCCTAGCACTTCCAAGTTTCTCTCTCAATTGCTCAAAGGTTAACTAGAAGAAATCCCTTAAAGGGATAAGTTCGCCTTTGTACGTATATGTTGTGTTATATGTGTTTCGTTGTGTTTTCTTGTACAATAAAGTGTTTTACTACTATTACTACTTGTCCGTAACTTGAGTTTATTTGTTTATATAATCAACCCACTTTCTGTTACGAAGCAGGTGCAAAGGCAAAGCAATTGTTTTTATATGCTGCAACTTATAAGAGTTATTAATTGTAATATATTAATGCCTTTCATTTTACCAAGGATTTAACGTACTAAGTACTTATTTTTTTATTAAATGATTGCAGGTTCCCTGAGCCACCGCAGCACGTACCGTCAGTTTGCTGGAACTGTCCAGGTGCTGAAGGCGGTAAACGACCACCTGGTCCTCAACTTTTGTCAAGAAGGCTCAAACGGACAGTCGGCCGAGCTGTACTCCGTGCTGTTCTCGCGCGACCCGCGTAGCATGACTCGCTGGGAAGTGGAGTCCGTGCACAGCCTCCTTCAGAACAAAAACCTGTCCGTGGCTTCCAGAAGAATGGTTTGTGGAAACAGCGCGGGCGCGCCGTCCTACAGCGTCCTCCTCTCATTCTTGACTTGTTTATTTGCATACATAGTGTGTTCCTCGTAAAAGCACTGTGCTGGAAATATATATATCTATCTATCAAAGTCAAAACAAAAGTTTCGTATTGCATATTTTAACTGGTTTATTTATATCGTATCAAAATGATTTCGAAAGAGTTGATTGCGCACTTTTGCTTACTCTATAATGAAATCATTATGGTACTATGATGTAATATGTACTTTGTAAGTACAGTCACAAACTTTAAATTGTTGAGCTATTTGCAGTTCAAGCTATTTTCTCTTGCTTAATTATTAATACTTTGTTAAATGCGATTAACAAATCTTCGTTTCACCGACGATACAGTCTTGTTTTCGTCTTCAGCTGCGTAGCTCAGCATCATGCTTCAAGACCTAAGCAGAGCAAGCTTTGAGGTAGGATTTATGATGAACATGTCAGAGACCAAGCTCATGACCTATAGCTCAGAAATAAAGGTGGTAGTAGATGGAGAGGAAATGTCATATGTCCATGAGTGGTGTGTGTCGCAAGACGTACCGAAAATACCTGGAGGAGATTAGTGGTATATGAAAGATCAAATGAAGGGAGACTTTCCCATATCTTTAAAATGAAAACTCATGGACATGTGTATTCTTCCCATTTTGACCTACAGGGCACAGACTTGGTCCTTGACAAAAGTTCAGAAATC
The DNA here is from genome assembly GCA_947086415.1 of Pammene aurita. Lineage (NCBI taxonomy): Eukaryota > Metazoa > Arthropoda > Insecta > Lepidoptera > Tortricidae > Pammene > Pammene aurita. Next base: position 23,968,377 of record OX352289.1, read on the forward strand.
CAATCTCAAGGTTTGTCAACGGGCCATGGAGCCTATAGTATTCTCGGCGTGAAATTAACCGATCGCTGTAAAAATAGATTCTATACTACGCTCCAAGACTAAAATAGCTGACGTAGCAAAAACAGCCGCTAAGCTGAAGTGGGACTGGGCAGGACACGTTTGTCGCATGCCGGACATATGCACAAAACCAAACCTGGGATCGCGGCAAACCTCAACGGTGATGGCGAGACGACCTTGACGCCTTCAATAGAAACTGGTGGCAGGCGGCTCAAGGCCGGGACACGTGGAAGGGAAGGAGGGAGGCCTTTGCCCAGCAGTGAGACACTCTTGGCTCCTATAAATAAATAAATAAAAATATTACTAACCCAATGATACGTGAACCTTAAATGGCCCAACAATTAAAATCCGTCACTATACTTAGAGTTGAGTAAACGAGACAGGTGATATATTTAAATAAATATAACAATACGTTACACAATATTATAGAATTTAATTTTTCGTGACTACGTATGGTATATATTTATTAAAACTTACATGTAGTAGGTAAACATATAAATTACTATACAATATAATACATGTATTAATAATTATAGTCAAATATATGGTATGAAAAGAAAGGTAATATATAATAACTGTTTTACAATTATAAAACGATTTTCATTCATTATTATTCTAAGAAGCAATGAAACTGGATAATTATTGATTATACATAACACAAATAGGTACAGAAACCAAATATGAAGAATATTTATACCAAATGGCACATCATAAATTAAAGTGACTTCTTTTTTTGGCTATACGAGTAGTCGTGGGTCGTGGCTATCTAATTGGTCACTATCTAAAAGTTCGCTCTTCCAATAGGGAAGATGCAGCTGTAATATTTACCATTATTATGTAATGAAAATGTTGCAAAAACACGAAATAATAGCTATTAAAACGATTTTACTTGAATTTATACTAATTTTAAACAATAATTACGATTTGAAGTAATGTGGAACGGAACGTATTTTAATCCACCAATCATCGTTTGGTGACATCAGTACTGTTTTGACAACTATGGATGGTTTAGTAAAAGATGACAATTTCATATGAAGGAATTTAACGCCTTTTGACGGACACTTCGTCAAATCAAAGTCGTGATATTTGTCATCCTTGGGTTCTATGGATGGTAGTAGAAGGTAAGGATGAGAATCTCTCATGTTGCAATAAAAAACCTTAACCTTACCTAAAATAACTATAAAATTAATATGCTGAGTGTTTTTCCTCTTCGAAGATAATTATTTTTAAATATGTACGGATTTTTACATTTTAATATCAAAAATCACAAGATACATAATACCAAGTATCCGTAATAAACACACAAATAAATGTCCTAACAAAGATTCGAATCCGGGGCCCTCTGCTTCGTAGGCAGAGTCACTACCGACCGGACCAGAAATTTACTCTCTAGCTACTATCTCTGTAGCTATTGTGGCGCCACCATTTTAACGCCTTTTGACGGACACTTTTGAACATAGATATTGTCATCCTTACCTTCTACCATCCATAGAACCAAGGATGAACAAATATGGTGACTATGGCGAGTGACACTGACACACATGAGTGACGTCACAGGCACTGTAGATCCGTTTAGGCGCGAAAATTTGAATTCTCAGTTTGTAACAGCAATTTTTGACCATAAATTATAGTATTTTCATTTTTTTATACACTCGTGGACTACGGACTATTCTACGTGCAATTCTTTCGAATGAAAGCAAAAATGAAAATATTGCATCTTGCCTATTAAAAACATCTAATTACGACATTGGAATAATAAATTATTAATCGTTCAAAACTTAAAAAGTGCAATAACTCAAAATATTGTCAAAATATTAGTTTAAGTAAAGAAGCGATAAAGATGTTTTATTCCTAAATTCATTTCCTGCCTAAAGGGATGATATGAAGGTTAAAACGGGGTTAGGAGTACCAAAGGCGATGAGCAGCGGGCAATTGAAATACTTCTATGCTACGAGTATATGACATTCAAAATCACTTGCAAAGGCTAAGTATTAGGCGGCTTTCACACTGCTGCGGTTTCCGCATGCGGCGCCGGTGCGCGAGCGAGACACGCATTTGTATAGCGCTGTCACACTTGCACACCTTCGCCGCATCTGGTTGCGGCGCCAGTGTGATAATCGCCTTAGTAGTTAGTATGTACATACTTAGGGCCTGTAAAGTATTGGATAGCTAATTAACAAATAAATTAACTGCCAGATAAAACTACCTGCAAAATTTATATTAGGGCCTGTTTCACAATATCCAGATAAACTTATTATGCCAGTTAAAGTTATTGCTGTCCTTTTCTCCAGTCATATAAAAGAAAAGGACAGCAAACATTTATCTGACAAATATGCTTTAACTGGAGATTGTGAAACAGGCCATTAATATATTATGCAAAATATTATCTACCAGTTAAGCTTATTTGAAGATTGTGAAACGCCAACGATGACTTTATTTCAAGTAGCATATTCAGGACTTTACTTGGACATTGTGAAACAGGCCCTGTTAGGTAAATTTGGTAACAATAATAATAATATGAATAAAATAATAGCACGTCGACAGTCAATAGGAGATATTTAATCGTCATCTGTGTTTTCAAGTATGGCGCCAACTACCCAGTGGTGGAAATAAACGTGTGTCCCTTCCAGTAACCTTGTCGCCTGAAAGTACGGGGTACTGTGCGTCAAATCCGGTAGTTCTGATTTTTCGCAGACTTGTTTATGATGTTGGCCCAATGAATAATCCAAGTTTGTGACCTCGAGCGCCGAACGCAACTTTGTCAAAAATAGAAAATAATTACCTCGAAAGTCTAAAAATTTATGTCCCGACCACCCTGTAACTTTTGAACCGGGGATGCAAAAAATATGGAGAAGATACATCTTTGCATATTCTTTCGACGAAAATCGTTTTGAACATTGATATTGAAAAATGAGATACCTCACAAGTCCGTTTTTATTTTCTGGCTTTGGAATACGTCAAGTACAAATAGCGAAAAATATTTTCTTACTGTTCTACTCTTGACTTAACTCTCATAAAATGACAGGTGATGTTGTCATAGTTTGTAGACTGTTAGAAAATATTGTTTGCTATTAGTACTCAGATTATTCTCTAACTAAAAAAGGAAATCCAATTTGTGAGCTATCGAAACTCAAATCTGTTCGCGTACTGAGCTAAGCGTTTTCGAGCTATCTCCAAAAAACCTCTGCCATAGGCGGATACGACCTTTTGATAATCCCTTTTGGAACCCTCCATAATGCGTGGTCCGACACGCACTAGGCCAGTTTAATCAGAAAGGCTCGACATACTTTGTTATATTTTTGAAACCATCTTTGACATCTCGTATATTTTTGAAAATTGAGAATTAATTGCATGTAATTAACACACAATTCTGGAAAATGAATACTTGCAGCAATCCTATTCCAACGTCATAGAGCTTATTATTACCTGACAGAATGTACTTTGCACGTGTAGGTCTCTAAGTACGAAGCCAAATACCAGTTCAGTGTCCCCCTCACGTAGTCGATGACGTCAGCTCCGCCCCCTGGGGAGGCACAGGGCAGGCGGAGTGAGGTGAGGACAGTGTAGAGATATATCTTAAATGTAAGTAGCCTTAGTAATTACTAATTAGTAAATGATAAATAAGAAGCTAAGGCCAAACCTAACAGAGTCTTACTAGGGAAAACAAGCGATCTATCGATAGCTCGATGGTAAGTTAAACTTGATTAATGGTAAATTAAACTACATGGATGTGATAAAAAATAAAAACCATAATGAAAGAGCCCCTGTGGCGGCCGGCGCTTACGCCGTAATTGTTTGAAAATTATATAGAATCTGTACAAAGACTACAACGTAAAGGGCCCTTTCAATATAGATTATCACATATTTGTTGGATACCTGAACTGGATATCAGTGAAAGCATCCTTAAGGCGGCTTTCACACCACACTACTGCGGTTTCTCGGTGCGTGATCGAGATAACGCTCTGCGTGTGTATAGCGCTGTCACGCTTGCACATCGTCGCGGCATCCGGTTACGGCGCCAGTGTGATAATCGCCTTAAGTAGTAGGTACGTAGCGCCTTATTGAACAGGGATCAGAGCAATCAGAGGTGGGTATTGATGTGTGCACCTAGGGTTTGCAACCCCGTTTCAAACAGTATGGAATTGTGCGGATCTGAGTCCAGATCTGACAGATGTTTATACATTTCAAATCCGGATTGCAAACCCTGTTGTACACCATGTTGATAGAACTAAACAACTTACTACAAGTGAGTATATAGTTACTTTATTGCAATTTATTAGTATGTAGCGATATTGACTCTAAATAGATACAGAAGAATTAATATTCTAACTTCGTAAGGATAATTCTATCTAGTTGCATTTCCCAGGCAGTAATTTGACTATGTTCTTGGGATCCGAATAAATAATATTATCTTCGCTATCAAATGTTATTCCGAATACATTGCTTACTCTGGCTATTTGCTCTAAAGTATGGCTTGTTTTATTCGTGGTATATATGAAATGGCTGCCACAAAAGTAGGCGTGCCCCTTATTATCCAGAGCTGCTCCGCGGAAAAGTTTGAGGTCGGAGTAATGGTGGCGCTCGCGCTCATCACTGGGGCCCGCTTTGATCCGGTAGAGACCAGTGTCGGTTGTAAAGAACTGATCACCTTCTTTGTCAATAACATATTGATAAATCTTGTCTTTTATTTGATCTAGATGCACTGTTTTGTTTTTCGCGTACATGTACAGTTTTTGAGAAGGAAAATCAATGAAGTAAAGATGTTTGTTAAAGAACATATACCAAATATTGTGGCCCTTGACAATATGCTCAAGAGTCTCGTTGTGATCCTTCAGGTGATATTTGTAAATACCTCTGCTGCCTCCCAGGTAGACGTGGTGGTTTTCTTCGTCCACCGCTGATGCGAACCCGTTGGGAACACCTTTTATCGGAGTCACATTTTTCTCGCCCTTTTTTATGTAGCCGATCTCAAAAGTGTCTTCTTCATTTTTTCCAACGTTGTAGCTGAAGAAGATTTTGTGCTCATGTCTGTAAATAGACAGCTGGTAGGGCCGGTTCAATCCACTGGCTAAAATGTCTTTTATATGAATCCTGCCACGTACGGAGACTGTTTCACATTCTGATTTCTGCTCCTCTGCAGTAACTATGGCTGCGATAGTAGCAAGTAGGAATAGTTTCATTGTGGAAACGCGGCCGAAGTGGTGCTGTCTGGTGATGTTCAGGCACTGTGGCGGCCGCGAGCCGCGCCTGCTGGCCCCGCTGCTATCGGTCGGCTAGATAACATTTATGTAGTTACATTGCATATGGCCATCTGTTATAAAGAGGGGCGTATTTCAATCGGTTAGGTTGCATATAAAACACAAATTACCTACTAAAATATATAATTAATAAAAGTGAAAAACTTACTTACTATTTACTACATACTTACCTTTAAGTCTATGTTTACCTCTATGCGGACGAATACGGGTTGGTCGTTAGTAGCATAGACTTTTATACATATAAGCTCAGGTTAGTAGTTTGTAAATACATAATTTAGTATTACCTTTTAACAAAGCTCAGCCGCGGTGAACGTTGATACTCGATCAGAAAACTGAGGTACCCGGAGCGCATATCCGTGAGATAGTCAACACAGTTTAGAATGAAACAAGACGACCCTCTTGCTCTAACTAGGCGAGGGGTGATCTCTCCGCTTGAATTTCACCACCCACCTCCTAAACACCCCTCCGATCCGATTGCTTCGTCCGCGGGAGGGGAATTGCAGTCTTTCTCTTTCCATTTCCCTACCTACGAGTATTCTAGAATATTTATGAAATCATTGATATAAACTTTAGTGAGAGATATTATAAGTTTACGGTTTAACTCAAGAGTATCTACCTATTTAATCACAACGTGCGACAAGTTTTGTAAAACCTAGACCTATAAAATCAAGCAAAACCAATTGTCCAAGAAAATGTTAGTATGTTCGATCAATACCATATAATCCTTTTTCGCTAAGCCATTTTGACTTACAACCCTTTTCCCTAAAGTCACAGGATTGTTAATAACAATCTACAGTTAAGTAATGCAGATAATAAGTAATGTATTCCAGTTCTTTAGGTTCTAATTACTTACCTTTCCCGTTTCGCAAGTTGTTCTTAATTCTTTGATTATTGATGCAAAAATTCTTTTTTTTTTTGCAAATTAAGCCATAATGATACGCCTAACGAAAATACTATAAACAACAATTTATTTTTATAAAAAAATAGTTATTATTGAAAAACTGCACTCTTTAAGTCACGTAGTTGTAGGTAGGTACGCTTTTTTGTATCGTGCCGTCCCTTCATTAAGCGTGGCCCAACCAACACGCGGTTTGTTATTCTTACAATGTCATGAAAAGTTAGAAGAGACCCGTGACATCGTCAGCCGAGGTCGACTTTACTAGGACAACAAACTCAACAAGTTGGTGAAGTTGGTAAGTAGTTTCTGTAGTTGACGGGATAACCCCCTCGAGTCAGGATCCCAATATGGCGGTTAATTCAAATTCATGCTTTCCTTGTCTAGTTAGATGTTTGAAGATCTAGTTTGCTATTTTAAAATAAACAGGTGCAAGTTGGTTTTTACTTCTGTAATTAACAATCATCTGACAAATGTGCTAAAGTACATACCTACAATAAAAGCTTACTGGCTATTTAATTTACTAAAAAATTCGAATAGGCGTAGTATACAATTAATTTATTACCTTATATAAGCGAGATGGACTATTTAAACCTCACATGCACCAGTTGAAGATAATGCTACTGTTCCCGTGAAGTACGTGACACCGTCCTTACATTCGCAAGTATTCTGTAAAAAATTAAGCCGTTCAGTGGAGTATGTGTCTTATGAAAAATAAGTATGTGTTAAGTAGGTATATCTTTTTCACAAATCAGTGGTTATTTATTTATGTTTTTTTTTAGGATTTATAATTATAAGATTTATAAGTTACGAGCAATCCGGAAAAGCTTGCGTTACCCAATTTACGCAATACTATGTGTTGACTTTGTTATTAAGTACTTAATGTACTCTAGTCTGTACTTAACATGTACTGAGTATGTAGATAAGAATAAATATACTCACAGAAACGTCTTCCATTGGTGGACATGGCTCAATGTTCTCATAGAAATGTATCTTTTCGAGATTATATCTAAGAATGTCTTCAGTAGTCTCTCTATCGGTACAGTTATTTGACATCGTAGACACCAGCCCTTTGTTATTTCTTTTGATTAGTAGATTATCCTTGTGCACGTTTTCTAGGATGGCAGAACTTCTAAAAATAGCATTTTCTAGATACGAGCAGTAAGAGTCAGTGATTGGTATATTCTTACTGGCTTTGTTGTTATCTAGATTATTATGATACCTATTATTATTTAAATATTCTTCGTCTGCTCGACTCAAGTAGTTTTGGTACAGGCCAGAGTGAGCGCGACTTGGGTTATTCCTCTTTCGCATTTCAAATAAAGTATTTGTCACAAAATCAAATTTAAGAAAGTTAACTATTGTTTCTGCGACACTGGCCGAACCGCTTTTATTCGGGTTTTTATGCTTGATACAAAGACGTTTAGGCGTCGACGTCTCATATGGATAATAAGAACCTGCAACAAAAATTATCTTATGCAAAATGGACTAGGTACCTAGTAAAAGTACTTACTTACTTAGGCACTGGTAAATCAAGTAAGTAAATGATTATGATTAGTTATGCGATGGAGATGATAAGTAACCTATGAGCTAATTTAGAAGTTAGTATTAGGGAATGCAATCTCGAACCGAGTTTGAGAATTCGAGATCTCGTTCGAAAAATCGAAGTCGTTATGGTCTATTCGAGATCTCGCCAGCCAGACCGTCGAGATCGAGTTTTGGTTACAAATAAGTTGTTATGGCCAAAATCGTCTGAGAATAATTATAAACCACATATTTAGTGTACTTCCTGTTATTCTAACTAAAGAAAGAACATATTTATCGAAATTAATTGAACGTTTAACGTGATATCAGCTTCTCTCTCAACTTTATAATAGCATAATTGTCAGTAGTGGTAAATAATATTTGTACGATCTATCGAGCACCTTTGTGCTAGGTATCTTTATACCCACTCAAAATCAAGCCTTTAAATCTCGTTCGAGATCTCGATGATATTAATCGAGATCTCGGTCGAGATTTTCAAAACCGGGATCTCGTTCCATCGAGATTGAATCTCAGAAATTCGCACGAGCTCTCGCAGTTTCGAGACCTCGCGAGATCGGGATTGAATTCCCTTAGTTAGAATCTCGTCGTCGTCGTCATTGTATTTGTTTGCGTTTGCACCTACTCGCAATTACCTACACAAATATATAAAGTATGTTAGCAATGTGTTAGTGAACTTACCTGCCTAACCTACCTTTGTATTGTATGCAATATTCAGTTAAGTATGTTACAAAATGGAGGCAGTCATTAAGAAAGTGTGACGTGACATGTCAGTCATACTGTCATTATTGTCATGTCTTATTCCGATGAACTATACAGGAGGCATATTCAGTGTATAGATAGGTACATAAGGCGCTGCGCTGCAGAAGTGGCCGCTGCTCCACGTGGAGTCGGAGCACGGCAGCGACTATATACTTACAGCCTGTCTCGGAGCGGGAGCAGGGCGTGAGTAGCGGGGAGGTGTCGAGCCGGCTATCGGGCGCGCTTCGGGTGCAGAAGTGGCCGCTGCTCCACGTTGAGTCGAAACGCGGCAGCGACTATACTATATACTTACAGCCTGTCTCGGAGCGGGAGCAGGGCGTGATCAGCGGGAAGGTTACGAGCCGGCTATCAGGCTTGCTTCGGGTGCAGAAGTGGCCGCTGCTCCACGTGCAGTCGGAACGCGGCAGCGATTATATACTTACAGCCTGTCTCGGAGCAGGAGCAGGGCGTGAGCAGCGGGGAGGTGTCGAGCCGGCTATCTGGCGCGCTTCGGGTGCAGAAGTGGCCGCTGCTCCACGTGGAGTCGGAGCGCGGCAGCGACTTTATACTTACAGCCTGTCTCGAAGCGGGAGCAGGGCGTGAGCAGCGGGGAGGTGTCGAGCCAGCTATCTGGCGCGCTTCGGGTGCAGAAGTGGCCGCTGCTCCACGTGGAGTCGGAGCGCGGCAGCGACTTTATACTTACAGCCTGTCTCTGAGCGGCAGCAGGGCGTAAGCAGCGGGGAGGTGTCGAGCCCGCTATCGGGCACGCTGCGGGTGCAGAAGTTGCCGCTGCTCCACGTGGAGTCGGAGCGCGGCAGCGACTATATACTTACAGCCTGTCTCGGAGCGGGAGCAGGGTGTGAGCAGCGGGGAGGTGTCGAGCCGGCTATCGGGCGCGCTGCGGGTGCAGAAATGGCCGCTGCTCCACGTGGAGTCGGAGCGCGGCAGCGACTCCGAACACGATGCCCCCATAGCCCACTTTGACGACTCGCGTAACGAAAAGAAGGCGAGTGCAATCACTGCCTGCAATAAAAATATAAATGACCCTTTTTCAAGTTACACATGCCATTATTTGATTTAACTAAGATGCATGTGTGATTTTGGCTTCCTGATGGTGAATTCCATCAGCTGATTACAGTTTGCCTTACATACTTGTGATATACATTAATCAAGTACGTACCTAATAATAAATGACTTGATTTTATATGATTTATTAAGTATTATGTTGTAATAAGTTTATTAAGTAATAAACGGTAAACACTTGATTCAAAGAAGATATTTAAATATATCAACACTGTTTGTACTTGCCCGGTTAGGATTACGTAGTACTAACGTTTTAGAAACTTAAAATATTATACTTAGGTATTTTATGTAAACTACTTTACCGCAATTTAATTTTAGGCCCGTGAAATTCAACATTCAAAATTGCTGTATAATTTCAAAGCGTGATGTAGTTCTGGATTTTTGACATGTTGTTGGGGCTGGTTAAGACTATAATTTACACCTTTATATGCTACAATTAGTAACTTGTGATGGCTGAGCAATACGTTAAAAACTACTGATTTTTATATATAGATATTTTCCTTATAATTTTACAATTTTATTTAATGGTTCTGAAAACCATTTAATTTGCAATCATTTGAGTCTACCTTCAACATTTTACGGGATACAGCCACTTAATTTTTTGAAAAACTGAAAAAATATATAACATTCAACTTGCGCACCAACTCCCTTAAAACTACAGAACCATTGACAACAGATCACAGGAAAGGTAAATTTTAAAGCCAGATATCATATCCCTATTGTATGAAACTGTGTTGTATCATTTAACAAACTTTTTTTTTTTAATTATAGAAATGGTACATAAGTTATAAAATATAAAGATTTAGTCTTAAATAATGGATGATTAAAAGCTCTTTAAATCTCCAATTAACAGTTTTTAAGTTTATACAGGAAATATATCAAAATTGTAATTTTTTTCACGTATTCCTTGGCTAGCAACATAACCCAACCCTCCCTCTAACAACATACTAAAAAAGCTCACCCGACGTACGCATTGTAAACTGTCACTGCTCAATACAAACCTTGAGACCAAATATTGCAACTGTAAATACCTTTGAGGTGTGAGGTGAACTAACAGAATGTGAGTTTTTATATTTGAACCAATATAAAAACTCACATTGCCCGACGGTCGTGTTGTTACTACAACACGACCACACTCCCGCAACGAAAATGTACGTCATACTAAGTAGGTAACCTACCACGATGAAGCAAGCTGCGGCGCAGATGGTGGCACTGAGCGCGAACCCGTAGCGCTGCGTGAGCGCGCCGCCCACCGCCGGGCCCGACACCTCGCCCAGCGAGTAACAGCACGACCACACTCCCGCCACGGCGCTGTACGTCGCCAGCGCCTCCGGGCAACCTCCTTCGTAACTGGAAACATAACACACCATGCCAGACTGGCATCTAACGCAATCCACAGATTCGGCCTCGGACATCGGAGGACTCGGTCACTTTTTCAGAACTCAAAAAGATGAATCCACTTTTGAACCTTCTTGTAGTCGACTGTACCTACCTAGATTTGCAATTCATAGACTTAAATGTTGTAGGTACTTTGATGATTTATAACTTAATTGATCTGTTAGAGAGATAAAAATAGCTACATGGGGCAAACGTGCAATTGCTCGACAGGCTTATTCCCAGTAACTAGTCGACACGTCCCTGTAGTTAGCCCTTTTGTTTATAGCCTATTTATGTTTAAAGATGACATGTGTCATAGCTGAAAATATGTATACATTTAATGTGACAAAAATATGTAGCCACGCCTATATTACCTATTATAAGGTCTTGGATACACGTTTTTATCACATTAAATAAAGAGCCAACATTTATTGTATTCATATTTTCAGACGTGAGCGTCCTCGGACTGTGACGATCACTCAGACATCTACCTTATTTATTGCCATATTTATGTTTTGTCTTTTGCAACAATGAGAGCCGTTTTACATGAAGGTATACTTAAGTATATAATAACTATAGCCAATTTATTTATTGTGCTTACTATTGTACTAGGTAGATTTGTGTATAATTATCCCATATACAGGGTGTTTCCTGTAATAAGAGCAATAAATTAAAACGTAGATTCTACTCCTCGAACAATGAAACGTTTGTTCTACAATTTAAAAAAAAATGAAGTCTTTATATTGTCTCTTTTTCATACATACTAAATAGTATTTTCAATGTACGTTAAAATCCGTCTAATTGACATTGCTTGTCACTCTTGTCACCATGCTTGTCACCCAACAGACATAATCAATTTCGCAATACATTGCGTGTTCGAATAAACTTTAAAGTGAAATACAAATCAAATTATAAGTTATTTTTAAAAGTCGCTGAACTAATATTGTCCAGTTTGAGGAGTAGAATCTACGGTTTAATTTATTGCCCCTATTACAGGAAACACCCGGTATGTATTTTATTATTTATTTACAGCGCATTTCTGATAACGTCTTACGTGCTTAGGGTAATTGCCCCGATATAAATTATAGTTACTGGATATTGTAGAGGTTATACAACATTATCGATAGTTATACATATTTAAGATTACTGTAGTTATAGGTAGAGACGTGCAGTTATGCATACTTTATTGAGAATCAATGCATTATAAAAGAGGTACAGAAACAGTAAATTATTTAAATATATATATACTTACATTGAACTAGTTAAAACTCCTTGGAAGGTGGGTAGGAGCGTCAATGCCACCGATACACTCAATATAGCCAGAGCCACCAAGTCGAGCCACAGCACGGAACTACGGAAATATAATTTATTCAATATATAAGCAAACAAAAGATACTTAAATCGAGTAGTTAGAAGCCGAAGTGTAGTGTAGGTCAGGGTTCGGCAAACTTTTTAGACAAAGAGCCTGATGGCGAAAAATATGGGATTTTTGGAAACTCATAAAGCCGCAGTTTTTGGTTTTTTCACTGTAATATTTGTTTTATTTTTAATGTAAGGGAACTTGAAGAGCCACAACTGACCCTTTAAAGAGCCGCATGCCCCTGGTGTAGGCCCATAACATAAAACATGTTTAAGTAGATGGTTTGCTTACGTAGGAAGACCAGGAATAAAGGGGCAAGGTCCCAGCAGCAACAGGCCGGTGGTGATCAGGAACAACCCCCATATCATCATGCACCAGTGGTTATGTACCCTGCACACACAAAGCAATACAATTTTAACAATAAGTACATTATCCAGGTACTCAGCATAGTGTTCAGCTTTAAGAAAATCGAAGACTTAACAGTGATTTGTCATCATTTAGGACGAAATGGAAATCCTTTACTTTTGAACCCCGCTTGATAGGGCCTTATTTGTTGCGAATTAACTTTAATTTTAGCTTCTTGAAGAAATGCGTCTAATAGGATGTCACTCTGTATACCTAACTACTTAATTGATTGATAGGTAGATTTAAGCCATACAACACTTGAAATAAGTATACAACGTGTTACTTGAGCCACTAAAAACCTCAGAAACCCCAAATGATTTTTATTGTTGCTAATTAATCTAGAGTATTTATTTTTCAGTCAGTCACTTATTTCGAAAGATATTCGTATGTTTAGTTTTCCTTGCAATTCTATTCAATTGTTAACTCTACATTTGTTTCGTTGAAGTCACATCTCTACATGTGTCATGTCATGTCAACCTATCAACCTACTTTGTCAATTTGTATGACATGACATAAAATGACATACTTTGACAATAACAACCTACATGACACTATGTACAGTGTAAAAACAAATTTGTTAAAGCTGCCAGCCTTTATTAAATGTTCAACCTCTATCTCTTAACCTCTCGATAGAATGGTAAACTGTAGTATTAGAATTTTTTAGACTCGACACGTAACAAATTGGAAAATTAAAGAAAAAGTATACCCATGTTAAGATATATTGCAATCGATTCCACTTTCGATTCTGAACAAATAACCTATACAGAGTGTAAATCCAATACAAGCAATATATTAAACTAGACATAAGATTTAATTGTGTCATCATTATTCAAGAAGTTTTTTAAGTTACACTTTATCATGACATTTATGATCCCGTATTTATTTATTTGTAATTTACCTAGCAGCAAACATGATTGAAACTCGATTGAAGTAAAGTAGTTAAAGTAACTGTCAATGTTAACGACCGTTTACACTGCGGGCCAAATTATATGTTTTGTATGGTTAAAATGTTCGTCTTAATTCAAAGTTTGAAGATTCGCCCGTATCGGATTTACACACTGTATATTTATTGAATTCAAAAGCTACCAAAAAAATCGTCCCGAGTCCTTACCGATCCGCCACCCACCCCCAAATGGGACTGAATATTCCATAGAGACTGGAAAACAAGAGGAAAACGAGCCCGATCTGATTGGTGGTGAGGCCCAGCTGCCTCATATGGGGCTCCAGCGTTGGGTCGAGGAAGGCCCACGTGTTGGACGCCACCACTATCACCAGCCCGGTCACGATTATTGATGGGATCTTAAACAACCCCATCACAGAGGCAGATTTTGATCCGGTTACTATTTCTGAAAGGGTAAGATATCTTCAGGAGTGTAGACTGTGATCTGTCAAACAAACTGCCTAGGTATTTTTAATTTAGAAAACTACACTAGGGTCAATGAAAATATAAAATTTCAATTTTTAATTAATATATCTCGCTTGTAAAATTCATGGACCAAAAAAGGGGGTTAAAGTTACTTTAAGACCAAAAAGATAACAAAAGTTCCTTTTTTACATAATACTAATTAATCATTATTAATAAAATTCGGCAAATATTGACTTACCTTCACAGTCAGTGAGTAGCAGGCAATTAATGGGTACAATCAAAACCATTATAATTCCAATACTGTAAAATGGAAGCCCGAAGCCTCCGATCTAACTGAAACAATTGATACACATTTAGTCATGACAACATTCTTAAGTTTAGGTAGGTAGGTACGAGTACAGTAGAATCCGTTAGAGTAGAAATAAGTGACAAACAAGTGCATGAGCGAAGTCAGTATGTTAGGTACATACAGTATGTGGCCTGTAACCCGAGCAAAAAATTAAAACGTAGATTCTACTCCTCAAACTATAAAACTTTTGGTCAACAACTTTTAAAAAATATGGAGTCTTTAGATTGTCTCTTTTTCATACAAACTAATACTATTTAGTATCAATGTACCTACTAAAGCATATCTACTGAAATAGCTTCTATTCGTAATACAATACCTATATATCGCGAAAGAGTGTAGCTACCATAATACCCACCTCTGGATCAGTAAGCAATTATTAAGTATGTATGTATAACTGATGTTATGAATAATAAGTGTTTCGTAAGCCAAGATTGCAGGTACCTATAGGTAAATTCACAAAAGCTGGCGCCGAATCTCTATGCAAATATTGACAGTTCTATACAAATGTCGTGCTATTTAACTTTCATGAAACACTAAAAACTATTTTTATTTTGGTAATTGCACTATCTAAAAGTAAAATCTTCTAATATCTTAATCTAAAATCTTAGTAATATATTATGATTTATGACTAAATAGTATGTCATGTTTCGCCGAATATGCGGTTACTATTTTTATATAGGTTCTTAGGCCAAGACCAAGGCCGAATATTCGGTATTCGGTCAAAAGTACTCATCTCCAGTTTTTGGCGGAGGCTTTAGGGATGTGGACGCGTAAATTCATACCGAATAGAGCAAACTGCCAATGGCTGGGCCCACGGACATGCCGATGCCGACGAAAGTCTCCAGAATGCCCAGCACCGAGCCGATGGAGTCCGGGAACACGTTGACCACGAACACGTAGCTGGCCGTGGAGTACGCGCTAGCCCCGAGCGCCGCAGCGCCGCGCACCGCGAAGCATAGCCCGGTGAACATCACCGAGTCCTCTACTAGCACTAAACATCTGAGGAAGTACCCAATATTTACAGGTCATACACAACAAGAACCCTAGTGTAGCGATGTAGCAGGTTTTAAGTACAAAGTTTCTTAAAATAGCGGCCAAGCGCGAGTCCAACTCGCGCCCTCAGGGTTCCATACATCACACAATTTTAACAATCACTGAACAATGCAGTAACGAAAAGAAAAAAAAATTAAGTTTGTAATCGCAATCTTATTTCTTGTGATTGAACACAAAATTAACAATTTTCGGAATTTTCCCGTAGTTATGTTGTAAGACCTTCCTTGCCAATTTTCATGTTTCTAGGTCTATGGCTAGGGTGCTTATACTACTATAGCAGGTTTTGTAAGTTTGTAATCGTAAAAAAAAATGTTCTTCTCGACTTCCATTCGTTTCTCTGTAAAAGGGTCTTGCTTGACAGACAGACAAGACAGGCAGACAGACAGACAGACAGACAGGCAGATAGACCGACAGACGGACAACAAAGTGATCCTATAAGAGTTCCGTTTTTTTTAAGGTACGAAACCCTAAAAGCAGCATCAAATCGTTATATGGGGAAAAAAAGATTCACTAAAAGTAAAATTTCCGTGAGACGAGCAGTCTCCATAAATGAGAGGCACGAGAAGACATCCATGTTTTGAGTGCAAAAATGGACCAGGAAATTCTTCCTAGAAATTCCACCGCCCCTTTCCATCGTTGTCAACAATCAGTCGTATGTGACGTTATCATGGTTAGGGTACCACTTTGTCGCTTATGGATTCCGAGATATCACTGATTTTGTTAATCAACTCGGAAATAGTGAAAATTGGTTTTGATTAAAAATAGCTTCTACACACTTAAAATAATACGGTGTATTAATAAAAAGTTAAACGTTTCAACTAAAAGTAGGAAAAAAACACAGTCAAAGTTTACCGACTAGGGTACCACATTGTCGCTCATAAGCTTGAAGTAATATCGGGGCCATTGTAAAATGTAGTAACACGTGTTGTCTAAATCTCAGTTTACTCCCATCCATTTGCTTGACAGTTCGTAACTCAGCTGCCCGTTACGTTCACTTAGCTTTATGTTATGTTACCCTTTTAACAATAGTGGTCAATAAGCAATAATTATTAAGACAAAGCAAAATTCTCTATTTTAATCTGGCCTAAATCAATCAACTACAAAATACATATTATATGTATATGTATATTAATCAAAATTCATATTATGTTAGTTTATTCAATTGGATTGTTAAAAATAAATAAATAGATCACATAGGATAATAAAATTATTTACAATTTTAAAGTGCGTCCAGACCGTCTTAATACGCCACGAATATGCTGCTCGTACGCTGCGCACGCGTTGCTCTAGCCGGAGAGCTAGCAACGGAAATAAGTTTGCTACTATATAGAGAAATGAAAATTTCTCTAGTTAGTGTGCCATACTATCCATTTTAATAATCCGGGTGCCTGGCAGATGCTTTGAATACTGATTAATTACATAACAAAAACTTAAATATAAATAAGGGGAGGGATTTAAGTTAGTGACAAATCAAAACTTTTTAACAGAAAATATAGTTGACTTATATTTAACAAGCTTCTGAGGGACAACCGTAGATAATCATTAATCAGTTAATACTCGTACATAGTCACCAATCTCTCAATCAGACGTAAGAATTTAAATGACTTGGCATCAGCACTTACGTACCCCTAGGTGCGAGGTTGAGTAGTGTAAATCATTTTCATAATGATGTTAAATGCAAATTATTACTTTTGTAAGTAATAATTTTATTATAATAAGTCTTAATAATAAGTTTGATCTCATAAGTCATAAGGCGACAATGTGGGATCCTAAGGAATGTTAAACTAACAAACTTGATCTAAATTAGTAAAGCTGACGAAAAGACTGCTATTTTTTATAAAATAAGTTATGTTATTGATTCATAATATTATTTGTATTAGATATATGCACTTGTAGTGCGGACACTATGTTAAATAATGGAAGTAGAATTCTTATTTCTCTAAACTTATGAACAGCGACAATGTGGTACCCTAGATCACTTTACATACAAAAAATCATGTTAACGTCTAAACTTTGAAGTCACTTTTTTGATAGAAAACTACATTACTTTTGTGTTTAATTACACTTGATCGTTAGTTTTGTTCCTAAATTAACGTAAACTATGAGAATTAAAAATTATAATGTTGATTTTGTATATTTTTTATGTAACTGTTGATTTTTTTTTTATTATTTAAAAAAATTATGCCTTGAGATATGGTTGTTTCATTATTTTTATTATAAACCTTACCTAAATCATATTCAGAAATCAACATAAGCCAGCTGAAAATCTGTCGATTTAGAGTTATATAAAATATTTTATTTTTGATTCTTGACTCTACACCCTACCATGCATTATTATTGTATTATTTCTATAAAATGTAAAATGTTAGAGACAACATATGATGTGTCGAGTAATATAATGTACGTGGAACATTTTAAAACAGCTATCTCCATAACTTCAACCTATAACTATGTTTTTTAGGCTTTCAAACTTTAAACTCGAATATTTCAAAACAGTACAAAGATATGTTGAAACTTCAAAAATTTATTAAAAATAAAAATACTCAACATAGCGATCTCGTTCTTTTTGCATATGAAGAAGAATGTTTTGAACTATAAGGAGGTACCAATAACTCAATACCGACAATATATTACCTTTACCATGACAATGTCACATTTATTTCTAAAACTATTTTTAAGAAGTTGTGTTGTTTTTACGTGTAATAAATCTATTTAATAACTGAAAACTAATAAATAAACCGGCCAAGAGCGTGTTGGGCCACGCTCAGTGTAGGGTTCCGTAGTTTTCCGTCCGTCACAGTAAGTGTCCCCACTTAAGAGTTAAAATAACACCGCCATGTAGGATATGATATGAGCGTTCCACGTACAGCGACATCTATCGGCAAATTAAGTAAACTATTGCGCGCGAGCTTAAAGTATGGAAGATGCTTTTTATGGGATAATTCTTTATTGCGTGAACCGATTTTCACTGTTTTTACTTTATTTGAAAGCACGTCATTTCATTGTGATTTTGTAGAAATTACAGGTACAATAAACATCTGCTTATACGGTTAAATTACAAACTTAGTTCAGAAATTATTTTGTATTTTTTTTTCAAAAACTATTCAACCTATCAAGTTTAAAATAATTTTCCTAGAAAGTTTTTATAAAGTTCTACTTTTGAGATTTTTTTCATATTTTTAAAACTTATGGTTCAAAAGTTAGAGGGGGGGGGGACACATTTTTTTTTACTTCTAGAGCGATTATTTCCGAAAATATTGACATTATCAAAAAATGATTTTAGTAAACCCCTCTTCATTTTTAAATACCTATCCAACAATATGTCACACGTTAAGGTTGAAATGAAAAAAAAAACACTCCCCACTTTTCGTATAGGGGAGGTACCCTAATAAAACATTTTTTCCCACTTTTTATTTTACCACTTTGTCGGCGTGATTGATATACATATTAGTACCAAATTTCAGCTTTCTAGTGCTAACGGTCACTGAGATTATCCGCGGACGGACGGACGGACGGACGGACGGGCAGACATGGCGAAACTATAAGGGTTCCTAGTTGACTACGGAACCCTAAAAATGGAACCAAATGGTATTAATAATTTCGGTTAACACAAGTTAAGTCCACCCAGTTTAAAAGTCTTGATCATGAACCCCCATTTTAACAATGGCGGGCTAAAATTATTAAAATGCCAATTCTACTATCGGGTCACAACCAGGATAACGGTGTAGACCATTAATAAGTAGTTCTAGATTTTAACTTACCCAAATAAAACATTACAGAAGCCGGCCACAAACATCCCCGCCGTAAACATGAACTTCGCACCCACTATCGGTAGCTGTAAGTAAAACAAATATTATTAATTATTAGTATTAATGCCGCTTATTTTAAATCTCTAACATATTAAGTCACCTAATTATTAGGCAAGTACTCAGTATTTTATTGTAATCGGTACCTACTAATTTGATTGTCCTAATTTTTTTATTAGAATCGAACCTAGTTCATAGCGACATATTCAATCACATGAATTATTATAGTTTTCGTTTAATGCTTTAAAGTTTATTGGCAGAAAACAAGATACCTACATAAGGAAATAAAATAAAACTAAGTGTTAGTTTAACATGAATAAATAAATCTATTGTAAGTTAGTTGGAAGATGTATCATGTCATGTCAAATGACGTTAAAAACTTCGCAACCGCGATGTACGTCCTTTCCAGTTTGTGTAGAATATATTGGCTTTAAATGTTTGTTATATTATATGCATTACTAATTAACTTTTTTTCCTAAAAACCAATAAAATATTAGCTCTACCTATAAACTAAAACTAAAATAAATAATAATACTAATTAAAATAAAACTTAACTGTAATCTAAAATTAAATAAACCTAAAAAATATCAAAAAATTTGGTGGCATGGTGCCAAGGACGCTGGCAGCATTTCCCCGCTGTATTACAATTTGCAATGCTGATGCGTTAATTATTTATTTATATATACCGACGTATATCCAACTTTATTCATCCGACTTCCATAGTTTTAAACGACGTAAGGTACAGAGGGACAATTTCGACTGCGGAAACTTCAGCTAAATCGAAATATCTTCCTTGTTTTACGAGAGTGGCGATGACGGAAAAGCGCTTTTCCACTATCCGGATATAAATTGAACTGTAGTTAATGACGTAAAACACGGAAGATATATTTCAATGTAGTTGAAATTTTCCCGCAGTCGAGTTTGCCCCGCTGTACCTCAACTAATTTAAATACAATTTTAGCTAACACAAAAATAACACTTACACATTTACCCATAAAGGGTGAAGTTATAAACATAACTATGGCATAAAAACTGAACACGAGGCCGCAGACGGTGTCCGAGAGGCCCTTGGCCTTGGCCTCGCCGGGGAAGAAGGGCGCCATGACGCTGATAGAGCAGAAGCTCATGAAGTCGACCAGCGCGAGGGACGCCAGCGTCAGCCGCTGCCGCCGCGTCAGCCGCCGCATGGCACCCGGCCGTGGCCGCGTTTGCGTGCGGACTAGTCTAAGGGAAAACATATTGTACAATACTGCAAATTTGAGAATTGTTAACAAGCGCACATAATTAATATAAGTGAGTGAGTACAACGAACAGCAGTTCCACTGTTTTATGACGGTTTCGGAATTTTATAAATTTTGTCCCTTCTGTATAGATATGTATGCCAAACGTGCGTTTGTTTATATATTTACGTCTGGACCTGGAGCTAGCGGATCCGTAATTACGGGCAGTCAGCATCCGCATGTGCAGTTAGCAGCAGAAGTAGCTTAGCAGGTAAGGTATTCAAAATGACCATTACACGCTCTTAGGGTAAGTTGCACCAAACCGTCGGTCACCATTAAAACATTAGTTAAATTTTATTGTATGGAAATGTTCATACTACCCTGCCGGGACCCGCTGAAGAGTCCGTCCGAATTAGTTGGTACCACTAGCCCTTATTCTCTTAACAATGAAGTTGTGTCATGCAAGATCATTTTGAATACCTCACCTGCTAGGCCACTTCATCAGCTGCCTCGTCACTAGAAATAAAAATTGGAGTCCCTAGTCAACTCAGGCGAAAGACATCCATATCATTCGAACTTTGTGCTCTCTTTCCGTTCGACATATAATTATAATGCCATAATGTCTCGTCGGAAATTCTTAGGTGCCTTTCAAATGTTGGTTGTACTATTTTATCATCACAGTAAGAGCATTCAGAATCTTAACACGTTCGATACGATAGTATATGTAGGTAACGCGTAACAAAGCATACAGTTATTATACGGGATCTTTTAACCCCGTGTCGCACTTAGCGTCGTTCATTTGCATGTCAAGTCGGCAGGCATAGTGAACGTAAACTTGCCATTTGTTGCAATTCTGACGATTTATGGAAAAATTAGTTATTTTACTCTTTTTTCCATTTCTGCATTTTGTAGAAACTTGTCACTTGATTTCTAGGGTTCCGGAGTCAACTAGGAACCCTAATAGCTTCGCCATGTCCGTCTGTTCGTCCGTCTATCCACGCCCCACGGCTTACCTCAGTGATGGTTAGTACCAGAATGCTAAAATTTGGTACGAATATGTTTCACGCCGACAAAGTGATAGAACAAAAATTTGAAAAATATTTTTTATTAGGGTACCTCCCCTACACATGAAGTGGGGGGTGTTATTTTCGCTCCAACCCTATCGTATGGGGTACTATAGGTCTTTAAAAAGAATATAGGTCTTGTAAAACCATTTTTGGGTGAAACTATTTGATAGTTTCGTAAATATGTAATAGCTGAAAGTTCAAAAAAGGGAGCCCCCCATCTAACTTTCGTACCGTGGGTCCAACTAAATTTTAAAAATTCACGAAAGTGAGGCCTGATAAGTTATTTCCATTAGAA
The DNA here is from genome assembly GCA_947086415.1 of Pammene aurita. Taxonomy (NCBI): domain Eukaryota; kingdom Metazoa; phylum Arthropoda; class Insecta; order Lepidoptera; family Tortricidae; genus Pammene; species Pammene aurita. The sequence continues at coordinate 23,990,251 of OX352289.1, forward strand.
ATATATTGAAGAAAATAGGTTGAGCCGTTTTTGAGTTATAACTATAAAACGCATAGTAAAAGGAGGTACGAGTAAGTGCCACATATGCGGGACTGTTCTGAGGGAATTCGAGTTGCAGAGACCGATTTAAAAGGGCGTATTATGCGAGAAATCGTATTAAGCGGGTTCTATGTACCTCGATTACCTGATTTTGCATATATAGCTCACCAAACGAAGACGCTTAACTGCCTGATAGGGGAAATAATTCGTGTATAGCTGAATTTTGGGGTACTTGTAGATAAATTAAATTAAATAAACGTTTATTTCAGGCTATTGCCCATATCGTTGTTAGTAAACACAGAATACATGTTAGTAGTATACAATACAAATTTAAAATTTTCTTAACGCGAATAAATATTTTTAAAGGTATCTTACACAACATACTAAAAGTACCGGTGGTTGGGGGCGCCGGTAACGGGGTGAGGGGGGTGTAAAGGTCCCTTTTTTTGGTTTTTCGTAAATAACTCAGTAACGGTGGCTCATACGAAAAAATGTTCTTCTACTTAATTCATACACATATAATTTTCAATCATGTCAATGAGATACCGATCGAGGAAATACGATACTTAAACACTCTTTTAAACTTTCGGAGCTATTATTTACGAAAGTATTCGTTTTATCCAAAAGTTGTTATAGAATACTCTTATTTTTTTAGATACCTATCCAACGATATCCCGACATCCCACACATTAGGGTTGGAGTAAAAAATAAATTTACCCCCACTTAAAAGAATATATTTTTTCAGACTTTGTTTTAAAACTTTGTCGGCGTGATTAAAACACATACTCATACGAAATGACATAATATGTCATACTGAGCTTTTTAAAACCAAAATAAGGGACCTAACCCCCCCTCCCTCGCGGCGCCCCCATCCACCGGTACTTTTAGTATGTTGTGTATTTGGCTTTACACGAATTACTTCCTCTAAGTTTTCCTTCGTTGGTGGGCTAATAATCGTCCTGTCGCCAGGTGGGTACGAGTATCTACTTAATATCAATATTGATGTTCTACGTAAGAGGACCTGCTACTCATTTCTTGTTTATCTGTTATCTAAGATATCATTATGTTGAAGACACGTGTAATAATATTAAGCAACATCTGACGTCTGTACATTTCATTTATATAATATGATTTATATATAGGCACCGAGGCCACCGAGGAGGTAGTACCTATTTATTACTTTTTACACGCTCTTGAAAAACCGATCTACGATAAATCGATTCAGCTACATGTTTGGCTTCTCACGTGGCCAAAACAACGTATGCAACTGCATTCGATTATCAACCGCACGTTTATTGTTACAATTTATGTGAACAGTTACTTGCTCATAGTTCCAGAAGGTACTAACCCCAAATGTTAAAAAGATGTGAATAGCTTAGAAGGAAGTAATTACTTACTGCGGTGTATATATACCTAATATATATTTAATTACTCAAATTTACCTACTAAAGGGTCACAAAATCCTGTTACTTGAACCGCAAAGCGTTCACAATCCACTTACTTATAATGATTAGTTTCCAGAGATTATTTAGGTACCGACTGTTAACAAGTCAATAAGGTTTAGTCTCTTAGGTCTGCCGTATTCTTGTTCAGTCGTAAGTAGATATGTCAAATCCACTTTACATAGTTTTTTTATAGCCCGAATTAGATTCGGCCAATTTGGTTAAGCGCACTTTATTTATTTTTACCTTTCGCGTAATATTCTAATATCGGCACTGACATCGTCCGGCGGGCCGGCCGACCAGGACTGAGCCCTGCGGCGCCCCGCGGCTGGCGGCGACACGCGGCGCCGTTCCCACATGCTCACCGCTACTGCAGAACACTTCGTCGAATCATTGGCAGAATCAGTTGAAGATCCTTTAACACTGCATGAAGCTCCATCGTTTTTAGAAACACTTCTAGTTCGCTCTAATAATGGTGAGTTTTCGTCTGCTGGGGTGTCCATATCGAATACGTTCGTCTTGATTCGAGAATTATGACAAAATACCGAAAAAGGAATTTATAAATGGAGCGTAGGAAATGTAATGGCAGCCAAACCGTAAACAAATCACGTTATCAGTGTCAATATAGCGAGTGCCTAGGGTTGCACGCGGACGCGTTGCTCGCTTGGCGTATCAATACGTATCGATATCTTATCGCGTGTAAATAAAAGCAGTAAAGTTTCCGAAAGTAGTGGAACGCTTTGTATAACACTACTCGTACTGGTATTCCAGAGTTGTGGACACATGACACAGAATGTTGTGTGTTCTACCCACATTTTTATACACTGCATTAACTTACCGCAATAAATATTTAGCAATGACAACAGCAAATTCGTTCAAGGTATAAGTGTGTTTAGGTACCTACCCATTGTGTCGATATTGATAGAGAACATTTCAGTAGTAAGTACACTAGTTTATTATGTACATGTTTGTATGTTACATGACTTATTAATTTCACGGTATTGACTCAGTAGGTATATGTAGATGATTGCCTGTTTTGCTGCCTGCCGGTATTATACGTAGACAAAATATATCGATTATAGGTGAACATTCACATTATTGCAAATAGGTACTAATAAGTATGTACCTACTCATCAAATAGTTATTGATTGTAAAAGAATTTTAAAGCAAAAGAAAAATCGTAATCCCGAGTTCTACAGCTGTAATAGCTTCGCTTTGGGATATAAACTAGTTTGCAAAGTTATTTAATTGTTACTTACATAATTAACATAATACTAATCAATTGTATATAGCCACAAGTCTTTAACAATTTAGCTCGTAGTTAAATATCGAACGTCTTACCAATCGCCTCATCCAAACCAACTATTGATTGGTCTAAGAGCTGGCCACGTCAGATATGACACAAAAATGAGAGCAATGAAACCCATCTAGTAAGATTGCAATACTATCCTTATTGCTAGATCCGAGCATCTGGCAAAAGCTGCCAATGCCAATGGGTGGATGTCAGAGTGACAGACTCGCAAAGTTTTTGAATTGGAAAAAAGTAATATCAAAATAGGTAAAAACGGCCGAAGTTATCTTATTTATGGAGGCCGGGGCCTATATTTTAACATTAGAACAAAAAACATTGCGCAATATTAACGATAATAGAAATAGAAACTTTTGGCAATGATATGATCTAATGATTTATATAATTTTTCATAATACTGCATCAAACCTATTAAACTCTAGGATTTGTATTCTTAAAGTGGTTTGCATTCTTTGACCTCCACCACTTTACAGCTGCCAGATATCCGGATCTAGAAATGAGCATAGTATAGCCGACTAACAAGAGGGGTTTCGTCACTCTCATTATTGTGTTATATTTGACGTGGCTATAGCTCTCAGTCTGTATGACATACTTACCGAGTTGTGTCATAACTCATAAGACGTAAACGTAATAACTAATTACAAACAAATGTATCACACACAACTACACAATAGTTTTGTAATTGGCAGAACGGTACAGTCAGCGCCAGTAGTACAGTCACGTCTGAACATATGTAGCCGGGACTCTATCACCAAGGCGTGAAGTCTTGGATACATGTTTTTGTCACATTAAATGTATCCATATCATATTTTCAGACGTGACCGTAGCTTCGCGGGTTAGACGTGTTCACAATAATATCGTACCAGGATCTTTCTAAACTGCTGACTTGCTGCTGAAGTACTGACTCCACCAATTAGTTTCTGTGGAGTGAGAAGTGGTTTATATGGGAGCTTATACATTCTACGGTACTTCTCTTTCCGCACAGCCTCTAGTAGAAACGCATTTATTCTACTGTCGTCAAAAATATCGCCAGTACTTTCGTAAGTAGGCTGCGACACAACGTTTAGCGCGCGAATATGCAAGGGCGCCGACTATGGCTTTTGTTTTATTCTTATTATCAGCCTAGGCCAAAAAGTGATTTGGTGCGCAGCGAGTTGTAGGTAAAAGTACGTAGATATGTATCTCAATTAAAGCCATTAGTTGGAAGTAAAATCATTTATTAAATAACTCGTTTAAAACTTAATTATATTACCTACATAGGTAGGTAAATCAAATTCACAACAGTTATAAAAGTAGGCTGCGACAATGACACTTGTCACATTATGTAGTTCTAGCTTCGTAACAGTTCGAGCCCACGCGCAAGCATTAGTGCATACACTAAACATTTTGTACAAGGAGAACTAACTGGTAGTGTCCTGTAATAGTTTGAACAACGAAGGCCAAAAAATTATGTGACCAGAAGTATGCCAAATGTTTATGCGCGTTTCGTTGTATAGGCCAAGCAAATAAGATCTATAAAAAGTGTTTTGAAGAATTAATTCCCAGCAGGCTGGAAATCGCTTTAATACCTTCATGTGATCCTAAATACATGTAATCCGAGTTTGCCCAATCCCAAGAGGTGTGCATAACTTTTTAGCGAAATTTTTGCTCTTCGTCAAGTTTTTGCTTGTAGCTCGAAAACAGTACGTCCGACGGAAAATGTTATGTATGTCAATATTAAAGAGGGTTAAATTATGCGTCGAATGAGTAACTTAACTTCTAATTCGGTTCAGCGGTACAGCCGAAATCAAAAGTTATAAACCGGGAAAATGTCTCATTTAATTGAAAAACTCGTATGTATTTTGACTTCCATACCACATATCTTTGAAACAGATGACTCCTGTTGAAAAACCTATAGAATAAAAGTTGTAGAGAATACAATTTCACGTTATATCGACATCTCAATTTTCAAGTAGAGTCATTTTGAAAGACTAAATTTGGCATGAATTCAAAATCAGTTTTTTCTAAATCCTTCTGAGTTGCATATTTTCCATAAAATATGAGGTGTGAGGCGTACATTTAATGCATTGTTACAACTAAAAACATTTAATTGCATATTTCTAAAACGTATCTAATCAGAAAACTATTTATACACCGTGTTTTATTTTCATTTCCGGTAATTCCAAGGGTACATTCCTGAGCTTAACTTAAGTATATTTCTTAAAAACGCTAGTGTCCTAATTTGCTCCAGTTCTTAGGTAATCGATAGTTCTTTTTCGTCTTTCTGATTGTGTATATTTTTATTTTAGTCCGAGAACCCGCTATAAAGTCATGTAACTGTGTGTTAAGTCAATACAATATTAATTTTGTACTAAGCAGAAACGTCTGCAATCGAAATTTCAATTTTATAATTGAAAGAAAAAATTGAAAACTTCGGACCGGTGTTCCGAAAGGTCACAAGTTCGAACCTTGCTCGTCGCGGTGAATTTTTCCATTTTTCTTTTAATTATAAAATTTTCAATACAATACGTTTCCTTTGTATCTCGGATTGTTAATGTTCGAAATTTCATTGACATGTCATAATGTTCAATTTTTCATTTCAATCAGTTCAATTACCTCACAAATTAGCTCAGGAATATAACCCTTGAAATTACCGAAAATAAAATAAAACACGGTGTATAAATAGTTTTCTGATTTGCAATTCAATGTTTTTAGTTGTAACGATGCATTAAATGTACGCCTCACACCTCATATTTTATGGAAAATATGCAACTCGGAAGGATTAAAAAAAAACTGATTTTGAATTCATGCCAAATTTAGTCTTTCAAAATGACACTACTTGAAAATTGAAATGTTGATATAACGTGAAATTGTATTCTCTACAACTTTTATTCTATGAGTTTTTCAGCAGGAGTCATCTGTTTTAAAGATATGTGGTATGGAAGTCAAAATACGAGTCTTTCAATTAAATGAGACATTTTCCCGGTTTCTAACTTTTGATTTCGGCTGTACCGCTGAACCGAATTAAAAGTTAAGGTACTCACTCGACGCAGAATGTAACCTTCTTTAATATTTATATACATAACATTTTCCGTCGGACGTACTGTTTTCGAGCTACAAGCAAAAACCTGACAAAGAGCAAAAATTTCGCTAAAAAGTTATGCACACCTCTTGGGATTGGGCAAACTCGGATTACATGCATTTAGGACCACATGAAGGTATTAAAGCGATTTCCAGCCTGCTGGGAATTAATTCTTCGAAAAAATCTAATTTTCTTGGCCTAGTAGTGTAGAGTGAGAAATAATAGGTGAGACATAACTATGATTGATTCCCAACATTGAATAATGTGTATTGATCTATTCCATGAATAATTATTACACCAAGGAAACTTTTCTGCCTGCGCTCCGTGTTTTTAGTAGGTAGTGAATGGTACCGAAGCTGGAAAAAATGCACTGTTTCAGCTAGTCATTTAATATTCCAATAAGTATCCGTAATATAAATTAACAATAAAGGATTAATGTAAATGCACAAAAACACCCAATCTATTCTAAAAAGAAATGACAATTGTAGTAGAAGTTGATATTGTATATCTTGAGCGAACTTGTTACGGGTTTGATCGATGAAATATAGTTCAAAGAACACACATACAAGTACTTTTTTAATAACATCGTAAGGCACGTATTGCACTTCCATAGGTAATGTTAATCATATCGGTGACACGCAAATCGTTATGATTTGTATAAATAAATACTATACTAAACATATGAACCATATGTTTACGTAAACTTATGGATCCATGCACAATATATTCACAAGTGAGTGTATAATGTAGGCCGAAATACAGCAGCAGGAATAGTTTAGCGGACGAGGCCTTTAAAATGACCTCCCGATACTCTTATCGTCTTAACAATAAAGTCGTATCGAAATCATTTTAAACACTATAAATGCTTAACTAATTCTGCCGACGTGTTTACGTGCATGTGCAATTTGCAAGTCAATACCTACCGATTATACTGTATTTTATAATTTATATTCCATTTAATAACATAACTTAGGTTAGGTACATTAATAACCTTTAAACAATTAACAATTCTAGTTAGTTTTTGATGTAATTACAGCATATACTCTTGACTATATAAATATCTGTCCTGTTTTAATGTAAGTAAATATTCATAATATATTTTCATTTAATCGTCCTTTAAACACACTATAGATCATATAGAGACTAACACCTAGTAGATCAATGCAAACGAAACATAATCTACAACCACGGTTACAATGTCAGCAATCGAAGTGCTTAGGTACATACCATATGTATAGTTTTGTAGAATCAAATATCCGGAACAATAAAACAGTTTATGTATTTTCACAAAAGTAAAGAGGAGTATGTGTTGTACGGTTTCTGATTAAGGTACTTATTACTATTGTAGCCTGCTTCGAAACCGTCTGTTTCATGAATATTAGTGGTGATGTATTTTTCTTTAACATTTAGCAACGTGTGGGAGAAAACAGGCCAAAGCATACTTACCAAAGTATAAACCTATCTAAGGTTGGTAAGTATGATATAACTTGCTACCGGGAGATCGATTTATTAAAGACTGAATATTAATATAATCATTTACTCTTATTTATTACTCATACAAAAGACAGTTCTTTAGAATTGCCTTTCTTGATATATCCTGTATAACTTTAAAAAATTTTTGTTGAAATTACTATTTTATACGAGTATCATAAACTCTATAGCTTGTTAACAAGAATATTGAAATTGATCAGGCACACGCGTTTTATACGACGTTTTTCAACACACTTGCGAGGAAAAAACAAAATAGGACCTATAAGTTACTAGATTGATTAAATAAATACATTCGATAAATACATTAATCGTCGGAATGCGTACAGGAAAGAGGTACTAACGTATTATAATCAATTTCTACCGACCTTTTTTGTGAGGTTAAATACTGACTATCTGGAACGCTTTTTTAAAACTTTTAACAAAATAAAATGTAATACTTCACATTTATTGTCCAATAAGTTGTAGTGTGTTTCTTACAGTGTATTTTTTTCACTAATTTTATGGCAATAATTTACTAGTATGTATGACAATTTAAAAATATAACCGGAGGTGAAATTAACACTAAAGCTTGCTTCTTATTCACTTAAAATATAAATTGTCAAATTAATAAAACAACAAGAAAAATCTAAGAAATAAACTAAGATTTAAATTGAATTCATATGGCGCACAATTTTTTTCGATACGCGCGCTGCATTAGTGATGCCAAATCGTGAAGCCGCGAACTTAATTTTGACAAATAGTGAATAATTTGACTTTTAAACATAACTTATTGAGTTTTACGAGTAGTTTAATAAATTAAAGCAATTATTTTTCACAATTAAGATTGTATAAGGTGCGTATTCACTCGTAAATGTATATTGTTACTTTTTTAGTAAAAAAAAAACAAAAAATACCCGACTAAATTATAAAGCGTCGTCTGCATGCGTACAACAATGTACTAGGGTATAAACGTAACAGGATCGGTTTATTAATTGCCGCACTAGTTCGGTAATATAATTTAAAAAAAAACCCGCGTGTTAAATATCTAGGGTTATGAACCCAGAAAGATGGTATAAGAACCTCGTTACGAGCAAGTGTGTTGAAAAACAATTATTTACGTAAACATCTATCAGGCAGTACATTTGTCTTACAAATGGCACTTCAAAGTACCTAATTCGTTGGAGGAACTACTAAAAGTTTTCATTCGAGCACTAATACGGCATTACGACATTTAGTTGTACCTACTTAGAATACGGAAGCATAAGGAGAACAGTACCTGTAGCCAAGATGACAATCGCTTGCAGAAAACAAAACGAAACGCTACACGCTCTCGCTCACTCTTCATTACTGCGATAGAGAGACGGATAGCGTTTCGATTCGTTTTCTGCAAACGATTGTCATCTTGGCTAAGCCCCCAGGCCCTGTAGCCAAGATGACAATCGTTTGTAGAAAACGAAACGAAACGCTACACGCTCTCGCTCACTCTCCCAAATTAGTGCGATAGAGAGACTGATACTGCTTCGATTCGTTTTCTGCAAACGATTGTCATCTTGGCTAAGCCCCCTGGTAAGTATAATAGAAGTAGAGCACCACTAAGATGGGTCGCACAATGGATACGGATCCAATTCGTATGCAAAGGTAATATATAGAGTGCGCACAATAAACGTTTATCTCTGTCAAATGGACATTATATACAGTGATTTAGTGATATTGAACTGTTGAACTATGTTATTTAATGGACTAAGACCTGGCTGCGTCAGATATGAGAGCAATGAAACCTGACTAGTTAGATTGCTTTACCATCCTTATTGATAGATCCGGGCATCTGGCAGATTTTAATGGGTGGAGGTCAAAGTGACAAACCAACAAATTTTTTCAGTTGGATAAAAGTAACACCTAAATAGGTAAAAACTACCGAGGTTGTGTCATTTATAGAGGGCAGTGCCTATATTTTAACATTAGAACAAAAAACATTGTGTATTATTGCGGAAACAAAAACCAGTAGGAGATTAACTATAAATTGCATTATACTCGTACATCATTTGGTACTACTTTTCCTCAACAGAAACTTCTGGCTATGATATAATCTAAATTACATAATTTCCCATAATATTGCATCAAACCCAGAACTCTAAGATTTGTTTTCTTCAATTTATTTGCATTCTTTGATCTCCACCACTTTAAAGCAGCCAGATGTCCGGATCTAGAAACAAGCAAACTAACTAACGTCATATCTGACGTGGCCAGCTCTCCGTCTATAATCAACTGCAATTCATGTTATCGAAGTTAATAAACATGTTTACATGCATTTTCTAGAGTTAACGTACTTATGTGGGACTGGCCTAACTGGAGCCAGTGTCATGGGTGTGTGGGCCCGGCTGCGATCATAATCGCAGTTGGGCCAGCTCCTTGAGCAAGGCTGCCTCGGTCTCGATCTTGGCTTTCTGGTTGACTTCGAGAGGCTTTCCCGCTGCCTTGTGCTGTTTCAGCTTCTCAATGTCACTTAGTTTCTGAAAAAAATAAAAAAAAGTATTGTATATTTCTAAACTAAAACAACTAGGTATGTAAAATGTAATATTCCTAGAAGTCTTATGTGTTGCATTAGTTTCTTCCTCCTAGCATTAGTCCCGGCTTGGGGTCTGCTTGACAACTTAAACCTATTAATTGGCGTAGGCACTAGTTTTTACGAAAGCGACTGCCATCTGACCTTCTAACCCAAAATGGAAACTAGACTTTATCAGGATTAGGTCCGGTTTCCTTACGATGTTTTCTTTCACCGAAAAGCGACTGGTATCAAATGATATTCTATACATAAGTTCCGAAAAACTCAGCGGTACGAGCCGGGGTTTGAACCCGAGACCTCCGGATTGTAAGTCTTACGTCTTACCGCCAGCCTACCAGCACTCTCTATGTGTTGCACTAGTAAATTATATAATAAGGCATTTGTGAATTTCATAAAAGTGGAGTGTTAAACTTTAACATCCATTTATTTATTTAAGATTACCAACAGATAATACATCTTACATGCTCTTAAATATATGTCATAAATAATTGAGGTTGATACTTATTTAATTATAGGTAACCACAACTTAAGCCAATATCTTTTACGTAGGAACATGCAATCCTAAACTTTAAGTTTAGTTACAATTAAAATTAAACATAAATTATGACTAACGAGAGACATTTCATATAAACTTACACTAGTACCAAAATGGGAAGATAATTTATGGACCCTACAATAATAATTAATAACACACAAAGAAAAACATAAGGTATATTGCCTTGTGTTTCCTAAAGTGAATCCAATAGCCTATAGCCGGTTAGCCAAGCGTGTGAACATTTGTGTCCCCGACGTTCTTAACTTTTTGGCCGATTCTTTGCATAACCCGAATACTTATTTCATCGTCTACTTACTCATATATCGGCCTTCGCCAGGTGGCTTGGACCGATAGTTGTCTTGTTTAAATGTGTTGTTTTATGGCCTCGATGATTAAAGGTAATTTACTCTCTTAAGGGTGGTTACATAGCACGAACCAAGAGAGAAACCGTTGGCAAATTCACCTTGCCTCTATCGGCAAGGAGTGAATGCCTGGGGGGGAGGAGGGGCAAAAAAAAAGAGAGAAGCCGGACAGTACCTGTACACTATTTCCCTAATCACAGTTGAACCTTATTACCGAGCAAAACAGTCGTTCGTAGGTGTCTAGTCAAATGTAGTAAACACGGTCCGCTTATATAGAGGGCAGTGTTTCACTCGCACTCGTTACTAAATTGATACATATTAACATTTTGATTGTCTTATGACCGTTTTACCTCCTTAGTCAATACGAGACACAGTCCCGTATATAACCCTCTATTCCGGCCTCACTTTGTGACCGAAGGGTATACTCCAGTGTAAAATGATAACTTCATGCTCCATAGAAAGCTGTTTAGGATTCGTGAATTTTTTTTATGACGTTGACGTTAACAGACGGTTTGGCGCAACCGAGTCTGTGGTACAGTCGCCATCAGATATATCAGACCGGCCAAGGTGGTCACAAATATCTGAACAACGCCTCTATTGTCAAGTCGATAAAGTGCATGTTCAGATATTTTTGAGTACCTTGGCTGCTCCGATATATTTGATGGCGACTGTACAACTAACCTTGTTTATGTTCTTAATCTTCTTGTCCTTGTCCGGGTCGCCGGTGGAGACGAAGGCGGGGCGTGCGGGCGCGGCGCCGTCGTTCGGCGGCGGCGGCGGCGGCGTTTCGCCGGACGCCTTTTCGTCGGCGTTGCGCGCTTTGCGGGCTTCGCGCTTTTGCTTCTGCTTTAATGCTTGCTTCGACGGGGCTGCTGTGATAATAAAAGACACGCGAATATGGGGTAGAAGAACATTCAATATGTTCATAGCTTGTACAACTCAAAATTACCGTAAAATATGTATAACTAGGAACTGGAATAAAGGCATTAGGACGTATTACTTACTATTTTTGAATCGAATTTCTTCGGTCTTCTATGACTGTTAAACGCATTTTCTACCTTAGGTACCCCAAAATTGTCCAAATAGTCGCGTAATGACTGAGCGAGCAGCCTCGTGGGGCAAATTATCGGTCAGTCAGAACAAGCCTCAAGTCTCACCGTACGCAGCCTCGGATGAGCTCACCTCGGCCCGAGGCGAGCCAACCGAAATAAAAAATTGTGTCTTAAATTATTATGCTTACCTAAATGTAGAACAATTTTTTTATTTTGTATTTAATTTTTTTATTTATACAAAAAAATTGCTCTGTTTCGAAATATCCGTGCGCGTCATCCTTTATTTTATTGAATAAAATAAAGGATGACGCGCACGGATCCGATTAACAAACGGAGGCTGCATCCCGCGACAAGCGTCCGAGGATGCCACGCGAGGCTACTCGCATAGTCATTACGCACTTATAACAAAAAATTAAAAGTCCTTCAAGTAGCTAGCTACTTCTGCTGACTGTGCAGTGTGCATGTATGAGTACAGTATTATAATTACCAGCAACGGTTTCCCCGGGGCGATGCGGCTTCTCATGCTCGTGCAGCGTGAACGTGGAGGGCTTGTTGCGCGCGCCGGGCGGGCGGTAGGCGGCGGCGGCGGGCGCGGGCGCGGCGGCGGCGAGCCCGCGCGGCGCGGCGCGCGACAGCTCGCTCCTCGGGTACGTGCCCGGCTGCCACCCGATCGAGAGCAGGTTCTCCTTGTCGGCGCACGCGCGCTGGTGCATCAGCACTCCGGTGTAGTGCCAGATCTTGTAACTGGAAAATGTTAATATACATATGTATACATATGTAATATACATATGTATACGAGGGCTGCTATTTATATATCCGGAAACCGGGATTACAATCTTCTTAAATAGCATATTTGACCTCCATGGTAAAATTTGAACTTTTTTAAGTACTGGCCGGTATATTTTTTCTTTCTTATTAACGCTCGTGTTTTGTTTTTGACGGGTTTTAAATGTCATCTCGCAGCAAGAATGGAACTCACTCGTGAAAATATTCGTGCTATGATTTATTATGATTTTCGGCGTGGTTTAACGCAACAACAGTGCATAGATCAACTAACTTCAACTTTTGGTGATGAAGCCCCATCTAAAACTACTGTGTATCACTGGTTTAGTGAGTTCAATCGTGGACGTAGTATGCTTACGGACGAAGTTAAGGCAGGTCGCCCGAAATCGGTCGTTGTGCAACAATATATCGAGGCTGTGCGAAAACTTATAATGGACGACCGACATGTTACGTACCGCGAGATAGAGGCGACTCTGGGTATTTCTATGACCAGCATTAATAGCATATTACATAATTATTTGGCTGTAAAAAAAATTTGTTCGCGTTGGATACCCCACAACTTAACAAAAGAGCAAAAAGATGCTCGCGTCGAATGGTGCAATAAAATGTTAAAAAAATATAACCGTGGTGACTCAAAAGCCGTTTATAACATCTATACAGGTGACGAATCCTGGATCTATGCATACGATCCCGAAACGAAGCAACAATCAACGGTATGGGTGTTTCAAAATGAGCCGAACCCTACGAAAGTTACTCGTGCAAAAAGTACATTGAAACAAATGGTGGCCTGCTTCTTCGGTATTAATGGCCATGTAGCTACAGTGCCACTAGAAAACCGTAGAACGGTTAATTCAGAGTGGTACACGAACATTTGCTTACCGGAAGTATTTGAACAAATTCGTAAAACTAACCAGCGACGAAGAATCATTCTTCATCATGACAATGCCAGCTGTCATACGTCACGCGAAACAACTCTATTTTTGGAGGGTCAAAATGTGGAATGAACGGGTCATCCGCCGTACAGCCCTGACTTGGCACCCAACGATTTTTATTTATTTCCAAATATAAAGAATAAATTACGCGGTCAACGATTTTCGACCGCTGAAGATGCTGTCGACGCATTCAAACAACACGTTATGGAGGTACCTCAGGCGGAGTGGCAGAAGTGCTTTAAAAATTGGTTCACGCGAATGCAAAAGTGCATAGATCATCAAGGGGAATACTTTGAAAAACAATAAAACCATTTTCAGCCGTGTACGTTTGTTTGTTTTTTTGTTTCCGGATATATAAGTAGCAACCCTCGTATATATATATATATATACGTAATTTTAACAATTACCCATTGCATTATAATAATAATAAAAATTAATATAGGTAAGGCGATTGTAGGTAGTAATAGATTTGCGAAGGAATGGTCCCAGACGCGGCGCAATAGCCGTGCCATTTGTAGCCGCGGGTCTCACACCTCACCGTGCCCCGTGTTGCCGAGCCACCCAACAATTAATACATGCTGTAGCATGACGCTACGTTTATCGTACGACATCTGTCGACGTTCTTTAGAACTTCCGTGTCTAAGGAAGGTCTAAGGCTAGGTCGCGGTTGATAATAAACGTAGCGTCATGCTACAGCAAATGACGATAATGATATCGATATAAAGATATTTAACATTCAATAATTACCTTAGTATCGTAAACGTCTACTTTCCGCACAAAAGGAAAATAAAAAGAGGGAGTACTAGCAAAACTAGTAAGTACAAATAAAGACTCGGCTGGTAATTTGGCTGCGGGAAAATAATGGATTAATGAGGCGGGTGATAGATGGATGGTGACAGATGATTCGCTGGCTGAAAGTAGCCTAAATTCAAGAGCCAGGTCTTAATCTTAAAATTCTAATTGCCTCATTTGACGGGCGTACAAAGACCTGGCTCTTGAATTTAGGCTACTTTCAGCCAGCGAACCATCTGTCACCATCCATATCACCCGCCTCATTAATCCATTATTTTCCCGCAGCCAAATTACCAGCCGAATCTTTATTTGTACTTACTAGTTTTGCTAGTACTCCCTCTTTTTATTTTCCTTTTGTGCGGAAAGTAGACGTTTACGATACTAAGGTAATTATTGAATGTTAAATATCTTTATATCGATATCATTATCGTCTTTGCTGTAGCATGACGCTACGTTTATTATCAACCGCGACCTAGCCTTAGACCTTCCTTAGACACGGAAGTTCTAAGGCTAGGTCGCGGTTGATAATAAACGTAGCGTCATGCTACAATGTGTGTTACCCGTTGCCTTGCGTGAGCCGCGGTTAGGTGGCAGCGGTGATGAAGGCATCGCAGCGCGGGTCCCACTGCAGGCTCGTGATGTCGGGCGCGGCACACTTGCCGAGAAGCTTGTAGCCGCGGGTGATTCACACCTCCCCGTGCCCCGTGTTGCCGAGCCACCCAACAATTAGTACATGTGTGTTACCCGTTGCCTTGCGTGAGCCTCGGGTAGGTGGTGGCGGTGACGAAGGCCTCGCCGCGCGGATCCCACTGCAGGCTCGTGGTGTCGGGCGCGGCACACTTGCCGAGCCGCTTGTAGCCGCGCGTATCCCACACCTCCACGTGTCCGGTGCCGATGTTGCCGAAACCGCCCAGCAACACAAGTGTGCTTCAGTTAAGGTAGCTAATATCATTTCGTTTGAATTATTTACTCATAAAGACAGACGCGGTCACAGCAACTTATGAAGTCAATCTACGGTTTTCGCTATATCAGACACAAAGAAGAATAAAATTATGCAAGTTTTTACCACAGCCTCTTATGATGATGATTCCTTTGCAAATGTGTGACTTAGTTTACTACCTAAAAACTGTTAGAAATAATCTTGACTGTAGAGGAAAAAAATAATTAAGTATAACTTAACACTTTCCTTACCGCAGTTCGCTACACGCTACGCTCGTAGCCGATTCCAGCGTTTTCCCCTTTGTAGCGGAAACCGCTACACACAGAGAGCCCGTCTAGCTTTAATTCTCAAATTATAATTATATGTAGGTAATACAATTATATTTTTTTTACAAAAAAAACTTGGTTGATTGCTTTCAAAAAAGTTGCAAAGAAAGTTATAAATCGTCAGCTCTCGGGTTACAGATAGAAAAATGAAAAAGGATATGATTTCCATCAGGGGCATAATATATAGTGTTCCAGGCGCCCGTGCCGAACTCGAAGAGAGGATCACACTTGGCATTGAACAGCGTGGCCTTGGCTGGCGCGTGGCCGTACACCGCCAGCCACTCGTTCCAGTTGCCGGGGTTCCACGCTAACGCGTGGATCGGACCCTCCTTATCTAGAAGTAGAAGAAGCCGTAAGAAGACAGGGCCTGAGATCCCGCGAACTCATTTATACAGCGATTTTCATCATAAAACATAGATATTGGCTGAATAACAATAGCCCCAGGTTTTAAGATCAGCTACCAAAGTTTTTTGTTATTACTAGTTTGATTAGTATCTTCGAATTACATAAGGTTCAATTTGCTACTCGAGGTAGATTTTATAATTATGTTTTTGCTGAACTGTACAAATTGCTCTAAGTTTAACTCAGGATACCAAGTACTAATTAATATACAGCCTTGGCCAGAAGTGTTGAGCATAGCTATATTTCGTATTATATATTTACAGGGAGACCGAAATACACAATTTTCCTAACACTTAACTGTAATTTTTAACTTCCGTTGGAGAATAAAACAAAAGATACCACCTTCTTGGGGTTGGCCTTAACTGGCAATCAACAAAAAAAAAAACAGCGCGTACGAAGTCGTGGGCAAAAGCTAGTATATAATATATGTTTACTCACTGAAGACCATGTTCCCTGCATTTCCTTTTACGTCACCAAAGGAGAGCGACTGTTTTCCGTAGTACGAACCACCTGTTTTGTCCACCTGCATCAAATTCAATAACTGTTTTATACTATAAGTACATTGCCTTAAATTCATTAAGTATCGCGAGTTGTTGTTCGCGGTGTGTTGGTCAGGGGTCGGCAAACCGCGGCTCGCGAGGTGCATGCGGCTCTTTGAAGGGTCAGTGATGGCTCATCAAGTCCCGCAAATAAAATAAAAAAACAAATATTACAGTGAAAAACAGAAAACTACGGCTCTATGAGCTTCCTAAAATTCCATATTTTCCGCCATCAGGCTCTTCGTCAAAAAAGTTGGCCGACCCCTGGCGTAGGTAAACTAGCATTACGGGCGAGCTGAATATTTAATAGTTTGTACGAACGATGTTGGCGACTGGAATGTATAGATGTGACCAATGGCACTCAAATAATTAATTGCTTTAGCAAATGATACTTTACTTTAGCTAACTCAAAGGCTACTTACATCAGTCTGTGTGAGAGTGAACACGTTGGTGCCGCGGCGGTTCCAGTAGAAAGTGGCTTTGTCTGCCTGAAAACAAGTCCGGCTGACTACTGCTTTCTCCAATTCAAAGTTCGGGTATTGCAGCACCTTCCATACTGAAGGTTGCCCAGATTTGCCTGCAAAATGTTCAACATCCACAAATATAAAAAAACTTAAAAGTTGGGTAAAAGTCTTATGTCAACATCGCTGCCTTCTGGGCATCCATCATATAGGAACCGTTGTACGAAAGAAGAATTCTTATCGGCTTGTCTATTTTGTACTTTTAGAAGAAAGATTGTATACATATAGTGACATAATTAAACTTTTCAATAGAATTCTATTTTAATATGTTTGAGTCCTTTTTTATTTATTTTTTTAGCTTTGTTTCCAACCTACTACATTGATTCATAAATAATAGGACTAGGAAGTTATTCTAGTTTGTCTTGGTGTAGCTGGTTGATCCCCTGCGGATAAAAGTCTCCTCCATCTGTTTCCATTATGAACTATTGGTAGCAATGGTCATCCAATTTCTGCCGGCTGCCTTCACTATTTCATCAGCCTATCTTGTTCAACTGAAGAACAAATCAAATTATTTTTAATAAATATTGTGATTCGACCAGTGCTGCTGTGACCCGGGTGGCCAAGTGGTAAAGGTGTCTGCCGCGAATGCAGAAGACGCTGGTTCGATCCCAGCCCTGGGCACCGGAGGCCTAGGTCACTTTTTCCTTTGTATATGACATCTATATATATAAGTTTATAACCAATCTTATCATCACCCTCCAAAATGTACAAGTGCTACGAGAGTCTTATAGTTAAAATTACTTACCCAGTGTGAAAATGGAGAAATAGTAGGTTGGAGCAGAGCTAGGGGCAACAGTAAAGCAGTTCAGCTTCTCTGCATTGATGGTGTGGGTGTAGCGTTCGAAATTCCCGTCCTCATATATCAGAACTCGATTGCCAGCCTGTATGGCAAATATCTTTTCATCTGCTGACCACTTTGGCTCCCTTAAAAAAATGAATACGTAAACAGTATGCGGTAAATTTTTCAGTAGCACCTTTTTCACTTTTGTATTTTCTCTTTAATGCTTAGTAAAATTCGTGTTATTATTGTATTCTCTTTTTCTGCAATAACATTTTCATAGTATATCTCATGCGGATATCCTAAAGTACTCCAAATAACAAATAAAAATTCACCACTTACCAACCACTTTGAAGTTTCTGTGTAAAAGATGCGGCTACAGCTTTCTTAGCAATGTCATAAACATGCAGGTTGGGCTTCCCCTAGGATTGAACAAGATTCATAAATAAATATTGAATACCCAAAATGCTATAAAATAAAGTAACTATTATTTTGGGTTTCATTTTCATCTGAAGAGTTTTATAAGTAAGTCTGTAAAAAGTTTCTCCTTCATATAGTTTATCAACCAAATCATTGGGTTGGGTACAAAATAACAATAATAGTCAAGCATACATCTTCTACTTGTTAATGATAACTGGATACAGGTAATATCAGTTGTCATGCCTACTTATTAAATAAATAAATAATATTATGTAATGAATATACAGCCTTGGCCAGAAGTGTTGAGCACCCTTGCGATTTTCATACAAAACTCGAATCTTTTTTGAAGTTATTTTATCAATTAATTCAAACTGAACAGGCATGTTTTGTTGAAGTGAGTAGTAACTGCATAGAATATTTGCAATTTTTCGCACCAACCTAAATTCGCATTTTTGGGATCTCCACTTTTCATATTTTATAGGTACCTTGAAAGTGTTATTAACCGATTCGTTGCGTCTTCCATTTTCGAAAACTTTTGGCTGTGGCGGCGAACAATTATTTCATGACACGACAGGCGTGCCATACGCCATAGAATATGATGGCACGCCTATCGTGTCATCAGCCATGCTTAAAAAAATATTTACTTTTTTGGTTTTTTTCACTGATTTAGACTTGATTGAGTTCATTTGAAATCAAACCAAGGAAGTAAACTGATTAAAACGTTGTTTTAAATTTTAGTAGCATTTAATCTACCTGTTTTACTTGAAATGGATGGTGAGTGACTTTAAAAATTCAGGTATCACAAACATTTTCTACTATGTACAATTTTTATACATATATGCATAGTAGGCTATGTTAGCCCGGCTAAAGGAATGGGTAAATATATTTTTTTTACAGTGCGACGCGATTTAAAATTATGCATTCAATATTTTCATGATTTCTCCTTGAATTATTTATTCGAGCCATATAGATAACAAATAATTTGTCTTGAATCACAAAAAATAAAATCTTCATTCTAATATTTTTGATGTATACTAGGCATACATTTTTATTTTATAATAAAATATTTAAAGAGGATAAATAGGTAAATAGTTCTGGTATCTATGATATTAGGCCGCATTCGCAAGCTAAGAGATAGAATGATACATACAACCAATGTGTATATCTCCGTTTGCCCTACAGTTTAGAATGACCAGAGATGTGCCAAATGGTTTAGAAAAAGTATTTAAATACAAAATGCAAATACTTTCATGATTTACTATTTCAAATGCAAAATACAAAATACTTAGCAAAATTGTATTTCAAATACTAAATACAAAATAGGTATTTTCAAAATACTTTTTTAAAATACAAATGCTTTTTGGAATTCCGTCGCCAAGATAAAAAAAAAATGGAATCCTTATCTCGTCATGTCCGTCTGCCCGTGATCATATGTCATAGCATAGCCGTTTTAATCAATAAATATAAAGCAAATGTTAATCAAATTTTAACTAGAGGTGTGTGTGCCATTGATTTGTTTTGTAGGTAAATGGTTAAAATATTTTTTAAGGTCGGCACTCGATACATGTAATTAAATGTTTTTTTTTTCATGCTCTGATACTGAGTTATATTTATCTATATGGATCCAAATGTCATTCATTTCCTTTCCAGGGAATTTACTTTCCAAGTATGTATATATTTTTTAGTTTCAATGCAAAGTAAATTCGGTACAAAAATGGATTACTATTTAATACGATTTCCATTCTTATAAACGCTGGTATCCTGGCGATAAGACGTCCGACTTTCAATCTGGAGGTCTCTGGATCGATCCCGACTTTTGTACCACTGAGATTTTCGGAACTTATGTAAGAATTATCGGTTGATGTTTATCAATCTCTTTTCGGTGAAGGAAAACATCCCGCGGAAACCGGAACTAATCCAAATAAGGCGTAGTTTCTCCTCTAGGTTGGAAGGTCAGATGGTAGTCGCTTTTGTAAAAACTAGTGTCTATGCCAATTCATGTGATTAGTTCGCCAAGCCGGGACAAACGCTAAGAGGATGATGATTTCCATACTTATCTTAACTCTTCATTTCAAAACAGACGACTAGTTACAAAATGACGAGATCGTCAGGAATGAGTGCCTTTTTTCCCTTGGTTACGCGGTGTCCTGTCCTACCAATCACCCACGTAGGAGCAATATAACTATAACCTGTTAAACCTACCCTTTCTACCAACATTATATTAAATTACAAAAAAAAGTATTTTGTATTTTCAAAATAGAAAATGAGTCCCAAAAAGTATTTCAAATAAAATACAAAATGCTTTTGTTAAAAAGGTATTTAAATACAAAATAGGAAATAGGTATTTTGCATTTTGTATTTGCATTTTAAATACAAGTATTTCAAATAAGTCACATCTCTGAGAATGACCATTCCATATCGGACAATGTACACGCGGCTTTAATAATTGCCATTGGCTGTTTGCATTGATATTTCGTAGTCAAAAGGAATATTTCAAAGGTAAAAAACAATACATTAATGGATTGTAGTACAGTTTGTGCGTAAAAAGAAGTGTTATGGTTTATATGAGAATTCATATGAACTATGTCACTTCACTTTCCGCATAGATTTCAACTTTGCGTCCGTTAAAACGGTACAATAATGAAAATCATTTTAAGGGTTCCGTACCAAATCGGTAAAAAACGAACTCTGTCTGTCTGCCTGCCACAAAGTACACATATGTAAGTCAGCAACCCAAAGGCAGGTATGTAACGCCAGTCTATAAATTTTAAATATGGGGGGGGGGCATTTGTGGGGGGTAAATGAGAAATAAATAAAAATTTGCAAAACTATAATGTATGACATATCAAATAAAACGACTTAATATGAGGATCTCAAATATATTTGTTGTATAATTTTAACGAATGTAGTTTTGAAGTAATTTAAAAAAAACCGGACATGTGCGTGTCGGACTACGCATAATGGGGAGTTCCGTACCTTCAATGAAATAAGAACCAAACGAATACCAAAAGGTCGTATCTGATGCCTATGGAAGAAGTTTTTTGAAGATAACTGAAAAATACCTGAACCTATAATGTTCAAAATAATTTTTGTAGAAAGTATGTGAAAAGACGCATCTTCTCAATTTTTTGATATTTTTTGGACTTACGGTTCAAAAGTTACAGGGGGGAGGACACAATTTTTCTGACATTCGAAGCGATTATTTCTGAAAATATTCACTTAATCACAAAATGTTAAACCTCGATGTAATTTTTAAAGACCTATCGATTGATGTGCAACATGTTGATATTGAGCGTTGGGCGCCCTCACAAATTTTTTTTTTGCAATTTATCTACATAACTATTTAGTTATGTAGCCGC
The DNA here is from genome assembly GCA_947086415.1 of Pammene aurita. Lineage (NCBI taxonomy): Eukaryota > Metazoa > Arthropoda > Insecta > Lepidoptera > Tortricidae > Pammene > Pammene aurita. The sequence goes on from OX352289.1 coordinate 24,011,876, forward strand.
TATTTAGCGGCATACAAAAGACACCTTATGTCTAAATTTCATTAAGATACGTCTTATTATTACATGTTAAGTTATAGTTTCAGAGTATAAAGGCTGTGACATACGGACGGTCGGACAGACGGAGATGACAAAACGGTAAAATTGACCGTCCCCGTCCCCCCTTATCTCTGAAACTGCTGGACCGAAAATTTTGAACAAAAAAATACTGACATTCGTTATTTACGTATAGATTACAGGAAAAATAATAGGATTCTACACCGTGAGTCGGACTTAAGAAAAAAAATCGAAGCGCGAGTCCGACTCGCACTCGGCCACCCTATAAGATTCTCATGAAATCATGCTGAAACCGTCTTTTTTCACATAATGTATTAAAAATCGGTTGATGTGATAAATAAGTATCCGTCAAATACCAACTTTCGTACCTTAGGTAGCAAAAACTAGTGACACAACATTCCAAAAGATGACGATGCACCCTGTACGGGAGGGTGGGGTTCGACGTGCGGATTTTCAAATATCATAAGATTGTCATTTAAAAAATGAGTTTTATAAGAATGTTTATTTTTCTTCGAAACAACGCAGTAATTGCAACGAAAATCTTAATAGTTTTTTTATACAAGCATTTATGCGACCAATTTCGGAGCGGAAATTTTAGCCCCCTTTGGGGCAAGTTGTGCCACCAGTGGGGCAAATTGTTCCGGATAGATTATGCTAAAAGATTGTCATAAATGTCTATGCTCTACACCACAAAGTGCTACCTATGCTTTTTCGGGCGTCATGTTAAAAATAATATTTTTTCTAGTCACCCGTTTTCATTTGATTCTACTCCTTTAGCGAATGTTTTAAATGTTTTACATCTTTTAGTCCTATTTTAGTAGTTTCGCATCGTATCTAATGATCGACCAAAAATTTTATTTTTTACAATTGAGGTCGATCGAGGTGAGCTGTTTTTGGGAAAAACTTGCCCTTTTAAAAGGGAACATTGAGCTCCAAGTTGGGGATACGGACTAACGCTGGCGTACTGGGTACCGTGTCGATCAATTTAAAAAATAACTAAACAAGAAGATACCTAAAAAATATCATTATAATTTAGGAAAACAACGCTTGAATCGATTCAAAGTGCGCAGATACAGGCCAAGCACGAAAAAATGTACAAGTGTATCATTTTGATAGCTTCTGAATGTTTGCGCACCCATCCACTCAACCGTCAAGATTAGTGGAAATAATTTTTTTTATCAACATTTAGAATATTCCAGAAACGAAGGGTACAAGCTTGTTCTACGTGACAAACAATAATAATTTTGTTCGGGTGAACCCTTCTGAAATGTAATTTGAAGAAGTTTTAATCGATTTTAAAATGACACTCCTCTCGTGTCATACGCCACACGTTAAAAACATTGATGACACGCCTGTCGTGTCATCCGCACCCAATCGGTAAGTAATGTTTAAGTCGTAAAAATAGTGCAACTTGAACAGGCTGGGAACAACTGATTTTGAAAATTTTTATCAATATTTAGAATATTCGAGAAACGAAGGGTACAAGCTTGTTGTACGTGACAAACAATAATAATTTTGTTCGGGGTGAACCCTTCTGAAACTTAATTTGAAGAAGTTTTATTCGATTTTAAAATGACACTCCTCTCGTGTCATATGCCACACGTTAAAAACATTGATGACACGCCTGTCGTGTCATCCGCACTGAATCGGTTAAGTGAAGTTTTCTAGATATATCAATAAAATATAACATTTTACGTCATCGTACATTGTTATGATAGGGAATTAATACTTAACATCAAAATTGTAAACAAAAAAGAGCTATGCTCAACACTTCTGGCCAAGGCTGTATGTATATATAGCAGGATAGATATTATAGCAAAATCATTAAATCAGTCCCCTAAAACATACCACTCTAATGACTAACACCCACTTTTTAAAAGCTTGTATAAATGAATTTAAAAAATATTAGACTTCGTCATGCACACAAGAAAATTATGAATTTACATACAATGTGTGTCCACATACTTTTCTTAACATAAACTAACTTATCCCGTTAATAGATATTTTCTGGCTAACCTTAGAGCAACTCAGAAGTACTAAGATCTGGTAAACACATTGAATCTTACCAAGTACAAGACAGCAAGAGTTTCAATCTGATTACTATTCTTAAGTTTTAAAGCAAGGCTAGTTATTCATATAAGATCGAAAGAGTGAGCGCAACACAGTGTAGTTCCCAGACCACTACAAATAAAACTTCAAAAAAAAATAAAACAGTTGTCAGTCATCCCAGTCTGGGATGTCCATGCATTTCAATGACTTTTTGATTTTGGATGATTGTTCTGTAATCATTTCAGTAACATTTTTCTGATCTTCATAAAGCTGGGGTTGTACTGTGATTGTTAAAAAAATCTTGTATGAAAAGTTTGACAGTTTTATATGGGATGACAGCTCCTAAATATTAAATGTTATTGGTGACACTATACCCTCAAAGTCAGTCCTGGGCCAAAACATGATTAAGTGAAGCATGTCTGGCTGTTAGGAGGTTCATTAACACATTCAATGCCGGGAACCCGACTATCAGGTATTTTATGATTTCGTTCCCAGGCCGGACGACCCGATAGTCGGGATCGTGGTACTACAGCTTTATATGACGAATTTTTTGTGGCCTGGCGTGGATGTCTTGTTTGGCTGGGTGGCAATGAATGTGTTAATATGTAAGTATATAATTTAAGCCAAGTTAGAAACTTACTTGAGGGTTATCTTTATTCATGGCAAACATTTCCCAAGCCATAAAATAGTTGTCCAGAGGTGAAAACAACATATCCTTCACATTTCCCTCTATTATTCCAGCTACTGACCAGTCTGCACATTTTACTATTTCTGCTCTGTAATAATTGTCACAGAAAAATTATGTAAGCAAAGGAGGGTGGGCAAATTGGCCTATGTGACCAATAAGGTCAAGCGATATGTCACTGGATAGCTTATTCTAAGTTCTAAAACTTTTACTATGACAGGTAGCCCCAAATCTTTGTGTCAAAAAAGTTTACGAGGCAGTAAAGTAGTTTGAGCTGAAACATTACTATGTAGGTTTTTTGATACTAAGTTCTTGTATCACTACAGATTATGAAGGTTTTATAACAGTCGATGATTATGTGTCATGTTTTTGTTTTTTAAGCGTTTTCATGTAACAATTCAAGATTTTCCGCCATACAAAAAGTTGTAGGTAATGAAAAAACCTTTCCAATGATATATGGCTTGTCATTATTGGTTTCTAGGCCAGAGCCCATACAAATCTGCCCATCCTCCTTTAAAATTATTTACTCTAACCATGAACATGGCATCATTCTATACAATTTTTAAAAAGTGTATATAGAGAAAATATTTACCTTTTATCAGTGCGGTAAGCGAGGTAACCACCTTTCGGGCTAAATATGAGGCTACGAATATTTGTTGTAGTTTCATCACGGAGTGTTTTTTCAGCATATGGTTCATTGAATTCCACTAAGAAAATATTTTTGTTTGTTAAACCTGAAATTGGGCCAAGGGTGTTAAATTCTAAAAAGTGGCAGTATATAAGTGCAGTTACTAGCCGTTTCTGCCTAAAAGCCCTGCTACACGCTACACTATACTTTTTCTAAGTGTCGTAACTAGTATTCCAATTTATTTTGTAGTAAACTTGCTAAATGCGGTTACAATTGACTAAATTTAGTGACGAATAGATCATTTAGGAAGCCATGTAGTTTAAGTGTAAGAGGGCTTTTAAGTAGACATGCTGTGAAGATCCAACCGGATACAATTTTTTCACGTAAATCATTTAGACAAGATAATGTTCCACATGTATCTACCTGCAAAATTAGGTACGGTGCCCATTTTAAAATTGTTCTATGTTAATGGTAAAACATAAAACCAAATTAAGTAACGGAATAGAACTTAAAGGTTATCTCACTGTAACATATTCTTAAATTTATGTTTCAGTTCATTTCGCTAAAGAAATGCAGCCAGCTTTTGACATTGACATTGACACTAACACTGACAGTAACACAGACGATGTAAGTCTATGATCCATGGTCATGAATAAATAAAACCGATATTATTACCGACATTGCAATTTGTAGGATCCAATCTGTTGTCTACCCTGCCTCTCCCTTAAGGCCCTGTTACACTTTACTTTTTTTAGTGTCCTAACTAGCATCCTCATTAGGATCCTAACTAATTTTCATAGTAAATTTACTTGCTAAATGCGGTTACACTTGCCTAAATTTAGAAATTAATAACGGCCTAAGTGCATGACAACTCCCAACATGACGTTTAATTTCACGCACGTCTTCGACTAATATTAACATATTACCTAATATCTCTATATAGTTTGTGCCTAATAGTTAAAAACTAAAGCCTGACCAGAAATATATGATCATGCGCCATGTTGCGGAATTTCATTGCAACTAATTTCTTGCACTGGCTATAATTTTAATGACAGAATGATATGCATGTTTGAGGGCATGTAATAGGTTGTCATTTTTTTCAATGTCATTGTGACGGTTTATTTAAAGAATAGTACGGTGTTGAATATTAAAATAATAAACGATAAAATAAACCCAAAATGATTCATAGTCAAGAGCGAAAGATTGTAAATACTTAGTGTAAATAATAAACTGCTGTAAATAATACGCTCGGAAAATGAGACTATTTCGCAGTGAAAGTATTTCAAATTAACATCAGTGCTGACAGGTAAACAAATCAAGATGTCACCATACCATAGATATTAATACGCTCTATGATTGATTATACTGAACTGTTGCCATATAAATGAGAATAATAGCGCCCTCTTGACAATAATCATATATTTCTGGTCAGGCTCAAAGAATATAATACTCACTAGGAGAAGAACGGTAACTACATACAAAAAAAATGTCGGGACAGTGACGGGTCACTAAAGTTCGTTTATACTACAGCGCTCCCGTGTAGATCGCAGTAACTAATTTGACAACCAGTTTGGCCTCGTTGGTAGTAGCCCGTCTGTAAAGCGGATGTCCTGGGTTCGAATCCCAGTACGGGTATTCTTTTTGGTTTTGTTTTAGGATTATTGGGTATTTATTATTTATTTAGTATTATTCAAAAATATTTTTCAATTGTACCAATTGTGTGCTATTTTTGTTATAAAATAGTTAAGTTATATTTAATGCAAAAAGTAATAAAACAAGTAGACACATTTTTGGTCTAACAAGAATCCAAAAGGATCCACATTAGAAAAACCAAAACTAAATGTTTAACTTATATTTACTTTTACAAATGTGGAAATAAAAAAGCTAATTTAATTATTTATTTTTAAGTATTAAAAGAACTAGGTTACTGCGTCGAAAAACATACAATTGACATAAAGCATGATTATTAGAAACTTCCTACATTCATAGAAATGCTCTATTCGTTCCTAGGCTTAATTGAACTAAATATAGGACTTCAAGAATGAAAATGAATACCTGTAGGTATACATTAAGTATATTAATTTATTGGTTTTCTACAGTGTAAAATGGTACTGGAGATGTGTAGGGACCTCGGGACACTATGGACGCATGTTCTGTTCAGCCGTTCATCACGCAGACTAGTTCCCTGAAGTTGCAGCCGCTATAGTTACTGCCCAGGTGGCATTGCTTCACTTAATGCATCCTTGAATCTTCTTATTATCCTGCACAACAGAAATATATCTTTAATGTTGATATCCTTTTACGTCGTTTTCCTCCAGCTTGTCTCTGCCAAATGTGTTAAGTACAACACGTTACTGCATACATAAGATATTCTGCTAGTATACATGCTTACTACTAGTTCCCTTTTTACCTTACCTTCCCTTTTTCAGTATCACTACTGCAGGTACCACTCACTTTGAGGTAACACTTTATTTACTGTTGTGGCTGGTGATAAAGGTATCCTCTATAATTATGTGCGCGTAGTTCATTATTAAGATAATAATATAAATGTTATGTAAATAAGTTAAATTTTCCGGAATAGGTAATAAATAATATTATGATAAAAATGCATGAAATGTATTTCTTACCTTAATATTTGTGGTTATCGTTGTAGAAAATGATGAAACTTAAGACGATTGTCGCCGGAGTGTCCTTGAGCGTTTGGGCGCTCTCTACCCGCGCCACCCGCGTACCCTTCTCATTGCGATCGTGCGTAAATCCGCCGCGATGCACCGCAATAATGTTCAAAGAATATGACTTGACTCAGAGGCGCGCGGGCAGATTTATAATAATCATACCTAATCCTTTTGTGGATGTTTTGCGATTTGAATACTGTGATTAAGTACTACGGTGACATTTTTTAGCAATGCTACTAAATAAGATAAGTAATAACGATCTCGATTAGTAGATTTTTATGTAAAAAAATGAAAACCTAGATTTTGAATTTGAAGTACAGTGAGCGGCAAAATATTTATGAATTTACGAAATATGGTTAAAAATATTCCGCATATCAGAAAAAAATAAAAAAATACTGACTAGTACAGCAACAAAATCTGAATACACATCAAAGCGGTGTTTTCATGTGAATTTGGATTTTTTTGCTGTGCAAGTGAGCTTAATAGATGGTTATTTTTTGTTGCGATTTTAAATATTAACCGTAAAAATTCACTTAATTACGATAAATTAACAAAACTAAGCCTGTTGCGAGTTGCGAATAGTAAAAATGCACATATAAGGAGCGGTATTTGTGCACGAAATCGTCATACAAATGAGAGCTGTAAGCCCATTAAATTTAGATCTTTAAAATATAACACAGCGCAAACACTTCTTAGGGTTCCATAGCCAAAATGGTCAAAACGGAACCCTTAAAAGTTTTTTGAAACATGTCCGTCTGTCCGTCCGTATGTCACAGCCATTTTTATTATAAAACATATATTACTGAAATTTTATCTAGAGGTGTGTTTCATGTGCCGCTACTTAGTTTTCTGGCTAAATTGCTAAAAAAATATTTTAGGTGAGGCACTCCATACATACATATGCCAAACTAAATGTCAAAAATATTTTTTTTGTAAATATGTACATGTTGTACGATACGGCTTTAAAAATATCTTATGTATATATATAGAGTATTTTTAAAACTTTTTTATTGAGTCAATATTTTCAGAAATAATTGCTTCGAGAGTCTAAATATAATAGCCCCCATCTAACTTTTAATCCGTAAGTCTAAAAAATATGAAAAAATACCAAGAAGGCTTAGTACTTAATTTTCTACGAAAATTATTTCACATATTATCGGTTCATCCGTTTTTGAGTTATCTCCAAGAAACTACTTTCTACGGAACCCTACATTATACATGGTCCGATACAAACTTGGCCGGTCTTTTAAAGATATTTGATATGTAGTATTAACCCTTAGTAGTAATTTATTTATTCACTTGTGTTGATAATTAATATAAAATTTGTATTTATTTGCATTTCGCCGACATAGTAGTTTTTTTAGGGTAGTCAACGCGCATGTGAATCTTCTGGGGTTGCAGGCGTCCATAGGCTTTATAACTAGAATTAGGCGGGTCGTATGCTTGTTTGCCAGCGTCGTGGTATAAAAAAAAGCTTTTTTCCTTTATTCTTACATACATTGAACTCTTAAATATCAGCAATTTTTTATTAGATTCTCAATCAGGCTTTGCTCAGTGATAGTTAGTAGACTGAAATTTGGTATGAGTAATTATGTGTTTTAATTACGCCTACAAAGTGGTAAAACAATAAGTACCTGAAACCCATTGTTGGATAGGTCTTTCAAGAAGAATATGCCTTAAACAACTTTTGAATAAAACGAATACTTTCGTAAATAAATGCTTCGAAAGTTAAAATGCTCTTTGATTTTTGAACCGTGGGTCCAAAAAAAATGGGAAAATTCCTGGAAGTGAGGCCATTGAAATACTTATCACGTATTTTCAATAAAAACTATATGGAATAAAATCGGTTGAGCCGTTTTTGAGTTATGCCTATAGTAAAATAACGTAAGTGCCACAAAATATTTCTTTATAGACTACCTTTTGAATGGATGTATTGTAACAGGCCGGCAACTACGGATCCCTACACTGAGCATAGCCCGATATTCTCTTGGCCGGTTTATCTGCAATCCTTTGCAGTTTACTTCGCAATTTCTAGATTTGAGAAATTAGTATAAAGTATATCATTAAAGATTGTGTTTAATCTTAAAATAAAACGCATATTACATTCGTTTAGAACACGGTATTCTTAAATAAATATGTTTAAATAAATTTGGTTCTTTGGAGTTTTTTATTAAATTAATTATTAGTCTATTGTATTGCAGTACTAGCAGATTTCCGCAACTCGACGACTAATGCCTATTTTGCGTGATGCATGCGTCTACTAAAACATAATAATTTTAGTTTACTTACATGACCAAATTTGTTTTCAGAGCAATGTGAGATTCATGATTTTTGTTTTTTCTCCATTTTTATTTCATTTGTTTTTACTTGTATTATAATCTAAATAAAATACACTTTTTATACGAACGTACATAAACATGCATACGAGTACATTATCTTAAAAGATAAAACGTCAATACATTATTGATTCCGGGAAGACACGTTATATCCGCACCGCATGAACCCTCTGCGGTTATTTAGTCTTTAGGGACAGTAAGTCCGATATTATTGCTCACGGGCCAAGCACAAGTATATGTAGTACAAGGGAAGCACGGAGCGACGAGCGACACAGCCTCCTCGTCTCAAAGCTAGCTCACGACTGCCAGCAACGCCGTTTTCGAGCTAATAACGCACGAAATGTGGAATTATGATCAAGTTATTTAAGAAAATTTAATCAATTTAAATATCCTACGTTGAGTTTGTTGTAGTGTTCTGTAGTACATATTTTTTAGTTCAACAATATTTTAAATCGAATGAGCCGTTCAGTAGATATAAGCAAAATTAACCGTAAAACGACATTTCGTTACATTTACATAACGGAGAAACTATACGTTACACGAGTTATGCAAACGTTGACAATGTTGTACATGAAATGGCAAATAACATATATTTTTTTCAAAATTTTTGAATGGCCCGTTATTGAGATATATCCCTTAGAAAGTAACAGTTTTCGGCCACAATCAGCGCCTAGCGCCTTAAGTAAAATAAATAATCTTCATTGCTGCTACTCCCCGGGCAAAGTGGTAGTAGCGCTGTTATTCCTAATTTCAACGGTTATGGACCGGCACCTACACAATATATTAAATTTAATCAAATACATTTCAAGTAGATGCGCTATAACTAAAGCAAAACCCAAAACGCAACTATTTTTTTTTACATGACATATTTATTTTGAATTTAGCTGTGATTGACAGCATAATTCATAGACAGCATAGACAACAGGACTATACTTTGCAATTTCTCGGGCCCGGTATGTCAGTTAGAGAGATGTAATCAATGATAGGACATTTAGGGCGTTGAGGGAGTGAAGCAAGGCAGAGTGCACAACTGATTAGGCCCGAGAAATTTCAAAGTATAATATCGTTTAAAGTCGGTTCTAAATGTTGCTATATTTAAAAACATACGTTTTAAATACTGGTAATAATTGTTACAAACCGCACGCACACATATGCAATTTGAGAAGGACACACTTTTGTTAAGAAGTTACTAGGCCTTGGTCAGGCTTTACTATGTTTTTGTAAAAAAAAATATTCTTTAGTAAATTTTGAATAAAATTTGTAAATAAACAAAATTATTTATTTCCTAAAATAATTACAACTATTTTGTAAAATGAAATAACCAATTTCAAGTCGCCGGTTGAATGCACATTCGATTGATGGTACGACCATTTTTACAGCTGATCTCTCATTCTAAATATAGTTATATCTCACGACTGTAGGCAGCATTAAGTTGTCGTCGAACCAAGTCGCCCAACTTGGTTTACCAAGTAGACAACTTTACAGAAGGACATAATAGGTAAACAGCTATTAGACATGGCAATTTGTAGCGCCCAACCTGTTGTGTTGGGAGGTGTAATAGGAGGTTGGGCCCGTAGGGAGCTGAAGGAAGGTGAGGGAGAGGCAGGGTACACAAATTGCATATGTGTGCGTGCGGTTTGTAACAATTATTACCAGTATTTAAAACGTATGTTTTTAAATATAGCAACATTTAGAACCGACTTTAAACGATATTATACTTTGAAATTTCTCGGGCCTAATCAGTTGTGCACTCTGCCTTGCTTCACTCCCTCAACGCCCTAAATGTCCTATCATTGATTACATCTCTCTAACTGACATACCGGGCCCGAGAAATTGCAAAGTATAGTCCTGTTGTCTATGCTGTCTATGAATTATGCTGTCAATCACAGCCATAAAGCTCTATAAATGGAGTACGCTTCGCCTCATCTTTCCAAACAAAAAAGTCTGCCAAAATCTGAGGGGGGCGAGGTAGCACGCATGTGAATTTTTCAAGTCAAAGGTACATCATTGTCGGTTGTTAATACAGTTTATTTCTAAATGAATTTTTATGGCAGCAACGCTTTATTGACAACCAACAAAGATGTACCTTTGACTTGAAAACACCAAACATATTTGACATATTTTTTTTATACTTCATAACACTAAATGGAGCAATAGATAGTCGACTGTACAGATGTTAACATATGGTTCATTATTGGATGCAGTCTTTGGAAATGTCAAGCAAAAAAGCCAAGGATCATTTTTGATTGTATTTTCAAACAAAATATAGAAGACAGCAATCCTTAAGCGCGTTAAATATGGAGAAGTGTCAAACGTCAAATAGTTACTGCCCGTCAGAAAGAAAACGATTGTCTTTGAATCGATTCTGTAAACGAAGCTTGGTTTTCGATTTAGGTTAAATCGTTTATTACGAAAGTAATGATAAATAAAGTAAAACTGTACTTACATCTGAAATGGTATTTCATCTTTTTGTAAACTAGACGAAATATAACATTTTTTTACATCCAAAAACAGCGCCTAAGGGCATTTTCACGGAGCTTGTTATCCATTGACAGCGATGACGAAAATGCGTGACATCGATTATTGAAATAGTTTTTATAGATGTACTAGATTTTCCGCCAATACTTTTGACAGAGGGGAAATGATACTCAGGGCCTCTCCTGGTTTAGAACTCTCTGATCACAGCTAAATTCAAAATAAATATGTCATGTAAAAAAAAATAGTTGCGTTTTGGGTTTTGCTTTAGTTATAGCGCATCTACTTGAAATGTATTTGATTAAATTTAATATATTGTGTAGGTGCCGGTCCATAACCGTTGAAATTAGGAATAACAGCGCTACTACCACTTTGCCCGGGGAGTAGCAGCAATGAAGATTATTTATTTTACTTAAGGCGCTAGGCGCTGATTGTGGCCGAAAACTGTTACTTTCTAAGGGATATATCTCAATAACGGGCCATTCAAAAATTTTAAAAAAAATATATGTTATTTGCCATTTCATGTACAACATTGTCAACGTTTGAATAACTCGTGTAACGTATAGTTTCTCCGTTATGTAAATGTAACGAAATGTCGTTTTACGGTTAATTTTGCTTATATCTACTGAACGGCTCATTCGATTTAAAATATTGTTGAACTAAAAAATATGTACAGAACACTACAACAAACTCAACGTAGGATATTTAAATTGATTAAATTTTCTTAAATAACTTGATCATAATTCCACATTTCGTGCGTTATTAGCTCGAAAACGGCGTTGCTGGCAGTCGTGAGCTAGCTTTGAGACGAGGAGGCTGTGTCGCTCGTCGCTCCGTGCTTCCCTTGTACTACATATACTTGTGCTTGGCCCGTGAGCAATAATATCGGACTTACTGTCCCTAAAGACTAAATAACCGCAGAGGGTTCATGCGGTGCGGATATAACGTGTCTTCCCGGAATCAATAATGTATTGACGTTTTATCTTTTAAGATAATGTACTCGTATGCATGTTTATGTACGTTCGTATAAAAAGTGTATTTTATTTAGATTATAATACAAGTAAAAACAAATGAAATAAAAATGGAGAAAAAACAAAAATCATGAATCTCACATTGCTCTGAAAACAAATTTGGTCATGTAAGTAAACTAAAATTATTATGTTTTAGCAGACGCATGCATCACGCAAAATAGGCATTAGTCGTCGAGTTGCGGAAATCTGCTAGTACTGCAATACAATAGACTAATAATTAATTTAATAAAAAACTCCAAAGAACCAAATTTATTTAAACATATTTATTTAAGAATACCGTGTTCTAAACGAATGTAATATGCGTTTTATTTTAAGATTAAACACAATCTTTAATGATATACTTTATACTAATTTCTCAAATCTAGAAATTGCGAAGTAAACTGCAAAGGATTGCAGATAAACCGGCCAAGAGAATATCGGGCTATGCTCAGTGTAGGGATCCGTAGTTGCCGGCCTGTTACAATACATCCATTCAAAAGGTAGTCTATAAAGAAATATTTTGTGGCACTTACGTTATTTTACTATAGGCATAACTCAAAAACGGCTCAACCGATTTTATTCCATATAGTTTTTATTGAAAATACGTGATAAGTATTTCAATGGCCTCACTTCCAGGAATTTTCCCATTTTTTTTGGACCCACGGTTTAAAAATCAAGGAGCATTTTAACTTTCGAAGCATTTATTTACGAAAGTATTCGTTTTATTCAAAAGTTGTTTAAGGCATATTCTTCTTGAAAGACCTATCCAACAATGGGTTTCAGGTACTTATTGTTTTACCACTTTGTAGGCGTAATTAAAACACATAATTCCTCATACCAAATTTCAGTCTACTAACTATCACTGAGCAAAGCCTGATTGAGAATCTAATAAAAAATTGCTGATATTTAAAATTTGCTATATTTAAAAACATACGTTTTAAATACTGGTAATAATTGTTACAAACCGCACGCACACATATGCAATTTGAGAAGGACACACTTTTGTTAAGAAGTTACTAGGCCAGGTCAGGCTTTACTATGTTTTTGTAAAAAAAAATATTCTTTAGTAAATTTTGAATAAAATTTGTAAATAAACAAAATTATTTATTTCCTAAAATAATTACAACTATTTTGTAAAATGAAATAACCAATTTCAAGTCGCCGGTTGAATGCACATTCGATTGATGGTACGACCATTTTTACAGCTGATCTCTCATTCTAAATATAGTTATATCTCATGACTGTAGGCAGCATTAAGTTGTCGTCGAACCAAGTCGCCCAACTTGGTTTACCAAGTAGACAACTTTACAGAAGGACATAATAGGTAAACAGCTATTAGACATGGCAATTTGTAGGGCCCAACCTGTTGTGTACCCTGCCTCTCCCTCACCTTCCTTCAGCTCCCTACGGGCCCAACCTCCTATTACACCTCCCAACACAACAGGTTGGGCCCTACAAATTGCCATGTCTAATAGACGTTGTAGATATAGTTCGGGTTCGGAGCGAACCAAGTTCGCTGTCCGGCCCGGACTAAATCTCACCGTCTGTTAGTATACCAGTATATCAAGCCCATGGCCCAGCAGGCAGAGCATAATCGATAAGATAAGTCAAAATGGCGTTGTGTAGCGCGCAAATCGCGCAATTTGCTTTCTACCAATGATATTGGTCAACAAATTATTTCGTGATACACAAAAGGTACAATACAATATTGATGGAATGAAAACTACCTGCTAATTTCAATGTTCTCTAGTAAACATCATCTTCGGAAACGTACTCCCGAAAATGGTACTAACCGAGAAGAGTTTCTGTCAATGTTAGTGGACGAGTATTTGAATTCTAATTCGTATGGTAAATATTCCTCGTCCTCATTTTCTTCTCTTTGTTTGTATACAATATTAACCAATGTAGATTGTATTGGTCTTTATATTTTGCAGATGCTAAGTGCCAAGTGTTAGCTAATTTGGCTAATTTTGGGTACGATCCCGTGAATTATGATTATATTCGACGAGTTGGTGTCCTGGACGTGTTCCTGTATGTTTTAAAGAATGAATCTGATGTCACGCTACTTCACTTCGCCTGTGCAGGGATTTGCAACTTGTGCATAGGTAAATAGCTCATATCTGTGTATCTCGTGTACCTACAGTCGCCATCAAATATATCGAAGCGGCCAGGGTACTCATAAATATCTGAACGTGCTCTTTATCGTCTTGACAATAGAGACGTTGTTCAGATATTTGTGACCACCGTGGCCGCTTCGATATATCTGATGGCGACTGTACTATATCCACTTCTTATTTCATTATCATGCCTCATGTGCAAGGTCATCCGAATTTGTGCTACCAAAAAGCTTTGATTATGTCTTTCTACCTTGGCCGAAATGATTGTTTAACATTTTATTTGTTTTTAATGTTTTTTTAATTATTATTATGCTATTGCGAATGTTGCGTGTTGCGTGTTTTGAATGTGAATAAAATAGGTACTATCTGACGTGTTTTTAAATGCTAAGCAATTTGTTTACAAAACATGATTTCAAATTTTATTAACAATGCAGCTTTATATGTTCTTAATTGTTTTATCAACCGACTTCAAGATTTCGAAAGAGGATGTTATCAATTCGTCGGGATCTTTGTTTTTGCTTTTTTCTTTACGTATGTTCACCGATTATTCGAAGACGGCTGGACCGATTTAGAAAATTCTTTTTTTGTTTGAAAGTGTATACTTCACAGTTGGTCCCATTGCAACCAGGTCAGGATCTGATGATGGGATCCTGGAGAAATCGAGGGAACTCTTCAACTATTATAGGCACACCTATAGTGATTTGAGTATTTTTTACAGCATCTCGAGCATTTGCTTTTGGAAAGGTGGATGCTAAGTGAAGTCGGTTCTTTTTTGTTTAAAATTATTTTAAGTACAGAATGTTTTTTTTAGACCCTAGCATTCTGATCTACGTTTTAAAAAAGCTTTTGTTTAACTGGTGGTTGTTAACTGTGTGTGGTTCATGTATAGATTATTTCAATTAGAACCACTTCCTTATTCTTGACTGGGCTAAAATTTAATATCTTCTTCTTTTTGTTAGGGGCTATGTAAGGCTCGCAAGCCTATGTATCACTGCAACCATTCTTGATTGTGATCACCACCTACTACAACTCTAGGTCAAAGAAAATTCGGGTATACTTAAGAAATGCTGACAATGTAATAATATTATGACTAGCGTACGGACAGGTGGTGGCATTATTGAGCAGGGATGACAATGGGGTCGCCTAGGTCACATTTAAATTTCTTATTCAGGTAGTGCCAACCTTTTTGGATGGAATCGCCCTTGTTTTCTCCGCTAGACCGTTGGCTGATTGTTGTTTTCAACTCTTTTTTGGTCAGCCTAATTACATAGAGTAATAATATGAAAAATATGTAATTCAATAATTCGATCTAAAAAAATTGGCACTACTTGAATAAGAAATGTATGTTTTAGCCAAAAAATACTTTATTAATTAGTTATTCAATCATAAAATGTAACCTAGGCAACTCCATTGCCCTCTCTGGTCATAATTGCCACCACTTGTCCGTACGCTAATGATGACATTGAGCTCCTGTAACAATCAATATTTGTTGTTTATGAAGATGACAAAACAGGACGTAAATATGCAGCAAGAATATAGAACAAGAAAAAATGTTTAGATCCTTACTCCATAAACAAGAATTAGGTCTAATTTCTTTTAAGTTGCTTTAACACATTAATTGCCACCCAGCCAAACAAGACATCCGCGCCAGGCCACAAAAATTTCGTCATATAAAGCTGTAGTACCACGATCCCGACTATCGGGTCGTCCGGCCTGGGAACGAAATCATCAAATACCCGATAGTCGGGTTTTTGGCACTGAATGTGTTAATGGAACTGAAATTAATGTAAAAGTTTGCAGCGCGATCTTCATTGAGATTTGCACATTTATTTTCTCTTAGTGTATGCAGCATAGCAGTTGATTGTGTAATGTATGTTCAATAAAGGCATATACATGTTTTTATCTTTTGTGAAATAGCTCATGCGAAAAACGAATATTATAATATGCTGTTACATTTTTCTAAATTTTTTTAGTAGTCGCGAAACCTTAATCATTGTTCAAATATTCCCATGATTAACCTTTTGAACGCCAATAACACCTAAAGGTTTCATAAGTAGTCATGCACACAGCGCTAAGGTGCGCCACCTATAAAGTGTCACAGCATACGCTGTTAAAATAACCTTGATACTTTCAAGTAACGTTTATATTGGCTCACTTGCGTCCGGGATCTTGGCGTGTTAGTGGCGTTTTTGTATATAACGTATGGCATACAAAGAGATAAATGCTATCAGGAGATATACATGTGACAGACTACGTCAAAAGGTATTTGGCGGCCGGCGCTTACGCCATTATTGCTGAATCTGTACAACTTACAATGTAACCAACTTCAAACAAATACTACCTTTTCATGTAGACTTATAAATAATTTATCTAAAGCCAGCATTAGATAAAATTATTTATACATTTATATAAAAGTACAAATTTAAGTGCATTAAGTCAAATTATAGCTATAAGTATATGGTCATTATATGACAGATTACAACGTTAGCAGCTAGTGTTTCTCTTAGGGATTAATTGGATGCTGTTGAGCAGAAATGTGTCAATCCAAATTTTTTTTGTGATAAGATGTCAACTTTAAGCGTAAGTTTTTAGAGTTGACATCTTATTGTAAACGAATGTGGGTTGTCATCACAATATTCATGTCCCGTGCCCCCCAGAGTGAGATAATGTCATGCATAAAGCCAATACTTACTAAAACAATACAAAACTAGCTATTTCATCATACATATACCGGCCCAACAGGCTCCTAGGTCTAGTTGGTAGTGACACGGCCTAGAAGGTCCTGGGTTCAAATCCTGGTCAGAGCATTTATTTGTGTGTTTAATGCAGATATTTTTATGGATATAGTTATGGATGTTTTCTATCTATTTAAGTATTTATCTATATCTGTCTATTATATAAATCATCATCTAGTACCCACAAAAAGCCTTTTTGAGCTTACTGTGGGACTAAGTCGATTTGTGTAAGATTGTCCAATAATATTTATTTATTTATATGATTATGCAAATCAAATTGATGTGTATAAATCCTAATATCTTGTTAAAGTATGATTTGAGTCTAAAAGTTTATTTAGTTGGTGGAAGAACTTAAAAGGACATAACTGAAATGGAAACTTTCATTGAGCCAACTATTCATATCTACTATTTCACACCTGTTCAAAATAATTACATATAACCTATTGTTTAGCAGCCAGGCAAGCTCCACTGTTGCACATAATGTTTAATAAAGGTTTGGGTATGAATAATGTCGTAGGTGTCTGATCAGTACCCTGCTGGTGTGAAGGCGATTAATGATGACCTGGTGGTAAGATATCTGACTTTCAATCCAGAGGTCTCGGGTTCAAACCCCGGCTCTTACTACCGACCTAATCCTGATAAGTCCAAGTTTTTTTATTTTTTTATTTTAATTAATGGCTTTTACTCCTCGCCTATTTTAGCGAGGTGAATTCTGCCAATGTCAAGGTACACTTATGATTTCATTCATTTAAGTAAAATAAAATAAAAGCAACGTTGTTCGGTTAAGGCCTTGTTGATTCTAAAGTGATAGCCTCCTTACAAACACGTGGGTGGCCGGGACCCTGGATAACCGTTTGTTCAACTAAAGGATGGTTAATCGCGTTTTGGGACTAATTTTTCATTAGCTGCACACTTGTTCGTTAGGTCACCGCACAATAAGCTATCAATATTACACACTGAACTACGTAAATGAGCAAAAAACAAAAAACTATTCTAAAGACGACGTAGCCATCTTGAAGCTCAAACGGAAATCCTAAGTCCAAGTTGTCCCTCTGGATTGAAAAGTCAGATGGCAGTCGCTTTTGTAAAAACTAGTGCATACGCCAATTCCTGGGATAAGTTCCTACGCCAAACTCAATAGAGCTGTGGCAAAAAGCCGGGACATTCGCTAGGAGGATGAAGTAAACTGAGGGGTGACCGATTTGCCTTTGCTCGTGGTATTGACGGGTTTACTTTTAGATTTGTGCGCCTGGCATGTTGCATACATTTGTCTCGTTCTACCACTGCAACAAAAAAAACAAGTGGCCCGCCATTTCCCGCCCCGCGTCACCTCCCGTCGTGGGAAACGCGTGACCAAACAAAAAGATGTGTTAACTTTATATCTTAAAATGAAAATGAAAATTGATTGCATTGCAGATCATGCGTAATACATAATATTTTATGTGGTCTTATATATACACGGTGTAACATGAGAAAACCGAATAATTTTAACAGCGTATTCCTGATCATAATTGGAGACTAAAATGTCGTATAAACTTTTCTGGAATTCGCCTAGTTTCAGAGTTACTACCACTTAAATAAAAAAACATTTTTTAATGTGACTCAGTGTAAAACCCTTTTTTCACCTTTCACCCTTTATGGGGTCTAGTCTAGACATTCTTATTGACAAATATCAAAGTGCCAAGGAATACTTTACGTAAGCTATTTTTTACGGAAAAAAATGTACTAATTTATTTTAATCGACAGTTTTACTAATAATATTTTTGTTTTTATGTTCAAAAACATTCAAAAAATCGAAAAAAGAGCAAAAAAATTTTTTTGTTTTTTGGCGAAATCCAGAAAAGTTTATACGACATTTTAGTCTCCAATTATGATCAGGAATACGCTGTTAAAATTATTCGGTTTCCTCATGTTACACCGTGTATAATTACAAGGTCGTCATGTCTTACTGTAATACAGCATGCAAATGTGAGAGATATGGCATTAAATTACGCATTACACTATGTCAACTACTAAAACTACACTAAAATTTCATGTCTTATATTATTTACATATATATACATTGTTACGTGATGTCAAAATTCATGATTCAAATATTCAGTCAAGGAGTAAAAACAATTGTCAAGAAGCATTGCGTTTATCTTTTTTTTTAATTCGTTTATATTGAGATCCTTGTAGATGTTAGGCAGCTTATTATAGACTTTGACACAAATGTACGCCACGTTTTTCTTATAAATATACTTATCGGCTCTACCAGCTATTAAGTCATGCTTCCTCCGAAGAGATTGGACTCTTTTGAACAAACGGAGGTTTTGTTTGACAAAAAGGCATATCTTATATACATACAAGGGAAAGGCAATATTTTGTATTCCTTAAAAAGCGGTTTGCAGGGGGCTAAATATTTTGCTCCGACCGCATCCCTAACACATGCCTTCTGAGCAAAAAATACTCTATCAGCGTCAGTGGAGTTGCCCCATATTAACAAGCCGTACCTTATGATAGAAGCAATATATCCATGGTACGCAGTTAGTGCTGCCTCAGTAGAAGCAATGTTCCGCACGCGCCTTGGCGCGAACGAAAAATTGTCCATTCTTGACACGAGATCCCTAATGTGCTCCTTCCAGTTACAGTTCTTGTCTAAAATTATACCGAGAAACTTATAACTATCTACTTTTTCTATTTTTTCACCTTCACAGTGGATATTTAGGCTGATTGGAGTCGAATTATAACTACAAAATTGGATGAGTTTGGTTTTGGTTATGTTTAACGTTAGTTGGTTATTTTTTAGCCATGTCATGAAGTTACGCAGTGTGCAGTTTATGTCATCTTCGAAGCTATCTGGGTTCGACCCTTTAATTACTATGGTTGTATCGTCAGCAAAGAGAATAGTTTTGTGTGTCGTTATCTGTGTCAGCTCATTTATATAAAGAAGGAACAAGAGTGGGCCCAAAATACTGCCCTGTGGAACACCGCATTTGTTGTGTTGATATGTGGAATGATAGCAGGTTTTTTCGTTATTTTTCATATAATTTATTTCTTATCTGCATTAGCAGATAACTACAGCTAGTAAGCTTAATTTATTACATTAGTACTAGAAATTTGGTAATACATTTTTGCTATGCTAGCTGTAAATACATTTTTACTAAGCTGTGGACAGGAAGAGTAGGCTAAGAAAATTAGATTTTTTTGAAGAATTAATTCCCAGCAGGCTTGAAATCGTTTTAATACCTTCACGTGGTCCTAAATGCATGTGATCTGAGTTTGCCCAATCCCAGGAGGTGTGCATAACTTTTTAGCGAAATTTTTGCTCTTTGTCAGTTTTTTGCTTCTAGCTCGAAAACGGTACGTCCGAAGGAAAATATCATGTATCTCAATATTAAAGATGGATAAATTCTGCGTCGAATGAGCATCTTAACTTATAATTCAGTTCAGCGGTACAGCCAAAATCAAAAATTATAAATCGGGAAAATGTCTCATTTATTTGAAAAACTAATATTTTGACTTCCATACCACATATCTTTGAAACAGATGACTCCTGTTGAAAAGCCTATAGAATAAAAGTTGAAGAGAATACAATGTCACTATATTCACTATATTAGACATCTCAGTTTTCAAATTCAGTCACTTTGAAAGACTAAATTTGGCATGAATTCAAAATCGGTTTTTTTCTACATCCTTCCAAGTTGCATATTTTCCATAAATATGATATGTGAGGCCTACATTTAATGCATTGTTACAACTAAGAACATTTAAGTGCTAATTTAATGAATCAGAAAACTATTTATACACCGTGTTTTTTTTATTTCCGGTAATTTCAAGGGTATATTTCTCAGCTTAACTTAAGTTTATTTCTCAAAGACGCCAGTGTCATGATTCGGTCCAGTTCTGAGGTAATCGATATTTCATTTATGTCTTTCTAATTGTGTAAACCTACATTAAATTATTTTTTTACTCGGAGCACCCGCTACAAAATGATGCACCTGTGTGTTAAGTCAATACAATATGCTTCCTGTGTATCTCAGGCTGTTAATGTTTGAAATGGAATTACATTGACATGTCTAGTTTTCAATTGTTTGGTTTAGGGACCGATTGAGGAATCAATTGCTGAACCTACTTAGATGAAACTTTGTATAGAGATTGAGATAGTTTGAGTCCGTAAAAAGTACCTAAAAAGTAGTTTTCATCCCAAAATACCAACTCTTAAGAGGCTGAAAAGTGGGTAAGAAGTTAGTATGAAGAGTTATAAAAATAGTTAAACCGATTTAGATGAAAGGAGAATGGGCATTTTGTACCATGAGTGTATACGATTGAGACATATCTCATTTGAAAGGTCTTAACTAGTGCATTATTTAATTGTATGACGCCATCATTGGATAGCGTGCAGGGTCCGAGCTATTTAAAAAAAATGGTTGCGCATATAAACGGTTAATTTATAAAATATCCGGTCTATAACCAGTGATAGCGTATTTTATATGAAAGAATATAAGAAATGCTTCACGCTTATTTACCACCACCATCGGAAAAATACGTACAGGGCTGGAATTAGTAGATGAAACATTTGCTAATATGTATAAACACCTGTAGCATAGCGAAGCTAACTTGTATACAAAAGTCGTATGTAACAGCTAAAAGGTATTTTTATAAGTTATTTTTCGTAAATGATACTTGCACTAACGTATGCAGAGACCAAAATAAAACGGTTTTATGCGTTAATTAACTGTAATTAACGACAGCCTAATTCTTCTATTGAACACTAGATGGAGCTTTGGCAGCAAAATGGACAACTTTTGCCACTGGCGTATACAATTGAACCTTATCTCAAATGAAAGGTCTTAATCATAGCATTAATTAGTTATATGGCACCGAAGGCCGTAAGGGTGCACGGAAGCCGGTATTCATTATTTCGTGTCTGCGCTGTGGCCTAGCTGCGGCAAAAACTGGAACTAACTAACCTATACAAAAAAGGTTAACTTTTATACACATTTACATAGTTTATTCGCCTGAAATTAATTGTAAAAATAAGTCATTAATTTTTTGTGACTAATTAATGTTAAATGACCGCAATTAACTACTTAAAACCAGTTAATTAAAATCAGTTACTGGCGACATCTTGTATGCAATAGAAGAACCGACTAAGTTTATAATATAGTCTATATAACTACATAAATATTAATAATGCTGGCTCCATATCATTGCTTTTTAACGCTCTAAAATCTGTGGTCTAAGGCTTCACGTCGCGTAATTATATATAAGTTAGTTTCTGAACGTTGACTATAAACTAGCTGTTCTAGGGGGTTACCTCAAACAACAGAATTTGAATTTGAAGATTCGTCTATTTGCCTTTCTCTTGTCCTTTCGCAAATTCGAGCGATGAAGCTATCTCCGCTTCCTTTTTCGACTTAGCGCTGTCAAAAAATAATAGTTTTTTTTATCACGACGGTGGCAAACAAGCATACGGCCCATATGATGGTAAGCAGATATATAATATAAGCAGATATACGTTGTCATGAGTCATGATGGAGTTAGACCGACGCGCCGGCACGTCGTTTTTCATAATGTCATTTAGAATTTTGGAAGCTAGCTCCATCTAGTGACGAGTAGAAAACTTAGAACTTCATTAAGCACAATTAATTAACATACAAAGTCGATATATTTTAGTTCCTGCATGCATTGGAGCTAAAGTATATATTACGAAAAATAGTTTATCTACACTCATACTGTAAGTACTCTAAAATGCGTTCAAAAACCGTAGACAATGACAAGCATTACAACAAACGATTTAACTATGATAAGTTTCTTATCTGCGGCAGTAACGTAATTTTAACTTTGCATGCTCAAATATTGTTAAGCAATGAGTTTCAAATTTGGAACATCGAATTTGATAACATAATGTTACCGCCATGGCCAACTCGATTAGTCCCGCGCGAGCCCCGACACAATCGAGTTGGCCACGCCGACACAATCGAGATGGCCACGGCGGTACAATGGCGGCCATTCTATGATTTCCGAATACGGCATTTATAATAAATAATATGAGTGTAGATAAAGCAGTGTATGCAACTGTACGTAATTAGGCCTTAAAACACTCGTGTGATCTTATTATGAAATTCGCCTGCGGCTCATTTCATAAAACCACACTCATGTTTTAAGGACCCTTATTACGTAACAGTTACATAAACTACTATTATAAAAATACCTTTGACATGTAATATACGCCTCCCGTATACACATTACCTTGGCTCTAAACCGAGCGATATTCATATCAAGCTTAATTTAAATAAATTAATTCTAGCCCTGTAAGTATTCAGACATAGGGTGTTTTACACAGAATTGAACCATTTCTCATATGCTTTCAGATAAACCATGCTATAACGGATTACATATCGTATCCTTAAAAAAAATGCTCTTTATATGTTCGCTCTTTTTTGTTAAATATCTCGGTCCCTGCACGATATCCAACAATGGTGCCATATAATAAAATAATCCGGTGATCACGAGCTTTAAAACGAGATACGTCTCAACAGTATACATCCATGGTACACGCCCCATACAAAAATGCCCATTCTCCTTTGGTACCTATGAAAATAATTTGAGTTCTAGGGAGTTTTTATCCTAGAAACTATGAAGGGTGTGAAAAGAGGGCAAAAGTTAGTTGTATGGGGAATCAATATCAATATTCAATATTATTATTTATTATTATAAAATTTGGTATGGAGATAGTTTAAGTTCTGGAAAAGGAATTAGAATAGTTTTTATCTTAGAAGTCATCCCTTAAGAGGTAAAAAGGGGAGTGGATTACTATCTCTATGCTAAGTTTCATCTAAATAGGTTCAGCAGTTATTGCTTGATTACCCAATCGGCTCCTAATGTAAATAAGGTATATTAACTCAACCAAACAATCGAACATTATGACATGTCAATGAAATTTCGAACATTAACAATCCGAGATACAAAGGAACCCATATTGTAGTGACTTAACACACAGTAACATGATTTTATAGCGGGTTCTCAGACTAAAAGAATAATTAAATATAGGCGTACACAATTGGAAAGACAAAAATGAAATATCGATTACCACAGAACTGGTGCAAATTAGGGCACTGTCGTCTTTAAGAAATATACTTAAGTTAAGCTCAGGAATGTACCCTTGGAATTTAGGAATAAATAAAACACGGTGTATAAATAGTTTTCTGATTGGGTACGTTTTAGAAATTTGCACTGAAATATTCTTAGTTGTAACGGTGCATTAAATGTAGGCCTCACACATCATATTTTATGGAAAATATGCAACTCAGAAGAATTTATAAAAAACTGATTTTGAATTCATGCCAAATTTAGTCTTTCAAAATCACTGTTTTTTAAAATTGAGATGTCGATATAACGTGAAATTATATTCTCTACAACTTTTATTCTATAGGTTTTTCAACAGGAGTCATCTGTTTCAAAGATATGTGGTATGGAAGTCAAAATATGAGTTTTTCAATTAAATGAGACATTTTCCCGGTTTATAATTTTTGATTTCGGCTGTACCGCTAAACCGGATTAAAAGATAAGTTGCTCAATCGACGCAGAATTTAACCCTCTTTAATATTGAAATGAATGACATTTTCCGTCGGACGTATCGTTTTCGAGCTACAAGCAAAAAACTGACAAAGTGCAAAAAATTCGCTAAAAAGTTATGCGCACCTCCTGGGATTGGGCAAACTCAGATCACATGCATATAGGACCACGATTTCAAGCCTGCTGGGAATTAATTCCTCAAAACACTTTTTATAGATCTTATTTGCTTAGCCTAGAGCATGACATGACGAAATCCAAAATGATGAGAGAGTGAGATAAAAGAGCCTCATTGTATTACCATTGCAGTTTAAGTTACAAATGTATAGGTAGTGCTTTATGCTGATTAAGCTATCTCATTATTTAGCCTTATAAGGCAGAATGATGTATTTCCCACTATTATTTGAACTCTATGTCAAAGTGATAGGGTTCAATTTTGCATAATTTCCGACACCTTTATGCGCGTTAAATGATTACATTGCGAAACTTTTTTCTGATTTCTAAACTCTTTATGCACATTAATTTACTTTTAACAAAAAAAAAATACCACTAGGCCATTTTTTTAATCAAATATTATGTCTATAATGATCAAGCATTAATTTGGTTTTAGTAAAAGTAAAACATGTAGTTTTAAAAAATATATCAATAAGTGATTAAATTATTTATTTATGTTCTTTGAAATATTAGTATCCACCTAGCTACTCTTTTCTATTCTGTTATGCTTGGTGCCATACCGCAACACTGGCCATATTTAGGCAAATAGAAAGGGTTAGTGTATTGCGTGCACCAGATGTTATAACCCCAATGGAAATTATTTTTCACCACTCCACCTCGGAAAGGCGCTCTTTGTCCCTTGAAAGCGGAGGGGGAAAAACGCATTTTATCCACATGTGGGTAAATGCAAGTTTTGACTTGTTTCTTCACGTTATCTTGCAGGATGGACTTTAAAGAGATGATTTTGAATTATACAATCTTCCAACTTGTATTTTTCTTGTGGTGGTGTGGTGAATTTTTTATATTATTCTTGGCAGCAAAGTTTGTTCAACCTCGCTCAAGATTCCATTTTTTGAACCACTTGTTACGCTCGTGGCTCAATTTTGGAATCTTTCGCTGGCTCGGGTCTCAATATTAGCACGAGAGGTTAAACAACAACTTTGCTTCCTTTATAATAAATAACTATTTATCCTTAATGCAATATATGTAATTTAAAATGAATTAATTTAAATAATTCATAAAAAACATTTCTTAATTTCAGATCATCTAAATGCAGAATATATTTTGGTAAATGCTGGATTGAAACCAATTGTCGCCCGGCTAGGAAGCCAGCACAGCGAAACAGTTGCTGATGTTATCACTATTTTAATTACTTTATACAACAAGGAAACGGAAACTGATATCAAAACTACTGAAGTTATACAGCGCATGCAGGACACAGCAAAGTCAGATGACAAGAGACTAGTCAATTTAGCGTCATTGTTCCTCAACATCGTCAGTAATTAAAACTATGGCAACGAGTTGAACGACGAGCGTCAACATGTTGTCCAACAGATTTCCATTTATAGTTGCCAATAACAAAAATTATCAGAAAATTTGTAAACTACACACAACTTCTTTTAGCAGTACTGCGTTCAAAGCTGGCGATAAAATTCGAATACAAAAAACATTGACTCAAAAGGATCTAGACGCATTCTCTAACCTTACGAGTGATCATAATCCACTGCACAAGAACAATGGGAACAAGAGGCCCATCGTGCATGGCGCATTGCTGAACGGCTTGGTGGCCGGCCTCATCGGCACGCATCTGCCGGGCCCGGGGACCGTGGTTGTGTCACAAACCATGAAATTTCCAAATAAATGCTTCGTCGGTGAGAAGCTGACTATTAGTGTGGAACTGGTAGATGTTAGAAAGATCCTCAAAGTGAAGTTCTTTTGTATTGTTGAAGAGGAAAAAAAGGTTGTGTTCGAGGGCGAGGCTAAACTCATGCTAGCCAAAGACTGTTAATTATTTCATAAATGGTTCTGAATACTATATTAATATACATACTAAAATAAAATACAAACTGTTCTCTTTCCATACAAGAAATTTTGGGTTAAAAATGGAATGAAATTCAATAACGACTAAGTAGAGTTAACTATTCAGTATTATACATATGTCCTCGTGTTTACACCTCCTCCTCCTCGTCCTCGTGTAACATCATGGTTTCTCGCCAAACAACATTTGTATGGAAACGGACGTTAATGATCATCCTTTAGCACCTCATATAATTATTAGATTTTAATAAAGTTTATATTTATGTTTAAGCTCGGATTACTATTTCGATATATTAGTATGCATGTAAGTGAAAATCTATAATATGAAATGTGATTTTAATATAATTAATTATATAGTGTGCCAATTAAGTAGCTTCTAACTCTAGGTTAGAATTTATGAACTCTTGTGAAGTACAATTTAGGAATTACTCTGCTATTAAACCATAAGTCCCTGGTCAAAAAAATAATATCTCATAAAATAAGTTCATCTAACGTTGTCCATTATAGTCGGTGACTTATAGTCACTAACTTGTTAAGACTGATAGTCTCTAATTTATTGTTTCTTTTCACAATTAAACATCGTTGATTGGATAGGAATTCACCGCCGCTTCAACATTATATTAACAAAATGGTCTCCATTTTGAGAAGTAACTTTCCATCAATTAAATTCTTGTCTATTAGCCAGGTCGCTTGGCTCTGCTATTTTTAATGTGTTCTAAACACCTTCGTCAGATAAGTTTATCTTGCAAGTTGAGCATGTAAAGCATTGCTTACACATACCTCCGCCGGAATAAAAATGGCCAGCCTTGTTACGAAACGGCTAGGCCTCGGCTTGCTCGTATATCTCTGCTAGCAACTGCCTATGTCCACCGCTACGCTAGACACCGATATTATAAATTGTCTCGCCTGTTATATATTCTAAGTGGGTATTGAACTGACAAGTTGAATTAGCTATATTTTCCGAACTGTCTTGAAAAAATCAAACCCATATGGAGTTTATAGACTTGTGACTTAACAATCTTATCGTACCACCAACTCTTTAAAGTTCATTCCGATTTCATAAATAGTTCTTATGACTGTGGTCTACGTTTATTCAAGAAGTTTAAAGTACTTTTTTGGAGCATTGATATAAAATAATTTATTTATACGGACAACCTCCCCATCTAAAACAAAACTAAATACTTTACACGGGTTATGGAAACCTTTATTATACCTACCTTACTGGTAATATTGCTTGGTATTACACAGTCATTAAAACAATATCGATTTAGTGTAACTTACAATAAGCTTAAATTGATTGGCTGTACGTATTATTATATATTTGATGCTAGTGGGTTGTGTCATTTTTAACAGTAACAGTAGAATATGTATCTACCAACAACGCGCCTAATATTATTACTAATATTGCATTTAAAGTGACGTCTTGATCGATATGCGTTTCTATTGTGAAGTATAATAACTCCTCACATTTCAGATTAAAATTATAAAGTAGGGTTCCTAGTTTGACTACGAAACTCTAAAAATAAATTTGAGGTAGGTAATTTAATCGTTAGTGTGAAATTAACGAAATGTATGTATTATGAATTATGATTTATGTTGTATTAACGTGCTTCAGTTGTTCTTCTGTCTACTGGTTACGACAGCACCAAAATCGTGCGCAATATGCATTAGACTGACCGCACTAAATTGGCAAGTGCAATGTGTGAAAGACCTAGAAAGTCAAACTTATATAAATGTAATACCCAGCACGAAAGTCAAACTTATATAAGAATATGAAGTTTATAATTATAACGGCAGTTCCACATTGTGACGTTGTAAAGTCCATGCAGAGTAAGCGTGTTCTGACTCTGTACACATTTATAGTGTGTTATTTACTATTATTACTAGGGATATAGTTATGCTTACTTTACTCGGTTACTTTATTCTTAACAGATATTTTAAGGCTTGGGACTTTATGGAGAATAAAGTGGAGAATTTTTTAGAATCCATGGAGTCACTGAAGAATAAATCAATGTGAAGTTAGCGGTTAAAGTTTACTATTTTTTTGCTTTAATTTTATGTGTCATACTCTTTTTGGCAGCTAACAATCAGAAGCCATAAAAAACCTCTTGTGGGTTATAAAGTTAGCGGTTAAACTGTTATTAATTATCAAGGATGATATAGATATGGATGGACAATATCCATACAAAATTGCGTTCTCTTTTTTTCAGGTTAAAGCACTAGCGACATCTAGCGGTCACACCAGACACTAAATCCTAGTTTCTAATACTTCATTCGGCGCTTAACGTTGACAGAATAACTCGACTTCAGACTCGACAGATGGCGCTGTGGCACTAGTACCGAAAACAGACGTATAGCCTGAACGCGATTTTGTGTAGGCATTGTCAATAAATGTCTTAATCATCCTTGAGGCCTATACAAAATCGCGTTCCTCGTCCCTTCAGGCTATACGTCTGTTTTCGGTACTAGTGCCACAGCGCCATCTGTCGAGTCTGAAGTTTAGTTATTCTGTCAGCGTTAAGCGCCGAATGAAGTATTAGAAACTAGGATTTAGTGTCTGGTGTGACCGCTAGATGACGCTAGTGCTTTAACCTGAAAAAAAGAGAACGCAATTTTGTATGGATATTGTCCATCCATATCTATATTATCCTTGTTTATTATGTATTTAAAGATAAAACGCTTGTTCCTTAAATTCTTGACTTCTTAATTCGACCGAGCTTTCGTACGAGCTGTGACCACAACTTCACGGATATGCTACCAAATGTCCCAAGCCTAGCCATAATTAATGAATATATACGTCTGGTTTTTCTTATACGTATTGCATCTCTAATTATTTTACCAAATGAAAGAGTCCTGGCAACACATTGTAAGAAAATATATTATTCTTGCTTTTTTGCGACTCTAGTCATAACTCGTATAAGTACAGCTACCACACGACATCGTTGAGCCACTTGCCATTGTTCGTAATTTAGCCGTGTTACCGATGACCGATGTTACCGACTAGCTGTCAAGTGGCAAGTGGCTCAACTATCCCGTGTAGTGACTGTACTAAAACACATCCCCGGGCAGCTTGACTTTTATAAAGTACGAATTTTTAATTGATATAGTCGAGTTCTAAAATATCGATGCGATTAATTGGACAAAAATATGTGTACAGTAAACGACCTTAAACCTATACAAACAAGGTACGTACCTATACCAATTATGTCCTTAAACGGATCACCAGTATTTTTTGTTACATCCTGTATATTTTTGTCCAATAAATCGCATTTACATTTTAGAACGTCGACTGTACGACGTCAAAGCAGGGATCGAAAACCGGTATTATTTTCATACAAATTAACCGGTATTCAATTTCGGTATACGGTTGATAATTAATATTTTTGAATATTTTTCGGATAATCTGATAATTTATTGCGTTTACCTAAATTACATTTCCGTATATCACGTAAACATTGCAAAAATCGGGCGCTATTTAGATTTTTAGTAATACCGGTAACGATCCCTGCGTCAAAGATATGTTAACACATTTTCACCTTATTCCTTTGTAATAAAGTGCAAAGGTGTAAACATATCTTTGACGTCTACTGTCCAATCAATAACACTCTTAACTGTACATTGGTGGACCTTATTTTATTACAAAAGGCATAGGGTCCACCGAAGAGCAGTTAACAGTGTGGGGGTTTGGTACATAATTTTAACATTCTTAACGAACATGTAGGTATATGTCACTTGTTGTTAAAACGATGAGACAGTATGTCGTAACATAATGACATAATTGCATGGAGTTATTATTTTCAGGGCTCCGTAGTATATTTACCTACTTGGAATACAGCGTTTTAAATGATTTAACCCTTTGAACGCCAATAGCCACTAAATGGGTTGTGTGCTGTCGTGCCTGCCATACCAGCGACCACTAAAGTGGTTGTGGCGGACGCTGTCAAAGCAATTATCCCGCTGACAGATAAGGTTTATATTCGTTATTCACTAGTCGAGATATTGGCGTGTGGGCCACATCTTGACGCGAGAGGATAAGCGTTCAAAAGGTTAACTTCAATTATTGTTCATTCGGTACATGGCGGGAAGAAATTGATAACTCGGGATATGCAATCTAAACCTCGTGTAATTCTAGTTTAAGTTCAAAGGAGTATGAGCAGATTTGTGTGGACTCTGGTCTAGAAACCAATAATGACAAGTCATATATCATTGGAAAGCTTTTTCATATTCTACAACTTTTTGTATGGCGGAATATCTCGAATCGCTGTGTGATAAATGAACCAGAATGACACAAAAAAAACATGAAAACGCATAAAAACAAAAACATGACACAATCATCGACAGTTATTAAACCTTCATAATCTGTAGAGCGATACAAGAACTTAGTATCAAAAAACCTACATAGTAACGTACAGTCAGCGTCATATAGTTGGTCGCATCCAAAGTAGTCAAATAGTTCGGTACACCATAGAGTTTGTATGGTGTACCGAACTATTTGACTACTTTGGATGCAAACAACTATATGACGCTGACTGTACCTACGAGCTTTTATACCTCGTTAACTTTTTTACAAAAAGATTTGGGACTACCTATCATAGTAAAAGTTTTAGAACTTAGAATAAGCTATCCACATAAAGCTCTATAAATGGAGTACGCTTCGCCTCATTTTTCCAAACAAAAAAGTTGCCAAAATCTGAGGGGGGCGAGGTAGCACGCATGTGATGTTTTCAAGTCAAAGGTACATCATTGTCGGTTGTTAATACAGTTTATTTCTAAATGAATTTTTATGACAGTAACGCTTTATTGACAACCGACAAAGATGTACCTTTGACTTGAAAACACCAAACATATTTGACATGTTCTTTTTATACTTCATAACACTAAATGGAGCAATAGATAGTCGACTGTACATACGTTAACATATGGTTCATTATTGGATGCAGTCTTTGCAAATGTCAAACAAAAAAGCCAAGGATCATTTTTGATTGTATTTTCAAACAAAATATAGAAGACAGCAATCCTTAAGCGCGTTAAATATGGAGAAATGTCAAACGTCAAATAGTTACTGCCGGTCAGAAAGAAAACGATTGTCTTTGAATCGATTCTGTAAACGAAGCTTGATTTTCGATTTAGGTTAAATCTTTTATTACGAAAGTAATGATAAATAAAGTAAAACTTTACTTACATCTGAAAAGGTATTTCATCTTTTTGTAAACTAGACGAAATATAACATTTTTTACATCCAAAAACGGCGCATAAGTGCATTTTCTCAGAGCTTGTTATCCATCGACAGCGATCACGAAAGTGCGTGACATCGATTACTGAAATAGTTTTTATAGATGTACTAGATTTTCCTGCCAATACTTTTGACAGAGAGGAAATGATACCTAAGGCCCCTCCTGGTTTAGAACTCTATGGCTATCCAGTGACATATCGCTTGACCTTATTGGTCATATAGGCCAATTTGCCCACCCTCCTTTCTTAAAGTTTTTTATTTGGACTTGTCAACTACTTCCCGCCATGTACGGAATTAATTTCGTTGATGAAATACCTGCAATAGGCAAAGAGGTGAGCGAAAATTTATAGTTTCTTCAATTTTGCATTTTACCTAACATTGAGTATGTAGACGTAGAAAAAGTATTGTATGCAACTTTGTATAACAGTGTCAAAAAATGTCGTGGCGTCTACCTTTACGATGTTCGCCTAACGGCGTAACTCACGCCAATCGCCTTTTTCGACGTCTCTTATAATACTATAAACTGGAGTATACTCTTCGGCCGCAAAGTAAGGCCGAAAGAGAGCGTAATAGAGGGAGCTGCGTCTCGTTTTGACTAAGGAGGTAATGAAGTCAAAATTACAATTTTGTAACTAGTGCGAGTGAGACACCGCCCCCTATACCTATATTATGCTCTCTGTCGGACCGATTTCTATATAAACGACTGTTTTGATCGGTAATAAGGTTCAACGTTCAACTGTGGTTAGGGAAAAGTGTAAGAATTAGACCTACTTCATATAAATCCATGATCAAATTGTTGTTTGGTAATTTGTCATTTATTTATTGTATGTCTGTTAAATATGTAACCAAACTTAAGTTTCGCCTAACTCTCCGTTTTATGTCGAAACTTATTGCGCTTGACATTATGTTTTGATTTTGTGACCGTAAACCAACCTTTAGTTTCACTACTGTTGTACATTTAGAAGGTACATTTTGTATTAAAAATAATTTTATATTATATAAATATTTAAATGTAGATAAGATTTTACAGACCGCACATGCTGCTTTTAATTTCTCTTATGAACAAGCAAAGAGTTTTGCTCTGAAATTGTTGTCCCAGCCGCTAATAGCGCACGGTTTCGTGCGCGGACCAAATAATGTCTACACAAAATCTCGTTTCCATAATTCAGGCAAACAGACTTCGACATATTTTGTTCTGGGATTTGACGTAGTCAATGTAACTCAATTTCCGTTCTGTACAGGGTGGAAAAATCTATGGGCCCCATTAGCCATCGTCGAAGTACTCAAAGAACTGATAATTAGGCAAGCGGGTGGGAATCAAGTTGTATGGACGCTCCGCTACTAAGGTACCTAAATATGTTCATATACCGCAGTAGCATATGTATACAGTGCGGAAAAATCTATGGGCTCGGAGGGGAACTAAACTATCTTAAAACTTTAAAATAGTTTATTTACATAAAAGAAAAGCCCCGGCTTCCCTTGGAATTACTTAGACGCGCCACCACTGGTACCTATAGCCACAATTTTGCAGGAATGCGATTTTGTTTAGTTAGAATAGGCCATGCATTGTTTAGTCCCTAGTTCTGAGTAAGACATGTGCAGTTGTTTTTGCGTTGATTTGTTATTAATTTATTTTACCAATGCAAATGATTATAAATATTAAGTATGATTCGTATTTTCTCTGTGCCCCGTTGAGTTTCATTAAACATTTTTCTTGTTAGTATGTAGTTGTATTATTTTTGTCAGACCTTCCTTGACTTTTGAATTTATGACAACTGCGACAAAAAAGGGAAATATTAGTCCGTATATAAAAAAATACTGACTTACGAAGCAAAAATCTCGGAATGCAGATCAAAACGATATTTTGATGTGATCTAGTTTTTTTTGCTGCGCAAGTCAGTTTTTTGTTATGCCTATAAATACTAGCCCTAAAAAATATTTAATAAATAATGTAGTCGGCGAGAAAAACGTATTTTTTTAAAACAATATATAATATATTATAAGTATGCTAATGGTCTCTATTCCAGCAATGTTCTTGTAGACCTCTTCTAAGATATTTTTCTCGTAGACTAATTTCAAAAACCCACTTTGTAGATATGTTGCTCGCCTTTTTTAGTATTTTTTAGTCAAACTACGTTTGCTAGATTACTTTGTCTACATGGCTGATATTGTTACTTTAGAAATGTTAGATTTATAACAAGTAAAATTAATACAATAATAGAGGTCAATACAATAATAGTAGTGGTCTCGGATATACATATGTAAAATAAATTTAAAAAGTAGGAAACGGCAGAACCGATTCTGATAAAACATGTCTAAGGTCACTAGCCATAAAACCTGTTTTCAAATATAAAAAAAAAAACATTTAAATCGATTCAGCCGTTATAGCGCTACGGTGCAACAGAAATATAGCGGTCAAACTTCACCCCTCTTTTTGCGTCGGGGGTTAATAGAAACATTCATATTCACCCATACTTCGACTTTTCTAGTAATTTTACAGTGTTTCTTCTGGCACAGTAAAATAAACTTCACGTGAGATTTGGAAAGTATCAAATTTACGCCATATCTTGACGCCCTATCATCAAACACCTAACGTAAATAATGGACACCCCCTTAGAAAATATTTGTGTAGGTGAATAGGTACCTAGACTATATGTATGTTTTTTTCGCTATACACAGATTGATGGAAAACTTAATTGTACTTACGTAAAAAAAGTATTAAGTAGGTACTGTTTTGCTTGAAAATGCTAAGAAAGTAATTTCTTTTCCAAAACATGAGTAAGGACTAGACATCGGAATATAGGGAGGTAAAAATGACTGGTTTCTGTATCGATGAACTCGGTTATCGATGCCTTTCTCAACGATCATTCCATGTTTTGTTCGACGACCTTGAAAAGTAAGTAAACTATTATTTATTTATTTACAAAACATAATAAATTATATATAAATAAAAACTAATCTTAAATCAACAACCTACTAAAATATAGTAAACTTTACGTAAAAAAATCTATTGATGAAAAGATAATAAATATTAAATCATAGAATTTAAAACCTAGCAATTAATGAAAATATGCTTTAACGTAAGCTTTATCTTCGTCTTCAAAATGATACTTACAAAAATAGTACATTACTGCAGAGACCAGTAAGTAAGCTTTCCTGGCTGAGTATTTAGTAGCCGTCCGAGTCGAAGACGAGGACGGCTACAATACGAAGCCAGGTAAGCTGATTACGGTCGAAGCATGTATAGTGCTTTTCTCAAACATGTAAGGAAATAAAATTACTTGTTTAATGCTTCAGTTACTGGCTGAGTGATTTAATGTTGTATGAAAATCCTTTACGTACGTCGCGCTGAACCTGCCTTGGAATAGAGTCCCTACTGGTCTCTAATTACTAACGTAACAGGAACATTTCCGAGCATGTTTGAGAAAATTACATATTTACTGACAAAGCCAAGGGCAATCACTAGTATATGGGGAAAACATCGATATAGGAATTCCCTAGCTGTTATTAAATTTAGCCCCCCTATATTACGATGTCTGGTAAGGAGATTACCCCGTTCACATCTATTCCAGTACTAGGTCTAGGTACAGTTTGATTCCAGCTCCAACAATACAAGATGACATTCAGGCGGCGGCGTTCACGGCGTTTATTCCAGTGGCATTCCAGTGCTAGATTCGATCCATGGACTGGATTGCAACTAGATTAGATATGAACGGGGCATAGAGGAGGGCAATTGCTGCGCACGTTTTTTTTATCAGGGACCGCGACAACACCTTTTATGTTTTTATACCACGTCGGTGGCAAACAAGTATACAGCCCGCATGATATTAAGCGGTCACCGTAATACAGGTCTCCAGGGGCGTTGACAACCCTTTAAAAAACTCCTTTTCTATGAACCTCCTATATATACTACAGTCATTTTACGGGCGGCTAGTATGGGGAATTGGAAATAATTAATAATAGCTAATATTTTTAGTGTAACGGATATATATGATGATACAAGTATTATTTACGCAATGAAATCCTACAAAATATCGTTATTCGCTAACCGCCACAAATATGTACACACATATTACAAGCGTTTTTCTTGTAGGATTTTAATGAATATATCGTTTCTAAGTCATTTAAAATGTGTAAGAACAAACTATCACTTATTAATATTTGTTTCTAACGAATTAGGATATATATCGCCCGCGCCGTACATTTTGTTATTTATGTGGTTTTACATGGACACGGACACCACCCGATGACCTTCAAATTGACTTTACTCAAACAGTGTTTCAGCTATAACTAGGGGAGACCGGGGACAATTGAAACAATTTGCCTTTAACCTCCTGTGACCCTCATATTTTTATGAGTAGAAAGATGTACGCTCAAAATATTTCAATGTTAGTTATCTGGTTCCTAAATAAAATGTATTTGGATGGTTTATAATCCATAGTTTTTTGACAATAATGTAATAAAGAACATGGGGCAGTATGGTTCACTTGACCTCACATGAGTGTCAATTGAAACACTATGTGAGGTCAATTGAAACACTCAAATATCTTCGGCACAATAAAAGTACTTATATCTGTTTCAATCTTTTTCATCCCTACCTCGGCATACAATGAGCTCATCAAAAGTTTGCAAGCATAACATAAACATTTCTCAATTTATGAGCATCTGAACATCTTTATAAGAAAACTTGGTAAAAAAAAGAGTATACGACTTTTAGTTTTCTTTGTCGCTGCTACCTTATACATTTACCTTAACCAAAGTAGTTTTAATGCAATTCTAAGATATAACGACAAAGAATCGCAAAAAAACAAGCATTATTATGTATCATACAAAAGTGTTGTTTCAACTATAACAATGTTCCAATCATAACCTTTCCCGTACACCCTGTGACGAGTTTTGCAGACGTCGGAATGTAAAATGAAATAATAGGCGTAATCAAATACTCAGTTTAAATTGTTTTATTATGTAAACAAAAACATAGCGATATGCCAATTAAAAAAAAAAATTGTTAAACTTTCTCTGATATACATCATTTTAGCAGAGGCCGACCTCTTTAATCAACCGGTTGGCAGCAGTCGGTTGTTACTACGAGTAAAACATATTATTATTATTATATATCAAACATATCAAATCAACATCCGGGTCAAACTGAGAACCTCCTTTTTTATGTAGTCGTTTAAAAACAAATGTTCACATAACCTCGAATAAAAAAAACTGCAGATTTCAAAAAAAACTTTGTATATCCATAATTTATCAACTAGGTCAAAAACTACACAAATAAATGTGAACATTAATAGAACAAACATGTGCATCGAATACAGAACCTTATATTTTGAAATCGGTTACTTTTGAGGACGATTAAAACGCAAGGACGATTGAAACATTTCAATCGTACACAAGCAAGTTGTTTCTCTCGTCCCCACACCACGTTTTTCACTTCAAGGTCAAATATTATATAAAAAAAGGCTCGAACGCTGATCAACGGCCATTAAAAACATTCGTTTATTCCTAACTATAACACCAAAATAATTTGATTAGTCAAAATACAAGAGTAAACGAAGTTATAAGAAAATATACGAGAGCACAAATACTTACTTTTTTCCGCGAAAAACTGGTTTGGCTCGTGGACAATCCCGTTTTGCACCGGCGCTCGAGCGCTCCTGGCCAAGGATTCAAACATAGCCGACCACGTGTTCCGAGTGTTGCGTTAGACGCGTAGGTATTATAGTTATCGAGAAATTTGACTTGTTTCAATCATGACGTGTTTCTATTGTCCCCGGTCTACCTTACTTGTTTTGAGAAAGTAAAAAAAAATTGTTAATATTCGTTATATTTGGAAGAACTTCGTTGCGTCCGATACGCGATTGGACGAAATCGGCTCGATAGAAAATAATTCCAAAGTTACATCTTAAAATTAGCTTTAAACAGTTGTATGTCTTTAGTTCTTGACTTATACGTCTGTAACTAATGACAAAATTCCACCACACTAATACTAAAAACTTCCTTGCCTTATATTTCTCAATTAATGCGTCGTTTTTTTTTAATTCATTATTTTGTAAAATTTGCAATAAGCTTCCATACTAATCGTAACACAGTGTTTCTCTTTCACTCGCGCTGAATAAGATAGGGAGGGGATTTAGCTGTTGTCAGCCCCTTAAACAGAAAGAAGACTTAAATATCGTCATATTTACAAATAAAAATAATTGATATTATTGTAAATAAAAATATACAATTTTTTTTTACCTATTTAACTACTTCCAGGTGAAAAGTTGGTAGGATTTTTGCATATATTATCTATAAATATTCCATAAGAATGAATCATAAAAAAATCAGGCTATTATAAATTAATGTTTGACGCAACCGTATCTTTACTGTACTACTACTTATTATTTCATTGGATCAATTCGTTTCCTTAAAAGTAACTTACAAACGAGATTATTTAAATAAATATACTCGTACCTATTTGTCGTAAATAATTTTTAAGAAAAAAAAACCGACTTCAATGGGGGTAGCCGGTGAAGGATTATTGAAGATAGATGGTGCACTTAGATTCCATACAATGAAATAACTTGCTTAAAAAACGCAGCGGAGAGGACCAATCGCCAAACGTGAACTATGCGTCGTTGAAGAGTTCCGTTCTGATTATCATCAGCAGTTCCACTTCATCAAATGTCACTCTTTTGAATGAAAATGCTTGATTTGTTGATAAAAATACAAAAGTCACTTTATGTATGCCTTTAAGATTTGAGGAATTCCCTCGATTCCTCGTGGAACTCATCATCAGAACTTGAGCTTGACGAAAATTGGTCCTGACAATCTAACTTGCTTAACAAACATAGCGAAGAGGAAGAATCGCCAAACATGAACTATGCGTCGTTGAAGAGTTCCGTTCTGTTCATCATCAGCAGTTCCACTTCATCAAATGTCACTCTTTTGAATGAAAATGCTCGATTTGTTGATAAAAATACAAAAATCACTATGTGTAAGCCCTTAAGATTTGAGGAGTTCCCTCGATTCTTCATGGATCCCATCATCAGAACTTGAGCTGGACGAACATTTGTTCTGACAATTAAACTTGCTAAACAAACACAGCGAAGAGGACGAATCGCCAAACGTGAACTATGCGTCGTTGAAGAGTTCCGTTCTGATCATCATCAGCAGTTCTACTTCATCCAATGTCACTGTTTTGAATGAAAATGATGGTTTTGTTGATAAAAATATAAAAATCACTATATGTATGCCTTTAAGATTTGAGGAGTTCCCTCGATTCCTCATGGATCCCATCATCAGAACTGCGTTTTGACAAAAACGGGACCAATCTGTATATATATACTTACAATCAAAAAAAGAATTTTCAAAATCGGTTCAGACATGACGGAGTTATGGAGTAACAAACATAAAAAAAAAAAAACATACACGCCGAATTGAGAACCTCCTCTTTTCAAATCTTGAAGTCGGTTAAAAATTGTTTTCTATCAAAGTGGCGGCGCGTCATAAATATTCGTAAGCAAGGGGCGAATTTGGCTTTTCTTTCTTCTTGCTCCTAGCGTTTGTTTCGACTTGGTCCGCTTGATAAACGGGAAAACTAGGCCTTATCGGGATTAGTCCGGTTTCCTTACGAAGTTTTCCTTCACCGAAAAGCGACTGGTAAATATCAAATTATATTCCGTACATAAGTTCCGAAAAACTCAGTGGTACTTTACTAAGTAACTACTTAATCATGCCATGTAGTTAGTTACATATTTGCAACCTTATCAATGGGGATGGGGTGGCAGTCCTCTTAAGAAAGAAAACATTTTAATTGGATTCTTTATTGCACGTGACGGGAATTTGCTGACAATCGCGTTCTTGTATCAATAAGTGGCTACAATCGATTATCACTGGGTCACGTATTTACGTGAAAACAGCATCTCGTGCACGCACGTTTTGCGCGCTAGGACGCCGAGTTAGCACTTTTTTATCGTATCTTGCCCGCAGATTAGGATCCTCGCACATGCTTATAAAGTCCAAGAAGATCCATGGAGTGCGTAACGAGTTCTTGACGATCCGGTGAACAGTGATGTAACATTCAAGTCCAGTGGTTGTGAATAGTGTGGTTCTGTGATCGAGGTACGTGGTGGTTATGTTTATTTACGTCACACCTGGCCATAATGTGAGTATTACCGCACGCTACGCGTACGGTAAAACTCGCATTATGGCCAGGTGGAGACGTAAAATTGTGTACTCACCACGGGCAGTAAAAAAGAAAGCCCTCTATCGCATATTTACAACCCTCGCCTGCGGCTCGGGTCCCAAATACCTGCGATTTCGGGCTTTCTTTCTTTTACAGTCCTTGGTAAGTAATGTACTATTAGGTACCTGCCCAATTAAAATGCGGTGGTAAAAAAAGCTTAGTCAGTTCTGAAGTCAAAAGTCAGGTTCTCTTGACCAGTTTTTTAACCCCCGACGCTGAAGAGTTCGTATAAGTTTGACCGTAATTTTATGGCTACTGCCTGTCTGTGAGTCTTTCTGTGCCTCCGTAGCGCTAAAACGGTTGATCTTAGACATGGATCCAGCGACTGAACTTAGACATGGTTTATCAAATTCGGGTCTCGGGTGGTATAATAAAATAAAAAAGCCACTTATTTCTCTATCACATACAAATTTACAGATCTAATAAATTAATAATATAAGATTATTTAAAAAAAATAAGATGTTTTTTAGTGATGAGAACCCGTCTGTAGGGTGAAGGCCTCCTCCAAGCTTTTCCAAAGCTCTATCCGCTGCTGTCGTGAACCAGTCTTGTCCGGCAACAACCTTTACATCGTCAGCCCAGCGCGTGCGCGGTTTACCTCTACTGCGTTTCCCACTGGGTCCAGGCCACACCGTGGCCGTTTTCGTCCACCGTCCATCCTCCAGTCTTGCTAGGTGGCCAGCCCATTGCCACTTCAATTTTAGGACTTGTTTAGAAAAGTCCAGGAACTTAGTTCTCTCTCTGATAGTCTCGTTTCGTACTTTATCTAGCTTTCTTAGCTTTAGGACCGATCTTTCCGTGGTATATATGTAGGTAAATAACTTTCCGACTCGGGTGGTATATATGTAGGTAAATAGCTTAGCGGGGAGCTCTTCTTTTAAATATATAAAAGAAGAAACTGACTGACTGACTGACTGACTGACTGACTGACTGACTGACTGACTGACTGACATATCAACCCACAGCCCAAACCGCTGGTTCTAGAGATTCCAAATTTGGCATGTATGTTCCTTATAAGGTCCAGGGGTGCATTAAGAAAGGATTTTTCAAAATTCACCCCCTAAGGGGGTAAAATGGGGGTCCAAAATTAGTATGGCGAATCAAGATTTGTTAGACTATTTTATTCGAAACTTCACAGGAGTATTCCTAACGATAAATGAGTAAACACGTGTTTCAGGTTTTTTGAAAATTCAACCCCTAAAAGGGGCAAATGTGGTGACAAAGTCTGAAAATCAACATGGGTATCGTATTCTTTTTGAGTAATTTATAGTACGCGGGCGAAGCCGCGGGAAAAGGCTAGTAATTAAATACTTTTGTTTGACTATAATTTAATTATTCTTCTCCGCTTTTCTAACTCTTGAAACCCTTACCTCCCAACAACAACTTAAAGATATTAGTACTATCTCCTAATCCGTCAAGTTAATGAAGGTCACGTTTTCCTCGTCTTGCCGGTTGCAAAAGACATGGTGACCATTTTCTTCTAATACCATTAGTAGGTATAAATCAGGATAAACATTTTTCTGATTTATGACATTTGAATTTTCAAGTATATATTTATGTAACGTATTAGTAGGTACGTCCTTCTTTTTCAGGAAAAAAAGCGTGATTTAAAGCGCAATGTGCGGCAACTGGTGGGTCTTGGTGTTGGCGGGTCTGTGCTTGGCGGCCAGCGGCGAGGCGCGGCGGAAGGCCAAGCGGGAGGACTTTGAGAGCGCCAAGTCCCTCGAGGACGTAGACTACGATGAGGACGTTGATGGGGTGAGGAACATTGAAACTGTCATTAGTGCGCATTAATTATTAAATTCACAATCAACTAACTGGTCATTCATCAACTTCCCATATACTTGCCTTGGTGAGTATTTACTTCGCCCAAATATTCAGGTCGCAGCACTTAAGGGGCTGACAACAGCTAAATTCCCTCCCTATCTTATTCAGCGCGAGTGAAAGAAAAACACTGTGTTACGATTAGGGAGCTCATTGCAAATTTTACAAAATAATGAATTTAAAAAAAACGACGCATTCATTGAGAAATATAAGGCAACGAAGTTTTTAGTATTAGTGTGGTGGAATATTGTCCTTAGTTACAGACGTATAAGTCAAGAAACTAAAGACATACAACTGTTTAAAGCAAATTTTAAGATGTAACTTTGGAATTATTTTCTATCGAGCCGATTTCGTCCAATCGCGTATCGGACGCAACGAAGTTCTTCCAAATATAACGAATATTAACATACATTTTTTTACTTTCTCAAAACAAGTAGTTATAGCTGAAACACTGTTTGAGTAAAGTCAATTTGAAGGTCATCGGGTGTTGTCAGCCTCTTAAGTAGTATTTTAGTTTTTATCGTCAAATCGGGTCAGACTTAGTTTAAGACTGATGGATGACCTATACTTAGATTTATTTAGTAATAGTTGTAAGTTTTTGATTAATTAGTTTTAAATACATGTAGGTAATTTAATCCTTTCTAAATAAATAATAATTTAGTCTAATAGTTAACTATTTTGGGGTAAGTACAGAAAAACAAATGGACGCGTATTTAATCTATCAAATAATAATTACCATTCATTTGTTTCGCATAAATGTTAACGCTGATATAAAATTCTGATTCGACCAGGTGGAGCCATGCCAATGCGGCGTGTTCATGTCCCAGCAAGTGGGCATCAAGGAGGGGCGGCGGAGCCGGCCCCGCGGGCCTCCGCAGGGCGAGCCCGTCGTGACCTACGACACGGATGCTCCCAGCCTGCCCTGCGGCTCCGCGGGCTTCAAGCACTGCATCAGCAAGTGCCTGGATGTCGTGAGTAGCAAACTAAACTATATGATTATTTTATACATTTATAAGTAACAGGAGAATTTATTAGATGAGGTTACACCTAGACGAATCGTATCAGACATTAGATGTATCTCGAAGTTTAAACTATCTAAGGACCTCGGTAGATAAATATTAGAGGCAGTCAACCATGACATAACAAGTCGTTTTCTCATCAATTCTTCGTTATGACCTCCGTTTAACACCATAATGCCATGAACCGATTGCATTAATGATGACAACGAACATGCATTTGTTTCCGAATATAATGTAGGTACGTAATATGCACTCATCAGTACTCATCACTGTTTGCATGTTTTTCCTTAATATCGCGTCACATCACGTAGTAAAGTAACGCAGCCATATTTGCGCAGACAACCAAGTTTGATATTAGTCAGAGAGTAGAAATGTAGATGGCGTTACGATTACGATTTTATACATGTACCGTACAAAATTAAAGGAGCTTATTAGTGATGTTAATATCACTCCATCTACAGACGAGGGTTGAAAATACTTTAAACTTTATGGCCTTCCACATACATAGCGGAATTCGGCTACCATAGACAAAAAACAGCCGTAAGGCGGATATTCGGCAAAAATTGTATGTAGGCACCTAGTTCCATACAAAAATTCTGCTACCTTAGGCAAATCTCCGCCTTATTAGACAAATCTATGTCTAGGAAACCTAAATTCCGCGCTGAATTACTCTCAAATGTGCGATGCGCCTATTATGGAGAATTATACGGAATGCAGATTATTGACTGCTCTGCTTATTGCCGACGTGATCGTCTGAGCAAGCTCCTGCTAAGTATTTATCATTGTTAGCGAAAAGGGTCCTATAGGAATAATACATAGTTAAGTAGGTTAGGTAAAAGGCATAACATTTGTGAATTTGTGGATTGGAATAGCGGACTGGAGTAGAGTGGAACAAATATTCCTCGATACTAAGGATTACGCGATCAGAAATTAAAATGAAAAACAACTTTTGTTCTCTTGGTGCAAAACCCTACCTATTCATTCTTGTATTTCGCCTTACCTAAATAAATTAAATTAAGGGTGACACTTAAATGTAAGTAATTCTGCGAATGAGTGTGTTCGTCTATGTATTTAATGGTAATCCTTAATTCACGTTTAGATTCTCAAGTACCTCCCTCGAGCGGGGCCCGTTATCTGCGGCGCGGTGGAGCGCGACGTTCACCGTGAGAAAGCGTTTCTTTTCATCAAGAACTGCGGCGGCGACTGGACTCCCACAAACTTCTCGGCCGGCAAGGAGTTCTGTTGCACGGACGGCCAGCACCACAAGTGCTGACCGAGACTGGACTCTAACTGCACATTTCCCAAAACCTGTCCGTTTAATGAGGGTTACCGTTTCTTTACTCACCAGTTGGCGCCACTGTAGACGGAGGTCCTGAAATACAGCTGTAAAAAATTGTTATTACGTTTGTGAAAACCATTTTACGTCTAAACAATATTTAATACAATAAAACGTACTGTAAAAATATCGACGACGCCGCAGTGTTGCGCAGTTCCGTTTTATTTGGACAATAGGAGGATTTTCTTCGTTCCGTTTTGAAAGCACTCATATTCAATGACTCGTAACTAATATTTGCCATAATTAATATCCTGATATTGCAAAATATTCACAATATTGTTATATTAGAAATAATTCCGCGAATCCCACTGAATTACTACGGCATTTGACATTTCGAAGACCTCAGTCTACACTAGCGCCTCTAGCGGAAAATTCATACGCGATAGTCCTCATTGCGTCTTTATCGCTCTTGCTGCATTTGCAGCAGATAATGAGATAGACGAATTTAAGAAAATTAAGGTAGATTTGTCAGCATAGATGGGCTGCAGACTGGTATAAAATAAATGTGCAGTTCCTACCCTAGTTACATTATGAAATATCGCGGCTATATGGCTCACTGGCTACCCTAGGTATACCTAGGGGCAATTGTGAGTAAGTAAAGATCTCCATTTACCTATTATTTATTAGTCTACATTAATTTATTATTATTTTTAGTCATATGAGTAAGTTGTAAATAGTATCTAGAGTTCTTGATTGTACCTATACTTAATTGTTTTCTGTACTAATTGTACTTGACTAAGCCCATAACGATAGAACTGAACATTGGTAATCTAATAAAACAAAACATGTATTGTGGTATTTCATTGTCATTAGAT
The DNA here is from genome assembly GCA_947086415.1 of Pammene aurita. Lineage (NCBI taxonomy): Eukaryota > Metazoa > Arthropoda > Insecta > Lepidoptera > Tortricidae > Pammene > Pammene aurita. Next base: position 24,056,688 of record OX352289.1, read on the forward strand.
AAAAATCGACCTAGAACATGTCGGGCCATGCTCAGTGTACGGTTCCATAGTTGTCGGCCCGACACGGTTCAAAAGTAAGAGGGTGGGGGGAACTAATTTTTTGGACTTTGGGAGCCACTATTTCCGAAAGTAGTGACTTTACCAAAAACATGTATTTAAAGACCCGTATTTTTTTCAAAAGAACCTACTATCCAACGACACCCCACACAATAATAGAAGCGAAAGAATGTCACCTCCACTTCATATGTACAGGAGGTACTCCAAAAATATATATTTTCCAGTCCAAATTTTTACTTTCTAGTTCTAACGGTCTTTGAGCTAAACCGTGGACGGACAGACAGACAGACAGACAGACTGACATAGCGAAACTACAAGGGTTCCTATTTGACATCGGAACTCTAATAAGATACATACATTTAGTTAGTCTTTGCCTTCTTTTATTTGGTACCAGTTGCTTTAGGAATTGGTACAAGTATGGAGGTATAGTATCATTAGCTACTAAGAAATAAAGATAATAATAAAACTATATTTTATGCCACGAAAATTTTGATTAGACACCTAATTTTTATCCCCTGGGTGTGTAGCCAACGTGCCAATCGTTAACGCTCCGTAGCGTATCGTAGTCACGTCTCTCTATCACTCTTCCATATTTGTGTGACAGTGACAGTTGCGTTTCGTTCACTACGACGCGTAAACGATTGGCACCTTGGCTACGCACCCTGATTATATCTGCTTCCAACAAAGCCCATTTTAATCGAAACGGTCACCAACGTTGAAACACCAAATTAATGGATATTTGTAGGTACCCAATATGAAACTTTGAATTTTAGTATCGATATATTATATTGTTGATAATATAATTTGCCGGAAATTTTAATCATTTTTTGGTAATCTTTTTGATATTATTTGGTGGTACAATATTGGTTGCAGTATTCTAGTGCCCAATCTTATTAATTTGGTCATCGACTTCGTATTTATTTGGTGATCGGTTAAATTATACCCAAGAAAAAATGCATGTTGGTATAGCGACAGTTTCGTATTAAACTAATTTTCATCGCACCCGCCCAAAAAGGCTCACTTTATCCTGGATAAGTTTGTGGATTGCGTTTTATCATACCCCCCTTTCGTGCCTTGAGACCTTCGCACGCTCAAGATTCCACGTTTTGAACCACTCGCTACTCTCGTGGCTGAATTGAATGGTTAGTCTGTCCCCCCATTTTTAGCATAATTGTAGAATTCCCCGTCCCTGCACCCGTATAAAGTGAAGTTAATGCCCGCCGCGCCAGGGAGTGCCTTATCCTATAACCCGGTTTCACTATGGTGTCAATAGAGTTCCCTTATCAAGGGCTTGTGTTAAGTATTACGCACATGAAGTGAAGTGGCTAGGAGAGGGCGCGGGGCGGGACGGGCGGGACGCGGGGCTGACCCGGATCGCGCAGGGTGAAGAACCCCGACACGTGCCACTTTCTAAAAAGAAACGCCCGCGCATCCTTGCGTGGATGACTGGATCACTGCTCCTCTATTACAAGACGGACCGTGCGAGCGCGCCATCTTATCAAATAATTATGATTACATATCTTGGGTAATATTATCAAGTGAGAGCATAGTAAAAGTAATTTTGTATTTTAATTTTTAATTACCTAATGCCTGCTACGAGTTAATATAAAATAATAAACCGGTAAAGGGTTTGATTGAGTACAAAATTATGTCTGTTAAGTAAAGTATTAATATACGCGCAATCCCTCAATTGCACTCGCACTTATCCGGTTCATTTTAGGTATTGAAGTCTACTAATTAGTCGGGCTCATCACTTAATTATGCAATAAACATATTTAAAAGAAATATGCTTTTAGTTTAGAAGCCATCTTGACTTAATATCTTGCTAACATATTCTATAAAGATAGTTACGTACTATTAAAATAGGTATGCTACTGAGCTTTCAATAGATAGATAAGCACGTAAATTCATTAGAAGATACTTTTGCGGTGGTTTCCTATTAGCTGTGTAGTCTGGGACTAATGGACTAAGAGCTGGCTACCGTCATATATGACACAATAATGAGAGCAACCATACCCATCTGGATAGATTACTATACTATGCTTATTGCTAGATCAGGGCATCTGGCAGCTTTTAATGGGTGGAGGTTAGGTTAGAGTGACAGACTAGCAATATTTTTGAATTGGAAAATAGTAATAAATAGGTAAAAACTGCTGAAGTTGTCTCAGTTATAAAGGACAGGGCCGATATTTAAACAGAACAAAAAACATTGCGTATTATTACGGAAACAGAAACAGTAGGCGACAAACTGTGAATTACATTATACGTCGTTTGGCACTACTTTCCCCTAACAGAAACTTTTGGCAATTATATAATCTGATTATTTTTATAATTTCTCATAATTGTCTATGTGTGATAACCTATAATTGGCCTCCAATTTCTATATTTGTTGTCAACATGTTGTATGTGCTGTTGCATGGTTTTCCAATAAAAAAAATAAAAATTAAATAATAAAATAATATTGCATCAAACCCAGAACTCTAGGATTTGTTTTCTTGAAGTGGTTTGCATTCTTTGACCTCCAACACTTTTCAGCTGCCAGATCTAGAAATAAGCATAGTAAAGCAAACTGAGTGTTTTAATAACTATTTCATTGATATCTCTCTACTTGTTACAAAGTAGTTGAACGGAACCGTCGCAGTTTTGTGTTCTGAATGTTCTGATTGGTTAGAATAAGGTTGATCTCGAGAACGCACTCGCTGTTAACGTGACGGTAAGGGACCTGCAGGTGTCCTCTATCTAGTAAAATAATGCAGGGTCTAAATAATCTACGACGGGGAAGTGACATTAGGCTACGGTGTTATTTTACTTACTCCCATGAGCCGTAAGATTATTCGTCGCACTCGCAATTACCGTCCACTTATATATGTTGTTAGTCTAAACCATACAGAGGCACACTTAAATATGGCCTCCCTTACCTAAATATATCAGCCTTTAATCGTTTAGCAATTGAAAATAATTTCAAAAGTAACTGTTAAATAAGTAATGAGTACATAACACCAAGTTATATCGCATGATTTCTTAGTTTATTGAAGCTAAGATTATCATTCGTCTCATAAAAAATACAAGACATGATTTCATTTCAATCCCAATCCTAGTTTGATATTGCTAATGAGTGCGGCGGACACGTGAGTTCCCTGAATCGGTGCGCGGGGTCATGAGCCGGGCCGGCGCGGGCGCACGTTATGTCGCGTTATTGTAATGTCTTGCGCAATGCCACCGCCACGCCACCGCCACCGCCCTTCTGCTCCAAGATCCTTCAACCCTAATCTTGTAATTGACTGGAGTAATCTGACAGCTCCTGGCATACAAAGCTGTTTACAATTAATGTAAAGGTCTGTCAAATCACTCCACTCAATTAAGAAATTCTCCCTTAGTTTGGAATTTATATCCAATCCCCAAATGTGTATGGAAAAGCCCGATGGTTGCCGCCGTAAATATTTCCTAGTAATACTTAGTTAGTTCACGCGGCGTCAGTGGCCTGGCGGATGACCGGCGCCGCGTTCGGCGTCGCGAAGAGTGTTGCTTTGAGCTCCAACGTATTAAAACAGCGTAACACTGAGGCCACTTGCATATCTTTGCATTTGTTTGCTATGGTAGCGACGCCTGTGCCGCTGCCATTCGAGCGGCCACGCAGTTTGCACCCTTAAACAGAATGTCTACTATGTCAACATCTGGAAGTGATTAGCCAAAAATTAGGTACTATATTTACGAGTAGGTATGTAAGTGAAATAAAAAAAATGATAAAAAAACAACATACGTCAGTTGTATTATAATAAAAAGTAATGAATTATCGTAAAAATAAATAAAAGCTACTCTTAAATAAAACTAAGCCTACGTTACACAAAAAATACCTATGTGATGGATGAAGTTGCTCGCGACGCGATCGTCCGAATTCAAAGGTACCCATCAAGCTCGCCTTGTTGGCTATGGATATAAAACCTCTGCTCCAGGAATTATGTACCTATAGACTATATAATACTTCTATTTTAATTAGGCAGTCAACAGAGGGAAATAAAATATATCTTTATTTGTTTAACGCGTATCATGGTTCTCATTTTATCGCCTATCACGTCATGCATCACTTTCGCACTTACATACTTGTTAGAACGTGACAACTATCGTGACAGGCGAAAAAATCCGACCATAATAGGCTAGCTGCTAGGACGCCTATAAGTATATACCACAAAGTTTTAGAAAAAAGTAAAAGAAAAAAGGCAAGTGTATTTTCTGGCATCAACATTTAGAATTGCCACTTAATTTACATCCCCCGTTTATAATATCTGCCTCCAACAAATATATCTGTGATCGTGATCATTTTAATCGACACGATTTCCAACTTTGAAACACCAAATTAAGGGATATTTGTATCAAAAATTTGATCGCCATATTTGTATTTCCAGAATAGTATGTCTACTACCAAATAATGAAAACATCCTAAATTCATTAACCACTCAGTTGCTTTGGGTAGCTCTAGCTACCCTCACCCTTATTACCTAGGCAATAGAGTCCACTGAGAATTTTAAAGCAAGCGAGTGGTTAATAAAAAAAGGTTCGCCGGAGTCAAGATAGGTGCGACGGTGCGAGCGAAGCCAGGAGGAGGTATGTTAAGTGAATTGCGAATTAACCGATAAGCCAGAATCGACTTCAATCATTTGAATTTGGCAAATGGGGCAAATTTTAATTTTAATGATATGTTTTTAAGTAATAGTTTTCATATTTTTTTATGTTTTCATATTGTTTGGAGATCTAATTTTGGAATTCAGATATATTATTTTATTGTTTGGAGATCTAATTTTGGAATTCAGATATATTATTTTAGTCCCTCGTGAACAACGTGGTGAAGATCGAGAGTGTGTCGACTAGGGTGGCGTACCTTATACTCAGAGTATCCAAGAGGTACTCGTTGAAGGTCATACAGGTGTATGCGCCGACTTCGGCACACTCCGATGACGAGGTGGAGGCTATGTATGAGGATATATCGAAAGCCATGCATAGCTCCAAAACCTACTTCACCGTTGTTATGGGGGACTTCAACGCGAAACTGGGCAAGAGAGATGGTAAAGAGCTGAGAGTGGGGCAATTTGGATGTGGAAGTCGGAACCACCGGGGCCAACTACTGGCTGGCTTCTTGGAGAAGGAGGGACTCTACATGATGAACTCTTTCTTCAAGAAACGTGAGCACAGGAAGTGGACCTGGATGAGTCCCGACGGTGCAACTAAAAACGAGATTGACTTCATCATGTCGACGAAGAAGCATATATTCAATGATGTCTCTGTGATCAATACGGTTAAAACCGGAAGTGATCACCGTCTAGTGAGAGGCACATTGAATATATGTGTTAAGCTAGAGCGCTCTCGACTGATGAAGTCTACGCTCCGTCCAGCAGCACTTCAAATCCAAAACCCCGAGAGCTTCCAGCTGGAACTCCAAAACCGTTTCGATTGTCTAGGCGGCGATGTGGACGAATTCAACGACGGGTTTGTGGAAGCTGTTCATAGTACTGGGTCTAAGTTTTTTAAGGCCCAGCGGAGTAACAGAACCAAAAGGCTCTCTGACTCCACTCAGAAACTCATCGCGGAAAGGAGAGGAATGGTTCTGCAATCCTCAGCAGACGCGTCATTATACCGGCAGCTCAATAAACGGATGTCTAAGTCCCTTACCCGTGATTTGCGCCAATTCAATACAAATCGTATTGAAGAGGCCATTGAGCAGAATAAGGGCTCTAAAGTTTTCTCAAGAGATTTGTCTATTGGGCAGAGCCAGCTCGCCAAATTAAAAACTGAGGATGGTAGAATTGTTTCATCCAGACCCGAGCTTCTGGGGGAGATAGAGGACTTTTATGGACAGCTATACACATCAACTAGCAGACCTGAAGTTGATCTGGCGGAAGACCCTAGAGCTAGACTGACCCGACATTATACCGAAGACATCCCGGACATCAGCCTGTACGAGATTAGAATGGCTCTTAAACAGCTCAAAAACAATAAGGCACCTGGTGAAGACGGAATTACAGCCGAACTTCTGAAGGCGGGTGGTAAACCGGTCCTTATGGCCCTTCAGAAGTTGTTCGATTCCGTTTTACTAGAAGGGAGAACGCCTAAGGCATGGAACAGAGGTGTGGTGGTATTGTTCTTCAAAAAGGGTGATAACGCGTTACTGAAGAACTACCGACCCATTTCACTTCTGAGCCATGTCTATAAGCTGTTTTCAAGAGTCATTACGAACCGTCTCGCACGCAGGCTAGATGACTTCCAGCCTCCCGAACAAGCCGGTTTCCGAAGAGGCTTTAGTACCGTAGACCACATCCATACGCTCCGTCAGGTTATACAGAAGACTGAGGAGTATAACCTGCCCCTCTGCTTAGCGTTCGTGGACTACGAGAAAGCCTTCGACTCGATCGAAACCTGGGCTGTACTACAATCTCTCCAGAGGTGCCAAGTCGACTATCGCTATATCGAAGTGCTGAAGTGTTTGTACGAGAACGCCACTATGTCAGTCCGACTCCAGGACCAGAACTCGAAGCCTATTCCGTTGCAGCGGGGAGTCAGGCAAGGAGATGTTATTTCTCCTAAACTGTTTACCGCTGCACTGGAGGATGTTTTCAAGACTCTGGACTGGAGAAGGCTAGGCATCAACATAAACGGCGAGTACATCACTCACCTTCGGTTTGCTGACGATATAGTAGTCTTGGCTGAGACCATGGAGGATTTGAGTACGATGCTCGATGACCTCAGTAAAGCCTCCGAGCGAGTTGGTCTAAAGATGAACATGGATAAGACGAAGATCATGTCAAATACCCATGTAGCACCAACTCCCGTTACAATCGGAGACTTTACACTCGAAGTTGTGGACGATTATATATACTTAGGACATACTGTCCAGTTAGGTAGATCCAACTTCGAGAAAGAGGTCAATCGACGAATCCGACTCGGTTGGGCAGCGTTCGGGAAGCTACGGCACATCTTTTTGTCCAATATTCCGCAGTGTCTCAAGACGAAAGTCTTTGACCAGTGTGTGTTGCCAGTGATGACATATGGTACTGAAACGTGGTCGCTTACAATGGGCCTCATAAGAAAGCTCAAAGTCACCCAAAGGGCAATGGAGAGGGCTATGATTGGAGTCTCTCTGCGTGATCGCATCAGAAATGAGGCCATCCGCAGCAGAACCAAAGTAACCGATATAGCCCTCCGAATCGCTAAACTAAAGTGGCAGTGGGCGGGGCACATTGCTCGTAGAACCGATGGCCGTTGGGGCGGAAAGGTTCTCGAGTGGCGACCACGAACCGGAAGGCGCAGCGTGGGTAGACCCCCCGCAAGGTGGACTGATGACCTGGTGAAGGTCGCGGGAGTCCGCTGGATGCGGGTGGCGCAGGACCGGTCATTGTGGCACTCTTTGGGGGAGGCCTATGTCCAGCAGTGGACGTCTTTCGGCTGATATGATGATGATGATGATGATGATGATTTTTATTTAGTGATCGGTTAAATCATACCCAAGAAAAAATGCATGTTGGTATAGCGACAGGTTGGTATTTTTTCACCTCAGCAGCAGGAACGAGGGATATTTGATATCTAAAAACAGTGATTATAACTCAATTTTGCTTCGAGCGTGAGACAAATGACTTTGGAATTACATTCGTCGCCCACGACGCGCCGCGTCTCCGCCCACCAGAGTCTCATCATACATCACATCACCAGCAACTCGGACTTCAACAACATCCCCTCGGGTACGATCTTATCTACCTTACTGCAGGAGTGGTCGGACAGCTCGGCGCGCACGTCGCCGCCGCCGCTGTCGGCGCTGCAGTGCTCGTCTCCCACTCCGCGCCGCGTCTCCGCCCACCAGAATCTCATCATACATCACATCACCAGCAACTCGGACTTCAACAACATCCCCTCGGGTACGATCTTATCTAACTTACTGCAGGAGTGGTCGGACAGCTCGGCGCGCACGTCGCCGCCGCCGCTGTCGGCGCTGCAGTGCTCGTCTCCCACTCCGCGCCGCGTCTCCGCCCACCAGAATCTCATCATACATCACATCACCAGCAACTCGGACTTCAACAACATCCCCTCGGGTACGATCTTATCTACCTTACTGCAGGAGTGGTCGGACAGCTCGGCGCGCACGTCGCCGCCGCCGCTGTCGGCGCTGCAGTGCTCGTCTCCCACTCCGCGCCGCGTCTCCGCCCACCAGAGTCTCATCATACATCACATCACCAGCAACTCGGACTTCAACAACATCCCCTCGGGTACGATCTTATCTAACTTACTGCAGGAGTGGTCGGACAGCTCGGCGCGCACGTCGCCGCCGCCGCTGTCGGCGCTGCAGTGCTCGTCTCCCACTCCGCGCCGCGTCTCCGCCCACCAGAGTCTCATCATACATCACATCACCAGCAACTCGGACTTCAACAACATCCCCTCGGGTACGATCTTATCTAACTTACTGCAGGAGTGGTCGGACAGCTCGGCGCGCACGTCGCCGCCGCCGCTGTCGGCGCTGCAGTGCTCGTCTCCCACTCCGCGCCGCGTCTCCGCCCACCAGAATCTCATCATACATCACATCACCAGCAACTCGGACTTCAACAACATCCCCTCGGGTACGATCTTATCTACCTTACTGCAGGAGTGGTCGGACAGCTCGGCGCGCACGTCGCCGCCGCCGCTGTCGGCGCTGCAGTGCTCGTCTCCCACTCCGCGCCGCGTCTCCGCCCACCAGAGTCTCATCATACATCACATCACCAGCAACTCGGACTTCAACAACATCCCCTCGGGTACGATCTTATCTAACTTACTGCAGGAGTGGTCGGACAGCTCGGCGCGCACGTCGCCGCCGCCGCTGTCGGCGCTGCAGTGCTCGTCGCCCACGCCGTGCCGCGTCTCCGCCCACCATACCTACATCGGACATCATACAACGGATAGTATGGGGGTATACTACGAAGACTTTTATAAGTTTTCGACCTCGAGGACCTTGTGCTTAATTGGAGGGGGACAAGACCTTAACATTGTCTGACTTTTATAAATTTTTTGCAAAGTTTTTGCCCTCAAAGTTAGCACAAGGTACTCGAAGTTGAAAACTTAGAAGAGTTTTCCTAGTATTACCCAGAACAAAGAGTTCCGATTACTTTCCTTTTTTAGGGTTCCGTAGTCAACTAGGAACCCTTATAGTTTCGCCATGTCTGCCCGTCCGTCCGTCCGTCCGTCCGCGGATAATCTCAGTGACCGTTAGCACTAGAAAGCTGAAATTTGGTACTAATATGTATATCAATCACGCCGACAAAGTGGTAAAATAAAAAGTGGAAAAAAATGTTTTATTGGGGTACCTCCCCTATACGTAAAGTGGGGAGTGATTTTTTTTTTCATTTCAACCCTAACGTGTGATATATTGTTGGATAGGTATTTAAAAATGAATAGGGGTTTACTAAAATCATTTTTCGATAATGTAAATATTTTCGGAAATAATCGCTCCAGAAGTAAAAAAAAATGTGTCCCCCCCCCCCTCTAACTTTTGAACCATAAGTTTTAAAAATATGAAAAAATATTCAAAAGTAGAACTTTATAAAAACTTTCTAGGAAAATTATTTTGAACTTGATAGGTTTAATAGTTTTTGAAAAAAATTTACAAAATAATTTCTGAACTAAGTTTGTAATTTAACCGTATAAGCAGGTGTTTACTGTACTTGTAATTTCTACAAAATCACAATGAAATGACGTGCTTTCAAATAAAGTAAAAACGGTGAAAATCGGTTCACGCAATAAAGAATTATCCCATAAAAATCATCTTCCATACTTTAAGCTCGCGCGCAATAGTTTACTTAATTTGCCGATAGATGTCGCTGTAGGTGGAACGCTCATATCATATCCTACATGGCGGTGTTATTTTAACTCTTAAGTGGGGACACTTTCTGTGACGGACGGAAAACTACGGAACCCTACACTGAGCGTGGCCCGACACGCTCTTGGCCGGTTTTTTTTACAGAAATAACTGCAGAGACAATGTAAATACTCCTTCGTCTATGGTCACATCCGTCACGTCATGTCATAGTGTTTGTAAATATTTTTTCTGTTATTTCGTTACGTTGTTCTATTTTATATATTATTGTTTTGTGTTGTGTTTAAATTGTGCAAACCAAACTTGTAGTGAATATCTGAGCAGAGTTAAGACCTTCATACAGTGTTGCGTGTTAGTTCGTAATAATCCCAGTGTTGACGTTTCACCCCGTTTTTGCGGTTTTTGCCACGGATTTGTCAACGGGGTCCGCTCGTAAACCCAATCCCGTGAATTGGTGTAAGTAGCGTTGCATGCTACCCAAGCGCAAGTATTTTTCTTACATCATATTCCTTCCGACGTACCTAATGGAAACGGTATATGCATTTATGTTGAGATGCTGTTTGTTAGTTTGTTAATGCGTTTGTTTATGCAAATGAATGTACCCATTTATCCCCACGGCTAGCGCGATTCGGTTGCTTTTCAGCAAATTTGGTGATGCTATAGCGACAGTTCTAAGCTAGGTTGATTGATTGATTCGATCGATGGCGCTGCCGTAATTATGTCGGTGTTTAAATTTGGTTATTTAGTCTTGAATTATTTATGATACATCTAGTTTTTGTAAAGCTTTTAACTACTACACATACTCTTATTTCTTTACCTTCATTAAATACATATCCTTGCTATTTTACTCGCACACATATCACCAAGATGACGCTGTTTTGCCTAACAATTTTCACCTAATAAAAAGTATTTATTTTGAGTATGTTAGTATCATGTATGTGGGACACATAAAAATACACGTACTGGCTATTTTGATATGGCCAGTGCACACTGCGCAGATTTCCCCTCTTCCCGTTTTTAGTAACATCAGGGAGTTTACACGTTCAACCAAGTGGAAATCTGAACTACAATGTTACTAAAAATTAATTTTCATTACGTAAAACTTAATTTTGTTTCCTAATTTAAGAACCACTGATGAAAAGGAGATCGTAATTCTGGGCCACCTGATATAAACCGTATACAGTTTTTACTGCAATGTAAAATAAATACCCATTTTATTACTAAAGTAGACAAAATATTGCAAAACAATGAAACGGGAATTAGAAATACTAAATAAATAAACATTATGTTGATTTTTCCGCGATTAAAATACAGCAAGACAAGTTGTTAACGTCCTTATAGCATTGACATAAAGTTCCTTACATAATTGTATACTGTTACATAATCTGCGTTTTGATACTGTTCGGTAAGTTAGGACATTGTAATATTAAAATAGTATCTAAGCCTACGCATACGGAAGTTTAAATTAGAAATCGACTGTATTTAAAACGCCTAAAGATTGAAAATGCGTATTTTTGCATTTTTGATCGTAGTTTGAATATTAAAAGTGGGTTTCATAATGGCATAATATCATGCCCTTCGATAACGAAACGCATCTTTTTTTTCAGTTTTGTAATGTCAGATACTAGTGCTATCGCACTGAACGGTGGTAAACCTTATCCCTTCGCAATAGGTGTTAGGAATGTTCAGTTAATAGTACCAACGATGGTTTGACAGCAGTCTTTGTTTACCGAAATACAGGAACTATAAATACGATAAAAATATGACGTTTTATTATTTCATCATGATTCCCGTTTTGTTTTCAAGTCCGCTTTTGTACATTATCTTCAAAAAATCGGTACTTTTTTACATTAATATATAATTATAGGCAAGCACGCTTTCAAATATTGTCCTTGTCAGATTCAAGTTTTAAATTCATGATTTTTCAATTTTCCCATTAGATTTCGCAATATTTTTATTACCATCCTGATCTAGAAATTATGACGATTCTTTAAAAGTAAGAATCATTCCTAAACGGTCCTAAATAATCTGGGCCAGATCACCTAGCAAAAATTGACGATCTCCTTTAAATTGATAATATTTAAATTACTTTTAATTTAATAACTAAGTATTTCTAACTAGGCTCCGTAGTTACTTTCGTATATAGACAAGTAGGTAGGTACATAAGTTAAAATTTAGAAGAACTAAAAATCGATCTAGGTAGGTTTCATTTGGTAAATACGTTTTCAACCGACTTTCAGATTTCGAAGGAGGAGGTGCTCAAATCGTCGGGATCTTTGTTTTTGCTAAGTAAAGTCGGTTCTTTTTTGTTTAAAATATTAGAAATGAACAGCCAATCTGTAATTAGAGATCCGTACCTTGAGAGGAAAAAACGGAACCCTTATAGGATCACTTTGTTGTCCGTCCGTCCGTCTGTCAAGAACCTTTTTCTCAGGAACGCGTGGAGGTATCAAGTTGAAATTTATATCAAATACTCAGTTCTACTGTCCCTTGGAGCTGTGAAAAACTTCTAAGCCAACGCAATCAAAAGATACAGCCGTTTATGCCGCAAATTTTCGAAATTCGCAAGGGAATCAAAACCTTCAGGGTACTTCCCGAGAACTCAGAATCTTGGAATTTGGTACGAAGCAACGTCTTATAGCACAGATAAAGGAAAAATTGCGAAAACCGTAAATTTTTGGTTACTTACATCATATAATAAAAATATTTTTAATAATTTTAAAGTTACTGCCCCTATATACCTACAGGTTTGTACGGAACCCTCGGTGCGCAAGTCCGACTCGCACTTCGCCAGTTTTTTTTTATTTAGAAGCGATATTTATAACAAAACTCGTGATTTCCGTAGGTAGCACAGTTATCTAGGTAAAGGTACCGAGTATTGGTACTCGGTACCTTTACCTAGTACCAAGTAGTACCAAGTAATTAATCGACCAAGACTACGCATAACTTACACTTCGTCCATAAAGACAAGCCCATTGGCATCGTTTAACAGTCGAGTCCCACGTGATCTATACATTCGCGCTCAGATACCACCTCCTTACTTTGACGGAAAACTATAAAATGCATACATGGATGTTTTCCAACGGAGACCGGGCGAGCTCGGTGCGGGGGGTGGCGGGGGGCGGGCGGGCCCGTCGACACACTTTCTGAAGGGCTCTAAAACTCCGGCTTTTGTGGCCATCTTTATGAGCCATCTATTCGTGAACCTTTGATTTATCACTAACAGTTAAGACCTGCTGGACGGGTGTCGACAGTCTACGTTTTAAGTAATTAAGTATGACACGTAGGTAAATTTTTCGCAAAACAATTTTCTAATCGGTTCCTAGGTCCGTATATCCTGAATATATATCAATCAATATTTGTTCAAATCAGAATATCACATACACACACATAACTAATAGGTTTACGTAGAAAAAAAACTCCTCTTTTATTGAAAACGATCAGGAGCGGAAGTGCCCATCGCTGTTTGCTGAAATCCATTGAGAGCGTTAACAGTAGGCAGTAGGTACGGACGGTAGGTACAATCGGGTTCATAATTGCATACCCAATTAATGAATGAATTCATTGATAAATTGGGTATGCAATTATGAACCCGATGGTGGCGATGGTACATTGCGAACATTCTAACACAAACCTAACTTATTAACTTCAGTAGAAAGTTTATGAATAAAACAGTAAAGTTTTACATTCGTAAAAGGGCTGATGACTAAAATTACCTACAACAGAATTCACAATAATAAACTTTGATTGCATATTGGTAAATACGACGAGTAATCGGTTATTTACTTATGTAAGATCATAAATTCTGTGTTATCCAAAGTATTCCTTTTTTAATTAAAATTTTCGATTGCCTTTTAAGAGTTGTTCTCACTAGTATTAATTAATAGGTACTTAGTTGTCTCACTAATGTATGTAATAGGTTTAATTTTGTGGGAATTTGTGATATTTAAACGCCTATTCCAGCGCGAAAATTATTCCATGGATTTTTCTGAATTTATTTTTTATGGTCAAGTGCCTACATATTTTACATATTTATGTCAATACAAATACAAAAAGTTGACAAAATAAAATACCTATTCACTGTAATTAAATAGGCAACTGTTACTCCAAACCTGCTAACACATCGTTACTACACTTCAGAATCTTAAGTTGTGAGTGTTGTCATATTAGTATACCGTAACGTAAGTACCGATGTACCCGACTGATAACTGATAGATAATGTGATAAGAATTTTTGACGTAGGTTTGCACCTTCTACAGTAAATCCGCCTCATTGATACTTATTTCAAAAACTGATATCTAACCACAAACAGAGCACCGTAAAATGCATAGCGATACAGATATTAGATATAACCGACAATGCGATAGGTTACGATGCGAGCATAAAAGAGGGAGGAAATAGGATAACGGTCGGGCTGCTTGCCGCCTCAGCTAGCGCAAGAAGTTGTCAATATCTCGAACGGTCTACAGCAACAATGTGTCATTATAGTGGCACCTATAGACTACCACATAAGGACACCGCTTTATGTTGCGTTTACGAAGGGTGTATTTAAACTATGCCCGCGCCGGACATATAGTAAAGGGTTTTGATCATCATCATACAGCTCGCGACCCAAGCGGGGATAGACGGGAATACAACTTACGAGGGCTCATGGTCATCAGGTCATCACAGAATCTGTGGGTTTTTATCCTCATTGAAAGAAGCCGTTGCACTCTCCTCTAAATGAATATGATGGGTAGAGAGCGGATTTGAAGTAGCGATATCAATATTAATATGGATATGACTAGTGCAATTTTTTAAATATATGTCATGTTGTTTATATAAGGTCTTACAGTATATTATTATTACACCGCATACCGCAATCGTAGCTAAATAATTAGATTAAATGAATGTTATTTTTGCCACAAACTACATTTAAAGAAAAGTATTTTATTCTAAATAAAGGAGTTTTTATACAAGGTTTTTACTTTTTTATTCCGATAAGTTACATTACTTTTGTGTGTAGAAAAAATAATAAAATATACCAGTCATATCCATATTAATATTGAGATCGCTACTTCAAATCCGCTCTCTAATCATGGGTATACATATACATACGGAAAGAACAGACTCATCTTGTCACTTTTTTGCAAAATTAGATTATTGTTTAAAAAAATAGAGCGTAGAGCTCGCAATGAGCTATTTACCTATTTACAAAACTTTTGTTACGTCGACTTCCGTATCTTCGCCTGGATTTTGACACATTTCCCAAAAAATCTTTCAAATTTGAAAGCATTTTAGTCCTTTATGACCACAAAACGTATTTTAGTACTCCTGACTATCAGTATATATCATTAAAGCTTTGAATTTCATTGGGTAACTTGGCGATAAATGGCCCCGAAGGCAATAGGCGAAGTTTGGGTGTTTTCTCCAATCTTCGCCTATGGCATGCCTTACCGCTAATTATAACTTTTCTGGGACTTACACCTATCAAGTCTTATCTCCCAGGAACGTGTTAATATAATATGAACCTTAACTACACCAGACTAGGCACATTTAAAAAAAAATGTGTAGTAGGCGAAGATTGGCAACAGTCTGAATTTGTTTACATACATTTTCTAAAATGATGCTAGGGCTGCCAAAAATTAACCAACATGACAAATAAAGGAGAGTAATGGTTTATAAGTAAAAAAAAATGTTTATTATATAAACAAAAAACGTATCTCTTTTCGCTTATCAGTATTTTCGTAATTGAGATCAAATCAACCTTTGGCTTCTACACATAATTACCTTTTCAAAGTGAGACCGTACAACCGTACAATGATTGCCTTCTAAGGGTCCCTTGTTCATACCAAGTATCTACTAGTACTACTGGGTACATCTACATATATCTTTATCTCACTAACTTTCCTCCAAATCGCTAATCCCATTTCCGAAAAACCAAACATAAGAAAATATGTACATTTGGAAACAAATTTGACAACCCTAGGGGTAGGTGAAGATCGGTAATAAGATGGCCGCCAAATACCCTCACCAATGTTTTATCCAATTGTGACTTCTAAACGTAAGCTAGCCATATAATAATAGTTACATATTAAAAAGAAATAGTTACAGGATATAATCATGTAAAAAGTTTAACATTACCTGGCCTGTATCACTGTTTAAAACTGAAGTTAAACAGTGGCTTAAAAAACGTATGGTCGGTGTCGCGCAAAAACCTCACTGAATGTCAACTATATGAAGTTAGCCACAGATCGTTCGAAGAATGTTGACACCCGTAAGAAATACTTTGTATTTAGTAGTTTTGTGTAAGGCTTGCACTAAAAACATTTTGTTAAAGTCAATTTATGTAAAAATAGGCGAACATAGGTAGCACAGGCGAAGATAGGCAACACGACGGTACTACTGTAAATATTAACAAATTCCACTTTTGTATAGGAACGTACGTAAAAACATCTAACGATTAAAATAACATGATTATTCAATCGTAACAAACTTTAAAAGCATTATAACTCAAAAGTGTCTAGACTCACATGTTGTTTCCGTTGAGGTATCCTCCATATAACATAGTTGGTATACTCGTAGGAGCGCCAATATGTGACCATATGTCGTCTTGTGTTGCTCCATCTAAGTAAGTGATCTGTAGTAACTCCGATGGATTAGCTCCCCCCGCGCACGGCGATGGGTGGTGAGACCTACCGCGCCAGCGCAGCGCTGCATCGCCGGCAACGGCAGTTGGAGTCGTCGCCCCTCCCGTTGCTCCACCGTTCACAACTTTTTGTCAAAGGAAACCGCGTATGAACTTACTTGTCATGCTACGATGTCAGACTGTACCGAGTGTAAAAACATACACAAGAGGTAAAGTCCCGCAATTCTGTGCGCTTACTATAGACGGAGAGCTAGCCCCGTAAAATAGGACGCAATGACCAGAGCAACTAAACCCCTCTAGTTTGCTATACTAGGCTTTTTTTTATAGATCCAGGCATCTAGCAGCTGTCCATCGGTGAAGGTTAAATAGTCCAAACCACTTGAACGCAATGCACGGCTCACCTAGCTGATGGGTATGATGTAATTATATTGTTATTATTAATTAGCATATAACATTGCCAGGTATTTCTGTTGATGTAAAGTAGTGCCAATAGAGACTTAAAATGTTAAAACTGTACCTAGGAGATAATAGTAGTTTATGTAACTGTTACGTAATAAGGGTCCTTAAAACATGAGTGTGGTTTTATGAAATGAGCCGCAGGCGAATTTCATAATAAGATCACACGAGTGTTTTAAGGCCTAATTACGTACAGTTGCATACACTGCTTTATCTACACTCATATTATTTATTCTAAATGCCTTATTTGGAAACCATAGAATGCCATTGCACCGCCACCATGGCCAACTCTCGTGTGCCGGCGGTCGCGCGGGCGCGTGTCAGGCTGTCGGCGGATCCCCGGGAGGGTGCAGGTGTACATTATGTTATTAAAACTCATAGCACATCAATAATTGAGCATGAAAAGTTAAAATTACGTTACTGCTACGGATAAAAAGCTTATCATAGTAAAATCGGTCGTGGTAATGCTAGCCATTGCCTACCGTTTTCGAACACGTTTTAGAGAACTTACAATATGAGTGTAGATAAAATAAGAATGTTAATCGCCTACTGTTCTTGTTTCCGCAATAATACGCAATGTTTTTTTATTCCAATATCAAAATATGGGCTTTGCCCTCTATAAATAAGACAACTTCGGCAGTTTTCACGTACCAGCTTTGTATGCGTTTTTCAAACTAAATGGTTGCCGGCCTGATACTGTGACCCGCACTGCAGTCACCGCACCAAGTTTACTATTTTAATCCCATCAAAACATTACATTTTAAAAACCGGCCAAGAGCGTGTCGGGCCACGCTCAGTGTAGGGTTCCGTAGTTTTCCGTCCGTCACAGTAAGTGTCCCCACTTGAGAGTAAAAAAATGGGCTATTTGTTACATTGAGTTGACATATTAAGTACAAAACCCTAAAACCCTAAAACCCTAATAAACACCTGCTTATACGGTTAAATTACAAACTTAGTTCAGAAATTATTTTGTATTTTTTTTTTCTTAAACTATTCAACCTATCAAGTTCAAAATAATATTCCTAGAAAGTTTTTATAAAGTTTTACTTTTGAGATTATTTTCATATTTTTAAAACTTATGGTTCAAAAGTTAGAGGGGGGCGGGGGACACATTTTTTTTTATTTCTGGAGCGATTATTTCCGAAAATATTTACATTATCAAAAAATGATTTTACAAAACCCCTATTCTTTTTTAGGGTTCCGTAGTCAACTAGGAACCCTTATAGTTTCGCCATGTCTGCCCGTCCGTCCGTCCGTCCGTCCGTCCGCGGATAATCTCAGTGACCGTTAGCACTAGAAAGCTGAAATTTGGTACTAATATGTATACCAATCACACCGACAAAGTGGTAAAATAAAAAGTGGACAAAAATGTTTTATTAGGGTACCTACCCTATACGTAAAGTGGGGAATGATTTTTTTTTTCATTTCAACCCTATTTTGTGATATATTGTTGGATAGGTATTTAAAAATGAATAGGGGTTTACTACAATCATTTTTTGATAATGTAAATATTTTCGGAAATAATCGATCCAGAAGTAAAAAAAAATGTGTCCCCCCCTCTAACTTTTGAACCATAAGTTTTAAAAATATGAAAAAAATCTCAAAAGTAGAACTTTATAAAAACTTTCTAGGAAACTTATTTTGAACTTAATAGGTTGAATAGTTTTTGAAAAAAAATTACAAAATAATTTCTGAACTAAGTTTGTAATTTAACCATATAAGCAGGTGTTTATTGTACCTGTAATTTCTACAAAATCACAATGAAGTGACGTGCTTTCAAATAAAGTAAAAACGGTGAAAATCGGTTCACGCAATAAAGAATTATCCCATAAAAATCATCTTCCATACTTTAAGCTCGCGCGCAATAGTTTACTTAATTTGCCGATAGATGTCGCTGTACGTGGAACGCTCATATCATATCCTACATGGCGGTGTTATTTTAACTCTTAAGTGGGGACACTTACTGTGACGGACGGAAAACTACGGAACCCTACACTGAGCGTGGCCCGACACGCTCTTGGCCGGTTTTTAAATACCTATATATCCAACAATATACCACACGTTAGGGTTGAAATGAAAAAAAAATCACTCCCCACTTTACGTATAGGGGAGGTACCCTAATAAAACATTTTTTTCCACTTTTTATTTTACCACTTTGTCGGCGTGATTGATATACATATTAGTACCAAATTTCAGCTTTCTAGTGCTAACGGTCACTGAGTTTATCCGCGGACGGACGGACGGACGGACAGACATGGCGAAACTATGAGGGTTCCTAGTTGACTACGGAACCCTAAAAATAACGAAAATCGTGTTTGTCAATGAAAGCCGATCATTTTGTTTGGAAATTTCTACACCAAGTGGTCCATTTTGAACACCTACTTATCCATATAAAACACTCGTGCACTTCATATTCATCTGCAACTGTCTATCAACTTGCAATTAAAACGATGAAAAGGGTCTGAGGATTTACTTTATTGACGAAAAATGTTTTGACATAATGGTTACCTATGTACGTAATTAGGTACTTGGTGCCCACGAAGAAACTGCCGATTCCTACAGTTATATAATATAAATATAGTGTTATCGTTATTTACTGCCATGATGTTATTTAATACTATAATGTTATTTAATACTATAATAGGTTTACAGCTTCGAGTGGAGAAATAGCTTTCAAAGATTTTTTTCTGCCGAATCGGTCGAATAAGGAATGTAGAATTTTGTCGGGCCGTAGATAAAATGTTGAAGCGACGCCGCGGCTACGGTGATCGAGGGGACCGCCCGTATAACACGGAATGCACCGTCGCTTGCGCAACCAAAGCTGGGCTCTCAAACTCGTTGTTACACGAGGGAGACATAAAAAGAAATATTTTATTGCTGAGCCACGGCGGTACCGCTAAATGTTCGACAGGAGATAGCTTAGCGGCGTGGGCGAGAGGTGCGCGGACAGTTCATCATGCACCGCCGCCCTATACTTACGTTATTGAGTGGCGCCTCAAGAGGGCTGCAGCGGCGTCTCTGTCGTAGCCGGTGAAACCAACCGTTATATAGGTAGGATTCGAACTGGTACTGGCCGCGTAAATTTATCATCAATTAAAACTTGGGTGGATGTCCTATACCTACGTTTTTAACTAATCTTTTTTTTTTATCTGTCATGTAGGTCTAATATCATCGGTTACGTAATGTATGTACAATGTACATAAGCCGACGCGCAATATTATTCTGAATAGAAGGCAAGGCGTGCTGATTGGTATAGGTGGCGTGGCGCGGGTGGGCGCGCGACCTCGTAGGAAAGGGCAGGGCCGGCGCTGGGCCCGTGTCCTTGTTGCCTGTCCGTGTTTGAATGAGTACGATTCTGCCTAATCATACTGGAGCTCATTTAACTAGAGTTCCAGAATTTCAGCTAATCGCGTAATACGTTTCCTGATCCAGGCTATCGATACGAAATTGAGAACGAATGAAATATGTATCTACTTACTGGTATACATCTATCTAACTGTTACTTATGGTTAATGTACTCAGCTATCTCTGTCTTATCAACAACTTCAACAAGTACTACTTAGTCAACTAATTAAAAACTACGTTCAACAGCATTTCGAGATCTAAGTAGCATAAGCTTGTTTAGCATTGTTCTATTGACAAACTACATGTAGTAGTATAGTGTTCCTATTCCTGTCATCATATGTACAATTTAGGTTGATATAATCACGGGAAATGGGTTATGTTGCAATGTAAAAAAATTGATAAACATGAGATGATATAAATATAAATGTAAGGCACAGTAAATTTAATATTTTCAGAGGCATTTGTAAATAGGGCACACTGCGCGGGGCTCAGCCTGCCGCAGCGCGGTCGCCGAAGGTCGAGAGCCCCCACAAGCTTTAGCGTCATAGGTATGTATACAATACATGTTTCATGCACTAATAGTAGATTGTACACCAAGGGGATAAAGAACTGTTTTATGTCACGGGCGCGATTGTGAATCCTGAACGTAACGAAGGACTCCGGATTTGACTCCCGAGCGCAGCGAGGGGGCCATGAGTTCTGCACTGAGCTCTGAGTGCAGTGAGGGGTTCAAGCGCGCCCGTGACAAAAACAGCTTTATCCCCGAGGAGTATACTCTACTTTTCTCACCTCTTGCGAGACAATAAAATAACCAGATTACTAGAAACATAATTTTATTAAAGTAAATCAAAAGTGAAAATTGATGCTTGATACATTAGTCCATTTTATTATAATTTTATCTTCTATTTGTATAGAATCTGCAGTTTTACTCCGTATACTGCAGGCACTGCAGCGTCTTATGACACTCGCGGCATTTGCTTTAGGTATTTGAAATGTGTTCCATTTGAGGTGGCCAGCACGATTTCCCGAATAAATTCGATTATTAAATCAGTTCGGCGCGGCACTGCCGGCCCCGGCTCGCGGGGATGAGCTGTGCACTGTGCGTACTTTACGAAATTAGACTTTAAGTTCATAACAATAAGAACTATGGGAAGTGAAATCACGTTATTAACCAGCGGGTTATAATTAAATTTAGTACAACATTATAACCAGACTAAGGTCAAGGGCTATAATGATTTGCTTTCGGTCAGGTTTGCATGACATATAATTTGGCATTGTCGAGCAGGTGGTGTGAAAATAAAATTATATAAACCTACCCCAAAAAAAAAAGTTTCCGTGTTCTTGCCGGTGAAGGTTTTGGCCAGGTTTTACTCATAGAGGGTGCAGTGTTTTGACGACGAGGGACCCTCTTGTCAAACAGTGAATTCTCCTTTTTTTAAAGGGTCGGCAACGCGCATGTGACACTACTGGAGTTGCAGGCATTCATAGGCTATGCTTACGATCAGGCGGCCCGCATGTTTGCCACCGTCGTAGTATAAAAAAAAAGACAGGACCTTACCAATAAACGTCTACCGATAAGTTACTGAATACAGGAATTTATGACAGCAAAATTTTAATGACCTTGCAGGCCGGTTGCTCATGACGTTGCTATATGTATAATAACTTCATCTGAGGCTGGTAAACTACAGAATACAGACAGATGTAGGAGAGAAGTATAAGAACTGTAAGAAATACGATTACTTACGGGGCATTTCTTGACATGCTACCTTTTGTCCAAACCCCTTGAAAAAACCAATGAAGTTGCAAGTTTGGACACCATGGTGTCTTTAAATCACCTACCAGCGTTTCAAACTATTGGACAGCTCATATCTCATCTATGATAGGTAGGTTCATTAGATTAACTGGCCATTTACTTCGGTTCTAGAATTTAGACTGATAAACTAGCTGTTTTGTTGAGTTCAAAACCCCACCTACATAGTTGATGTAAATAATGTAACATAGGAGATGATAAGTTTTGTTGAAATCGCAAGTGATAGAGTTTGCTTAGATATTACGAGTATTATTACCGTCACATTATTTTCCCATCTCAATAGTAGGCAAGATAGGTACACATATCTCGATACAGAATATTCAGATTGATCAATACAAATATGAACGTTTTCTAACAAGAAGTAGCCAGCAGCGCGGCCGAGCGCGCGCACCACCCCCAAGGATGCTCATTTCCTTGTAGGTGATTACGGCTCACTAAAAAAGTACAATCATAGTGCTCTCCGGCGCGGAACGCACTGTCCTCATTTGAATACAAACGTAATGCGCGTGCGCACACACCCTTAACTGTACACCGACGCTCTGCTACGAGCCAAATCCGACCCTCGACCCGGTGCCGTAAGGTAGAGATTACAAGCCATAACCTCAAAATACGTGCCCTCTTTTCAAAGTCGAAAGAAGAGGGACTCTGCGCGTGCTAGAACAGGAGGGCGCTACACGCGAGGAGGACGGAGGACGTTAAGGGCATTCACCCCGTACCCCGTGGGTTGCGACTAGCGGCTCTACAAATGATGTACAAGCACATAGATGCCTTTCTCTATTTAGATGCGCACGAGTGTCGAAATAGTGGCCGTGGAACTTTTTTGTTAGGAGGTGGATCCTGTTTTGGTTGCGTCAGCGCGATAAGTTCGTCTGTGGCGCGAGCATGCCTCGGGTGCAGGTGTATCGAGCACCATCCACTGACCACTATGATAACTCAGCTCGAACCAACATCAACATTTCGTATACCGATATAACTTCTACTAAACACATTTATAATATTGATACATTTTAATAGAAATAATGAAATTATTTATTTGCCTTTCAAGAAAAACAAAGCATACTAATTATTAACTATAGTTGAGCTTCCTTATTGCTCTGTGTTATAAAATTAAGATAATTTATTTATAAGGGCTGAGCCGTTGCTAAAATCGTAACAAAATTATTATATTCATTTGTTTAGAAATTTTCAATTCATCAAAGTTTCAAAAAACAAAAATACCACATAAGTACTTTATTTTGTTCATAATGATTTCTATTGTTGCATTATTGCAAGTAATATTATTATTACTCATAGGTACTCGTAATATATTGAGCTGTGGTTAAATTACATCTAACCACGAAAGTAGTCACGAAAAATGTCCGTCCTCTAATTTTCCGGCGGTCCGATTACTTACACTTACCTAAAAAATAAAAGGAAATATATATAGGAACATGGTTCCAATATAACTAGGAAATTACTTTTTAAATTGCTTTTAATGTTCATTGCCAACCATAAGTCTCCTGGTTACTATCAAATTATACATGTACCTATGTAATGTATATACTTACCTATTTATCAACCGACTTCAAGATTTCGAAGGAGGAGGTTATCAATTCGTCGGGATCTTTGTTTTTGCTATTTTTTTTTTTTTTTTTTTTTTTATGTATGTTCACCGATTATTCGAAGACGGCTGGACCGATTTGGAAAATTCTTTTTTTGTTTGAAAGAGTATACTTCACAGTTGGTCCCATTGTAACCATGTCAGGATCTGATGATGGGATCCTGGAGAAATCGAGGGAACTCTTCAACTATTATAGGCACACCTATGGTGATTTGAGTATTTTTTACAGCAGATCGAGCATTTGGTGGAAAGGTGGATGCTTAGTGAAGTCGGTTCTTTTTTGTTTAAAATTATTTTAAATGTACTAACATGCCTTAGTAGTTAAGTAAATATATGCCAATTTCCTTCATCTACCAAGCATGTTAGTGGAATAATAAGTTACAATAGCTAATGTAAGAAAAACTATTGAATATAATAATTTTGAATAATCGCCAAATTAACTAAGAGTAATAATTGAAGCTTCTCGGTCACCAAAGCTATAAATATTTATATGCAGAATTACCTTATGATTGTTATCTCGTTAACTTTAGTTAATATGTCGCAAAAGAAAGCATTGTAGAGGATTGTACGAGTAAGGGTGTTTTATTAGTACCTACCTAATGGCGGCTGCGCTACTCTACTCTGAGTATTATCTGATATACTAATGTATGCTCTAACCGGTTTGTTTTTGATGCTTGTAATATGTAAGTGATATGTAGGTACATATTAATTGTAATATGTATGTAAGTGATTTTGACACTGATTAGGTACCATACCTTAGACTAATATGTATCAGGTACCTACGAGTATGTTTAGCGCAACACAAGCGCAAATTACTTAAAGAAGCCTTAAGGCTATGAATAAAATACAATAAACATGAATGTTACTGTTTTATTTACTGTCGATTACGAGGTTATGGGTAAGTATACAGGTGTAGTGCATAATGTTTTCCATCGTATGTTATCGGAAACGATTGTATTTATCGTGCTCCCTCATTTAGTTTCGTACCTACACCTACACCCACTTTGACATTCGACACTAAATAATAAAGTCCCATATAAGTATTAATAAATAGATATGAAAATGTCATTCATTTAATACAATAACTGATTGACACTTCTGGTGCAGTAGTTTTCCCGGTGGAAATACATTATGCACTAAATATGTATATACATTTGCCTATCTTTAGTTGGATCCCGACGCTGTGTCCCGTTGACATAGTTTCTACCATGCCACCCAACGTGACGTCATATCATCGAATTGGAAATCATTTCTATTTTCAGTGCATTCTGCAGAACCGTCAGGAATTTTGTACTTGACTACTTCAACGTAACGCGCAAAGAAGTTAGACTTATTCACGTGCCTAGGTAACAATTGCTACTCCGTAGAATTTGTTATATAAGTTTTATATTCATATTCATATTCATTTATTTCGTAAATGCACAGATACAATACACGTCAAAAGTAAAATTAATACTAGTAAATATATAGTACATTACTTACCTAGGGCTGTAAAAAAAAGAAAGCCCGAAATCGCAGGTATTTGGGACCCGAGCCGCAGGCGAGGGTTGTAAATATGCGATAGAGGGCTTTCTTTTTTACTGCCCGTGGTGAGTACACAATTTTACGTCCCCACCTGGCCATAATGCGAGTTTTACCGTAAGCGTAGCGAGCGGTAAAACTCACATTATGGCCAGGTGTGACGTAAAGTATATTTAATAAAAATTATTTAATATTCCGTTAAGCAGAAGTTTTAAAAATTAAACATTAACGATTACCTACCTATCCTATCCTAATATGCTATGTATAAATTGAGCAGATTACCCAACGTTAATGCAGGAATTAAAAACAGATTTTTTGCTGGAACTTAGTTCCTAGTCCCACATGCAATCGTAGGTGTGAAACAGTTTAGGCATTGGTAGTTTTCCATGGCGTATATCGATCGGCGCAGATAACTAGCTAGCATGTCGCTGCCGTGTCCTGGCTGGAGGGATGAGGGGTCCATCCCGCGCGGCGCCGCAGCGCGACAGTGCCCGCATGCCGTGCCGCTTCCCTCGCCGAGGGTACCGCCCTAGCCTAGACGATGTGTATTACCTCATTTACTGGAACCGAATATATTCTATATTTAAACTGGATCGTCCTGCTGGATTTGATGACTGATATTTGACTGTAGGCTGTCAGTTACTTACATGCAATTAAATAATTAGATGTTGCCTAACTATATTACTATTGCTGGACTTGATTTGTTTTTGTGGCCTACTAATATGTGGCAAAATTACGTTTCGTTATTAAATAGAAGATCTAGAGATTTCTGCACAAATATAATGACATTCACACGTTCCACTCTCATAACAATACAGTCTAGCGTAGATTATTTTGCACACCTCACCCTCTTAGCTACTTCTGCTGCTGCCTCAGCTGACTGTCTAAACTTTGCTTGATTAAAGTCTAGGTATATCTGTGCAGTGTGATAACATAAACAGATAAATCAAATACATAAAATCTATCCGAGACTCCTGTGCACACCATACCTCGCCCTAACCAACCAAAACAAAACGAAAAAGAAGCGTACAAAAATAACAAAATGTACCCGGTCAACCCTCCCTGGTCGGAACAAAAAGTACAAAAGCGGGCAGCCTCCCGTCGACCCCAAGAATGCGTTGTAGGTACCTAACTCCTTTTCCTCTGACAAATGAAGCTGACTGTTACTGTTTCGTGGTGCATACTTTCCTTACTCATTGTTATTGGTCATCACGGACAGAGATGGCATTTGTCATCTAATTAATTGATTCGCATTTTAAATAGGTCGCTATTACTACCTTGATTATGAATATTATATATACGGGCATCTGGCAGCTTTTAATGGGTGGAGGTCAGAGTGAGAGACTAGAAAAAAATTTGATTTGAAAATACTAATATCAAAATAGTTAAAAACTACCGAAGTTGTTTTAGTTATAAAGGAAAGGGTCTATATATTAACATTAGAACAAAAACATTGCGTATTATTACGGAAACAAAAACTGGATTGGATTATACGTCGTTTGGCATTACTTACCCCCAACAGAAACTTTTGGCAATGATAAAACTATTTATGTAATTTGTCATAATATTGCATCAAACCCACAACTCTAGTCTATTTGTTTTCTTGAAGTGGTTTTGCATTATTTGACCTCCTCCACTTTATAGGTGATGTTCAGATCTAGAAATAAGCGTAGTATACTAAACTGACTAGAGGGGTTTCGTTGTTCTCATTATTATTTCATATCTGGCGTGACTAAGCTCTCAGTCTAATACGAGTAGTAGAATTAAGGCCTGATTCGTTTGAAATTAGCTACATTTAAAATCTTGTTAATGGTACTGAAACCAGCACGGCTAGCACGTCTTATGCGCGACTGGCGTGACAAGAGACAGATCTGCGCGACTTCATGCGTTGTCGCTAGTTGGTAGAACAACTTGCGCGTGAAGGGAGCGACAGACTCGCGATCAAATGCCACTGTCATAAAATGACAGTGACTCGCGACTTTGAACTAAAATCCTTAGCACTACTTTGAGTTATCTTGACGTCAGTTGCAGGCGCGGGTGCATGTTATGCTACCGGAAAGCGAGATTTTTGACAGCCGCGGGAAGGTTTTCCCTACTCGCGGCTTTAGTCACTTTTGTAAGACGTGCTAGCCGTGCTGTTAAATTAAAATCTTCACCAAGTACCCAGTTTTGACAGCAATTTGGCGGCTATTTATTTTCGAAGTTGGCCTTAGTTCGGTTTGCGATTTTCTGGGAATTAGTTTTCGAGATTCTGACAATTTCTGTGGTGAAGTGTATAATATGAAAATATTCAAGGAAAAGCACTGAATTTGGCAAGTTTAAAACGGATCGGGCATTATACTTACAGATATAAAATCGGTTAGGCTCGGGGGTATCAGGCTGGAACGTGTGATGAATGGACGCGCTCCCCTTATTGGGTGGTGCTGCCCCATAAACGTAGAGGTCGTAAGAACTATTATATAATCTGTGGTAGAGGTTCTAATTGTCACCGGCAGCAACAACTCGGCTGGAACCGTCTCTTGGGTAGTTTAATTACTGATGGCCCTGCATCCTTTTAGTATTCGTGTATTGCATTATGCTTCAAATTTGTTATTTTTATTTTATGTTCTTATATCTCTGTGAGATGAAGTGCCGTAGCGATATTGTTTGAAGTGCCTTGTTGTACAATTTTATAGTTTAATAATTTGCATACTTAATTAATTTTGTACTAAGCAGAAACGTCTTCAAGCGATATTTCAATTCTTATAATTTAAATATCGCTTGCAGACGTTTTTAACGTCTATATACTTACAGTAGATGTTGCTACGTCCCTCTGAGTCCTCTGACGTAAGAAATGAATGAACTGATGGAAAGATTCACCGCGGTTGAGTAAGCTTAGTTGGTCAGAGCGATGGGACCGGTGTCCCGAAATGTCGCAAGTTCGAGTCTTGCTCGACTCGGTGAATTTTTACATTTTTCTTTTAATTATAGAAAATTGCATACTTACACTAACATCACTTTAATATCGTACTCACCTAATGTAACACCTAATACTATATACAGGATGATTCAGGAGACGTGAGCAGAAACAACCCTACACACTTAGTTAACGATAATGAATCGACCGGCATCATGAAGTGAAACAATAACGCCTTTCAATTTTTTGTTACGTAGAAATTTTATTCTCTGTAATCATGGTCACCCTACATAAACAAATCAATAAAGATAAAACCTCTTTAACAGTTATGTTGATCATGAAAAAAATAAGTGTCAAATTAAGTGAAATACGATGTTTTCAAAGGAACCAGACATCAATTTGACACATATCACAGAAAAACAAGAGAGTATCGGTACTCGACGGATTATTCTAATTGTAGAGTGACCATGCGTATCACAAATAATTTAAAAGTTTAATTTTTTACTTTAACTATTTTTTGCGCTAATCACACTAATACTGGTATCAAAAAATAGCTTGTTATTTACTGAATCCGTAGTGTTAATCCTGCTCACGTCTATTGAATCACCCTGTATACCTACTTGAAGCTGTGGTAAATCGGAGAAGTATTTGACTTAAGCCAACGTATATAATTGTTAACCTTTTAGTCGTCATTGAATAAGACTACGTGACAGTGTATATTACGTAGATTGATATTTCCGTAACTTATGACATCTACGCACCGATATGTTATAAAGAACGGGATACACAATCAGCCTAAAAATACTGGATCCACAACGTTGCTGTAAGAACGACTCGAACAGCAGTTTCTTTGTCAGTTTTATTAGATTTTATTAGTGTTACAAATTTTAAGGAGCCATATTTTGCCGTAGGTAAATCGTGTTTGAGACACCTTAACTATATTCTAACTCAATGCATCTACGCCTAAATTTAAGACGTTTAAATTGAAATATCATAATTTTAATCTATATAAATTAAGGGTCAAATTAATTACAAAACAATAAAACAAAAGTGCAACCCGAATACCTCCGTAAGCCGTGGGTAGAGCAGCGAAGCGAAGTCCTCGGCACATCGGCACTTGTCGCCTGGCACCCGCTAGTACACCGACGCCGAGTTACGTCACATCACGTCCACGCACGGTAATTTAGCCCTTACGGACTGCGTTTTCCGTTCGTCAAAGGATGGCATTGTCGGGTGCAAGCGTGACTGTGGCAGATATTTGACCCCACGGTAAGTGGCGAGGGGCGCCGCGCTTGCGTCCATTAATGGCCTCAGCGAGGGGAGTGTTCGGTCTGCTCTGTTTTAACCGTGATAAGCGCGTTGCGTTTTATTTCATCGACGACATTTGAAATGATTAGAATTGATATACGATTTAATAAAAATCACAACTCTGCCCCTTACATTTTCTGTAACATGTTGTATAAACGGTCTCTCTGTTCCGCACAAGTCTCCGGTTGACTATGTTGTATTTTGTACCAGGAGGAGTAGAAAATAATATAACTGTTTTATTCAACAAACATTCATACTAGCTTTCTACACGCCGTGTTTTTTTTATAATTAGCAAGCTACCGGTATTCCATTACATATATGATGCGGGCAAATTACGTATTTTGAAAAACAAAGTAATAAAGTTCTTAAACAGTTTTAGCATCATAACTTTAATAATAATAATAGTGTTTAACGCACACTACCCCCAGCCCCCAGCCCCAATTATTATTTTAATAGGCTTTACCGTATTGACGTAATAGCTAGGCGAACTTCGACAAAACTCAGCTGTTGAACTAGGCTATTGCGAGAGAACAGGCGGAAATTGACTATAACCCCTCTCCTGTGCCTAAATTAAAATGTAAAAAAATAAAATATTTTTTAACCTATAGATAACAGGAAAACTAATAAGGAGTCTACGGTCAAGCATGAGTCGGGCTAACGATAAAAAATACATTTAAATTTGTTTAATATAAGGAACCCTCGGAGCGCGAGTTGAACTAAAATAACAACCTTTTATTTTATATATTACTTTATTTTAGTATCTATGGTAAATTACTCGTAGAAAATAACGAGTTGATTCATTTGTTCAACGACTATTAGACGGAGAGCTGGCCACGTCAGATATGACACAATAATGAGAGCAACGAAAACCCTCTAGTTAGTTTGCTATACTATGCCTATTTCTAGATCCGGACATCTGGAAGCTGTAAGGTGGTGGAGGTCGAAGAATGCAAATAACTTGAAGAAAACGAATCCTAGAGTTCTGGGTTTGATGCAATATTATGGGAAATAATGTAATTAATTAGATTATGTCATATCCAGAAGTTTTTGTTGGGGTAAAGTAGTGCCAAATGATGTATAATTCATTTTTTAGTTAGTCGCCTACTGTTCTTGTTTCCGCAATAATAGACAATGGTTTTTAATCTAATGTTAAAATGTAAGCCCTGTCCACTATAAACGACACAACTTTGGCAGTTATTACCAATTTTGGTATTACTTTTATCCAACTTAAAAACTTTGATGGTCTGTCACTCTGACCTCCACCCATTAAAAGCTGCCAGATGCCTGGATCTAGCAATAAGGATGGTAAAGCAGTCTAACTAGACAGGTTTCATTGCTCTCATTATTGTGTCATATCTGACGTGGCTAGCTCTTAGACCATATGTTTTGTCGAACTTTACCTAACTCTTTTATGAATACGGTAAAGCCTATTGAAAAAGGAAAAAACCTTTTTTGTTAAGAATTTAATAAGGATTATTTTTTTTTATTTTTTTTTGCTTAAATTAATAATTAATTTTATCAAAAAATAAAAAAGGCCGTGAACAGGGACACATTTCCTGCTCAAAGTTGGAGGGGGGAAGGGGGAGGGGGTGTAGCGTCAGGGGGAGGGGGCGGACGGCGGTCTTAAACACCATACCTAAGGTATGATGCTATAACAGTTTCAAAAATTTATCAGTTTGTTTTGTCTACCCCTTACATTGAAAAATAACATGACCGGATCATACTCGTACGAAGATGATAATAAAATGTATCATACTATACGTGGTTGACGGCATTACCATAGGTGTCGAAACACATTATACACGGTGAATCTGAGTGGCCCGACAGATTTTAACCATAAATTCCTGATCATAATTGGAGACTAAAATGTCGTATAAACTTTTCTGGAATTGGCCTAGTTTCAGAGTTACTACCAATTAAATAAAAAAACATTTTTTACTTTGACTCAGTGCAAAATGCTTTTTTGATGGCGATTTCACCCTTTATGGAGTCTAGTCTTGACATTCTTATTGACAGATATCAAAGTGCCAAGGAATACTTTACGTAAACAATTTTTTTCGAAAAAAAATGTGCTAGTTTATTTTAATCGACAGTTGTACCAATAAAATTTATGTTTTTATGTTGAAAAGCATTAAAAAAAAAAAAAAAAAATATATATATATTTTTTTGGCGAAATTGACCTAAATTCATATAACATTTATTACTCCTTATGACCTCAGGAATTTATAGTTAAAATCTGTCGGGTTACTCAGATTCACCGACATAAATGGAAGTTTTGAAGAAATGATTAAGATATCTTAGTTATTCTTCGTGATTATTTTGAAGAAATATTATCCTTTATCAATATAGATGTGACCTAGAGTGCAAATATATAATTACATTGATATTTCAAGTTTGTTATTTTTTCAGTTTTTCGGTCCGTCTCATAAGAATAAGAATATTTTATTTGCTATAAACATTACCCGGTACGAGTACATACATAGCAGATGGTCGTGCATTTATTGGTAGGTTTCAAGTTCATGAAATACCGAAATAAAAACATTGCCTTTGTATCTCGGACTATATATGTTTGACATTGACATGTCATAATTTTCAGTTGTATTAAGTATAATCCCTTGGTTACAATAGTGACAGCTGTAACATTTAATCATTTTGTATGAAGAAAAAAAACAACTAAATTACGAATAGACAAAACTAACTACGCCAATTCGGTGCCTTAACTGTACCATGCATATTCTAAAGGATTTGAAAGGAAGCACGGGGATTACAATGTGTTACATGACGACTTGAAAACCTGAAAAC
This sequence comes from Pammene aurita, assembly GCA_947086415.1. Lineage (NCBI taxonomy): Eukaryota > Metazoa > Arthropoda > Insecta > Lepidoptera > Tortricidae > Pammene > Pammene aurita. The sequence goes on from OX352289.1 coordinate 24,088,940, forward strand.
GGTTAAGAATCTAGAGTGGAATCGATTGGTTTCTTTTCTCAATTTAAAATATATTATTCTAATGCTACAGTTTACCATTGTATCAAAAGGTAGAAGATAGAGCTTGAGTATTTAATAATTACTGACATCTTTGACAAATTTAATTTTCACTCTACGAAGTGGCATGTAGATTGTCATTGTCAAAGTAATATTGTTATTATTACCATTATTGATTTTTTTGCAATAAATACACTAACATACAATATAATTACTGCAAAATGGTACATATAGATAGAACGATGATGTAAAAATATCGTAAATTCTACAAGCGGTACGATATGTTCGGAAAGAGTTTGATGTCGTCAACTAAAGTTATGATCGCGTTCCATAACTAGACGACTTCAAACTCTCATTCAAACTATCATCTGACAAAGTTTCAATCGGGACGCCATGACATTTTTTTTAAAATTGATTAATTGGCTGCCGTTCCTCAACCCACCAACGGAGAGGCAGCTGACCATCACGAGGCTTCATTATACATCGCTATTAACCACTTGATAAGTTATCGCCTGGGACGCGATGATCAACGAAATTTGTTCCTGGCTTACAGACTATAACGAGTATTCGAATTTGCAAGTTTTTGAATGTTTGCATTCGTATTCGCACAATTCATTGCGAATATTGACGAATCTTCTTAGTCTATTTTTTTCAAAGAAAAATATTGAAAAAGCAATTATCATCATCTCAAACGGCTTTTAATCATGTTCCTGAAAAATATAAAATTATTGTTTCATGATTTTTAATATTACATTCTGGGTTGATAGTACCAAACCAAGTGCGTAAAACTCGTTTATCTACACCAATATCATAAATCCTCTATTCCGCGTTCGGAAACCGTATGTAATTACCACCATTATTGCAACCAGTAACGAACATCTCTGACAGTGTGGTAAAAACGTATGAAAATTCATTACCCGTGGTAACGTTACCAAGATCCGCCCTGTCCCCGACCGCCGGCACGCGCCCGCGCGACCGCCGACACAATCGAGTTGGTCATGGCGGTGCAATGGCGATCATTCTGCTGGTTTCCGAACACATCATTTAGGATTTATAATATGTTTGTAGATAAAGCAGTGTATGCAACTGTACGTAATTAGGCTTTAAAACACTCGTGTGATCTTATTATGAAACTCGCCTGAGGCTCGTTACATAAAACCACACTCGTATTTTAAGGACCCTTATTACGTAACAGTTACATAAACTACTATTCCTTAACACTCGGTTAGAAAATGTCACACCTGAATTATTCAACAACTACAAATTTTGCGTATGCCAATAGGTTATTGACTCCATATTCGCATTCGCATTCAATTTCGTATCCGCGAATGTTTAAAAAACAATATTCGTTACATCTCTAGTGTTGACAGCCCCGGCCGCCGTGTTTGTTTTAGTTACTTATTTAACACCTACATATTTAGGCTTAGAGGAATTCTGTAAAATGATTACTTTATTAACTTGACGCAAAACGGATGTTTACGAATTCCTTAAAATTAAGCATTTCACTTACTTACATAATTACTTACACGTGTTGTAGTAAATCGGAAATTCATTTTAAAAAAATCTGAATAACAAACATCCCTTTTGGGTTGGAAGGTCAGATTCCATTCGCTTTCGTAAAAACTAGTGTCTACTCCAATTCATGGGATTACATTGCCAAGCGGAGCCCAGGTTCAATTAAGTTGTATCAAAAAGCGGGGATACAAGCGAGGATAATGACTTTGATGTAGGTAGGTATTTTACTTTGTTGGGCCAGCGAAACCGAGTGAAAAAAGCTTTTTATGGTTCTGTAGCCAAAATGGCAAAAACGGAACCCTTACGGTATCGTCATTTCCGTCAGTCCGTCCGTCCGTCCCTCCGTCCGTATGTCACAGACATTTTTGCTTGGAAACTATAGGTCTTATCTTAATAAAATTTAGTTATAAGGTGTATTTTGGATGCCGCTATGTAGTTAAATTACAGAAAAAAAATATTTTTAGGGGGGGCGCGGGCACATAAATATGTAACTATTTTTTTTACCAAATATCAACATGTTGCACACCAATCGATAGGTCTTTAAAAATAACATCGAGGTTTCTTTGAACATTTTGTGTTGAACTGAACATTTTCAGAAATAAACGCTTCGAAAGTCAGAAAAATTGCGTCCCCCCTGTAACTTTTGAACCTTAAGCCCAAAAAATATGGGGAAATGCGCCTTTTTACATACTTTCTACAAAAATATTTTGGACATTATTGGTTTAGCCATTTTTGAGTTATTTTCAAAAAACTTCTTCCATAGGCATCAGATACGATCTTTTGGTATTAGTTTGGTTCTTAGTCCATTGAAGGTACGGAACTCTCCATTATGTGTGGTCCGACACGCACTTGACCCGTTTTTTTCTTTATTTTGTCCTTTGCCACAAAATGTAAAAAAAAACATACAGGATGTAAACGTTAAGTGTAGCTAGGCGATTATTCCGTAAATATAACAGATATCAGAAAATTTAAACTGATATCGAAAGTACGTTATATACCCAATGAGTAAAACCACAGTAATAACTTTTTTAAATAAAAGTAGTAATATTAAAACTATTAAGTTTAAACGCTCCCATACATTTAGGACGACGACCTTCCTTGAGGCTCTAATTTTCCTACCGCAAGAGATAAAACTGTTCAAGATTCATAATTTACACGAATAAACTGTAATGATAATTAATTGATATGGGTAAGTGGATAAAAAAAACAATTCATGAATTATATGATAATGGTGAAATGACTAGGCCTTTTAAACTAAAGCCTCTTAACAAACGGCCTACTAAATGTATGGGAGGGTTTGAAGTTAATATTTGGGATATTTGTAGTTTTATTAAAAAGAAGTTATTGATGTGATTTTACTCATTAGGTAACGTACTTTCGACAGCAGTTTTCTGATGTCTGTTAGATTTACGGAATAATCGCCAGGCTACACTTAACGATTAGCGAGTTCTGATTTAGGTACCTATACGAGTATACCTATGTATATATAATATGAAATAAATATTCGCACAAACACTTACACAATTTTCAATACGTTTAAATAACCAAAAATATAAAAAAAGAAATCTAAAAGCATTAATTTATTAGGATAAGGGTTCCGTTCTCATGTTATGAGCCGTGTCAGTAACCCTTAATAGTATAAAAAGATTAGGACGATGGATGAATGAACAACTTTATATTAAGACATTTAGAGATGTTTTTTGTTTAGCAAATATGCCACTCGCGCGCGTATGAATGCTCTCTAAATGCACTAAGTTCATTCCGATTTGATTCGAGTTCGAGTAACGATATGCGGGTGGGGTGTTTCTCTTTTTGCCCCTATAGGTAGCCGAGCTATGGGAAAATTCATTATGTGGGGTGGCACAGGAACTTGAATTAATCGCTTAGACAATGAAAACGGTTTAAAAGTTCAGTCGCAATTAAGTAGTAATTACATAGTTGCATTTTATAGGTAGCGGGAGTAAGAAGAATTTTATACAGTGTTTATTTCGAGTAGATAATTTGAATGTCATCTGATGATCCTTAGTTATCTTATCGTAGTATGTAGATAGTTTCTGCTTCTTCTGTTATTATCAGCACCTTATGTAATTATATCTACTTACATATATACTTATTTAAATGACGTATAAACCTTGGTATATTTTTTTTAAATATTACTTTGGCTAACTATAGGTACTTACAGGTGAACTGGTACCGTACCATTAAAAATTATTCAATAAATGATTAATAAGTTAAATGCATATGCAAAGCAGGTATGTGTTGTATATGTAATGTGTACCAAATTTGAAATGAGTATCTGTCTGTCACCTGATTACAAGTACGTCTGCACATTGCTCGTTACATAATTTTGCAACTTCATCAAAGCCAATTTTCAGTATAAAACATAATACCTAACCCTATGGCTTCTTTAGAACTCAAACTATTTGTGTGCTAACTGTGTCCATTGATTTATAAAATAATAAAAATATATATTTTAACTTGATTTTAACGGTCCACTGGGCTAATAATTACGCTTTGCCGCGTGTCGGTGATAAAATAATAAACTTTTTTTGAGTTCCGTAGTCAACTCGGAACCCTTATAATTTCGCCATGTCTGCCCGTCCGTCCGTCCGTCCGCGGACATCTCAGTGACCGTTAGCACTAGAACTATGTATATCAATAACGCCGACATAGTGGTAAAATAAAAAGTGGAAAAAAATGTTTTATTAGGGTACCTCCCCTATACGTAAAGTGGGGAGTGATTTTTTTTTTCATTTCAACCCTAACGTGTGATATATTGTTGGATAGGTATTTAAAAATGAATAGGGATTTACTAAAATCATTTTTTGATAATGTAAATATTTTCGGAAATAATCGCTCCAGAAGTAAAAAAAAATGTGTCCTCCCCCCCTCTAACTTTTGAGCCATAAGTTTTATAAATATGAAAAAAATCTCAAAAGGAGAACTTTATAAAAACTTTCTAGGAAGATTATTTTGAACGTGATAGGTTGAATAGTTTTTGAAAAAAAATTACAAAATAATTTCTGAACTAAGTTTGTAATTTAACCGTATAAGCAGGTGTTTATTGTACCTGTAATTTCTACAAAATCACAATGATATGACGTGCTTTCAAATAAAGTAAAAACGGTGAAAATCGGTTCACGCAATAAAGAATTATCCCATAAAAATCATCTTCCATACTTTAAGCTCGCGCGCAATAGTTTACTTAATTTGCCGATAGATGTCGCTGTACGTGGAACGCTCATATCATATCCTACATGACGGTGTTATTTTAACTCTTAATTGGGGGTACTTACTGTGACGGGCGGAAAACTACGGAACCCTACACTGAGCGTGGCCCGACACGCTCTTGGCCGGTTTTTATTGTAGGATGTAGGAAAAGGTACGTAAAAATATGGTATTTATTTATTTGTAATCTTTATTGCAAATAAATAAATACCATACCTTTGTGTTACGTAGTTGGTAAATATATATATATATATATTTACCATCCTCTTAGCCGTCCATGCCCATCATACAAATTTTGTAATCATTACTAGCTACCTACTTAGCCTAAGCTAAGTCATAATATTTGTGTGTTTGTCATAGATATTTGTTCCTGAGTTATCTATTATATATATCGTCGTCTAGTATCCATATCACAAGCCTTATTGAGCTTACCGTCGATATGTGTAAGATTGAGTTATTTATAAATATATACGGTATTGGATTTATGGAATTTGCGATGTTATTTAATAGCAAAAAATGTATTAAATTGTAAAGGTTCATAGGCACAAGTTTGTACTGTTTTAGCAGTGTGACGGAGGGAGCGCTTCCATGGGAGAATGATCTCGTGGGCTCACGCTCTACTAGGTACACCACTCGCGCTATTTCGGGGGAAACACCCCGGGTTTATTCGCTCCATGGTTTAATGAAGGAAGTGAAAATTACTTCGGTCGGTTGATAGGCAATGGAAAGATCCCATCGTAACGTAGGTATTTAGGTATCTCCTAAGCCATAAATACTTATGTTAATTAATGTGACCGCGTCTCTGTTAGATGCAGCACGTGCGGTGTGTTCGTTCTCAATCACGGCGAATGCGTTTTGATTTATACTACGACGGTTGAAAACTAGCATAAGGCCCGCCTGATGGTAAGCAGCTACCATAGCCTATGGAGGCCTGCAACTCCAGAGGTGTATCATGCGCGTTGCCGTTTTACAAAAAGGATGATTCACTGTGTTGACAGCTAATGGAACAAGAGGGTGAACATCGTGAACACAGTGGGTCCTCTTTAAGCTCTTAACAACCTTACTTATACAGCAGGAACACAACACTATTTATGAGTAGGGTCTAGTTCCATTTGGCTGTGGTTTTCTGTAAGGTGAAGAGTACTTCTCCAGTCGGGCTCTGCTCCAGATTTGAGCGAGATGACATTCGCTGTGCAGTGCCCTGCCACACATAGCGAGATGACATTCGTAGTACCCATACCTCTCTTTTGGACGTAGTTTAAGGACATACCCGTGTCCGGATGTAGTTTAAGGACATACGCGGGTTCGGGCCGTTGTAGATTTCCAGCGGATTTTCAAAGTGTAACGACTGCCCAGGTCATTTACCGTAATTTTAGACACCTAAAGCGTAGGTAGGTACTTTCTAAAGCCAATGGTAGCCACCATGGCTCAAAACCTCAAACAACCTGGAACAAAAACCTCATCATTCATTTGAAATACACTTGGAGCCGAATTAGAAAGAATCACAAAACAAAGAAACAAATGGAGTGTTTGCCCTCTGTAAGTTGCCCTGCGCCGGCGCACAAAGGGCTGTGATTACGCGGGGCGAGGGGTGCGAGCGCGGCAGGTCGGCGACCTCGCCGGGGTGGCCGCCCCCTGCGGCCGCGCCGCTCGGTGGAGCGGCCGACGGCCTGTAACGTCCCGACATACCCTCACGTTCGAAAAAATGCTACAGTTCCCTGCCCTGTGAATATCGTCTTCCGATCTCAGTACCTTTATAAAAAGATTAGTCTTGTTTAAGTTACAATTATTATTAAAGGCCATTTTAGTAAATTGTAAAGCAGGATTCAAGAATAATTAATCAATATTTTCATTGATAATTGTAATGGAAATAAAATAAAAAAGATTATGCAGTGATTGAAAGGACGTCGGTGGCGGCGACCCCCACCTGTTGCGTGCTCGTGCCCCCTATACCGGAAGTAGGGAATTTGCATTACAATCAAATCTAGAACCCTCGTCGCGCGTAGCACACTTCCGCCCTGCCCCGAACGAGCGGAGTTGGTGAACTATAAATAAGTGCATATTATATACTTGCTTTGTTTGTCAACACGGAAATACGAAAGTCTATCAGGACTAATAAGTTGTAATTTTTGAAGATGTCGGAATCTTACTTAAGAGTTCTACCTACAATTCGGACATCTTTTTATTTTATTTTATTCATTAAAGTACATCCACATCATATATATTAAAACTTGTACTAATATGTATTGTACTAAATGGTAATAACAACTGATATATTCGACAATTACGGAGTATCCACATAACACTGGCTACATTAAATTGCAGTGAGATCAACTATATTAATCTTAAAAAAGCGTTTTATTTAATTAGACCAATAAAGAGTAATAATTTATTATTTTGTATTGGCCTATTACGGCGAGTAGATTTTGTAAACTTGCAACGGCCACCTAGCCCAGTCGGTACATAGTGACCCTGCCTATGATATGATAGCAGGAGGTCCCGGATTCGAATCCTGATCAGGGCATTTATTTGTATTGTATGTTTATCACGGATATTTGTTCCTGTGTTATGGATGTTTTATAATATGTATATAAGTATTTATTCATCTATATCTATTATATATATCATCGTCTAGTACCTCACAAGCCTCATTTGCTTACTGTGGGACTAGGACGATTTGTGTAAAAATGTCCCGTAATATTTATTTATATAAACTGAACCTCACCTCACCTTTCGAATACTCCTACAGTAACCGGCAATAGTATCTTCCTAAACGAAGGCCGCAAAAATATGTGACAGGCTCTTATGGCCCTACAAATAACAGCCTTGACTGTACCTACTGGTTTTCAACCACCTTAGGTGATGAATTTCGGTATAAAATTTATCCTTTATCTCTTTCACCAACATGAAATACCTTATCCATTCCCGTTTTTGTGTGATTGACACTAGGTTTGTTACCCACTAATGTCACTGGGGAACAAAGTTTTGGAAATAAAGAACCTATACTTGTCATAGCAAGCCTAAATACTTACTTAAAGTAAAGAGTCTTGGGTATATTGAAGTATAAATCCCAAGCTCAAAGTATTTAGTTATAAAACTCTTGGAGAATATTCCTACCCCTTATAAAAATACTACCTAAAATACAATAATAAGAAAAAATAAACAGAAAGTTAAGTAAATGTGACACACCATACTCAAGGCACGTTGGTACCCAATTTTTTTGGGTTAGTCCTGAAACGTTGGTCAATTTTGAATGTTTCGCTGATCTTTAGCGGTTGTTTTCACAAACCATTGTAGGATCAAGAGTTGTATGCCTTTGGATAAATTTTAGGTTATTCCTACCCGCCTATGATCGTGAGCAGAATTTATTTTATTAGGATAAAAAGCGTCCCAATTTATATATACCTAGTAATCTAGACTATCCACGCTAGTTCCTTAAAGTAAGTGTCCCATTATCCAAGGAAAAGTAGCGTTAGTAAATACAAAAATATTAGGACATGATTTGTGTCCTATTAAAATCAATAGTAGGATCGATAAAATGAATTCTCGGAATCTGAAAAAGCATCGAAAAACCATTGACTTTGACATTTTCTCGCCAAAGTAAACTAACTATAAACGATATTCATCCGTTCATCACACATGTTTGACAAATGTAAGAATTTTCGTTTAGTTAAGGATATCGAAATTCCCAATAAGGCATGAAAATATGATATCTATATAATCCTACTATAAGATCATAAATGTGAGTAATAAAATAATGAAAACTCAAATATATTAGTAAGTGCCTAAAGGGTTGAAAAGGGGCTACGAAGGGGAAGTACGATAACTGATGCATCTAATTTGAGTGCTTACATTTACATTTTTTTTACACTTACATTGCCATTTTATTGATCAGATACGTCTGCCAACGATACCACCATTTGGAAATAAAGGAAAAGTATAAAAAACAATTCTCGGGCGAGAGTCCCACTCGCGACTCGGCGGGACCCATCGCTCTTATTTACTTAAGGTCAGATGGGGTAAACATACAGTTAATTTTCCCCGGAAAAAGACACACAACATATGTTACCATATAATTGTTTAACTTATCCAGGGATTTGTCTTAACCCAACTGACCTTATAAGACTAGACTAAGAGCTAGCCCCGGAAAATGTGACACAATAACGAGAGCAACGAAACCCCTCTAGTTAGTTTGCTATACTATCCTTAATTATTACTACATTTGTAAATCTGATAGCTAATCATCGGTGGAGACCAGAGTGATAGATCAGAAAAACATTTCAATTGGAAAAAAGCAATCTCAAAGTATTACGTAAAAACTGCCAAATTAGTTTCGTCGTTTATATAGAGGGCAAAGGCAGAGCGTATATTTTAACATTAAAGTAAAGAGTCCAATCTCATCAAAATCACCGAATCATGAAAGTGGGGCTTATTAAGTAGGTACTTAAATAGTTCTCTTACATTTCCCTACTAGCTTTCCGCCCGCAACTACGTCCGCGTATACTACAGCTCATACATTTGTTCATAGTGAGTAGTCTAAAAATTACTTTTAAAACATATACATATTCTTCATACAAATTTTGAACCCCCTTAGGGGTTCAATTTCAAAACACGCTGAAATTGCTTTTCATATATTTTGATAACTACGAGTAGACAAAGTACGAAGTACTAGACGAGTACATATACATACGAAGTTACTAGTCACTAATTTAAAATGTTAAATCCCACCTATACAAACTTTTAGCCCCCTTTTTACCCCCTTGAATTTCTCAAATTCACTTTTTATTACTTGTACACATTGTATATGTGATCTGATTTGTAATTTTCAACTTTCTTGCTTCAGTAATTTCGGTTCTGCGTGGATAGACAGTCAGTCAGGACATAGGCATTGTAATGACATTGTAATGTAAGTTGAATTTATCTTGCAAGATTTTATTAGTTTTATTACAGAACATAGGGAGATATAATGTAATAGTGCTCAAAATAAGCAAGCCGGTATGAATCGACAAATGCCTTCAACCCGTAGGGAGCACCCTACAATTTAGTAACTACATTCTCCCGGTGGATTGTGCCGGCGGTCGGGGAGGAGGACAACGTCCGTGCTATAATATTGTATGAAAATCCATTTCAGCATCATCGACGATGCTAAAATGTGTGACCATAAAAACGCTCCATCGAAAAGTATGCGCTAGTAGTTCAAGTAAATAGTAGACGAGTAGAAACAAGTCAATAAAATATTATTTGTATTGAAATTTGCACACTAAGTAATTCTATGGTTCATTACGTACACGAGTATTACCTAAGTTCAATTTTCTTTTTAACACAAAGTGGCTTTTTATTTTATTCGAAAACATGAATTAGATGATGTAATTAAGATGATAAAATCAATTGTGGTTTTACTAACTGCGAAGCTATTTAACACAATCACCGGCTATATACCTCGAGTAGCTTCGAGTAGCAAACCATTTCATCAGTTGTACCTTTACTGGGAATTCTTATCATCTGGTCGGTGGTGCACACGACAACAAAGGGCATTATACGGATTTTAGTGATGATGGGATCACCTTTTGCACAGTGAGACTTTAGGACCCATAGGCCATTTTAGGAAGCAGAGCCACCTAAATTTATGGTGCGGTGGGGGTAAAAAGGGGGGGGGGGGTTAAAATTTTCGCGACACATAGATTGAAAACTATAAGTCTTAGCAACATACTTCAAAGGCAAGAATTGTAGAGAATTTTATGAAGAATATTTCCTTTATTGGAAGTTTTGTGGTAACTTCAACCGTTTTTGCAAAAAATATATGAATGTTCCTACTTTTGTGGAAAGTGGGGAAAACAATTGTTATATTCGTGTTATAGTGCAGAGTTATCCAATAAAGATTTGTCTTGAAATTCTCGTATCCAGGCCATAAATAAAAAAAGTAAAATAATTATTTTCTGTTTTGACTACATACTATTAAAATATTATTATTGGTATGGTATTTACCATATATATTTGAGTAAGGTAAACACCCCGTTTCTAATAGTAGTTAAATTAGGATGTTATAAATCGTATATTAAACGGTCTAATTGAAAATAATGATGCAGGTAATGTACTCAAGGCTAAAACAATCGATAGGTCCTAGGTACCACTCATCACACCACAAGCGTAGCGTACCTAACCTAAGTTCATATATATTATAATGATATTAGGCGTTGTCCGTTGATAAAAGATTCAAGCGCCCCACGATTTTAGTTTTTTGTCTTTTCAATGCTCTAGCCACATTGATGAGAAAAGTGGTGTGATGACTGGTACCTAGAAACTACCGAATTATTTTTACCACTTTTTGTACATTATCTATATCATTGTTTATTTTCAATAAAAGTTTTTGAAGTTACCTAAACAATACTTATTTTCTTTTCAAGTTGTTATGTTACTAAACTGTCTAAACTCCGCTTACTTTATGATCCGCAATGCACTGTGTTCTACAAATAAATCCCTTTCATTTTATGCTTGATTGAGAGGTTTGTGAAGAAATGTGTAATACGCGGCATTATGTAGCGGCAGCTATTTTGGATTTACAATAATACTGAATCTATTAAATTGTAATTGTCATCAGAACTTTAGGTGTGCACCAGATATCGGATCAATTTGTCAACAGAACGAGGGTATAATTTCAACCACAAAATTATGGAGATGTGGGATGAAGCAGGTAGCTGTAGATATGCAGACTTGCATTTAGTTATGTAAATATTAGTTATAATAAATTAACAAATTTTAAAATAAGTTTATGTAGTGTCTAAGTAGGTATAACACATTATTGTTATTATTGTTTTAGAGCGCACTATTCGCCAACAGACTGTCCTCAGTTGAAGATGTATACCTACCGTTTAAGTTTTCTCTCTAAAATATGAACGGGCCCTTATTGATAACCCACAATGATGTACCTTTCACTTGAAAACGTCACTAGATAACAGGGACTGGAGAACCCCTCTATTTGATAACGCTATTATTTGGTTACAAAATTATATGGCTACCCTATATTCAATGTTATGCCCCTGTCTAATGTCTTAGCAATAGAGATGAAATAAGCTTGATAGGTAAACGTCTTTTTGGATTTTCATTTCGGTAAGCGCTACATTATTATTATCAGCAGCAGCAGTAGCAGCCAGTATCAGTCCACTGCTGGACATAGGCCTCTCCCATGGCACGTCACTGTGCTCGATCTTCTGCTCTCCTCCTCCAATCCGTACCCGCCAAGCACTTACCTTTGGGTAACTCAATGATGTGCTTACTAAATTGATAGTTTTTAAAAACTACCCTACCAAATACTCACTCGATCTAATACCCTTTTATTGGTAACCGGTTCCGGTATCTTCTAAACGAACTCTTTATTTCACTTACGGATTATATCAAGCATACAAAGGCAAGGTAAATAATAGCGTTTGAAATGGTTGACGTCCATTTAGTTGTGAAATATATAATTAGGCAAGCATTACAACTCAAACCACATCGTTTTTCCTACATAATTAGATTGTGGTTGATAACAGGCCTGTTATATTTATTTATTTTAGTTAAAGATATTATAACCAATACGAGTATAGGATTTATATACTTTTTATAAAGGGGAATAACAGGGCTTTATCACGAAAATATATTTTTTATGTTACGACCATAAATAAATAAAATATAGGCATTTATTCAGAAAAATATCAAACGTTAATTTCATATTTTTTATGTTTTCTCAGTTTTCTTATATGGAAAGGTATGCATAAAATACATTTGCATACATACAAAAATGAATTTGGCATCCTTGCTTTACACGAAAATGATATCAAACTTGACTATATAGCTCTATTTTAATTTTAATTAATTTTGGGGGGCACCCCCCACTTCGTCAAAGATTTGCATCAAAAATTTGTTTGGCTCCCCTTCTTAAATTAATCTTAGAGCCTAAAGGATTAGCCCTGCAAATGGAAATTCCATCATCATCATTTTCCGTATAAATAAGTGTACACCACCGACTAATCCTACAGTTCGTTAATAAGTACTACTATATCATGACATGAACAACTATTAACACATCGTATATACAGGGCGTGCCATGGGAGAGGCGTTAGCGTAGGTCATAATCATAAGAAATATATTTAGATAATTTTTGCTTAGAATTACGACGAAAATCTTAACCATAAAAAATAATTCAGCCCGCAATGTAAATGTAACACACATCAGTTAAACGCTCTTTGGCATTGATTTACTTTAATCATGTTCGCAGTACATTGAAGTTTGGTAAATTTTGAGAAATTATTTACTAGTTAAAGCAATGGCACGTGGTTACAGTGTCCGAGAGGCAACCGGATGGCTCGCTGTATTTAACCCCTACGTGTCGTGGGACTATCCTGTGAACCCCGAACTGACCCAAGTTGGACTTTGTTTTTCATCTCCCCCCCCCTATTTTTTTTGGCTTCCAACTCTGACGGACCGACAACCGATGTAAATGGCGAATTTGCATGCTCGTTCCTCATCACATAAAGATACTGGAAATTGGGGGTGGGGGGGGACGAAAACCCTAGTCCAACGTGGCCAACGTGGGTCAGTTCGAGTTGCACAGGATAGTTCACAACACTTAGGGAGCTTAAATACCGAGAGCCATCCGGTTGCCTCACGGACACTGAAACTACGCGTACTTTCATTGCTCTGAATATCATCATCATCATATCAGCCGAAAGACGTCCACTGCTGGACATAGGCCTCCCCCAAAGAGTGCCACAATGACCGGTCCTGCGCCACCCGCATCCAGCGGACTCCCGCGACCTTCACCAGGTCATCAGTCCACCTTGCGGGGGGTCTACCCACGCTGCGCCTTCCGGTTCGTGGTCGCCACTCGAGAACCTTTCCGCCCCAACGGCCATCGGTTCTACGAGCAATGTGCCCCGCCCACCGCCACTTTAGTTTAGCGATTCGGAGGGCTATATCGGTTACTTTGGTTCTGCTGCGGATGGCCTCATTTCTGATGCGATCACGCAAAGAGACTCCAACCATAGCCCTCTCCATTGCCCTTTGGGTTTATGAGGCCCATTGTAAGCGACCACGTTTCAGTACCATATGTCATCACTGGCAACACACACTGGTCAAAGACTTTCGTCTTGAGACACTGCGGAATATTGGACAAAAAGATGTGCCGTAGCTTCCCGAACGCTGCCCAACCGAGTCGGATTCGTCGATTGACCTCTTTCTTGAAGTTGGATCTACCTAACTGGACAGTATGTCCTAAGTATATATAATCGTCCACAACTTCGAGTGTAAAGTCTCCGATTGTAACGGGAGTTGGTGCTACATGGGTATTTGACATGATCTTCGTCTTATCCATGTTCATCTTTAGACGCAATTGACTTCCATTCCAAGTAACATTTGTACATTTTGCAGTCCAAGAACAACGAAGTACAAGAACAACGTGGACATTGCTTGGGTTTGTAATTACACAACTAGATCGTAACAATGGCAGTCAAGTTCACGATTACATTATATCAGTATATCAACTAGCCCGTAGTAGATAAACGCATGGAGGTCATCGTATAGATGCGTTAGCTTTCATGTTTATTGTCAGGAGACTCGTCAGCCCGATTTATACCTCTTTCGTCAGGTGCAGGTTCAATTGATGTCAACTTTTAACACTTGCTCTGCTAGTCGATTACAGTGTTTTAGGGCCTATACTCATATTGCCAGCACAATACTTAATAAAAAATGGCTCATTGGTTACATTCCGGCTGGGGATAGAAAACAGACAGTTGTCTATACCCTGATAGATTAATATAAAGCGTTAGAACTAAAGAAACATTTGTCGAAAATACCCCATACTAAAGTTTGTCACCAATTAATATTTATTTATCGCTATTAATACTATTAATACTATCGCTATCGCTATTAACTTTTAGACAGAGTTGTGAGTGTGAATATCAGCATTCAGCAAATTGTAATGATCAAAATTCTAACATTAAACTGCAATTACCTCAAATTACCCTCATAGTCAAAGGAGTTCTGAAGACACGACAAACATTTGCACCAGCATAATATGTAGGTACATGTAAATAAAAATAAAGAAGTGTTGTGTACTGTATGGTATCCACGACATAGTATAATTATAATTAATGGCTGGATATGGATACGTCTCCTATTGTACGCAACGTGTGGTTATCGAGTGTGTCGCCGCGGTGTGGAGACCCTGCCATGGCATGACCTTCTGATTATTATAGGACACGATCGCCCCTCTCCGAGCTCCGGCGGCGACTAACGTCCTGCTGCCTCTCGCTTCGCGCGATTCGCACATTTCTCGCTGCTTGATGTGACCACTATTAACAATTAACTTCGTCAAAATCATTGAACAGAATAAGAAATTAGCTGTTGACTGTACGTACTTGAATTAAAATCATAATGCGGATAAAAAGTCAAAAAGTATATTGTAAATGGTGCCCACTGTCTTATATACTTTTTTACCATTTGAAAATAAAGGAAAAGTATAAAAATCCACTCTCGGGCGAGAGTCGCACTCGCGAATCGGGATCCATCGCTCTTATTTACTTAAGGTCAGATGGGGTAAAACAAACAGTTAATTTTCCCCGGAAAAAGACAAACAACATATATTACCATATAACTGTTTAACTTATCCAGGGATTTGTTTTAACCCAACTGACCTTATAGACTTAAGCCCCAAGCCCCGCCTCAACAAAATAAATGTAGTTAATAAGCTGTTTATTACGAATATCTATCTTAAACACTATTTCATAAACGGTAAAATTTAAAATTGTCATATGACAGCATTCAGCAAGCCGTTTATCATCTTCCTCCTAGCGTTTGTCCCGACTATGGCACTTGTTTTTACGAAAGCCACTGCCATCTGACCTTCCTACCCAGAGAGAAAACTAGGTCTTACTGGGATTAGGTCCGGGTTCCTCACATAACAAAAATGTTTCTCACCGGGAAAATTCGTATTAGTAAATTGGCAATGGGGTTAAAAGTTACTGTCAGGGAAAATAACTTGGTATCAAGGCAATGGAAATGTAAAGAAATCTCAATACCAACAAGGATACCCGTTTTATTTTCGTTGAGTGCAGTAACAATATCGGTTGACATTCCCCACTTCCCCATTCGTTCAGTTCTTAACGCCACCAACTAGTGGGTATTTTGAGATCGAGCCTGCCAAACCCAGTGCGACGTTTGTACAGCAGTGTCGTAACACTGTTTATACTCAGCCGGGCCTCATTGCTAAGCCATTGGTTACGCGCAAACAATAAGTAATGATTGGAGAGAAAATTTAAGTGAGAATTAGGCATCGGAGTACGACAACGGCAAAAAATAATATTAAGTATATAAAATTGATGAGCACCGACGACCTTGTCCTCGTCAAGGAAGAACGTTATCCCCAGAATGTTACGTGAAGATATCGAGATAACACAATGAAGATGGCTGTACACTTTGTGATCCATTAGTCCGTTTAATTAAGAGTCAAGTTCCGCACAGGACTGAAAAGCCATAGTTATTAGATCTGATATTCTGATATCTATCACGCTTTAACAGCCCACGCAAAGGGCTCGAAACGTCGTTATAATGTAAAATGATATAAATCACAAATCACAAATCGCGGAAACAGGAGATAACCTATTAAATACCATCCTACCGCTAATTATATATCTTCTAAGGTTAAGGTTAAGGTTAACGCGGGCTGCTTTCCGCAACTCGACGTCAATAATGTGTCCTCATTGTTGCCAACCCAGTTCCTCCAGGAAGCCTGTCTCGTACTACTCCTGTAGAGGGGACTGTCAGGCGACACCTTACGTATCTCCTGAGTACTCGAACCGAATTCAAACAAAAACGGAGCCTATATAATTTTTAAATTAAGTTAGGATAACATAAAACATAAATAATTGTAATAATTAGGTAGTAATGATATGGTTTTGGTTTTATGCCGATCTTGTTTAGTATTCTTAATTTTGCATTTTTATTTTATCGAGGCAAAAATTATATTGTTATTATTAGATTTTTATAGATCTTATTTTTATTAGGCACTTAATTTTGCGTCAGCATCAAACGTATGGACGGACACGTTTAATTTGGAAAATTGAAAACCGTGACCGTGCAACTTTTATGGGCTTGGTCGGTCCGTTTCAGGCTGACGTTTTCCAGTAATTCTATGACGTTGTTATTTTGGAACCTATATGGAAATTTCCGCCGTATCTGTACTTACTCTAACTTATTTAGGTAGCACTAAATTCAGGCTTCATAAATACAATATCATCATCCACTCTGTTAACTAATAATAACGTTTTTGTAAGGACGCGACACAAGGTGTATCAAAGTACCTATTTCAGAAATTATGATAGTTCCGAAAATCATTCAAACCATACAAAGTAATACGAAGTATTTTTTTGGGTATTACCCATTTACATACATTAGGTACATCTACGGGTGCGGGTAGCTACACCTTGTGTTAGTGGTGTTTATCTGGTGGTCCGCGCACCACTAGTGATCTCTGCTAGCACATGGAGTAGTCCGCTAACGTTAAGTATGAACAGAACAATCCCTTGTTGACTGTTCGTCAAGTCATTTACTAACTTCCAACAGTAGGCTCGGTCCCTGCCAAAAATGTTTATTTTTTTCGAACAGTGCTTTGGATTTTTATTTGGTTACTAGTTTAAAACAAAAAGGGATAGTCTAGATGAAAAGTTACCATTTCGCGGCCCCCTTACTAGTACAGTACGCGAACAGTTTTGAGCTTCGATAACTCACAAGTGCGATTTTATTTTTTAGTTAGAGAATATAATAACGAAAATGAAAATATGATAAACTGTTAGAAAATATTTTTTACTATAAGTAATCATTACTTATTTTTTACGATTTTATTTTTTAGTTAGAGAATATAATTACGAAAATGAAAATATGATAAACTGTTAGAAAATATTTTTTACTATAAGTAATCATTACTTATTTTTTACGATTTAATTTTTTAGTTAGAGAATATAATAACGAAAATGAAAATATGATAAACTGTTAGAAAATATTTTTTACTATAAGTAATCATTACTTATTTTTTACGATTTTATTTTTTAGTTAGAGAATATAATTACGAAAATGAAAATATGATAAACTGTTAGAAAATATTTTTTACTATAAGTAATCATTACTTATAGTAAAAAATATTTTCTAACAGTTTTTGACGTCGCGCTAGGTATTATATAGATATGTGTTAATAACAATAAGAAAAGATTATACAAGATATATTTTCCTTTACCATACTATTGCATTCAACTATTTCAACATCATCTGTCATTTTATAACAGTTTGGTCAATAGATTATGTGAGCATAATCGAAGAAAATTTGCCAACATATAAGTGACCTTGAATTCTAAACGAATTACAAATGGCTAAGACGATATATGCTCTTCACAAAGCCGTTATAAAATGTGAACTTATGTTGCAATAGTAAAAAGCAATAGCCTGGTGGAGAAAAATAAAACTTACATAATCTTTTGTATGTGTAGCAAACAAATACATGTATTATACCTAGCGCAATACTAACAATTGTTAGAAAATATTTTTTATTATTAGTATTTAACGTATTCTAACAGGTCACAAAATAAAATCGGACTTGTGATTTATGTCATTTTTATAGGTTAAATAGGCGTTCCCGTACTCCACTATACGGTGAATGTGTCTACTGTTCAAATATAATATTGAATTCGTACAACGTATATAACGGAAGCGCCTTCCACCGAATGCTACCTTTTCCAAGAAAGTTTTACAAATTATTCGCTACAGGCTATCTAAAGGTTAGGTTGACCATGTTTGTTTTCATCGGTAATGGTCGCAGGGGGAAACTGTACTTTAAAGTTATATTATTACTTATATTACCAATAATTGCCCAACGACATAAGAGAATCCGAAATGCCTCAGTTTAAAAATAATTTATTTGACTATGTATTTAGCACGACATGCATTTTACTCAGTTAGAGAATATTTAGAATATACGCCGTCTCTTTATTAAATTAAGAGGCTGACAACACCCGATGACCTTCAAATTGACTTTACTCAAACAGTGTTTTAGCTATCTCCTTGTTTTGAGAAAGTAAAAAAAATATATGTTATTATTCGTTATATTTGAAAGAACTTCGTTGATTCCGATACACGATTGGACGAAATCGGCTCGATAGAAAATAATTCCAAAGTTACATCTTAAAATTTGCTTTTAACAGTCGTATGTCTTTAGTTTCTTGACTTATACGTCTGTAACTAAGGACAAAATTCTACCGCACTAATACCAAAAACTTCGTTGTTTTATATTTCTCAATTAATGCGTAGTTTTTTTTTTATTCATCTTTTTGCAAAATTTGCAATGAGGTCCCATACTAATCGTAACACAGTGTTTCTCTTTCACTCGCGCTTAAAAAGATAGGTAGGGAATTTAGCTGTTGTCAGCCCCTTAAGCATATTAAACTGTCTTAAGTCCATGTACTCGTATGTTGCATGCTTATAGTAAATTTTGTCGTAGTTTTAAGATTGTATAATATTTGCATGCACAGCCCAACAACAGGCTGAATACACTGCACCTAAAATGTATTTTGTGAACATCCACTTGACATGTATTTAAAGCAAATAAATGAATTGAATTGAATTGAATTGAATTATTGACGCTGTTTTAGCTGACAGGTCTTTAGTAGAAGCTAAAGAAAAAAAAACCGGCCAAGTGCGAGTCGGACTCGCGCACCGAGGGTTCCGTACAAACCTTTACAACTTAAAGGTATTATAGACCTGAGTATTTGATATTAATTTCAATTTAATACCTCTACGCGTGTACGAGGAAAAAGGTAGTAAGTTTAAAATTTAAAAAAATATTTTTTGTATGATTTTACTAAAAATGTCTAGTTTTCGTAATTTTTCCTTTGTCTGTGCTATATGTAGTTTCTTCGTGCCAAGTTTCAAGTTTCTGAGTTTACGGGAAGTACCCTTTAGGTTTTGAGTTTCTTGCGAGTACTCAGTTTCAAAATATGCGACTTAAATTGCTATTTCTTTTGATTGCGTTGACATAAAAGTTTGGTTTTGCTACATCTGAAAGGTCCTATAGCCCTAAGTATTTGACATGAATTTCAATTTAATACTTTCACGCGTTGACGAGGAAAAACGTAGTAAGTTTAAAATTTTAAAAAATATGTTTTTGTATGATTTTACTAAAAATGTCTACTTTTTATAATTTTTCCTTTGTCTATTCTATATGACGTTGCTTTGTGCCAAATTTCAAGTTTCTGAGTTCACGGGAAGTACCCCGTAGGTTTTGCGAGTGCCGAAACTCTAAAATTTACAGCATAAACGACTGTATCTTTTGATTGCGTTGGGTTTTAAGTTTGATTTTTTCACAGCTCCAAGGGACAATAGACCTGAGTATTTGATATAAATTTCAGCTTGATACCTCCACGCGTTCCTGAGAAAAATGGTCTTGACAGACAGACAGACAGACAGACAGACAGACAGACAGACAGACAGACAGACAGACAGACAGACAGACGGACAACAAAGTGATCCTATAAGGGTTCCGTTTTTTCCTTTCGAGGTACGGAACCCTAAAAATAATATTTAAAATACATAAGAAGATGAGGAGGACGTGTAAGTTACATTTCAAGGTAGCAAAATTAGCTAAAAGCACATATAAAGAAGTAGGACAATGCCCTGAGCTCTATTTACGCTTTCAGTTCATCTGTGTTCAGTGTTTTTCGATGTTTCCTAGAGGCAACCACCTTTATTTAAAAAAAAAATAGAACACTTTATTTAACGTCCCTCTGTGTTGCACTAAGTTTGAATTCACAATTAAATGGAGTAATTTGTCAGCTCCTGGCATAGAAAGCGGTTGACAAACATATGTAAAGTGCTGTCAAATTACCCCTCTGAATTACGAATTATACTATCTTAGGTATTTTTACCAAATTATGTTTTACTTAAATGCCCCAGCGTCCTCCTATAGGTATGCGATGCTTATAAGATTCGTGTCCCTTATGGGGTCGCGACCTATATTTGTAACCGTTCATTTTTACGCCTTTCATGCAGAAATGTGTTACTTTATGGGGGATGGGGGACACCAACGAACCAAAAAGCGCACTATTTTCAATTTTGGGCCCGCAAGGTTTGACCTGTGTTGAACTTTGTTTAGTATTTTCAGCCGGAGACATACACGTGACCGAGCCTAGGGGGAGAGGGTGGTGAAAAATAAATCACCAAAAATCACCACGAGGAGAGGGGTCAAAAATTTGCCAAAATAATATATTATTCCATATCAACCCCTATATAACAAATTACCTAAGAACACCGATCAAATAATACTAGGGATACACAATCAGCCCAAAAACAATGGCCCCACCATAGTACTCGTACCGCCAGAACGACTCGTGCGGTACTTTCTTTGACAGTCTTATTACGGTATAAGACTGGCCGGTTACTTTTCACAAGCCATATTTTCAGTAAATCTTGTTTGAATTTGTAGGTATCTCCTTTACATTGTTGCTCGAAGCCTGGAACTAACCGAATGACACTTTCGTTTCCTTCATCTTGAGATCGAACAAAGGCTTTGAAGGTCAAGGGTAATGTAACCTGCCTAGCCTATCAATGTGCAGAACAAAATTCAACAACTGGTTTATGTATGAAGTTACGTGACAAATCTCGATGACAACAAAAAACCTGTAAGTAGGTACACATTACGCTTAATATCGTACGTCGAAGCTTATAATACTCGTAGGTGTAACTGGACATATTAATGTTGTATATACCTATGTCACCTTATACAGGATGGATTTTCTTTTGGGTCATTGAGGGCTGCTATCAGATCCCGTGCTTCCCTCGATTTCAAATTAATGAAGATTGGCGTTTACAGATTTTGGAGTAGGTACACAGGTGTAGGTATACAGGGTGCGAAAAAAAGGTGATTATTAACAATCGATCCCATTCTTAACTATTTTCGCGTAGTAGAACGGGATCTGGTAGTTGCCCTTACTGATCCAAAAAGCAAAAACCAGGCTGTACATTTATTTGTAAATTTTTTAATTTTATCTAAATCTGTCAATAAGCATATTCCAGACTGACTAGGCGACCATAGTGGCGACATCGCCATCAAAAAGACGTTTTGCACTGACACATTTTTTTAATTGGTATTGAACACTCTGAAACTAGCTGGAGAATTCCAGAAAAGTATATAGGACATTTTAGTCTCAAAATATGATCAGGAAAACACTGTTAAAACTTTTTGGGTCCCTCGTGAAAACGTTGTATAGTATGAACGTGCTTAGAAAAATTACATGTGCAAAGGCGCAACGTTTCATTAAGTATAAGGATATAGGTATATTACAGGTACCTACCTACTTAGGGTAAATAAAAGAAGTATTTATAACCTAGCCTAGCTCACACCTCCTAACACCTATATAAATTGACTTAAAACTACGAAAAGTAACAATAACAAATCGTATAAGTACTTAGCTAGGAAAACGAGAAAATAACCGCCTAATGTAATTTTCTCGATGGTTGCAATGATATGAGCAAACCATGATCAAACGTGTCATTTAACGTCCTAAACATGCGAGGTAATCTGTGATGCGAGTAAATTTTCCCGCGTAGCAAAGGCGGGGTTGCGGCGTGCGGGTGGCGGGGGGCGGGGAAGGGGTCGGCGGCGAGGGACGGCGCGGGCGCGGACGCGGGCGCTAGGCTGAGGGCGCGGCGGCGCACCCGCCGGGGCCTCTCGATCTGCGCCGTCCGCGCCGTCGCCTCGCCTGTAATAACGCTCTCCGTGCGCGAGGGCAGCTCGGGGGGCAGCGATGCCTGTAAGGATTGACGTCATTTCAATTGACTCATAGACCTCGCTATCCTGATCTATTTTGTACATCAACGCACCTATAATGACAATATGTTGTTAAAACGGGTGAACTTACAATACATCAATTTGATAACGCAGGTTCCTATGTATAGGTATAAAGAGTTTTTATCTAGGTTTAGGATCTATTTTACTAATTGTTACTTTATTTATTATCTCATAGAAGTATTTTCTTTAGGTATATGCAGGTATGAGTGTTGTTTATTAAAATATCAATTCATCTAACGTATTTCATATTTCGAAATATATACATACTAAGCACACTACCAATTGTCCAGCAGTGGACGTCGTTAGGCTGATATGATGAAGCACTACCAATATTAATTAATTTAACAAATTTTATTGATTCGACGCATTGCATTCGTAACGTCAAAATATCCAACCCCATTTTCACCCCTTTACCTGTGTTCTCTCTCGTGCAAGAGAGGAACCTTGCCCACCAGTGGGATGCAGATAAGCTGACATATTTAGGCGTTTGAATTCAAAATACACTTTCCTTGGAGCACATCTATATTTTTTAGAATTTGACTCTCCTACCTCGAAAGTGTTAGGCTGTGCATTGTCTGTATTTAGATACTTACTTATACAATTTTACCTACCAACGTAAAAAAACAATGTAATTGTTATAGGTAGGGATTACTTGTATTGTAAGTATGCGCATAAAATGTTAGGATCCTGTTTACGACGCGAGCATTTGAGACTTGTGGAAGGTACAATTAAACACTCTACCGAGATCACGGTTGAATTGAATAGTATGACCGGTAGATGGTCAGTACATATTCCTACTTCAATTAGTAACTATGAAGTCATGCTCGTACAGTATATAAGACATACAATGTCAGATTATCTATTTTAATCTATTCGATTCACATCACATTAAGTAGCAGTAGCAGTCCACCTGCGACCAGCAAAATACCATCGCGTGATCAGCAAAAAAAAGGTGATAAAAAAAAAACCAAACAATCTCTCACATAATAGCATTTTTCTTTCCAACTAGAAATATCAAACGTACTAATTAAACCGGAATTCTTGCCCGATCCTAATCAAGGTATTAAACGAATGGTCGTCGACAGCATTTCCTCACGCTTCTAGTACAATTTTCGAGTTTTACGATAACGAATAACGCTATAGCGGTGAGAAGTAGGAAAGAATAACGGTGCGAAGAGTAATGAGGTGCCTCTCGGATGCGCACGTGGGATGCGATGCGATGCGTTTGTTTGCGCAAGCAAGGCGCAAACCACGGCCAAGATCGATCGGTGCGGCTCGCGAGCACCCACTAAAGGACGAGTGGGGACATTCATACTAGAACTAATGATAATTAATAATTATATTTACTATGGATGGGTTATACTCTAACAAAATGAACACAAAAAATACCTCCAGAGTTATTTCATAACCTAGCAACGATTCTGTTATGTTTATTTATTTTGACAATCATTACATCTTTCTCACTTTCATTGTTAGAAAATTACAGTTTGTCTCTATCTCACGCGGGTAACTGGAGCTCATTGGCACGTCCGCATCTCTCGCTTGCCAATGTGCGACTAGCGACAATTGTTTGAATTCACTCATTTTACGTTCTTCACTTTTGAAGCGTGCGTAACCCATCTGTCATAACTAGAACAGCCAACGTTTTAATTAACTATTAGGTACGTTGATTTAAAAACAGTGAAATACGTATATATAAACGCTCTACTAAGTTGGTAAATAGAAATTAAAGTTCAATTATCATTCAATTATCAATTCCATATCATTTACTCAATATTACCTTCATAAGTAAGTACTATTTTTTTTCATGACACCAACTTACTTACTTACTAGATATTTCAATTCCTCCATCATTTATGCAGCTACCTAATTATGTGATATTAAAGTTACATATTAATATTACAAGTTGATTTGATATTCACAAACGTACATTTGCAAGTTGCAGTTGTACACTTCATGGATAAATTAAATTAAATTGTTTTATACCAAAATAATTGGTGGAATCATCAAAATATTTCCTTTTTTTAATGTCCTTAAAGCGCTGTCATTTTGATAAATCGATTTATTGGCAGAAAATAAGATACATAAGAAAATAAAAATAAGCTTTACTTATAGGTATAGGTAAATTAAAACTAATATTAAAAATAAATGCTAATTAAAGTAAAACTTAACTTGTCATTGTAATTTTTTTAAACTCTCCGTTTGAGAGAAGTAGGTACATTAGGTAGACACTAGAAACCCAATTATTAGTTAAATTAAATCACTAAATATACATACATATTTTTGTATAAGTTCTACACAAAATATAATATACAATATTAACAAAACTTAGATGCTCATTTTTGTTACGTAACCTACCATTGTCATCATTATCGGACGGATTTCCATATTGCCAGAATTTTTTATCGATAGCCATAGTAAATTGGTTGAATAAGGATTAGGATGGCGTCCACCGCGCGCCGGCCCTACTCGTACACGTACACGTGGTCGACATAAAAAGGCTCTCGGTGTTGCGCAACGCGGTTCGCTGCGCCCGCGCGTGTCGTAGCGTTACTTTCATACGGTCACTACCCTTTACAGAGGGACGCGGTATTAGGCACTTGTAAGTAAGTACTTCCGAATTTATATAGATGAGAATAGCGAGAAATATCTACTTAATTAATCGTTTCTCCGAGAGATTTCCAGTCGTTAAGGTTTTCAACTGTGGATTGAAACGCAGAACCTTGTTTTGTAGGATAGGCTGGATAGGTTTTTTTTAATGTTGGATTCTAGCTTTGACCCGTTGTACTGTATACTAAAATATTAATTATAAAACGATTTATATAACTATTTTTTTTGTTGTAAAACTTACTCATTATATAAAACAAGAGACATCAACGAGCCTCTAACGCAACTTGTCTGCACATCATTTCTGCGAGGCTTTTATAACTTTTTAAATACAAACCAAAACAAGATTTTATTGAACAATTGATGTTCCTGATGCACTTAATTGTCGGAAAGGACATATACACATAGTATTTGTATACCTACTTATTAAAGGAGGGCCTACCGGTGGAAGACGTCATAAATTGACCATCAGTTTCTTTTCAACTGCATACCATCGTCAAAATACATACTTGAAAATAAAAAAGAGAATTATGATGAGAATTGTATTTAAAATATACATTACCTAGTATATACAGTCGCCATCAGATATATTATATCGGAGCGGCCAAGGTGGTGACAAATATCTGAACAACGCCTCTATTGTCTAGGCCGCTCAGATATATTTGATGGCGACTGTACTACCTAAATTGAGTAGTCAACTGCAAAGGTCAAGAACCTCGAAGTTTAGATTATATATAATTGTCATTACGTCATTTAGTCTCCGCCCACGACTTCGCCTTATAGATATAATTACAGAAATTGGTTGTTAATAGTTCAAGAGTAGGACGTAGGTAACCCTACCTCATCGCATCGATCAGCAGAATCCGGCTTATGTAGGGCTATGCACGGTGAAAAGTTATGTATTTTAGGACTTGGTAGCCTGAGCTGAACTGGGAGCATTTTGTAGTCAGTGAAAATATCATTATAAAATCTACCTCATCGAGTAGCAAATTGAATCTTATGTCATTCGAAAGACAGATCAACCTAGTAATAACAAAAAAATGGTAGGTTACCTTAAAACTGGAGCTTTTGTTATTCACCCATGTTTTTTATCGTAAGACGAAGTAGTTTTTGTCAAAAAATAGGGTCATATATTGCTGACTGTACAAAAGCTTTGGCTCAGGCTACCGGGTACTAAAATATACATATAACATTTTACCGTACATTGCCTCACATAAGCCGAATTCTGCTACTCAGTGAGGTAGGGTTGCCTACGGCCTACTCTTGACCTATTATTTTATTAACTTGTAGCTTGTAGGCATTTGAGGGTTCTGCCTGCAACGGTTTACACTGAGTTAGACAGCCTCCATCTACTCGTATAATAACGTGATTGTTGTATGTATTAAAATTACTTAAACTGGTTTCTTTGTGTAAGTATTATAAATGGAAATGGGGTGCAACGTGGGTAGGAAGAACACAATAATGAATATTATCATAAGGGAGTGCTTTGGGGTTTTTCTAGGAAGTAGGAAGGATATTTGTACATTAATCGCGTAATAATAATTTAATTGCATTAGGTGCTGTTATTAGATATATATATTAACTGTTAAAGAGTTGGCAGAGGACCGGGCGAGTTGGAGATTGCTCCACCGACAAGAGCACAGCTCTTAAATGTAAAGAAGAAGAAGGTGCAACTCCACTGCATTCCATCTGTTTATTGTTTTTGATATACTTACTAGAATGTTTGTTAGTAAGTATTATATAGATAATATCTAGATTTTGATATACATATTACGTATAGGTAGATATTTGTTAAATAATCGTGTGCACAAGTCATATCATTTCTTTAACTAGGTATAGGTCTCAAATAAATAGATTGATACGCAGATAGGTACTCTTTAAGCACCGATCGTTATATTTTTTCTCGATGTCTTTCAGCCATTAAGAAGGAAATTATGTTCCAAATTGGATATAAAAAATCACCTTAAACGCGTGTCGCGGTAGGTCGTCGACCTCCTCTGGAACCACCCCGATTTCAAATCATGCCTCTCCGTCTAGCGCGAGGGAGGTGAGTATGGCGGCACTCTTTTCGCGTAGCCCATTCTCACGTGCGCGCGCGCATCTTGCTGTAACGTCACGTCTATCAACAACTCCTATTCTCTGGGCCAGTAGTCAAATTAATTCCCCTCTAAATAAGTTCGCTTTTGTCAAACAGGTACTTAGGTAATCCGCAAAATATGTATAGATATACATTAAGTGTAGGTACCTTAACCTATAATCAGATAGAAGTTTGTTAAATGGTTACCTATAGTTTTGGTTAGCTTTGTAACAAAGTCCACCTAAGTATAAAAATATTCTGCTACTCATGCTGGTTCCTCAAGGTTAAGCAATTAAGTATAAAAAATGCATGGATGGTAATGCCGATGTGCATTATGTGTGATCACATCGTCATGCTATGCTATTGTTAGGCACGGTATGAGAGAATAGCTTGTGATACGAAGCACTTTCCATTATGCTATTGGTCGACTAGATACGAATAAATTCTCACCGCTCCGACCCCTATTCTCAGTGCATCTTCCACTAGCCTAGCGTGGAAACCTAGGAGAAAAGGAATACACTTTTTTCTAAATTAAATACCGTGCTTGCTGTATTGCCGTTATTTATTTGGTTGCCGAGCATCTGAGAGCGCATGCAGCAGCTCAGCTCTTACTAAGTCATGATACTTTTCAACCGACTTCAAGATTTCAAAGAACAATTCGCCAGGATCTGTGTTGCTATTTTTTTTATGTATATTTACCGATTATTCGAGGACGGCTGTACTGATTAGGAAAATTATTTTTTTGTTTGAAAGGTCCCATTGTCACCAAGTCAGGGTCTGATGATTGGATCCTGGAGAAATCCAGGAAATTCTTCAAATATTATATGTACACTTGTGTGTACCTATAATATTTGAAGAATTTCCTGGATTTCCTAGGTGTGTACCTATAGCGATATACTTAAGTTTTTACGCTAGCTCGGGCATTTGATTTTGGAAATGTGGAGTCTATATAAGTGAAGTCGGTTCTTTTTTGTTTAAAATTATTAATTTTAAATGTTCTTACACAGACATGGTTTTTTGAGACTATCTAAAACCTAAATGGGTGCAAGTATAAATAGTACTATACACCAATGAGAATGAGAACTATCGTGTACGTATTTTCCGCTAGAGGCGCTAGTGTAGACGGAGGTCTTCGAAATGTCTAATGCCATACTCGTATAGGCTAAGCAAATAAGGTCTATAAAAAGCGTTTTGAGGATTTAATTCCGAGCAGGCTGGAAATTATTTTAATACCTTCATTTGGTCCGGGCATGTAATCCGAGTTAGCCCAATTACAGGAGGTGTGTAATCTTTGGGAGCCAAATAACCACGAAATGTTTGCTCTTTATTCAGTTTCTTGCTCATAGTACAAAAACAGTACGTCGGACGAAATATGTCATTCCGTCCAATATTAAAAAAGGTTAAATTCTGCGTCGAATGACTACCTATAACTTCTAATTCGGTGCAGTGGTATAGTTGAAATCAAAGGTTAAAAACCGGGAAAATTTTGAAACTTTCAACACCACATTGTCACGTTACGTACCTACTCAAACTATTTTCATATCAAATTTCATCTATCTCGGTTTAGCTGTTAATAATTCTCCATGCTAACTTCTGACCCACTTTTCAGTCCCTTAAAAGTTGGTATTTTGGGGATAAAAACTACTAGTTAAAGCAATGACGCGTAGTTTCAGAGACTGCGAGGTAACCGGATGGCTCGCGGTATTTAAGCTCCTGAAGTGATGAGGAACCGCCCTGTGCAACCCGAAATGACCCAACTTGGACTGGAGCGAAAATAGTGGGCGAGTGCAAAAATTTTTTTTTCGTGAGGCAACCGATTGAAACAGCGGTTGCCTGAAAGAATGTACTTACGATGGTTATATACCAAAATTTTAATGCCATCCCTTCTAGTTGGACTGGTTCCCTGTACGAGAGCGAAGAAAAAAAAATGTCAGGCAACCGCTTGAAAATTAGGCTTGTTCTTCATCACATACAGACACCGGAAACAAATTGTCATCCGCCCAGGCCGGGCAGTTATCGAAACAGAGTTGGAAGCCGGACGCAAGGTGAATTTTACGATCGGTGGAGAACTTAGGAAAAACACACTTACAATTATTGATATCGGATGGCATTTGTTTTATGCGTTTTGTATGATGTGGAAAACGATATGCCCAAATGCCATCCCTCTCCATGAGGAACCGCCCTGTGTAACCCGAAATGACCCAACTTGGACTGGAGCGAAAATAGTGGGGGAGTGCAAAATTTTTTTTTTCCGCGAGGCAACCGATTGAAACAGCGGTTGCCTGAAAGAATGTACTTACGATGGTTATATACCAATATTTTAATGCCATCCCTTCTGGTTGGACTGGTTCCCTGTACGAGAGCGAAGAAAAAAAAATGTCAGGTAACCGCTTGAAAATTAGTAGGCTTGTTCTTCATCACATACAGACACCGGAAACAAATTGTCATCCGCCCAGGCCGGGCAGTTATCGAAACAGAGTTGGAAGCCGGACGCAAGGTGAATTTTTCGATCGGTGGAGAACTTAGGAAAAACACACTTACAATTATTGATATCGGATGGCATTTGTTTTATGCGTTTTGTATGATGTGGAAAACGATATGCCCAAATGCCATCCCTCTCCTACGAAATTTCATCCCTCTTTCTTCGAAAAAATCTAATTTGCTTAGCCTAGTAGTTGTCAAGTGGGATTCATGAAATTATTTCTAATTTAACTATGTTGTGAATCTTTTTCCATACCAGGATATTAATTAAGGCAAATATGAGTTACGAGTCATTGAATGTGAAGGCTTTAAAAGCGGAACGCAGAAAATCCTACTTTTTCCAAATAAAACGGAACTGCGCAACACTGCGGCGTCGTTGATATTTTTACAGTACGGTCTATTGTATTAAATATTATGTAAACGTCAATTTGGTTTTAACAAACGAACGTAATAATAATTTTTAGCAGATGTATTTCAGGCCCTCCGTCTACAGTGGCGCCAACTAGTGAGTAAAAAAACGGTAGCCCTCACCTCAATAGTTCAGACGTTTTCTCGGAGCCTCCTATTCGCTATGTGCGAAGTGCATAGTGGTGGCAACGTGAACCATTGCGGTGGTTCACGTTGTGGTGGATGTGCACTGCGTGCACAATCACAGAATAACTAATAGTTGGCAGTGTGACAAGAATTGAAACTGCAACAAGTCATTCATATAAAAAAATCGAGCCCTGATCCTAAAGATGGCGCCACAATCATGCACACAGCGAATCGTTTAGGTTTAAGTCTGAATGCAAGGAACTCTTGATCCTTTTTAGGGTTCCGTACTAAAATGCCAAAATTAAGCGTTTATAGTGCGACTCTACCTACCTGTCACAATGGCAAGTTCTCCGAAACTACTGGTCCTATTGAGCTGAATGAATGAATTTTAAACTTAGGCACCAATTTTAGAAGGTTCGGTATAAATGAAATAAAAAAATTTTCAAAATCGGTTCACGATTCTCGGAGATATCGAGTAACATACATACAAAAAAAAATTAAAAAAATTCAGTCGAATTGAGAACCTCCTCCTTTTTTGAAGTCGGTTAAAAATGAACGCGTGATATACTTAAATTATATATGAAACGAAAGGGCTTGTTGTGAGAATTTCAATTTAATTACTTATAAGTACGTTTATTTTATAATTCTAAGATAAATAGTTTTAAAGTTATTCCAGAAAAAAACGAGATTTGACCTTCACGCTCTGAAAGTTCTGAAACTGCTGAATCTAGAATACAAAAAGTAAAGAAAATAGTTGGTACTTTACCTACTTAAGATACAGAAAAAACAATAAGTCTACGATCAAGCGTGAGTCGGACTACCTACTCGGACATAAGAATAATTTTTTTTTAATTGTGTGATGTACGGAACCCTGGAAATACGAGTCCGACATGATCGGTTTTTCTTTTAATCGAACGAGCGGAGCGTAAGCGAAGTGAAGTTCTTTCATTCAAACTACTTCGGCTACCTAGACGTCTGTGCATTTCGATGGCTTTTTGATTTAAAATAGTTGTAGCGCGATAACTTTAGTAACGTTTGTCTTATCTATATGATATTTGTTGGGGTTGTTGTAGAGCTCAATTCAATTTGAGAGTTCTTTCATGAGCATGATCGATCAAGGGGTTATGGAGTTAGAAGGCTCGAAAAAATCATCATTAGGGTCTTGTTATATTGGTCACTCGTTTGCAAGAAACTCGCGAGTTCTCAGTTCGAGGCTGACTACTAGTAACTAGTAGTCCGCCTCGAACCAAGAACTCGCGATTTCCTTGCAAACGAGATGACAAATATAACAAGACCCATATGATGATTTTTTCGCGTCTTCTAGCTACATGACCCCTTGGTCGATCCTGCTCATATACGAACTCTCAAATTATATGTATCTCTGCTATAACCCCAACAAATTTCATGAAGATCAGAAAAGCGTTACTAAAGTTATCGCGGAACAAACTCTCAAAATCAAAAAGCCATCGAAATGCTGAGACGTCCCACTAGCCAGAAGTTGTTTGTAAGAACTCACTTCGCTCGTTCGATAATAAATAATAAATAAAATAACTTAAGACTATCTTAAGCCTATTCACATTTTTTTTCTAATTTGTACTTATTATAATTTATTTATTACATTTTACTACTATAGTCTGGCAAACCATTTCTGTCAGTCGAAAAGCGCGGCAAATTTGAAAAATCGCTAGTTGGCAACACCTGTCTTTGAATAATTTTAAAATTGTGCTTAATTTGTGTTTTATCTGTGGCATGTAACATTTTTATTTTAAAAAGTTAGTTTTGTATACTTACGTTTTTAAGTTTCAGGTTGCGTATTTTATTATTTATTAATGTGATATGAATAATGTAATGTGAAATGTACCTACTAACAAGGCTAAGATATAAATGTAGGTACCTACTACCTAACTTCTGCAGGGATAATAAAATTTGCATGATAAATATGGCTTTGAGGTTATGCAGTTTTGTATAGAATTATCATTTGAAGTTCTTTCTTTCAGTGTAAATCGAACAAATCAAAGCGAAAACTGGTGCCAAATGAAGTCCAAGAACGTTTGTTGCATAGGCTGGTGCTCAATATTGTCACAAAGCGATCGGTAAACATCAGATTTAACAAGCAACAAGCACCCCGCTACTTTATCAAATTATTTTAATGTTTCCCTTCATATACCTAAGCTATGTATAAAATAAATAAACACCAAAATCTCACGTGCGTTTATTAATTACAAGTACACACACAATAAATAATAGACTTTTAAAAATAAATGACGAAAGAAAATCATAATTAATAGGAGTATTACTGGGTAATACTTATGCATTACTTTTATTCGTACAGATTATGCAGCTAACCCGATTCCATTCTAAACGGAAAAGTTGTATTTTCTGGTAGTTATACTCGATTTCCTCGCCGGACTTATATGATTATAGCATTCAATATTTGTTTCGTTCCTGGATTTCAACACTTTCAGCATTAGGTATTTTGACTGCATGATCTCCACCTTTAATCTTCAGTCCTTTTAATATTTTGGTTATTTTAATTTCTTCGCACCTTCTTATTTATTGAAGTCATAATTATATGTACATATATCAGGGATTTCAATGATTTTATCCAATAATGCAGTTACAATTTAAGAAATTACCACTAACTACACTGACGTACGAAAGCACCGTGCCAAATGCAGCCAACTTGAAAAAAACCGGCCAAGAGCGTGTCGGGCCACGCTCAGTGTAGGGTTCCGTAGTTTTCCGTCCGTCACAGTAAGTGTCCCCACTTAAGAGTTAAAATAACACCGCCATGTAGGATATGATATGAGCGTTCCACGTACAGCGACATCTATCGGCAAATTAAGTAAACTATTGCGCGCGAGCTTAAAGTATTGAAGATGATTTTTATGGGATAATTCTTTATTGCGTGAACCGATTTTCACCGTTTTTACTTTATTTGAAAGCACGTCATTTCATTGTGATTTTGTAGAAATTACAGGTACAATAAACACCTGCTTATACGGTTAAATTACAAACTTAGTTCAGAAATTATTTTGTAATTTTTTTTCAATAACTATTCAACCTATCAATTTCAAAAAAAATTTCCTAGAAAGTTTATATAAAGTTCTACTTTTGAGATTTTTTCATATTTTTAAAAGTTATGGTTCAAAAGTTAGAGGGGGGGGGACACATTTTTTTTACTTCTGGAGCGATTATTTCCGAAAATATTTACATTATCAAAAAATGATTTTAGTAAACCCCTATTCATTTTTAAATACCTATCCAACAATATATCACACGTTAGGGTTGAAATGAAAAAAAAATCACTCCCCACTTTACGTATAGGGGAGGAACCCTAATGATACATATTTTTCCACTTTTTATTTTACCACTTTATTGGCGTGATTGATATACATATTAGTACCAAATTTCAGCTTTCTAGTGCTAACGGTCACTGAGATTATCCGCGGACGGACGGACGGACGGGCAGACATGGCGAAACTATAAGGGTTCCTAGTCGACTACGGAACCCTAATAAGCAGGTGTTTATTGTACCTGTAATTTCTACAAAATCACAACGAAATGACGTGCTTTCAAATAAAGTAAAAACGGTGAAAATCGGTTCACCCAATAAAGAATTATCCCATAAAAATCATCTTCCATACTTTAAGCTCGCGTGCAATAGTTTACTTAATTTGCCGATAAAGTCACTGTACGTGGAACGCTCATATTATATCCTACATGGCGGTGTTATTTTAACTCTTAAGTGGGAGTCACTTACTGTGACGGACGGAAAACTACGGAATCCTACACTGAGCGTGGCCCGACACGCTCTTGGCCTGTTTTTATGTATAAATATAACTATAATAGAATTCAGATTTTCTTTTTTATTTATTTCAACCAACTTGTGTGAAATATCTTGTTGACGTTTTGGGCAACTGTAAGCCTACATGAGTTTATTTAATATAAAAAAAATAAAAAAATATAAAAGTAACTTTTTGGAAAAAAAATACCTAGTCTGGAGGCAAAGTTGGCTCACGGTATTGCCTATTAAGGACTTAAATTTATGTCAGAAAGCGATGTAATCCACAACTCAGATCAATAAACCGGCCAGTTCAAAAAGAGCTGTTGTCTATTGAGTGTAGTCTTATAAATGAGGTAGCTAAGTAGGCGTCACCGCTCAAGGTCTCACGTCCGTGGATCTGTGGTGGTGGCAAAGATAATATCTATTCGTGTCTATACTCGTAATATATGTACTACACACATATATATATAGCGGGCTAACTATTAAGGTAAGACATACGATACTCTATAGTTAAGTACCTACATACGTATTTACTTAGAGTTGCCCATTATCCACCAGTCATATACATTCTAAGATAGGTTCAAAGGATTCGGTTCAAAGCGACATAGCATAGCATTGAGTTAGCGTATGCGTGCTATCAAAAAATGTGTATTATTATTAGTGCTTTAAATATAGTGGTTTTCTAAGGCAATTTAAGTTAATTTGCCTTAAAAAACCGGCCAAATGCGTGTCGGACCACGCATAATGGAGGGTTCCGTACAATCCGTACCGTTCAATTGATTAAGAAACAAACTAATACCAAAAGGTCGTATAAGTTTTTTGGGGATAACTCAAAAATGGTTAAACCGATAATAGTGGAGTACGGGAACGCCTTTTTAGGGTTCCGTAGTCAACTAGGAACCCTTATAGTTTCGCCATGTCTGCCCGTCCGTCCGTCCGTCCGCGGATAATCTCAGTGACCATTAGCACTAGAAAGCTGAAATTTGGTAATAATATGTATATCAATTACGCCGACAAAGTGTTAAAATAAAAAGTGGGAAAATATGTTTTATTAGGGTACCTCCCTTATACGTAAAGTGGGGAGTGATTTCTTTTTTAATTTCAACCCTAACGTGTGATATATTGTTGGATAGGTATTTAAAAATGAATAGGGGTTTACTAAAATCATTTTTTGATAATGTAAATATTTTCGGAAATAATCGCTCCAGAAGTTAAAAAAAATGTGTCCCTCCCCTCTAACTTTTGAACCATAATATGTTATTCAATCAAATACAAACACTGAAAGCATTGAAAAAATAATCAACCCAGCAGGATTTGAACCTCGCATCGATACGCCTTACCGGGGCTCGATCGCTTTACCAATTAAGCTATGGGCCATCTATTATTTCCGTTGTGACACTTGCAATAGGGTCGGCGGGAAGGGTATCTAACTCTAGGAGTTAGCACCTAGACGTCGCTTACGGCTGCTATAAAGTCGATGTAAAAATAAATGAAAAAAAAAAAAGAGATGATTGAAGGCATTGAGAATTTCGTCAATTCAGTAACTGAACCCATAGCTTAATTGGTAAAGCTATCGAGCCCCGGTAAGGCGTATCGATGCGAGGTTCAAATCCTGCTGGGTTGATTATTTTTTCAATGCTTTCAGTGTTTGTATTTGATTGAATAAAATACTATTGTATGAGTGGAATGCGCCACTTTAAAAAACATGTAAAATAATTAAGAGTTGATAGCAGCGCCATCAATTATTTCCGTTGTGACACTTGCAATAGGGTCGGCGGGAAGGGTATCTAACTCTAGTAGTTAGCACCTAGATGTCGCTTACGGCTGCTATAAGGTCGATGTTAAAATAAATGCAAAAAAAAAGATGATTGAAGGCATTGAGAATTTCGTCAACTCAGTAACTGAACCCATAGCTTAATTGGTAAAGCGATCGAGCCCCGGTAAGGCGTATCGATGCGAGGTTCAAATCCTGCTGGGTTGATTATTTTTTCAATGCTTTCAGTGTTTGTATTTGATTGAATAACATACTATTGTATGAGTGGAATGCCCCTCTTTAAAAAACATGTAAAATAATTATGTTTTGAACCATAAGTTTGAAAAATATGAAAAAAATCTCAAAAGTAGAACTTTATAAAAACTTTCTAGGAAAATTATTTTGACCTTGATAGGTTTATACTTTTTGAAAAATAATTACAAAATAATTTCTGAACTAAGTTTGGAATTTATCCGTATAAGCAGCTGTTTATTGTACCTGTAATTTCTACAAAATCACAATGAAATGACGTGCTTTCAAATAAAGTAAAAACGGTGAAAATCGGTTCACGCAATAGAGAATTATCCCATAAAAATCATCTTCCATACTTTAAGTTCGCGTGCAATAGTTTACTTAATTTGCCGATAGATGTCGGTGTTATTTTAACTCTTTAAGTGGGGACACTTACTGTGACGGATGGAAAACTACGGAACCCTACACTGAGCGTGGCCCGACACGCTCTTGGCCGGTTTTAACCTATAAAAATGACATAAATCACAAGTCCGATTTTATTTTGTGACCTGTTAGAATACGTTAAGTACTAATAATAAAAAATATTTTCTATGAATTGTTAGCATTGCGCTAGGTATAATACATGTATTTGTTTGCTACACATAGAACATATTATGTAAGTTTTATTTTTCTCCACCAGGCTATCGCTTTTTACTATTGCAACATAACTTCACATTTTATAACGGTTTTGTCAAGAGCATATGTCGTCTTAGCCATTTGTAATTCGTTTAGAATTCAAGGTCACTTATATTTTGACAAATTGTTTTCGATTATGCTTACATAATCTGTTATAAAATTACAGATGATGTTGAAATAGTTGAATGTAATAGTATGGTAAAAGAAAATATATCTTGTATAATCTTTTCTTGTTGTTATTAACAAATATCTATATAGTACCTAGCGCGACGTCGAAAACTGTTAGAAAATATTTTTTACTATAAGTAATCATGTCATATAACTAAAAAAGAAAATCGCACTTGTGAGTTATCGAAACTCAAAACTGTTCGCGTACTGTACTATAATGTTCAAACCAATTTTAGCGCAAAGTAAAGCGCATATTCTCAATTTTTTTCATATTTTTTGGACTTATGGGTCTAAAGTTACGGGGGGGGGGGGACGACGACGACGACCATTTATTTCTGACTTACTTAATCACAAAATGTTAAAAAAAACCTCGATTTTATTTTTAAAGAGCTATCGATTGATGCGCAAAATGTTGAATTTAGGTAAAAAAAATATCAATGAGTTATCGAAACTCAAAACTGTTCGCGTACTGTACTATAATGTTCAAAACAATTTTAGCGCAAAGTAAAGCGCATATTCTCAATTTTTTTCATATTTTTTGGACTTATGGCTCTAAAGTTACGGGGGGGGGGGGACGACGACGACGACAATTTATTTCTGACTTACTTAATCACAAAATGTTAAAAAAAACCTCGATTTTATTTTTAAAGAGCTATCGATTGATGCGCAAAATGTTGAATTTAGGTAAAAAAAATATCAATGAATTCATTCATAAATTGGCCATGCAATTCTGAACCCGATAGTACATACATAACTAAATAGCGGCATTCAAAATACACATTACGTCTAAATTTTATTAAGATACGTCTTATAGTTTCCGAATAAAATGGCTGGCTGTGACCTACTGATACGGACGGACGGGTGGACGGACAGACGGACATGACGAAACTATAAGGGTTCCGTTTTTGCCATTTTGGCTACGGAACCCTAAAAACCGTATACCTTCATGGCAATTAAAATAACATAAATAGATAAATATTTAAGAAATGAATGTTTGTATAATCACTAATAATCAGACTGGACACTTAATCACTAAGTATTATCCTTTTATGTTCGATACGTAGGTAAGCTCCGAAACGTTACTACCATATTGTTGAGTTGATTATTTTCATTTAACGTTAGATTACCTACGAATAATTCTAAAAACCTATCATACAACAGCTGTATGGATTACCTATAGTCTATCTATCCGAAGCACGACAATTAAATTCCCATTTTGATTTCAACCGGTCAACTCGGTCAAGGTCAATTAAATTTTTAACAGAACAGATCTGGCAGGGGAAATATGAAGATGCCTACTTTTGAATAGGTTTTTTGTGAATATTTATTATTGGTAATTTTTCGAATGATTTATCTGTGCAATGGTTGCAGCGCGGTGCGCAAGTGGGAATAGTTCTCGGGCTGACCTTGCTGCGTGGGAGCGCGCTAGAAATCGGCTGCGCTGCGTTACGTTACGCAATCCAATCCCAACCACTCAGCGCTCGGGCGCGCGCCTCCGCGACGCGTCGCGCCCGCGCCACCGCCGCGGCGCCATGTTGTATATGCCCCACAGCACAGCCCACAGGGGCCAGAGGCCTGCACCTACCATAGCTGTTGCTAAACCTACTGCCAGAAATAAAACAACGGCCAAGTGCGAGTCGCAATCGCGTCCTGAGGGTTCCGTACATTACACAACTATCACCATACATTGAAGCAACGAATTACTTTTGTTCCTTTTTTCCTTTCGTCGTTAAGAAAAACTAATTCTTACTAGATTATATTATATTACTACTACATAGGTTTTATTTACTAGCTATTGCCCGCGACTTCGTCTGCGTCGTCTGCGTGGAATTAGTGATTTCCCATTCAAACTTTGTCCCCCCCCTTTTCGAATCCTCAAACGATGATTTCTGAACAGACAGACAAAGACACATTTTCGCATTTATAATACAAAGTATGGATTTAATGGTCGAATAAAAAAATGTGACATTGACCAGAAATTTACTTAAATCTAAACCTAGTTCGTGATTCGTGAAGGCACAGAAAAAAGAAACCCTGCAGAACGACAGAGCTATATAGTAGTAGCTTGGCGTTAAAGGTTGCAGCACAGTAGTCAAGGTCAACGACTTGATTTCAAATTAACAGCAACTAACTAGGTAGGTACTTAGGTAAAAAAGGGTGCACAATATCATAGGCTTTGGCGACTTACAGAACCGCCCGAACTTTTTCAAATATTCGAAATAGGTACCTACTTATGTAGATAAATACAGGTACAGGTTCCTCTACATTACAGTACTTATCCTACATATAACTATTAAAATATGTAATAGATATGTAAATATCTATGTTTATTCTCATCTTGACGTCCCGTGATATTTTAATGTCCTACCTAAGTCAGGTAAAGTAAGGATACTTAACTAATCTTGTTCGGCTACCGGCATCAAATAAAGATCCAAAACGACAAGATGTATATAGTTCTGTTCGTTTCTTGAGATGTGTGCCGGATATCATTTGGGGTTAATCGATTCACCTCCAAAAGTTGAGCTATAGTGAGACGAGATTAGTGATGGGTCTCGAGTAACGGGACTCTCGCCGCTGCTGGGCTATTCTGTTTCTTCCACGGTTACCTACTCGCTGCATAGAGGCCTCGCCGACAGGTGTCCTGATAGCGCACCGCGCGCCTGTGCCGGCGTCAGGCGACGCGCGATAACCACGATCACGGTAAACCCAACAATGCAACAATAGAGATATTGTGTAATAATTGCACTTAGAAAAGTTTCCGCGTATCCATTTATTGCGACCCAGTCACTAATGGCACCGCAATTAAAATAGTCCTTATTACTAATTAACTTATGAAGGGAATAGTTTTATCGAGAAACACTCGTAAAATATTAATTATAAAATTGTTCGGCAATTCATTAACATAAATAGCTATCTAGATCGGTACATGAATAATGACACATGACAGGTGATAAAACCTGTTGTAGTTGAATGTAACGATTAGGGAAGGCAGTAAGTAGGTATGTGGAATAGAATGGCACAATAATGGTGTGAGGTTCGAAGTATGCAGACGCCTCATCTTACCTTGCCCTTCTTAGAATTGGATCTGCAGGCAGCAATATTTCGCGCTATCGCGGTGACACATTTCGAAATAATGTACTTAAGTAAGGTAGGTTTTTGTCTGGCTTGCATGTATTATTCTATCTATATCTATACATATAAAAGCGTATGTCCTCTCCTGACTGACTGATCCAAACAGAGCCGAAACTACTGAATCTAGAAAGTTAAAAATTAAAGGTTGTGTTACATTTATAATGTGTACAAGTAATAAGAAGCGATGTTGAAAATTTCGACCCCTAAGGGGATTGAAAACGGGTTAAAAGTTTGTATGGGTAGGATTTAAAATTTATTTAGTTTTAAGTTAGATTTGAAACTTCGTGGGTTTATTAAAAAATAATTAAAGTGATTTCAGTTTTTTTTATATTCTACCCCAGCCAGAGGAGTTGAAATGGGGTTGTAAGTCTTACAGATATAATCTGTAAGACTTACAGATATAATCTGTAAGACTTACAGATGTACTGTGTATGGAAATATTGTAGACAATTTTATCTTCTTCATACGTTCCATAGACATTTTAGGCATACTGATAACCGTTTAAGCGCCAAGGTTCAAAAACGGACCTATGGCACGTTTAAACCAAGATGGCGGCCAACGCTCCCCCCCCCCCCCCCCCCCCTCAAGGTCTCAAATCTAGTATTTTAGCCTACCAATAACCATTAAAACATTTTCTACTCCAGCTTTTGTAAGGCAAATGCCTCAATGATTGCGCTACAGGTCAAGTTGCCTCAGTTCCAGCTGCACTGGGCGATTCCACAACCATTCGGGAGCTCAATTATCGCGAGTCATCCAGCTGCCTCCTGGATACTGCAACTACGCGTCCGCGTCATTGCTTTAACTAATAAACAAATTAATGAAGTAAATTAACAGCGAGCGATACCTACTTACTTCTAGGTTTTATTAAGACACTGTCTAGAGCATGTCGGACCATACCTATAGACCTACTAAATGTAGGGTTCCGAAGTTGCCGGTCCGTCACATACACACACTAAAACGAGGCTTATTATAAGATATTTTGCGGCACTTACCTACGCTAAGCCTCAACTGTATGATTTTTAATAATAAGTACATATATTTTTGGATTTACGGTTCTAAAGTTAGACACGTATTTTTTTTTAAACATTTGAATCGATTTTTTCGAATGCAGTTATTGACTTTATCAATGAATAATTTTGAGGGTAAGATAAGATAAATCTTTATTTCACATAATAAGTAATTTATTACAGAAATTTCCGCTACTACCACTAGGCTTCGCCTTTATCGCGGTTTATCAGTTATAAATTGAATATAAGATTTAATTAGGTACTAAATAAGCCAAATTAAATTACCTACATACATATTTGGTTTAGTTGACATAGCGAAACTATAAGGGTTCCTAGTAGATTACGGAGCCCTAAAAAAATAAAATTAATAGG
The DNA here is from genome assembly GCA_947086415.1 of Pammene aurita. Classification (NCBI taxonomy): domain Eukaryota; kingdom Metazoa; phylum Arthropoda; class Insecta; order Lepidoptera; family Tortricidae; genus Pammene; species Pammene aurita. The sequence goes on from OX352289.1 coordinate 24,130,430, forward strand.
AATACCTATGTCCAGATCAAAAGGCATCATAACATAAGGTTTGGCAGCCGCCTTACGCATACGCGTTGATTGCTCGAATAGAAAATTGCATCGGTACAATGAACAGCGAAAGCGCCTTCCGCTAGTCAAATGGTACCTTTTATAAAAGAGTGTCACATATATAAATAGCTGACTTTGGTTACAATATGACTTCATTGCCTACTAATGCCTACTAGCCAAATGCCATGTGAATGTTTGATAACAGGGAGGACGACACAAATATTTTGAGAGTTAATACAAAGTAAAATACAGAATGTAACAAAAATAGTGGTGATCCGTTTAATTGGTATCATATTGCGACTAAGAAAAAGAAGGAGAGAACATTTTTGGACGCGATATTTTTTTTTTTGTATGGGCCACGTCATTTCAGCCGGCCGACCCTCCATACAAAACCAATATGTTTTTTTCGTGTGAATATTTTTTTTCTTAGTTTTTTAATTAGAATACGATACCAATTATTCCCTTAAACGGATCACCAGCATGTTTGTTACACCTTTTATAAGTAATATGAAAGCACAGCGAGCTTTAGTCACACCTCACACCCGCGCCCGCGTCCGCTGTCGGTCCGCGGTCCGGCGAATGGGCGGCCGCGCAGCTCGCCCGCGGACATTTCTTTCTCATTATTGCAGTGTGTTATTGCCGGCGCGAGATGTCTAACAGTATACACGGCGAAAATTGAGTGTCCGAATCGAGTCAATGAACCGAAAACTGACCGTTAGCCGCACCGATTCTAACAGGGCGGGCCCTTCTACTTCCTACTATTTTTGTCCTCAATATCTTTTATGTGTAACTTATTAACGATAAGTATTCATGAGCAAGTTGAAAGTTTTGTTGTAAGTTATCCTTTTCATTTTGTTTAAATTAACTTTAGTTCAGAAACTCCAGGTCTTTCCCCGCGATTGTCACAAACTTTATCCTCATTTGCTAACAAACAACTGTAAAGAAAAGTGCAATTAAATATACCTACGTATAATTGTATAGCTTCTACATATTTTACAGGGCTATGGCTGGGCGGCTAAGATGATTCAAAGCCCGGATGACGGGAGCAAAAATGCACTTTTCCACTAGGAACTTACTATAATTAAGCACTAGCTTAATTAAATATCGACATCCATACGAACATTTTTTAAATCAGAATATCTAATTTCTACATCTATATAGTTCATTCCCCATAAGTTATGAGAAAAGTATCTATATAGAACTTACTCTTACTTTTCTTACGATCATTCCCGTGAGTATGATAATATTGATTATAATTATAGTACGTAATTAATAATATATAATGTAAGCTTACCTAGGTACCAGGTTGTTACAAAATATTACCTAGGTAGGTAAAATGTACATGTAAAATAATGAGTATCATCAATAAATTTCTGATTCAAAAATTGTTCGTATCGATGTCGATAGAATAGTCGATATTTAATTGAGCACTAGGAAAAGTGCATTTTTGCTCCCGTCATCCGGGCTTTGAATTGATGTAAGAACCACGGTATTATTACTAAGGATAGGTGGTACCTATGTGTTAAAACAGAAGCTACCATTAAGTTTTATATTTTCCTTATACTAGTTATCTTGTCGTGGATTGGAATCCTTTCTTTTTGTTAGAACAGAAGGAAGTTTTTGTTCGTAGCTTTTACCCGCGTACCTATAATATAAGTAACAGTTACGGCGACCGTTCTCTCGACGCCGTTAGGTACTGCAAAACTGCTTATTCATCGACACTCGAAATATTCAAAAAGTAGTTAGCAGTTAGCCGTAATTGAAATGGTATTTAATAAATAAAACCATTGAAACTTATTAACCTACTTAATATATAAAGCTAATGTAAGATACGTATTTCATTACAGAATTTTTGACATAAGTACCTACTTAAAACAAATATTAATACAACCAAATAATGCATATCAAAAACGATCGTATTGAAAAGAAAAAATAATAAATTCACAGGTTATCAAAGTGGGTGCCGAATAAGTCAACCAAGGGCCGTGCGGGACAGAAGTAAAGTAGATCATTGAAAATTTATTAGTTAGAAATTCTTCTTTCAATATTAGGTATAATAACGATGTCCACTCTGATCTTAAAGGACTTTAATAGAACCTAATCTAATAATAATGAGAGTGGTAGTGTGTAAAATTGTGCGTCAGACTAAATGGTGAATAATACTTAATAATAGATATAGTTAGTAAATAGTTACAGGAGATTACGTTAAATTAAGGATCGCTGATACCTGATACCTGTGCTTAACGCAAGTAACGCAACATATACGCAGTGACGAGTCTTTGTTGTCATATGAACATTTACATCTTTTTGTGACAGACTTGAAAGTTCATTTGTACTTACTGTTAGCCTATTTACTGACAAACAATAAAACTAATTTCAGCGTTATTTAAAATTCCACCGCAGGAGCAGAGGAGTTTTTGTTCCAATTTCCATTCCATTTCCATGTTCCAGAGTAAGCTCTGCCAATAGTCTGGTCATCGTATCACCAAATACTTTTAAAGGCCTCCTAGCCCTGGTGGTAGTAACCCTGCCTACGAAGCAGGAGGTCCCGGGCTGGTAAAGGCATTTATTTGTGTGTTTATCACAGATATTTGTTCCCGAGTTATGGATGTTTTCTATGTATTTATGTATTTATCGTTATCTAAGCTATATATTATGTATATCGTCGTCTAGTAACCACAACACAAGCCTTATTCAGCTTACCGTGGGACTAGGTCGACTTGTGTAAGATTGTCCCTTAAAATTTATTATTTAATTATTTAAATAAAACCACCACTATATAGGTATATGTAGTTTACAAAGAATTTACGCAAATAAAAGGGTACATTTAAGTTATTATTTGCTTATTAATACTTATTTGTAAATGAAACTATGTCTATGTTACCCGTACTGTCACCTAAATAGGTATAAATCGATTAAGAAGATGATTCGGGGATTAACAAAATATAGTTTTTTTTCTGGAAAGATTAGTTAGTTTTGTCGCGAACGAAAGAACATGATTTTGATAATTAACACTTTGCATGTTTCATTAATTAGTTACATACACAATTTTCATGTTTTATGTTAAATCGTTTGAACGGGTTACATCTTGATTAGTTTATCTAAACTAGAATTACAATCGATACGGGTGACCTATATTTTTTGAACTCTTCACCGCTGTCGAGGTATACTCAGGTTATGTTTATTTTCAGGGCATTCGAGGGAAAGTGTTGCTGGCAAGCTTTGTGCATCAACCGCGGCGCTGAAAACTGGGTCAGCCCGCTGTAAGGACTTCAGCTAACAGTGGCACGATGACCTAGCCTAGGTCAGGTCACTGAGCACTGAATTATACCTCGTTCCAGGGCGATCGATACATCAAGCCAACGAGCAAAATACACCTTAAGGCACCCTTCGGTTACATTGAATACAATACAATATACATTAGTATGTACAATATGTAATGTAAATGTTCGATATACTAATGACTTTAAAAGTCCGTAATCGATTTGAAAATGAAAATCACTACTAATTAATATTAACGCGTAAAAATTGCATTTGTTAATATAGGTAGTTTATTGTTATTGCAAAAAATACATTTGGCACATATACAGTTATACCTACTTACCTATTTAGTATCCAACCTAATACATAACTATTACTAAGTAATCAGTATAATTACAAATTCTTATGGAGCTCGTTTTGTGAGGACAGAGGACGTTGATTCGTGTGAATTTGACGCATGATCTTTAATTATTATCTTTTACACCATCTACTTAGATAATACATTTTGCATTAGGCGATAAAACATAAAATGATATATATAATTTGTAGGGTTGTGTAATACTTTTATACATACCTACCCAATAATATCAGCTATGTTTTAGCATTTTTTCTTAAATTTACTCTAGCTTAACATATCTTTGCTCAAAAACTTATATGATACTTAATGAAAAAAGTGTTTAATGTATTTCACATACTTATCAGTTTAACATAACTTATTGCTTTTTTCTTCAAATCATTTAGATAACTCTTTGAGCAAACACGGAGGAACAGCCGTTAAATTACTTAAGGTAAATATAGAAAAAACTAGCTAATACATGCATTCTTAATATTCATAAAAAAATATAGAAATCCTATTAGTTCAACGTGTCAAAAATTTGATCAAACAAAAGCGTTACACACTTCTTAAATTGAGTAGCGTAATTGCACCAACGGACCTACAACTAACAATTTGCCCATATCATTGTTGTTTTGATAGCATACACTTTATTTAGAACTAGCTTTTCGCCCGTGATTTCGTCCTCGTATAATACGGTTCCTCGTACAGGGTTTCATTCCCTATTTCATATTCTTATAATGTGATTTTTGGTATAAGAACCACCTAATTTATTCATCCCCGGGTCTCAAACTATCTCCAAACCATCTTCGTGTAATCGATTTAGTTTAACCATTTAGGCAAAAGATCCGGGACACGTACTCACGTAGACAGACATAGTTTCATTTACTAGTAATTGTTATGCAAACAACAACGTAAATGTTCCCTATTATTTGCATTATAGTTCTTTGTAAACTATATTAGCGGTGGCTTAATTTGGCGATAACATGATCAGATTATTGGCACAGCTCACGCTTGAACATTCTATTTGACAAAAAAAATATCACTTAACAGTCGTTACAGTCCATCTATTTGTAGAGTAGTGGATTATCTTCTTAAAACTTACAACACCTTTGTACACCACGCACTATTTTTCCATAACGCTGAAATCAGTTTTTTTTGTATTCCAATAAATAGTTTTAAATTTTGAGATGTTAAAAAAATGCCTATACTTATGCCTTTTTTTGTAACTTATTTTGTATTTTTAATTAGTAATCTTCCTACAAAGTTTTTAGTCTCTAGCTCAAGAATAGAATTTTCCCCCATAGACACTTTGCACTCCTATTTAACCCCCTCGGGAGTGGAATTTTCCAAAATGCTGAAATAACTTTTTTGAATTCTAACTAAGCTTCCTACAAAATGTTAAGTCTAGAGGCTTAAAACTCAAAAATGAAGTTACCCATATGTATAAACTTTGAACAATTTAACTGCTTCGGGAGTGGTTTTCCAAAACGCTGAAAGTCATTTTTTATTTTAATAAGTAATCTAAGTTTCCCCATACAAATTTTGCCCCCCTATTTAAACCCCTCAGGTGAGGAATTTTCCAAAATGCTAAAAGCATTTTCACGTATTATTTATTATAAGTAATCTTCCTACAAAATTCGAAGTGCAGCTCAAAAATACGAGTAGAAGTTTCCCCCATACAAACTTTGCAGCCCTATGTAATCCCCTTACGGGTGGAATTTCCAAAAAATCTTATCCCTTGCCTACGTCAGAAAAAAAAGCTTGGGTGTACATTTTAAGTTTCTAGTTCAGCTGTTTCGGTTGTGAGTTGATGATCTGTCATGCTTCTACTTTTCAACCGACTTCAAGATTTCGAAGGAGGAGGTTATCAATTCGACGGGATCTCTGTTTTTTTGCTACTTTTTTTAATGTAATTTCACCGATTATTCGAAAACGGCTGGACCGATTTGGAAAATTATTTTTTTGTTTGAAAGCGTATACTTAACAGTTGGTCCCATTGTAACCAGGTCAGGATCTGATGATGGAATCCTGGAGAAATCGAGGGAACTCTTCAACTATTATAGGCACTACTATAGTGATTTGAGTATTTTTTACAGCAGCTCAAGCATTTGCTTTTGGAAAGGTGGAGGCTAAGTGAAGTTGGTTCTTTTTTTTACTGAACACATATCCTCGTTCGTATTAACTCTTCCATGGCTTGGAACCGACTTCAAATACATCAGTTTGTAACGCATATAAATAATATAATGTTTTACATACCGTCGAGTTCCGTATCTTCGCCTGGATTTTGACACATTTCCCAAAAAATCTTTCAAATTTGAAAGCATTTTAGTCCTTTATGGCCAAAAAACGTATTTTAGTACTCCTGACTATCAGTATATACCATTAAAGCTTTGAATTTCATTGGGTAACTTGGCAATAAATGGCCCCGAAGGCAATAGGCGAAGTTTGGATGTTTTCTCCAATCTTCGCCTATGGCATGCCTTACCGCTAATTATAAACTTTCCTGGGACTTACACCTGTCAAGTCTTATCTCCCTGGAACGTGTTAATATAATATGAACCTTAACTACACCAGACTAGGCACATTTAAAAAAAAATGTGTAGTAGGCGAAGATTGGCAACAGTCTGAAGTTGTTTACACACATTTTCTAAAATGATGCTAGGGCTGCCAAAAATTAACCAACATGTCAAATAAAGGAGAGTAATGGTTTATAAGTAAAAAAAAAGATTTAAAAAAATGTTTATTATATAAACAAAAAACGTATCTCTTTTCGCTTATCAGTATTTTCGTAATTGAGATCAAATCAACCTTTGGCTTCTACACATAATTACCTTTTCAAAGTGAGACCGTACAACCGTACAATGATTGGCTTCTAAGGGTCCCTTGTTCATACCACGTACCTACTATTACTACTGGGTACATCTACATATATCTTTAGGGCACAGCTTACTAACTTTCCTCCAAATCGCTAATCCCATTTCCGAAAAACCATACATAAGAAAATATGTACATTTGGAAACAAATTTGACAACCCTAGGGGTAGGCGAAGTTCGGTAACAAGATGGCCGCCAAATACCCTCTCCAATGTTTTATCCAATTGTGACTTCTAAACGTAAGCTAGCCATTAAATAATAGTTACATATTAAAAATAAATAGTTACAGGATATAATCATGTAAAAAGTTTAACATTACCTGGCCTTTATCACTGTTTAAAACTGAAGTTAAAACACTGGCTTAAAAAAACGTGTGGTCGGTGTCGCGCAAAAACCTCACTGAATGTCAACTATATGAAGTTAGCCACAGATCGTTCGAAGAATGTTGGCACCCGTAAAAAATATTTTGTATTTAGTAGTTTTGTGTAAGGCTTGCACTAGAAACATTTGGTTAAAGTCAATTTATGTAAAAATAGGCGAACATAGGTAGCACAGGCGAAGATACGCAACACGACGTATTTTATCCTTTTTGAAGTTGGTTTTTTTTTGTAAATAGTTTTTATTTATTATATTAAGTATTATGAGTATCATAAAACGGCACTACCTGTTTGTAGGATTTGTTAGCTAAAATTTAAATAAAAACATTGAGAAAGTTTTGTTTTTAAATGAAAGTATGAGATGTATCCAGGAAAACTAACTGAGAGTCGGGAGGTATTAACCCTAGAGTGATCGCGCCTTTCCGTGAAACGCGAGTGATGGCGTGGGGAGCATTTTGCCGCCCATACTTAATACGATTGTTTTTAGAAAATACGAGTTAAATGAATTTATATTTATGTTTCAAGGATAGAATAAAACATAAACTATAAGAATAATCAACATTTATTAAAGTTTTATCATTAAAATTTAGAAATAAAGGCTTTGGGAAATATTAGGTTTTTTTTTGTTTTTTTGCAACCTCTTCACAATCATTTGAAAAAAAATTACAAAAAATAAACATAACAGCTGAATTATATGTTTCCGTCATCTACAGCATGTATTTCAGCAAAACAATATTGGCAATTTGGCACATGTACTTACAATGTTCGTTGCACAGTAATTTTGCATATCTACTGCACCCTTTTTTCGTCCTTCTATTTTTCTTGGACGGGCATATACCTTCCCTACTTGAGGGTACATTTTGCTGATCCGATGGCACAAAGCGGGCGATTTGGTTTCGGAGTTGCTTTTTCAACGTGTTTACATTAGATCTTCTAATTATATGTGGTCAAGTCATCGCCAGGGCAATTTCTTTTAGAAATATTCGTCGTAATAGTAACTGGCCAGTATTTTCTTTGTATATATTATTATCTGACTATTTATGCCTACAATGTTCAGAATTGACCAAAAACCCATGATAATACGATATTTACATTAAAACAATACCATACTTAATACAAACTAATAATATTTCAACTACAGTAAAAAACCAAATCGACAAATTTTACTTACGTAAATAGTCGCACAATGAGCAATTTGCCGCTAAACGCGACACACCTGCAACAATTTTTATCTCCTGCGGTCCCCCGCGCACTGATTTTACTCTAATTTCTAAAACAAGTAGGTGAGATACGGGGGGGCAGCTACTAGGACACTTGACCTTGACAGATGCATCGTGTACAAAATAATACGAATATTGTCACGCGGGCGGCAAAATGCTCATAGCGCGAGCACTCTAGGGTTAAGTCTCGCTTTCTTGTGCATAGGTATGTACTCGCTGTACAGTAGTTTTTATTGTTAATGAAAGGTTGATTAGTATCTGCGAAAGGTGCGTCACTCCACTCATACCATCAATCATTGGTAATTATTCGGAAATCATTAATAATTAAGTAATTAAAATTCCATAATTTGACTTTTAACAATGTCTTTTACAATCTTGTATGAGTAAGAATCTGCCTTTGATAAAAGTTTCTGCTGCCCTTACGCGTAAGACATGTTATCGAGTGAGAAGGTACATACCTAAGTACAGTCAGCGCACAAGGTCCGAACGTTTTATCATCACTTTCATCAAGCTAAAAAAATCTCGTATCCTAGAATCCCTCGTAGCTCGTACAATCGTATAAGTACAATTGTAATATATTAGAAATTGTGCTACAGCTCGACGACTGCAGCCAAGGGAGTACATCTCCACGAAGTGACAGCTACGGCCAAATGATGTGTACAAAAACAAATAATTTTAAACAAAAAAGAACCGACTTCACTAAGCATCCACCTTTCCAACACCAAATGCTAGATCTGCTGTAAAAAATACTCAAATCACCATTGGTGTGCCTATAATAGTTGACGAGTTCCCTCGATTTCTCCAGGATCCCATCATCAGATCCTGACATGGTTACAATGGGACCAACTGTGAAGTATACGCTTTCAAACAAAAAAATAATTTTCCAAATCGGTCCAGCCGTCTTCGAATAATCGGTGAACATACATTTAAAAAAAATAGCTAAAATAAAAGATCCCGACGAATTTATAACCTCCTCCTTCGAAATCTTGAAGTCGGTTGAAAAGTGCAATTTAAACATAATGTAATAACTTAATTCAACTCTTATGGTGATATCGGATCCACACATAGGGGAGTATGATAAATGATACATTGCTAATACACCCACTAGCAACAATCCGCTAAGCTAGTGTGTCACCCACGTGACTGTTGTGTCTGCTATCCCTGGCTCTGTTATTATTATCCCATAGGGCTGTATGAAAACATAACTTTCTGATGCCATTACTTCCAATAAGTACATATACCTAGCAAATATGTTGTATCTCATAAATGTTACTAAATACTTAGTTATCAGTTATCATATATAGGTAATCTTTTTTGATATTTTATGTAAATTACGCAATTTAAAATTTCAATATAGATATCTATCTAACTGCAAAGATTTGCATATCTAGACACGCGGCAGCGTGTCAAGCCAAGTTCAAGCAAAGGAACCGGCTAGCCAGCGCCATGTGTATATTACACGAACCACTTGGTGCCACTTTTGACCCTTCTATAACTCAAAACCTCTTTAACGTAAACACATAAAATTACGTGTTTAATTATATCCATAAGGACATCTAGAAGCCCAAATTTCATGAAGCTAGCTCCAACGGTTATAAAGATATGAAGGTCAAAAAGTCGTAAATTTTAGCACTGACTGACTGACATATAGTACCTAAATCTAACCTACTTCGAGATGACCTAGAAGGATGAAATTTGGAATCCAGCTCGGTAATTGTGTGTAAGCGTAGGAAAAAATCTAAAAATAAAAAAAAGTTAAAAATAGGGGGTGTCCCCATACAATTTTTTTTTAATTGTATCGTTGGAACCGTTACAAGCAGATATTTGAAACTATCCCAATATATGTATTATTATATTTGCTATATAACAGAAATATAAAAATAAAGTTAAGTAAAAAAATAAGTGGTGTCCCCATACAAAAAACTTGTAATACGCGCTAATCGACCGGCCAACGGTGTGTCGTCGGCGGCGCGTGGCACCACATAATTTTACACAGAACAGAAGTAAATCTACATAAAAGCGCTCCCGAGCAAATAAAAAATAAAAATAAAACATTATATTATTATTTATGGCAATGCGCACTATTATCTCTAACATTCAAGAGAATGTAGACAATAGCATAAAAAAGAAAACCATGCAGCGGAAACGCAAGGAAAAACATGGAATTCAATACCTGCCTAGTTTTCTTTACAAAAAGTAATGATATCCCACCAAAAACATAAATGTAAAAAAGGAGAGCCAAGTTCAATACAAAAATTATGCTTGGCTGATGTGGGCTTCGCCGCAAAAAGAATGGAAATCTAAATGAGTGCCAAGTTCTATGCAAAATCCAAATATGTATTTATAGGAACAAAATAACATTATGAACAAGTATTAAACTCTATTTCTTTGCTTTATTGGATACCTATAAGAATTGCTGTTATTTAAAAATGTGAGATTTTAAAGTAGGTTAGATTTGACTTGGCCAGTTTTTAACAGAATTCAAATAAATATATATATATATTTTGAATAACTTTATAAAATGACTGATGTAATGAAAACTGGCCAAGTCAAATCTAACCTACTTTAAGATCTCACATTTTTAAATAACAGCAATTGTTATAGGTATCAAATAAAGCAAAGAAATAGAGTTTAATACTTGTTCATAATGTTATTTTGTTCCTATAAATACATATTTGGATTTTGCATAGAACTTGGCACTCATTTAGATCTCCATTCTTATTGCGGCGAAGCCCACAGCCAAGCATAATTTTTGTATTGAACTTGGCTCTCCTTTTTTACATTTATGTTTTTGGTGGGATTCAATTTTACTTTAACTCTCATTTATTTTATGTATAGGTGTGGGTACTGTATTGAACAAATATCTATTTTATTCCTGTAACGAATTGAAAAATTTAATCGAGTCCTTTGTACCTGTTACTAAAAAAATGTTTGTTACCTTAAATAATTGTAGCATGGGCTTCTTAAGTATTAGGTACCTACTAAGGTAATTTAGTACCTAATTTTGTAAGTACCCACTTACGTAACTTTTACGGGCGATCAATTATAATAGCAAATAAGGATGCAGTAGGTACCTATTAGGGTATGCTCCCGGTAATCGTTTTCTATTCAAATCCAGGACAGGAACCGGGAATTCCCGGTTTTTGCCATCCACAATGAGAACCGGGAGCAATTACTAGACCTATGGTGCGCGTAAATGATATGCGATATGATTGCGTCCCGGCGCGCACCCTGCGCCGGCGCCGAAACTGCGGCGCTCGCGTCGGTGCCGCTGCCATGGACGTCCCAGGACTTCTTCGCTATGTTGCGTGTTTTCCACGATTCTACTTTTGAAACTTTCTAACCCTGTGTCGGAGTGAAGCGGCAGGGAGGGGCGCGCGCGGGTGCCAGAGAGAGGGTACCGACCTCATTGCCCATTGCCACTCCTCCCGCCGAGGCGGCAGGCCATTTTTATCAAAAAATATTTCGTGTTCTGTATACGCGCGCGGAAAACTGTTTTTTTCCCGAAAAAAAAAATATTCTCCCAAAATTATCAAACATTATATGTAAACAGTGTTGCTATTAATTTAACAGTATTGACCCGTAACAAAACCACCCTTTGAAGAATAAAAAAAGTGATGACATTTTAGTAAAAAAAAAAAACTGTGCGCCCGAGATTTTGTTTTCATATTTAACTCGGGTGTGCTCGGTTGCGAAAAGTGGCTGCCCTCGGCTAACTTCGCCGGCGATCGCCACGAGGAGGGAGTTCAACCCCGCCCGAGAGCAACAGAGATAGAGAGCAGTGCTGACATGGCGACGACACGAATGGATTGATGTTTTTCCTCGGAAAATTCATCCCTCAAACGACAACATTAACATGTTACTAGGTTAGTACTTTAGGTAATTTATAATGATAAAAATATGCAGACTTAATTTTCATGGACAAGCCGGCATCTAGAGGCGAGCAGAGGAGAGCACCTTACACGAGAGTCAAATAAATAATAGACAGGTAATAGTTAACTAGTAGGTACAAAGCTGGAGAAAATTCCCCAGACTGAGAGGAAATCAATAAATTTCAATAAGTAAATCAATATTTTATCATGCACCCTGCGCCGAATATATCCTCTGCCGCCATTTCAATGATGACGGCGTATTTTTTGTGAGATATTCGAGTCGCGGAGCGAGCGCGAGTCAGTGTCGGTGCTCGGCGCGGCGCGGGGTTGTAGCCGTCAGTCGTCGGGTGAGCGGGGTGCGACGCAAACGCGGACTTGGACTATGGCGGAAGGGCTGATCCTCATTCCCATAAAAGGGTCGAGTTGATTGTGGTGCGGATACGTTTGGTATGTCTTCTAATATTAGTGAAGTGATATTTTATGAATAACGGCTATTATCTTGACGTACCGTTCGAATCGATGTGAATATCATAGGTAATAATGCCATTGTGATGACGTAATGTAACGCGCTCGGCTGGGTGCGTAGTAATAATTCGAGCGCCCGTTTATACTGCGATAACGTTTGTGGTCAGCAAGCACCTGTGTATGTGGAGCAAGTAATCGTGTTTTTTGCAATTCATATATTATGTTTTGGATTCCAATCAGATTCTGATTGGATTCGTTTCACATATCGTGTAGTTTGGCGTAATGGAAATATGTTTAAAGTAAACAGAAAATAGTAATGTTTTTAATGTAATGAATGTTTAGTTTTGATTCGGCTTAGTGATGTGATCATTTTCCGTGGGAGTAAGCCTCTGGCTCGGCTCGAGGGCGCGATTGTTGTTTCACTGGACTGGCCGCTGGCTGGGCGACGCGCTGTGCGCTACCCGTATCCGAGTGATACCTACCTACTCGCAGCGCTGTTCTTGCCACTAGAGGCGCCCTAAATTCATTAACAACCTATTACAAGTCTAAACTAAATTGATGTAGTAGGGATTATTTTGTTATACAGTGTGTAAATACAATACCTACTAGCAATGAATTAAACCAGGTATATGATTTAATAAGTACATAGTGTTATCAATGTTATCATCAATTAAGAGGTTTTTTTTTAAGTAATACTATTATTCTTTTTAAATTTACCGAGCGGCAATGTATTGCAAACATGATTGAAGTATTAAATGTCTGTCAACTGTCAACGAGCGATTAACAATGCGGTGTCTTCTGAGTGTTGCATTATATTGAGAGCCGAATCACTTTGTGTGGTTAAGATTTTCGTTGTAATTATAAGCAAAAGTCCTAAATTGTAAATATAGGCTTACCACCGTTTAAAGATTATCCCGTATTGACTTTACACACTGTATAATACTTATATAGTCAGTCTACATGTTTACAAACTAGAAATTGAATTACCTACCTACCTATAAGCCATAAGGCTACCTTAGGTACCTGTTAAACATGGCAACCAAAACAGAATACATACCCAGTTATTCTTAACCTGTATCTAGGTACTTTTAAATAATACAGCCTACATAGGAATCGTATAACTACAAAAAGGGAACACTTTAAAAAAAACTAGGTAGGTATGAATAATTTAAAGTAAAATTTTTAATTGGGTGAAGAAATCTGACAGCTTTGGCATAACTAAAAATTGGCTTGCAAATGTATGTAGAGAGCTGTCAAATTACTACACTCAATTAAAAACTCTACTTTATGTTAATTTCTAATATAGGAATTTGGTTTATTATGTTAAATATATACATATCACCTCATCTACTCGTAATAGATAACAGTAATAACAAACTCTTAAGATTATTTTTATCAAAAGCTATAAAAGCTGTCGAAGTCTTGAACATACTACATACGTCGGTACACCTAGGTAGGTAGGTATTAATTTATTAAAAGTATTCGAGTGTAAAATTAAGGTACGTTATTATTTCATTAGTCACTATAAAGATCGTCGGTAGAGGAATTATATCCATACTAATATTATAAATGGGAAAGTGTATGTGTTTGTTTGTTTGTTTGTCCGTCTTTCACGGCAAAACGGGGCGACGAATTGACGTGATTTTTTAAGTGGAGATAGTTGAAGGGATGGAGAGTGACATAGGCTACTTTTTGTCTCTTTCTAACCCCCCACTTCCCTAAAATGGGGGGTGGAAGTTTGTATGGAGAATTTAACGCGAGCGAAGCCGCGGGCAAACGCTAGTATTGAATAATTTAAATAGGTACCTAGCGGGTACCTACCGTAGAAGTGTACGTGTATGTCCGCTTTTTGCGATCTTTTACTTTTGTCCAGGTCCACATTGTATTATTTATCAGTGTCACTCACATGTTGACATACCTTTATATACGTAGTTAAGCAAAATAAAGTAAAATACCGTTAAAGTAGTCGAAAAAAAGGATGTTTAACACGCGGGCCAAACAAAATGTACATTGACAACATTGCCCACTTTTGCGTACATTTGATGAACTATAAAATTATTAACTTTTTGTTTGTAACTCGTAAATTAAATACTATAGTCTAGAGAAGGCGAGACATAGTTGTATCGTATTATAGTTATTTATAGTCTGGCAAACCATTTCTGTCAGTAGAAAAGCGCGGCATATTCAAAATACGTACATGTGGCAACCCTCTGTGATGACGATGAGACACCATATTTCATGAGGAACATTTCAATTCACATTTCTTTTACATTGAATATGTTTCTAGTGCATTTCACTCTCTCATCTTAATCGCGAGTGAGATATAACTCCTGCAACGTTCTACATTGGATTTAAATTAATTTTTAAAGCATATGTCAATTGCCTCAACCAGATTATCTGTTGCAGTTGATGACAGATCAGACGAAATATATCAGTCTCCTTTTTACACACCGTAAATGTAACCTAATGAAAGGAAAGGACACAAATTTATATCCTTAATAAAAATCATTTCAAGGCGAAAATCTAATATTGTAAAAAAAATTACGGTATTAGTGTAAGTATTTTTTAGATTTGCAAGTTATCTTTGTGATACGTAGTCATCATTAAAAACTATTGTTGGTAACTTAAAATTATTTTTGCATAAAAACCCTCTGCCAATCGGCATCAGACTTCAAGACTCTCGTTAACAAGTTTGACCATACCAGTACTATTAGTTATTCTGTGACCATACCAGGGGGGTTTCACTACGCAGTTTATGTACATTTGGCCGGCGCGCCTCCCGGGCAGGCGTATGGCAGTGGGCTGCCGCTCGGCTCGCATGATAGTCGTGTCACGTGGCGCTCGCGCAAAATTGAAAACACACAATGGCTTCGAGACCTAAACCTCGATCTAATCCGTATAAAAGATATAATATTGGTTGCCCAGAAACAATATTAGGAACTGACCGATATAGGATTTTCAAAGGAATACGGCTGCGGCATACCTACTTCCGTGAGAATCAGACATATTATTTCCGGATAAAAATTTTATATTTACAGAATCAACGTTTGTAATTCCTACATATTTATCATAAAAATAATAAATCCGTAGGTATATATGTAGGTACAAAAACTTGTCAAGTGACAACCCGTGCCGACACTCACAGCTCGGTCATCGCGCAAAGAAGATTCACGGTTCGTGCGCGGTTATAAGTTTCAATTTTGCTTGCAGGCTGCGAGTATCGGTATAATTTTATACCTAAATCTGACTTTTGTGAAGGAGTGAATTTTCTGTACGGTAGTACTATTAGTTATTCTGTGACCATACTAACCGCATTTCTCAATATACAATAACGTTTTATGGAAAATGCCTCCCCTCAAGTGAATTATAACATACTATTGACAACCCTAAAGGTAGAATTGTGTGGGCAAAGTCGTAAAAAGTGATAGGCAAATACGTTTATGATATTACAATATCATAAACGTATTTGCCTATCACTACTACAATCACGAAAATAATAGAGACATGATGTTAACATTTTGTCTACTTCGTTTCTGAGCTGCATTATATTTATATTTAAAATTACATAGCTGTAGGGCTTTCCTAGACTGATATACCACCGAAGTTTTTAGGTCCATGTGGTTAGGGCATGAAAATATCACACGATTCTCAATACCGGTATTGAATCCGATATTAGCCCTCAATACCGGTATTGGAGGTGACCATTGAAAAAATGTTATTCATATAAAATCAGTAAAAAAACTTAACAAATTTTATCAGTTAAACATATTTAGTAGTATTTGTTAACTGCAATTTGTTAATATGCATTTCATATAAGTACAGTCACCTTGTTTACGACATTTTCTTACTGATATTTATACTGAATTTTTTTTCTAAGAATAACGATACATTTCGATTCGTAAAAATAAATTCTGTATAATGTTATCAACGGATTTTCTCATTTTAAGAGTCGTAGTACTGGTAGTGAAATTCCAAAACAAATCTCTTAGGTTGATTTGATACAAAATCGACAATCTATCGAAAAATATACCTTATTATTATTATGGGGCTGATTTTGTATCTATGCAAATGTCCCTGCGGAACTAATGATCATACTTAAACTGAACAAACAAAGAAAAAAGAAGATAAATAATGCAGTACTGGCAAAATATTACCAATATTAGACTACATATCTGCAATTTGTAATTTTACCCATTAATGTCATCAATTTTACTTAAAATTTAGCGAAAAACGTTCAATACCGGGATTCCGATATTTCGACATTGGTCCTTAACAATACCGGTATTGAAATATTGAAAAAATCGGTCCGAGATTCCAGTATTTCGAGATTCCAGAATTCCGGTATTCATTCCCTACTTGTGGCCCACCATAAAACACTCCCGCAATCACAGTCGGATCCCGCGTGGCTAAAGTTAGATACGTGGCAATACATTTTTCAGTGTTGTCAACAATATGATTAGCTATAAAACACAGATAAATGGGAAAGTGTATGTGTTACTGTGATATTTCGCTTTTACTGAAATGTGACGCATTGGGCAAAGTTATTTTGAAAAGGCAAAGTTGTAAGGTTTCACTGTAACTAAGTGCACACAAGCCATTTTATTCTAATGTTTACCTACACAACTTCACTGTCATTTCTGACTGTTTAGTTTGTTCAAACATTATGGGATTTATATTCAATAAAGTTTTATATACATATACGATACGATACGGCTTTTGAAATTGTTTCGTCTTAGGTATAAACAGTTTAAATTAGAAAGATACCTTAGCAAACTGTACCTACATACCTACCTAATTTGTGAATAACACGTGCGCAAATTGATTTAAGTAGGTACCTGTCTAGCCTAATATAGCTAAGTAAGCTGGAAACACGACATCGACATACCTACATCATCCTCTTGCCCTTATCCCATTTGCTTGGGGTCGGCGCAGCATGTCTTTTTCTTCCACACATCTCTATCACTCGCATCCTTTCTTTTCAAATCATCTCTCACACAGTACATTTAAGTTCAAATAGACCATTTTTTTTTTTTTTTTTCTTTCCTGAATTAAACAGGTAATGAAAGTCTTAGATCATATTCCCGTAGCATCATTTAAAAAATCCAGCTGTGTGAAATATCATATATAACAGTTTGGTTCTCGTTTTGCCTTATTTATTTTTCGATATTCATAAACATGTATCATATTTAAAAAACGCCGTTTATGATGATATTGATGATCTGTCTCTGCTTAATTCTCTCGTTTGTGGCCGTCAGAAAGAGACAAAATTTAACAGAGGTTTGCTAAGTTTTATGATGAATTATGGGGTTTTTAATTTGCACTTATAGGTAATATTGAAGTTTTTAACATGTGATGTGACCCATTCACAAGGTACCTTTGTGCAGTCAGCAGCAGAAGTAGCTAAGTAGGTAAAGTGTCCAAAATGATCTTGACATGCTCTTATTCTTATAACAATAAAGCCGTGACAAGCTAATTTTGAACACCTCATCCGCCTAGCTACTTCTGCTGCTGATTGTACCTAGCTAAGGCGGCTTTCACACTGCTGCGGTGCGCGAGCGATATAGCGCTCTGCATGTGGAATTGTGGATAGCGCTGTCACGCTTGCACACCGTCGCCGGATCCGGTTGCGGCGCCAGTGTGATAAATTGATAATTGCCTAACGCGAACATAGTGAAATAGGTACCTAGTAATGTTGCAGAGAATGTTATTATTGTCGTCTGCTGCTCTTGTATGTACTATACCTACCTACTTACTAAATTATTCCTTCTAAACATAACGGAGCCGTACACCATTATTATCACAGACCTAAAATGGCGCTTACGCTAAAGACAAATGAAGTGCGCAAAAGAGAAACCAACACGTATATGAACATTCCGCGAGTGCGAAAGAGATACACGATCATTCTCCAATTACTACAACTTTTGACGTCCCTCTTTACACTCAAACACTCGCGTCGTGAGAGCTAATATTTAATTGTGAAAAATATAATATAATCCGGTGTTAAATCACTTAAAATGAAAAAATAATAAGAATGGTGCCGTGTTACGTACTGGATTTTACAACTACTCAAAGGAAAACCCTAGGTAATCACTCGTTTCACAGGTAAATATGATATTCCGATCGATGTTTTTGAAACCATATTTTAACAAATCAGCCAAATAAATCATGCAAGTAACCGTCTGATACCATTAAATATTAATGATTATTTTACTGCATATGAATATTTTATCATAATAGTTAATATTAAAGATTATTTTGTGTAAAAATCTAAATTGTTATTCTACGCTAGGGTTTGACAAAATATCGTAGGGACATATATCGATAACTGTTCGATATGAAAATTTTAATTATAGCTTCGAAAGAATTATAATAAATAAATAAATCTTGTATTAATATTATGTCATTATACGTATGAATGTTAAATTGTGTTCTTATTGTCTTTGTAACCGTTTTGGATCTTGCATAATAGAGCCTGTCCGGAAAGAGAAGTGTCGTAAAATGTAGGAGCTCTCATATAAAACACGACGATTCTCTTTTCGGACAAACGATAAGTAGTAAATTTAAACTGTAATACCAGATTTTAGGGGCTTATTTATTACATTTACTTATTTGTAAGAAACGATTTATATCCTTTTTTTAGGGTTCCGTAGTCAAAATTGCAAAAATGGAATCCTTATAGCTTTGTCATGTTAGTCTGTCCCTATATCACAGCCATAAAAATAAAGAAGCGTGTATTGATGAAATTAACCTGATAGAGGTGTTTTTTTTATGACCGCTACCGAGTTTTTTTAACTAAATATATTTTACTTTCATAGAATTTTAATATTCCCTTTAGTGTAAAACATGAATATAAATTTAACGTTGCAACTTATCGATAAGAAAGTCAAATATCGATAAATAACTTACCTGTTGTATTTGGCATCACTATTTTTTACACTCACATCAACAATTTACGCACACTCTTGCATTTCAGTTTTCGTCGCACTTTTTATCTTTGTCAACCCATCTTACTATACTAGATCTGTGATTATTATTTATTTATATGAATAATAGTTATTATGAACTGAGTTCGAATCCCGGTTAGTATAATTATGTGTTTTATCATGATCATTTGTTTTATAAGGGCACCTACTTAAGAAGTAGATAACTACTTTTTGTGTGTACAGTAACGGAGTTATGGCTGAACCCTTTCACCAAAAATTATTGACGGTTCAAGCTATTTTCTTTAGTTTAGTAGGTACTTAGTCTATGAAATGTCCAGTGTAAAGTCAACCCTAAATGGCTCAACAAGTAAAGTCCGTGACCGTATTAATTCGATACGCTATAATCTTGTAGGAACGTCAGATCCGGGACAATCTTTTAAAACATGATATTTTGTTTTTTTGGTTATGGTATGAAATTATTGTTCTTGGAAGTTTATTTAATATTTTTTTATTAGTCGCGATTAGTGTTTAGTACCTAAATGACATCTTACTCGTTCTAAAAAACATGAAACGACTATGCTGCGGGCATTATCACCCCACAATGTCCACGTAAACTATTACGTAATTTCTGCAAGCTCTCTAGCCGACTTTATATTAAAACAGTACTTTATATTAATACGTACGATTGTCTACTTTTTAGTTTATTACCTAGTACAGTCAACACCAAAAAGATGTGTACACTAATGCACCCTATTCCTTGTAATAATAACTAGATATGCAACGGATAGTTGTTTGGCTGGATACCGGACCCGGCGGACCTGTTGGCCGGATAGCCGGATATTCGGCCAAAAATTCTCCCTACAGAGCTGATTTGCGCAAGCAGGTGGCACGGCACTGCATGCAGATCGCAACTTGTTCAAGAACATTTTAGGTCCCTAAAGTTATGCCCTTTAATTAATGGAAGAATTACGTGACGTAATAAACTATAGTAGATTATTTGATGGCCGGATATCCGTTGCATCTCTAATAATAACTGTAATAAGATTCGAAAATATATACATGCGGTGACTGTACATAATAATCAAGCAACGAAAGTTGCCGATTTTGGCTCGGCAACTTTCGTTGCTGACTGTACCAATACAAAGAAATCGATCACATTTACAGTGGCTCATCTATGAAGTCAATGAGCATTTACCTCCCTACCTATAGTGTCATGTCCGTTACTCTGTCACAGTTTTTTTTTCGGAAATGATTAGGTTTGTATTAGTGAAATGTGTTAGTATTGTAGATATTAATTGCCACATAGCCACATACCGTGAGGGGGTGCGGAGGCATAATAATAGCATACTGTCGAAAATAATAAATATTTAATACTTTTAATCGATCGGTTAAGCAGTTTATGATTTTCCCAAAATAAACTTCTCTTCTCAATAAAAGGTCATATAGGGCTGTGGAGATATATACCCTTGTATTTTTTTCATATTGTTCATAATAAATTCACCAATAAAGACTTATATAGATGTCATATACAAAGGAAAAAGTGACCTATGCCTCCGGTGCCCAGTGCTGGGCTTTATATAGTTAGTGTGTCTACTTAAATTAAACACATCAAAATATTGATTTGTTCTTCAACCAATGAAGACATTAGATTTAGAAACTGGTACGCTTTATTATATATATTTTTAATTTTTAATTATAAGCACGTGTATTTTGTTATGAAAAGTAGATTATGCAATGTAACACGTGTCCTATTTATTACGTGTATATATTTATATATAACTACTTATGTTAAAAAAACACCATGAACATTGAACTCGTACCGTACCTATACGAATATGTACATATACTTAAAGCTCTCCCCTCCAAACACGGTTCCTCCACCTTCTGTAATGAACACAAATAGATGCACCGTCGGTATAGCACAATATAAAACTCGTCTAAATACAAGCAAATTGTTAGAGGTTAGATAATTAGTAATTACATATGAATTTCACCCAAACGACAAAAACGTAGTTAGCAGAAATTGTGAAAATTTTGAATCGCGTTGACCCATTTCAGCTTTGACTACGTTGTACGACGCCAAATATATCTTTACGAATTTGGACCTTATTACAAAGGTAAAGTGTAAACATATCTCTGACGTCGACTGTATCGGATAAGGTATAAGGAATCGGATTTATAACGTTTTTAAAAAAATGTAAATAATATGATATTCTCGAAAGCAGGATGGCTAAAGCTGTAGTTTTTGAATTGAAAAGAGTTCGTGGGCAAGTGTCCGCTTTGATTTAGGCGGACCCAATAGCTCGCTGAACTCCTTTTCTCACTTGGAGAGCCCGCTGGATGCGGACTCTAATTGTCCGACGATGGTGGAGAAACCCGCGGAAAACGCGGCAGTTGCAGACCGTCTCGCCGGTCCGGCACCCACAAGTGCCTTCCGGAATCCTTCCGGCTCAGGCGGTCCCTCTGGTTGCCTTTTTGTCCGGCGACGTATTTGGTTTTTAAAAATTTGTATTTAATAATGTATTAGCACTTGCTATATAATGTTTGAGCGCAAAGATCTACAGAAATAGATCGCACTTCAACTCGATGCAACTAAGCAAATTACAGCAAAACTCTCAGACAAAACCAGAATATCTGTTTTTCTTTAAAAATCTCCCGTCGCTCTGACACACTCAATCAAAAATCAACTTTTTCTTTTTGACGATCTGGAATACCTCAAAAATTCTCATTCAAAATTAGCGCGAGTATTATCTCAATTTTATAACTGCCAGACGTATTACTAAATGCGGACTGATATAAGCGCCATCTACCTGTAATGCCGTGAATCACAATGTACGCTTTTTTTATATATCAACCGTGACCTAGCCTTAGACCTCCCTTAGACACAGAAGTTCAGAAGTTCTAAAGAAAGTCGACAGATGTCGTACGATACGTAGCGTCATGCTACAATACCTACACCTACTTATGAGGTACCTAGCTGAATTGCCCAGATGGACTAAAAACTTGCTGCTTTTAAAAATGTAAATAGCTAGAAAACACGATAACCTATGCTGGTGCCTCTGATAAGGATAATAACCATAGTAGCGACTCATGTCAATTTATCAACCGACTGCAAGATTTCGAAGGAGGAGGTTATCAATTCGTCGGGATCTTTGTTTTTGCTATTTTTAGGGTTCCGTAGCCAACTAGGAACCCTTATAGTTTCGCCATGTCTGCCCGTCCGTCCGTCCGTCCGCGGATAATCTCAGTGACCATTAGCACTAGAAAGCTGAAATTTGGTACTAATAACTATGTATATCAATCACGCCGACAAAGTGGTAAAATAAAAAGTGGAAAAAAATGTTTTATTAGGGTACCTCCCCTATACGTAAAGTGGGGAGTGATTTAGTTTTTTTCATTTCAACCCTAAAGTGTGATATATTGTTGGATAGGTATTTAAAAATGAATAGGGGTTTACTATAATCATTTTTTGATAATGTAAATATTTTCGGAAATAATCGCTCCAGAAGTAAAAAATAATGTGTCCCCCCCCTCTAACTTTTGAACCATAAGTTTTAAAAATATGAAAAAAATCTCAGAGTTAGAACTGTATAAAAACTTTCTAGGAAAATTATTTTGAACTTGATAGGTTGAATAGTTTTTGAAAAAAAATTACAAAATAATTTCTGAACTAAGTTTGTAATTTAACAGCAGGTGTTTATTGTAGCTGTAATTTTTACAAAATCACAATTAAATGATGTGCTTTCAAATAAAGTAAAAACGGTGAAAATCGGTTCACGCAATAAAAAAATATCCCATAAAAATCATCTTCCATACTTTAAGCTCGCGCGCAATAGTTTACTTAATTTGCCGATAGATGTCGCTGTACGTGGGACGCTCATATCATATCCTACATGGCGGTGTTATTTTAACTCTTAAGTGGGGACACTTACTGTGACGGACGGAAAACTACGGAACCCTACACTGAGCGTGGCCCGACACGCTCTTGGCCGGTTTTTTTTTTGTATGTTCACCGATTATTCGAAGACTGCTGGACCGATTTGGAAAATTATTTTTTTGTTTAAAAGAGTATACTTCACAGATGGTCCCATTGTAACCAAGTCAGGATCTGATGATGGGATCCTGGAGAAATCGAGGGAACTCTTCAACTATTATAGTGATTTGAGTATTCTTGACAGCAGCTCGAGAATTTGCTTTTGGAAAGGTGGATGCTAAGTGAAGTCGGTTCTTTTTTGTTTAAAATTATTTTCATCATAGCATTGTTCGTATGCAATCAAATCATTACACACACAGGTAGAGCTCATACTCTTTTTCTCTTTTCCAGGTCCCCCTGCGCTCGTCGTCTATCTACGGAACCGAAAATAAAAATGGATCTTCAAGTTTAAAAACTACTATTGTTGTTATTTTATAAACTGTTCATGGAACAAGAGAAAAAATACTTATGTATACATCATTATTGATCGTAGATACATTAGATGACAAATCCTAGGGGGTAAATATATTTCGAAGAAAGAAGTGATATAATACCGACAAAATGGCTTCACAAAGATTCTGCTTGAGGTGGAACAACCACCAATCAAACATGCTGTCTGTATTTGACCAACTACTTCACGCGGAGACCTTCACCGACGTTACTCTCGCAGTGGACGGCCAGTTACTAAAAGCCCACAAAATGGTACTATCAGCCTGTAGTCCGTACTTTCAGGCTCTTTTTGTCAACCATCAGGAAAAACATCCGATCGTCATTTTAAAAGACGTTCCATATTCAGACATGAAAAGTTTATTAGATTTCATGTACCGAGGGGAAGTGAGCGTCGACCAAGAGCGACTGACGGCATTCTTAAAAGTAGCTGAAAGCTTGAGGATAAAGGGGCTCACTGAAGTAAACGAAGAAAAATGTGATATTCCAGCTCTTACAAATTCTTTAATTCAACAACAGCAACAGACATCCGCTTCCGCCCATACCCCACCTCCCCAGCTTCACCGAATACATCCCTATATGCAACAGAAAAGACCAGCTTCAGGAATGCCAACTGGTGGAGCACCCCCAAATTTATTAATGCCATTACTCGGAAATGCTCTGATGCAGCCTAAAAGAAAAAGAGGTAGACCGAGAAAACTCAGCGGGAGTTCGAGTGATGCCCTTACTACAGCTGCAAGTCCGCCTGGAGAGTTTATACCCGAGTCGGCCTCTCACGCAGTATCCAACCGACCTGGCGATCAGCTAATTAGAGGATCGCCTGAAATGCTCGAGGTGAAAATGTCCATGGACGGCTTCAGCGCTGAAGACGGAGCGACTTCGGGGGGCGAGGAGGGCGGCGAGGCGCTGCTCATCGACGAGGGCGACGACGTGCACTCCACGGACGCGCAGATGGCAGGGAAGGACTCCGAGTCTGCAGGTACGTGTGCCCGATGTCGATATCTGCCTTATCAATATTGTTTATTTCCTAGGTGGCGTTCGACACCTGTTGTATAGCTCAAATTGGTTAATTGAAATAACTCTACACCTGTAATTCATATAAATTATGTTCACCATCCCGAATCATATGAAGATGTACCACAACTATTTTTGAGAACGTTAAGCGGTTATTTTATACATATACTTACATTTCTTTTGTAAATACATAATCTTCCTTTCCATTTACCTAACACTGTTTAATAACAGTTAAATTATTAATGAAAAAAGGGAAAAGCTAATGGGATATAAGCTTTGATGTAGGGAAAAGTTTAAGTGAAAAAAGTGAAGTGTATTTTGAGTATACTTATTTACATACCTATTTAAAGTTTATCCAAAAGGGGTAAGTGATATCTATTAAATTATTTTTGACGTATTCAAGTAACAAAGATGCTTTTTCTTCTATCCATCAACAGTAACTATTGCTTGCTTTTCTGCTTTTGGGGAGAGCTATTAGAGGAATGGCCAGGGGCAACTCGGTGTGGTAACGGTTTGGGTTATATTATTTCTTCTCCTTAAATTTCTTTTATTACATATCATTCACATAAATATGACGATAATTAAAAGGGAAAACAAACAAGGCTTATTCCCAATAGCTTTCCTTCATTAAAAGCAATTGGAAATATTTTAAGGACATCAGAAGTCCGAACTTAACATTCCAAATCATGTGCTGCGCCAAAATATTTCCAATCAATATCATAAATAAATGATATCATTTTGTAAAACTATAAGAAAAAGAATCCCAAAATTAGAGCTGAAATTATACCATTTCAGATCCCGAAAAAGCGTCAAAAGGGGAATTACACCAGAACAATAATTCAACAAACGGACCGACCCTCTCTATGGAAAATGGATCCATAAAGCAGGAGCCCGCGGCCGATGCCACCGACGGCTATAACGAACCTATCGAGTACAAGTACAATCCCGACAGAAGCCGCGACAACTCCAACTCGCAGGATGGTCCCATTAAAGATGCAGACGACAAGAACCGACTGGGCAGAAATTTAAAGCCAAAGAATAGTAAAAAACTACTACCCCAAATGTCAAAAATTAGAGCTCGAAACTTGTTCAACCAGCTCTCCGGTCTTTCCAATCTGAACCCCGCTCTCAACAGTTTCGACAAATTCGCACCCGAAACCGTGCTCATGCCGGCTCTTGCCACACAGTTGTTCGCCGCCGAGCTGGAGCAGAACAGTCTCAGCCTCACCAACAACGAGGTGGCCGATCTGACGCAAACTAACTGGGAACATCGTATATTCCCTTCCCCTATAAGGAAAAATAACATGGCCAACTTGGGCAACTATCACGAGGAGACTAACGAATCTGTTAGGGATTATTGCATCAAAGAGGGAGAGAACGTCTTTAGATGCAAAATTTGCTCTCGAGTTTATACTCATATTAGCAACTTCTGTCGGCATTATGTCACTTCACACAAGAAGGACGTCAAAGTTTTTCCTTGCCCTATTTGTTTTAAAGAATTCACTCGAAAAGATAACATGATTGCACATCTAAAAATAATCCATAAAAATCAATCAAACGCTTGCGAGCAAATGGCAAAGCAAGAGTCTTAGAGAACATGGCAATAATAATAGAACTCGTTACTTCTTCATTATTATTTTATGATAATACAAAGATCTGAGTTGAGCACGAGCAGAGGGTTATGTGTCCATCGCGCTGACACAAGCGGATATTATTATGATTAAAGTTGCATTGAGTAGGTTTTGAGCTCTAGTTTCAAATATATAAATCTAAGACAGTGTAAGTTTGTTGATGTAGATTGATGAAAGAGTTGTTATATTTATTATTATGTTCGAATTCATTTCTCAGAGAACTATCTTCAAAGAGGTTTATGAATGTTTCTACTTATTTTACTTGTTATTTCGCACTTATGTACTTGTTACTTAATTTTATTACTTACAAAATTTCAGGGTACAAAATAATTACTCAAGGTGATCGTTTATCAAATGGTAGTCTCCTAGATAACCGCATAATGATGTGCTAACATTATTTGCAATTCTCATTGAACTGAATTAGCGTAGGTTTCTTAGTTGTTTATATTGTTCGTTTATTGAGGGCGCGGATAGAATAGCGCGGTAGGAGTAGTATAGTATTTACTCTGCTATGCAGCGGCTCGTCCAGAAGAGGCTACCGAGCGGACGCCGCGCCGCGCCCCACCGCGGAGCGGCGCCGGCGCTTCTGTACAAACTCTAGAGCGCAGAGTACTAGTGGTTTCAATTATAAATTGCATTTTCATTTGACTTGCCTTATTAGTGATTTTAGATGTAAATAACGATTTGACTTCTTCGAAGTAAAACTCAACACAGGCTATGATTTTTTGTCTAGGACTTGTTAAGGTTATTTTATAATAGTTTATTCAATGTTGAAAGCTTTGGTTGTAAATGTAAATGTTATTCATTACAGATACATATTAGAGAAATTATATACCTATGACGTATGATGTCAATGAAAAAATCTTTAAATAGATTTTTTTAAATCTCAATAACAGCGAAATTTAGTTAGTAGACTTGACGTAGTTAAGGATTCAGTTCCTGAATATTTATTTAACTAATAAAAACTAAGTAATGGTCCCAACTGTGGCTATGGTCTTACGCCGCACGGGGAGCCGGTGCCGGAGCCGGTGCCGGCGCCCCGTGCACGAGTAGCCACCAACACTAGGTTTACATTCTGTCCCATTTCAGTTATGGATCAACTAGGTGCCAGCGTAGGTACTAGTTGTGTATACAAACAAGTAATCATTGGTGTAATCTTATTTCAATGTTTTATCTTTCAAAGACAATATTATGACGAAAATAAATATATGAGAATTATCTAGATCACTAACTGCACCGATTCGCAGTCCTAAAGAATTAATATAAAATACCAGATGATTTTAATGTTAACCTGTAAATATTATCATTACAACTGAAGTTGTAAAAGTGATCTAAGCAAGGTGCTTTGAAAGAAGTTTATAAATGACAGGAATCATGAGATGATTTGTAAATTCTATTTTAGTAGAAATCGAATGCCTTAAATATTAAATAAGTAACAATACTTAAAATATTTAAATAAATCTAGAGGCAAAATGTAGTCTTCCATGTATCGATAGCGACACTATCTCGATTCAGTCAGTAAGTTGACAATATGTCGCTTCAGTCGATGATATATTATTGTTCAAGAGATAATAACTGTTAACTATATTAATCCAAGATCAGCCTTACTTAATCTATGCATTAATCAGGAAATGTATGGGTGACACAAGGTCGATATTTAATGAAATATATTAGTATCGAAGCAGATTTCGTACAAACGTAGTTCAAAACGCGCCCAACGCTGTTTGTCTAGTAAAGCGGGTACAGTCACCACCGATATATGTAATGGCGACTGTACATCACGCCAATATTCCAATTGAAACATGAATTAAATTCGTTAAAAATATTAATTCAAAACTCTAAAATCCTTCCTTAACTTACCTGAATTCTATTCGAGGAGCTACGTTTGTACGTAGGTAACTAAACAGAGGACGGAAGTACCTACCACAAACTTACATATACATATGTTGCTAAGTGTGAAGTGTGGTGCATGTCAGGTATTTTTTCGATAATCAAGTAATATAAATGAAATATTATTGCATAGCGACGGTTTATATACAAATATACCTGCCCAATATATTTTACATTGGTTGACATCGGTGACAAATTGCGTTTATTTTCTTTCTTTTACTTCGCTCTCGCCATGATTTTCAACATCAAAATATATAACGGTTACTCTTTATTGCTATTCATTGTAATAATTATACTTATGTGACCTTATGTGTGTTTGTCTAACACTTGCTTTATTTATTTAATCTGCACGCCAAGCGAACTATGAGTAAACTTACATTAGGTACCTACCTAATTGCTGTCAAAACTACAACAAATATGTATACTTATGCTCACTGATTTATCAATACTTACCTAACGAATCCTTAGATTCTGGCTACGCTATCTCAGCCCTGAGAAAAGGCGGCAAATTTAAAAAAATCTGTGTGTTGCAACACCTTGTATAAGACGAAAAACAATAATGATACTTGAACAATTAATATTTTTTCTTACGACATAGTTACACAGACATATCAGGTATGCGAAAATAACTCTTACCTGCTGCAATACTTTACATACACCAATTTTACGCGTGTAATTATATATTCTGTACTACAATCTCCATATTAGTTGCTTCAGAAAATCAAAATAGTTCCAAAGAGTACATTCTGGAATTGTCTCTTAATGTTGGATATCAAATATCAGAATTATCACAGAGTACATGTGTACGATATCTGATGCCTTTCTTAAGTTCGTTAATTTTGTCTCTAAATCACTTTCTGCTCGTCTGTTTTTTCTTCATACTTTTAAATCATAATAATAAGTACTGACGTGATTTCTTTTCATGGTTTCGTCAAGGATTTATATGATCACAATGAAAAAACCGTAATTTTTTCCCAAATGTCACATCAAATAACAAACTTAATACTCGAAGATAATTGCTATTTAAAAAGATTTAAACAAATCTCAGGGCCACGATAGCGTAACCAGAATCTACAAGTTTTTAGTTTTATTTATTAATGTATTTTTTGCTTGCCATGCATCTTTGTCACTCATGTCACCATAGCTTTGTCGTGCTTGTGGTTAGTTGTAAGGAGAACCCGAGATGCACCGTGCTGATGAACCGCTGCGAAAGGTGTCACGTGCTGTAAGGCTGGCATTTTACGAAGCGTTGGCAATTAATTGTAACTTAAATATCAATTACTTTTACCCTAAAACCGAGTTTCTAGTAACTTAAAGTAGGTCCAGGAAACGCTTGCCTATTAGTGTGCCTTTACTTGTACATTAAATAATAAGTTAAATATTTATTGACTATATTAGAACATTAAGAAATTTCAAAGAATGTTATGTAAAATTATTTATTTTAATTATTCAGAGTTTACAATATACTTTAAGAAGCTTCCATAGGAATTTAGAGACCATTTAGACCCATGTAGAACAAATAACGTTGTACTTATCTTAACATAAGGAAAATATCATCTCATGTTTCCGACTTAATTTGGATATCGAAAATATTAAAAGATTTTCAAATGACCCAAAATTATAAAAATCGAGGCGACATGTCTTGATGAAATCAATATTAAGACTGTAAAAATTCTTAAAAACGAATTTAAACTTACCTTTCATAAGCTTTTATACAATTTAAAGGGGGTTTTCATTGAAAGGTACTTAATGGGGAGATTTATAGGTACGTAGGGTGAGGCAATCCATGAAAATTTAAATCTCATACTTATGTAGTCAACCAGTGCCTAAGCATACCTTATTCGAAATTTATATTCATTATCTAATTTATCGTTTGTATCCTAATTCGTTAAGATTTTAATTTTTCAATTTATTAGTTAAGAAATTAATATTTAACACGTCGATTTGATGTTATTTATTACATATTATAATATCATCAATTGGTGCTAATTATGCTTAAGAAATGTTACATCTGATGTAACATTTAAATGAAATTTCCGTATATTATTTACGTATAAATTATTGTATGACTTTTTTGTTAACGTTGTTATTTTAAATGATATATATATAATAATATATTTATTTCAATTCTCGTCAGGTTGCATTCACAAAGTGCTAGAAAATGGGATTTCAATTTTATCAAACGAGAGACGTTCGTAAGAACTGATTCAGTCATAATAATGTGTGTGAATATTTAAATAACTACACTTGTATTTAGTTACTCTGAACAAGTACTAGAAAAAATAGGTAAGACTAAATCAGTACCACTGTTGTTAGATGACACGTATTCGATACTGTAATGTTGATTATCACCTCCTTAAAGCAATAATAACCTATAATTATACCTACAATAGTAGTTTATGTAACTGTTACGTAATAAGGGTCCTTAAAACATGAGTGTGGTTTTATGAAATGAGCCGCAGGCGAATTTCATAATAAGATCACACGAGTGTTTTAAGGCCTAATTACGTACAGTTGCATACACTGCTTTATCTACACTCATATTATATATATTAAATTAAGTGTTCGGAAACCATAGAATGACCGCCATTGTACCGTCATGGCCAACTCGATTGTGCCGGCGCTCGCGCGGGACCAATCGAGTTGGCCACGGCGGTAACATTATGTTATCAAATTCGATGTTCCAAATTTGAAACTCATTGCTTAACAATATTTGAGCATGCAACGTTAAAATTACGTTACTGCCGCAGATAAGAAATTTATCATAGTTAAATCGTTTGTTGTAATGCTTGTCATTGTCTACGGTTTTTGAACGCATTTTAGAGTACTTACAGTATGAGTGTAGATAAATAAAATTAATACCACTTACAGGATTCGTGAAACAAGTTTAATGACATTTAATAATTACAATAGTATTTTTAATCAGACACTAACAGTAACGGTCAATACGTTACAACTTACAACACACTAAAGCTTAAATAATAGGTAGCATTCTGTATTTAGAGTAGTTATTGAGAAACATATTTACTGGTATAAAAACTGGTGTTCCAGCTAACAAGCTGGCAATTTAATGCAAATTATGCCATTGTGTGTGCAGTTGTGCAGAGTTAAAACAACAAGAGGTTGGGGCGATGGAGGGGGTGGTTTCTTTAGTACACCAGTACATAACTCCTACTCCGTCTTTGCATTCAAAAGCTCTGACACGTCCTCTAGTGTATCTCCCCCTCATGGAGACTGCTCATATCACTGAAATATGTACTTAAAGTTTTAACCAAAAAATATTATAAATGGTGTTTGCATTCTTGCCTCGAATAAACAATTTACAAAATGCTGGGTATACCCAGGAGAAAAAAAAAACAATTCAATTCGAACAAGACGAGAGTCAAACCTTGGTAAACTCGTCGTTGTCGAAGGATTTTTATGACTCAAGATTCTCATGTAGTGAGTTGGCATCCTTTCTTAGGTATAATATAATCTTCTGTTTAGAACCGTTGTAACCTACAATGATTTTAAATCCTTCATTTTGATTTCGGCTCATCAGGGAACAAATAGAATCCCTAATTTATGAATGTATTGTTTTTAAGCTACAGTAAAATTGCTATATGTTCTCACTTATGCGTGCAGGTAGATAACATGATTAATAATTAATTTGATAATATGTTAATAACGGACTTAATTCATATCCGCCCAATATGATTTATTTTATCAATATTTTATAAACAAATAACTGAAATTCGGCTCATTTAAAGGTCGGTTCAATAAAGTTAGCGTGAATAATCCAATTAACAGCCCTGGCCTCTGGGTACCTATTTTATTTATCATGTGACGGTACCTACATGTAAAAACGCGTACCTACTCACCTATGTATCAGCTCAAGGTAATGGGATACGCAAACGCGTTAAATTGAAGTGTTTTTGTGCCAGTTTTGTGATGAAATCATAGCACCTGAGAGCGTGGATGTGGCATGATGTGAAGGGACATATAGCCAGGTTTAAGGTTGGCGTATGGTTTTCTCCTGTATATCATGATTGGGTATGTATAAGGGATATTTTTAACCAATTTTTAGGGCAGCTATTAGATCCTTGATGGTATCTTTGTGTAATTACGTCGCACCTTCTCCAGCATCTCAATATCTTTTTTTTAAGTAAGGGCTCCATACTTGGAAGACATACTGTATACATAGGTTTGTCCTACGTCAGGTCATACCCACATCTTGTGAATTTTGAGCATTATTATGCTCAAAATCAGACATTTGACACCGGATATTTCCGGTGTCAAATGTCTGAAAGCTTTTCTTATTACTGCAAAATCTGTAAAATCATGACAAATCTGTAGTTATGGTTTTTTACCTTAGTTTGTAATTTTTTTGTAAAATTACTTTCGCATCCGATCCGGATCCGAGGAATTTTAGATCCGAAATATCCGTATCCCAAAAATCCGTATCCGAAAAATCGACGGATCTTACTTTCGCAACTTGGCATTTTTTAATGTAAACCACTAAATATGTTTCTCAAATCTATGAAACAGTTGACATACGGCGTACGTACTTACCTACTGAAAACTTTAATATTAACTGTTCGTGATATCAATTTAGTTCACACAACTACATACATATTATGATAATCGTAGTATTTAGCCAAAATAAAATTTTAACAGTTTTTTTATTAATTTGCACTTAGACAATAGCCAATGCAAAGAGTAATGTTTAGAGACATTTTAGAATGAAAGTTACACGACATAGCATTATTTGTTAAAAAAGGAATAAATATATGTATAAGGTGTTAATTACTATTTTTAGAATCTTTAAAGAAAGTAATAAAGTTACAGCAAAATGTATCAATCTTTTCAATGATGTTTGTTTTTTGTTTCAAATTTTGTTGTTATTAATTTAATTCAACCTTTTTAATTTAACTTTTTCAATGTTGATAATGTCGAAATAAGTTATTGTGATTTTCCTGAGAGTTCTTGTCATACAAGAATCTAATTAAACTTTACGCATTAGTCTCATGTGCACGTATATAATTGATGGAATGTATGTTTAGTAAAAGACGTTTTCTCGGACGTGGAGTCCACTAAGTAGGTACTTGTTGTAATCGGATACGTCGCGCGTAACTTTACGCAGGATCGTTGTCACTGCCGGTGACAATATATTCTGACAACTTTATTATAATTTAAACTGTTAGTGTTATTTAAAAAACGGACCACTGCGGTCGTAAATAGTCCCGTCATTGGGATTTTTTTATAATATAACTACCCTGTCGTGAATTGTGACGTATGCAATACATCAACTCTGACACGGACTTCTACACGTCTTAAATCATTATTGTTGTTAGCGAACAATATTGATTACTATTTAATATTATGTAGTAGCAAAGTAACAACACGGGTTATTAGTAAAACATAGATTAAAAGTTAAGTTATTTATATTATAATTAGAGGTAAATAGTGTTGTTAACATTGAGTGAATTTCAATACTTAGAAAGCTTTATTAGTCAGGAAACTTACGAAGAGAGGACTGTTCAGGTATGTGATCACGTTGGTACTTACTCTCTGTTCGTAGCGGTGTGGCGGACCCTAGTGCTAGTGCTAGTTCACTTCGTTTAGTTCGCTTTCTATGTTGCTCAAACCGACACTATGTGACTAAGTATTTTGTTTCAGTACAAATCATTGCTTATTGTTTTTTTTTGTTGATCCTGTAGAAAATATTGCAACTTATCCATGAGGCTAATAAATATATTCCTGCTCATTTTATTGTCGACAAGTAACTGAAATATTACTAATTTTGATTTGTAATTTCATTACCACATAAAAAGGGCAGCTATTATCTAGAGTCTGTAAGCTAAAACCAATGGTACAATTTATATTATATTTACATCTTTGAGCCCACCTTATGTGATCTTAAGAACTAAGTTACTGAAGTGTTATTTTTATACGACGTACAACTGTACTTGCCGAAATAGTTCCAAATGCAAACACTCGAGTCCTATTATGTCATAGAGAATTCTGTTCTTTTTTGTTATATCATTTTTAATTTATTATTTTAGATTACGATTAACTTAAATAGAATTAGGCAGTTTGGTTTTTTCATAAGTTTATTTCAATTTTCAAATATGTATTTTGTGTTCTGAAATTTGTTTTGAATTTAAAAAAATGTATTGTTAGCCATCATCATTTGTTGGACTGATATTTTTGTCATTACGTATTGGTTTTACCTATCATGTATTGACTCATTGTTTAGTTATTTACAAAATTTATTTTTCAATTGGTTGTAAGTAGTTATATTTTATTTCGGTTATTGCATGAACAAATTTTTGACTTGATCCTGAACTATGAGTACCTACTCGTAGATGTCGATATTTCATTGAAAAAGGTGCTAAAATAGTAACTATGTGAACAAAAAACTTGTTCGTGTAGTATATCCGCTTATGTTCATTGTCTTTTTTATTAAAAACTTGTCGTAATTAATTTCGTTAATCAATTTGAACAAATAAAGGTTTATATATTTTCGTCATTTGTTTTTTTTTTCATTGCGCACATTTAGTTGTCATGAGGCACGCGCTTTATTATGTTTTATAGAAGATATCAGTTAAACTTTTTTTTTATGTATCGATGTTTTCTTTAATGCTAACTATCAATATTTATAAAATGCAATTGTTTTCAGGACGGGCATCTCCAGATTCAGAAAATAAAGATTCAAGGTACGTTCATTCCCCGACGTATGATGGGCACGGAAAAATCCGAGTGAACCCGGCCACGCAGACTGCGTCCACTTCTGGCGACGGCGCGTACGCCGAGCCACTCAACAACAACCAAGCACAGCGACCCGCCGTACGCAGGCGCATCCGCCGCCGCGCCAACTCCGCCTCCAATGACCCCGCCGAGCAACTCACCGAGATGTCCGTCAGAGGACTCAATCTTTTTAGATACGCATCCGTAAACGAAGGAGTGTACCAATGCACCGAATGTGCCAAGGAGAACATACAAAAAACTTTTAAAAATAAGTATTCATTCCAGAGGCACGCTTTCCTATATCACGAAGGGCAGCAGAGAAAAGTGTTCCCTTGTCCCGTCTGTTGCAAAGAATTTTCTAGACCAGACAAGATGAAAAACCACATGAAGACCACCCACGATTGTTACGTGCCAAAAGACTGCGTGTATCCTCCGAATGCGTACTTCATGTTGCCAGGGATGGAGGCGCAGCTGCCGCCAGGCATCAAGCTGGAGGCGCTGGGCGGCGCGCCGCACTCATCGCCCGATCCCGCGCAGGTCTGACGCACCGTCACCGTCCGCACCTGAGCGAGCGCCGCGCCGCGCCGTGCGAACACTGAGCGCATTTAATCCATCTTTTTATCTTGGCTAAGTATTAACATTATCTATAAATGTTCATTGCGTATTCAAACCATTTTTCCCATAGTTTCCTAATAAGTTTTGAGTATATTGTATAAGAGACATTCAGAGTTCAATAGAGGTAGTTATTTAATCTATTTTTTGAGTAAAATTTTAATGTACACTTATATTGTGCATTACTATACGAAACGTTTTTTCCAATCATACTGTTATGCATTTAATATCTAATGTTCGTTACATAAAGATTATACTTGTTAAAAATTACGGTTGTGCAAATTATTCGTAGACAATAATTATTTGAGGCCAGTTTCGCAATAATAGCAAACAGCGAGTTATTGTAAAAGTTAATGTGTAAGTTAATAGCATTAATGGGTGCTGTACAAGTCTGATTCGTGCCTTCCATGCATGCTGTTCTATAAACACTCACTGGTGCGAACCTTTCATGTTTCATCAGTGTCGTAGCTCTGAAATATATAAGGACTAGGTATGATACCGTAAGACATAACCAAAGACTGTAATTAACATTTTAAACTGTTTTCACAATAGCAATTTTAATAAAAAGAGTTCAATGAAGGCTAGCCCTAAAGCATAACAGCCACAACGTTTAATTACATACTTAAATATACATTAGGTATTGCTGATTAGAGCAGAATCCAGAAAAAAGTCATTAGACTGTTTATATCTGGATTTTTCAGTAAGTAGACGTATATATAATGTTATATGTATATGTGACATTTAAATACAGTTTTAATCTGACATAACATGCAAAGCATGTAGTCGAAGCCTAATTCAGTATAATTTTACAGTATACATATGTAATGTTGGATTGTAAATTGAAACTAACACATGAAACAAAAGATGGATTACCTTTGGACTGTAAGTGCCTTGATGCCTAGAGTTATAGCGGAAGATATCACTTTTGTCGGAATAGATTATAATTGTTTTTGAATACTTAATATTCAATTTATTCATACTCTAAATTTTTTTCTATTAAAGACTTATTGTATAGATTATTATTCATATGTAAATGTTTAACTATATTAGTGAGTCTACTGTTGATAAAAAAATTGTAATTAAGCAACATTGCAAGAGTTATAGATTTATATATTTTCAGATTTATTCATTAATACCGACCTAGTAGTTAGGTGCAGTAATCAGTATAAGCAGCTTAGCAGCCGATGCGGCTCTTTCAGGAGAGTAGGAGCGTGTGAACATAATTAACTACCTCGCTCGCTTAGTTACTTCTGCTAATGACTGTACACGAGTAAATTGATGAAAGTGCCATAGCACAAATGATAAATGTTGTATATTAGGAATGATTCAAATTCTTATGAGTATTCCCTTGTAACGATTAGTAAGGTAGATAGGACCGAGGCGCGCGCGCCGCGCCGCCCGGACGACAATCAGCAGTTCTTCCATTAATAAGGAAAATTTAATATTAATGTTTAAAATAATAATGTTACGACTAATCTCCATTCTAATTTTAAGTTCTTGTTGTGGAGAATGATAAAGTATGAGCGATTATTTAAATCGATTAATATTGTATACTTTAAAGATGTTAGTTAAAAATTGAGTTTTTGTATTTTAATAATTAGCGCACAAGTTAAATATAGTTTATGTTAAGTTTATTGTAGAGTTTGATAGGTCACGTTCTTGTATATAATTAATGGTATATTTACTTGCAGTAGATTAATAACCACACGAGGTATTAACCGCGAGCGCCGCACCCTGTGCTTGTCGGGCGCGATGCGCAGCCGCGCGGTGCTGCGCCTGCGCCGGTGCCGACCAACACATTAACTTGGACTTTTCGATTCTATTCGTTTACTTCTTTATGTTTATTTCGTTTAAATTTTGCCACTACATGTATATTTTACTTTTGGTTTATCTATCTTACTAAAATATACTTAACCGTGTAGTGGAGTGTTACTTTCTTCTCTTCTTTTGTAGTATTTTATTTTGTGATATTAGTGCTAACTAAGTTGGCTTTCCTGTTCATTGTTGAGTTATTATATTTCTTATCTTTCACTTTAATCCATGCTGCAAGGCAGCGAAAATTTTAAAATCAACTAGTTTAACAAACAGTTTTAATATTTTGATAGTACCTAAGTATTACAAACTAATAATGATTTAACGAACATTATGACAATCCTATAAATTAGGTAACCTTCTAGTAAAGATTTAGTGAGTAGTTAGAGGTACACGTTGAAGCAAACAGGACACATAGTGATCGATTGTCTCTTCTTGTTTAAAAGACATCTCCGTCTGATTAAGATTTCTCTTATAAAATCTAAATAGGTACTTGATACGCCATTTATCTCTGTTGTAGGGCTCTTTTATTTTCAGCATAACATTACAATGTAAGCAGATTTTAATTATTTTAATAAATAACAATTCAAAAATGTAAGTAACGACTGAAAACCAAGTTTTCTACTTAAAGATTTTACGAAAATGTATAGTGACAGACATATTTTCATAAATAACTACTTACCTAACTCAAGTAGGTAGCTACGTATTTTGTCAAGATCTGTTCTTAGTGATATTCTGAAAACCGAAACATTTTTTTTATAACTCTGTAAAGGAATGTATGGAAGTATGTAACTTTCAGGTTACATAGACCATGTAGGTATTTAGTTACAAAATAAAGATCGACGGTGAAAGTTATTTTTTTACGACTTAAGTGCAATTTATATTAGAGTGTTAATTTGTTTTCTATATTCTATTGATTTTAGTTTACTAGTGTGCTGATCAGATTTATAACAATATAATTATGATTGTTCAGAATATATTAGCTACCTAAAATAACTTCATAAACATACTATCCTCTCCTTAAATTTACTTATATATGTTTATGAAAGATATCTATTGTTAGAAGCCATTTTAATAAAGGATTTCTTGTGTATTAATTTTAATTATGATTAATGATTATTTGGGCCATATCCTGATAAAGGAAAAGCATAAGTTTATCCATAGGTACATCTTGACCTATTATTAAGCCTGTCTTCGGACCCAACATATAGCAAAAAACTACCAATTGTATACCTATTATAAAAGTCATATATTATACCCAGATAACCTCGTTTTCCAAAATGCAACCGACTTCAAGTTGAACGGTGACACAGGTCTCCTAGAAACCCGTGCTATTGTTGCGTGCAGCGTGTCTACTACATCCTACTACTTAAATACTTACCTAATACAAAATCAGATCTTAGGTATGTATTTATAGGTATCCGGCATAATTAGATAGGTAGGATTAGATATCTAGTAATCGTTCTAAAACTTCAAAGCTTTAACGATTA
Source organism: Pammene aurita (assembly GCA_947086415.1). NCBI lineage: Eukaryota > Metazoa > Arthropoda > Insecta > Lepidoptera > Tortricidae > Pammene > Pammene aurita. The sequence continues at coordinate 24,169,395 of OX352289.1, forward strand.
AAACTGAGGTAAATGAAACAAATGTTTATTTTATTGTAACAAGAAGTCTAAAATAGTTTTTTATTATAAAGAAAGATAACGATTTTACTATCGCAAATGCGTTAAATAAAGCGAATACATGATGTAACACTACAAGTAATCCAAATAAAATATAAACAATATGACTTGTTTTATTATACCTTTAATCATTCATTTTTAGTATATTTCAATGTATACTTACTTAATTATTCTTATTATTATTTATTTATTCAGTACAGATGACATGATCCATTATTGTGTTAGTATTTTATCTAAAAACCATGTTAGTTAAAAATTATTACAAATTGTATTGTCATGAATACCATATAGCGCAATAATTGGAGCATTTGCCTTACAAAAGGTGGAGTAGAAAATGTTTTAATGGTTATTGGTAGGCTGTAGGGTGGTTATTAAAATACTAGATTTGAGACCTTGAGGGGGGGGTGCGTTGGCCGCCATCTTGGTTAAAACGTGCCATAAGTCCGTTTTTGAACCTTGGCGCTTAAACGGTTATCAGTATGCCTAAAATGTCTATGCAACGTATGAAGAACATAAAATTGTCTACAATATTTCCATACACAATACATCTGTAAGTCTTACAGGTATAAAGATACAGGGGGTGAAAAAGTGTATATTTTCTTATATCATAAGAATTTTATTTATTAGCTTCAAAGTTTTGTGCTTCGAGAAGCACTTTCTTAAAAAAATATTTTTTTTCTATGAAAGCGTATATGTTTTTTGTCAAATCTAAATTCATTATACCTGAATTGATCGATTGCTATACTTGACAACGCCTAGTAGTATTTTATGATGAGTAATAGAACATTGATTTTGTGTGTGAGACTTACTACTTTCACCCCCTCTATAAGCGCTCCAGGGGTGAATTCAACTTTTGAATATCTTATAAGAATCATTAGAATATGACAAAACTGTGGTAGAGACGTCATTTCCTTATCTCGAAGCACAAAACTTTGAAGCTAATAAATAAAATTCTTATGATATAAGAAAATATACACTTTTTCACCCCCTGTATCTTTATATCTGTAAGACTTACAGATGTATTGTGTATGGTAATATTGTAGACAACTTTATCTTCTTCATACGTTCCATATAAATTTTAGGCATACTGATAACCGTTTAAGCGCCAAGGTTCAAAAACGGACTTTTGGCACCTTTAAACCAAGATGGCGGCCGCCCCCCCCCCCCCTCAAGGTCTCAATCTAGTATTTTAATTACCACCCCAACCTACCAATTACCTACCAATAACCATTAAAATATTTTCTACTCCACCTTTTGTAAGGCAATGTATGGAGATGATTCCCCAATGATTGGATTAATATAGGATAGGTATTAGGTACCGCCGCTGTACTCCCGCAGCTTGGCGGTAACTTATTGTAGATTGTGTCATAAAGGAGCAAAGTGACATTTTTACGGCGAGGGCGTTACATTTAGGCGGTTATCAACTTATCACACGATGCGGTTTCCGCATGCGGCGACGGTGTGTGAGCGAGATAGCGCTGTCTCGTACACAGGGGCGGGACGCGGCCGCTAAATGAACCGACCCAAACGTAGCATGAGTACCTACTTACGTAAAACAGCATTCTGAGCGTAGACAGGAATTCAAACGTTAGCGCTCAAGAAATGTTGGTGCCACGTGAACAAATATGAGGATTTTAACCACTATCATGATTCGTTCCTGTCATCATTATCATCCTATCTTACCAACATCACGTAACTACGATATTTGGACACAACAGACGTAAAAAAATGATGTAAAATTCCTCAACAGAAAAGTGCCACTTTGATCCTTCCAAACCGGAAATCATGGATTTACCTAAGCGGCCACCGCAGCCAACTAGACTAGAGAAATCACCCCGATTGAGAGGTTAAGGTACAAATGCAGCCCCTCACAGCTCAGACAACTCAGTGCCTCGGGAACATTACTACCAGCAACACAATACGTATAATTACCTAAACCTTAGTCCCAAGGTCCAGTAACGTATGAATATGATATTATCAACTTTCACATACCTACAGTAATGCACATAATAGAGAGGCACTATTTAAAATCATTAAAATATTATTTACATAATTGGTATAAACTATAAGAGAAACATAAGAACACTAAACACAGTATAAAATATGAAACAAACACAACAAATACAAATATTACCATTATTGTACTAGATACTAACTACATGAATGCTAAGACTTGCAAATTGCAAAATATATCAATACGATCAGCGAAGATATCGATGTCGTTACATTCTATTAGAATATGGTTTAGGACCGTTCTTGCTCTAGCGGTGGGAGCGTTAGCACTGCACTGCGTACGCGCTCCTCCGGCTATTTGAATTGTCTATTATAGGTTTCTCCCGGTCTAGTTATACAAATTTAAACAAACCTTTCTTAAACTTAAAGGCTTATTAACTCTGTATATGTTCAATTACAGATTTCCAATTTAGCTACGATGAGAATTGCGACAGCAATGGCATGCCGGTTATAACTTTAGAAGTAATGTCAGACAGCTCCAACATGGAACTATGCCCCGATGGCAACTCGAGCGACGCACCATCTAGCGCGCCTGAACCAGACTCGCAAGACCCCGGCGTTCACTTCTTAACCATAAAAACAAGTCAATCAGAAGACACATCCGACATGGAAAATTCAGATGAAAAGGAACAAGATACTAATGAAGACTCAAAGAGAAACGAACTCCTGGAATACATGACCAGGAACGACGGAAGCGTTGTGTGCAAGCTGTGCGGAGAGATTCTGCAAAGCCGGACGCATTGGTACAGACACAAGTATAAAAGACATGTCATACAGCCGTTGAATCCAGCACCACTTTTCCAATGCGAACAATGTCTTGTGTTCTTTAAAAGCAGGAAAGGTAGGAATATAACGAACTTATCTATTTATAACTAGAGATATATGCTATTGTATTATATGTTATTTGATATTGTTTACTGGATTTTCACTGTTTCTTTTGCCTTGCACCTACTCATACAATTATTTTCTACTAGATTAACGCCTAAGGTTCTCTGGAAGAGATCGCTCTCTAGCGATAAGATCGCCTGTTGACTGCCTCTACTTTTAATCTGTGTACTGTACTGTTATATGTTATTGAGGTGTGCAATAAAGAATGTTTGTATTGTATTGTATTGATATTATACTAAGGGCCTGTTTAACAATCTCCAGATAAACTTATCTGCCAGTTAAAATTATTGCTATCCTTTTCTCCAGTCATATAAAAGAAAGGGACAGCAAACATTTATCTGACAGATATGCTTTAACTGGAGATTGTGAAACAGGCCATAAGGGCTTGTTTCACAATCTCCAGATAAACTTATCTGCCAGTTAAAATTATTGCTATCGTTTTCTCCAGTCATATAAAAGAAAAGGGCAGCAAACATTTATCTGACAGATATGCTTTAACTGGAGATTGTGAAACAGGCCATTAAATAACAATTTTACTATGGGCCTAGTTTTTAGTTTTAAGCAGACACTGTCAGTAATAATGACATTATTTACTCATTCTTTTACTTATTCCTTCTCATTCTCCATATACATAGAAAAGGACGGGTACAGAAATAATGAATTATTACTGACAGTGTCTGGCCCGCTTTATGCACGCTCTAGCGAAATCTGAGTGTCTATACTTTAGGGCCGGTTGCACCAGACCATCTGTTAACGTAACGTCATCGTTAAAAAATCTTGTATGAAAAGTTTGACAGTTTTCTATGGGATGACAGCTCCGTCGCCATAAACGTTGATCAGCTCGTTAGTTCTGCATGGTGCAACCCACCCTTAGTGTCTATGTCGCAGCCGGATAGTATAATCCGCCGTATTACATTACGGCTAGCTGTACTGTAATCAAAAACGGCCGTTTCGAAATGCGGCGGTTCAACTATTAACCGGATTGTCATTGCGATACGTTCTTCAATAAGGCGGCTCACGTTTAGCCGCATCGTTATCGCTTTCAATTAATTCAATATAACCAATTCCTACCCATCCTTTTAAAAATAGGCTAGTATTTAAAGCAACAAAAAAAACCTACCTATCCTATCCTATTAAAAAACCAGCCAAGAGCATGTCGGGCCATACTCAATGTAGGGTTTCGTAGTTATCGGCCCGTCACAAAACACCCAATCATGGTCGTATCCGTCATTTTGCGGCACTTACGTCCTTTTACAATGCGTTTTTGATTTATAACTCAAAAACGTCTGAACCGATTTATTAAATATACTTAGTTTTCATTTAAAGTACTTATAGGCTTCACTTTCTTAATTTTTTCCAAATATTTTGGACCCACGGTTCAAAAGTTCGATAGGAGGACGCCGTTTTTTAGGGTTCCGTAGTCAACTAGGAAACTATAAAGGGTTCCTAGTTGATTACGGAACCCTAAAAAAGACTAGTATTTAGAGGCGCCACAAAAAAAACAAAAGCTGTCAAAGCTGCATGCGGCTAATGGCTCGCTGTATTACTAGTGTCCGACCGAAACACGATTTTTCGCCGAAACCGAAACCGAATATTCGGTTTTTTTCTCATTTCGGCCGAAACCGAAACCGAAATTTATTGAAGACGTATCAAAATTACTGTACAAATCGTAAGGAAAAGGTTATTGCAAGGATTTCTTATATGAAAACAGTTACTTTTTTTGTTAAACAAAATAAAAAACGTTCATTTTTAATGAAAATAGATATAATTAGATTAATAAAATCAAATCTTTAAACTTTTAAACAAGGTTACCTAATTAATATAATATCTGGACAAAGTCAATTGTAAGATAAATCACAGCTTAAACATAAAGACTCCAGCTTTGAATTGAATATAACTATTTAAAATGTTTATTCATAGATGTTAACGAAATCACACATCAGAACAATTTTATCGAATTCAAACTTAACAAGTTATTATTTATTTACGAACAGAAAAAAAAACTTACTAAAATTCGATCTAATTATTTTTTTTAGAGTATTAACTTTTCTTTTCTGTTTACCAACCCTAGCATAACTATGACTAACGTACAAATTTAACTATTCTGTCAATAGGTAGGTATTACTTGGTAAGAGTAGGTCTTCAATTAATTGCGGCAAATAAATAAGTTCTGCCATTTATAACTTAATAAGTTAAGTTATTTACTTGTTATTTAAAATAACATACCTACCTACATATGTAAGGGATAGTAATAGGGTTAATAAGGTATTCTTTTACTGCAGTTATCAAGACTTCACTAATTCGCGGCATAGGTATTATATTATTCAAAACAAACAACCTATTCTTATAACGTCTAAACTAAAATATCAAACGAATTGTTCATTAATCTAACAATCCTAATATCAAACGTATAGTTCATTAATCACAGCATAGTAATGCAGTAACAGATTCTAAAAAGTAAATAATAATTTAATAAATAAACAACACTCACTATATTTTGTCGCGCGCCACGTGGTCACAGAAGAGATTCATACAGAATGGCCACGCTCCGCCCCGCCCCGATTCGAATTACCTCACTCCGCGGCGGCCGTTTGGTAGGCCGTAGGTAGGCCGTCAGCTGGTCGGCAGCGCGTCGAAGAAACAACGCAAAATGTCGCCGTACAAGGTGTATTGTCATGTTAATGGGTGTTTAGAAAGTAATTACATACAATAAGGAAATAAGTATTTTTTCGGTCGAAATAACTATTATGCTTAATCGCAAGTAGCACATGAATCCATGACGATATAATACATGATATGACGCATATTTTTGTTGTTCAAAGTAGAAAAAACGTGTCATTGATGAACAATTTTTGCAGTTATTTTTATCTATATTACTTATTTACCAAAAATATTATATCATGGAAACAAAATGTGCGGCGTTGCCACTGCTGCACTGTTGCCAGCTCGCGCGCGCGTCTCGGCCGCGAGCCGCGACCTTGTCAGGTTATAGAACGTAGACAAGAGGGTTTTACCGCGAAATTTGAAAATCAAAATTTCGTTATCTGCATATCGTTCGCTCGTATTATGAGCAAGTGCGACAGAGAGGGAGGTAACTAAATTTCCATGTTCGCGGTGGGCCCGCAGTGGGGTTCGTTAGCTCTCGTCAAACCGTCCAATTATTGGAATAGCCAGGCCTATAACCGCTTGCTATAAATCTTCTTTCGCTCGATCGTCTATTTGCATCACTCTCTTTCGAATAGGCAAGAACGATAGAGACGGAGATGTAATGTGAAATAGATAATTATTTATTTTTAATATAACCTTACTTAAATTACAAAATAATTTATTCAAATATAAATTGTCAACAGCAACAGACAGAAAAAACAATAAACAAAACTCTAACATTATGACTAATCTACTCAAAAAGTCCCCCACGAGTTGTCCCCGGTGCAAAAGTTCCCATCACGCTAGCCGCGTTACCACGTTGAATGGCTATGGACAACCTGGACTATGGACTACTTAAATTTATCATATTTGATTCTTTTTACGAATTACGAACAATGACAAGTGGCTCAACAATCCAAGTTCGTGACTGTACATAACCGTTGTCATTTTACTCCTTTAGTCCACCTAAGCATTCGCATGCGAAACAGTACCGACAAGGACACAACTATCTCAACTCGCTGTAGACTGAGTGAGACGTTACGACATCGACAGCGGAAACTAGAAAAATAATTGAATGACAGCCCTAATAATATACGCACACATTGAAGCGTGTACAGACGTTCCGTGCACACATAGGCGCTCAAAACAGCTTTGTAGTATGGCGTGTCCGCCCTGTGACGTGGTTCTCAAACAAACGTCGCCGGTCCCAGCTGGGCCGGCCGCCGATGCATTACCTATACCTACCCGGCCGAGCGCGCCCGAATTAATGCCCTGGTTACACCTACCGAGTACCCTGGTTACACTCACCAAGTGACTAATTCTGAGAATTAGTCACTTGGTGAGATTCAAAAATCGCACTCCAGGGCATAAGCCGAGCGCTCCCGATGCGAGAGCCGCGAGAGGCCGCGAAGTAATTTCGGCCCGGCCGAAGGTTTCGGCCGGATTCTGGCCGAAACCGAAACTTCGGCCGAAATCACTTTTTTGGCCGAAATTGGTCGAAACCGAAACTTCGGTCGGACACTATGTATTACATTACGTCTAGCCGAAACTGCCAAAGCGGCGGCTTATGACACGCTGTATTACATTAAGATGATTGTCGCCGGAGTGTCCTTGAGCGTTTGGGCGCTCTCTACCGGCGCCACCCGCGTACCCCTCTCATTGCGATCGTGCGTAAATCCACCGCGATGCACCGCAACAATGTTCAAAGAATATGACTTTACTCAGAGACGCGCCTCTGAGTAAAGTATTTATTTACTTTGTGTTGATAATTAATATTAAATTTGTATTTATTTCACCGACATAGTAAAGTTTTATTAGGGTAGTCAACGCGCATGTGAATCTTCAGAGGTTGCAGGCGTCCATAGGCTTTATAACTGCTTTCCATCAGGTGGGTCGTATGCTTGTTTGCCAGCGTCGTGGTATAACAAAAAAGCTTTTTTTCCTTTATTCTTACATACATTGAACTCTTAAATAAATATCAGCAATTTTTTATTAGAATCGCAATCAGGCTTTGCTCAGTGATAGTTAGTACACTGAAATTTGGTATGAGTATGTGTTTTAATTACGCCTACAAAGTGGTAAAACAATAAGTATCTGAAACACATTGTTGGATAGGTCTTTCAAGAAGAATAAGGCTTCAACAACTTTTGGACAAAACGAATACTTTCGTAAATAATAGCTCCGAAAGTAAAACATGCTCTTCGATTTTTGACCCGTGGGTCCAAAAAAATGGAAAAATTCCTGGAAGTGAGGCCATTGAAATACTTATCACGTATTTTCAATAAAAACTATATGGAATAAAATCGGTTGAGCCGTTTTTGAGTTATGCCTATAGTAAAATAACGTAAGTGTCACAAAACATCTCTTTTTAAACTACCTTTTGAATGGATGTATTGTAACAGGCCGGCAACTACGGATCCATACACTGAGCATAGCCCGCCATTCTCTTGGCCGGTTTATATCCTTTGCAGTTTACTTCGCAATTTCTTGATTTGATAAATTAGTATAACATTAAATATAGTGTTTAACATTCGTTTAGAACACGGTATATTCTTAAGTAAATATGTTTAAATAAATTCGGTCCTTTGGAGTTTTTATTAAATTGATTATTATAGTCTATTGTATTGCAGTACTAGCAGATTTCCGCAATTCGACGACTAACGCCTATTTTGCGTGATGCATTAGTCTACTAAAACATAATAATTGTAGTTTATTTACATGACCAAATTTGTTTTCAGAGCATTATGAGATTCATGACTTTTGTTTTTTTCCTCCATTTATATTTTATTTGTTTTTTACTTGTATTATAATCTAAATAAAATACACTTTTTATACGAACGTACATGGACATGCATACGAGAACATTATCTTAAAAGATAAAACGTCTATACTTTATTGTTTCTGGGAAGACACTTTATGTCCGCATCGCATGAACCCTCTGCAGTTATTTAATCTTTAGGCACAGTAACTCCGATATTATTGCTCACGGGCCAATCACAAGTATACGTAGTACAAGGGAAGCACGGAGCGACGAGCGATACAGCCTCCTCGTCTCAAAGCTAGCTCACGACATAGCCTAATTATACAGGTCAGTTAAATTTTTGACACCTCGTGACGTCAGTGACCACACTGACGTCATCAGGGAACGATGCGGTTCTCAAACTTTTAAAATAGGGAAAATTATTTAATAGAGGATTACCTCTATTATTAGTAATTATACTAGACATTATAATAAGAATGCAAATTAAATGCCGTGCCATTAAAAAACAAATCATTGGGTATATCTATACAACACCATACCAAGGGTGAAGTGTGCATCTCTGTCAAAAAAATTGAGTTTGACATTTAGTATCCGATACGTTTCCCTTAAAGAGAACTTGTCATGCGTTAAGAAGGGACAACATGATTCGTAACGTCAAAGAAGGAGCTCAGTATCAGGACTATCAGGGATATTACGGATACTGATTTTTTGACATCCGCGGATGCGGATATTAAAAGGCTCACATCCCTGGAATACGGATGCGGATGTAAGATAAGTACACAAAAAAAACTAATATTAAAGTTTTGTACTTCTCACATTATACAAAGCCCTTCGCCCTACAATAGCATTTCAACACTAAAATCAAAACAAAACAAACTCGTCATTTCTTGTCGCTATCCGTCAAGGACATAGAGCTCGATTGACGAATCACGAAAATGTAACAATATTCCGATTGGGTAATGGTGAAATTACCTACGTTACTTTACCTAGCACGTGCGCCGTCGTAGAGACGTTCCTGTACCGACTTGTTCCACATCTGCATCCGCATGAGCTCCGCATCGATTTGATGCGGAGGCGGATGCGGATTTTGAAAATGATGCGGAAGATCCGCGGTTTCCACAAACCACAATTTCCACAAACCATAGACAATTTTCCGCACAGTATTGAATATTATCTACTTATGGTGTCCCTATGACGGAATTCATGGCCGGCCATAAACTGTTATAGTTTTGAAGGGGCACCACACATTAGAGCGGAATTTAGCTATTCCTAAACAAAAGCGGAAATTGGGCTATGGTAGCGGAAATTTGTCTATGGCCTCCATACAAAAATTCAGCCTACCATAGACAAATATCCGCTCATAAATATGTTACTAAAGATTAAAATGTAATTCCATTACAATTACAACGTAACTTATAAAATATTTTAGCGTAATTCCACATTCAGTGCGTTGGTATGAAGTTTTACAGGCAGTTACACTACACCAATATTTATTACGAGCAACTATTATTATATACATTATATATCTATCAAATATTTGGGAATCTCAGACAAAAATGAAACGGCGTGATAAGTTTAAAAGAAACAGAGATAATACAATATGGCCGTCTGTCAGTGTAATACTCGCCAAATAGTTGTATTGCCACAATGTTAAAAAAAAGTCCTCATTAAATTACATGCCGTAAATGAATTGCCAACTAAAAGTATTATATTAAATTACCTAAATTTATATGAAGCTTATTTTAGGTATAAAATAATTAAAAAACACAAAATAAACTTAGTAACGGCACGCTAACATTTTTGAACATGAATAGTGTATTAATTAAACTCCCTGACTGAATTGAAGATGTTAACGAATGGCATCATTATGTGACGTAGGTGAGGTCTTTTCGGACGAGCTGTCAAAAATTTGAATGACCTTTATAATTAGGCTATGGCTCACGACTGCCAGCAACGCCGTTTTCGAGCTACCAACGCACGAAATGTGGAATTATGATCAAGTTGTTTAAGAAAATTTAAATATCCTACGTTGCGTTTGTAGTGTTCTGTAGTACATATTTTTTAGTTCAACAATATTTTAAATCGAATAAGCCGTTCAGTAGAGATATAAGCAAAATTAACTGTAAAACGACATTTCGTTACATTTAAATAACGGAGAAACTATACGTTACACGAGTTATTCAAACGTTGCAAATGTTGTACATGAAATGGTAATTAACATACTTATATTTTTTTCAAATTTTTTGAATGACTCGTTATTGAGATATATCCCTTAGAAAGTAACAGTTTTCGGCCACATTCAGCGCCTAGCGCCTTAAGCCGTGTTGAAGAACGTATAGCGCCGAATACATTCCGGCAGATTTTTATTCAGCCGTATTCAATCCGGCTAATTGTTGAACCGCCGCATTTCAAAACAGCCCTGTTTTTGAAAACGGCCAGATGTAATGTAATACGGCGGATTATACGTCACCACATCTATACGAGGTTGGTGTAGCACCCAGAGCTATTTACACTTTCAAATAATTACAATCTTTAGATGCTTTAACTTTGTTATAGAGATATAAATCTACAGATGTATGAATATTATTGATTGTGAATATATCAATTAACTTAGCTTAGTGAATGTTTGTTTATGTTTCTGCCAGGCTTACTTCACTCACACTAAATATAAATTTCAAATATTCAACATTTGAAATTTATACATTAAGAATAAAATGTGTTTCACTTTTATTACTTTTATTTTTAACTTCTCGGAAAAAGAAGTGTCGCGGTTTGTACTTACATATTTACAGAGTGCAACTGTTTAAGTATTTACAGGTGATTATTCCGTCAATATAAAAGATATTACCTAAAACCTTTGAAATAATATTGGCAGTAGGGTGATTATGTTAGGTTGGTTAGGTTAGGTGGCAGTGCCAGTTTACCGTCCGCCTGAACAAACTGCTACTGCTACAAATATACGGGAAAAACTTTTTAAGGTCAACAAATTTTCTATTTATAGTTTATGATTTACTAATTTTTTTCAATTTTAATCTTTAATTTTGGAAAACCTTGAATTTAAATATATAAATAAGTATGAATGGAAAACTGACCAGTGGTGAACAAAAACTAGCACAATCACCCTACGTTGTCCAATGAGTGAAATCAATGAAATAACTTTTTTTTTAATAAAGTAATATATAATAAAATAATAAACTAATAAACTACAAATACCCTAAATAGTCAAACGCTTTTATACATTTAGTACGAATACTTTGGTTAAGCGGTTTAATTTGTCTACTATCGTCATCTTCCTAGCGTTTTCTCAGCTCTTTGCCTCGGCTCAATTAAGCATGGGGTATGATCGGCAACCCAATATAATTTGAGTAGGCACTTGTTTTACAAAAGCGGCTCCCATTTGACCTACCCAAGGTTGAATAAGGCAATTACACACCTATTTAATTGGGTGAATATCAATTTTCGTTCGAAATTTTCTAATTTCTGTGGCGTAATGTTTTTTCATGGTGTTACGATATTGATAAACATACCTAATAAAGGACTCATATTTATATAAATAAAACGAATTCTACCTTAATATTGACCTAGGAGTTTTATGTTTTAGCAGTTTCAAAATTACATTTCCGAAGAAAATAGAATGGCACCAAAGAAATTATAAAATATGCCAAAGAAATTAGATATTTAAGAGATGCTCGTTCGAGTTTTATATGCTGGTGGTGGTTTGTTATATTTATTTGTCATGGGACGGTGGGAACATTAATTGTAACCAAAGAACGGGTAGGTTTTTATAAAGGATGCAACCGATTGGAGTACATAAAACGTCTCGCCTACTAAGAGGACAAAATCCGTGCTTGCAAAATCTCTTACTGATCGAGCTGTAACGCGCTAGTTTTGTATATTCCGCACTCGGTAGCCCCCAATAGGAGCAGTCGTAAATTTTCTGTAAAAAAAACCTATTTTTTATTTTACAGCTTCAAATGTAGGATTTAAAAATATGATTTATCCCAATAAAAAAAATTGCAACGCGTAGCTACTTGATTGTCTTGGCGACTCTCCAAAGAATCATTCAAAAAATCATCGTGGCTTAAGGATCAAATGACGGTCTCTGACCATTTCACTGTTGTCGATATCTTAGAATATTGAAAGAAATCTTCATAAATACGATAAATAAGACGAAATTTACAGTGGCAAAACTAGCTTATTTTTATTTGACAAAAATAATTCACGCATAACTATTAAACTTGGATAAAATAAAAGTTATTCTTAAGCATTTAAAAAACCTCTTAAGTAGTATCTAATTTCAATGGACTAATTTTAATTTCTTTCGGACCTAATGCCCAAGAAATTCGAAGAAATTCGCGCCAACGAAGTTAGAAAAGCACACAAAATATATTTTTTATCCGTAACTATTTAACACATGGATTTGATTTACAAGTACAGGTATATAGTAAACAGTAACATGCGTGCGCTATAAAAATATAAAAAAATACAAATCATATTAGACTTGAAACAGCTATACAATTATTATTTTTTTAAATCTAACCATACACAGGTTTTAAACTCTTTGGGTGTTTTAAAGCAACCGAAAGGGTGCCGGATTATTATTAAAGAATTCCTTAGGTAGCAAGATAGCATTATCTAAGACTGAACAAGTACACCGAAGAAATGTGGTGTTTTTTGGTGGGACAAAATATGTCAGATGGTAACTTTCGATTAATCAGCCAAAAAAATATATTGTGATGTGTATGAATAATTTAACAGCCATACTAAATGGTAAGACTTTTAGGGAGGATATTTTCCCCCGAAACTGAGTATGTTTTATCGTTTGAAAATAAAAACACGGTGGCCAAAGAGCTTAGGTTTTTTAGGTATGCCATTTTTTTTAATAACTTCAGTATCAAAATCTGACATTCTCAATTATGAATATATTGCTATTTAGATTGATCTTCAGCCACAAAAAAAGTGAACTGTTTTGACTGCATATTTCAAAAGTTAACACGCTGAGACAAGTGCAAAGCATGAAAATTGATATTCACCCAATTACTGTCTGAACTATAACACTCTGTGTAGGAACTAAAGAATCGGAGAATCCTACGACACTTCTCTTACCGCCAGGACAGTCTACCAATGTAATTATGCCTCCTATAGCTTAGAGGTTAGTGCAAAATTTCGACAAATCATTTTTTCTAGGCTACATTGGGCACCTATCGAGCAGACATAGTGAGATATTGACCGACCCAAGTCCCACAATAACGAGAACTGTGCCAGAGGTGACCGAAAAGCTGCCGATGTTCCCAGTAGAGGTGAAACGGGAACCGGAGACCGAGGAGGCCCCGCACGCCGCCGCCCATGCTATCCAACCAGCATCTGTTAAACACGCACTGAGTAAAACTGAATCAAAAAGCAGAGCAAATAAAGGGAGCAAAGGTCAGTAGTATCAATAGTCAGTACCACTAGTAGTATAGTAATAATAATTTATTTGACTTTTACCTATGTTATGGTGCGCCCAGATACGCTTATGCACTGATTGCGCGCCATTCGCATGTTTTTCGCATTACTACATATTACTAAAGGCGCAGAAAGGAAAGACGAACACTACAGTTTACGTAGTACTATTAGTTATTCTGTGAGTTTACTTCAATGTTAATGTGTATTAGGGTACAAACCTTACATAGTTCTTATAGCAATAAACTGTTCAAAGATCGATTCAGAAACTCAAACCTTGGGCATAACTCTCCACTTTTATAGATTTATCCATTTGTATAACCATCTCCCGAAATCTGTGGGAGTGGATTTACTCAGTGACAGTCTCGAAGGAAAAGAAAGTTGTTAAAGTATTTCAGGTCCCAGGACTCTGGGAGTCGATAGTGTGCACGCAAAGAAATTGTTTTTTTTTATTTTATAAATATCTTTTTCTTTTTCCTTTTGCTTGTTTCGACTAAAGGACTACTAATACACACTACTTATAAATTATATAATTTACTTTAATTTAATTACTTTATGTTCAAAAAGTGTTGTTTATAATTAATTATAGTCCATAAACCAATACAGTTGCCACTACTTGCAGTGGTTCTTAACCTTTCAGTGCTAAGGAACCATCTGGCGAAATTACTGTTATGATATCAACTGCAGTGGTTCTTAACCATTGGTCCGCCACGGACCAATGGTTAAGAACCACTGTTTTACTTGTATCTACAAAATATTGTGTGAGTGTGGACTGAGAGACCACTTGGTTTTTAATGGTTTTAGTAAGTGGAAAATTTAGTAGTAGTAGCGAATTACTTAGTAAAAAAATCCTGGAATTCGTAAAGAATTCACTAAAAAGTTATACAGCCAAAGGTGTGGTCCCTCATTTCACACACTGAACCTTCCACTTCTGGGCAAGTATTTAATATGCTGGCTTATTTTGCTGTTACAGATTTATTAAAAACATGTTTAAACACATTCGTAATGACCGAAACGTAATTTGGCAATGATTATACACTAAAGCAGTCTTCCTTCTTTGGTCCCTGAGAGACCACATAAAATAAATAATAAATCGGTACATTTGTACAAAAAAAATCATTTTTCTTTGCAACCTTTAGTAAAAATCGCAAGGAAGATTATAAAAGTTAAACACAAGCACAACTATTAATCAATTTCGTCAAATTTATATTTGTTTGTGGTCCCTCAGTTCACACACTATGAATTAATAAAATAATTAAAATATCCTAAAATATAAATAAACATTATGGAAAGGTTTGTCGTACTGAGGTTTTGCTAAAAAGTTTGACTACATATATATATTTTTTTAACGGGATTGATGGCGTATTATATAAATTGCTTTTTAATATTTCCTTAGCAGAGTGTTTATTAGGGTGTCCACACAATGAAAAGCATTTACTAACGTGAATCATTTTTAAATTCAACTTTTTAAATTTGCTTACTAACATTAAATGGACCAAGGAAAAACTGCATACAGCCAACTACATTTTAGATTCTGTAAGCATAATTACGAAATTAAAAACAAACTAAGTATATGGTATCAGATTTGGTGCGGTAAAACATGTAGCTCGAATATACTTGCACCGCGTATTATGTTTAAAAAATAAAAAGGCGGTAAATTAACTTGAATTGATGTGTTTGGTTTGTTATTGCTGTGTAATAGGCAAATTAGTATTATGTTGCAATGGATTTGTTATTTATACTCCTGTTTTCCGCGTTGTTTATCTGGTAAGTACCTCCTTTAAGCAGCATTATATTCTATTAGTATGGTTTGTCATTTACCAGTTGATGGTAGTAAATCACTACAAGGCACTTTTTTATATATCAGATATTTGCATTCGAATCATAACAACATGTTTTATTACAGTAACACAACTGCCATCGGTCGACCACCAAAAGTATCTTATGAACAGCAAAAGAAAATATTTACAAAATACGCTAAATATTTGCAAGATTGCGACATTAAATACAACAATCCAATATTTACAATAATTTCGAACGAACTTGACCATAAAATCACCAATGGCTTTATATTTAGCATTCAACCGTCAACGAAAGGCAACTTGTGAAAAGGCTAATAACGTTGAAGAAAATAAATATTTATTATCTGCGTGTAGCACTAACAAAGTCATCGGAATCCGAAATCATAAATTACGAATTGAGTTCGAAATCATTTTCATTCAATCTTGATGTATACGATTGGAAGAAAATACAACCAATGACAGGGTTTAAGAAGACAAGTGGTACTGCATCTTACAGAACGTACAAAACATTACCAAAATAGAAATGGAGTTGTATGATAAAAGAAAAAATCTGGTCTAATTCAAAACTACCCTGTACATTGACTTTAAAAAAACATACTATACGTAATGATTACTTTTAGTTATCTGGTAAATGTTCACAGTGTGGTACAGATATTGTTATAATATAACAACTCAAGAAAAAACTGATAAAATTATCACAATTTTATGTAAGGTCTCCAATTTTAATAGCTCATTTAAACATAACCTTAATATAAAAACAAAACTGACTCCTTACAGGAGAAGACAACTTGCAAAGGAATTACATATCTATATCTATCACAATCTAGTACGTTGGTTCGCAACAAAATGGCTTCAGAACTAATACACGATAATGAACATGTATCATCTCCACCAGTGATTCCTTCATCGTTAGCTTTCCGTAAAATTAATAATTAGTAAATGCTTTACATTGTGTGGACACCCTAATAAACACTCTGCTAAGGAAATATTAAAAAGCAATTTATCTTATATAATACGCCATCAATCCACGTTAAAAAAAAAATATATGTAGTCAAACTTTTTAGCAAAACCTCAGTACGACAAACCTTTCCATAATGTTTATATTTTAGGATATTTTAATTAATTTATTAATTCATAGTGTGTGAACTGAGGGACCACAAACAAATATAAATTTGACGAAATTGATTAATAGTTGTGCTTTTGTTTAACTTTTATAATCTTCCTTGCGATTTTTACTAATGTTCGCAAAGAAAAATGATTTTTTTTTGTACAAATGTACCGATTTATTATTTATTTTATATGGTCTCTCAGGGACCAAGAAGGAAGACTGCTTTAGTGTATAATCATTGCCAAATTACGTTTCGGTCATTATCATTACGAATGCGTTTAAACATGTTTTTATTAAATCTGTAACATCAAAATAAGCCAGCATATTTAATACTTGCCCAGAAGTGGAAGGTTCAGTGTGTGAACTGAGGGACCACACATTTGGCTGTATAACTTTTTAGTGAATTCTTTACGAATTCCAGGATTTTTTTACAAAGTAATTCGCTACTACTACTAAATTTTCCACTTACTAAAACCATTAAAAACCAAGTGGTCTCTCAGTCCACACTCACACAAAATATTGACATGATTATGGATTGTTGAGTGCGTGCCAGTAAGTTGACAGACTACGTTGTATCGTTGACGTTTTAATGTAGAATTAGCGCAAAGGTAAGCATGCTTATTCAAGTATACGAATGGGCATTTCAGATAATCGAAGTAAAGAAGACTGGGAAGAGAAACGGTATCGAGAGGAGAAATTGGTGGCAGATATCATCGACCGCGTCAAGAGAGAATGTGAAGCGCAAGGGGGCAACGGCGGGGCCCGGCGAGGCTACACGCGGCGCACCACCGTCATGCACTCGTAGCAGCCCGCCCAGCCCGGCGCGGGGCTGCCGTCGACCTAGGGCTTTCTCAAAGGTTCCGTACCAAAAATACAGAAGATAATAAAGTAACCATTATTTGTAATAGCGCTGATGTCAGTGACGGTTAATAGTCGTCACGTTCTCATTTCAAAATCGAGTACCTACCTACCTAAGTACGTACGAGTACTCGAGACTAACCGTCATCGTCAACACTGCCGCTAATTATAATGGGTCCTAATTTTACTTAAGTACTTACTTAATCAGTTCCTTGTAAGAGTGCCATTTAAAAAGTTCGAGATCTCCCGTGTTACACACACTGTTTTTATCACACTTGCGGAGAAAGAGACCGCTACACCCTAAGATAAACATAATAAGAAAATAAGGAACAAATATTAGTCAAGCATTACGTTTATTATGTTTTTATTACACTTATACTGTTATAAGCATTTTTGATTGAATTTGCTTAAATTCAAACAACTAATAAAGAGCTTTTACAAATAGGATTGTAACTATAAATGAATTATAACATTGCGCCAAAACATTGGTTTGAAGATTGATTTACAAGAAATATGCGATCAAGTATACTCATAGGAACACTACTATACTATCTATATACTTTTAGTCATTGTTATTGCTGATAATTTATTTTAAAATCAATTGCGTTTTATTCGTATCTCACATTAGTTTTCAACAAAATGAAATTTGTATTTTTAAAGTTAATTATTTTTATAAAGTACTAATAAAAAAATATAGTCCAAGAGCTATTTAAGCAAGTTGGCACTTAAGATGTAAACAAAGGGACAAGTTCGAAAAAAAACTTAAATTGGCAATATCTCAGAAACCGTCCAACTTTTACTTAGGCCATGTTAGGTTGGTTCCGTTCCTCTTGGGTCGACGTACCTCCGGTATCAGGGTGACCTGTAATTTTTGGGGCATGTATGTAAGTCCCAATGTTTCAAAAACCTTGGGAGTAAATTCAATCTTTTACGGTCACTGGACCGTAAATGCAGATTGCTGCATGATGCGTTGAATAACACTCTTTTTAAGCGAGTGTGATAAAAATAAATAGTGGCACGACATTTAGGTACAAAAATTACCTTACGGGGATACTCCTAATCGTTACTACCAGGCCTACCGCGGTGTATTCGTTGTGATTATGAATTACAGTACTTTGGTACTCAATGTTAGTGTGTAAGCAAACTGTGCCAATATATTTGCCAGTGTTGAAATTAAGGTGCCAAAATTTGTCCAGAATGTAAATAGCTTAGAGCGTAAGTAGATACCTAATGTGACGGAAGACATATGACTCAAGGCGCCTCTTACTAGTTTTATTTTATCACTAGTACCTATATAAACGGTACTATGAAACGTCTATGTTCTAACGAGCCCATGATTCCTAACGCCCGAAAGATGTCGTGTCTCTTCTAACTTCTAAAATTGTTATATATATGTTATGTAAGGTGTATTTAAAAATATTTAATAAATTAAATAACTTAGGTATATTTTGGGTATTTTATGTAATATATGTTTGTGAGAATGCTCAAAATCTTAAGGGATGTATTATTCTGTAAATTCCTTATTAAGAGTCCGGTAACGATTTAAAAACGAAAATCACTAATAATGAAATTACGCACATGGATTGCATTTAATAAGATAGATTGAAGTCTCGTTATAAAAAAAATACTTTTGGTTCATATATACTCATATTTAATACCCGAAAACTCAATTCTTACAGAGCTGGTTTAGTGATAGGACCTTGAGTGGATAGGCCGTTGTTTCGTGCAATCTTGTCGTTTGATTTTTTATGCCCCCTAATATTTTTTTATAATTTATGATCAAATAATGTCAAGTTATTTCTACATTTTTATTTTTGTGAATTTCCAAAAATATCACCCAAACTTTTACCAAACAATAAACCAATTTTTCATAAAATATTGTATCTAAACATACTCTTTTTTAAACAAAAATATTAAAATAAAAAAACTGTTCCACTTATTCCTCAGGCGACTCATTTTCCATCGTAATTATAATTTTTACATACTAGCTTAACTTAATTTTAATCAGTAAAAATAATTTCAAATCAGTAAAAATAACTGTTCTACTTATTCCTCAGGCGACTCATTTTCCATCGTAATTAGAATTTTTACATAGTAGCTTAACTTAATTTTAATCATAATGTATCTTTTTTCAAAAATCGTGAAACCGTTGTTAGATTACGGTGAATTATTTATTTATAAATGAAACATAAAATTTAAAAAAACTTATGCAATTTAAAAATAAACGATATTTAAAAATATGTATACAAACGAATTGTAGTTTTGTTAGCTACTGCCTACCTATAATAAAAGTTGAGAAAATCGAAAAAAAAAACATTACCGGACTCATTAACATTACTAGGTACCTACATACTTGTACTTAACCATGTCCTAAACAATAAACACCCTCAAAATACGATATGTTCTAAGATCTTGACTATAAATAAAATAACTCGTCCCTTTTCTATACATGCCTTACTAGCGAGGGGGGCAAAGAGGGTCTGGGCGCCGCGCCGGGCACAAAACAAGTTGCTCGGGCGGCACATGAGAGGGGCGGCAAAATCGGCATTAAGAGTAGATTGTTTGACAAGGGTTATATTTTACGAGGTGGTAATATGGCTTTTAGACCAGAGTAATGCATACTATTTTTCACTTCGATTGCGAGAAAATAAGATAAAAATACTTATTATTTACGCACAATTACTAAAGTAAGGTGAATTATGGTTTAACTGGACGGTCTTTTAATTTTTTTAACTTCTTTGACATACATAGATACAAAATATAAACACCAGGGGCGTATTTACCCTATGGCCAAGAGGGCCATGGCCCGGGGCGGCAGGCTGCCAGGGGCGGCGCGAGCCACCCGTGTTCTTGGTTTTGGGCACCTTTTTCGATGCTGAACTTCAGTTAGGTACTGGCCCATAAGGCCCAAGAAAAAATTATTTTGAACAAACAATTTCAAAACGCCACAATCTAAATAAACACGAAGGGCGTTATTTTGTACTTGTGCCGCCTTTCCATATCTGCCGTTACCATGTATCACATAAAGTAAACTGCAATTTTTCCTAAAAGGGACGACAATATACCCATGCCTGGTTATTTAACTAAGCTTCCGGTTTCAGTCAGAAAAACCTAATCAACTCAGTAAAAGCTGATCGTTGAGAATCCCCGATACAGACCCGTATCATAAAGTCGTCAAGTTACTGTGAATGGTAGTTTCGGTATGGGTAATGGTTGGGAAAGATGGATAGGCTACGACTACAAGCCTATTGGACCGGGCGGCCACCATATGATCACCATATGAGCAGTTGGAAACCTTATTCATCGAAAAGAAAAAAATAAATAGGTCACAAATCACTTGGTCGGACAGCTCTCAGCCTCGTCCGTTCCGTTTTCGGACACTTTTAGTGGTGCAATTTTTGGGGTTTTTATACCTCATCGAGTAGCACGATGAAACCAATCTCATTTGATAGCTAAAGTGATGGTAAATATTTTCAGTATTTTTTGGTCGGACAGCCCTCGGCCTGGCCCACTTCGTTTTCGGATACTTTTAGTGGTGCAATTTTTTGGGTGTTTTACCTCATCAAGTAGCAGGATGAATCCAACCTCATTTGATTGCTAAAGTGATGCTCTTTCAATATTTTTGGGTGCTTTTTCCGTCTGTAGCCAAAATGTACGGCCCTTAATAAAATTTGGTGTGTGAATAACTTTTATAACCCGCCATATGTTGGAGCACAAGAATTGTTTGAAAAAATTTTTTTGGGGGTGCACTCCATACATGTAACTATTGTAACTCTTTAATTTAAAAAAAACAAATGCGTTTTCAAAAATAAGTAAATGTTATTTTTTTATACCAGGGATCTTGATTTTATACAATACATATTTCATAAGATATTATACTATGAAGTTTTATTCTCTTTCTAGCTTCTAAAATATGCAATTAAAACATAAAAAATAAATACAGGAGATAGCTCTTATTAAAACACTCTTTCATGTAAAATTAATTTGAAAACCAAAACCAACCAGGCTGAGGGCTGTCCGACCAAGTGATTTACCGACCTACTTTTATAAGACTTTTACTTTTCGATTAATAAGGTTCCAAACTGCTCGTTGATGAGGTATGTGATCATACTGTGGCCGCCCGGTCTTTATACCACCATGACCTTACACATACACACGTTACCCGGTCCCATTACGCCTTTTGCACATCTTCGTAGTGGATCGATATCGCGGTAAAGCGCAGCACGTTTCGCCGCGAAACCAGAGCGGATCAAGAGCGAATCAATAACGGAATCAAAACCGCGGAACGACGTCGCACGAATTCGCACTTGTTTCGCTCTCGATCCACTGATGTTACGCGTCTTCACGTGTAGCGTTGTACCGCGGTGTCGATCCCGCTACGCAGATGTGCAAAAGGCGGGTGTTTTTTCAACATTTCACCTTACACTAAGGGTTCAGAGAGTGTCAAGAAAATTTTAATATTTTGTCCGTTTAAGTAACAGGGGCGGCAAATTTTTCTGGCCCGGGGCGCCAAATTTCCAAATACGCCTCTGATAAACACTGCGAATAAATGCCACAGACGACGGTATAATTAGCTCTTTAAACAGTTTAAACACGCTTTAAAACGCTTCCAAAAAAATTCAATCTTTTTTAATGATTGTGAAGTAGGAACTAAAACACCTCATGTTTTGAGAAATAAATTACGTTTCCTAATTGGTCGCTTTTAACATTGCTGTATTCTGATTGATTGATATTAAATACAATGTTTTTTTAAGGACTTAAATTATTTATACGCACCATTAAAGTATCTAGATACTTTCCGTATATACGTTCCGATTAATTTCGATATGTGTTGTGATTAGTGGATTTAATATGGCGAAGTGTTCCGATTGGTCAATTTAAAATGTTTTGTAAATCATAAATATGTATACATACTAGCCCTAGAGGCTAAATGTACTACTTTAGTCCGCCTTGGTAAGCATAATATAAATTACGTTTCGGTCATTATCATTACGAATGCGTTTAAACATGTTTTTATTAAATCTGTAACATCAAAATAAGCCAGCATATTTAATACTTGCCCAGAAGTGGAAGGTTCAGTGTGTGAACTGAGGGACCACACATTTGGCTGTATAACTTTTTAGTGAATTCTTTACGAATTCCAGGATTTTTTTACAAAGTAATTCGCTACTACTACTAAATTTTCCACTTACTAAAACCATTAAAAACCAAGTGGTCTCTCAGTCCACACTCACACAAAATATTGACATGATTATGGATTGTTGAGTGCGTGCCAGTAAGTTGACAGACTACGTTGTATCGTTGACGTTTTAATGTAGAATTAGCGCAAAGGTAAGCATGCTTATTCAAGTATACGAATGGGCATTTCAGATAATCGAAGTAAAGAAGACTGGGAAGAGAAACGGTATCGAGAGGAGAAATTGGTGGCAGATATCATCGACCGCGTCAAGAGAGAATGTGAAGCGCAAGGGGGCAACGGCGGGGCCCGGCGAGGCTACACGCGGCGCACCACCGTCATGCACTCGTAGCAGCCCGCCCAGCCCGGCGCGGGGCTGCCGTCGACCTAAGGCTTTCTCAAAGGTTCCGTACCAAAAATACAGAAGATAATAAAGTAACCATTATTTGTAATAGCGCTGATGTCAGTGACGGTTAATAGTCGTCACGTTCTCATTTCAAAATCGAGTACCTACCTACCTAAGTACGTACGAGTACTCGAGACTAACCGTCATCGTCAACACTGCCGCTAATTATAATGGGTCCTAATTTTACTTAAGTACTTACTTAATCAGTTCCTTGTAAGAGTGCCATTTAAAAAGTTCGAGATCTCCCGTGTTACACACACTGTTTTTATCACACTTGCGGAGAAAGAGACCGCTACACCCTAAGATAAACATAATAAGAAAATAAGGAACAAATATTAGTCAAGCATTACGTTTATTATGTTTTTATTACACTTATACTGTTATAAGCATTTTTGATTGAATTTGCTTAAATTCAAACAACTAATAAAGAGCTTTTACAAATAGGATTGTAACTATAAATGAATTATAACATTGCGCCAAAACATTGGTTTGAAGATTGATTTACAAGAAATATGCGATCAAGTATACTCATAGGAACACTACTATACTATCTATATACTTTTAGTCATTGTTATTGCTGATAATTTATTTTAAAATCAATTGCGTTTTATTCGTATCTCACATTAGTTTTCAACAAAATGAAATTTGTATTTTTAAAGTTAATTATTTTTATAAAGTACTAATAAAAAAATATAGTCCAAGAGCTATTTAAGCAAGTTGGCACTTAAGATGTAAACAAAGGGACAAGTTCGAAAAAAAACTTAAATTGGCAATATCTCAGAAACCGTCCAACTTTTACTTAGGCCATGTTAGGTTGGTTCCGTTCCTCTTGGGTCGACGTACCTCCGGTATCAGGGTGACCTGTAATTTTTGGGGCATGTATGTAAGTCCCAATGTTTCAAAAACCTTGGGAGTAAATTCAATCTTTTACGGTCACTGGACCGTAAATGCAGATTGCTGCATGATGCGTTGAATAACACTCTTTTTAAGCGAGTGTGATAAAAATAAATAGTGGCACGACATTTAGGTACAAAAATTACCTTACGGGGATACTCCTAATCGTTACTACCAGGCCTACCGCGGTGTATTCGTTGTGATTATGAATTACAGTACTTTGGTACTCAATTTTAGTGTGTAAGCAAACTGTGCCAATATATTTGCCAGTGTTGAAATTAAGGTGCCAAAATTTGTCCAGAATGTAAATAGCTTAGAGCGTAAGTAGATACCTAATGTGACGGAAGACATATGACTCAAGGCGCCTCTTACTAGTTTTATTTTATCACTAGTACCTATATAAACGGTACTATGAAACGTCTATGTTCTAACGAGCCCATGATTCCTAACGCCCGAAAGATGTCGTGTCTCTTCTAACTTCTAAAATTGTTATATATATGTTATGTAAGGTGTATTTAAAAATATTTAATAAATTAAATAACTTAGGTATATTTTGGGTATTTTATGTAATATATGTTTGTGAGAATGCTCAAAATCTTAAGGGATGTATTATTCTGTAAATTCCTTATTAAGAGTCCGGTAACGATTTAAAAACGATAATCACTAATAATGAAATTACGCACATGGATTGCATTTAATAAGATAGATTGAAGTCTCGTTATAAAAAAAAATACTTTTGGTTCATATATACTCATATTTAATACCCGAAAACTCAATTCTTACAGAGCTGGTTTAGTGATAGGACCTTGAGTGGATAGGCCGTTGTTTCGTGCAATCTTGTCGTTTGATTTTTTATGCCCCCTAATATTTTTTTATAATTTATGATCAAATAATGTCAAGTTATTTCTACATTTTTATTTTTGTGAATTTCCAAAAATATCACCCAAACTTTTACCAAACAATAAACCAATTTTTCATAAAATATTGTATCTAAACATACTCTTTTTTAAACAAAAATATTAAAATAAAAAAACTGTTCCACTTATTCCTCAGGCGACTCATTTTCCATCGTAATTATAATTTTTACATACTAGCTTAACTTAATTTTAATCAGTAAAAATAATTTCAAATCAGTAAAAATAACTGTTCTACTTATTCCTCAGGCGACTCATTTTCCATCGTAATTAGAATTTTTACATAGTAGCTTAACTTAATTTTAATCATAATGTATCTTTTTTCAAAAATCGTGAAACCGTTGTTAGATTACGGTGAATTATTTATTTATAAATGAAACATAAAATTTAAAAAAACTTATGCAATTTAAAAATAAACGATATTTAAAAATATGTATACAAACGAATTGTAGTTTTGTTAGCTACTGCCTACCTATAATAAAAGTTGAGAAAATCGAAAAAAAAAACATTACCGGACTCATTAACATTACTAGGTACCTACATACTTGTACTTAACCATGTCCTAAACAATGAACACCCTCAAAATACGATATGTTCTAAGATCTTGACTATAAATAAAATAACTCGTCCCTTTTCTATACATGCCTTACTAGCGAGGGGGGCAAAGAGGGTCTGGGCGCCGCGCCGGGCACAAAACAAGTTGCTCGGGCGGCACATGAGAGGGGCGGCAAAATCGGCATTAAGAGTAGATTGTTTGACAAGGGTTATATTTTACGAGGTGGTAATATGGCTTTTAGACCAGAGTAATGCATACTATTTTTCACTTCGATTGCGAGAAAATAAGATAAAAATACTTATTATTTACGCACAATTACTAAAGTAAGGTGAATTATGGTTTAACTGGACGGTCTTTTAATTTTTTTAACTTCTTTGACATACATAGATACAAAATATAAACACCAGGGGCGTATTTACCCTATGGCCAAGAGGGCCATGGCCCGGGGCGGCAGGCTGCCAGGGGCGGCGCGAGCCACCCGTGTGCTTGGTTTTGGGCACCTTTTTCGATGCTGAACTTCAGTTAGGTACTGGCCCATAAGGCCTAAGAAAAAATTATTTTGAACAAACAATTTCAAAACGCCACAATCTAAATAAACACGAAGGGCGTTATTTTGTACTTGTGCCGCCTTTCCATATCTGCCGTTACCATGTATCACATAAAGTAAACTGCAATTTTTCCTAAAAGGGACGACAATATACCCATGCCTGGTTATTTAACTAAGCTTCCGGTTTCAGTCAGAAAAACCTAATCAACTCAGTAAAAGCTGATCGTTGAGAATCCCCGATACAGACCCGTATCATAAAGTCGTCAAGTTACTGTGAATGGTAGTTTCGGTATGGGTAATGGTTGGGAAAGATGGATAGGCTACGACTACAAGCCTATTGGACCGGGCGGCCACCATATGATCACCATATGAGCAGTTGGAAACCTTATTCATCGAAAAGAAAAAAATAAATAGGTCACAAATCACTTGGTCGGACAGCTCTCAGCCTCGTCCGTTCCGTTTTCGGACACTTTTAGTGGTGCAATTTTTGGGGTTTTTATACCTCATCGAGTAGCACGATGAAACCAATCTCATTTGATAGCTAAAGTGATGGTAAATATTTTCAGTATTTTTTGGTCGGACAGCCCTCGGCCTGGCCCACTTCGTTTTCGGATACTTTTAGTGGTGCAATTTTTTGGGTGTTTTACCTCATCAAGTAGCAGGATGAATCCAACCTCATTTGATTGCTAAAGTGATGCTCTTTCAATATTTTTGGGTGCTTTTTCCGTCTGTAGCCAAAATGTACGGCCCTTAATAAAATTTGGTGTGTGAATAACTTTTATAACCCGCCATATGTTGGAGCACAAGAATTGTTTGAAAAAATTTTTTTGGGGGTGCACTCCATACATGTAACTATTGTAACTCTTTAATTTAAAAAAAACAAATGCGTTTTCAAAAATAAGTAAATGTTATTTTTTTATACCAGGGATCTTGATTTTATACAATACATATTTCATAAGATATTATACTATGAAGTTTTATTCTCTTTCTAGCTTCTAAAATATGCAATTAAAACATAAAAAATAAATACAGGAGATAGCTCTTATTAAAACACTCTTTCATGTAAAATTAATTTGAAAACCAAAACCAACCAGGCTGAGGGCTGTCCGACCAAGTGATTTACCGACCTACTTTTATAAAACTTTTACTTTTCGATTAATAAGGTTCCAAACTGCTCGTTGATGAGGTATGTGATCATACTGTGGCCGCCCGGTCTTTATACCACCATGACCTTACACATACACACGTTACCCGGTCCCATTACGCCTTTTGCACATCTTCGTAGTGGATCGATATCGCGGTAAAGCGCAGCACGTTTCGCCGCGAAACCAGAGCGGATCAAGAGCGAATCAATAACGGAATCAAAACCGCGGAACGACGTCGCACGAATTCGCACTTGTTTCGCTCTCGATCCACTGATGTTACGCGTCTTCACGTGTAGCGTTGTACCGCGGTGTCGATCCCGCTACGCAGATGTGCAAAAGGCGGGTGTTTTTTCAACATTTCACCTTACACTAAGGGTTCAGAGAGTGTCAAGAAAATTTTAATATTTTGTCCGTTTAAGTAACAGGGGCGGCAAATTTTTCTGGCCCGGGGCGCCAAATTTCCAAATACGCCTCTGATAAACACTGCGAATAAATGCCACAGACGACGGTATAATTAGCTCTTTAAACAGTTTAAACACGCTTTAAAGCGCTTCCAAAAAATTTCAATCTTTTTTAATGATTGTGAAGTAGGAACTAAAACACCTCATGTTTTGAGAAATAAATTACGTTTCCTAATTGGTCGCTTTTAACATTGCTGTATTCTGATTGATTGATATTAAATACAATGTTTTTTTAAGGACTTAAATTATTTATACGCACCATTAAAGTATCTAGATACTTTCCGTATATACGTTCCGATTAATTTCGATATGTGTTGTGATTAGTGGATTTAATATGGCGAAGTGTTCCGATTGGTCAATTTAAAATGTTTTGTAAATCATAAATATGTATACATACTAGCCCTAGAGGCTAAATGTACTACTTTAGTCCGCCTTGGTAAGCATAATATGACACACTTTTTGAGCATGAGAAGTGAAAAAAATATATAAAATTGGGAAATCAAAATCGAACCAGAACAGCGAAACAATAATGACACATCATTATTGCATATTAAACGAGTCAATGATAATGTAAGATTTGGTGGATACTGAAAACGTCATGAAGCAAGGGTAAATAATTTTGGCATACTAAAAGTTCCTACATTTTGTAAGACTAACATGGATACATCTCTTTGTAGTTGACTGTACATACTAGTGCTTGAAGAATTCAACCAACCGGAGCAACCATTGACAGGCGTTCCCCTCTTAACTGCCGAAAACATATGACCAGTGGTCATATTTATTGTACGAACTGACGTGGCTATTTGTATGTTACGTACGAATAGCCATACATGTAGGAAGTGGATGTGAAAATAAACTCCAATTTGTGAACTAAGTATATTTGAAGAACTTTACTTTAAATAAATGCAACAACACGTCTTATCTTTATCGCTCCCAACAGATTCTCCCCGCTTACAACGTTACATTTCAAATCTTGTACTAGCGTTTGTCTATCCCTTTCACACACATTGATACAGACGTTATACTATACCTGTCGCACACCGTTCATTCCACAGGTCACTGTCTCACTCACTCACTCACTCACTCACTCACTCGTTCCTTACGTTCCAATCGGCCGTCCTACAATCTAGTCTGGCCTCAGACTATTAGAGATACAGACTCTACAAAACTTCTTAAGCTTAATTGGAATGGAAGGAACTTTCACAATACTAATCTTAAAACATCTGTGAGATTCACAATTATAACTTGAGTATGAGAAACTCTTTTGAACATTAACAACTTTGAAAGTAACAGTCTTAAACGCTACACATCTTTGAAAATAACAAGTTTTAAATGCTGAACATCTTTGAAAGTAACATGGTATATAACACAAGGTAATGCTACATTCAAATGGTACATCTTAATAGCTAACATTATGCTCATAACACACTATAGGCACGAGTCTTCATATGGTAAGTACATCTTTAGTTATGAAATAAACATAAGGCACATAAAGTTATCTTTAGGTGCATAATGAGATCAATATTCTTATGCACAGTTAGACCTTTAGCCCACCTAATGAAGGAAAACTAAGAGGAAATAATTCGTGTATAGCCAAATTTTGGTGTAGTTGTAGGCAAAGGTATCTTACACAACATACTAAAAGTACCGGTGGATGGGGGTGCCGCTAGCGGAAAGGGGGGGGTGTAAAAGTCCCTAATTTTGGTTTTTCGTAAATAACTCGGTAACGGTGGCTCATACGAAAAAATGTTCTATTGCTTAATTCATCCACATCAAATTTTCTATAAAAAAGATTATTTGCAATTTTTTGCTAGGATCAATGTTTAATGAGATATCGAGGAAATACGATAAACACTTTTTTAAACTTTCGGAGCCAATATTTACGAAAGTATTAGTTTTATCCAAAAGTGGTTTCAGAATACCCTTATTGTTTTAAAAAGACCTATCTAATGATACCCCACACATTAGGGTTGGAGTAAAAAAAATATTTACCCCCCTTTCCATGTGTACGGGAGGTACCCGAAAGAATAATATTTTTTCACATTTTGTTTTAAAACTTTGTCTGCGTAATTAAAACACATACTTATACGAAATTTCATTTCTCTAGTACTAGCCATCACTGAGCAGGGTGAGGAGGGGTCCTACCCTTGGAGTTTCGGCATGTCCGTCTGTCCCCGTCTGTCCGTCCACGGCTTTGCTCAGTGATGTTTAGTACTAGACATCTAGACGGACAGATGGGGTCAGACGGACATGGCGAAACTATAAGGGTAGGAAGTGAGGTAGCAGGGTGAGCAGCCTGCTCAGTGATGGTTAGTATTAGAAAATAAAAAAATCGTGTGAGTATGTACTTTATTCACGCCGGCAAAGTTTTAAAACAAAATGTGAAAAAATATTATTTTTTCGGGTACCTCCCGTACACATGGAGTGGGGGGGTAAATATTATTTTTACTCCAACCCTAATGTGTGGGGTATCGTTGGATAGGTCTTTTTAAAACAATAAGGGTATTCTGAAACAATTTTTGGACAAAACTAATACTTTCGTAAATATTAGCTCCGAAAGTTTAAAAAAGTGTTTATCGTATTTCCTCGATATCTCATTAAACATTGATCCTAGCAAAAAATTGCAAAGAATCTTTTTTATAGAAATTTAGATGTGGATGAATTAAGCAATAAAACATTTTTTCGTATGAGCTACCGTTACCGAGTTATTTACGAAAAACCAAAATAAGGGACCTTTACACCCCCCTCTCCCCGCTAGCGGCGCCCCCATCCACCGGTACTTTTAGTATGTTGTGTAAGATACCTTTGCCTACAACTACACCAAAATTCAGCTATACACGAATTACTTCCCCTATCAGGCAGTTAAGCGTCTTCGTTTGGTGAGCTACTTATCTTTTAAAATCTTTGGACATATATCAGGTTAACAAAATAAAAGAATACATAGTGAGTATTGATGGAAGACAACAGAGTAAAGATGGATGGATGGATGGTTCATGGTACAGTCACGGTCATTAATCGATGAGCCACTTGCCGCTGTACGTATTTTAGCCGTGTAATACATATTTCATCCTCACCATGGCGACGTTTTAACGTATCCATAGTAACTCTAGAGATTGATACCAACATATAGAACAAAATAATGACATCCGTCACATTGTCACATACATAACTGTTGCAAATATTTGAATATGCATGGTAATCCCGCCATTTTGAAACGAAGTTATTTTAAATATTTTTATGTTTTGCTATATATGTCAGCTATTGTCAGTGTAATTTTTATATACTACTTAAAAGTAAATAGGGGCCACTAAGTATTTTGATCTTTACGTAAAACATATTTTTTTACAGTATTATATTTCTTTCTAGTTATTAGACAGCATGAAAGAGATTGGATACTGACGGATATGAGGCATCATTAATCAGCCACTTATCACTTATCAATTAGTTGATGGCCCAGAATTATCAATTAAACAGAAATATATAGACTTTGTTTTGAGTAGTATACATCGTCTAATAAAAAGTCAACCTTTAGCAAAAACATATTTATTTTTAAATTTAATATTTAGAATAAGCTCCATGGCTGTCCGATACAGCTTGTAGTCGTGTTCGCATAGAGGCGACTAATTTTGTTCCAATATCAGTTCCTCGCATACTTTCCCAGATGTCTTGGCAATGTTGAGCCAAAACATCAGCCCTGCGTTCGTTACGGTGATCCCATCGCTGCACCATTAAACCCCATAGATTTTCTATGGGATTCAGGTCCGGAGATTTAGATGGCCACGGAATTACCGTAATGGCTGGGTGTGCATCGAACCAGGCGTTAACGACTCTTGCACGGTGTATCGAGCAGTTATCATGCACGAAATTGATGTTAGGTATCGTGCTGTGGATAGACCGTTCTTACGGATGGGAGCATGACTTCTTCCAAAATGCTAATATAGTCCAGGGCATTTGCACGCGGTGGCATTTGGACGAGTTCGCCAACACCTTCGGAGCTCATCCAACCCCACATATTAACACCTATTCTGCCCGATTCCCTATTTGGTATGACATGATCTATGTCATACCGTGTTGCGTTATACCGCCACATTTGTAGGCGACCGTGTTCGCTTGATTGAAATGTTTTCTCGTCAGTGAAAATTGTTGAAGTCCAATCAAAATCTACGAATCGGTTGGCGAAATTTTCGCGGGCGATTTTATGATTTTCCGTCAAATCAACCTTATAAGCCGGAACTCTGTGATGCAAATTCATTGAATGCAGATGCCTTCGGATAGTTCTGGGATCCACATCAAACCGTTCTGCATATAGTTTAGTGGGTGTGAATCCATTTAGTTCGTAACCTTGGAGCATTTCTGTTCGCTGCATTTGGCTTAAAGCAGCAGGACGATGATTGTTTTGGCGACGATCGGCAATAATCCCTTCCTCAGCATATCGTCCCACCCATAACGCAACGGTGTTTCGCTAAAAATACAAACTTGAAGTTAGTGATTTTTTTACTTTATTTTAATTCTGGAGACATATCAGACAGAGCAAACTTACCGACAAGAGCAGATCCCTCGAAATTGCACGAATACTAAGACCCTGCTGGTGCATTGTCACAATTCTATGACGAATCTCATCGTTAATAGTGGGTGGCATTTTCGCTTAAATTGAATTGACTACGGTTATTATTACCAATTTTTTAATTATTTCTTGACACCTGACTTTTCAGTTGTCAATATTTTCTAAAATAATATGCGTTATTGCAACTACGAGTTTTATATCAAAAAAGGTCTGATATAATTATCTTATGAATCATCATAAGTTGGATTTAGATTTGCCCCGGACATTTCGCTACCGCAATGTTTTAGCACAGATTCGCTGCATTCGTGCGAACGGCGTAATTTATGCAAAATTCAATCGATTCATTATTGATATGATAACTTCATTAGCTAACCTTTAACCTCTATGGTTAAGACATATTTCCTAGTAGTAGTAAGTTGTTAATCTTTTTGATTCTGACCTCTTTTGAATTAAAACGCAATGTCAGTTGAATGTTATGTCAAAGACGACAATTATAAATTATGCATTTAGTGAATCGTAGCTAAAATAATATTAAAGTGTTTACACGATAATGCCAATCACAATTTCCGATTAATTCTCCGAAGAATCGTGTCAATGTGTCATCAGGGTCTTGAGTATTTGGCCAGCCTCAAGAGAATCCTCGAGACGGAAAGCTTATTCCATAATGTTGTTAAAACATTTAAATTGTCTACTTATTGCATAGAACCATAAGCTTGAAAGATTTAAAAAACACGTTGCGTTTTGGGTAAGACGATACCTATGCCGAAAAAGTTAAACTATCATCGTCAGAACAACCAGCGACCCGATGCATTTAGCGAAGAGGAATGCTCCGGACCACGAAGTTGACAGATTTAGAATTTTAGACCTACGAAGTTCGCAGCTCTATGGAACGATTTGATAATTAATAATGAATACATTTAATAAATTTAAACTTTAAATATTGTTATTATTTATTAATATGATCTATTCGATAGTTAATAGCTACAACTTAGCTACTTTCATACCAAAACAGGCATTCAAATTCTTAGTTAATTTTTCTAATGATGGCGGCCGTCAAATTGTTAGTTATCAATTATGATAACCTGATTTCATCCGAATACTAATTCGGATAAAATCGGGCTTTTCGTTTCTCCTGTGTCGAAATGCCAATGCCAATCATAATGTCTCCGTTACTATCGCTAGGTACGCTGTAACAATTGTTACTAAGTTACGGTTGCTAAATCTGCAATTGGTTAACTTTTCGAAGTGACAAGTGACTCTGTTAGCCAACCTTAACATTCGGACCTTAGTGACGGTTGATAAACACACAATGATAAAGATAGAAATATAATTGTGCTCTTTTATTATACGAAGACTTGTTAGGAATTAATACGAGTAAAAACCCGATTTGTATTACACGGCTAAAATACGTACAGCGGCAAGTGGCTCATCGATTAATGACCGTGACTGTACTTAGGCGCTCTCATCATAGGAATACTAAAATACGTGTGGCGCCCTCTGTTGAGGTAGCATGAAAGATAAAACCTTACCTTACTCGTCACCAGGCCATCGCTTCATATTGTCACATGAGGTAGTAGTGTTACATGGACCCTCAGCAGCGTCATCCAGTCTTCTCACTTGGTAGCGGTCATGTCCCATGCACCCTACGACTTCATATGGACCTAGGAACTTAGGTTTGAGCTTCATGCCAACGCCAAACGGAGTCCTCTTAATAGCGACTTTTTCGCCCTCAGTATACTGGGTACTCGGCTTCCTCCGTTTGTTGTAGCTCCGTCTATTTTCTTCTTGAATCTGTAAAATCTGCTCCTTTGCTCTCTTTCTCAATTCTTCTCTGACTGCCATAAAGCTGTCTCTATTTTCTTGCTCTATCAAGTCATAGACTTCATAGTCTTCTTTTATCTTCATCTTTGTACCAATCAGTAACTCGAATGGAGTAGTGTTTATGCTCCTTTGATGGGTACTGTTTATCGCTCGTTGGACTCTACTGACATGGCAATACCAGTGTGTCGGTTCCTCCATACACAGCTTCGTCAGAATACTTGTCAAAACTCGATGAATGCGCTCCACCTGTCCATTGCTACGAGGTACACCAGTAGTAATCTTAACATGTTCAATACCTTCTTCCTTACAGAACTCCTCGAACTGAGAGCCTGTAAAAGCTGTGCCTCTGTCAGTGATGATCCACGTTGGATTCCCAAAACACTGCTGAAATATCATCATTTTGTCTACTGTTTCTTTTGCTGTAGTACTTTTAACTGGGAACAGACAGACAAATTTGGTAAATGCATCCACAACCGTCAAAATATGGTTATACAACTTCTTGGTTTCCGTCATTAGACCGATGTGGTCGATGTGGAGGGTATCCAGTGGTAGCTCATGCTTGTCAGTTGGATACAAGAAACCCTCCAGTTTTCCACTCTTTCTCTCGGCTAACAGGCACGGTATGCAGGTAATTATAAATTCTTCTACTTTTCTTTCTAAATTCGTGATGTAATAATCTTTGCTGATAAGCTCGAACATCTTCTTTTTTGAAAAATGGCCATTCTCATGTGCTCTTTTTATAATCTCGGTTTCCATTATCTTAGGTACCACGAGATGCTTCTGTATGCCTTTGTAGAGCAAACCATTTTCAAAGTAGTAGTCCTGGTACTGCAAATTCTGTTTGACTCATCCATAATAGCTTTTAGCCCGTCGTCATTTTCTTGTGCTATTCTCAGCCGATCATGAATAGCTGTGTTAGAGACGGCCACATACGGGTTTCGGCTGAGTGCGTCTACATGAGACATTTTACTGCCAGCTCTGTGCTCAATCTCAAAGTCGTATTCTTGCAACAGTAGTATCCACCTACTCTACTCTGGTTGACATGGTTAAGTCTTTCTTATTTAATGTCATTTGAAAAGCTTTACAATCCGTGACAATCTTGAAGTGTCTTTTCCATACAGGTAACTGCGGAATTTCTTTACTGCTTCGATTATAGCCAAACCTTTGAGCTCATAGCTAGTATACTTGCTCTCTGCTAGTGTTGTCTTTCTACTCATATAATACACCGGGTGGAGCTGGGCATCCTCACCCTTCTGTAGCCGAATCGCAGATAATGCTACCTTGGAAGCATCCATGTGCAGCTCTGTATGCAGCTTCAGATCAAATATAGGAAGCACTGGTTGACTAACCAGTTTAATTCTTCAAAGGCAGCTCGGCATTGATTATCAAAATCATATGCATTCTCTTTTCTTAACAGGTCTGTTAATGGCTTGGCAATCACTGCGAAATCTTGTATATACTTTCTAAAGTATGATGTCAGACCTATAAAACTTTGTAGTGGCTTGGTATTGGTGGGCTCGGGGAATCTGGCAACCGCATCCATCTTTTCTGGCGAAGGCTGCACCTCTCCATCTCGGATCACATGACCGAGGTACTCTACTTGTCGTTAGACAAGCTGCGACTTCTTCCAGTTGATCTCCAGCCCGTACTGCGAAGCCACCTCCAATACTTCAGCCAACCGGACCACAGCGTTGTCTTGAGTTTCTGCGGGAATGATCAGGTCATCAATAAAAAATAGGACAATATCAGGTCCCTAAAAATTGCTGTGATAAATCTGGTAAACACCTTCGGACAGACCGATAATCCGAAAGGTGCACGCAGGAACTCGTACTGTGCTGTCATAGTGACAAACGATGTATATTTGACAGACTCTTCATCCACAGGTAGATGAAAGTAACCGTTCTTCAAATCTAGGGTACTAAATACTTTAGCACCTACAAGCCTGTCAATGTGATCCTCAATCACCGGGAGAGGATACTCATCCTTGACAATCTTCTCGTTCAACCTCCTATAGTCTATACACACTCTTGTACTACCATCTTTTTTCTTAACTAAAACTAACGGGCTTGCATAATCAGAGTAACTCGCCTGTACTATGCCGTTTTCAAGCCACTTAGCTACGTGCTGGTCTACCTCTTGTTGTTCCCTCGGAGCCAACCTCCTTGGTCGCTGAGCCACAGGGATGTCATCTTTAACCACGATCTTGAGCTTGATCGGCGCCTCCTTCGTCTTTCTAGGAACATACAATTCCACCATGTTGTTCACTTTTTCCCGGACTGCAGGGTTCACCTCGTTACCTACAACAAAAGAGTCATCCACACATATTTCGTACACCCAGCGAGTACGCGGTGTCAGTGTAACAATGCTGTCTTCCATCAACATCGTAACCGTGTTCAACAACTCTAGCCCAATAATCATACGGAACCTATGTACCGATAACATTTCATCCGGAACAACATAGAACAACATATCGTTGTACCAATATCCGTCGATAAACAACGTTAAATAAACAAGTCCGTAACACTTCACAGTTCCGCCAAGTCCCGTGAACCAATCGTCTGGATCACATTCCTGCAACTCCGGCGCACGTAAGTCTTTATAGCAATTGATTGTCAACACATTAATTCGTTTTATCGGCTTCTTGTTTGCGCCCGGTCGCCGACCGACCGCATTGTTGTTTTTCACGTTTGACAGTTGTGAAACAGAGATTCGTAGTCCGTATAGAAAACATCATGGCCGCCGTCCGAAACTCCGAAACGAAGTTTGTGACATCCGCTTGGCAGACAAAGGTTTGTCTTGCGCCAGTAGCGCCACCCGCGCCACTTGAGTGAAACTTCTTGTTACTAACTTCACTGCTGCTTCTTTCTGCGTTTACGCCATCTTTTCCTATTGTCTGTAATGCCGGTGATCCTTTACACTGCGAAGATATATATATGACCAAAGAAGTTACACCGGAAGCATTTTAACCCTTCATTCATTCATTTAACATTCCACAGATCCTCACAGATCACTCTCTCATTCACTCACTCGTTCCTTACGTTCCAATCTGCGCATCCTACATACATTTGACGTTCCCCTCCCCCACAAAAATCAGCAGACTTTTTTTGTGTACAAAATGACACATTGGTTGAATTCTCTAAGTACTAGTACCTATATGTAACATACGTGACGTACGGTACCTACACTTCCTTTATTAATTAATTGTATTCTCGGTAGATAAGTATTAATGTATTATAATTGCAGACCTAACCTTAGGCACTGGTCCCACCGCGAGCGAGTAAACTATGAGCTATCGGCTATTTCAAGGGACAAAAGATAATCGCTCCCGTGTAAATAAAAGAGAGAGATGTATATTGATAGTTCATAGCTGGGCTATGAACTATAATCGCCCGGCGATGATATATATCTCTCTCTTTTATTTACACGGGAGCGATTATCTTTTGTCCCTTGAAATAGCCGATAGCTCATAGCTTACTATCTCGCGGTGGGACCAGTGCCTTAATAGAAGAAATAAGTATTGTACGAAAATGGTGACAAATACACACCTAAGTTAGGTTCATGAAAGCTAGCGCGAGATTTGTATCGGACTGTCAACAGTTTCATAGACATGCGCCAGATCTTGTGAATTTATCTATACCTATAGATACGAAATCTGTGATTAATGTGGCTAAAATAAATGAATTATTATGTGACTAATGTCGTATTAATCATTCCTATTACATTATTTCCCTAGCTAGTGTACCTACTTAATACAGGGTAGCAAATAAGAACACACTACTGGCACTTTATTTTGAAAATTTTACTTTATGCAAAATAAAAATCGAGAATTTTTACATATACAGAGCTTAACGTGATCCGTTTAAGGATTGGATGATTGGTATGTTTTTCTTTAGTCGTTATCGACTAAAGAAAAAGTAGGAGAAAAAAATTTTAGACGCAAAAAAATTTTTTTTTATGTTTCTAGCCAGCCAGCCCTTCATATAAAACCAATTTTTTGCGCAAAAATTTTTTTCCTTAGTTTTGCTTAATTAGAATACTATACCAAGTTTATTATGCCCTTAAAAGGATCACCAGTTTTATTTACGTTTATTTACGTGGTTTAGTTTTATTTACGTGGAGTTTGTATATTTATATCCCATCAAAAACGTTACATGTACTCTTCTTTCTCCGTGCCTCTTCCCAGTTCATTTGGGGTCGGCCCTCTGAATATGTTTTCGCCATTTGGCTCTGTCATCATAGTTAGCTGGTATTTTTAGAGCATATTTCCTTAAACTTTTCCACCAAGTATCTTTGGGTCGTCCTTTTGGTTGTTTACCAATGTCGATTTCAAGAGCGACTTTTACTGGATGATCTTTTTCTCGACACATCACATGTCCGTACCATCAGAGTTGGCTTTCATGGAGTTTATCCGGAATGGGCGCCACTTAAAAAACTGCCCAAAAACATTACATGTACATTGTTTAGTATTTAACCTTTATACTATGACTAGCCTTTTCCCGCGGCTTCGCCCGCGTACTATAAGTACTCAAAAAGGATACGATATTACCCATGTTGATTTTCAGACTTTGTGACCACATTTGCCCCTTTTGGGAGTTGAATTTCAAAATACCTGATACACGTGTTTACTCATTTATCGTTAGGAATACTCCTGTGAAGTTTCGAATAAAATAGTCTAACAAATCTAGTTTCGCCATACAAATTTTGGACCCCCATTTTACCCCCTTAGGGGGTGAATTTTGAAAAATCCTTTCTTAGTGCTCCCCTAGACCTTATAAGGAACCTATGTGCCAAATTTGAAATCTCTAGACCCAGCGGTTTGGGCTGTGCGTTGATATGTCAGTCAGTCAGTCAGTCAGTTTCTTCTTTTATATATATAAAAAGATATTACGTTTATGAATGGTGGTGACAACTGGCCGCCTTAAGAAGAAACTATTACGTTGAAGTTTAGTGTCATTATGCCTGCAAAAAGTAAATGTTAGTCTGCTAGAAGAATATTAAGGAAAATAAGTAATAAGTGCATAGTGGAAGCGGAGGCCTCCCTACGTCGACCAGCGATCCGGCAGGAGCGGTAAGTCTCGCCAAACGTACATGAAATATCATAGTCACGTTAAATGCTATAACCCCTTTCCCATCACGTAAATTTAAACTCCAAGTACAGTCCATTACCCACGTGGCGATTACGCCACATTTTCTGGTCCTTCGAACCGGATTTAAAAAATATCCATTGATTTTGAACCGACCTAATTTTTCGAAAAATCTTTCTCATACAACCGATGCTTTCCATTGCGAATCGTATTCGCAGCCTATTTTCAGTTTCTTCTAGATTACACTCATATTTACATCCAATTTGTCGCATATTTTGTCCGTGACAAAAATGTCGGAAGGCGAGGTGCAATGAGGGTTTCCGCGATTGAGATTTTCACTAGATGGCAGCACCGTGGCGAGAGGTCTAGCTGTCACAATCTACCAATCATGTTTAACCATATATTTTATGATTGGTGGATTTTGACAGCTACTGCCAAAAAGACCTGTCGTCACGGTGCTGCCATCTAGTGAAAATCTCAATCGCGGAAACCCTCATTGTTATTGCAAATAAACACGTTGACACTCAAAAAAGAATATTTGTTTAACAAATTGCAAAAGGCTTACGATGTTTCCCAAACTGTTAAATTGGATAGTCTAGACTCGGTACAGAATTACATGATACAGTTTTCAGAACTCGATGACGCACGTTGCGACTTCGAAAAAATCGTCATGGAGATTATCATGCTTGAAATGCGGTCGAATCCTAAGGCTAAACCTTCAACAAGTGCGTTAGAAAGCTTTGACGATTTATATTTTGCTTGTAAAAATGTAGCTTTGAACTGCAACCGTTTAGTCCAGGAGCCAACCTCAAAAAATTCAACTGAATCCAATGATGATTGTTTAGCCAGGCCGGTCTTACCGAAACTGACTCTCTTTGAGTTTGATGGTCAGGTAGAAAATTGGACCACATTTCATGATACTTTTGTGTCTTTGGTTCACAATCGCAAGTTTGAAAACATAGATAAATTTCATTATCTGCTGTCTTGTGTCAAAGGTCCAGCACTTAATATTGTCAAGAGTCTTCCGATCACATCTTATAATTACCCTTTAATTTGGCAAGGTTTGCTTGATAAGTACCAATATGTCAGAGGATTGACCGGAAGGTATCTGGATAAAATGCTGAACTTTTCACCATTGACAAAGGACAGCGTAGCGAATTTAACTTCATTCGTGGAAACGTTTGACCATTCCTTAAAAGCGATTCACGCCTTGCAGATTGAGAACTTGGACGACTATCTGTTTTGTCATTTGGCATTGCGCAGGTTAGACAGTCATACTTGGAAATTATTTGAAGAAAGCCGTGATCAAAATAAATTGCCGACTTTCGCGGAATTAATTTATTTCGTAAACAAACAAATAAAAGTGTTGGAACATCTATATGTTAGCTAGAAAAAGTACCTATGTACTTTTTCTAGTACAGGCTCCCGGTCTTTAAGCAATCAACAAGTCAAACTGAAGTCACCTGTCAACTTCACGCAACCGAGTCATAAACCGGCCAGTTACAAATATTCGAATTCGACCTCGTCTTCGCAAAAGGTTGGATTAGCTGTTACGCGTAATGATATTCAAAACTCAACAAAAGGTGACGTGCGACTTAAAACCGTGTAAATCGGACGTTCCGAGTTTTCAGGTGGAAATGGTCGTGGTAGAGAACGTGTTATCTGAAATGCCAAATGTATCATTTCCGCCAGAAGTTGTGGAAGAATACAAGAGCTTCGAATTGGCTGACCTGTTATTCTTCGAGAAGTCATCGGTGGATATTCTGCTGGACAACGGCGTTGTGTCAGATTTGGTTTTAGACAAGCCTACTAATGTCTAACCGAACATTCCAAAAGTTATTAAAACTATTTTCGGTTACGTCGTTAGCGGAAGATTATACAATGACAGTATACGACTGTCATTGAATTTACACCTGTCAATTTCCCAAGAGAAGACTTTGGACAAAACGCTGCGTGACTTCTGGGAAGTAGAGGAATTGCCGTGCAAACCTGTACTTAGCCCACGAGATCAGCTAGCTGAAGATATATATGTGCGTGATCACTCCCGTGATGAGGGGGGGAGGTATATTGTGCCACTGCCCATTGTTCCTGATGCGCTTACTCTCGGAGACTCTGGCGTTGCAGCTGAGCGACGATTACTGGAAACGGAGCGCAAACTTGCGCGCTCACCAGTGCTGCAACAAGCATACAATGACTTCATGTTGGAGTATGAAAAACTTGACCACATGGAATTGTATACTGGAAGCGAACCAAGCAAGTATCTGATTCAGCATCACAGTATACTTAGACCAGGCAGTACGTCAACTCCCTTGCGCGTTGTCTTTGATACTAGTGCGAAAACGTCTACAAACGTCTCTCTCAATGACACTCAGTTGACAGGACCAAACCTGTACCGTGACATAGGTGCCGTCATAACGAATTTTCGATTATTCGAATATTGTTTCGCAAGTGATACTCCTATTTGCAAAATGTATCGTGCTATCCTTGTGCGCGAATCTGATAGAAAATATCAACACATTTTATATCGCTCGTCCGTTGACGAACCAATAAAAGCTTATGAATTGAAAACGATTACATATGGCGTAAGTTCGAGTCCATATCTGGCCATACGTACTTTGCTGCAGTTAGCCAGTGACGAAGGTGAACGTTTCCCTTCGGCCGCTACTCTTGTACGCCAAGGTATCTACATGGATGATATCTTATGGGCATGCGCAACCTTCTCTGAAGCATGTGCATTACAGGACGAATTAATTAATTTGCTGCAGTGGGGAGGACTTGTGCTAAAGAAGTGGTCGAGCAACTCTGAACAATTGTTCGAGCGTGTTCCAGCTGAGCACCGTGAAACTACTGTCACCTTTCAAAAAGACAGGGATGACGTTTCGATAAAGCTTTTAGGCTTGAAATGGTCTCCGGTGTTTGACGCGTTCAGTTTTTCCCTGAATAAAAAAGATACTGTCAATACGAAAAGATCTGTACTGAAGACTCTAGCACAGAATAACTAATAGTACTACCGTACAGAAAATTCACTCCTTCACAAAAGTCAGATTTAGTTATAATATAAAATTATACCTATACTCGCCGCCTGTAAGCAAAATTGAAACTTATAACCGCGCACGAACCGTGAATCTTCTTTGCGCGCCGCAGTTTTATGACCGAGCTGTCGGGGTTGTCACTTGACAAGTTTTTGTACCTAATAGGTACCTACTCATTTATCAATAAGATAAATATGTAGGAATTACAAACGTTTATCCTGTAAAAAATTTTTTTATCCGGATATATTATGTTTGATTCTCACGGAAATAGGTATGCCACAGCCGTATGCCTTTGAAAATAATTATATCGGTCAGTTCCTTATATTGTTTTGGGCAACCAATATTATATCTTTTATACGGATTATAATCAAGGTTTAGGTTTCGAAGCTATTGTGTATTTTGAATTTTGCGCGAGCGCCACGTGACACGAGTATCGTGCGAGCCGAGCGGCAGCCCACAGCCCTATGCCTGCCCGGGAGGCGCGGCGGCCAAATGTACCTAAACTGCGTAGTGACACTCCCCTGACTCTAGCGTCAATTTATGATCCGGTTGGATACATTTCTCCTTGCACATTTGTTGCAAAGTGCATTCTCCAGGATCTTTGGAAAGTGGGTCTCGATTGGGATGATCCACTACCTCAAGATGTATGTGAGCAGTGGTTAACATTCATTGATGAACTACCTCGACTATCCGAGTTATCAGATCCAACGACACATTTTGCTTCCAGATGTAACTGAATGTGAGTTAATTGGATTTAGTGACGCGTCTTCTCGTGGGTACGTTGCTTGCATTTACGTCATCTCACGACATGAGTCCAATGTGAAGTGCAGATTGCTCATGGCAAAATCGAAAGTAGCTCCTGTCAAAGTTCAGACGATACCTGGGATGGAGCTTATGGCTGCAGCTCTCCTTGGAAAGCTTATGAAATACGCATGTGAATGCTTGACTCGGGTTAATGTGACGAGAATTACAACATTAACAGATTCTTCAATTGTTTTGGCGTGGGTACAAACTGATGCGTATAAATTAAAAACATTTGTGTGTAACCGTGTTACACAAATAACAGAGTCAATACCTCCTCATGCGTGGCGTCATGTAAACAGCGAAAACAACATGGCAGACGTTGCCTCGCGAGGAGTTTCTCCGTCGCAATTCATGGCTAGTAGCTCTCAGTGGTTTGAGGGGCCTGCCTGGATGTATGAGGATCGAGAAACCTGGCCTGTGTCTACATATATAAATAAAATTGAAACGCAAATCCCGGAGATGAAATTAAATTCAAATACATTTAATTTACTATCTCAACAGACGGGAGAAGAAGGGAAACTGGAATTTGTAGAACGTTTCTGCAACCAGGTTTCATCCTTTTCAAAAATGCAAAGATCAGTCGCCTGGATCTTACGCTTACTGCGACGATTTCGCGGTGATGTTTCAATTTGCAATCAAGTCTTAACTACTACAGACTTGAACCACGCTCACGATAGCTTGATCAAGTTAGTTCAAGCTGCCTACTTCAAAGAAGAAATAAAAGCTTTGAAAAAGGGCGAAACGTACATTCCTTTGTTAAGAAAACTTGCACCCTTTCTTGACTCAAGTGGTTTCCTCAGGGTGGGGGGTCGTATCTC
The DNA here is from genome assembly GCA_947086415.1 of Pammene aurita. Taxonomy (NCBI): domain Eukaryota; kingdom Metazoa; phylum Arthropoda; class Insecta; order Lepidoptera; family Tortricidae; genus Pammene; species Pammene aurita. Next base: position 24,213,192 of record OX352289.1, read on the forward strand.
ACACTCTGATCTGCCATACAATGCGAAGCATCCCTTATTATTTCCGAAGTAGCAGTGCAGGTTTACAAAGCTTTTGGTTGAATATTTTCATAAGAAATATTTACATACGGGTCCGCAAACCTTACAAAATATCATCAACCAAAAATATTGGATCCTGTCGGCTCGTAGCCTCATTCGATCAATTCACGCTAAGTGCAAGAACTGCTTCAAATGCAAACCAACGCTGCTTCAGCCTAAAATGGGTGATCTTTCGTCCACTCGACTATCGCCTAATAAAGTTTTTGAGCATGTAGGTGTAGATCTCGCCGGGCCTTTCTGCATAAAGGAAAGTTTACGGCGTAATGCGAAGATAGAGAAGGCTTACTTAGCAGTCTTTGTGTGATTTTCCACTAAAGCCGTGCATTTGGAAACGCTCTCTTCTCTTTCCGCCAATTGCTTCTTGGCTACTCTAGGCAGATTTGTTTCACGTCGTGGTCTACCAGCATGCCTTTATTCGGACTGTGGTACGAATTTCACGGCTACTAGCAAATATCTTGCTGATGTGCAAAAATTCATTTCGGACAACGGCACTCAACAAGGTATTTTGAACGGCTGCTCTCTGCGCTTAATTAACTGGCAGTTCAACCCTCCAAGTGCCCCGCACATGGGGGGCTTATGGGAGAGCTGCGTTCGCATTGCGAAATGTCATCTTGTACGTGCTGTCGGTGACAAAGCTTTGACGATTGAGGAACTGTCAACGATTTTTTGTAAAACCGAAGCTATTATGAATTCTAGACCGTTATGTGTATTACCGGCTAGTGATAATCCTCATAAGTTTAACAGCTGTACCAGAGTATGATTTGCAGTCTGTACCTATAAATCATTTGTCACGTTGGCAATATTTACCAAATTACTCCCAGCTGTTTTGGAAAAAATGGAGCTATGATTATTTAAATACTTTACAGCAAAGTTCAAAATGGTTCACCTCGCCTCCCAACATTAACGTAGGCGACTTAGTGTTGGTCAAGGATGATCGAGTCTCGCTATGCAATTGGCCACTTGCAATCGTCGAAAAGACACATCCCGGTTTGGACGGCATTGTGCAAAGGCGGCAAGGTTACTCTGCGTACAAAACCCAATAATTCTTTGTCGAGACCAATTAATAAACTGTGTCCTCTACCCTATACCCACTAAATGCCCATCTTCTTTCTTAAGATAGACTTTATTTTCTCGCGCGTCAGATTGCGCACATTTTATTTCTTTTCTTATTTTATGAGAAAGCTACATAGTGCTTTCGGTGGGGGGTGTTTAGTATTTAACATTTATACTATGATATTACGTTTATGAATGGTGGTGACAACTGGCCGCCTTAAGAAGAAACTATTACGTAGAAGTTTAATGTCATTATGCCTGCAAAAAGTAAATGTTAGTCTGCTAGAAGAATATTAAGTAAAATAAGTGCATTGTGGTAGCGGAGGCCTCCCTACGTCGACCAGCGATCCGGCAGCAGCGGTAAGTCTCGCCAAACGTACATGAAATATCATAGTCACGTTAAATGCTATAACCCCTTTCCCATCACGTAAATTTAAACTCCAAGTACAGTCCATTACCCACGTGGCGATTACACCACATACATAAATGCCAGTCCCGCAACGCAGTTCTCGTACTGCAAAAAGTATTAAAACCAAGCCGGTGTGCCGGAGTTTACTAACACCATGCCATTGTGATCCATTGAATATATTAACAGAAAAAACAACTTTGTTATTGCATTAATTTATATGGGATTACAATATAACTGTGCGGTTTGTAAAACTAGACAACCCGACTGATATTGCGGTATGTTTTAATTTTCAGAGGCTTGATAGCCTAAACACTAGGGGCTTTTGGGACTGCTATAGAAGTGCCTTAGATATACGATGATCGTGATCAGTGAGTCAGTGACAAAATTAATTTTGACTCTTGTATTTTCGGCTTGATAGGACTAGCCAAATATTGTTGACAGATATTTCCTTGTTGTATCACCAATTGTCTATGATTTAAAAAAATGCTAAAAGTCTGTTGTCAATTTGTGTCATTATTTCAAATTGTTCACGGTTTATAAGGAGTTTATTTTAAATAATATTAAAAATAACTGTACCGAGTGGTCCGCAAACTATTATTTAGGCTCGTAAATAATTACGACGATGTGCGAAGTAGACGTGAAGCGTGGTGTATAACGAAAAACTGCAATGTTTACAAGTCGTCAACAATTTTGTAGGTTGGAGCTCTATTAATATTTTGATACTTTAAGTACTAGTTCAAACATTTGCCTATAACTTTGATTAAGTACGTGAATTTATTAACACCTGAATCTCATAAACAGGACAAGTGTGTAAAGAAACGGATAAACTGGATGTTCTGGAAAATATCAATACAATCAAAACATTGGAACATAAGAAGTTACTTACTGAAAATCAATATTTAGGAGAAATCTGTGGACTGACTGGTCAGTAGTAATTTTATGTAAAAATATAAATAAAAATATTTTCGCTAAACATGTCTATACAGTACGTAAACCAACTAAAACCATCCCTTAAAACAAGTGAATAGGGAACTCAAGTACATAGTTATTAGATTGTTTTTACTTGCTGCTTGCATGTCTTGGGGAATTTAATTTCTGAATGTATTTCTCTTGTTGCAGTCGGTTAAAGATCTTTCTAACACCCTGTGAAGCTTGTTTACTTCGTTGACTTTTGTATGTTTACCTAAACCTACCTACCTACCTACCTTACGTGTGCACAGAAGTCAAAAGTATTTTCCAGTATCAAAACTATTCTTCCTGCTACACAAGGTGTGACCAGCCCATGATTTTTTGAATTTCCCGCCAAATATTTGGGTAATATTTCAATAGTCAGACTCTAGTACGGATACTTTCTTTAACCTCGTAAGTCAATGGGGCAACTCTAGTGGGGTTGTTTAGCGACATAAAAACGTCGAACCTCAAATTTTGATGCTCAAGTATAAAATTTGGCACAGTTGTTTCTTGTCCCTAGCTGATTAATATCGGTACCCCAAGGTACCCCCCCTTCTGGCGCCGGGGTGGGGGGGTTAAAATACCACTCCACCCGGCTTCATTCAAAAAATTCTAACTGTTCACGTTTAGCTAATAGGTCAAGTTTGGTATCGATTCCGGATAAAACGACCATGTAGAATTCGTTTCTGGTATTAAAAAATGCAATTTACTCAGTAATATTTAAAAAAATATGTCCAGGGCTCAGTTGATCTATCAAGGCATATGATCCCTATGTAGTCTGGTGGCCTGCGAGAGCTGTGACCGAACCAACGAAGGCGACATTCTGGGAGCTTCTCCGCTACGTCACGAACTGCGAGGCTGCCGCGTAGTCTCATTACGAATGCGATCAGCACGTGTAACGTCGCACATCCACCGCAGCATCTTCATTTCTGTAACGCAAAGCTCCTGAATATGCCTTCCACGAACCGGCCACGTCTCGCTTCCGTATATTAAGACCGGTCGGATGATGCACTTGTACACTAGCCCCTTCAGTCTTAACGGAATTCTGCGATCGCAGATGACTCCTGTGACCTCTCGCTATTTAGCCCAAGCTGCGCTGATTCGGGCTCGGATGTCGTGGTCAATGGACCCGGACTCATGCAGTACGGATCCCAGGTACTTAAACTTGTCCATTTTCACGGCAAGTTCGTTCCCTATTTTGATAGGAACGGGATCAGTACTTCCGCAGGCCATGTATTCGGTCTTTGAGACATTTAGCTTTAGACCACCGTTCTCTAGCGATCCCTTCCATAGGTTCACCTTTCGCTCTAGTTCCTGTTTGTCCTCGTCCGTCAGTGCAATGTCATCTGCATACATGAGCAGCCACGGTGGCGGGTCCTGGATTTCCGCCGTAACAGCATAAGCCCAACACTAAACAGAAAAGGACTAAGGGCCAAGCCTGGTGCACGCCAACTATGATCGGGAAGGGTTTAGTGTCGCCAACAGCGGTACTCACTATAGAAACCGAGTTACGATACATATCCCGGATAATGTCAACATAGACTTGTGGCACGTTCTTCACCTTTAGTGCCCACCAGATCATCTGACGAGGGATGCTATCGAAAGCCTTTTTCAGGTCAAGAAATGCCATGTAAAGTGGCCTAATAAATAAAATAAAATTCATTTATTTCAGACCCATTGATTCATACGTTAAATAGTAGATTGTACACCAAGGGGATAAAGCACTGTTTTATGTCACGGGCGCAATATTGAATCCTGAACGTAACGAAGGACTCCAGATTTTACTCCCGAGCGCAGCGAGGGGGTTATGAGTTAATTCCCGAGCGAAGCGAGGGAATTAAGACTGAGTCCTGAGTGCAGTGAGGGGTTCAAGCGCGCCCGTGACAAAAACAGCTTTATCCCCGAGGAGTATACTCTACTTTTCTCACCTCTTGCGAGACAATAAAATAGCTAAGGCTACTAGAAACGGATTTTTATTAAAGTAAATCAAAAGTAAAAACCGGCCAAGTGCGTGTCGGACCACACATAGCAGGATTCCGTACCTTCAATGGAATAAGAACCAAACTAATACCAAAAGGTCGTATCTGATGCCTATGGAAAAAGTTTTTTGGAGATAACTCAAAAATGGCTAAACCAATAATGTTCAAAAAATTTTTTCTAGAAAGTATATGATAAGGCGCATCTCCTCAATTTTTTTCATATTTTTTGGACTTACGGTTCAAAAGTTACAGGGGGGGGGCACAATTTTTCTGACTTTCGAAGCGATTATTTCAGAAAATATTCACTTAATCACAAAATGGTCAAAAAACCTCTGTGTTATTTTTAAAGACCTATCGATTATGTGTCACATGTTGATATTTAGTCAAAAATATAAAAAATAAAAAATTTGTTACATGTATGGAGCGCCCCCCTCTAAAAATTTTTTTTTTCAAATTTAACTACATAACTGAGTAGCGGCATACAAAATACACCTTATGTGTAAATTTTATTCAGATACGTCGTATAGTTTCCGAGTAAAATGGCTGTGACATACGGACGGACAGACATACAGACAGACATGACGAATCAATAAGGGTTCCGTTTTTTGCCATTTGGCTACGGAACCCTAAAAATTGATTCTTGATACATTAGTCCATTTTATTCTAATTTTATCTTCTATTTTTATAGAACTTGCAGTTTTACTCCGTATACTGCAGCGTCTTATGACACTCGCGGCATTTGTTTTAGGTATTTAAAATTGAGGTGGCCAGCACGATTTTCCGAATAAATTCGATTTTCAAATCAGCTCGACGCGGCGGTGCGGGCCCCGGCTGGCGTCGCGGGGCTGTGCACCGTGCGGACTTTACGAAATTAGACTTTAAGCACATAACAATAAGAGCTATGGGAAGTGAATTCACATTATTAACCAGCGGGTTATAATGAGATTTAGTACAACATTATAACCCGGCGAAAGCCAAGGGCTACAATGATTTGCTTTCGGTGAGGTTTGCATGATATATAATTTGGCATTGTCGAGCAGGTGGTGTGAAAAAAAAATTAATACTACACTTGAATTACAATTAGGAAAACTACACATAACATTAACATTAAATGCCGGAAATACTTATTTACAAAAAAAGATCGTCAGCTGGTGAATATACCACCAACAGAAACTCACCATTTACTACGCGTAGTGTACATTTAAATAAATGTACCCAGCTACTCGTACGTCTTTGTGGAGGGCACTATGATGGAACACAAAATGTATAATTAAATAATTAAATTGTAGTTAACTCTCTCATTATTTTTATGCTTTATTTTGCGTTTCTTGTTAAAGTGTGACTGTCCACAATTTGTGAACGACGCTTCCGAATTTACTTTGGCCATATAATGAGAAGCGAGGATGAAAGTTTGGAAAGATTAATCGTTGTTGGCAATAGAAGGCAAAAGGTCACGGGGCCGTTCACCAGCACGATGGACTGACCAACTCAAAGGTGAGGAACCCTCTCAGAAGATCTACGATGTGGTAAGGAAAGCGATGGACCGAAATCGATGGCGAGAGTGTGTTCGTGCCAATCGTGCCCGAACAAAACCCACCAAACACGATCATCTGTCATGATGGATGCGACCAAGAAGAAGAATGCGTTTCGTGAGAATACGCGGAAAATATATAATTACTGACGCTAAGCAATACTATTATACAAATATAAGCACCAACCTTTCTACGTTACCTTTTTAACGCAAGTCCACATTTCTTAAACTTAAATAAGTAACGGTTTTTTATTCTTTTTATAAATTGTCTTATTTTAGCACAAGGAAAAGAGGTTGCGCACTCAAATCCTATACTAAAAGTCCCTTTTCTGACAGAAGCCACGTTCCTTCAGGTACGGTTTTTATCTTTGTTATATAAATAATGGATTTCAATAAATAACAAGTTTACATGGTACCTATCCACAGTGGGTTATTTGGATATTTTGACCGCGGATGCCGACGGCGGTAAAAATAATTTCACGACGCGCGACGCAAATTTTTTTTTTAATGCCATTTACTGTTAGTTAAGGTTCTTAAATGTTATTTTTTTTTTAATCTACATAAAACATGCTTTAATATTGTATTTTTTGTATATGAAAATAACTAGCAAATTAATATATATGATGACTGGAATATGAAAAATTTAGTTGACATTTTCGATTTTCGTATGTTTTTTTTAAATATTACTCAGTGAATTGCATTTTTTAATACCAGAAACGAATTCTACGTGGTCGTTTTATCCGAAATTGATACCAAACTTGACCTATTAGCTAAACGTGAACAGTTATAATTTTTTGAATGAAGTCGGGTGGAGTGGTATTTTAACCCCCCCCCCGCCCCGGTGCCAGAAGGGGGGGGGGTACCTTGGGGTACCGATCTTAATCAGCTTGTCTGGGGACAAGAAACAACTGTGCCAAATTTTATACTTGTGCATCAGAATTTGAGGTTGTGCACTTAACACCCATACTACTCTAGCGTTTCTTCATTTTGAATCTTCTTTTATTTCTTTAAGAATTCAAAAATAAATTTTAAAGTTGTGTAATGCGCTTACTACTCTAGGTATAATATTGCTTAAACAATGTGTCAGTAAAAATGCGCGTACTAGGTAATTAAACTTTCTATAATCTATAAGTAAACGATCATCCCTTCACCAAAATCTCCACAAATTCATAGAAAAAAAATGTTTGTATGTCTTTTTGAAGGTGTTTGAAAAATATTTAACATCATTCTATACCGGAAAAAAGATTCTAAATGCAAATTTTTCTACTCACTCGGGAAATTGCCGAGAACACTCTCGGGAACGTTATCCCAAAAACATTCACGAGAATCTTCTCTCATATTTCTTTGTACTTTTATTATACGAGAACTCATTGTTGCTTAAAGCTTTTTTGTGTGACATGTCTGAATAATTTTAAAATATGTGTTTTATTCATACTGGTAAAGCAATTTTGCATTATATTTATTAAAAAAAGCATAGTTCCCTTTGCTCCGGAGAACTTTCTCGAAACGTTCTCGACAAAATTGTATGTCACTCCAAATTCAAAAATAAACAATTAGGGAATTGATAATGATCAAGAAAGATTTTTAAATTTATTGTCACATAAAACTTAGTCGACAACATTTCCGAGAACGTTATCCGCAGCAAAGAGAATTAAGCTTTTTTAATGTTAATAATCTAATTTTGAGACAAGTATTGCTGCTTACCGGTATCAATAAAACATGTTAAAATTATGAAGACAAGAAAAGACAAACATATTAAGAATAAAAGGAGTCATGTTCAAATAAAAGTACAAAGCAATATGCGCGAAAGTTCTCGAGAATGTTTCCGTGAGAACGTTCCCGAGAATGTTCTTGTTAATTTCCCGAGATAGCAGAGATTTTTACACTTATATTTTTTGTTCGGTTTAGAATAATTGTAAATATCTTTCAAACACCCTTAGGAAGATCAACAAAAAGTAAAAAATCAGAAATTGTGGTGAATTGATGTACGTTCTCGGAAATTCTCTCGTTCGGGTACGTTCTCGAGAACGGTACATCTTTACGACTCTTACCCCCTAAGTGTCATTACACCTTCCAATCTAACAGATTGGTAGCTTTTATATCATGAACACACAGGGTGATTGTGCTAGTTTTCGTCCACTCTTGTCAGTTTTCCGCCCTTATTTATATGTTTATCTTCAAGTATTTCCCGAAATAAAAGCTTAAAATTAAAAAATCTACTAAAGAATAAACTATGTTGACCTTAAAAAGTTTTTCCCATTTATTTGCAGCAGTTTAATCTAGTGGACGGTAAACTAGACCTGGACGGGAAACTAGCACAATTACCCTACTTACTTAAAGGTGCGACCACACCGCTGCTTAAAATACGGTAACGCTACGGAATGACAGTGACGCATCGTATCCGCACCGTTTTAATCGCATGCCCCCCACACCGCTACTCAAAATACGGCGACGCTACGGAATCACAATGACGTGCCGTAAACGTCACGACTATGGATGGTACAAGAAGGATATAAATCTCTATGTTACAAAAGTGTCCGTCAAAAGGCGATAAAGTGCTGGCGCCACAATGATATTAAATTTGATTAAATTAATTTTGAAATTTATTTTTTTTTAATCCAAAATAATTATTTGCGGAGATGAAAAACACTCTGAATATTAATTTTATTTAGAAAGTCATATAAGTATTAAATATCGGTAATTCATTTCAAGTGCTGAACTATACCTAGCGCCACCCGGAGATATTTGGAACTATTGTTTAGTGCTTACCGCTGGACACTTTTTCGACCGTTTTCCATCCATAGTCACGACTTTAACGCATGCTCTCCACACCGCTGCACAAAATACGCAGACGCAACGTGTACGTGACGGGCCCCATACTATTTTGACGCGAACCTTCCAAACCGTATTTTGAGCAGCGATGTGGAGGGCATGCGATAAAAACGGTACGGATAAGATGCGTCACTGCAATTCCGTAGCGTCACCGTATTTTGAGCAGCGGTGTGGAGGGCATGCGATAAAAACGGTATGGATACGATGCGTCACTGCGATTCCGTAGCGTCACCGTATTTTAAGCAGCAGCGGTGTGGTCGCACCTTACTTTGCATTCGTTCGGTCGTCTATTTGCATCACTAGGTATCTTGCACGGAGTACCTTCTTATAATCTTGATAATGCAAGAGCGCTAAAGAGGAAGGGTTCACGGTAGGTCCGCAGAATAACAGTATAAAATAATTTAATCGCTTTAATATTCGTCTGCGTTGGTTGAATGTATGGGTACTTTCCTAGGTAAAGAAAATATAATTCTATTCAGTCCATCAGTTAGATTATCAAAAAATATTGGACACGTATTTTTTTATTTTGTCAATCGAACAAAAATTGGTGAAGATATAGCCCGTTAAAGTTCCGCGTGACGTCACATTTCAGTACTCTTTTTAGCATAATATACAGATAATATATTTTTTCTACTCCTGTACTTTTATCTGTCATTTATACATTCGTCAACACCTTTATAAGAACATAGATAATATACTCGATGAAAAGTCTATCTAGTCTATTTCCCAAAATAACACTTGTTCTATAAAAGCGCCAAAATAGTATCGCGTAATCGCGTGCAAACACGACTATTAATATAAAATAAATTACTGCCAACGTAAGAAACCTAAATAAACGCAGCGTTTTTAGAAAAAAAAAACCTTTAAAAAAGGAAAAAACAAAAGAACCACAGACCTACTTCGTAGTTTTTTACGTTTACCGTTCGTTTGTAGGGGCAAATTGCAAACTTTGAAAGTAATTCAGGTATTTTTACTAATCTTTGTAGCTCCTTAATAATTGATCAAATAACGACGGTGTGTATTTGTGTTAGTGATGTTAGTATTCTTGAAAAATAGTGTTTTAAAACGTAAAACTTAAATGATTGTTGATTATGTTGACAAAATAACTGCGATATCCATGAAGTTTTCAATTTCGCATTTTATGTAAAAGTAAGTATAGTCGTAGAAAAAGTATTGTGTGCAACGACGTATAAGTAGGTAAAAAAATGTTCGTGGCGTTTTTCTTAACAATTTTCGCCCCCGTGCGCATAGGCGCACCCGGCTCAAATTGTTACCCACGCCACTCACCTTTTTTGACCGCTCTTATACAACTGTTGCATAATAGTACATTACTTACCTAGGGCTGTAAAAAAAAGAAAGCCCGAAATCGCAGGTATTTGGGACCCGAGCCGCAGGCGAGGGTTGTAAATATGCGATAGAGGGCTTTCTTTTTTACTGCCCGTGGTGAGTACACAATTTTACGTCCCCACCTGGCCATAATGCGAGTTTTACCGTAAGCGTAGCGAGCGGTAAAACTCACATTATGGCCAGGTGTGACGTAAACTACTATTATCTACACTCATACTGTAAGTACTCTAAAATGCGTTCAAAAACCGTAGACAATGACAAGCATTACAACAAACGATTTAACTATGATAAGTTTCTTATCTGCGGCAGTAACGTAATTTTAACTATGCATGCTCAAATATTTGGAACATCGAATTTGATAACATAATGTTACCGCCATGGCCAACTCGATTGGTCCCGCGCGAGCGCCGGCACAATCGAGCAGGCCATGACGGTACAATGGCGGTCATTCTATGGTTTCCGAACAATTAATTTAATATATATAATATGAGTGTAGATAAAGCAGTGTATGCAACTGTACGTAATTAGGCCTAAAAACACTCGTGTGATCTTATTATGAAATTCGCCTGCGGCTCATTTCATAAAACCACACTCATGTTTTAAGGACCCTTATTACGTAACAGTTACATAAACTACTATTTTGATAATCTAACTGACGAACTAAATATTTTTTTTTAGGAAAGTAGCCAATTAAGTGCGAACTAAAACGGCTATTAGACATGGCAATATGTAGGGTCCAACCTGTCGTGTTGGTAGGTGTAATGGCACCTAGGGAGTAGGAGTCCCGATCTAGGGCGATCGGGCAGTGCCCCGACACCCACAGCTGTTTATGGAGGTCGTTAGAGTTATTTTACCTTTTTTATTTATAAATTTGCTACACATTCCGTCTGGTTTTTTATTTAAAATAAAAGTTAAAATGTGTAGATTCGCTGGTAGAGTCTGACTAGCCAAATATTGTTGACAGATATTTCCTTGTTGTATCACCCATTGTCTATGATTAAAAAAAAAGCTAAAAGTCTGTTGTCAATTTATGTCATTATTTCAAATGGTTCACGGTTTATAAGGGGTTTATTTTAAATAATATTAAAAATAACTGTACCGAGTGATCCGCAAACTATTATTTAGGCTCGTAAATAATTACGACGATGTGCGAAGTTGACGTGAAGCGTGTTGTATAACGAAAAACTGCAATGTTTACAAGTCGTCAACAATTTTGTAGGTTGGAGCTCTATTAATATTTTGATACTTTAAGTACTAGTTCTAACATTTGCCTATAACTTTGATTAAGTACGTGAATTTATTAATACCTGCATCTCATAAACAGGACAAGTGTGTAAAGAAACGGATAAACTAGAAGTTCTGGAATATATCAATACAATGAAAACATTGGAACATAAGAAGTTACTTACTGAAAACCAATATTTAGGAGAAATCTGTGGACTGACTGGTCAGTAGTAATTTTATGTAAAACTAAAAATATTTTCGCTAAACATGTCTATACAGTACGTAAACCAACTAAAACTATCCCTTAAAACAAGTGAATAGGGAACTCAAGTACATAGTTATTAGATTGTTTTTACTTGCTTCTGAGCATGTTCTGGGGAATTTAATTTCTGAATGTATTTCTCTTGTTGCAGTCGGTTAAAGATCTTTCTAACACCCTGTGAAGCTTGTTTACTTCGTTGATTTCTGCCTGTTCACCTAAACCTACCTACCTACCTACCTTACGTGTGCACAGAAATCAAAAGTATTTTCTAGTATCAAAACTTATTCCTGCTATACAAGGTGTGACCAGCCCATGATTTTTTGAATTTCCCGCCAAATATTTGGGTAATATTTCAATAGTCAGACTCTAATTAATATATTTATCTAGTTTTGTATTTAAATAATAGAAGGGTTGGACAGATGAAGTTAGATTCAGGCAGCTAGAGCGGTCATTTAAATATCTATAATAATAAAAACAGTTCCTTTTTTATTTAATGTATACTGTTATAAGTACTATCACCCTGCTTCACTAAAATACATTTTTTAGATGTTTTGAAGGCATCTCTGTAAACGTTGGTAGGGACGATTTGTTGGTGAGGTAGGGTTTGTAAGGACGATTTGTAGGGAAAGTGTAATAACGGGCCCAACACCGACAGGAGTTGGACTCAACAGGTTGGGCCCTACAAATTGCCATGTGTAATAGCCGTTTAAGTAACAGGCTAAAGTCCCTGTTACACTTTACTTTTTTTAGTATCCTAATTAGGATCCTAACTTCTTTTCATAGTAAATTTACTTGCTAAATGCGGTTACACTTGACTAAATTTAGAAACTAACTCATTTAGGAAGCTAACTAGGACAAGTGTAACAGGGCTTTAACAGCTTGTTAGATTTATGAAAAGCTGATATTTGAACAGAACAGTGTTGTTTCGGTAGTGACCGGAAGGACGCCATTTCACCCGACAAAATACTTTAGGTAAGGTAGAATTTATAATTGTACGGAGTGACTTGACAAGTCAACAAACACAAATGTTGCCGCAATTCGGCCAGTGCTGTTCTTATCGATATTTTCATTTATTAAGAGTTCTACAAACGCCGCGACTTATTGGTTGCGATATTGTCGCTGCAACTTGATTAAGGCTTAAAGGCTGTAGAATGCTGCAACATGATGTGGAAAATACGTTACTTTTACGGAATGACTATTACTTGTTGATAAAACTATGCGGTACGCGACAAATTGAACTCAATTCATAACTTCTGTACATCCTATTATTGGAGACAATAATAATTTCTAAAGGTGGCTACTCATACACCTGCCGTAGGGTTAACACCGGGCGCATGGCTTAGAGAATTCAACCAACCGGAGCGGCCATGTCTGTCATTTTCTATACAAAAAAAGTCTGCTTATTTTTGCGGGGGAGGCGAACGTCAAATGTATGGCTATTCGTACGTAACGTACAAATAGCCAAGTCAGATGAACGTCAGTCCGTACAATAAATATGACCACTGGATATATTTATTGACCATTGTTTTCGGCAGAGAGGAAAGCCTGTCAATGGCCGCTCTGGTTAGTTAAATTCTCCAAGCGCACGGCGGTCGGGCCAATATTGGGATTTCTCTACACACATGCCTGCCGTTCAGTTTGTGAGTGAATATCTTGCTGAATGCACGTCTCTAAAATGGCGGTAGCTTAGAGTGAGGAATAGGACATAGGATACTTAACTACTTTTTATCCCGAAAAAAACCTTTTTAGAGGGCCACACGATAACCGAATTCTATGCGGACGAATAATTATCCAAGTATCTTTTCTTCTATTTTAGAAGTAGTTAAGTAGGTATTTTTGAGAAATATCGTCTTCTGACTGTTCGTAAATATTGTTACGTTTTGTTGTTATTACTCGTAGAAGTGTTGAATTCAATTATTAAGTGATGTTGCCTCAGATTACGGATTCCTTTGGACGTGCAAGAATTAGAACCAGAACAATGTTCATCCAAAATGTCGCCTGCGTAATAAAGAGCTCAAATTTACAGAAACTCTTTGTAGTCCGCCTCGAACTGAGAACTCGCGATTTCCTTGTAAATGCATTGACCAATATACCAAGACTCTTATGATTATTGTTTTGCGCCTTCTAGCTCCATAACCCATGGATCGATCCTGCTCATATACGAACTCTCAAATTATATTGATTTCTGCTATAACCCCAACAAATTTCAAAAAGCCATCGAAATGCAGCGATGTCCAGGTAGCCAGCTGACAGTTCCGTTTCCGTTTCATCCGAAGCTGTCTATAACTTCACTTCGCTTAGGCTCCGCTCGTTCGACGAGATAGAAAAATATATGATATGTTGTATAACATAACTATACAATTTATTAGCGACAACGTATTTCAAAACTTTTGTCTGATTTGAATATTTTAGCATTTCAGGCTGTGACATGATAATTTAATTTCCTAACGTTCATGGATCCTTTAAATGGAATCGTATTGGTAGTGTTAAGTACAACATTACACTTTTCGATACTTTTTATCGACATATACCCATGACTATTTTATTTTTGCTATTCCAGGCAACATTTTAACTGTCAGTCATGTGTCAAGTCACTTTTTATAATTAGAAATTCAACCGTAGGTACGCTCATTTCGTAGGTACAGTCGCCATCAAATATGCCGAAGCGGCCAAGGTAACCAACAATATCTGAACATGGACTTTATCGCCTTGACAATAGAGGCGTTGTGCAGATATTTGTGACCACCTTGGCCGCTCCGATATATCTGATGCTAGCACCACACTTTGCCTATTCGGCCAAATATTTGTGTTGCGTCTCTTTCTTACTTTATACAATAAGCATGATGGCGACTACTCTTCTACTCCATATACCAGAGATTTCTAAACCAGGAAAGGCCTTAGTATCATTTCCCCTCTGTCAAAAGTATTGGCAGGAAAATCTAGTACATCTATAAAAACTGTTTCAATAATCGATGTCACGCATTTTCGTCATCGCTGTCGATGGATAACAAGCTCCGTGAAAATACCCTTATGCGCTGTTTTTGGATGTAAAAAATGTTATATTTCGTCTAGTTTACAAAAAGATGAAATACCATTTCAGATGTAAGTAAAGTTTTACTTTATTTATCATTACTTTCGTAATAAAAAATTTAACCTAAATCGAAAATCAAGCTTCGTTTACAGAATCGATTCAAAGACAATCGTTTTCTTTCTGACGGGCAGTAACTATTTGACGTTTGACATTTCTCCATATTTAACGCGCTTAAGGATGTCTAACGATACTGTCTTTTATATTTTGTTATAAATTACAATCAAAAATGATCCTTGTCTTTGTTATTTGACATTTGCAAAGACTGCATCCAATAATGAACCATATGTTAACGTATGTACAGTCGACTATCTATTGCTCCATTTAGTGTTATGAAGTATAAAAATAATATGTCAAATATGTTTGGTGTTTTCAAGTCAAAGGTACATCTTTGTCGGTTGTCAATAAAGCGTTGCAGCCATAAAAATTCATTTAGAAATAAACTGTATTAACAACCGACAATGATGTACCTTTGACTTGAAAACATAACATGCGTGCTACCTCGCCCCCCTCAGATTTTGGCTGACCTTTTTGTTTGGAAAGATGAGGCGAAGCGTACTCCATTTATAGAGCTTTATGCCATATACTATAGGCATGTCATAGACATACTAACCATAGATCTGTCATGGTAATAACAATACCAGGATTGAACGGGATGGTCTTATGAAACTTTCAATAGGTATGACAGAAAAGGCGCTATTATCGTTGGTCCTTGTCATAGTATCACATTGTGATTAATTGATTATTGCTTACTCCAAAAGGCCCTAAGTACAATATACCCTCCACCGCCGCTTTCTGAAAGGGAACAAAGAAACGGACTAAATTATGCAGGCTAGTTACGGTATGCTGTCAGCCATCTTAAAACATGTTTTAAAATTAGTCGCGTTGCGTGTGTTTTGTGCTTCTTACGGGGACGCGTATGTCAACACTAGAGATACTTGCTTTGAGGATAGGGTGGTTATCCTAGTTACTCGTCCAGGTTCAGTTTACCGTCAACCTGATTAAACAGCTACAAATATATGTGAAAACTTTTTAAGGTCAACAAATTTTCGATTTATAGTTTATTTTATTATGTAGTAGTTTTTTTTTTAATTTTAAGGTTTTATTTTAGGAAAACCTTGAATTTAAATATATAAATAAAGATAGACGGAAACCTGACAAGTGTGGCCAAAAACTAGCTCATGGGGAAGACCGGTGAAAACTTGGAGTAGAGCGCGTTCTTAGAGATTCCATACAACGAGAGCGAGAGGTTCTTAACAATGTACGGCTACTCTATACAGTCTGAAGGCAATAAAGAATAAACGCAACCCGTCTAATTTGGAAACGCATTTCAAGATGGCTGATATATAGCATACCGGAGCTAGCCTACATAATGTTGTTGGTTTCTTTGTTACCCTTCAAAGAGCGGTGAAGGGTAACCTCAGAGCAAGAACTTTTACGTATTACCACCGAGTAAATAATAGTACCACTTATCATAGAGGTCCCTCTGTGTCGTCACGACTCATGTTGTCCCTTCTTAACGCATGACAAGTTCTCTTTCTCACTTAGGCAAAATTATCGGATACTAGTTGTCAAACTCAATTTTTTTGACAAATATGCACACATGATGCACACCCTTAGTATTACATAGGTCAAATAAATATATGGAAATGACACATCAACGAAAGACGCGTGTCGATTTAAGCGCACAACATGGCGGTTATAGTGCTGCTGCTGTCTAGAATATTTTACTGTAATAAGGTTTTGTCGATAAATCGATATCCATAGTGACCAAGGCCTCAGATCAGACGGGCCATAAGGTGCCCCACGCCTTTTAAATTTTAATGCGAATGTGCGTCTTGGTAAGCTTTAAAAATATGTACCTACACCTTGATACTGTGTACCTATTTTTAAAGGTTAAATTAAATAAAGGAAAAATTAAATCAATATTAGGTTATCGATATAATTTGTTTGATTTAGTTTAAAGCTGGGTAGTATAATAAAATCGATATCAATTTCGATAAATAAATTAGTACAACCCTAGCTGAATTTTAACATTATTTTAATCGTAAAAATATAGAAACATGAGGCAAATCTGTTCATGTTCCTAAGTCCAACCTAATAAACTTAGCAATTGTGATGTAAAACATACTTCAATTTCCCGATAACTTTAATGTTAACCAATATTTTTAGTGAAAATCATAGCATACGAGTGTAAGTTCAAACATGGCAAATTTTTAGTTTTTTTTAATATCGCACCCTACACAACGGCATATTTCTTATTTAATTGTCCGTATTCTCCTGGACTTCTCTTTATTCACAATCATAACACTAACCTAACAATATAACTTAAAATTTTAATTTTCACTGCAGCTTGTTGACAGAAGAAGTACCACTCAACTGACTGACGTTGACGTCCTGAGAGCACAACACAGCGGATTTTTCGGCCACATTGGATTTTTACTTATTTACTCGTCATCTATTTTTGTTTATGAATTAAATTAAAACGATGCTAATGTATTTTCGCCGATATCCGTTAGATATGGCACGATGAAGAAGAAAAAGAAGAATGTATTTTTATGTTTTGATTTTCATATGTATGTGTAAAGGTCAGTGCATAGGTCAGTTAAATTTTTGACACCTCGTGACGTCAGTGACACTCAACGGACGACATGGGAACGGTGCGGTTATGGATGGTACAAGAAGGATATAAATCTTTATATTACAAAAGTGTCCGTCAAAAGGCGATAAACGGATGGCGCCACAATGATATTAAATTTGATTAAATTAATTTTGAAATTAAAAAAAAAATCCAAAATAATTATTTGCGGAGATGAAAAACACCCTGAATATTAATTTTATTTAGAAAGTCAAATAAGTATTAAATATCGGTAATTCATTTCAAGTGCTGAACTATACCTAGCGCCACCCGGAGATATTTGGAACTATTGTTTAGTGCTTACCGCTGGACACTTTTTCGACCGTTTTCCTATAAGATAGTTCCATCCTTCCTATAACATCCATAGGTGCGGTTCT
Organism: Pammene aurita; assembly: GCA_947086415.1. Classification (NCBI taxonomy): domain Eukaryota; kingdom Metazoa; phylum Arthropoda; class Insecta; order Lepidoptera; family Tortricidae; genus Pammene; species Pammene aurita. Next base: position 24,230,961 of record OX352289.1, read on the forward strand.
CAAACTTTAAAATAGGGAAAATTATTTAATAGAGGTAATTACTAGACATTGTAACAAGACAACTGAAGAGCAAATCAAATTATTTTAATAAATATTTTTATTTGTTTATTTTGCAAACAATTTCTGTCAGTAGAAACGCGCGGCAAATTTAAAATACGTACATGTGGCATTTGTGGCAACCCTTTGTGATGAGACACCGTATTTCATGACGAACATTTCACTCTCTCATCTTAAGCGCGAGTGAGATAGAACTCCTGCAACGTTCCCAATTAAATTCAAATTCATTTTTAAGCCATATGTCAATTGCCTCAAGTAGATTATCTGTTGCAGTTGATGACAGATCAGACGAAATAAATATATCCGTCTCCTTTTTACACACCGTAAATGTCACCTAATGAAAGGGGCGGAAATACCACCTGCATTTAATTTGCATTCTTGTTATAATAAACTTATATAGATGTCATATACAAAAGAAAAAGTGACCTAGGCCTCCGGTCCAGCCGGTCCAGCCCTGGGCATCGGAGGCCTATGTCACTTTTTCCTTTGTATATGACATCTATATAAGTTTATTATAACAAGAATGCAAATTAAATGCAGTGCCATTAAAAAACAAATCATTGGGTATATCTAAACGTACACCATAAACAGAAAACAAACATAATCGTATCAATGGCTTGTGTTTAAATATAGTAGATAATATAAGAGACTTTGGAGTCATAATCGATCAAAAATTAACATTAATTCATATAACCGCCATGTTGTGCGTTCAAATCGGTAAGCGTCTTTCGTTGCTGTGCCATTTCCATGTATTTATTTCAGTCAGGTGTGGTCTTTTCGGACGATCTGTCAAAAATTTAACTGACGGTAGTCTTTTTAGGCTATATTTCATGAGAATACCTTTTCTAACAAGATTTTGAGTGTAATAGATTGTAGGATAATATTTATTACATAAAACAACAGGAGAAAACTGTCAAATGTGGTACTTCCCTGTGAAAGGCTATGCCGTCGTAATTTTGACGAACGACTCTTAAGACCATCTCGTTCAATCTTGATATTGTTATACTTATTACCATGCCTCATCTATACCTAATATACTAAGTCTATGGCGCCAACACAGAACGAATACCGCGAACTTCGAAGTTTCGTTAACTGCGTCTCTTTCGCTCGTATATGCAAGTGCGAAAGAGACAGGGATAATACGCGGTACGCAGGACGCTGCGCAAACGAGCGAAACTTGAGCAGAACGGAACGAATCACAAATTGGCGGGAAATATCCAATGGAGTGTGTATGTGTGCGTGTATTTGTATACTAGTGTATGTATTGTGTGGCGTCCATTTTCTGGTGTGACGTGATCTTGAGCTTACGGGTTTTAGAACTTTTTTGCAGTTTCCGTCTATTTAATCTAAAGATGTTTTATCACGAAAAGTCCTTGAAGAAAGGAGGCAAGTTCCATTTAATTTGGGTTGCAGGTTGTTGGCCTGCTCGCTTGGCTTCGACAACTCAACGCCAACTATGCTCTCAGGACATACGAAAAACTTGGTAAGCTTTTATTTTTTGGTTTATTTCTGGGATAATTGGGATATAGAGATGTTAACAATTATACTTAATTAATTATATTTACCTACCTATGTTGTTTGATATAGCCTTTGTTTAATTTCAGCAATGACTTATTGGAAGTTATAACCAATGAGTCCAGCCGGCCTTCGCAACGATTTTCGCTTCGCCTCAGCTCTCAGCTCATGCTAGGACTGGTCCGGGTGTATCAGAAGAAAGTCAACGGCATGATATGTAAGTTAGACAAAATGCTAAAATTACACTTTTTTTTAATATAGCATATGTTGTGTCCCACTGCTGGGCAAAGGTCTCCCCTCCCCTCTCTTCCGCCGTGACGAGTGGTAGAAAATTAAACTATCGGCACTTAATCTTTTGAGGTCGTCAGTATGCGACTGTATTTTCACAATCTCCCTATTCTCCCTGTTGTGAATTAGAATATACGATAGTTTTTATTTTCCTTCAAAGCAGTTTAGTCAGCAGTGAGAATCTCGACTTGCTTAATGTAGAAATGCTTTTTACACGGATGAGATTATTGTTTTAATAAAATGTCACTTTTATTTGTGGCTACCTAAATAAGTTATTTATTCTTTTTCAGCCGACCTACACATGCTCAATGCAACAATTATGAAAAAATCAAATAAAAAGTAAGTTATTGCTTGCCTCATTTCTAAATTAAAATATAGTAGGTATTATTTCATAATTTAGCAAAATTCTTACAATCAAATGATTCCAACCAAATATTGAAAATAATTGCATACATTTGCATAAACATCAATGAGAGTAATTGATAGGATGGAATACAATACAAAAAATTATGATACCTTACATCTGTATATTATGTTTTTTTTGATACTACTATGGTGGCAAACAAACATACAAGCCCGCCTGATGGTAAGCAGTTATGGACCGTAGCCTATGGACACCTGCAACTCCAGAGGAAGATTCACTGTTGACAGCTAAAGGAACAAGAGGGTCCCTCATCGTCATCACACTTGGTCCTCTTTGAGCTCTTTGGCAACCTTACTCACCAGCAGGAACACAACACTATGAGTAGGGTCTAGTGCTATTTGTATTGTTTTCTGTAAGGTGGAGGTACTTCCCCAGTCGGGCTCTGTTCCAGATTTGAGCAAGATGACATGCGCTGTGCTGTGCCTTAACGCACATAGCAAGATGACATTTGCAGTACCCATACCTCTCTTTTGGACGTAGTTTAAGGACATTACCCGGGTCCAAAAAGATAATCTTATAAATCTAACTAATTCTTAGATTTAGCCTCTAAAACAAGTTACACATATTTAGCAAAAGATAGAAAAGGAATCAAATCAAATGCTTGTTTTTTCCATCCTTACAAACCTATTTACATGAAGTACCTAATTGGGTTGGCATAACATTGCTAAATGGTTAAAATGGTATCTGTCTATATCTCTATTCCAGATTCAATATTGATTATGCGGCAGAGGAGGTGGAAAGACAGATGGTTCCAATGTTGGAGCTGCCGGCTCCGGTGGGAGAACCTGTCCCAGAGCCAGAGGAAACATTTGAGGAATTGATATGTGTAAGCCTACAATACAGTCAGCTGCAGAAGTAGCTAAGCGGGTGGGGTGTTCCAAGTGACCTTTACAAACTCTTAACAATAAAGTCAAGCCATGATCATTTTGAACACCTCACCCGTTTAACTTCTGTTGCTGACTGTACTACCAAAGAATTTATAAAATGAGTACAGTCTAACACAAAAAGATAGATGACTCTATATGTATGATCCCAATACACTGCCAAACATCATGTGGTTCTTCTGGAAAATTATGATGGTAAAAGTCAATATTTAACCTAAACATATGGCACCTTATAGTTAGAGAGCCCATGACACTGATCCTATTTCGATAAGCCTCCTAGATGAGATATATATAATTAGTCGCGTCTTTATGGGGGAACACGAAATGCCGATGCGGCAATGCAAAATAAGTGGTTTTTCGACAAATAATAAATACCGGTTTCTAGTACGATAAGTCTCCTAGATTTTCTTTGTTCCTCGAAGCAGGGGAGGGGTAGGGCTACACGATAATGCGGTGCTGCAAGCCCCTGAGCGTGGCCTTGTCAGTGGCAGCAGCATCAAAAGTTGTAGATGTATGAAAAAACAAATCCGCATTATCGTGTAGCCCTGCCCTCCCCTGCTTCGAGGAGCAAAGGAAATCTAGGAGACTTGTACTAGAAACCGGACTTTTTATTTAAAAAAAAAAAAAAAATTAAAATACGCCACCACTTTTTTGCATTGCAGCATCGGCATTTCGTGTTCCCCCATTAAAGACGCAACTAATTATATACATATACTATCTCATCTAGGAGACTTATCGAACTAGGTTCAGTGTTGTGGGCTCTCTAACTATTATAAAACCACCTAGTTATAGCTATCATAAGCCGAGCTAAGTTTTAATCATTTACTTAAAATTTAAGCCTCTATTATTACATTATCTTAACAACTGCATAATGTAGTATTTAGTTTAGAAGGTTATTGGCAAACTTATAGCTTTTGGCCACAACTTTGCTTACAACTTTGATAGCTTCTATAAACAAAGCTAAGAGTGTTTGAACTGCAAGTTATTTGCCTTATGAACTATCTAAATTAGAAGACTAAACACAGATAACCTATACATAATATACCTACATAAGATTTTTTTTTTTAATATGAATTTCCGTGCAAATTTGCAGTAGGGTACGTACTTGACGGTAGGTACAGTACACTTACGTATATATACATATCTTCAATGTTGTACAGTTATGGGAATAAGAATTTTACATGTAATGTTTGCATAATACCTACAGACTACAGATAATACAATGTTAAAAGACATTATGACTTTGTTTTTAATTTCTCATTATTTTTTAGCAAAGTGGTAATGTGGTGCCCAACATTGAAGCCATAACTCTGAAAGAAGTTGCCATTCCCGACTTCGAACTTCCACCAAATGTAAGTATCGTCTAAAGTTGATATTAATACCAATGCTTAAAGGCGCCTCCACACCATGATAGGCCAGTCTAAGGGACGCAGTTATACGGCGGAACGAATTCGCAATATTGTTTGCTCCCTCTAACGCATAGGTATGCCTATGTCCCCATAATGGCCCATGATGACCCTTTTTGTATAGCATAGTGATGTGCCGTTAATATTCCCACCTGCGGAATATTCCCACCTCGAGGGAATATTGGGGAATTTTGAAATTGTTGTATTGGAATTGGCACGGTAACTGCGGGAAAAGTAAAGTCCCAATATTTCCTGGGTTTATTCCTAATGTTCCCGGAAATACTCCCTTTGCTTTAGGGAAAATTCCATTGTTGCTAGGAATGATCCCCTAACCTAAAGAAAGATAATTATGTAAAAATACTTTTTGGATTCCGTAACCAAAATGGCAAAAACAAACTCTTATAGTTGCGTGATACCGTTTGCTCGTCCGGCCATGAGCCGGCATGATGTTGCAGTCTTTGTGTTCGTAAATTATAAAACGTATTTAAATGAAATTCTAATAACACCGCGTCTAACAAAATAATGTTGTACAGCGAGCATTATTAATTGGGTACATTTGACAGCATACCCGAAAGGGGTACGCCACAGTTCAGGGAAATTCGCTCTTTTGACTCTATATCTCTTGACTGATATCCTCCCCGGTGTGACGTCACGTACCTATTGTACCTGATTCACAAAGTGAACCAACTTCGGCCAATCGACACCTATACGGCGCAGCGATATCGACCCAATATGAGGGCAGGACCCAAAATGTATCACAACTGTCACACTGTATTCGTACCCTTAACGTGCGTAGTGATTAATGGTTGAAGTTATCCCAGGACGGGTTCGGCGAAGAGGACCCCGAGCAAGCCTGGGAGCTGCTCCGCGACCTCACGCTGGAGCAGATGCTGAGCCCGTCGGGCCCGCACTCGCTCACGCACAGCGCGCTCGACGCGTCCGCGTCCGCGCCCGCGCCCGCGCCCGCGCTCGCGCCCGCGCCCGCGTACGACGCCGAGCTCGTGCCCGGGCCCGAGCTCCACAACACCATGGAACTCATGGCCGAATGTGACTTCACTTTATTCCGGAAATGTACGTGTACGTCCCTTATGGTAGCAATCTTTAGCGAACACTCCTAGGGAGCGTTCATTAGATTTTGGGCCATTTTTCAACCACCCTTCCCCAGGGTCGACTGCCAAATAAGAGTTGTAGTTGCTAGTGTTGCTACGTAATTTGCATTATATTAAAAGGCCCTTAACTGATTCAGCATGCAATGAAGTATGCTATAAAACGTTAGACACGTATGGAATGGACATATCACTGGATAGTGAATAAGTAAGGAGGATTTAAGTTACATTTACAATTCGGCCAGGAAACCATTTGAAATATAACTATTTCTTTCTTTTCACAGCTACAGCGCAGGATCTGTTGCGTGAGGAATCGGACAAAGGTATGCCAAGCTGGAGAAAAGCCTATTCCTTTCCTTACCTTACCAATTCTCAAAACATCATAATATTCAAGAGAAGTTTTGGAATATTAGGTTCCATATAAGTAATCACGTGAAGGGTGATTGATTTACTTCTACTTTTTTACCATTTGTAACTTGTATTTACTGGGTTTCTTTATTTTGAAGTGTGCAATCAAGAGTTAGATGTTATGTTTATGTTAATAGTGCAATAAATATTTTGCCTACAAACAGTAAGAGATTAATATGCACATGTCTGATAGAAATGATTTACATTTTCTATTAATTATTCGTTTAGGCATTTAGTTTTCCTTGTTTATAAATGTTTTAATATTATTTTTTAATACGTTATGTTTACACAGAGATCCCAATTCCTGAAATCCCGCCTCCGGACCTGCCCATCCCTAACGAGAAAGAGTTAGTTTAATTTCCTTCCTATTTACCCACCTCACAACACACACATACCGTCATATCTTTGTAATTCGTCGTAACACCTTCGGTGCGAATAGCTACTGTACCTGGTGAATAGGCTTGTGTCCTGAAATAAATATTGCCTAGACACGTATTTTTTTGTTTGTCAATGTTTGGTCGGTACGCGAAAGATTTTGCTGGTCTGTCAGTCTGACCTCCAGCGATGAACAGCTGCCAGATGTCCGGATCTAGACAAGGATAGTATAGCAACTTAACTAGAGGGTTGTCGTTACTCTCATTTTTGTGTCCACGAACTCTGACACTCCTTACCTTTTTATAATGTTTACCTTTTGATGGAAAAAAATAATAATAACAGTCCTATATTTTTTGATAATCAAACGGATACTTACTCGTTATTATATTTTACCCTATTTAAACCTTTCTTAAGAAGTTTCGCAGACATGTCAAAAATGTTTGTAACAGATAAGGGGGCGTCCATTAATCGCGTCATACGTTTTTGGCTTGTTTTAGACCCCCCCCCCTCCCCCATGGTGATCTTTGGTGATATTTTCAGGACCCCTCCCCCCCCTGTCCAATATGACGTGTAATTTTTTGCTAACTAAAGTAAGTACAGTTTTCTAACACGTGAACCTACTAACGTAACGTACGTACACGTAAAGGGTAAATAAATGAAACTACATGCATACATATAAAATAAAATTATCTTTAATAGAAAAATAACCGGCCAAGTCCGTGTCGGACCACGCGGTTTCGTACCTACTATCGAAAAAGTAATATCAAAAGGTCGTATCTGCGTATGAAATGAGTTTTTAGGAGATAACTCAATAATTCCTAAACCGATAATGTTCTCAATTTTTTTTTTGATCTCCGGTTCAAAAGTGACAGGTGGGACACAAGTTTTTTAGACTTACGGGGTGATTTTTTTCTTAAAATATTCACTAAATAAAAAAAATTCAAACAGACCTCAATTTTTTTTGACAAATAATTACATGTATGGAGTAGTGCCCCTCCTTAAAATATCTTTTTCAGCAATTTTACTACAAAACTAAGTAGCGGCATACAAAAACACACCTTATATTTGAATATTTATTAAGATATACGTTTTATAGTTTCCGAGTAAAATGGCTGTGATATACGGACGGACGGACGGACAGACGGACATAACGAAACTATAAGGGTTACGTTTTTGCCACTTTGGCTACGGAACTCCAAAAACCTACTTCACAAAATAATATGTCAAATGCCATTAAAAATATTTACAATCATAGTGCTAGTGCAATTTTACTCTGCTTTTGACAGATTGATTCATTTAATAGTTGATAATATTTATTTTATTGACCATAATACAGTGTAGCACAAGGAACAAAAAAATTACACGTGATATGTGTCCAGACCACCCTCCCCGCTGTGGTGATCATTGGTGATTTTTTCTTGACCCCCTCCCCCCCCTAAATAATATGACGCGATTAATGGATGCCCCCTAATATATCGAAGAGATAATTTCGAGGGGTCAGCGCCTGAGCGGTAAAACCCATTAAGTCTAAAAAATGGTTATTGAAATTAGAAACATACGTGACTATTATTACTTCTACACGAGTTCTTATTACAATAAAAAATTATCCCGAGTTATTGGGTTTGACCGCTCACCCCCTCAATTTTATGGTGAACTCTTGATGATACCCTGCTGTAACACTAGGACGCCGTTGCCGGAGCCCGAGGAGCCCGGCCCGGCGCCCGAGGAGCCCGCGGAGATGCCGGAGGCCGCGAAAGCTGTGCCACAGGAGCCGGAGATCCTCACTTTAGAGGTTTTTTTTACTCTATTTTAGTCACAACAATCTTAAAAAATATCGTAGATACTCAGATACTCGTATCAAATACGAGTATATGAATCGGAGTGGCCAAGATCGTGACAAATATCTGAACAACACCTCTATTGTCAACGCGATAAAGTTGACCGCTCGAATATATTTGATGGCGACTGTTCCTATACATAGTGTTTATGTGCCTAATAAATGCAGTAAATGGAGATTAATTCGTCTATAGATACTGTTCCTGTTTGGGGTTTATGGGGCCGTTTTATACGCCTCGCTAAGTTCACGGCGAATATACAGGAGGAAACAATAGTAGTTGTGATCCGTTTAAGGGCATAATCGATGTCGTATTGAGAGTAAGAAAAAGTAGGTAAAAATAATTTGGACGCCAAAAATACAATACAACAATACAAATATTCTTTTTCTACTCCTGTACTTTTATTTGTCATTTATACATTCGTCAACACCTTTATAAGAACATAGATAATACACTCGATGAAAAGTCTATCTAGTCTATTCCCCAAAATAACACTTGTTCTATAAAAGCGCCAAAATAGTATCGCGGAATCGCGTGCAAACACGACTATTAATATAATAGTAGTTTATGCAACAGTTGTATAAGGGGGGTCAAAAAAGGTGAGTGGTGTGGGTAACAATTTGAGCCGTAGGCGAAAATTGTTAAGAAAAACGCCACGAACATTTTTTGACCTACTTATACGACGTTGCAAACAATACTTTTTCTACGAATACACTTACTTTTACATAAAATGCGAAATTGAAAACTTCATGGATATTGCAGTTATTTTGTCCACATAATCAACAATTATTTAAGTTTTACCTTTTAAAACACTATTTTTCAATAATACTAACATTACTAACACAAATACACACCATCGTTATTTGATCAATTATTAAAGAGCTACAGAGATTAGTAAAAATACCTTTAAAAGTACTAGTAAAAGTACCCACGCCACTCACCTTTTTTGACCCCCCTTATACAACTGTTGCATAAACTACTATTATTGCACACCTCAATAACATATAACAGTACAGTACACAGATTAAAAGTAGAGGCAGTCAACAGGCGGTCTTATCGCTAGAGAGCGATCTCTTCCAGACAACCTTAGGGTAGCGGAAATCTAGTCGAAAATAATTGTATGAGTAGGTGCAAGGCAAAAGAAACAGTGAAAATCCAGTAAACAATAACAAATAACATAATACAATAGCTTAATTATACATAAACATACACAAATAAAATAATCAATAAACATACATATACTACATACACAGAGTAAATAAAAATAAAATAATAAAATACAGTCAGCAAACATTTGTGTTAAGGGAGAGATAGATAAAATTCCTTAAGGTGTTTCTTGAAAACAGTTAGGGATTTTGCACACCTTATTTCTAGAGGTAACGAGTTCCACGTTTACGTTTATAAACGTTTACGTTCGTAAATACGTTTTTTTAGGGACACGACATCTCAGCCGGTCGACCCATTTTTATTTCTCGTAAATTTTTTTTTTTTTTTTTTATGTATGTTCACCGATTATTCGAAGACGGCTGGACCGATTTGGAAAATTCTTTTTTTGTTTGAAAGAGTATACTTCACAGTTGGTCCCATTGTAACCAGGTCAGAATCTGATGATGGGATCCTGGAGAAATCGAGGTAACTCTTCAACTATTATAGGCACACCTGTCGTGATTTGAGTATTTTTTACAGCAGCTCGAGCATTTGGTGTTGGAAAGGTGGATGCTTAGTGAAGTCGGTTCTTTTTTGTTTAAAATTATATTTGTATCTGAACCTGAAGTTGATTAAAAGCTCGCGCCTCTCTTTTAAATAATTCAGCATACCTTTTTATAGGGCTAGTGGGATAGAGGCTTTAAGCCTTACCTTACATATCGTAAAATACATCCCCTCATTATTCTCATTATATTTTATTTTAAAATATAGACTGTGGAAGTAGGGGAGCCGCAATCGAAGCGTCGCAGGAAGAACAAGTTGATCATAGACAAGAACTACCAGCTGTCCAAGAAGTTTCTTCGCGCGAGAATCGAGAACATTAATGTCGACTTACGTTGTGAGGTAGGTGTTTTAAATAGGTACGCAATAGTAGGTTAGTACAATACGTTCAAGTTTGGACATATATTTTTAAAGTATTCTACCTTAACGCAGTCAATATTCAAAACACGGCACCAAATGATGTGAGGCTCGTAATGTTGACTTTATGATTATGAAAACGTCAGAATTTCAAATGTATAAAAGTCTCCTTCTGTCAATGGCAAAATGGCTTTGAAGTGATTGACTTAATTAATTAATATTGGCTTATAATTTTCCGGGTATCTAAATCATGAATCGGCAACTTTTCTAAGGCATATAATAATATAAATGGCGACAATTTTTTTTTATAAGCGTCAATCATGTGGCATCATATTATTGAAAAACGGCAGCAAGCAGCTGACCAAAAAATTAACCGGGAACTTGAAATAATAGGTTGGCAACAAAAATATTAACTTGGCATGTATTATTCAAAGCAGGCTCGGTTTAAATATTTGTTGCCAGCTATTTGTTTCTACCTAATTAACCATTTTTTGTGTATCAATTGCTGGTATCATTTTAATTACGGGAGCACTAAAATTTAAGGAAACTGGAATATTTTTAAGGGTACGCTTAAAAAGAAATGAATGGTTTAAAAGGAAGCATGTGCTAATTGTCTTGTCAGAATGTCTATTTGCTCCGAAATTGCTAGATCGATTGAGCTGAAATTTTGTATGTTGTATGTCCCCGGGTGCGTTAAGGGGGTAATTAAGAAATTTAAATAAAATGTTTTGCAAACCATAGGGTCATTGTTAGTTCCCATCAGGCGGGCCGCGTGCTTGTTTGCCACCTTCGTGGTATAAAAAAAAATGTCTGCGCGACCGGTTTGCATGTTGGTTAGGTAACCCGGTTGGCGGACACATGTCTGCTTACTGACACCCTGTAGTGAATTTTGTTTTTCACTTCGTGTTTCACATTATTTAAAAAACTAACCCTTTACTGCATACCAAGCCATTTCTGGCCATTGTAGCTTTCAACTTTATTGGTAGTGTGTAAATTAAAGGACTGTCATGCCGCTATTTAGTTATGTAGTTAAAATGCAGAAGAAAATATTTTGGGGGGTGGGGCGCTCCATACATGTAACTAAATTAAAAAAAGTTATTACTGAATATCAACATGTTGCTCATCAATCAATGGTTCTTTAAAAATAACATCGAGGTATCTTTGAACATTTTGAGATTAAGTGAATATTTTCAGAAATAATCGCTGCGAAAGTCAGAAAAATTGTGTCTCCCTGTAACTCTTAAACCGTAAGTCCAGAAAATATGAAAAAAATTAAGAAGATCTTATTAGATACTTTCTACGAAAATTGTTTTGAACATTATCAATTCAGCCATTTTTGATTTATCTCCAAAAAACTTCTTCCATAGGCATCAGATGAGACCTTTTGGTATTAGTTTGGTTCTTATTCCATTGAAGGTACGGAACCCCCCATTATGCGTGGTCCGACACGCACTGACCGGTTTTTAGGGTTCCGTACCACGAAAGAAAAAAACGGAACCCTTATAGGATCACTTTGTTGTCTGTCTGTCTGCCTGTCTGTCATGACCATTTTTCTCAGGAACGCGTGGAAGTATCAAGCTGAAATTTATATCAAATACTCAGGTTTATTGTCCCTTGGAGCTGTGAAAAAATCAAAAGATACAGTCGTTTATGCTGCAAATTTTAGAGATTTTCGGCACTCGCAAAACCTACGGGGTACTTCCCGTGAACTCAGAAACTTGAAATTTGGCACGATGCAACGTCATATAGCATAGACAATGGAAAAATTACAAACGGTAGACATTTTTAGTAAAATCATACAATTTTTATTTATTTTAATTTTAAACTTACTACCCTTTTCCTCGTAAACGCGTGGAGGTATTAAATCGAAATTCATGTCAAACCCTCAGGGCTATAGGACCTTTCAGATGTAGCAAAACCAAACGTTTATGTCAACGCAATCAAAAGAAATAGCAATTTAAGTCGCATATTTTGAAACTGAGTACTCGCAAGAAACTCAAAACCTAAAGGGTACTTCCCGTAAACTCAGAAACTTGAAACTTGGCACGAAGAAACTTCATATAGTACAGACAAAGGAAAAATTACGAAAAGTAGACATTTTTAGTAAAATCATACAATTTTTTTTTTTTTTTTTTACTTTAAACTTACTACCTTTTTCCTCGTAAACGCTTAGAGGTATTAAATTGAAATTAGTAATAAACATACTACAACTTTTGCTTGTTCTAGGTTTGTACGGAACCCTCGGTGCGCGAGTCCGACTCGCACTTGGCCGTTTTTTTAATAAAATATCTTACTTTAATTTATTAAAACGGGTAGGAACGTAAACTTTATTTTTGCGAGTAATCCGCTGGTAGCCATCAAACCATCGGCTAATTAACGATCCATTTCGCCTATGTATCTTTTTTTTAGCCCTATTTATCTACTTTTATGCCATAAGGCATTCTCTACCAGTCAACCTATGTGGGAAAACTACGACAATCGCACGATTTTTCTAATCTATAAAAATTTAAGTATAGGTAGGTATTTAGGTAATACCTACACAAAACGCACCCTTCATATTTTTTATTGACTAGGTAGGTATTTAGGTCATACCTACACAAAAGGCACCATTCATTATGCTCTATTAACTAGGTTGGTATTTTGGTAATACTATACAAAAGGCACCTTTCATTTTTTCTAAATCATATGTAGCATACGAATTTTGGTTCTAGATATCTGAATATAGATACTTACCTACTTATAGGTACCTACCTACCAATATTCATAGGCCCTAGTAACTTTTTAAGAATCCATTTTATTTTATAACTAGCTGTGCCCGCGGCTCCGCCCGCGTGGAATTCGGTCTGTGTCAGTAAGCGGCTAATTCACCCCTAATTTCTCTCCCGCTACCCTGGAGGCGGAACTTGAAGTAAAGTTGACAGATGGATACGCTAGGGGAAAAAATATTTTACAATTACCACTAAATGAAACTACACTCAAAAATTAATACTTTTTTTTATTATACTATTTTTTTTCGCATGATTTAAACGACTTAGAGAGTAGTAGGTGTATATCGGACGATACAGGACCACTTTTGTATTTATACGTTCATGTCCACGGCAAATATCATCCAAATCGATCCTCCCGTCAAATCAGTCAAAGCATGAAAGGTAAGAACAGGCGTGGTTGGAAGTGGGGGGGATCACAAATGCTGAAATGTTTTTTTCTATTTTAGGTGCACTTGGAGGGGGGGGGGTCCATGACCCATGCAATTTTAACTCAATCGAAAGTAGTGGCTACCCCCCCTTTTAGACGTTGAATTTTTATAGGTTACGTATAACCTGGCTGGGGATTTTCTTGAATTGGAATTAGTAATCCTTAAGGGGTGATTTCCGGAAAAACGATGCAAAAAAAACCGGCCAAGAGCATGTCCGGCGATGCTCAGTGTAGAGTTTCGTAGATGCTGCCCTGTTACAAAACATCCGTTCAAAAGGTCGTTTATTTGGCGGCGCTTACGTCATTTTACTATTCGGCACTTCCTTTCACTATGAGTTTTTGACTAATAATTCAAAAACGGCTGAACCGATTTTATTCAATACAGTTTTTATTGAAAGTTCTTATCAGGCCTCACCAAATTTCAGCTTTCTAGTGCGAACGGTAACTGAGCTAGACCGCAGACGGACGGACATGGCGATGTAACTGTTACGTAATAAGGCCTAATTATGTACAGAAGCATACACTGCTTTACCTACACACATATTAAAAATCCATTGAAACCATTAGAATGACCGCCATTACTCAAGCCAATGCGTCAATGCGCCGTGTATTCAAATGGTTGCAACGGAAGACCAGCGCTGGCCCTGCCGGCATTTAACGCTGAGTTGCGACCATTTCGTGGCAATTAATGTTTCGGGTTGTATATGTTATTGTTTATTATGTTTTTTGTAATTGTCATGAATAAATCTTTCATTCGTTCATTCATTCATTCATTCATTACACCGCCATGACCAACATTGCGCCGGCGGTCGGGGGGGCGGATTTTCATTACGTTACCGTAGGTAATTAATTTTCATACGTTTTTACCACACTGTCAAAGATAATACACTGATGTTACGTTACTGGTTGCAATAATGTTGGTAATTAATTACATACAGTTCCGAAAGCGGAATAGAGGATTTATGATATTGGTGTAGATCAAGGTATTTATTCGTCAATGTAAGCACACTACAATGCACTAATGAACGTCAGAGAAAAATAAAATAGGTGAGTGTCGAGGGAAGTGTGTGAATCGAGTGCGATTGGAACGAAGTTATGTTATTTAATTTTATTTCATTTTTGACTTTATCGTAAATTTAGTTTTTTTTTTTAATTTTAGAAATTTTAGAAGTTTTGGAAATCTTGGAAATGTTAGAAAGTTTGGAAATTTTGAAAAGTTTTGGAATGTTTGGAAATTTTGCCAATTTTGGATTTTGGAAATTTTAGAAAATTTGGGAATTTTGGGAATTTTGGAAATTTTGGAAATTTTGGAAATTTTGGAAATTTTGGAACTTTTGGAAATTTTGGAAATTTTGGAAATTTTGGACATTTTGGACATTTTAGAAATTTTGGAAATTTTGGAAATTTTGAAAATTTTGGAAATTTTGGAAATTTTGGAAATTTTGAAAATTTTGGAAATTTTTGACATTTAGGAATTTTTTGACATTTTGGAAATTTTTGACATTTTCGACATTTTTAAAATTCTCGACTAAGGTTATTCTTTAAGGTTCTCGACTTTTTTCACTTTTATCACTTTGTCACTTTCACTTTTCACTACACTTCACTTCACTTTATTCTATTTTATATATTTTTTATTTCATTCCATTTTACATGTTTCTCAATCGTATGGGTGTCGCGTTTTCGTGACGTGACGCTTTTTCGTCACGTGACTTTTTTTCGCATAGGCCCCCATCCGCGAACCGTCCGATAAGGAACTTCGTTCCAAAACTACCACCGATTCTAACGCTACACCTCTGGCCCAAGAAGTATTATCACCGAAAAGAAATTCGACTGGACTTATTTTTTTCAAAAGAGTAATACATTATTAGATCTTAATTATACAAAATAATGCGTAGTTCTTCAAGAAGACATTGATATGTCTTCTTGAAGAACTACGCATTATCAGCTTGAGAGACAGATAATGTACCTATTGTTTAATTACAAAGAAAAATAAATCCTAATCTGACTGCTTCACAAAACGTTTAATATGTTTTCCTACCTAAACGGTGTCCTATAAAAGTTAGATGATTTTGTAGTAGTTTTTTGGTTTGGGCCATGCAATTTTGTCCGTCATATATAGCCCTCGAACCTGCAATAACCCTATGACATTCATGACATTTTCAAATATTTATTAAGAGCCGGTAAAGGTAAATTTCAAGCATCGACGGGTAACATGTTATAAATATGAACACCTTGACCAAAAAATTACAAATTATTTTAATACCAACTTTCAACATACAAACTTTCAACCCCCTTTTCATCCCTTCCAGGGTTGATTTTCGGGATGAAAACTATTCTTTGTCCTTTCCCGGGACTCAAACTATCTCTACACAAAATTTCATCAAAATCCGTTAAGCCGTTAACTAATAAAAAATTCTTGGAACGTGTTCTGTTATCGATTCTAAGTATCTCCAGCCAACTTTTTTCGAATATATTCCATGAACAGACTTTCGACCCTCTTCAGCTTTATTACATGTATAGATAGTTTTTATAAAAAGTACCTTTCAGGCTTCACTTCCATTTTATTTTTTTATTTTTTGGACCTACGGTTCTAAAGTAAGATGGGGGGAGGGGGGTTTGAAGATGAAACTATCCTTTGTCATTTCTCGGGACCCATACTATCTCTATACCAATTTTCATCTAAATCAGTTCAGCGGTAAAAATTCCTCATACCACCTTCTAACCCCCTTTTCACCCCCACAAGGGTTTGAAAACTATCCTATGACGTTTCTCGAGACTCAAATTATCTCCATACTCATTTCTATCTAAATCGTTTCAGCGGTTAAAAATTCTCCATACAAACTTTCAACCCCATTTTCACCCCCACCAGGGTTGATTTTCAGGATTAAAACTATATATTATCCTTTCCCAGGACTCATACTATATCTATACAAAATTTCATAAAAATCCGTTTAGCCGATTTCACGTGATGCGCGGTCAAATAAACAGACAAACAGATAAACAGACAAACAGACAAAAATTCTGAAAATTGTTGGAACGTGTTCTGTTATCGATTCTAAGTATCCCCAGCCAACTTTTTTTCGATTATCTTCCATGTACAGACTTTCGACCCTCTTCAGCTTTATTATATGTATAGATTACAGCTCGTGTAAAGTTGCCCAGTGTACTAATATTGAATATGTAATTCACTTTAATTGCTGCCTAAATATTTTAAAAGTACCTTATTTATAATTGAATAGGTAATCGTTTTCGATTAAAAAAAGGCTTCTTAAAATGCTTCCCAGTTATAAATTAAGTTTTCAGTATAATTATTTGATACCTACTTATAGTTAAACAATGGCTATTAAGACATTAAAAAACAGCCCATATTGAAATAATGTACGGCCCCACATTTGTCGCCAACCTATTAATTTTGGTACCCATTTTTTTATTTTTTTAAATACATGCCAAATTAATACTGCCCTGCGTGTCGTTACACGGAATGTTATTTTTATGAAACAGTTACAATAGTTTATCACCTGACGTTTTGCAAACTAACCGATTTTAAAAACAAATTATGTGTGGAATAATAATTTGTTTTGTAATATGATTACAAAGTATCATTGTTACTAAATGTCTATTTGTTGAGTAAATATTTACAGAATGAGCTTTTTTAAGAATGACAGGTTTGTGAATCGTTGTTTGTGAAGTGGTTATTTGAGAAATGTTGTTTACCAAATGATGATAAACCGTAATCTTTTTTCACAGAAAAAAAAGCCAAAGGGCGGATACAGAACTGTCAGAGAGAGTCAATCCCAAAACTTTGTACCACCTGTGCCAGAAATCGGTAATTAAATTATTTTCTTGATTGCCCATGATTGACTTACGTAACTGTAATATACATTAGCGATTATTTTACAGAAGAACAGCCGATTATACCCAACATTGAGATACAACGAGCATCGGATCCCGAACGAGTCCTGACGTCAATGTTGCAAGAGGCCGGTTTGGTCGACTTGCAGATTACTCGGCCCGAGCAGCCGCCGGTGGAGGTAGGGATGCACAAAACCGATTAATCAAAGTAAAAACACTGGATTGATTTTTCAGACAAGTTTAAATAATCGATTAGCCGGAAATTGAATAATAATCTCAAATCGATTTGTAGAACGTCCAAAATAAATTAAACGCAGAAAAAATCGGTTAGCTTATAAACGATTAGATACTAAACCGTTTATTTGTTTCTCTAGGGGGAGGTGGAGGAGCTTCCACGCAAGAGCCGCCAGTGCGGCAGCGAGAGCTCGGAGAGCGCGCCGGGCAGCCTGGACCGCACCGAGGTGTCGCTCGGCGACTCCGACCACACTACCGACTCTATGAGGATTATTCGGTAAGGTTTACTGATGGCATCCCGTTATCCCTTGTCAGGGTTTTACACGTAAACACACAGGGTTCTCAGAATGGATTTAGATTGACCATATTGATGCAACCTCCTTAACTGAGCCTCGGGGGCGCTTTGGATAAAGTTACAATTTCGCTGTTTGTCTCTTTCTCAGTCATAAAGTGAGGCAATCAGCAAAATTGTAAATTGCTAGTTACTTTACTGAATTTATTTTTGGGATACTTATTTTATTTATTGATATAATATATGGATTAGACTTATTAGAGTATAATTAACAACATGTTCCGTATGTTGACATGGAAACCATAAGTCGGGTGTTGACTTACCTTAATAATACAGTCAAAATACGACAAATCTCGAAATCTCTCGGAAGTCTCGTACTCGTCGAATTTTCACAAATGAGATATCATTTAAGGCCTATAATTTCTTCAGGATGGACGAAAATCTAAGGTGCTGGCGATTCCTCGAGATCCTCGAACGTCCAATGGTCTAACGGGAAAACGGGACCTCTAATGAATATACATACCAAATTTCAGGACTATCCGAGAGATGTCGAGATTTGTCGTATTTTGACTGTATGTGTATTATAACTTAATAAGCGTTTTAGAATGCGATCAAGCTATTTTAATCTCTATATCCGAGATGTTCGACATGAAACTACATGGAATATGGTTAACCTTGTTCAAAACGGTTTCCACAACGATAGGGCTAACCTAATGATAGTTAACCATATTATCTGAACAACAATAATAGGGTAACCCTATCGAAATTACTAACTCTTTGACCGCAAATTCAAATCCTGGTAAGGGCATTTATTTATGCGTTTAGCACAAATATTTGTTCCTGAGTTAAGGTGTTTCTAGGTATATATGTATTTATCTATATAAGTATCTATATCGTAACCTAGTACCCATAGTACAAGCTTTGTTTAGTTTGGGACAAGGTTGATTTGTGTAAGATTGTCCCCAGACATTTATTTATATCAAATTAAGGGATTTCCCGATCCCTGATAATACATATAAATACCTAAATGTTATTCCGTCTGCAGTGATCAATGGGGCGCGGAAGGCATTATGGTGAAGATTATAAAGATGGTTAAAGCAGGAACTCGGCCTCTAAATATGGACTCTCTTATGTCTTTCGAGCCTATGGGTCCAGGGAGCAAGCGCATTATAGCTGCTCGATGTTTTACTTTATTATTGAGTGAGTACAAGACCTCTTTTAAATAATAATTTAGTGGTACACATTAGGCACTTCTCCATACGTCTCATGGACGACGCACTGGACACGAGAGGTCGTGACTACATAAATTCATTTGACTCGGTCCGGTGACTACATATATTTGATTTCGACTCGGTCCGTTCTATTGCCCGGTTTATCTTTTTATCCGTCTTAAATTTATTTAAAGGAGTGTATGTATAGGGTAGCAAACGCGCATGAGAATCCTCTAGAGTTACAGGCGTCCATAGGCTACGGTGACTGCTTGTTTGCCACCGTCGTGGTATAAAAAAAATTAAAAGTAGATAGTGCTGTACTTCAATATCCATGTGTAAAATGCCCTGATTATTCTTCCATTATAGTTCTATTGGCCATATCCGACGGAACGATAATACCGAGATCGCACATTCGCATCATCGCTTGCTAATGCACAACTGAACGCCCTTAGAATAAGCTCAATGTGTATTGATTTGAGCATAAAGGCGGTCCAAAAATCTAATTTTGCGTTTAAAGTCTATAAGGGGGCTAAGATACCTCTTCCTATGAGGATCCTTTTTTATGTATGTTCGGTGATTATCCTTTAGTTTGTTCAATGGAACACCAATGACCAATGGGTCATCACCATCAGGTCAAGACCTGATCATGGGATCTGATCAAGAAAAATCGAGGGAAATCTTCAAATATATGTACAAGTATATCTATAGAGACTAGGGTACGTTTATAATGACTACCTTTTCATGAAATGGGCCCATGAAGACCACAAAAATATAGCATGTTTGGTTAAATCGGTGGATTTAGCTAGGCAGATGTGCAAATCTATATGTTTAACATTTTATGGTATATTGTTTAAGAATTTATTTCTCTAAAGAATAACTATAACATTTTTATATTAGATAATCTTGGTCTTCAATTTAATTAAAGCATCGCCGACGATGCTAAAATGGATTTTCATACAATATTATAGCACTAAATTGCCTATTTTGAGCACTCGTAGAGAAATTTATTGTATACAATAGTGACATAATTAAGCTTTTCGATCTCGTACAGTCGTCATCAACTATATCGGAGTGGCCAAGCTATTCAAAAATATCGGAACATGCATTGTATAGGCTTGACAATACTGGCGCTTTTCCGATATTTGTGACCACCTTGGCCGCTCCGATATATCTGATGGCGACTGTACCTTAGGCCATTCATAGATCAAGAGTAGGCCGTCCGTCGGCAACCCTACCTCATCGAGTAGCAGAATTCGGCTTATGTAGGCCGATGCACGGTAAAATGTTACGTATTTTAGTACATGGCAGCCTGAGCCAAAGTTAGAGTTTATTCTACAGTTAGCAAAATATGACCTTATTTTTTTTAAACCACTGCATTGACTAGCAAGTAGGTACGTGGCCCATTCAATAGTGCTCATCGAAATGTGCTGAAAATTTATGGTAGCAAACGCAAACATGACATGTAAGGATTTTTTTTATATAAAAGTTGATGCGTTCTATCGAATGGCACAAGTATTAACTTCTACCAGATTAATTATTTCTTTATTTTTTATAAGGTAGAATCATGAAGTTGCCAGTTTTGGGCAATGCTAACTCTTCTTTTTTTGTACTTGTTGATAAGCAGTATCTTATGTATCTCTAAAAACTGCATTTAAACCATCCCGTGACCTCACGTGCACGTCGCCTCATTTGCACGTCGTACAGTCGACTACAAAGAGATGTATCCACTTTTGGACCTTATTACAACGCAATAAGGTGAAAAAGTGGATACATCTCTTTGTAGTCGACTGTACTTGCATTATTAATGTTCAAATTGTTATTAACTTAAATAATTAAGTACTGATCTTGTATCGTTTTCTCATTGTACCTGTGCAGCCAGACTGTAAGTGTTGATTTAAGGAATAAACAAATAATAAATTAGTCGATTTTTATCTTAAAACATAAAACTTGGCTGAATAACAAAAGCTTCAGTTTGATTATTACTTCATCTCATTTCATTTCATTTATTCATTGCTTTGTGTGTACAATAAGTCTTATATATACTCGTAAGTTGTGTTTCAATTCAACACAGCCCTGTGAGGGCACTACAATTCTTACATACACTTACACTAAGTATGCATGCATAACAACATTAACTTAATTACTAATAACAATTATAATACATTTTAACATTATGGATATAAGATTTGTATTAATTGATAAAGATTATAATTAATTTCGCTAAATAAGAATAATTAACATTTGTCATATAAGATTTTAAACTAACATGGTCACTATTTTAAAAGAATAATATGGGTATACATGGTATCCCGTTTAAAATAATAATTGTTGACATTTGTATTAGCATAATATTTTGGAACGAGAGAGACTAGAGGTAAGTAATTTTTATTTGGCAAATTATCTCAGTATTTTTATGGTTTTTAATTTGTATGTACTCTTCGATTTTGTAGTAGGTTTCTTTTGCCGTCACTTTCGAATGCCATAAGATTCAATTTGCTACTTGATGAGATATATTTTATAATTATGTTTTTACTGGCTGTTCAAAATGCTTAAAGTTTAGCCAGGCTACCAAGTACTAAAATACATAACTTTTCACCGTGCATTGCCTTACATAACGAATTCTGCTACTCTATGAGGTAGGGTTACCTACAGCCTACTCTTGATCCATCAGCAAGCTTCATAGCCTAAACACTGTATACAGGGAACTCTTCTGAAAAGCTCTTCATTATGTGACGATAGTATAAAGTACTATTATTTGATTTCAGAACTGAAACAGCACGGTTTCATAAAACTACGTAAGGATCCACACACATTGGAGATACTCGACATTTTTTTGGGCCCTAAATTTGACACCTGTTAGTCAGTTTTTTTATTTTATCTATAAGTAGGTAATCCAGGAACCTTAACGTACTGTGCGTCAAATCCAGTAGATCTGATTGTTTGCAGACTTGTTTATGATGCTGTCCCAATGAATAATCCCAAGTTTGTGACCTCGAGCGCCAAGACAATTCTAGTCTTATATTGTAGAAAATTTAGTCTACTTTAAAAATGTCTTGAAAACGTACTGTCAAAAACTAGTCTTTAAGGGTTATAATCGCCAAATCTGAAAATAATCTGATTATTAGTTTTTTGACAAAGTTGCGTTCGGCGCTCGACGTCACAAACTTGTATTATTCATACAAACAAGTCTGCCAAAAATCAGATCTACCGGATTTGACGCACACGATGATTGTATATAGTTACTGGATCATATATGTATCCTTTTTGTATTTTAGTAATTTATAATTGCTTGACTCATGGATTTATATGAAGGGAAACAAATTCTTAGACTTTTTACCTAACCACAGTTGAACCTTATTACTGAGTAAACCAGTCTTTCATATGTGACTAGTAAAAACGGTCCGATAGAGAGCATAATAGTAGGGGGCGGTGTCTCACTCGTACTCGTTACAAAATTGGCACATTTGACACGTTTTGATTGTCCGATGACGTCATTACCTCCTTAGTCAAAACGAGACAGTCCCCTAGAGACCTTCTCTTACGGCCTCACTTTGTCACCGAAGAATTATAGCCACTTCATATAAATCCATGGCTTGACATTGATTAATATTTTGTTATTTTTTACTAGTTTATGAAGTTTGTATATTAATATTTACTTTCGTTTTCTAATTCAATTGTTAATGTTTGTTATTTGGACAATTTTGTGTTCGTGACCTCTACTAACGTGGCGATACCTGTACCTCTGATGCTTATGTTTATAAGAATAAAGTATATTCGAATAATGCATTATTTTTGTTTAAAAAAACGACGATTGATATGAACAATTTATCAACCGACTTCAAGATTTCGTAGGAGGACATCTCAATTCGCCGGGATCTTTGTTTTTACTATTTTTTTATGTATCGATTATGCGAAGACGGCTGGACCGAGTTGGGAAATTCTTTTTTTGTTTGAAAGAGTTCACAGTTGGTCCCATTGTAACCAGGTCAGGATCTGATGATGGCATCCTGGAGAAATCGAAGGAACTCTTCAACTATTATAGGAACAAACACCTATACTGATTTGAGTATTTTTACAGCAGCTCGAGCATTTGCTTTTGGAAAGGTAGTGGCTAAGTGAAGTCGGTTCTATTTTGTTTAAAATTATTTGAATAAGTTCCAGTTGTGGGTGACTAGCCTAACGAGTTAATGAAAACAAGCTAGTTCCACATCATAAATTATATTGTCAATTAACGGCACACAAGAGTCACAAGCACAAAGGAAAGAAATAACAGTCAAAGCACAGCACAATATTTACAAGAAGAAGAAAGTTAAAGTAAGCACAGAAGATAGGAAAAGTACATAAAGAAAGCGTCTATACAGCGAAAGCTAAAAGCGCAAAACGGTGCACAAAGCAAACCGAAAACAATATGCTTAGCGAGTCGGCGCGTAAGCAGTAACCGTTAGCCCGGGCGGCGCGAGAGCGTGCGTCCAGCCTCGAGAGTAGTAAATTGCCGACTGGCTGGGATTTCCGAGCGCGCACGAAATGGCGCGATGGCCGGCCGCCGAAGTATCACGAAGCGGGCCGAGCGATAAGGAAGATCTTGTACGCTGCGCTCGCGCCGCGCGGAATCGCAACGGTATTTTTATAATAAACATTACTTAATATATATAATTATTTATAATGTTTAGAAAATTACAGTGGCAATATTTTATATTAAATAGCTGTCGCCACATCAGCCCCCCCGGAGACCTTTAGGGTCGATAATAATCGGGGAAACGTATACGGCGCCCAGAACGAGACACTTTTTGTTCTGAAGGAACGGCTACGGAACTAGGCAACACGGTCGATGACGTTTTGGTAGGGCTAGGTGCTTCCGACAAAATGTAGGCGGGTTTTAACCTATCTATCGATATAGAAACTTCCCTACCAGCGACATCAACTCTGAAATATTTGTCCGACCTTTCGACAATCCTATAGGGGCCAGCATAAGGTGGCTGAAGCGACCTACGAACTAAATCTTGTCTAACAAAAACATGCGTTGCAGATGCCAAGTCCTTGTGAATGAAAATTTTGGCGGAACCATGACGACTAACAGCGGATGGCTGTAACTTTTTCATGTGCTGACGCAAACGTGATAAAAAGTCAGTATAGTCGGTCAGTTGGTCAGCTGTAGGTTGCAGTAAATCACTGGGAAGTCTTAACGGCTCGCCGTAAACTAACTCGGCGGTCGAAGCAGACAGGTCCTCCTTCCACGCACTACGGATTCCCAAAAGTACTAGTGGAAGGGTTTCAGTCCAACATTCGTCTGCGTGGCACATTATGGCAGCCTTGAGCTGGCGATGGAACCGTTCCACTAATCCATTCGCTGCCGGATGATACGCAGTAGTTTGCAAATGACGGGACCCAGTAATCGCTGCAATCTGTCGGAACAGATTTGAGTCAAATTGCCTGCCACGGTCGGTGGTGACATTCTGAGGGCAACCGAAACGCGCGATCCATGTCGAAATGAAAGCCTTGGCAACGCTTTCCGCCGTAATGTCCTGTAAAGGTACTGCCTCAGGCCAACGCGTAAATCTATCTACAGCCGTGAGACAGTATTTAAAACCGTTCGACATAGGCAAAGGGCCAATAAGATCTACGTGGACATGCGAAAACCTACCAGCGGGTGGCTTAAAATCGTGGACCGGTGCGTGGACATGCCGTGAAACCTTAGACCGCTGGCAAGGAATACACCCGCGCGCCCACT
The DNA here is from genome assembly GCA_947086415.1 of Pammene aurita. Classification (NCBI taxonomy): domain Eukaryota; kingdom Metazoa; phylum Arthropoda; class Insecta; order Lepidoptera; family Tortricidae; genus Pammene; species Pammene aurita. The sequence continues at coordinate 24,255,835 of OX352289.1, forward strand.
CCCTACAGTTTTTTTTAATCCCTGGCCACACGTAACGCTCAGTCACCAACCTGATGGTGTTCCTAGCACTAGGATGACTTAGGCCATGAAGGGAATCAAAGGCTAACTTTCGAAATTCCGAAGTAATAAAGGGACGTGGAGCTGGGCCGGACACATCGCAGAACAGTTTGACAGATCCAAATGCAACTTTCTGTAAATCAAGAGACGAACCGCCATTTGTCAACCTGCGAAGCTCTGTGTCCGTGGCCTGTGACAAAGCTAAAGCCTGTAAGTCAAGTCCGTCTGTAATGGCGTCAACCCTCGACAGTGAATCCGCGACGACGTTCTCTTCGCCGGATATAAACCGGATATCCGTCGTAAACTGCGATATAAAATCTAAATATCTAAATTGCCGCGGAGAACAGGAATCAAGAGACTTTTTAAAAGCAGAGACTATGGGTTTATGGTCAGTGAGTATGAAAAATGGCTTCAACTCGATCATGTACCTAAAATACTTCACTGACTCATAAATGGCCAACAGCTCGCGATCGTAAGCGCTATACTTTTTCTGAGCAGTTGTCAACTTGCGAGAGAAAAATCCCAATGGTTGCCAATGTCCCTCGACTTCCTGCTGGATCACCGAACCGATCGCGAAGTCTGACGCGTCTGACACAATAGCTAGAGGAGCGGAAGAGTCGGGATGCGCGAGAAGAGTGGCATTCGCAATACTTGACTTGCAAGCATTGAATGCCTCTTCCAACTCTGGAGTCCAGACTACTGGGCTATTGCTCTTCACCCTTGGACCACTTAATAGTGCATGGAGAGGAGCCTGTAATTTAGCAGCATCAGTAATAAACCGTCTATAGAAGTTTAGTGCCCCTAGAAAACGTCTCAGATCCCTGATGGTTTTAGGCTTTGAAAAGTCCTGAATTGCCTTAACCCTAGCCCCTATAGGCTTTGTACCCTCTGAAGAAACCAGGTAACCTAAAAACTCGATTTCAGGAACAGCAAATACGCATTTCTTAGCGTTAAGCAAAATACCGTGGTCATTAAGACGCTCAAAAACGGCGCGCAGATGCGCCTCGTGTTCTGAGTCGTCCCCAGAGGCTACCAAAACGTCATCGATGAACGGAAAACAGAAATCAAGACCCCTAAGGACTTCGTCCATAAACCGCTGAAATGTTTGCGCCGCGTTGCGCAAACCAAAGCTCATAAATGGGAACTCGAAGAGCCCAAAGGGTGTCGTGATTGCTCCTTTCGGCACGTCCTCGGGCGCAACGGGAATTTGATTATATGCTCGCACTAAATCCAACTTGCTAAAAACCTTGCAATTAAAAAGGTTGTGCGAGAAATCAGCGATATGCCGCACCGGGTACCTATCAGGAATAGTGCGTGCATTAAGAGCGCGATAATCGCCACAAGGACGCCAACCATTGTCCTTTTTAGGTACCAAGTGCAGCGGGGACGACCAAGGACTCTCCGATCGTCTCGCGATACCCGTGCGCACCATATCCTCAAATTCCCGCTTTGCAATCTTGAGGCGGTCAGGTGCCAAACGCCGTGGCCTTGAAAACACAGGTGGGCCTGGCGTGGTCTTAATAAAGTGTTGCGTCTGGTGTTTACATTTTCGCTCTTGAGGATTACCGGTAGGTCTAATAATATCCGGGTACTCCTCAAGAAGGTGGTGATATGGAGTATCACCTGAAATTACTTTAATTTGCGGGCAAGCACAAGCGGCAGCAACTACGCCGGCTGATGAAAGCAAAGTTGTGCCGTCGACTAGGCGAGCATAGCGAACATCGACAAGCAAATTATAAAATGAGAGAAAATCAACTCCAATAATGGGCTTGCTCACATCAGCGATTATAAAGCGCCAACAAAACATACGGCGTAAATTAAAATCTAGCGACATAGTTATCCAACCATAAGTACTTATAGTAGTATTATTTGCAGCGTAAAGTTCATAATTAGTTTTACGATGACGTTGCGCACGCAAAAAACTAACTGGGTAAACACACAGATCGGACCCGGTGTCCACCAAAAACTGTACCTTTGTCTTTGCATCAGTGACAAATAAACGTTTGGACACTGGAACACTCTCACTGGTCGCTACGAGCGACCGGTCATCAAGTTTTTTGGATACGCACAGGGGGAAATGCACTTATCTGCCTTGTCCGCATACTTGTAGTGGTACCAGCACAGGCGCTGGCCGTCACCAGCGCTGCTGGACTTGCCGGCCCTCGACCGGCTTCTGGAACGATTGCGTGGCTTGCCGCGGGGCCTCGACCGGGAGTTACCCTGATTACCCCGGGAGGTGGACATCGCGTCAAGCCTTGATGTTAACGCGTCGATTTTACGATGCAGCTCAGCTACGGAATCAGGAACGCCCGAAGAAGATGCAGCAGACACCTGGTAAGCAGGTCCAGGTGGTGTAACCTCATGCACCTTATCCGCCATTTGCGCCACGGTTTCCAAGGGCAAATTGTCCTGGTAAGCGACAATGCTCTGCAACACTGTAGGTAACCGGCTCATCCATAAATGGCGAATAAAATCATCCGGGTAATCTGCACCTGCTAAACTCCGGATATGACGCAAAAATTGGGTCGGCTTTCTATCACCGAGCTCCTCTTTCATCATCAGCTGCTTCAAACGCTCCTGCTTAGAACTTGACAAACGAGCTATAAGTTCTCTTTTGAGTGTGCCATATTTGTCGGTCGCGGGCGGGTTGGTTATAATATCTTCCACTTCAACCGCGTACTTGTATTCCAACACTGATATGGCATGATAAAACTTGGTAGTATCACTTGTAACCCTGGTCAAAGTAAACTGTCCGTCCAGCTGTGCGAACCACATAGTCGGTTTATCCGGATAAAACGGAGGTGGTTTCACACTAATGTGACTCACGGATGACTCACTACCAGTACTGGCCTCCGCTCCAGGTACCTTAACGGTCACCTGAGGTGCTGTTTCCTCTTTATCAGACATTTTAAAGTGTAAAAATCCGTAAAGTCTATTATAATTGTAACTGCACTTCAAAACATAAAAAGTCAATGCTTGTAAACAGATAAAATTCAAAATGTCTGTTAAAATTTAAAACACAAACGTTCGTTCAAAATTGAAATTTAAAAAATGGCCGTTAAAAGATAAAATTATAAAATGTTCGTTAACGGTAAAATTTAAAAATGTCCGTTACACAACCGTCCATTTCACAAGGGTCACCAATATGTGGGTGACTAGCCTAACGAGTTAATGAAAACAAGCTAGTTCCACATCATAAATTATATTGTCAATTAACGGCACACAAGAGTCACAAGCACAAAGGAAAGAAATAACAGTCAAAGCACAGCACAATATTTACAAGAAGAAGAAAGTTAAAGTAAGCACAGAAGATAGGAAAAGTACATAAAGAAAGCGTCTATACAGCGAAAGCTAAAAGCGCAAAACGGTGCACAAAGCAAACCGAAAACAATATGCTTAGCGAGTCGGCGCGTAAGCAGTAACCGTTAGCCCGGGCGGCGCGAGAGCGTGCGTCCAGCCTCGAGAGTAGTAAATTGCCGACTGGCTGGGATTTCCGAGCGCGCACGAAATGGCGCGATGGCCGGCCGCCGAAGTATCACGAAGCGGGCCGAGCGATAAGGAAGATCTTGTACGCTGCGCTCGCGCCGCGCGGAATCGCAACGGTATTTTTATAATAAACATTACTTAATATATATAATTATTTATAATGTTTAGAAAATTACAGTGGCAATATTTTATATTAAATAGCTGTCGCCACACAGTTCTCACCTACGGTGCTCGGACTTGGTATTTGACTAAAGCTTAGATGTCCAAACTCGGGGTTTGCCAACGAGCTATGGAGCGTAACATATTAGGTGTTAACATTGGTGGATCGAGTCCGTAACACCACGCTGCGCTCCAAGATTCCGTCGATGTAGCTCGGAAGGCGGCGAAATTTAAGTAGGACTGGACTGGGCTGACCACGTTTTTCGGATGCCGAATGAAATGTGGGGCAAAATCACTACACAGTGGGAGCCCGAAAACTCAAATCGAGGAAGCGGCAAAAACCAGCAGGCGATGGCGGGATGAACTAGACTCCTTTTTGAAGGAGTGGTCAGACACAGCACAGGATAGGGATCGTAGTGGAGTACGGGAACGCCTTTTTAACCTATAAAAATGACATAAATCACAAGTCCGATTTTATTTTGTGACCTGTTAGAATACGATAAGTACTAATAATAAAAATTAATTTCTAACAATTGTTAGCATCGCGCTAGGTATACACATTTAGGTCAGGCCGGTCGGTTAATACAAATTTATTAATACACGTCGACTGCATTAGTAAGTGTCTTGACAACGGAACACAAGCTGATGTCATCTATCTCGACTTTCGGAAAGCATTTGATACCGTTGACAATGACGTCCTGCTCACTAAGCTCTGGAGTATAGGGTTCAACCAAGATTTACTAGCGTTTTTCGCTGACTACTTAAAAGATAGAACACAATTTGTCAAATACGGACCTTATATCTCCTCAAGTTACCATACTCGATCAGGAGTAAGTCAGGGATCGAGCCTTGGACCTCTGTTGTTCTTAATTATGGTGAATGACCTTGTGAGCGACCTCCAGTACGCCAAATGCTTACTGTATGCGGATGACCTCAAGTTAGTGATGGGCATCGAGCACGAATCAGATTGCTTGAAGCTACAGGAAGATCTAGATCGGGTACATCGTTGGAGCGTAGTGAACAAACTTCACTTCAATAACAGCAAGTGCCAAATTATGACCTTTACACGTCGCCAACTTCCTATTAACTTTAATTACGAGATGGATGGCCAGGCAATAATCCGTGTTGCTTCAATTAAAGACGTGAAGTTTGTTCAGTGAAGTTTGATTCTGAGCTTACATTCCATGAGCACATCAATAGCCTCGCCAAAGAGTCGTATTAGGAGGTTAGGTTTCGTGACGAGAAACGTTAGGGACTTTCACAATTCCGGCGTCATCAAACTCCTGTATACGGCTCTAGCTAGATGCAAACTAGAGGCCAGCGCCTGTGTCTGGAGTCCTAGCGAAGCCACTTGGCTTCGCTAGGACTCCAGACAAGCTTATGTTGGAGAAGGTCCAAAAAGCATTCCTACGCTTCCTTTACAAGAAGTTGTATGGATACTACCCGTTCATGTACCCAACTAAGTTTTTACTTGGCGTCCTAGGTTTTAACTCCCTGGAGGTTCGGAGAGACTACGAGCGGCTGATTACTGTATGTAAGGTGCTTCGTCATAAAATAAATAGCACGGAACTGCATAATATTCTAAGCTGCCTAGTTGTGCCCCCGAACAAGTCTCGTCGACGAGCATATCTGCAGCTGTGGGACGGCACAGGACCCCGCGCGACCGCTGCACGTCGTCACTCACCGCTGTGTGACATGCTCAACTCCCTGAATGGACTCTTACGTACAGATCTACAAGTAGACATGTTTCATGATCGCTGGCCTACACTAGCATCCAGATGCCTCTCTTATTGTGAGAGTGAATGTGAATGATGAATTGATGACAGAGTAAATCTATGACTAGAATAAGATACTTTGTAAATATTTACCTGTAGCAAGTGTAATTGGTGTAAACGGTTCTTGTGATAAAAAAAATAAAACAATACATGTATTTGTTTGCTACACATAGAAAAGATTATTTAAGTTTTATTTTTCTCCACCAAGCTATCGCTTTTTACTATTGCAACATAACTTCGCATTTTATAACGGTTTTGTCAAGAGCATGTCGTCTTAGCCATTTGTCATTCGTTTAGAATTCAAGGTCACTTATATTTTGACAAATTGTTTTCGATTATGCTCACATAATCTATTAACCAAACTGTTATAAAATGACAGATGATGTTTAAATAGTTGAATGCAATAGTATGGTAAAGGATATATCTTGTATAATCTTTTATTGTTTTTATTAACAAATATCTATATAATACCTAGCGCGACTTCAAAAACTGTTAGAAAATATTTTTTACTATATCATATCATAATATTATCTAAATAAAAAAGAAAATCGCACTTGTGAGTTATCGAAGCTCAAAACTGTTCGCGTACTGTACTATCGGTGGAAAGTTTGGGGGAGGCATTTGCCCAGCAGTTAATTTGTAGGTAGGTAGCGCCTTTAATTTACAAAACCTTAACATCGCGATTGAAATCTGTACAATAAACAGTTGACTTAAGGCTCCTTATTCCCTAAAAGGTCGAAAAACTGTATTAATGGAAAAAGCCGCTTAAAATGCTATTTATAAGATAGTTTGAAGTATTAGTAATACGAAAAAATACGTTAGAACCATATTTATTATTATTAAGTACCCAAAAATACGATTCTTACAAAAAGTGTCCTGTGAAGTGTGATTTATAGGTCATTTTTTAAAATTCATACTATTTTTAACATGACCACTATAGATGATATTTTTTTATCGTAATAGAAATATAGTCTTAACTTTGTTATGGTAATATTTTTAGGGCTAAATATTTATAGGGTTTTCGTGGAAAAAATGAAATGTAACCGTGTTTTCATCAAAAAACTGGCATATAATCAGAAGGTATTTTGTCTATTATCCAAGATGAATCTTCGATTTTTATTTCGATGGCCGTCTCAGACATGATATACTCAATTGAATTTTATTCAAATTGAATAAGAATTGTTACCCTTTTTTGCGTAGTTTGGAAATAAACGTTACATCTAACTGGAAAATCCGAAAAGGTCTTCAAAGACAACCAATTTTTTTCATATTTTTATTTTTAAAATGTATTTTTTGCTCCGATGGTCGTCTAGATAAAGAAATGAAGTATTATATGCATCAATAGTTGATTAAAAAAAACTAAGATTTTTCGCCATAGCCTTCGAAAAAAATGAAGCATTTCGTGAAATTCGTGCGTTTTGGGAATAAGGCCTCTTAAATAATTATCGATAGGTAGTCGAAATTTAATCTTATGTTCCATAAAATACAGTAATATATCACCAGAATTGGAATATTTTTTGTCTACTACGAGGGTTGCTACTTATATATCCGGAAACAAAAAAACAAACAAACGTACACGGCTGAAAATGGTTTTATTGTTTTTCAAAGTATTCCCCTTGATGATCTATGCACTTTTGCATTCGCGTGAACCAATTTTTAAAGCACTTCTGCCACTCCGCCTGAGGTACCTCCATAACGTGTTGTTTGAATGCGTGGACAGCATCTTCAGCGGTCGAAAATCGTTGACCGCGTAATTTATTCTTTATATTTGGAAATAAATAAAAATCGTTGGGTGCCAAGTCAGGGCTGTACGGCGGATGACCCGTTAATTCCACATTTTGGCCCTCCAAAAATAGAGTTGTTTCGCGTGACGTATGACAGCTGGCATTGTCATGATGAAGAATGATTCTTCGTCGCTGGTTAGTTTTACGAATTTGTTCAAATACTTCCGGTAAGCAAATGGTCGTGTACCACTCTGAATTAACCGTTCTACGGTTTTCTAGTGGCACTGTAGCTACATGGCCATTAATACCGAAGAAGCAGGCCACCATTTGTTTCAATGTACTTTTTGCACGAGTAACTTTCGTAGGGTTCGGCTCATTTTGAAACACCCATACCGTTGATTGTTGCTTCGTTTCGGGATCGTATGCATAGATCCAGGATTCATCACCTGTATAGATGTTATAAACGGCTTTTGAGTCACCACGGTTATATTTTTTTAACATTTTATTGCACCATTCGACGCGAGCATCTTTTTGCTCTTTTGTTAAGTTGTGGGGTATCCAACGCGAACAAATTTTTTTTACAGCCAAATAATTATGTAATATGCTATTAATGCTGGTCATAGAAATACCCAGAGTCGCCTCTATCTCGCGGTACGTAACATGTCGGTCGTCCATTATAAGTTTTCGCACAGCCTCGCTATTTTGTTGTACAACGACCGATTTCGGGCGACCTGCCTTAACTTCGTCCGTAAGCATACTACGTCCACGATTGAACTCACTAAACCAGTGATACACAGTAGTTTTAGATGGGGCTTCATCACCAAAAGTTGAAGTTAGTTGATCTATGCACTGTTGTTGCGTTAAACCACGCCGAAAATCATAATAAATCATAGCATAGCACGAATATTTTCACGAGTGAGTTCCATTCTTGCTGCGAGATGACATTTAAAACCCGTCAAAAACAAAACACGAGCGTTAATAAGAAAGAAAAAATATACCGGCCAGTACTTAAAAAAGTTCAAATTTTACCATGGAGGTCAAATATGCTATTTAAGAAGATTGTAAATCCCGGTTTCCGGATATATAAATAGCAGCCCTTGTACAGTAACACTTATTTACATGTAGGCAATATTTTTACATAGAAAATTAAAAGGACAAAGCATTAATAGGGCATTAAAGACAATACCCTAACTGGGTAATATCACTAGTTTTTAAATATAATTTATACAAAAGCAGCCTCTACTGTTTTGTTTCACATTCGTCTTGTGCGCAACCCATTTCATTTTAAAAAGCAGCGGGGGCTAAGTCAGGAATCCTATATGATTGCGCAGTATTATTACTTAGAGAAAATTTCTACTACTTACATACCTAAGAGTTTATATTTAATATGTCTATATGAAACAAACTTGAATCAAAAGTCTTCGTAGAGTGGGTCTCATAATTGTCATAACAACAATAAGATTTCCACGTTAGTCGGAATCGGAAGGTTCATTTAAACTTAAAGTTATCGTCGATTAGTGTTTATAAAACGTGACTTATCACAGATCTCTCGAGACGGTTCAACTACCTAGTGCCTTTTACATGGAATGATACATCTGAAAATGGAAATATACCACGGCGTTACAAATGCGAGGCGATCCCAGAAGTGTCCCAGTGTTCGTTAGTAACGATTCGAAATAGAATGACTCAAAATTTATTTAGGTAGATACAGTACATCACGCCGCTAAAGAATCGTTAACGCAATCGGTGTCCTAAGGCGAATCAGGCGCGGGTACAGAGGGGGCGGGCATATGAAAGCATGTAAGTTTTCTGTCAAATTTAAATTCATTATACCCGAATTGATCGATAGCTATACCTGACAACGCCTAGTAATATTTTATGATGAGTAATAGAACAAAGTAAGTATGTTATGTAATAGAACATTGATTGTGTACGTGAGACTTACCTACTACTTTCACCCCCCTCTATAAGCGCTCTAGGGGTGGGCTCTAACATGTTGGGCCCTACAAATTGCCATGTCTAATAGCTGTTTTAACAGATCTTTTGCGTATGGAAATATTGTAGGCAATTTTTTTTTTTTTTAATGGCATCGCACTCCTGGCGCATTCAGACAAACGACTAAAACGGACTTAAGGAATGAAAATATGGAATTTTAGAAAATTAATGGATCAGGAAAGGTTCAATTAAGTTTAATATTATTATGTCAAATAAATGAAAAGCCATTATAAAGCATTATATTTATATATAGATGAGGAAATAGATATATCGTTAATATGAAGGAGTGTAGACCTACCATGAAGTTATCATTTTAAACTGGAGTAAACTCTTCGGTCACAAAGTGAGGCCGAAAGAGAGGGTTATCTAGGGGACTGTGTCTCGTTTTGACTAAGGAGGTAATTAATGAGTTTGACGTCATCAGACAATCAAAATGTCAATATGTGTCAATTTTGTAACGAGTGCGAGTGAGACACCGCCCCCTACTATTATGCTCTCTATCGGACCGTTTTTACAACTTTTTACTAGTTACCTATTTTTATTTTATTTAAACGACTGTTTTGCTCGGTAATAGGTTATACTGTGGTTAGGGAATTAGAGTAAGAGTTATGTCCGGTTTCTCTCTTGGTCCGTGAGAAATACAGGTGGGAAACGGAACTTTGAGGATTGACAGATGGCTAAGGGAGGGCACGCACGAGCAACTTAGTCGCAAGGCGATTTATTTGTCTCTTTCGACAAATTAATCGCCTCCTCGCCGTGATGCGCGCACGAGAGCGACAGCAAACGACTTTTTTCTACGCAGTCATCAACGTGGATTTTGAAGAGAAGGTTGTGGTCGTTGCACTCGTATTAAAAAACCGAAGAAAACGTAAAAAAAACAATATTGGGTGCATCCATTACGGAGCAATCGGCTGACTCTCGGAAAATTTCAGACTATGTTTATGAAATTGAGAGCAGGGGGTGAGATGGCACGCCATTGCCATATCTGATCAGCCTAAATAACGGATATATTTACTATCTACAGATAATAGAAGGATCTGAGTTATAGAGGCAATAAATTTAAAGAAATTCATTCTGCGAACTCCATAGCAAAAGACGGAAATAATAAACTTAAATAAGGATCGTTTTATATTTATGACGGTCTTTAATGTGAAATGGACGGCAAAGTTTTAAAACAATAACAGGGATATCGTGTAACCATGGGGTTTGTTTTACAATACAGAAATTACTCCGTTTCTTCAAAAAATGCATTACTTCGTATTGAATGCGTGCGCGTCGGTATCCGTACACGTACAAGCTCTCGCAGCGGCGGTCGAGTGGCAACTGGCCGACCGGCGACTTATTTGTCGCCCGTGCGCACACTAGCATTAAAACCAATAGGGAAGGAGACAGTTGCGTCGCGGGCTTGTCGCCGAACCCGCGGACAAAAAAATCTCCCGGAAGTCGCGTCGCTACGTGTGCGCACTTCCATACTAACCCACAGACTTGATGTGAGAGACAAAATAGTCGCGGAGACAAAAGTTGCTCGTGCGCGCCCGCTCTAAATAATTCAGAGCGATAATATAATAGGCCTGTTACATGTGTCTACTCATGTCTCTACTCATCCTTCTCATTCTTCATATACATAGAAAAGGACGGGTAGGTACATAAATAATCATACACATGTTGAGAGCAGAGAATTAGCGGCAAGCGCCATTTTATATATCTATGGTTGACAGAGGAGTAGAACTAGTGACGTGGGGTCTATGGGTCTATAAGTAAAATTCCTGTTACACTCCTTTTTTTAATGTCCTAACTAGCATCCTAATTAGGATCCTAAGTAGTTTTCATAGTAAAGTAACTTGCTAAATGCGGTTAGACTTGACTAAATTTAGAAACTAACTAATTTAGGAATCTAACTAGGACAAGTGTAACAGGGCTTTAAGTCTTTATACGTTTCCTAGACATTTTAGGCATACCGATAACCGTTTAAGCGCCAAGGTTCAAAAACTGACTTTTGGCACCTTTAAACCAAAATGGCGGCCAACGGGACCAACTGTGAACTCTGTGAAGTATACTCTTTCAAACAAAAAAAACCAATTCGCTCCAGCCATCTTCGAATAATCGGTGAACATACAGATTTTTTTTTTTGTAAAAACAAAGATCCCGACGAATTGATAACCTCCTCCATCGAAATCTTGAAGTCGGTTGAAAAGTGTAAAAGCCCTGTTACACTTTACTTTTTTTAGTGTCCTAACTAGCATCCTAATTAGGATCCTAACTTGTTTTCATAGTAAGTTTACTTGCTAAATACGGTTACACTTGACTAGATTTAAATCATTTAGGAAGCTAACTAACTAGGACAAATGTAACAGGGATTTTAGAATAAAATATAAATCCATGCTTCTGAGGGACTAATATTGGATATGCCACTTTGACAGTTGCCTTCCCCATTCGGCACTTTCACACACGAAATGTGCTATAGACATTCACAACCAACCACCAACTCTATAGCGGTCCAGAAACTGTCAGTAATAATGTCATTATTTAAAGCCCTGTTACACTTGGCCCTTGTCCTAGTTAATAATAATAATAATTTTTATTGCTTTCATGTTGATACAGATAGTCTTAATTATAGTTAGTTTCAAACTAAAGAACAACATGAGACCCCAGACAGAGTATTGCAAATTTAAACACACAATAAAGCTATGACATAAAATAAAAAATATAGGAAAACATACTTAACTAATTATAATCCAATTATATACATATCTAGACAAATCTAACGGTATTTATGGTATTTGTTATCATCAAAATATTCTTGCAGCGAGTAGAAACACTTTTCTATTAGATATGTTTTTAGCTTCTGAACAAATTTTGCATATTTGAGCTCTGCCGTTATTTCTTTAGGAAGATTATTGTACATTGTTATAGTCTATATATAAATGAGTTAGTTTCTAAATTTAGTCAAGTCTAACCGCATTTAGCAAGTAAATTTGCTATGAAAACTAGTTTGGATCATAATTAGGATGCTATAGTCTGGCAAACCATTTCTGTCAGTAGAAAAGCGCGGCAAATTTGAAAAATCGCTTTGTTGGCAACACCTGTCTTTGAATAATTCGAAAATTGTGCATAATTTGTGTTTTATCTGTGGCATGTAACATTTTTAATTTAAAAAGTTAGTTTTGTTTACTTACGTTTTTAAGTTTCAGGTTGCGTACTTAATTTATTTATCAATGTAATATCTGCCAACTCCGTTCAATAAAATGTACTAACAAAGCTTAGCTAAGATATAAATGCAGGTATAATAAAATTTGCGTGATAAATATGGCTTTGAGGTTATGCAGTTTTGTATAGAATTATCATTTGAAGTTCTTTCTTTCAGTGTATATAAATCGAACAAATCAAAGCGAAAACTGGTGCCAAATGAAGTCCAAGAACGTTTGTTGCATATGATGGTGCTCAATATTCTCACAAAGCGATAAAGCGGTATACATCAGATTTAACTAGCACCCCGCTACCTAGATTTTTATCAAATTATTTTAATGTTTCCCTTCATACATATGTCGCATAGGCTATTGCAGTAAAACACTTCTATAATTGCATTAACACATTTAATTTTGAAGACAGTAAATTATTTAAAATTAGCAACAATAGTCAGATTATTTAAAATTTAGCATTTCACGTAAAAATCACAATAACGGTATCTATATAAAGATATTTCACATTCAATAACTTCCTTAGTGGTCAGAATGTAATTAAATTACAATAATAAAAATATTTAAAATTAGCACTTCACTTAAAAATGAAGATAACTGTACCTATATAAGGATATTTCACATTCAATAGTTACCTTAGTGGTTAGAATGTAATTAAATTACAATAATCAGAATATTTAATATTAGCACTTCACTTAAAGATGAAGATAACTGTACCTATATAAGGATATTTCACATTCAATAGTTAGCAAAACTGGTAAGTAAAAATAAAGACTCGGCTGGTAATAATTTGGCTGCAGGAAAATAATGGGTTAATGAGGCGGGTGATATGGATGGTGACAGATGATTCGCTGGCTGAACGTAGCCTAAATTAAAGAGCCAGGTCTTTATACGCCCGTCAAACGAGGCAATTGGAATTTTGGGAAATTTAGCAAAACAACAAAAAAGACTATTATGGCACAAAAATACTGGACACAAAGAAAAGGAATCGGATTTATAACGTTTTTAAAAAAATGTAAATAATATGATATTCTCGAAAACAGGATGGCTAAAGCTGTAGTTTTAAATTGAAAAGAGTTCGTGGGCAAGTGTCCGCTTTGATTTAGGCGGACCCAATAGCTCGCTGAACTCCTTTTCTCACTTGGAGAGCCCGCTGGATGCGGACTCTAATTCTCCGACGATGGTGAAGAATCCCGCGGAAAAACGCGGCAGTTGCAGACCGTCTCGCCGGTCCGGCACCCACAAGTGCCTTCCGGAATCCTTCCGGCTCAGGCGGTCAAACTAGTTGCCTTTTTGCCCGGCAACGTATTTGGTTTTGTTTTTGCTCCAATAATGTATTAATAGCACTTGCTATATAATGTTTGAATGCAAAGATCTAGAGAAATAAATCGCACTTCACCACGATGCAACTAAGCAAATTATAGCAAAACCCCCAGACAAAACCAGAATATCTGTTTTTTTCTTTAAAAATCTCCCCGTAGCTCTGACACACTCAATCAAAAATCAACTTTTTTCTTTTTGACAATCTGGAATACCTCAAAAATTCACATTCAAAATTAGCGCGAGTATTATCCCAATTTTATAACTGCCAGTCGTATTACAAAATGCGGACTGATATAAGCGCCATCTACCTGGAATGCCGTGAATCACAATGTACGCTTTTTTATATATCAACAGCAACCTAGCCTTAGACCACGGAAGTTGTGAAGAAAGTCGACAGATGTCGTACGGTAAACGTAGCGTCATGCTACAGCATCTCCCTACCAAACAAAGAAACAAACAAACAACAACACAAGAATACACAAGAAAACTAACCCCAAGCAACAAAAAAACACAACTTAATGCTAAGGCCAAAAAAGGTACAAGAGAACCCTAAACGAATTCCAAAAAAACAAAACCAACCAGTTATTAACATTACCCCTAAAGACTAACCTAATAGATCAACAAGATGACAAAACACCAACTAACGCGTCACGCGGTCCAAGACGTGACGGCCGGGATAGGACTTCTCCGCAACAACGGCGAGAAGCTCATGTTCGGTTGTCCCGTATCCACGTTCAGCTTTAGTGAATAAACGAGAATAATAAGCAATTGGATGTTCAACGCCGTCAAACTCTTGACCCAGGACCGAGCCTAAGCCAACCTGGCTAGCGTCACATTGAAGGATAAAAGGTTTCGAGAAATCCGGGCAAGCCATCAACGGAGCGCTCATCAAGGCATCCTTCAATTTAGAAAAAGCTTTACTAGCACTATCGTTCCAATCGATGGGATCACGTCCCTTTCTCTTACCGATAAGTGCCGTCAGAGGAGCAATAATCGAAGAAAAACCATCCACGAAACGGCGATAATACGAACACATACCAATGAAAGCACGTAGAGACTTGGCAGAAGAAGGGTAGGGTAATCCCTAATAGCTTCTAATTTCTTCGGATCAGTTTGAAGACCACGCTCATTGACGATGTAGCCGAGATACTTCAATTCAGACTTACAAAACTCGCACTTATCTAAATTAACCGTAAGACCAGCTTCTTTCAACCTATCACGAACCTTACGAATAAGCCGCATATGACTGTCAAAATCACGAGACACCAAAATCAAATCATCAACATAGCCGAAGATAAAATCCTCAGACTCAGGGGTATATTCAAAATTGACAATCATGTCAGTAAGCCTCTGCATCTCGGACGCAGCGTTGGTTAAACCAAAAGGGAGACGAACGAACTCAAAGAGGCCCCTTTGGGGTACAATAAAGGCCGTTTTCTCACAACTGGCCTTATCAGCTAAGGGGATTTGCCAAAAGGCGCTCCTAAAATCCAACGAAGTTAGATATTTGGCACCTCGTAGGTTATCAAGGATGTCCTGGACGCGCGGGAGAGGGTATGAATCCCTGATGGTAACGCTGTTCAACTTCCTACTGTCCACGCAAAACCTGACACTACCATCTTTCTTGGTAACCATCACACAGGGGAAGCCCAGGGTGATCGTGAGGGACGAATAACGCCTGACTCTAACATCTTGTCGATCTCTTCGTTGAGAATCTTGAGTTTGACTGGAGATAAGGGATAGTAACGTTGGCGGATGGGCGAACCAACTGTCTCAATCTTATGCGAAAGCCACGAAGTACAACCTAATCCAGCTTTATCAGAAGAAATCTCCTCAAACTCGTCAATAACAGATTGGAGTTTTGATTCCTGCAGTGGTGCAAGCACCGTACGAGGGTGGACATAGCGAACCTCACCTACTCGTGGGACTGCGACAGGAACATGATGTGAAGCGACGTAAAGCTTACCTGACAAACCATCACGGAATGCCTTCTTTAAAATGTCAATGAGACCAACAGCATTCCAAAACTCAATTCCTAAAATAAATGCAGTAGGAAGATTACTGCTCACTAGACAGGGGTGCAGAACGCGAATGCCACTAAAAAGAATGGGGACGTCCAAACCGCCTAGAATTTCAATAGGAGAATTGTCGGCGGAGACAACATAAGGCCGGATATCCTCGTGATATGTTATACCGAGCTCCGATAAGAGGGATATATCAATTAGTGAAACCTGAGCACCAGAGTCCAAAAGAGCTCTTACCGAAGAGCCAGCAACTAAAACATCAATAAAAAGTCTATTATCCGGGGAATTATTCATATAAACGGGCGACACCGATGGACCTCTCAGTGCGCCACTTATTCGTTTTTTGACGGACCAGAATTACAACTAGGACAATCGCGTGTGATTGCACCAACACGCTTACACTTGAAGCACACTGCCCCTGAAACGTTAGGACAATTACGATAGTTGTGACCAGTTGTATCACACTTCATACACACTATAGAACTGGGTTGACCTACAACTTGAGCACTAATCGGTGCAATAGCCAAACGTGCTGGACGTGAACCTTGAAAGGCTTCAAAATTTTTCGCGACTTCTAACAGACCATCAATATCCCTAACCACGTTAGTTGCAAGACAAGGATGATATCTAGGATTCATTCCATATTTAATAATGTTAAACAGGTTGTCTTCGGAAACCGGTGTACGAAGCTTTGCGTTTAGATCGCGCGCCTGAATAACAAAATCAACCACTGACTGGTTGTCCTTCTGTGATAAAGCGCGAAGTTGGCTCTCAAGCTTGAAATCGAAATCGGCTACGTCGAAGGTTTTAACGAATTCAGACTTTAATTCCGCGTAAGTAAGACCCGGATATCTGATTTCCCTAAAATGTTTCAAGGCACTATCTGACAACAATTCATGGAAACGTCTGACAACATATGAAGGATTGACGTTACGCGCCATACCTTCTTCCTCGATTCGAAAGAAAAATTCGCGAACACAAGTGTCCCCGGAAAAGTTCAAGTTCCATTTCGTAAGTGAATAATCTTTGAAAAGAAAAGGCGGGGGAAGTCCGGACATATGCATCACTTGGGGTCGTGGTCCAGAATCAAAAAACTGTTCTTCATCGTTTGCCATTGGTTCTAAAATCCTCGAATCGTGCGAGTTTAACGACGAGTGTGCATGAGGCGTCTCAGCAATTGATCCTTCATTACTTAAGTGCGACATGGCGAAAAGTCGAATGTTGTCTTGCGTTGCAAGTTCAAACAAAAAATAAAGTTAATCTACCTAAAAAATAAAATCCGAAGTTCGAGTATATCCGTGGTCTTAACCAAGCGCTTGAGTCAAAGAAAGAAAATAACACTCGAAGTCTAAATGCTAAGTTAGAGTTCGAATTAAAAAAAAAACAAGTTCAGTTTCTGAAAAAAAAACAAAACGCAAATCATACATTCTATGTCTGACTTACCTGCGAGTTCCCTAACGTCTACGGGCTCTAACTACAGGACTCAAACTATGAAATAAGGTATTCGGGATATGTTACGGGTAATTGAGAAAAAGGCATAAGTAAAGGTCAACAGATAAATTCGTTTTGTTTTAACATAAATAAAAGCAATATTTAAATATGACGGAATTCGGGTTAATGATGGGACGTAAGGAGGCAGCAGGCTGAAACAAACCAAAATCAAGGTTAATAGAACCGCGACCGGTCTACGGTCACCGTCTCACAAATCCAAAAAAAAAATATTTAATTACAATTATTAAAAGTAAATCCAGAGTTCTTGTCCCTGGTCGGGCGCCATTTTGCAGTGCAGCACTTCTATAATTGCATTAACACGTTTAATTTTGAAGACAAAGTAAATTATTTAAAATTAGCAACAATAGTCAGATTATTTAAAATTTAGCATTTCACGTAAAAATTACAATAACGGTATCTATATAAAGATATTTCACATTCAATAACTTCCTTAGTGGTCAGAATGTAATTAAATTACAATAATAAAAATATTTAAAATTAGCACTTCACTTAAAAATGAAGATAACTGTACCTATATAAGGATATTTCACATTCAATAGTTACCTTAGTGGTTAGAATGTAATTAAATTACAATAATCAGAATATTTAATATTAGCACTTCACTTAAAAATGAAGATAACTGTACCTATATAAGGATATTTCACATCCAATAGTTAGCAAAACTGGTAAGTAAAAATAAAGACTCGGCTGGTAATAATTTGGCTGCAGGAAAATAATGGGTTAATGAGGCGGGTGATATGGATGGTGACAGATGATTCGCTGGCTGAACGTAGCCTAAATTAAAGAGCCAGGTCTTTATACGCCCGTCAAACGAGGCAATTGGAATTTTGGGAAATTTAGCAAAACAACAAAAAAGACTATTATGGCACAAAAATACTGGATACAAAGAAAAGGAATCGGATTTATAACGTTTTTAAAAAAATGTAAATAATATGATATTCTCGAAAACAGGATGGCTAAAGCTGTAGTTTTAAATTGAAAAGAGTTCGTGGGCAAGTGTCCGCTTTGATTTAGGCGGACCCAATAGCTCGCTGAACTCCTTTTCTCACTTGGAGAGCCCGCTGGATGCGGACTCTAATTCTCCGACGATGGTGAAGAATCCCGCGGAAAAACGCGGCAGTTGCAGACCGTCTCGCCGGTCCGGCACCCACAAGTGCCTTCCGGAATCCTTCCGGCTCAGGCGGTCAAACTAGTTGCCTTTTTGCCCGGCAACGTATTTGGTTTTGTTTTTGCTCCAATAATGTATTAATAGCACTTGCTATATAATGTTTGAATGCAAAGATCTAGAGAAATAAATCGCACTTCACCACGATGCAACTAAGCAAATTATAGCAAAACCCCCAGACAAAACCAGAATATCTGTTTTTTTCTTTAAAAATCTCCCCGTAGCTCTGACACACTCAATCAAAAATCAACTTTTTTCTTTTTGACAATCTGGAATACCTCAAAAATTCACATTCAAAATTAGCGCGAGTATTATCTCAATTTTATAACTGCCAGTCGTATTACAAAATGCGGACTGATATAAGCGCCATCTACCTGTAATGCCGTGAATCACAATGTACGCTGTTTTATATATCAACAGCAACCTAGCCTTAGACCTTCCTTAGACACGGAAGTTGTGAAGAAAGTCGACAGATGTCGTACGGTAAACGTAGCGTCATGCTACACTATGTATAAAATAAACAAATACCAAAATCTCACGTGCGTTTATTAACTACCATACACTTCACACAATAATTATACCTAAAATAGTCTTATAAACGAATGACGAAAGGAAATCATAATGAAACGAGTATTACTGAATATGCATTACAATTTTATTCGTACAGATTATGCAGCTAATCCGATTCCATTCTAAACTGAAAACTTGTATTTTCTGAGATATACTCGATTTCCTCGTCGGACTTATTATTTTAGCATTCAATGTTCGTTTCCTTCCTGGATTTCAACATTCAACTATTGTATTTTGACCGCATGATCTCCACCTCTAATGTTCTGTCCTTGTTATATTTTGGTTATTTTTATTTCTTCGCACCTTCTTATATATTGAAAAGTCATAATTATAGGTACATATATCAGAGTTTTCAATGATTTTATCTAATAATGCAGTTACAATTTACAAAATTACGACTAACTACACTGACGTACGAAAGCAAAGCGACCATATGAATATGTATATAAAGCGACCGTGCCAATGCAGCCAACTTGGAAAAAAAATGTTGGTTCGATATACATTGCTGGTTTTCTATGGAGCAATGCTGCTGTTCGATTCGCCCTAGAGTGTTGTTATATTTTTGTTTGATGTACATTGCTACTGCGTTCGTAGGCTGGCCAGACTATAGTTAGGACCATAGATTATATAAGTCCCAGATAGAGTGCGGCTAACAAAATTTTGTGATTCCATAAAGAGCCAGTGTCCTCGTCGTTACGCACTAGACACACATACGCACAGCAATAATGAGCCGCTCTGCCGCTCCCCCGTCATTCGTGTCCAAACGTCTATGCAGTCAAGAGCAGTTAAAAAATAATTAAAATATGCCGTCGTGCGTTGTCAAATGCTGCAGAAATGCCACCGGTCGAAAGAAAAAAACGGATGGGATAACTTTTCACCGTTAAGTAAACAATTAATTGCGTAATCACATTAAATATCAGTAATTTCATAAACTATTAACTTCATGGTAGCGGTGTTGCCAGGTGGTTGAATAGGGAAACTTCCCGAATGAAAAGGGGTCTATAATCGCCGCGATATGGTGTCAACACGATATGAACCAAACACAACTTGATGTTTTATTTCACGCACGTTTTCAACTAATATTAACATATTACCTAATAGTTCATAAATTATAAGTTTTTGAAAGCAAATTATATTCCTTAGTATTTTTTGAATAAAATTTGTTAATAAACTAAATTATATATTTCTTAAAATAATTACAAAAATTGCGTAAAACATAAAGCTCATATATTATCGTCGTAGGTTGAATGCGCAAAATTATGCCACAATGAGTGATCTGTCCAACTTTTGTCTCATTCTAACTATCGCTCCCTCTCACTCCGATCGGTTGACTAGTCGCTTTAGTAAGCGACTGATCAAGCGATTAGAACGAGTTTGAACTATAGTTATAATGAGAGGTTAGTTGTCAAACCGGTTGTGTTGATCGATCTAGGAGCATTTTTAACCGAGTTCAAAAAAGGAGGTTCTAAGTTTATGTGTGTGTATATACAGTTAGGTGCAAAACTGTCCCAATAGTAGCATCTTAGTAGAATGTGGAGAAGTGGATGTCGATCGAGGAGAGGGGCACATGATTAATACATACCAGTACTATTTAAATTTTCCTACAAATCAGCCTTACATATGATATACTTATTATTTTGTAATATAGAATCGAAAAGTAGAAAAAAACACATTTTTATTTTTTCGAATATTTCTAGTTCCTCTTATGGAAACTCCAAATAGGGAACCATACATAATTAAGGTATCAACTGTTTAAATCACAAACATAGTTTTGTAGTTATGGCAGAGTAAAAGTCGTCTTGAACATTGAACTAACAAACACTTTCTATGGCTGTTTTTAATGGTACACTTTTGCACCGAACTATAAGCCACCTAAAAGTAACTTGAAAAATATGCCCATTAAAGCAATTGCATGATGATTTTATAGAGGCAGAATTTCTTAATTATGTATGGTTCCCTATTTGGAGTTTCCATAAGAGGAACTAGAAATATTCGAAAAAATAAAAATGTGTTTTTTTCTACTTTTCGATTCTAAATTACAAAATAACCGTAAATTCTAAGTATATCATATGTAAGGCTGATTTGTAGGAAATTTTAAATAGTACTGGTATGTATTAATCATGTGCCCCTCTCCTCGATCGACATCCACTTCTCCACATTCTACTAAGATGCTACTATTGGGACAGTTTTGCAACTAACTGTATGTTTGTTCACGATTATCTCGCGTTTGGCTGAACCAATTTTGATGCGGTTCTTATATACAGCTGTGTTTTTTATCTATCGCGTTCGTGAAAACAAAATATACGTTTAAATAATATCTAATACACTGAACTTTACTGTAATAAAATTTACCACGCCGCAGCATTGCGTAGTTCCATATTTTTCGAAAAAAAATTTCTGAGCTACGCTTTTAAAGGATTCACATTCAATGATTCGTAACTCATATTTGCCATAATTAATATCAGGTATTACAAAATTTTCACAACCTTGTAAGTAAAAATAAAGACTCGGCTGGTAATAATTTGGCTGCAGGAAAATAATGGGTTAATGAGGCGGGTGATATGGATGGTGACAGATGATTCGCTGGCTGAACGTAGCCTAAATTAAAGAGCCAGGTCTTTATACGCCCGTCAAACGAGGCAATTGGAATTTTGGGAAATTTAGCAAAACAACAAAAAAGACTATTATGGCACAAAAATACTGGATACAAAGAAAAGGAATCGGATTTATAACGTTTTTAAAAAAATGTAAATAATATGATATTCTCGAAAACAGGATGGCTAAAGCTGTAGTTTTAAATTGAAAAGAGTTCGTGGGCAAGTGTCCGCTTTGATTTAGGCGGACCCAATAGCTCGCTGAACTCCTTTTCTCACTTGGAGAGCCCGCTGGATGCGGACTCTAATTCTCCGACGATGGTGAAGAATCCCGCGGAAAAACGCGGCAGTTGCAGACCGTCTCGCCGGTCCGGCACCCACAAGTGCCTTCCGGAATCCTTCCGGCTCAGGCGGTCAAACTAGTTGCCTTTTTGCCCGGCAACGTATTTGGTTTTGTTTTTGCTCCAATAATGTATTAATAGCACTTGCTATATAATGTTTGAATGCAAAGATCTAGAGAAATAAATCGCACTTCACCACGATGCAACTAAGCAAATTATAGCAAAACCCCCAGACAAAACCAGAATATCTGTTTTTTTCTTTAAAAATCTCCCCGTAGCTCTGACACACTCAATCAAAAATCAACTTTTTTCTTTTTGACAATCTGGAATACCTCAAAAATTCACATTCAAAATTAGCGCGAGTATTATCTCAATTTTATAACTGCCAGTCGTATTACAAAATGCGGACTGATATAAGCGCCATCTACCTGTAATGCCGTGAATCACAATGTACGCTGTTTTATATATCAACAGCAACCTAGCCTTAGACCTTCCTTAGACACGGAAGTTGTGAAGAAAGTCGACAGATGTCGTACGGTAAACGTAGCGTCATGCTACACTATGTATAAAATAAACAAATACCAAAATCTCACGTGCGTTTATTAACTACCATACACTTCACACAATAATTATACCTAAAATAGTCTTATAAACGAATGACGAAAGGAAATCATAATGAAACGAGTATTACTGAATATGCATTACAATTTTATTCGTACAGATTATGCAGCTAATCCGATTCCATTCTAAACTGAAAACTTGTATTTTCTGAGATATACTCGATTTCCTCGTCGGACTTATTATTTTAGCATTCAATGTTCGTTTCCTTCCTGGATTTCAACATTCAACTATTGTATTTTGACCGCATGATCTCCACCTCTAATGTTCTGTCCTTGTTATATTTTGGTTATTTTTATTTCTTCGCACCTTCTTATATATTGAAAAGTCATAATTATAGGTACATATATCAGAGTTTTCAATGATTTTATCTAATAATGCAGTTACAATTTACAAAATTACGACTAACTACACTGACGTACGAAAGCAAAGCGACCATATGAATATGTATATAAAGCGACCGTGCCAATGCAGCCAACTTGGAAAAAAAATGTTGGTTCGATATACATTGCTGGTTTTCTATGGAGCAATGCTGCTGTTCGATTCGCCCTAGAGTGTTGTTATATTTTTGTTTGATGTACATTGCTACTGCGTTCGTAGGCTGGCCAGACTATAGTTAGGACCATAGATTATATAAGTCCCAGATAGAGTGCGGCTAACAAAATTTTGTGATTCCATAAAGAGCCAGTGTCCTCGTCGTTACGCACTAGACACACATACGCACAGCAATAATGAGCCGCTCTGCCGCTCCCCCGTCATTCGTGTCCAAACGTCTATGCAGTCAAGAGCAGTTAAAAAATAATTAAAATATGCCGTCGTGCGTTGTCAAATGCTGCAGAAATGCCACCGGTCGAAAGAAAAAAACGGATGGGATAACTTTTCACCGTTAAGTAAACAATTAATTGCGTAATCACATTAAATATCAGTAATTTCATAAACTATTAACTTCATGGTAGCGGTGTTGCCAGGTGGTTGAATAGGGAAACTTCCCGAATGAAAAGGGGTCTATAATCGCCGCGATATGGTGTCAACACGATATGAACCAAACACAACTTGATGTTTTATTTCACGCACGTTTTCAACTAATATTAACATATTACCTAATAGTTCATAAATTATAAGTTTTTGAAAGCAAATTATATTCCTTAGTATTTTTTGAATAAAATTTGTTAATAAACTAAATTATATATTTCTTAAAATAATTACAAAAATTGCGTAAAACATAAAGCTCATATATTATCGTCGTAGGTTGAATGCGCAAAATTATGCCACAATGAGTGATCTGTCCAACTTTTGTCTCATTCTAACTATCGCTCCCTCTCACTCCGATCGGTTGACTAGTCGCTTTAGTAAGCGACTGATCAAGCGATTAGAACGAGTTTGAACTATAGTTATAATGAGAGGTTAGTTGTCAAACCGGTTGTGTTGATCGATCTAGGAGCATTTTTAACCGAGTTCAAAAAAGGAGGTTCTAAGTTTATGTGTGTGTATATACAGTTAGGTGCAAAACTGTCCCAATAGTAGCATCTTAGTAGAATGTGGAGAAGTGGATGTCGATCGAGGAGAGGGGCACATGATTAATACATACCAGTACTATTTAAATTTTCCTACAAATCAGCCTTACATATGATATACTTATTATTTTGTAATATAGAATCGAAAAGTAGAAAAAAACACATTTTTATTTTTTCGAATATTTCTAGTTCCTCTTATGGAAACTCCAAATAGGGAACCATACATAATTAAGGTATCAACTGTTTAAATCACAAACATAGTTTTGTAGTTATGGCAGAGTAAAAGTCGTCTTGAACATTGAACTAACAAACACTTTCTATGGCTGTTTTTAATGGTACACTTTTGCACCGAACTATAAGCCACCTAAAAGTAACTTGAAAAATATGCCCATTAAAGCAATTGCATGATGATTTTATAGAGGCAGAATTTCTTAATTATGTATGGTTCCCTATTTGGAGTTTCCATAAGAGGAACTAGAAATATTCGAAAAAATAAAAATGTGTTTTTTTCTACTTTTCGATTCTAAATTACAAAATAACCGTAAATTCTAAGTATATCATATGTAAGGCTGATTTGTAGGAAATTTTAAATAGTACTGGTATGTATTAATCATGTGCCCCTCTCCTCGATCGACATCCACTTCTCCACATTCTACTAAGATGCTACTATTGGGACAGTTTTGCAACTAACTGTATGTTTGTTCACGATTATCTCGCGTTTGGCTGAACCAATTTTGATGCGGTTCTTATATACAGCTGTGTTTTTTATCTATCGCGTTCGTGAAAACAAAATATACGTTTAAATAATATCTAATACACTGAACTTTACTGTAATAAAATTTACCACGCCGCAGCATTGCGTAGTTCCATATTTTTCGAAAAAAAATTTCTGAGCTACGCTTTTAAAGGATTCACATTCAATGATTCGTAACTCATATTTGCCATAATTAATATCAGGTATTACAAAATTTTCACAACCTTGTTCAAATTAAAAATAATTTTGTGAATTCCATTGAATTACTATGGAATTTAACGGTTCGGAGACCTCCGTCTACACTAACGCCTCTAGCGGAAATTCGTACGCGATAGTCATCATTCATATTCAGAGGCGATTGTCTATGGTTGCGGAAATTTGTCTATTGTAAGATTGTAACTGATTTTTTTTATGGAGGCCATAGACAAATTTCCGCAACCATAGACAATTGTCTATGAATTGATGAATTCAGATCAATTGTGTCGAGCGACAAATGCCACCTTCTTATCGAAATCGGTTTTGTAGTTTAGGAATGACAGTGTTATAGACAACATACAAATAATATAGGTGTACTTGCCCTTGTACCCCACGTGCCTGATATAAATATAAATTCAATTCAATTTAATGATCATTTATTTCGAAAGTTTCCATATTATATTAGTACATTTTATTTCTACTAAATTAATAACATCTTATAATTATGCCAGAAAGCCCACTGTCCACGACTGTGGCTAGAAGGCTGTCGTAAGTAGGTTTTGCACGATGGAAAATTATCAGTGGGCCCCATATAAAAAAAGCCAGAACCCATAGACCTGGCTGAACTGAATCCCGCTAAGTGTGTGTTGCGCCTAAACTTACCAAAAGCAAGCCATGTAAAATTGGCGGCCAAGACTCACAACACAAGCTCATAACGCTTTAGCGTCTGCTAGATGGTTGCCAACAAGGCTGACGACGGTCAACCTGACTGAATTTTGGTTCTCTAGTGTGAAACGGTTTGAGATAAGGTAAGTTTATAATAATACGCTTTTAGTTGGGTTCACTTTGGCCATATTAAAAAGGTATAATAAATGCTTAAAATAATAATATTGGGTCGAGAAGAGAGGCTGGACACACTCAAGTCGTGTCCTTTTATTAATTTATAAATTTAGATTTTTTACATCATTATTTTTTCTTTTATCCGCCTCTTCAGAAATATATTTCATCAAATTTATTAAAACAGGTGCTTATTAATTCTATGTAAACATATATATTAATAATCTATTTTTTTTTATTCAAAAATACTGTATTCTTAATCAGGAAAATTTGTATTACATGGCAACACTCGTCTGGACACACAAATTCAAACCAGCCGCCATCTTGCGTCACAGTTTGTTGTACAGCCATGCTCCGTCCCACAGACCTAAAATTGCGCTTTGCTAAAAGACAGACGAAGTGCGCAAAAGAGAAACCAACACGTATATGAACATTCCGCGAGTGCGAAAGAGATACATGATCAGTCTCCTAGCAGGACGACTTTTGACATCACTCGTTACACTTAAACACCTGCGTCGGGAGTGCTCATATTTAATCTTGAAAAATATAATATTATCCGCTGTTCATTTACCTGAAATGAAACAAAAGAAGAATGGTGTCGTGTTGCGTCCCGGATTGCACAACTACACAAATAAAAAACCCAGGCAATCACTCGTTTCACAGGTAAATATGATATTCCGATCGTTGTTTTTGAAACCATATTTTATCAAATTAGCCAAATAAATCATGTAAATAACCGTTTGATACCATTAAATATTAATGTCTCTTTTACTGCATATGAATATTTTATCATAATAGTTAATATTAAAGATTATTTTGTGTAAAAATCAAAATTGTCATTTTACGCTAGGGTTTGACAAAATATCGTAGGGACATAATATCGATAACTGTTCGATATGAAAATTATAATTATAGCTTCGAAAGAATTATAATAAATAATAAATCTCGTATTAACATTATGTCATTCCGCTTACTTTTACCTATGAAAGCTAAATTCCACTCTTAAGTGTGTGCTGCGCCTACCACTTCGACTTCCACCCAACTTCCACTCCACCAAGATTGCATTGATGCAAGACTACATTTGCATGCGATTTTATTAGCGTCACAATTAATAACGCTATAATAAAGAAGTATGTAAAAAACAAACTATCACGTGTATAAACACTCCACAAGTGCGAGAGAAAAAAATGACAAATCTAAAGGCGTGCCGACATCTTACTTTCTGTAAAATAACATGAACCCGCTTTTTAACAGATCATATTTAATCGTGTGAAATATAAAATAATTCTGAATAAATATATTTTAGTTTTCTAGAATTTTAATATGCCGTTTAGTGTAAAACATGAATATAAATTTCACGTTGCAACTTATCGATAATAAAGTCAAATATCGATAGATAATTGACCTGTTGTACTTGGCACCACTGTTTTTTACGCTCACATAGACAATTTACCCACACTCTAGCATTTCAGTTTTTGTCGCACTTTTGATATTTGTCAAACAATCTGTCTATACTAGATCTGTGCTCCGTCCTTAAAATTTTTTCGTCCAAGGTTAGGACACTAAAAAAAGGAGTGTAATGTAACAGGAATTTTACTTATAGACCCATAGACCCCACGTCACTAGTTCTACTCCTCTGTCAACCATAGATATAAAATGGCGCTTGTCGCTAATTCTCTGCTGTCAACATGTGTATGATTATTTATGTACCCGTCCTTTTCTATGTATATGAAGAATGAGAAGGATGAGATGAGTAGAGACATAATGTCATTAGCATAGATGAATATGTATATAACTGGTCATTAGTACTGACAGTGTCTGGTACAAATTAGTTTAATTCAAAATATTTAAATGACAAATGATCACAACAACAAGAAAAAATTATTTTCTACCGGACTTGTGGAGTCGAAAAGATAACTGTTTAATACGCCATAACAAACCCTATTTTGTATAATTATGCCTCAAACTTTCCAAGTGTTACGGTGTTACAAATGTGAAGTGTTTCAAGTAAGTAAATAACTCAACATGTACCTATTATAAATGTAATAATGGTTAGCTTGAAAATTCTTTCGTGTATTAAACAAAACTATTTCATTGAAGTACGATTTTTTAAGGTACACCCAACTAAGAAAGCTAACAAATGGAAGTGTAAGCTATGTAATGAGAAACAATCAATAAAACGGTTCTACGGTCTGGGCACCGGTAAGGAGTGCAGATTACATGTTCAGAAACTAAATGGGATCAGAGCTGATATTGATGCTGCTCACTGTGAATCTGATACCAGTGAACCTGGCAATAGCTCAGAAGAATCAGGACATAATGAAATCTCATCTTGTTCAGTTACTAAGAAAAGTAAATGGCTGGAATATGTAGACACTGCGGAAAAGCATCAAGTTCCGGATGAACCAATGCTCACAAATAATACAAAAATAGTATTGGAATTACCAATAACACATCCTAGGAAATCCTATACCGCAAGTACAAAAACAATGTCCAAGCCAAAAACTGAAGATTTATCAGGAAATTATTCCCAACCTTCAACATTTTCAAACAACTGTATAAGGGCTAATGTTATTAAGTCTATAGATGGAAAAACAGATACCAATTCCTGCATGGTCAATGCAGCTACTAACGTACCAGTAAATCTAATAGTTGATAACTCTAAATGGGCAAAATTTGTAGAAGACACCCAAATTTGTAAAGGTGAAAATATTTTGGATCCTATTTCTTGTACTGATAGCCTATCTGCTCTAAATCCACCATTTCAATTTCTAGAAGAAGAGGACTTGGATTCAGTACTGGATCTGTAGTCAGAAGCTATTTTAAAACCCATTATATTATTTTAATAAAGAAACTAGTTCCATTTCTAATATTTTATTATGAAAACCAATACACATTTCATCACAATGGCAACAGTATATTATCACTTAAATATTTCTACAAGTTAAATAGCATAATACTTCCTACCAAACATACTGACTGATCCAATAACATTACACAAGGAGGAACTAGCTTGCCTGCTGCGGCTGCTCTCAATACTGTGTCTACATGGCAGCTGCAATCAGGTTATAATACATTCCTACCACAATCCTGTTATCCGTAATAGGGTTAAGGGAGAGCTGGCAGTAAAACTATTGCCACATTTAAGAACAATTTTATTGGTAATGCAGTCTGGCTGCTGAAAGCTGGAGTGTTTTGGTGGTTGGAAAGGTGTTTATAATGGTTGGTCTTTTTTTTATAACCACTCAACATCACGCTTCAAGCAACCACACTAATACGGGTAAAACACGTCATAATACAATACTGTATATTTTTCGGCCATTTCCTTTTTTTAAATTGGTAATAATAGTCCGTAAGCACACTCCAAAATTGCCTACGTCGTATGACATGACAATAAAATGCATGGCACACGATCGTTAGTTGTGATGTGCGAGGATCAGATGAATTTGATGAAAAATTGGCTGGAAGCTTGAGAAAATCCTTTGCTTCCGGTCAAAAATTAAAGGTTATATTTACGAGACACGTGTACAGTACGAGATATGTGGCATCATATAGGCGGTCGTCACACTGCTCCGCATCTCGCAGCGACGTCCGTTGATGCGTTTTTTAACTTTGTATGTAGAATCTTGATTTTGTATAGAAAAATCGCATGGTACGACACACTGGCTCCGCCTCGACGCACGGAGGAGCGAGACGCACGACGACTCGCGTGCTCGGACGGAGACGTGGTGCGTGCCGCAGGGTATGTCACACCGAGCTCCGCAGTGCCGTACGGATTTTAGTGCAAGAAAGGACGTAGGCGCAATGGATATCGACGTCTATAAGTTTATTTTTGAAATTGAAAGTCGTTCGTTTAATCATAATCTAGGAATTCTTATAAAAGTATAATTGAAGATTGAAGTAGTAGATTATTACTTACTTGAATGTAAGCCAAGGCTTTTCTTCCGCTGTAATAGAACGTCGAAAATTTGTGTCCGCGCCAGTAATAATCACTCCAATTTTGCTTAGCAAATAATCAAATGACGCGGTTGACATACGGGTGCAATTAAAAAAAAATCTTCGTGTTGCCTTAAATCTTGGTAATCTCTAGCAAAATACCCATTTATAGGTCTGGTTTGTAAATAGGGATGTACCCAGTGTCTTCTGCATTTTATGACTCGATTGTACAAAAACCAAACTGAAAGTATCACCGCAGCGTTCTGAATAAGTTCCGTGTCCATTTTATCGACAAATAGGAACTATTTTCACCTTAACGTTTGAATGTGAAATGAACGCGAGACGGAAGTAACGCGGGACGTCGCGCATCGCAGCTCCGGACGGAGATGGGGAGAAAACTCGGACGTTGGTGCGTTGTCTCCACATGCGAGTCCGTTGCTCCGCGTCTCGCAACGAGACGCGGCGGCAGTGTGACAACTGCCTTAGCCCTTAACCTATTGACCGCCACAGTCGTCCAAAAGTTGTGCCATGGACGCCAACGATGGCTACAGCCGACAGGCTTTGTAATGCAATAGGGACCTACGCGGGCTTCCGCAAAGTTCAATTCCGCTTGACAAAACGCGATTACGTGGCGTCGGTGGCGCGTCATTTTAGTTCAATGCTTGGCGGTCAAAAGGTTAATGGTGCGGCCACACCGCGGCTTAAAATACGGCGACGTTACGGAATCGCAGTGACGCATCGTATCCGTACCGTTTTTCTCGCATACCCTCCACACCGCTGCTCAAAATACGCTGACGGTAAGGAATCGCAGCATTTTTTGGCTTTCCTTTGAAAAATATTTACACGTGATATCTTCTCTGACCCCCAGCCCCCCCCCCCCCCCCATATTATATATATTTGTGATTTTTTTCTTACCCCCCCGTTAGGTATCTAATGGTGATCATTTGTACCGTCCTTAGTTCAGCATAACTTTTCCGACCGTGTGCCATACATTTTATCGCGATTTCATATGACGAAGGCTATTTTGGAGTGGACTTACGGACTATCTAATCCAATTAAAGCTAAACAAATGAAGAGATCAGAAAACAATTGATATTTTTAATAATGCTATATTAAATGGTTCTTCTCTCCGTCGATATTGTATATGATGGGAATATTTTGCAGACGGGATTGTACTATGTATTTAAAAAAAAAATATTTTACTAGCTGACCTGGCGAACTCGCCAACTACATTTATTTTATTTTCTCCCATATTTTAATAGTTAATGTGGCATTCGGGGCGGAAAAAAAACAAAAAAACAAACATCTTTAAAATCAGTTCAGTCGTTCTTGAGTTATAAATGGTGTAACCGACACGACTTATATATACGAGTCGTGTATATAATAATATAATATAGATTCATAAAAAAACGCAAAAGTTTGCCATGGTAGTTAATAATAATAGGTACGTAGTTGTTTAAGTTTTTTTAAGCTATGAAACCTTTATCTTTTTATTTAGGTAGACATATTTGATATTCTAGCCTGAGCGATGTTTTAGAGAAGTAAATTCATAGCTGATAGTTCCTTAACATAAAATGTTGTTTTTAATCCCCCATGAATCAAACACTTAGGGAAAACAATTAAATGTAATTCCTTTTAATTATACCTACACTTTAAATGTAGGATTTTTACAAGTCATAGACTCATCATCATCAGCTCGTAGATAAGAGTATTACCCCCTCATGCGTGCGGCACTCATGCAGTACTTACATAAATTAATATTTGTAGTTTAATTACCTATTTAACAAACATGTCACATTCAATGCCTACATTATGTTATGTTATATATGAAAATAAACACAATCCAAATTCTAAATGCACTATTGTATATCGATAAGTTATGTTATATGAGCATTAGTAGCCACAGACAGCCGTCTGGAAAATGACGCCAATGATGTAGATTGTACTATTTACATTGAAAATGGCGTTTTGCAGGAATACTCAAAGATATCACGCTTTTGGTTACGAACGGCAATGGTAGGAGTTAGTAGGGGAGCGTGTGTCGACGCCGATGCAAGGCACGTGCGCGCGCGTACCGCCGTCCGTAGCCACTCCAGCGCCACGCTCTGCAAAGCCACCGCAATGCATACAATTAACGTATTGTGATACATTTTAGTTTCCATCGTATACGTGTAAATGTGTTAAAATATCACCTTTCATTATACAGGGCAGATTCACCTCGAAACATGTGGTTATCTTCAGAACGCCTTCTGTCCTCTGTTAAGCCTAAAATAAGAGTATGTATTATTAAAAATATACTTATTTATTAAGTGAGTACAGGATTGCAGGAGCGAGAGATAACTGACCCTGCGGATTTGAGAAGGAGTGTCGTCGACACGACGGGCCGCGGCAGCTAAGTAGTTGTTGTAGTTGATTGTGGAAATATTCTCTCTCCATAGCGGTCAAGTACTTCACTCTATTCTGAGTTTCGAAGGGATCTAAAAATGTACACAAGTATATAAATATATATATGAAAACGATCATGTGTGTGAGAATTTAATAAGTTCTGTATACCCAATATACCTAATTATCGAGTAACTTCCAAACAAATAAATCGAATTATTATGCCTGAAAGTACTATTATACCTATGCATGAAAATGGGTTAACACGTTGTCATCTTTACATCACACCCCATAGGTCCCCATCCACCTACGACATTTAGCTGTTACATTATAATATAAGCCAAAGTTTTTATTATAATTCATAAAACGACGTTAGTTAATGCGTTCCACAGCCTCCTATTTAAGTACTTATAAGTTTAAATTACAATGGAAGTCAACAGATATTTAATGAGGGTTGCTGCGATCGATTTTTTCACCACGTGGCAGCACCGTGGCGTCTTGCTTGCTGTCATTATGGGGAAGACCGGTGAAAACTTTTTGTAGAGGGCGCTATTCCAGATTTCATACAACGAGAGAAAGAGACAAAAGATGAATGGTCCTTAACATTGCACTGAAACTATATACAGTCAGACGGCTTTTCTTAGGGAAGATTCTTCCCTGTCGCTTTTTTCAACAGCATTTTAATTTTAGAGTCAGAAACCTGAGAATTTCCCTTAGGGACCAATTCGAGTCGAAAGTGCGTAATAATCGCTAAAATAAATAAAAACTATGTACTTCCCGCCATACAAATTTAGCTTTTCTAACGACACGTTGGAAATGTCATTGTGACAATTGCCTTCCCCTTCAGCAATGATGTTTATTTTGTGATTGGCGGATTGTCAAAAGAACTCTCGTCGCGGTGGTGCCACCTGGTGTAAAAATCGACCGAAGAAACCCTCTCGTTGGCCTCATTCCTCATTCTCAATACTAAATAAAACAAAAAGTTACCAATTCGTAGATTATAGTAGGTTACTAGGCCAGTGACAAACTCGCAGTAAAGCAGGTTGTGTGTCGCGTTGATGGTCCTGACGCAGTTGTAGGTGTTGTTGGATGCGCTCATGCAGAAGCAGAAGGGGCCCGCGGTCCATAGCGGCGCCGTGTGCCAGTGCTCGTTGTCGTGCCGGAAGCAGTTCATTCTCTCCGACTCGCATAACCTTTCCAACTCTGCCTAAAAATGTAAACACCACTATAAGTAGATCCGCCTTTTACGTACAATTGCCTACTGATACTAAAAATGATGTATGACATGCGTACTTTGAGTAA
The DNA here is from genome assembly GCA_947086415.1 of Pammene aurita. Classification (NCBI taxonomy): domain Eukaryota; kingdom Metazoa; phylum Arthropoda; class Insecta; order Lepidoptera; family Tortricidae; genus Pammene; species Pammene aurita. The sequence goes on from OX352289.1 coordinate 24,289,295, forward strand.
GAATATTATAGAGGTACAATCTCAAACAAGATTTACCGAAAATATGGCTCTTGAAAATTTCTAACCGGCCAGTCTTATCTATCACTGACTAAAGTCTAATAAAACTGACCAAGAAAGTGCTGGACGAATCGTTTTCAACCGCCGACTTCAAGATTTCGAAGGAGAAGGTTATCAATTCGTCGGGATCTTTGTTTTTTTTTTAATGTATGTTCACCGATTATTCGAAGATGGCTGGACCGATTTGGATATTTTTTTTTTGTTTGAAAGAGTATACTTCACAGTTAGTCCCATTGTAACCAGGTCAGGATCTGATGATGGGATCCTGGAGAAATCGAGGGAACTTTTCAACTATTATAGGCACACCTATAGTGATTTGAGTATTTTTTACAGCAGCTCGAGCATTTGCTGTTGGAAAGGTGGATGCTAAGTGAAGTCGGTTTTTTTTTTTGTTTAAAATTATTATGGTTTAATTCATCAATATACGTTTGACTTTACTTTTTTATCGATCCTTGGCGATGGCAATTTTTCCCGAATTCTAAAATTTTAGCCAACGGCGTGGATTTAGAAAGCCGCGGCGTCGGCGGCGGCGTCGGTCCCACGGCGCTGCTACGCCATGCTTAGTATGTTCATCGAATATTCGAGAACGGCTGAACCGATTTGGAAATTTTTTTTTTTCTTTGAAAGAGCATTCACAGTTGGCCCCATTGTCATCAGGTCAGGATCTGATGATGGGATCCTGGAGAAATCGAGGGAACTCTTTAAAAATTATAGGCATACCTGTAGTGATTTTAGTATTTTTTACAGTAACTCGGGCATTTACTTTTGGATAGGAGGCTAATTGAAGTCGGTTCTCTTTGTCTAAAATTATTACAGCATTATTGTGGGGCATTTTTTGGGCTAATTGTGTATCCCGTTCTTTATTACGTATCGGTGCATAAGTACCTTCTTTTTAGCCTTTCTTAGCTTCTTTCGTAATCTTTGTTCTTTTAATTTTCTACGTTCTTCTCTAGCTCGATGAACTGCCTCCAAATAGGTATGACCTAGGCCTCGCATCTTTCTGCAAAAAAAGATTAACATTTCATTCGTTAAAGCTTTATTTTGTATCTCTTAAGTATAATATGACCCAAGTTTATTTGGCCAATAAATTAAATTAATCGATGGTTAGGGCTACTGACCTGTTTTCCTCGCAGTAACAAACATGTTTATCTTCATTTTCTATAAACAAAGGGTGAAGTCGTCTCTGAAAATCGTCCTTCGCTTTACTAAAGATTCCAGTGCTACTTGAAGCACCCTTGTTGGGGTTTCGTTGTTCATATTCCGAGGCGTCGAGCCTCGCCGGCCCCAAGTTCGTCGCGACTGGAGCTGAACTGGCGAATGTCGTTGTGGCCGATGGCGGCGTTGAAGTTACCTCACTGGTTACTACATTAGGAAGTTGAGAGAATAATTCGTCAATAGCCGAATTAAAGTTAGATAGACCCTGAGTAAAATCTACAGGAGAATGTTCGGTGTGCTGGTCCACATGCGCTACCTGTTTTGGACTAACATACTCAAAATTTTGAGTAGTTTCTAAAGTACTTTGTTCGCTTTTAGGCGTTGTTATGTCGGTTATACTCGAGCTAGGTGATTCACTTTCGATTAGCGGTGAATCAGTACTTCCGAAGTAGTTTCCATCTATTATAATAGTAGTAACTTGAGGCCTTGGCAGTTCAGTATTTAATATAAAGGAATGTGTAGTGTCGTTATCTTCGTTTGTGGCATTAATCTGATCAGTCGAAGGCACCTCGGGTATAGTAACATTCTTGGATTGCGTGTCAAACACAATATCTTTGGTATTGGCGTTTATAGTAGGAATAACATATTCATTTGATTGACTAAATTTTTTATCGAAAATTGTTGCGTTCTTGTGTTTTGATTTAATGCGATGCAATCTTCCTTTTCTGAAGAATTCTTTGGAAGTATTATGACTCGGTACATCAGTTTTAATATGTACCTGATCTGTAAATGCGGGCGCATGTATTGTATGTGTCTGATGTATATTTGTACTAACGGCAGGTTTCGTTGTCTTTAAATGCCTCTTAATTTCCTTTAAATCTTCTAGTTTTGTTTTCAGCTGCCTGATTTGATCTTCCAAACTTAATCGATTAGTATGCCATGCTTTTAAGTCTTTATAAATAACTTGAGAACAGTTTACTTGTCCGTCTCTTTCAATTTTACATTCTAGTGATGATTCATTACTGTTGACTATTGCATCGTTGCGGTGTTTATGTTTATTCCAACTTTGGGCCCTTCGCTTCATTCTCGTCTTACCTATGCTATCTTTGGTACGTTCATAGGCCTCTAGGAAGGCCTCTGTCTCCTCTATAAGTTTATCTATCGTGTCTGTCAAGTTCCTTTTCTCTATTTCATTAATAGGTTCATTTTTTGAACTTAAATGCCCAATACTTGGATTTTCCTTTAGAATACTATCCACAGTATTAGGCTCAAAGACGTCGTTATCGATAGATCTTCGGTTTCTGGTGCTATTGTCTTTAAACGCTCCGATTGGACGCCGCGCTATGGTCCCGTCCGTCTCCAGTCTCGTGTAAACCAAACCGCTTGGCGTGAAACACGCACACTTCTTCGTACTCATCTTTGGAGGCGCTACACCGATATCGCCCTTTAACAAAAATAAGTATGATGAAAATGGAGCATTTGAATTGTTGATACAGGCGAAGAAAGTATATAATTACCGAACCTTTTGGAAAACAGATTTTTGAATAAATTTGATTAAGCACATATATGATGAAAGCGACAAGTGCCCAGATGACATGGCGCTCACCTCGTACTTGCACTTGTGCCGCCGCCAGCGGCCGGCGACGAGCACGCAGCGCCACTTGCGGCCCGGCGCGCACGGCAGCCGCGCCTCAGCCTGCGAGCAGTCGTCAGCGAGCCTGCCTGCCTTTCCACCGTCTATACCATTTTCTGTCGCGTCTACAACAAAAACAATCATTTATTAACTTCTCAAATATGTTTTTTTATAACACGGCGGTGGCAAACAAGCATACGGATAATAAGCAATTACCGCAGCCTATGAACGTCGTAACTCCAGATATTTCAGATGCGCGTTGTCGACCCTTTAAGATCATATAGACTCCTTTTTAGGGTTCCGTACCTCGAAAGGAAAAAACGGAACCCTTATAGGATCACTTTGTTGTCCGTCTGTCTGTCTGTCTGTCTGTCAAGACCATTTTTCTCAGGAACGCGAGGAATGGAGGTATCAAGCTAAAATTTATATCAGATACTTAGGTCTATTGTCCCTTGAAGCTGTGAAAAAATCAAACTTAAAAGCCAACGCAATCAAAAGATACAGTCGTTTATACTGCAGATTTTAGAGTTTTTCGGCACTCGCAAAACCTACGGGGTACTTCCCGTGAACTCAGAAACTTGAAATTTGGCACGAAGCAACTTCATATAGCATAGACAATGGAAAAATTACAAAAAGTAGACATTTTTAGTAAATTCATACAATTTTTTTTTTTTAATTTTATGGATATTACCTTTTTCCTCGTAAACACGTGGAGGTATTAAATTGAAATTTATGTCAAATACTCAGGGCTATACGACCTTTCAGGTGTAGCAAAACCAAACTTTTATGTCAATGCAATCAAAAGAAATAGCAATTTAAGTCGCATATTTTGAAACTGAGTACTCGCAAGAAACTCAAAACCTAATGGGTACTTCCCGTAAACTCAGAAACTTGAAACTTGGCACGAAGAAACTTCATATAGCACAGACAAAGGAAAAATTACAAAAAAATAGACATTTTAGTAAAATCATACAAAAAATATTTTTTTAAATTTTAAACTTACTACCTTTTTCCTCGTAAACGCGAAGAGGTATTAAATTGAAATTAGTAATAAACATACTACAACTTTTGCTTCTACGGAACCCTCGGTGCGCGAGTCCGACTCGCACTTGGCCGGTTTTTTTGAAGAAGCCCATACTGTAGCCCCTTGGGAAAACCTCGGCAGGGAGTTCATTCCACAACCGGAGCGTTCGCGGAAAGAAATTCCTTTCAAACAAATTCTACGCAACTCAATTTATCTACTGTTATTTATAATACTTACGCACAAAAGATTTCTTTTCCGGGCTTGTGAAGAAAATATCTTGCTCATTCAAGCTGGCCTCTTCTGATTCAAGTTTCTCCAAACTTTCATCCAGCATAGGGTTATGACTCTCGTTGGATATCGTTGGTTCCACCGAAGCTTTGGACTCGTTGTGGTCCGCATCAACATCCTAAAAATATAAGCGTTACCTATCTCTACAAACGCGTCTCATGTTGACCTGATGTTGACAGGCGTTATTATCTATGCTATGAGATGTTATTTTAAAGAAACCTTCGACTATGACCTTATTTCTGATTTTTGTGAAGTTAGATCTTGTGATTCTCTTAGACCTTGGTCTCCGACTGAAGCTGTACGCACTAAAGCGAGAATTTTTGTTGCCTTTCTTTTCATTGTGACGTTTCAAAGTATGACGATGTAGGTATGCCGTAATACTAAAGCCCTACTGGGGCTTAGCCAAGATGACAATCGTTTGCAGAAAACGAATCGAAACGCTGTCCGTCTCTATCGCACTAATGAAGAGTGAGCGAGAGCATGTAGCGATTCGTTTCGTTTTGTGCAAACGAGTGTCATCTTGGCTACGGGGCCTGGTTTTACATCATCGTCGTCATCGTCGGTGGGCTCGAGGAAGTCGTCGTCGGCGGTGTCGTCGAAGTCGGCGCTCTCGGCTGACGGCGCGCCGGTGCTGCTGCCCGCGTTCATCTCACGGCTGTACTTGCTCGACGAGTGCTGCATGTCCCGGCGACCCGAACTGGCACATGCACGCTCCATATAGGTTCATATAACGTTGGGGTGAGATATAAATGCAGCATGAGCGGAACTCCATAAATATAATTTAGTATTATCATGATTCATGTGTATGTGTCCATTTGGACAGAAAAAAACTTCTTAGAGGACCGAATGGGCAAAAAGCATTTGCCCAACAGTGGGACTCTAAAATAAGTTAAAACATATCATGATGGTCTGTTTTTTAGCTGCCGTAGTCAACTAGGAACCCTTATAATTTCGCCTTGTCCGTCTGTCAGTCTGTCTGTCCGTTGTTTAGCTCAGTGCTAATCTGTACTAGAAAATTGAAATTTGGTATGAGTATGTGTAGGTACTTATTAATCACGCCGATATCGGATGTCGAATAAGACCATTAACAAGACAAATAAAAAAATATTCTATATTTTTTTCTTATAATACCAAACGTACATTTCTTTTTCTCAAAAGAAAGCACTACGCAAAAAAAGCGGACTTAATGTCATAGTTAACTCTCTACTAGCATATTTTTTCCTTGGGCTGATTGGAATATCGGATCGGACAGTGTGAAAACGCCTTACGTATGGGGTTCTTTGTGTAAGTCTTTCAAAAAGAATATGGGTAATGTAAATTTTTTTGGATAAAACTAAGTTTCGTAAATAATAACTAAGAAATTTTTATAAATCCTAAAAAGAGGTTTCTTTAATGCTTCTATCAGATCGGATCTAGCAGTCGTTTTATAAGTTTTCTATTAAAGCGCCCTTTTCTCCCAGTGAGCGTACCTCTCGACGAGGAAGGTGTCCGGCCAGTGCGCGGCGGGCTGGCGCCGGCGCCGCGGCTGCAGCAGCGGCAGCAGCGAGCGCCCGTCCATGTGCGCGGGCGGCACCACGCCGCCCATGTCCAGGAACGTCGGCGCCAGGTCGATGTTCAGCACAATGTCATCCACACTAATGTACATATGTAGAGATAAGTACATCAATTACTAAACAAACAAACAACATTACTATTTTATTATTTATATTCTCGGTAGGTAACAGAAGTTAGTATAGTTAGGGTTGCAAATAGAAACAATATGTTTTTTTTTCAAATTTATGAAAAAAAAACATGAAAAAAAAACCTGGCAACATTGTTTTTTTTCTAAATAAGGTTTTTTTTTTCAGATGAACAAATATTACGACAAACACGGTTTTTCGTGATTTATTCATATAAGTAACTTAAAACTAAGTACATTAAAGTAGGTATGTCTGTTATGTAGCTAAACTATTCTCAGTAAATGCAAAAAAACTTTGAACTTATTCACTAGAACTATCAGCAGCATATTACCACTACATATTTCATTAATATAAGTTTAATAAAACCAGAAATTAAAGTTGTTAAATTAAATTAGTTTAATAGTTAACATAAAGTCTAAAACAACCGTAACAATTAACTGCCTTGCAAATTTTGAAATTTCGTACTTTTGAAAAATAAAACATATTCCAGAAAAAAACTGTTCTTTTTCACGGTTTTTTTTTTTCAAGACAGAAAAAAAACCGTTTTTTTGCAACCCTAGTATATAGTAGTATAGTAGAGATAGAGTAAAATTACATCAACATAGAGGCTTTAGTGAATTGGTATCTAAGACTATCTGACTGATGCCGTGCGCTTTGCCCAGCATCAAGTCCAGGGTCTAAGCTTACACTGTGCCGGGCTCGACGCCAGGTCCTCTGACAAGGAAGGGCACGCGGATGTCGAACTCGAAGGGAAAGCTCTTGCCCTTCACCAGGCCGAACTGCCCGAGGTGGTAACCGTGGTCCGAAGTATACACCAGATACGTATTGTCTAGTTCACCTAGTGTTTTCAGCTCTTGATAAACCCGTTCTACGGCCTGGAAATAACATGAAAATTAAATAATGTATGTGAAAATGAATAGCGTTGTTGAATTGCCATGATGTTAGATTATGAAGTTGTAGCTTTCTTCTGTTAACGTAGCAACCTAAATAGATATTAACTAACTACCTAACACAGGTATTTATCATTTGATTTATTCTGCCGTCTCTACTTCAAATGGCTCTTAGGCCTTTACTAGCTTTGAGGTCCACGACCTCTTACGCGATACGGATACGGGGCGAAAGCTTGTGTAAGTAAGCCGATTATTATTCTTTATGGTGTGATATCGTCCATGAAGTCTGTAGGGACATGATAATTCCATGCATGTATTTTTCCTTGATGACAGTCGTATGATCGCGGCAAGGTACAGTCACTGGCAATAGTATTTTCCTACACGAAGGCCGCAAAAATATGTGACACGCTCTTATGACCCTACAAATAAGAGCGTGTCACATATTATTGCGGCCTTCGTGTAGGAAGATACTAATGCCAGTGACTGTACTCATACCATGTAAAATATGTAAATGCCCCCAAGTTAAGGTATTTCATGTTTACCATATCCACGCTCTGCAGTGTCTGCAACCGCTTGGTCATGAGCAGGTCGGTGAACTGGCGGTGAATTGGCTTCATCTTGTCCGTGACGCGCAGAATCCATTGCTTGTCTGGGTTCGGGGCCATGTCATACGTCGGCGTACTAATAAATTGAATTGAATTGAATTAATTAAAAAAAATGCAATAGTAATTAACAGGTCGAATAATTTTATTAAATATAGGTACTAACTTTAACAAAGTTTTGTGTAATAATGAGTATTTTTGGGTTTTTTTATCTACTATGAAAAGATTTACCGCGGTTGAGTAAGCGTCGATGGCTTAGTTGGTCAGAGCGGTCGGACCGGTGTTTCGAAAGGTCGCACGCTCGAATCTTGCTCGACGCGGTTAATTTTTCCATTTTTCTTTGAATTATAAATTTGATAATTTAACAATGATGGTGGTTTATCCCATAATGTAGAACTATAGACATTAACGAACCAATAGCTTTCCGGATAACAGCTTGAGCATGATGTTAGCATATTTTAGGGTGTAACTATAGCGACCGAAAAAAATGGTTATTGTCGGTTATCCCTAAGAGATAGACATATAGCATCGCGGACTTTTTTGTAGACCTTTTTAAGATGTACAATACCGTAGTACATTATTTTGATCTATCTCTTAGGACTCAGCCAACGTTTGCAATGTAAGCGCAAAAAATAGGTTTAAAACGACATCACATTAGAAACCTCTAAAATCTTCAGTGTTTCTCTACTATATTATGCATGCATATAAACTCTCCTCTTGAATCACTCTATCTATTTAAAAACAAACCGCATCAAAATCCGTTGCTTAGTTTTAAAGATCTAAGCATACATAGGGACAAACAGCGGAAAGCGACTTTGTTTTATACTATGTAGTGATTAGCAGACGGAAAGTAATAAACCAATTACCAAGTGAACACTGTGTTTTCTTTCATTTATTTATACCCCTAAGTATTGTGTAACCAGCCGGGATCATTCCACAAGTTTTTTCAGGTTACAGTTCTGTAGCAAAAACATGTAAAAAAACCGGCCAAGAGCGTGTCCGGCCACGCTCAGTGTAGGGTTCCGTAGTTTTCCGTCCGTCACAGTAAGTGTCCCCACTTAAGAGTTAAAATAACACCGCCATGTAGGATATGATATGAGCGTTCCACGTACAGCGACATCTATCGGCAAATTAAGTAAACTATTGCGCGCGAGCTTAAAGTATGGAAGATGATTTTTATGGGATAATTCTTTATTGCGTGAACCGATTTTCACCGTTTTTACTTTATTTGAAAGCACGTCTTTTCATTGTGATTTTGTAGAAATTACAGGTACAATAAACACCTGCTTATACGGTTAAATTACAAACTTAGTTCAGAAATTATTTTATAATTTTTTTTCAAAAACTATTCAACCTATCAAGTTCAAAATTATTTTCCTAGAAAGTTTTATAAAGTTCTACTTTTGAGAGTTTTTCATATTTTTAGAACTTATTAGAGGGGGGGAGGACACATTTTTTTTTACTTCTGGAGCGATTATTTCCGAAAATATTTACATTATCAAAAAATGATTTTAGTAAACCCCTATTCATTTTTAAATACCTATCCAATAATATATCACACGTTAGGGTTGAAATGAAAAAAAAAACACTCCCCACTTTACGTATAGGGGAGGTACCCTAATAAAACATTTTTTTACACTTTTTATTTTACCACTTTGTCGGCGTGATTGATATACATATTAGTACCAAATTTCAGCTTTCTAGTGCTAACGGTCACTGAGATTATCCGCGGACGGACGGACGGGCAGACATGGCGAAACTATAAGGGTTCCTAGTTAACTACGGAACCCTAAAAATAAAATAACTTATTTTAAAATTCCCTATTTCACAAGTGAAAAATCCATAACTTATATACGATTATGAATCTTGAAACAATAACAGGTGAGAGAGCCATGTGAAACTAAAACGTTACATGTATGCAGGTGTACTAAAAACTTAAATAAATCCATCCTAGGGTCCTGAGGAATAATCATGCCGAAGGAAATCTTTTGTGCACGAAAAGCCGCATTGTTTTCTGATACAACGTCCACTATTAATACTATTTACGGTTTTGATAATAGGTACAGTCACCGTTAATAGTATCTTCCTACAAGAAGGCCGTAAAAATATATGACGCGCTCGTATGACCTCACAAATAAGAGCGAGTCACATATTTTTGCGGCCTTCGTGTAGGAAGTTACTAATACCGGTGACAGTACCCCTATACTCGTACAAATAAACATGTAGCTTAATTGAAGCTGTATTGTGATTGAATCAGTAGCTTAACACATTAAACATTTAATGGTTAATCGATGGCCGAATTGACAAATGTTATCAGTAGTGGAGCTATTCTTGATGTATGTACTTAAATGACCCCGGCATTAAATACTGAATTAAAAGGTTAGTCTCTAACCCGTTTACAATCTAGTTTTAGAGCTAAATAATTTATAACCTTATTTACATAGACGAAACTAACTTTCTGACGAATAATTTTGCAGCTACACCGTGTTAAATATAAGTAAACAAGCAAGTTTAATGCCCCCAAAACCGCGAGCTCGAAATACAACGTCAGGTGAAACTAAACATTCTTGTTAAACATAATCGTGCAACAGAACTCTGTAAAGCTAAATTGTGCCGTTTTCTAGAAAAAAAACTGATTTGGTTATTTACTTTTTAAAAGGTCCTTTTGTAATGATTAAAATTCACAAAATAGTACCTATTTACAGAGAAAAACAAGAGTAAGATCCATATAGTTAGTATACACTTTTGCAGCTTACTAGTCCATTGTGATAATATTTAAGATTGTATACATTTTTTTGGCGTTGACTGTACAGTCAAGTGTAAAAATATGGGTGTACTCATCTTACTCAAAAATATGTCCCATAGTATCTTATTCCGTTGTAATAAGTGCGTAGTACCATATTTATGAGACGATTTTTTCGATACGTATTTTTGCACTTGACTGTACACTACACCAGAGGCCGTATTCTAGCTTTAAAACACGTTTAGACACTATCCAACTTCAACACAACTCCAATGTATTTACTACGCAATACAGCTAGCGCCTAAACGTCTGAACTCGAAATAGGTAGGTAAGTAGGTATCAGAATTCGCTTCAAATTTATTTCGATGCAACTCTAATACAACTTCATTATTGGTTGATTATTGTTGTGTGTTGTAGTTATCGTTGAGATAGATTGTGTTTTTAATGTTTAATGTCTTATGTATTTTAAATTAAAACGCCTACGGCACCTGAAAACGTGAAGCGACCCATTGTGGTTGACTGTTGGCTAGGATAAGTTTTGTATCATATCATATGCTAAGTAAATTACAAAAATGAAACCAACACTTAGGTATATACATTCGAGTACTGGTACTTAGGACACCTACCTAGATATGGTTTGGTAGGCAATACACAAACAATAAATTATAGTAGGTACCTACAGCTAAGGGGCTATACCTCCATACTATAAATACTACATCACAAAGTTCGTCCTCGGTGCAGAAAGCGTATTCTGTGTATTTTAAGATTCTGCAAAAACATTATTTACAATGCCGACCTAAAACTCGGTCATCAGCTTAAATATTTAAAGAAGGCAAAATGGCTCAGCGCTCATGAAAAACGCCACGCTATTAGAAACCAAGAGTTTCTGTTGAAATATTACAAAGGTCCCAAGTGCTAAATCTCTCACCTTTAAGCATTGAGAAAAAAGGACCTTGTCAGAAAGCAAATGTATAACAAATACCAAATACCTTTGTTACTATGAAATTACCCTCTGCTTGGTGGTATCGATTAGAGAAATGACCTTTCAAGTTTCCACGTTTTTCAAAGGACACGAACGAAAGGAGACTGGAGGGGAGGTCACAATAATGGTCTCCGTCTACTTTTTCACTTAGGTGTCAACAGAATTCTTTGTACCTAGGTAAATATGAACACTGAACAGTCCAGTTGTTAACGCCTACAATACATATTTTTTGTAATTTTAGGTAAGTAGGTAGGTATACTATTAATGGTTATTGCCCCGAAGATTCGAATTTACCAAAATTTAAATTAGCTAAGATATTGATTTGTAGACCAAACCTTAAAGAACTTAACAACAGAAGAATCAAAAGCACTTACGAGTGTAAGTACTCGTACCTCCACAACCTACCATATACTCGTGGAAAATTAGCCGTTACCTATGCGTGAATCGAGATGGGTAGGTAAGTACCTGATGACCTACCTTGTTTCTGATTTGAGGTAATGACTATCTAGCAAGTACAAAAAATTAGTAAATTACTTTAAGATTTGGGGGAAAATGTAAACTTGCACTCATTTTCCAACGTATTTATTATGTTTTACATAAATTTAATAATTAAAAATCTTACTTTTTTCGCCTCTCCAAGCAAAAATCGCGAAACGATTGTTAGATTAAGGTGCATTATTTATAAATAAAACATAAAATCTAAAAAAGTTACGCAGTTTAAAAATAAACTATATTTAAAAATATGTATACAAACTAATATAAGTCTTCTCAGTTACTGCCAAATGGTATTGAAAAGTTGAACGAAATCGAAAAAAACCGTCTGATTAAAGCATGAATAATAAGTACAGTATACTGGTTAGTATACGACAAACGAGTATACATAGGTAGGTATACCTTATATTTATAAATCAGTTCTCGAAATGGCTTTATGATATCGATAAAATTTGAAAGGAGATCGTCAATTCTGGGCCACCTGATATAAACCGTATACAGTTTGTACTGCAATGTAAAATAAATACTCATTTTATTACTAAAGTAAACAGAATATTGCTAAAAAATGAAACGGGAATTAGAAATACTAAATAAATAAACATCATGTTGATTTTTCCGCGATTAAAATACAGCAAGACAAGTCGTTAACGTCCTTATGGCATTGACATAAAGTTTAACATCACCCTGGCCTGAAACAGGATTGTTTTTTGGTTTGACACTGTCAATGTATACCGCTACATAATCTGCGTTTTGATACTGTTCGGTAAGTTAGAACATTGTAATATTAAAATAGTATCTAAGCCTACGAATACAGAAGTTTAAATTAGAAATCGAATGTATTAAAACGCCTAAAGATTGAAAATGCGTATTTTTGCATTTTTGATCGGAGTTTGAATATTAAAAGTGAGTTTCATAATGGCATAGTATCATGCTCCTTCGATAACGAAACGCATCTTTTTTTCAATTTTGTAACGTCAGATACTAGTGCTATCGCACTTAACGGTGGTAAACCTTATCCCTTCGCAATAGGTGTTAGGAATGTTCAGTTAATAGTATTAACGATGGTTTGACAGCCGTCTTTATTTACCGAAATACAGGAACTATAAATACGATCAAAATATGACTTTTTATTGTTTCATCATGATTCCCGTTTTATTTTCAAGTCCGCTTTTGTACATTATCTTAAAAAAATTGGTACTTTTTTCACATTAATATATAAATCATAGGCAAGCACGCTTTCAAATATTGTCCTTGTCAGATTCAAGTTTTAAATGCATGATTTTTCAGTTTTCCCATTAGATTTCGCAATATTTTTACCACCATCCTGATCTAGAAATTATGACGATTCTTTAAAGGTTTGAACCATTCCTAAACGGTCCTAAATAATCTGGGCCAGATCACCTAACAAAAATTGACGATCTCCTATAAGTAGGTACGGCACAGCTAGTCTTACAAAAACAAACAAAAAAACTATGTAAGTGTAGATCAAAATTTCATCTAAATAATAGAGTAATTTAGTAATAATTAATACTTGCCAGATAATAACTCAGGTTGGGTCAGGGTGTATGTTTCTTTTGGATGAACGTAAACGCGGTAGTAACGTTCCCATGTTGAAGGGTTGTATTAATTAAGGAGATCCAGAAGTAACAGATAGAAACTTACTGATGAGTGGTGACGTTAAAGAAGAGATGCGAGTATTGCGGCGCGGAGTCTTCGGGCCCGTGGGGCGCCGGGAACGACATGACGAGTAGCACCGGCTTGCGCGCGAAACGCCTCTTCGACGCGCGGAGGAAAGCTATGGAGTCGTTAGCGATCAAATCCGGGTAGTAATCCTGGAAATTTCATGCATTTTATATCAAAAAAAAAAAAAAATCAAAATATATTTATTGGTATCCCACAGGTTTACAAAAATATCTTGCGGCAGGTACCTCCTGGTAAGTATAATAATACTAAATATACAAGTAAATATATAACCAACGTAACCGACTTTTCAACCGATTTCAAGATTTCGAAGGAGGAGGTTATCAATTCGTCGGGATCTTTGTTTTTGCTATTTTTTTTTTTTTTTTTTTTTTTTTTTTTATGTATGTTCACCGATTATTCGAAGACGGCTGGACCGATTTGGAAAATTCTTTTTTTGTTTGACAGCGTATACTTCACAGTTGGTCCCATTGTAACCATGTTAGGATCTGATGATGGGATCCTGGAGAAATCGAGGGAACTCTTCAACTATTATAGGCACACCTATGGTGATTTGAGTATTTTTTACAGCAGATCGAGCATTTGGTGTTGGAAAGGTGGATGCTTAGTCGGTTCTTTTTTGTTTAAAATTATTTAAACTTAGAGACGAAAAGTCATTACAATCTCTATGTGATTCGGAATTTCTCGTTCTTTTAACGAAACATAAATTCAATAGATGTCCTAATAATTTTAAACAAAAAAGAACCGACTTCACTAAGCATCCACCTTTCCAACACCAAATGCTCGATCTGCTGTAAAAAATACTCAAATCACCATAGGTGTGCCTATAATAGTTGAAGAGTTCCCTCGATTTCTCCAGGATCCCATCATCAGATCCTGACATGGTTACAATGGGACCAACTGTGAAGTTTACTCTTTCAAACAAAAAAAGAATTTCGGTCCAAATCGGTCCAGCCGTCTTCGAATAATCGGTGAACATACATAAAAAAAAAAAAAAAAAAATAGCAAAAACAAAGATCCCGTCGAATTGATAACCTCCTCCTTCGAAATCTTGAAGTCGGTTGATAATAGCAAAACTGTTTACGTGTTATTATATATTATGGTGAGTTCATTCGATATGATGTAGGTAAGCTATTGAATAGTGACATCAGCGGTCAAATGTGTCGAAATGTAAACATACTTTTCAGTTATACCTCAATCACTTAGGTACTGCACCATGAGCGCGAAAGCACTTAAAGCGAGTGGAGACGTGACAGTGAAAAATAAATAAGATTGTAATATTTATAAGGCACGTTGCCGCCGTGAGCTATGTTTAGACTCGTGACCACTCAACGCGTAATTATATTATCGACTCATTCCTAACATCTTATTAACTTTTACATAAGATTTAGCCATATGAGAGCATAAGTTAACAAACTTTATACTTAGATGACGACGACGACAAGGAATTATAACCATAATTGAAAGAAGTATTTAAATTCAAATTATGGTTTTAGCACACTTGTGTAAAAATATGATTTAGGATGTATGAAGCCACAAACATGTAGTATAATTCTAATTAAGCCATGAAGTGGTTTTAATGGTTGGTTTGGTAGCATACCTATATGTAGGTATGCTATAAAGTGGTTCTCATGAGGTTGACTCTCCAAATCATAGTTCACTATCTCTAATAGGATATGATATTACCAAGTAATGTCCAATCGAGTCTAATCAGCAGAGTCCGGAATTTTCGCGGCAAAACAAAAGACTGTCGCAATCTAGCTAGTGCTAACGCTAGCTAGATTGCGACAGTCTTTTGTTTTGCCGCGAATATTCCGGGCTCTGCTAATCAGGTACATGCGGACTAGACTAGACTTTCTAGAGCACTCCGGTCCGTGAGTCCCCAACAGCTCGCCACAAGCTGCCCTATGATTGTGATTAATAGCTTTTGGGCGCGACTTCGTCTGCGTGGAATTAACATTCGCCATATGGAATTAATAAAACGCCTTAGTAAAATCTAAGAGCAAATATTAATTTAGCGCAAGAGCAAATATTAATTTAGCGCATACGCTATTTCAAAACAACAGTGAGCAACTATTCCATACAAACTTCCACCCCATCTTTACCCCCTTAAGGGATGATTTCTGGGACTCAAACTATCTTCATACCAAATTTTATCGAAATCGGTTCAGCAGTTTAAGCGTGCGAAGAGGTAACAGACAGGCAGACAGACACACTTTCGCATTTAATAATATTAGTATGGATTCATATACATATTCTTTATTGCATTATTGCAATTCATGTGTACATAGGATCTTAAGCGGCTTTCACACGGGGCCGGTGCGCGAGCGAGATAGCGCTCTGTATGTGTATAGCGCTGTCACGCTTGCACACCGTGGCCGCATCCGCTTGCGGCGCCAGTGTGATAATCGCCTTAGAGACTAGTATCAGTGTCAACATGAAATGAGCCCTGCAAGGGCATAGCAACATAATAATAATTTTAAACAAAAAAGAACCGACTTCACTAAGCATCCACCTTTCCAACACCAAATGCTCGATCTGCTGTAAAAAATACTCAAATCACCATAGGTGTGCCTATAATAGTTGAAGAGTTCCCTCGATTTCTCCAGGATCCCATCATCAGATCCTGACATAGTTACAATGGGACCAACTGTGAAGTATAACAAAAAAAGAATTTTCCAAATCGGTCCAGCCGTCTTCGAATAATCGGTGAACATACATAAAAAAAAATTAGCAAAAACAAAGATCCCGACGAATTGATAACCTCCTCCTTCGAAATCTTGAAGTCGGTTGAAAACTTACATATCTATTATTATACAAGAATAAACCGTAAGTACTAAATTTCGCAGTAACCAACATTTCGCATTTATGTATTACTCGTATATTACAATTCAATACAATGCAATATTCTTTATTGCACCACACTAAGAAAAAGAAGTACAGAAACAGATTTAACAAAGTAAATAATGATAACAACAGGTGGTGATCTCTACCAGACAACCTTAGGGTAGTAGGAGATGGAGAACAGGTAGTGCTTTAAACAATTAGCGAGTTAAGAGAAGCTACGCAATCATTGAAGCGGTCAAATGCAAATTCCAAATACTTGAGATAAATATACTCTATTACCTACAAACAAAAAAAAAAGATTAAAATAAAATAAATAAATTTCGATATGCATAGACAATATATATAAATAAATATACTATACAGTATATCCTCCTCCTCGCGTCGTGCACCTCATTACTGAGGGTCGTGATTCCCCCAATGGGAGATTAATTTGTCTCTAATGATGCTCCTCCATCTGTGTCTGTCTTTAGCATCATGGAGGGCATCATGTAGCTTGGTGTTGAGCGTTGAGCGGATTTGGTCGGACCACCTGACTGGGCTTCGACCTCTCGGCCTTCTTCCGTCGACCTTCCCGAGAACCATTAGTTGTTCAAGGTTGTGTCCATCTTTCCGGGCAATGTGACCAACAAACTCAAGGATTCTTCGCAGGCAGGTAGTGGAAAGCCTTGTCTTTATATCGAGTTCTTTCAATATCGATGTATTTGTTCGAAATGCAGTCCACGGAATTTGAAGCATCTTCCGCCAGCACCACATCTCGAAGGCGTCAATGCGATCACGGTCAGCCTTCCGTACGGTCCAAGTTTCCGCACCGTAGATAAAAATCGAGAAGACCAGAGACGTGACTAGTCTCTTCTTCGTCTTCCGAGATATGTTTCGGTCTTTCCATATCCTTTGCAGCTGTGCCATTGCGTTTTTGGCCATACCTATTCGTCTCCTGATTTCCTTCTCGCAAGACCCCGTGTTGCTGATAGAAGTGCCCAGGTAGACAAAATCATCCACTTTTTCCAGGGACAGGGCTCCTGTGGTATGGAGAGAGTTGGTACGGTCTACCACCATGAGTTTGGTTTTGGAATGGTTGATTTTAAGGCCTAATTCCAAACTAATCCTTTCCATCTTGGCCAGAAGCGACGCCATTTCAGTTTCGCTACCCGCTATGAGCGTTGTATCATCTGCGTAACGGAGGTTTGTAATTTTGGTACCACCCACGGGGACGCCACCCTCCCAGTTTTCCAGCGTTCGCCTAATGATATATTCACCATATACGTTGAAGAGGATAGGGGACAGGATGCAACCCTGCCGTACACCTCTTCCAATCTTGAAGGGCTCAGAGGTAGTCCTTTCCACCTTGACTGCGCCCTGGTTGTTCTGATAAAGCGATTTGATCAAAAAGACTAGATGGTCAGGCACACCCAGTTCCTCCAAAACTGTCCACAAGGCCGACCAGATAACGCAATCGAAGGCTTTACTATAGTCAATGAAACATAAGACGATGGGAGTGTTGAATTCATAGACTTTTCGATCAGGTGGCGGATGTTTAAAATTTGCTCTCGAGTCCCTTTGCCCTTGACAAAGCCGGCTTGTTCTTGTGGTATTTGCCAGTCTAAGTAGTAACGGATTCTGTTGTTTATTATATGCAGTAATATTTTGCTGGCGTGCGATATAAGTGCTAGGGTTCTGTAGTTATCGCACTTCGACGTAGATACTTTTTTATGCAACGGGAGGATGATTGATTTTGCCCAGTCGTTGGGCCACTGCCCCGTGCGCCAGATGTTGTCACATATTTGGTGTATTACGCTTGCTCCTGATATTCCCATTGCCTTGATAATTTCAGCTGTAAGTTCATCTGGTCCGGGCGCTTTCCGATCTTTGAGAGCAGCAATCGCAGTTGTCACCTCGGAAAGCAGTATAGGAGGTTCAAGCTTTAGGCTATTCCCTGATAATGTTGACGCCTCTGAAGCAGCACGGCCAAGGGGGTCCCTATAGAGGTGCTCACAGTATTTGCGCCATCTGTCCGCCACAGCGCTCAGATCTTGAAGTCGGGTTCCATTCTCATCCTCAATAACCCAAGTTTTGGGTTTGAATTTCTTCGAAAGGAGTCTAACTTTTTTGTAAAGATCTGAGCTTTGTACTGTTAGTGCATGGTCCTCGATTTCCTGGCAGATGTTCTCAATGTACTTGTTTTTATCACGCCGGCAGAATAGCTGTATTGTTCTATTCAGATCCGAGTACCTGTCGCGATCCTCCTGGTTAATAACTCCTGCTGTTTTCAGATCTTTCCTCTCTTGAATTTTAATCCAGGTTTCGGTAGAGAGCCACGACTGCCTGCGTGGAGATGGCATGTGCTGGTTGGTAATTGAGTCTGCCGTCTTCCATATCAGCTCTTTAAGATGCTCCCACTGTACATTAGAGCTTGCGTTTGGAGGCGATGGATGTTGCTTTATGGCTTCGTCCAAGCCTTCAAAGAAAGCAGGTTTTTCCTGCGGCTCCAAGGTGCGAGGTCTAATTGGAGGTCTTTTCTTCAGTGATTTCAGTCGGAGAGCAAATTTGGCTACAAGAAGACAGTGATCGGAACCACAGTCAGCCCCAGGGAAGGTTTTTACGTTAAAGATAGAGCTTCTCCAACGGGTATTGATCATGACGTAATCAATCTGGTTACGGTAACGATCTCCTGGAGACTTCCAAGTATAGAGGCGCCTCGGGTGATGCTGGAAGCAAGTGTTTGATATGGTCATATTCCTAGCGATGGCAAATGCCAGCAGCCTCTCACCTCTTTCATTCCTGTCTCCCAGCCCAAACTTCCCGACTGTGCTCCTAATGTGGTCATCCCGGAGTGTGTTACCCACTTTCGCATTCCAGTCTCCGATCACTAGAGTAATCTCGCGATTCGGTATATTAGATAGCGTCGATTCCAATGTGGTGTAAAAACCGTCGATGATCTCTTCTTTTGCTGCTGCAGTTGGCGCATATACTACGACGATGTTGAGAATGCAGGGGCGCGTGTTCAGCCTAAGGGTAATAATTCTGTCTGTAATTGGGTTGTAGCCCAGCACATGATTGTTCATGTGGTGCGGGACCCATACTGCAACTCCGTTTGTGCTAGAGTCTGCGGGGCCAGAAAAGTATAAGGTATTCCCGTTATCAGTCTTCAGATGCCCTTGGCCTCTCATGTGTGTCTCGGTTATCCCTAATAGAGCCAGTTTGTGTGCTACTGCTTCTCTTTCCACTATGTCCAGTTTCCCTGGAGCTAGTAGTCCCCGGACATTCCAGGTTGCAATCCGCCGTTGATCTCGGATTGACATGGTCTCTTTAAGTCCACCGGTAATATGTCTGCTAGCTGCGACCCGGCGGGCCGCAGCAACTGTATATATATATATATTAGTATGGATTAGATACTAGCCTGTAGAACCCACCCCCATAAAGGGTGAAATCGCCATCAAAAAAGCGTTTTGCACTGAGTCACAATAAAAAATGTTTTTTTATTCAATTGGTAGCAACTCTGAAATTAGGCGAATTTCAGAAAAGTTTATACAACATTTTAGTCTCCAATTATAATCAGGAATACGCTGTTAATATCTCTCGCAATGCTCACGAGCATCGTGTATAGTTGTTACCATACCTTTTGGTAGTCGTCGCCATGTTTGATCCTCTTGCCGTTCATGTTGATGCTGTAGTTGTAGTACTTGGAGTTCATGATGAGTCCGCCCCACTCGCGCCAGCCGGGCGGGATGTACGACCCATTGTACTTGTTCAGGTACTTGCCGAAGTAGCCTGCATACGAGAATTATATATCAATGGTAGTGGGTACCTCACTTCATCGGTTGACGACAAGACAACCCTCGGATGTAGTTGTTGTACACAAAGTTTCTATAACGACAGAAACTTTGTGTGCGGTTTAAAATAAAATAAAAGTCCAGAACAGTAACGAATTAAAGCCTGACCAGAAATATATGATTACTGTCAAGAGGGCGCTATTATACTCATTTAGATGGCAACAGTTCAGTTCTTTATGATATGGTGACATCTTGATTTGTTTACCTGTCAGCTACGATGTTAATTTGAAAATGTTTCACAGCGAAAAAGTTTAATTTTACGAGCGTATTACTTAAATACAGCAGTTTATTATATACACTATCTACAATGTTCCGCTCTTGACTATGGATAATTTTGTGAATTTTCTGTCGTTTATTATTTAATATTCAACACTATTATTATTAAAGTAAGCCGCCCCAATGACAGTGACAGCCTATCACATGCACTCACACATGCATATCATTCTGTCATTAAAATTATTGCCAGTGTAAGAAATTAGTTCCAATGAAATTCCGCAACATGGCGCATGATCATATATTTCTGGTCAGGCTTTAAAATGGTATTGTGTGATGATCCTTGACACTAATATAATTATTAGAATAAAGGATGAAGCACGCTGTAACGTTTCGCGTCCTACACGACACCTCCGACTTACTTATAGACCACGTGACCACCGCAGCACACGTGGTGTTTTCTATACAAAATGAAGTATCGGAAGTGTTGTGTAGGATGCGGAACGTTATAGCGTGCATCATCCTTAAGAAGCATGTGTGACTGTAAAACGCTATTTCACTTTTAAATAATGGGTGTTTTATTTTAAAATAAGGTACCTAATTAACAAGACCACTGTGTCTTAAAAACACCATCCGATACCTACTTAATCCGTGAAAAAACATTCAAAATTACACTAAAAAAATGTTATAAATTTACATCTTTTACAAGAAACCACGAAAGAATTTTAAGTACAATACTAGAATTCCAATTAAATGGCAAGAATGAAAACGATGGGAGGCTCAGAATAAAAAGCGCTGCGAGGCAACAAATCATTGTTCGTTGAGAGACAATGCTTCTTAAATTTTAATTTCGGAAGCTTCAATGCAAATGCAGAGTCTGGGGCTTAATTTTCGTGGAGGGCGTGCCACGACCGCCATCTCGATAAATTACATATTTCTTGCTTGCCGGACTGGCTATATCGCTAACAAGGCACTAATAACCAGAGACCGGAATTCTCGTAGCACTCATTCACTTATTATTTTGACAAAAACGGGACTTAATCGCGTACACTTACTTTTATTATTTTCCTGGCGTTTCGAGCGTGCCGTAACGCTCGTGGTCGCAGGCAGACACCGACGAGCGTTACGGCACGCTATTAAATTTAATTTAAATCAGCTCATTCACCTATATCGGAAGTCGGTAAACGAGAAGTCCCTATGACAGTTCAAAATTGCTATGAGAATTCCGGCCTCTGCTAATAACGTTTCTAACTTAACTCGTAAAACAAGCATTTTTTATCTAATGACCCAATGACAGCCGCGGTCGTGACTCCTTATTTAGCTAAGTATGAGGTAGTTTTAGTTTTTAATTTTTTTATCAACAAACGCGTGAGGAAGTAATGAGGAGGACTAACACTGACACAAATAATTTGACGTTATCTTCTATTAAGTATTGTATTAAGGTATCAAAGTCGCCTGCAATAACATCTTGATTCTTGCCCAACGATACCCGCAAAAATATTTAGAATAACACTTAACACTTGCGAATATTATTGTACAGTCGAGTTCACAAATATCTTTACATGCAAATGTTCCACAAATATATTTACTCCACCTTATTGTCAGTGGTTTAGAGGCGTGTAAACATATTTTTGGAACGTTGGCTTGTAAAGATATTTGTGAACTCGACTGTACCTGCTTACAAATAAGTTTGTGTCCTGACATTTTAAGGTGCTTAGTCGTGCAAGATGTTATTGCAGGTGACTCTACCTAATACAGGTATATTATTATAAAGTGTTGATTGGTGACAATACCACGTACTCCGTTGTTAACCCTAGGAACTATCTAATCGTTGACAGGGTGTTGTGGTTATAGGGCTGTCGCGTTAAGTGTTAGAAAAGCTTCGACGATAAAGAGTGCACTAACTGCACCAGTTAACGTAGATATATAAGTTAGTATACTGACCGGTCAAAGCTGCCATTCGCATAGCTTGTTGAGCACGGACTAGTCAAACATTCTGACTTAGGGGCATCGCCATATTTTTTTCACTTCTCATGCTCAAAAAGTGTGTGATATTTTGCTTACCAAGGCGGGCTAAAGTAGTACATTTAGCCTGTAGGGAAAATATGTATACATATTTATGATTTAAAAACGTTCTAAATTGACCAATCAGAACACTTCACAATATTGAATCCACCAATCACAACACATATCGAAGTTAATTGGAACACTCGATTCTTTTTTGGTGCTTATACTGTTTAAATAATTTAATTCCTTAAAAAAAACATTGTATTTAGTATCAACGAACCAGAATACAGCGACTAATCAGGATACGCATTTTATTTCTCAAAACATGAGGTGTTTTTTAGTTCCTGTTCCTACTTCACAATCATTGAAAAAAGCATAGACATATAAAATAAGAAGACGGAATCCCACGAAGATATAACTGTGATTCCATAATGAGCCGCGATCTCGTGCACACACACTCACTTTTGACGTTTGAACCAATCACCGCTCGTCCACGAGTTGTATATGTGTGCGTGTCGCGCGTAAACACGTCTGAACTCGGCTTATTGTGGAGTCACAGTTTTGTCTTCACGGCGCTACGTCTTCTTATTTTATATGTCGATGGAAAAAAGATTACAATTTGTTAGAAGCGCTTTAAACAAAAAATGGAATATGGCTTTAAAGCGCTAATTATACCGTCGCCGTGTGGCATTTATTCGCGGTGTTATATTTTGTATCTGTGTCAAAGCAGTTAAAAAAAATAAAGAGACCGTCAAGTTAAACCATATTTTCACCTTAGATTAGTCACTGTGCGTAAATAATAAAGTATTTTTATTTTATTTTTTCAGTTTTCTCGCAATCGAAGTGAAAAATAGTATGTATAACTCTAGTCTAAAAGCCATATCACCACTCGAACAATTTTACTTCTATAACTTTTATGCTTACAACAATTGCGGATTGGCTGTTTCGATGAAATAGAAGCCGGTCGTAACATCGTGCTACCTGACGAGAGGAATGCATTTTTACAATTACGAATACTGAGATTCCTGAGGTCATGTTACGCCGGATAGCCGAAACCCCAACTCGCTAACGCTCTCACATCCAATGAAAACAGACGGCGAGGTCACTTTATCTTATGTTAAAAGCCCTCACTGACTCATCTCCGACTTATATTGTGGCTCGTTCTATATTCTAAATTCTAAGTGACGGAGCCACTTAAGTCTAATTACATAAACACGGAGGACGGAGGTGAGAAGGTACTCGTAATACCTACCTACTTAGTGTTTATTTGTTTAGCAGTAACTATATATATGTATGTATATCTACTCGTAGTGGGTAGGTATGTTGCTGGACAAAACTGATTATTTTCTACTAAGCAGAAACGTCTGCAAGCGAAAATGTCTATTTTATAGTTGAAAGAAAAGTGGAAAAAAAATACTGATAATACTACATATTTATTCATACGACTGGTGATTGATCATCGAAATGCAGTTGAACATCGAGTGACGAAAATATTACGAATACCTTCATCACGTGTCTTTTAGATTATCAACGTTAAATTCCGTATATTCCTTATGTGTTATTTAGATAATCATAGCTAGCTACATTTCATTGTCCGAGACACCAGGCGAGGTAACGTACCTAAATGCCAGGAGGAGTAAATGTTATAACATCACGAGCAGTTGGGTAGCACAGCAGTATATATCTGGTTCTATTAGGTGCGGGTCGCCGCCGTCTGTGGTAGCATATTTTGATGTGGTTATATTTTGCACTGGAGATAGATTTTTACGTAGTAGATACCTACCTACTCTTGGAGTTTGAACTGTATTTATTCCTATTTATAACCTCTAATTATAGTAATTATGTATTTGCTTGGTTGTGAGTAACTAGGGATAAAATCGCATGTCAAAAACATAGGTTTTTAGGACTGTGAGACAAAATGCAACCTTATACCTAGCTTCATAGTATGTACATAGGTCATCAATTTCATCATGTCCGTATTGAATTTCAAAATATCTTTTATTAATGGAGCCTCACGACTTTTGAATAAATAATGTATGTTAAAAATATTCTATTCGGTTCTATTTTCAGCAATTATAACCAATGAACTTTTCATCTTTTCAATTGCAATCCAGAGGTTTTTATTCACCCATGCATCGTGCTTTGTCTCGCAGGGCTCAGGGGATTCTAAGTATTAAAGGTAGCATATAGGTAGTATAGCTTGACTATATTGACTTCAAAGTCAGTTTGCGATTAACAGATTATACATTAGAATTTCTACCCTTACCCTTGTTGTCATAAACCATTACAAGCACACACCATTTGGTGTCGTGTTTGGAATACCTATTGACTTTAATTTTACGTTACGTGAGCTTAGGAAAAGGGGGTAGGTACTGACTAGTATTAATCAGTGTTAGATAATTATTCAATATCAATACTTCCCCTCCTTATGAATCGCCGTGAGTTCCAGCACGTGGATGTGGAAACTGTTAACTTTTCATGAGAACCAAGATTCATATATGAATTCACAATCACTGATTCTTATCTTATCGTTTAAAATGAATATGAAAATTATCTGTAGGTACACAATATGTATGTTTTTCTCTCTGTGGTTATGAATGAATTACTAGGTATTATGAATTTGAAACCAAGTGTGCCAGACCTTAGCTAACCCCAACAAATCTTTATAATCGTACCAAGCGACGTCGCCTGAGGCTTAACGCTCCGTAAATTTCGCCACTAGTGTAGACCGTAACATGAACCAGCGAACGCCCCAATGTTATTTCAATTGGAGGGCTTCGGTGGTGTCATAGTAAACATTATTGCTACACTACACATGCAGGCCAGAATTGAAGAGTCACGAAGTAATTTGATACCGGGTCTATGTTTTGGTTACGTTACATCTGCAGTTCTATCATTAAGGCCAGGTTATCTGAAAAAACCTATTATAGTTTCTTGTTGAATATTCAATTATTGAAAAGTTTACTGACAACTATTATTTCTTTTCATTAGGTAAATTATTGGACAGGAACAGGACAGTTAGATTCAAAGTCATTATTGACACTTCTGCTTACGAAAGATTGAATAAAATCTTATAAAGTACCTAGGAAGAAGGATGCCTACATTTTAATTAAGGTCGAACAACCGAGCCTTAACGCGCAGGGTGAAATACGCGGGAGTATCGCATGTCGCCGACGCACAGCACAGGTGGTGCTGAATGCGTATAAACATCCTTGGAATGCTACCGCTGCTCCCTTAAACATTCCATTTCGTAGGGTCTAAGCTAAAAGGGTCAGACGCAAAAAACGAGACTTGCTTCTGCTGCTCGAAATAATTAAGGACGCTTGAGCTTATTTCTAGTTGTTTCGATTAATTGTTATTCAGGATCGCAGAAAAAAAATACTTACACATGTTAAGACAAATGGCAACTAAATGAGGATTCAGTATAGGTATCTAATAAGCCTGGACCAGAAGGCGCGACAGTGGGGCACGTGCTACAGAACGTAGAATACCGGTTTTCTCAATAACGTGTGCATATTTGTCTAATTGCAATCTTCCGTCACACCTGCTATGCGTCGGTTTCCCTCAGACATACCTACTCAATTACCGAAAACCGTAATAGACGAAAGACGACTGCAGAAGTGGTTTTAGTTACGTATGCAAACCAAACGCTCAAAATAATCTGCAATAATTATTTGTCAAACGTGTGAATATTACCGGAATTCGTATAAGACTAGGGTTAACCCATAAAATGACATATACAGGGTGTAATCGTTAAGTGTGGCCAGGCCATAACTCCGTAAATATAACAGATATCAGAAAACTTCCAACTGATATCGAAAGTGCGTTACCCAATGAGTAAAATTACATTAATAACTTTTTTTTAAATAAAAGTATTAATATTAAAGATATTAAGTTTAAACGCTCCCATACAGTTAGTACCTACGAGTCCTACGACGACTCACTCCCAAAGAAGAACGTCGGTGCCGTAAGAGATAAAACTGCTTGAGATTCATTATTTGCACGAATAAACTGTAATAACATGATAATTGATTGATATGGAATAAAATAAAACAATTCATGAATAATTTGATAACGGTGAAATGACTAGACCGTACAAACTAGTCTTTATCCGAACGTCGGTCCGGGTTTGAAGTTAATGTTTGGGATAGTTCTGATTTTATTTAAAAAAAGTTATTAATGTAATTTTACTCATTGGGTAACGCACTTTCGATATCAGTTGGAAGTTTTCTGATATCTGTTATATTTACGGAATTATGGCTTAACGATTACACCCTGTATACCTATGGTCCTGGTACTATAGACTGAATCCGACACGAGCGGGTCGGGCGGACCCACAGGCATAGCAAGTACCTAATTAATATAACAAGGGACGAAGTTGATAACATGTGACATTATTATCGTATCACAAATAGCTTTAAATAATTTAAACGACACAAGATCAACAAACATGCAAATATCGAGACCGCAGTTAACAAGGAATGAATTGCTTTATTCACATGTTATCTGAGTAAGTGACTTTTTTCTAATAGATATGCAAAAATAATACGTACGCACCTTTTAAATTTTAATAGTTAAGTACTTATTAAATACACGATGATTCCTAATCGGTGATCAGGAACCAATTTTTATTATTTAGTTATCAATACTGAACAACATTTACTATGGGACCAACTCCGAAATCGCAAAATTTATTTTGGCTGATTCATACACTTCGGCCGATCAGGTGTTGTCGTTTTCTATGGAGAGCCAAAAATTTTTTTTTGCGATTTCAACGTTGGTCCCATACTAAAATTTGGTTCCTGATCACCGATTCTGAATCATCGTGTATACAAGAAAGAAAAGTTGTTCTTTGCCCCCCGGGGAGCGATTTTTGACTTTCGGGCGCTCGAATTAGAAAAAATAAAGGTGAAAAATTACCGTACACAAAAGTTAGTCGTCATTATTAAGTTGTGAAATTCATAAAATCAGTACCCTAGATTTTAAATGTGTTGAAAACAATTGTAGAAAACTTTTGTGTGCGGTTATTTTCCACCTTAATTTTTTTGAATTCGAGCGCTCGAAAGTCAAAAATCGCCCCCCAGGTCCTCCCGTGCTACCTACAGGAATATTGAGACCCTAGGCGGCAAGCCGCTTCTGCTTAGAAGATTCCAATACTGAGCCACGAGCATAGTGAGCGTAGTCGTGATTTGGAAAAGTTTTTTTACATATTTTTTTTGACCTAAGCAGGTAGGTATATTACTTTACACACAGTGCATATCCAAGTATATATAGTATCAGTGAGACGAGAGTGTAGGAATGCAAACCAGCGAGAAACGAAGGGCGTGGGCGGGCTATGAATGGACAACACACACCTCTAATCATTGACCGAGATTTACATCACAACCTCGTATTATTATTACGCGATCGTATCGTACGACTACAACAGTAACAGAGGTTCATTCATAAAATTTGGCTCTGCGCTTCAGGTTTTGTGGGATGTTTGGGTCCTACGAAATGCCATTTGGAAGTAGGTAAATCTGATGAATTCAAAATCATCGTTCTTACATTGAATTGGTAACATGTATAATACATTGAAAAGCAAAAGAGTTTTGTTGAATAAAGGAAAGCAAAATATATAGGGTGATTTAGGAGACGTAAGAAGGAACCCTACCTACATACTTCTTTAACGATAATAAATCGGCCGTCATCATGTTTAAGTGAAACAATAATGGCTTTCTATTTTTTTTATCTTTTTGTTACGTACAAACATTTATTTTCTGGTATCATGGTCACACTACATAAACAAATCAAAAGACATAAAGATAGATCTTTAACAATTATGACAACATGAAAAAATATTTGTCAAATTAAGTGAGATACGATGTTTCCAAAGTAACCAGACATCATTTTAACACATATCACAGAAAAACAAGAGAGTATCAGTACTCGCTGGAGTATTCTTAATTGTAGAGAATGTAGAGTGAGCGTGCGTATCGTAAATAATTCAAAACTGTTTATTTTTGTTTTCAATATTTTTTTGCGCTAATCACACCTATACGGGTATCAAACAACAGCTTGTTTCAACTGAACCCGTAGTGCTAATCCTGCTCACATATACTGAATCATCCTGTACAGGCAGTGTAGTTAATCTATTTTTAACCGAAAGAGACAGTGACCTTCTTTTCGGAATGTATCATATGGTCAAATGGAAATCATCAGCAGTAACCACAATGGAACTCCTTAACGGCACATTAATTTCCTGTGTTACGGTTGATAAGCAATATAAATTTATGTTTCTGTAGAAGATCTTATGAAGGGAAAACGGAAGAAACAATAACTTGAAACTGAATCATCAGATGATGAAAGGGACTGCCTAATAAAACATCGTATCCTAACCGTGTGTGCGCTTATTGTAGGTAGGTAATTTTCCCAAACATGCAATGAAATATTATCGTTTCCTTTTCTTTATAAGAATTAGCTGTTTCAGGTGAAATAACTCAAGGGGATTGTAATGGGATGTCATACCACTTTTCAGTCCTAGGCCAGCAAAGTAACCTTGGCGTTAAAGATAGCGTCTGGTTCTTTGAACAATTATTTTTTTTCTCGTGACAGGATGGTTTATCGTATCTGAAGTAAAAATAACAATACAAGTTTACTAGTAACTCGACTAATTAACCCTATGAACGCAACCAATTATATAAATAACTAGCCTTTTCCCGCGGCTTCGCCCGCGTACTATAAGTACTCAAAAAGAATACGATACCCATGTTGATTTTCAGACTTTGTGACCACATTTGCCCCTTTTAGGGGTTGAATTTTCAAAAAACCTGAAACACGTGTTTACTCATTTATCGTTAGGAATACTCCTGTGAAGTTTCGAATAAAATAGTCTAACAAATCTTGATTCGCCATACAAATTTTGGACCCCCATTTTACCCCCTTAGGGGGTGAATTTTGAAAAATCCTTTCTTAGTGCACCCCTAGACCTTATAAGGAACCTACATGCCAAATTTGGAATCTCTAGAACCAGCGGTTTGGGCTGTGCATTGATATGTCAGTCAGTCAGTCAGTCAGTTTCTTCTTTTATATATATCAAATATTATGGGAAAATCTTACACAAATCGACTTAGTCCGACATTATGCTCAAAAAAGCTTGTGATTTGGGTATTAGACAACGATAAATATGGATAAATAATTAAATACAACATAGAAAACATCTATAACTCGGGAACAAATATCCGTGATATACACACAAACAGATGCCCTGACCAGGATTCGAACCTGGGACCTCCAGCTTCGTAGGGAGGACTTGGCTTTGTCACTACCGACTGGGCTAGGAGGCCGTTAAGTTAATAAGTTCTTCCTTATTTCACTGCATGTTTGAGAAAAAGTACTATACATAAATCGGCGTGAAAACGGATTTCGGCCTCTGCTGTACCACTTACTCTAATCACGGGCAATAAATAAAAGTAACTTCGTTTTAGAATCATACAAAGTGACCCCATTTTCATTGTCCTTGGATGTACTATTTTTTTTGAAATAGGGTTGCGTGTTAAAATAATATATCCTCTTTCTTATCATCTTTAGATTGTCATGTAAATGACCTCACGAATTAAACTGAAAATTGTCTAATGAACAGAGATAAACTCTCACGTAGTAAATTACCAAGTGTCCGGTCGTTAAGCAGGACACGCGACACGCAATAACGAAAAAAGTAGAATTACATTCAATTAACTAACAACTTGCTGCATGTTGGAACATCATGCGGGACCAAATGTTCATTTCCTTGTGTAAACATTTCGAAGAATGCATTGAATAATTATACTTAAGAGCGAATAAATGCGTAAAGAATGTTCATATAAAAAATACGTTAAGAATTTTCATACCGGACCGGATCGGATGCATGTAAATCATAGAAATATCAATTATTATGTTCTTAGCATGTCCAGGTTTCTCAGGGTTGTCTTTGGAATGAGATAGAACATGTCAATCAGTTAAAAGGGCACTATGTGTGCGGCGAGGGGTTTATGTTATAACATAGGCAAACGTAAGTGAGCAGCCATTTCGTTACGAGTCCTTAATATGGATACAACATGAGTTCCCTACCAGTGTAGTGCTAGCTTTTACTGAAAGTCACACGCAAAGCAGCAAGGGCGAATGGCTCACGGGCTTAGCAGAACATAACATAAAACATAACCCAATAACGACATCTAAATGTCTGCAGACCTAAAGCTCTATACAAGGAGAACGCTTCGCCTTATCTTTCCAAACAAAAAAGTCTTCCAAAATCTGAGTGGACATACCTACTATTTTACGCAATATTCTAGAGACAGTGATAGTCTGATAGGACTTTCAATAATCAAGGTAACAATAAGGCAAGTAGGTAACATATAACTATGTTCCAAAAACTCGCATAAAGCGTTTTCGGTTCGCCGCTCTCGGTGTATCCACGGCGAAGTCACGCTCACGTGCAATAGGTATTAAACACACACATAAATCTCACTAAAACGAATGCAATGCACAATACAATGTTACAGGGGAAACTCGGGTAATTTTGTATTAATACAAATTTTAGAAAAATAATCTTATTCATTTCTCACAATCATTTTGAATATTAACAGAACACACATTTATGTTTTGTTTGAAATAGAAATAGCCTGGATAGCTAATTAATATTCCTTTAAAAGATTATCTCAACTTTGATAATTTTATAGCGGCGGCGAGTAATTAGTTTAAACTGTCCGTAATAATATGGAAATGTTATAACTGAAATATGATAATTAAAGTAAGTATTGACCTCCTAGCCTAGCGGGTTCGATCCTGGTCTGAGCAAATATTTTTATGTTTATCATGGATATGTGTTTCTGAGTTATGGATGTTTTCTATGTATACGAGTATATCTATTATGTATATCGTCGCCTAGTACCTACAACAGAAGCCCTTTTGAGCTTACAGTGGGATTAAGTTGATTTGTGTAAGATTCCCATAATATTTATTTTATTTATTTATTGAAACATTTATATTTTATACATTAATGAAATTAAGCACACAATTAAATTGTTCACAAGTTTATGGTGAATGAATGCACGTTTTTGACAAACTACACATGGATCTCATTAGACCTTATTAATTTATCGCGCAATGACGAGAGTGAAATAAAGAAAATACGCTTTATGTGGCATGTTATCGAAACATGTTCCTTACTTGGTCACACCTTTCCAATGACACTCATTAAAACGGAAACAGGACTGTTCCCACCATACCTATTATGAATTAAAAATTAAGTAACATCCCCGAAAAGGATGCACCGACTTTGTTAAAATAGGTCTAAGATCACTCTCTAGAAAATCTGGTTTCAAATAGGTTTCAAATAACTATAAAAATAAAATTTGAATCTGTTAACCATTTTAGCGCTACGGTTTTAGCACACATAGCGGTCAAACTTATAACTGGGGAACAAAAACACGAATTGAAACCGAAATAATCGGCAATAACTGGTTATTTTGTCAAAACTAATATAACTGGTTTTTGAAAAATCTAACGTTAAACGGTTTCTGTTATTTATTTAATATTATTATTACTTACCTAAAATTGTATCTCAAAAGGTTGTAAAATCATAGGTTTTCGCCTGGAACTATGATTCGTATGATATCGTATTCGAGTGAGACTACGTAAGTAATTCGTACGGCTGATCTTGAACCCCAAATTTTTCCACTTTCTTTCCATTTAAAGACCCGTTCTAGCTTTTCTTACATTATACAATTATCGTATTAAACTCATAATTATTTTACATCATTTTTTTAAAGTGGGGCATTCCACTCATACAATAGTATGTTATTCAATCAAATACAAACACTGAAAACATTGAAAAAATAATCAACCCAGCCGGACTTGAACCTGGCATCGATACGCCTTACCGGGGCTCGATCGCTCTACCAATTAAGCTATGGGTTCAGTTACTGAGTTGACGAAATTCTCAATGCCTTCAATCATCTTTTTGCATTTATTTTTTACATCGACTTTATAGCAGCCGTAAGCGACATCTAGGTGCTAACTACTAGAGTTAGATACCCTTCCCGCCGACGCTTTTACAAGTGTCACAACGGAAATCATAGATGGCGCTGCTATCAACTCATAATTATTTTACATGATTTTTTTAAAGTGGGGCATTCCACTCATACAATAGTATGTTATTCAATCAAATACAAACACTGAAAACATTGAAAAAATAATCAACCCAGCCGGACTTGAACCTGGCATCGATACGCCTTACCGGGGCTCGATCGCTTTACCAATTAAGCTATGGGTTCAGTTACTGAGTTGACGAAATTCTCAATGCCTTCAATCATCTTTTTGCATTTATTTTTTACATCGACTTTATAGCAGCCGTAAGCGACATCTAGGTGCTAACTACTAGAGTTAGATACCCTTCCCGCCGACGCTTTTACAAGTGTCACAACGGAAATCATAGATGGCGCTGCTATCAACTCATAATTATTTTACATGATTTTTTTAAAGTGGGGCATTCCACTCATACAATAGTATGTTATTCAATCAAATACAAACACTGAAAACATTGAAAAAATAATCAACCCAGCCGGACTTGAACCTGGCATCGATACGCCTTACCGGGGCTCGATCGCTTTACCAATTAAGCTATGGGTTCAGTTACTGAGTTGACGAAATTCTCAATGCCTTCAATCATCTTTTTGCATTTATTTTTTACATCGACTTTATAGCAGCCGTAAGCGACATCTAGGTGCTAACTACTAGAGTTAGATACCCTTCCCGCCGACGCTTTTACAAGTGTCACAACGGAAATCATAGATGGCGCTGCTATCAACTCATAATTATTTTACATGATTTTTTTAAAGTGGGGCATTCCACTCATACAATAGTATGTTATTCAATCAAATACAAACACTGAAAACATTGAAAAAATAATCAACCCAGCCGGACTTGAACCTGGCATCGATACGCCTTACCGGGGCTCGATCGCTTTACTTTTTCAATGTTTTCAGTGTTTGTATTTGATTGAATAACATACTATTGTATGAGTGGAATGCCCCACTTTAAAAAAATCATGTAAAATAATTATGAGTTGATAGCAGCGCCATCTATGATTTCCGTTGTGACACTTGTAAAAGCGTCGGCGGGAAGGGTATCTAACTCTAGTAGTTAGCACCTAGATGTCGCTTACGGCTGCTATAAAGTCGATGTAAAAAATAAATGCAAAAAGATGATTGAAGGCATTGAGAATTTCGTCAACTCAGCAACTGAACCCATAGCTTAATTGGTAAAGCGATCGAGCCCCGGTAAGGCGTATCGATGCCAGGTTCAAGTCCGGCTGGGTTGATTATTTTTTCAATGTTTTCAGTGTTTGTATTTGATTGAATAACATACTATTGTATGAGTGGAATGCCCCACTTTAAAAAAATCATGTAAAATAATTATGAGTTGATAGCAGCGCCATCTATGATTTCCGTTGTGACACTTGTAAAAGCGTCGGCGGGAAGGGTATCTAACTCTAGTAGTTAGCACCTAGATGTCGCTTACGGCTGCTATAAAGTCGATGTAAAAAATAAATGCAAAAAGATGATTGAAGGCATTGAGAATTTCGTCAACTCAGTAACTGAACCCATAGCTTAATTGGTAAAGCGATCGAGCCCCGGTAAGGCGTATCGATGCCAGGTTCAAGTCCGGCTGGGTTGATTATTTTTTCAATGTTTTCAGTGTTTGTATTTGATTGAATAACATACTATTGTATGAGTGGAATGCCCCACTTTAAAAAAATCATGTAAAATAATTATGAGTTGATAGCAGCGCCATCTATGATTTCCGTTGTGACACTTGTAAAAGCGTCGGCGGGAAGGGTATCTAACTCTAGTAGTTAGCACCTAGATGTCGCTTACGGCTGCTATAAAGTCGATGTAAAAAATAAATGCAAAAAGATGATTGAAGGCATTGAGAATTTCGTCAACTCAGTAACTGAACCCATAGCTTAATTGGTAAAGCGATCGAGCCCCGGTAAGGCGTATCGATGCCAGGTTCAAGTCCGGCTGGGTTGATTATTTTTTCAATGTTTTCAGTGTTTGTATTTGATTGAATAACATACTATTGTATGAGTGGAATGCCCCACTTTAAAAAAATCATGTAAAATAATTATGAGTTGATAGCAGCGCCATCTATGATTTCCGTTGTGACACTTGTAAAAGCGTCGGCGGGAAGGGTATCTAACTCTAGTAGTTAGCACCTAGATGTCGCTTACGGCTGCTATAAAGTCGATGTAAAAAATAAATGCAAAAAGATGATTGAAGGCATTGAGAATTTCGTCAACTCAGTAACTGAACCCATAGCTTAATTGGTAAAGCGATCGAGCCCCGGTAAGGCGTATCGATGCCAGGTTCAAGTCCGGCTGGGTTGATTATATTTTCAATGTTTTCAGTGTTTGTATTTGATTGAATAACATACTATTGTATGAGTGGAATGCCCCACTTTAAAAAAATCATGTAAAATAATTATGAGTTGATAGCAGCGCCATCTATGATTTCCGTTGTGACACTTGTAAAAGCGTCGGCGGGAAGGGTATCTAACTCTAGTAGTTAGCACCTAGATGTCGCTTACGGCTGCTATAAAGTCGATGTAAAAAATAAATGCAAAAAGATGATTGAAGGCATTGAGAATTTCGTCAACTCAGTAACTGAACCCATAGCTTAATTGGTAAAGCGATCGAGCCCCGGTAAGGCGTATCGATGCCAGGTTCAAGTCCGGCTGGGTTGATTATTTTTTCAATGTTTTCAGTGTTTGTATTTGATTGAATAACATACTATTGTATGAGTGGAATGCCCCACTTTAAAAAAATCATGTAAAATAATTATGAGTTGATAGCAGCGCCATCTATGATTTCCGTTGTGACACTTGTAAAAGCGTCGGCGGGAAGGGTATCTAACTCTAGTAGTTAGCACCTAGATGTCGCTTACGGCTGCTATAAAGTCGATGTAAAAAATAAATGCAAAAAGATGATTGAAGGCATTGAGAATTTCGTCAACTCAGTAACTGAACCCATAGCTTAATTGGTAAAGCGATCGAGCCCCGGTAAGGCGTATCGATGCCAGGTTCAAGTCCGGCTGGGTTGATTATTTTTTCAATGTTTTCAGTGTTTGTATTTGATTGAATAACATACTATTGTATGAGTGGAATGCCCCACTTTAAAAAAATCATGTAAAATAATTATGAGTTGATAGCAGCGCCATCTATGATTTCCGTTGTGACACTTGTAAAAGCGTCGGCGGGAAGGGTATCTAACTCTAGTAGTTAGCACCTAGATGTCGCTTACGGCTGCTATAAAGTCGATGTAAAAAATAAATGCAAAAAGATGATTGAAGGCATTGAGAATTTCGTCAACTCAGTAACTGAACCCATAGCTTAATTGGTAAAGCGATCGAGCCCCGGTAAGGCGTATCGATGCCAGGTTCAAGTCCGGCTGGGTTGATTATTTTTTCAATGTTTTCAGTGTTTGTATTTGATTGAATAACATACTATTGTATGAGTGGAATGCCCCACTTTAAAAAAATCATGTAAAATAATTATGAGTTGATAGCAGCGCCATCTATGATTTCCGTTGTGACACTTGTAAAAGCGTCGGCGGGAAGGGTATCTAACTCTAGTAGTTAGCACCTAGATGTCGCTTACGGCTGCTATAAAGTCGATGTAAAAAATAAATGCAAAAAGATGATTGAAGGCATTGAGAATTTCGTCAACTCAGTAACTGAACCCATAGCTTAATTGGTAAAGCGATCGAGCCCCGGTAAGGCGTATCGATGCCAGGTTCAAGTCCGGCTGGGTTGATTATTTTTTCAATGTTTTCAGTGTTTGTATTTGATTGAATAACATACTATTGTATGAGTGGAATGCCCCACTTTAAAAAAATCATGTAAAATAATTATGAGTTGATAGCAGCGCCATCTATGATTTCCGTTGTGACACTTGTAAAAGCGTCGGCGGGAAGGGTATCTAACTCTAGTAGTTAGCACCTAGATGTCGCTTACGGCTGCTATAAAGTCGATGTAAAAAATAAATGCAAAAAGATGATTGAAGGCATTGAGAATTTCGTCAACTCAGTAACTGAACCCATAGCTTAATTGGTAAAGCGATCGAGCCCCGGTAAGGCGTATCGATGCCAGGTTCAAGTCCGGCTGGGTTGATTATTTTTTCAATGTTTTCAGTGTTTGTATTTGATTGAATAACATACTATTGTATGAGTGGAATGCCCCACTTTAAAAAAATCATGTAAAATAATTATGAGTTAATAGCAGCGCCATCTATGATTTCCGTTGTGACACTTGTAAAAGCGTCGGCGGGAAGGGTATCTAACTCTAGTAGTTAGCACCTAGATGTCGCTTACGGCTGCTATAAAGTCGATGTAAAAAATAAATGCAAAAAGATGATTGAAGGCATTGAGAATTTCGTCAACTCAGTAACTGAACCCATAGCTTAATTGGTAAAGCGATCGAGCCCCGGTAAGGCGTATCGATGCCAGGTTCAAGTCCGGCTGGGTTGATTATTTTTTCAATGTTTTCAGTGTTTGTATTTGATTGAATAACATACTATTGTATGAGTGGAATGCCCCACTTTAAAAAAATCATGTAAAATAATTATGAGTTGATAGCAGCGCCATCTATGATTTCCGTTGTGACACTTGTAAAAGCGTCGGCGGGAAGGGTATCTAACTCTAGTAGTTAGCACCTAGATGTCGCTTACGGCTGCTATAAAGTCGATGTAAAAAATAAATGCAAAAAGATGATTGAAGGCATTGAGAATTTCGTCAACTCAGTAACTGAACCCATAGCTTAATTGGTAAAGCGATCGAGCCCCGGTAAGGCGTATCGATGCCAGGTTCAAGTCCGGCTGGGTTGATTATTTTTTCAATGTTTTCAGTGTTTGTATTTGATTGAATAACATACTATTGTATGAGTGGAATGCCCCACTTTAAAAAAATCATGTAAAATAATTATGAGTTGATAGCAGCGCCATCTATGATTTCCGTTGTGACACTTGTAAAAGCGTCGGCGGGAAGGGTATCTAACTCTAGTAGTTAGCACCTAGATGTCGCTTACGGCTGCTATAAAGTCGATGTAAAAAATAAATGCAAAAAGATGATTGAAGGCATTGAGAATTTCGTCAACTCAGTAACTGAACCCATAGCTTAATTGGTAAAGCGATCGAGCCCCGGTAAGGCGTATCGATGCCAGGTTCAAGTCCGGCTGGGTTGATTATTTTTTCAATGTTTTCAGTGTTTGTATTTGATTGAATAACATACTATTGTATGAGTGGAATGCCCCACTTTAAAAAAATCATGTAAAATAATTATGAGTTGATAGCAGCGCCATCTATGATTTCCGTTGTGACACTTGTAAAAGCGTCGGCGGGAAGGGTATCTAACTCTAGTAGTTAGCACCTAGATGTCGCTTACGGCTGCTATAAAGTCGATGTAAAAAATAAATGCAAAAAGATGATTGAAGGCATTGAGAATTTCGTCAACTCAGTAACTGAACCCATAGCTTAATTGGTAAAGCGATCGAGCCCCGGTAAGGCGTATCGATGCCAGGTTCAAGTCCGGCTGGGTTGATTATATTTTCAATGTTTTCAGTGTTTGTATTTGATTGAATAACATACTATTGTATGAGTGGAATGCCCCACTTTAAAAAAATCATGTAAAATAATTATGAGTTGATAGCAGCGCCATCTATGATTTCCGTTGTGACACTTGTAAAAGCGTCGGCGGGAAGGGTATCTAACTCTAGTAGTTAGCACCTAGATGTCGCTTACGGCTGCTATAAAGTCGATGTAAAAAATAAATGCAAAAAGATGATTGAAGGCATTGAGAATTTCGTCAACTCAGTAACTGAACCCATAGCTTAATTGGTAAAGCGATCGAGCCCCGGTAAGGCGTATCGATGCCAGGTTCAAGTCCGGCTGGGTTGATTATTTTTTCAATGTTTTCAGTGTTTGTATTTGATTGAATAACATACTATTGTATGAGTGGAATGCCCCACTTTAAAAAAATCATGTAAAATAATTATGAGTTGATAGCAGCGCCATCTATGATTTCCGTTGTGACACTTGTAAAAGCGTCGGCGGGAAGGGTATCTAACTCTAGTAGTTAGCACCTAGATGTCGCTTACGGCTGCTATAAAGTCGATGTAAAAAATAAATGCAAAAAGATGATTGAAGGCATTGAGAATTTCGTCAACTCAGTAACTGAACCCATAGCTTAATTGGTAAAGCGATCGAGCCCCGGTAAGGCGTATCGATGCCAGGTTCAAGTCCGGCTGGGTTGATTATTTTTTCAATGTTTTCAGTGTTTGTATTTGATTGAATAACATACTATTGTATGAGTGGAATGCCCCACTTTAAAAAAATCATGTAAAATAATTATGAGTTGATAGCAGCGCCATCTATGATTTCCGTTGTGACACTTGTAAAAGCGTCGGCGGGAAGGGTATCTAACTCTAGTAGTTAGCACCTAGATGTCGCTTACGGCTGCTATAAAGTCGATGTAAAAAATAAATGCAAAAAGATGATTGAAGGCATTGAGAATTTCGTCAACTCAGTAACTGAACCCATAGCTTAATTGGTAAAGCGATCGAGCCCCGGTAAGGCGTATCGATGCCAGGTTCAAGTCCGGCTGGGTTGATTATTTTTTCAATGTTTTCAGTGTTTGTATTTGATTGAATAACATACTATTGTATGAGTGGAATGCCCCACTTTAAAAAAATCATGTAAAATAATTATGAGTTGATAGCAGCGCCATCTATGATTTCCGTTGTGACACTTGTAAAAGCGTCGGCGGGAAGGGTATCTAACTCTAGTAGTTAGCACCTAGATGTCGCTTACGGCTGCTATAAAGTCGATGTAAAAAATAAATGCAAAAAGATGATTGAAGGCATTGAGAATTTCGTCAACTCAGTAACTGAACCCATAGCTTAATTGGTAAAGCGATCGAGCCCCGGTAAGGCGTATCGATGCCAGGTTCAAGTCCGGCTGGGTTGATTATTTTTTCAATGTTTTCAGTGTTTGTATTTGATTGAATAACATACTATTGTATGAGTGGAATGCCCCACTTTAAAAAAATCATGTAAAATAATTATGAGTTGATAGCAGCGCCATCTATGATTTCCGTTGTGACACTTGTAAAAGCGTCGGCGGGAAGGGTATCTAACTCTAGTAGTTAGCACCTAGATGTCGCTTACGGCTGCTATAAAGTCGATGTAAAAAATAAATGCAAAAAGATGATTGAAGGCATTGAGAATTTCGTCAACTCAGTAACTGAACCCATAGCTTAATTGGTAAAGCGATCGAGCCCCGGTAAGGCGTATCGATGCCAGGTTCAAGTCCGGCTGGGTTGATTATTTTTTCAATGTTTTCAGTGTTTGTATTTGATTGAATAACATACTATTGTATGAGTGGAATGCCCCACTTTAAAAAAATCATGTAAAATAATTATGAGTTGATAGCAGCGCCATCTATGATTTCCGTTGTGACACTTGTAAAAGCGTCGGCGGGAAGGGTATCTAACTCTAGTAGTTAGCACCTAGATGTCGCTTACGGCTGCTATAAAGTCGATGTAAAAAATAAATGCAAAAAGATGATTGAAGGCATTGAGAATTTCGTCAACTCAGTAACTGAACCCATAGCTTAATTGGTAAAGCGATCGAGCCCCGGTAAGGCGTATCGATGCCAGGTTCAAGTCCGGCTGGGTTGATTATTTTTTCAATGTTTTCAGTGTTTGTATTTGATTGAATAACATACTATTGTATGAGTGGAATGCGCCACTTTAAAAAAATCATGTAAAATAATTATGAGTTGATAGCAGCGCCATCTATGATTTCCGTTGTGACACTTGTAAAAGCGTCGGCGGGAAGGGTATCTAACTCTAGTAGTTAGCACCTAGATGTCGCTTACGGCTGCTATAAAGTCGATGTAAAAAATAAATGCAAAAAGATGATTGAAGGCATTGAGAATTTCGTCAACTCAGTAACTGAACCCATAGCTTAATTGGTAAAGCGATCGAGCCCCGGTAAGGCGTATCGATGCCAGGTTCAAGTCCGGCTGGGTTGATTATTTTTTCAATGTTTTCAGTGTTTGTATTTGATTGAATAACATACTATTGTATGAGTGGAATGCCCCACTTTGAAAAAATCATGTAAAATAATTATGAGTTGATAGCAGCGCCATCTATGATTTCCGTTGTGACACTTGTAAAAGCGTCGGCGGGAAGGGTATCTAACTCTAGTAGTTAGCACCTAGATGTCGCTTACGGCTGCTATAAAGTCGATGTAAAAAATAAATGCAAAAAGATGATTGAAGGCATTGAGAATTTCGTCAACTCAGTAACTGAACCCATAGCTTAATTGGTAAAGCGATCGAGCCCCGGTAAGGCGTATCGATGCCAGGTTCAAGTCCGGCTGGGTTGATTATTTTTTCAATGTTTTCAGTGTTTGTATTTGATTGAATAACATACTATTGTATGAGTGGAATGCCCCACTTTAAAAAAAATCATGTAAAATAATTATGAGTTGATAGCAGCGCCATCTATGATTTCCGTTGTGACACTTGTAAAAGCGTCGGCGGGAAGGGTATCTAACTCTAGTAGTTAGCACCTAGATGTCGCTTACGGCTGCTATAAAGTCGATGTAAAAAATAAATGCAAAAAGATGATTGAAGGCATTGAGAATTTCGTCAACTCAGTAACTGAACCCATAGCTTAATTGGTAAAGCGATCGAGCCCCGGTAAGGCGTATCGATGCCAGGTTCAAGTCCGGCTGGGTTGATTATTTTTTCAATGTTTTCAGTGTTTGTATTTGATTGAATAACATACTATTGTATGAGTGGAATGCCCCACTTTAAAAAAATCATGTAAAATAATTATGAGTTGATAGCAGCGCCATCTATGATTTCCGTTGTGACACTTGTAAAAGCGTCGGCGGGAAGGGTATCTAACTCTAGTAGTTAGCACCTAGATGTCGCTTACGGCTGCTATAAAGTCGATGTAAAAAATAAATGCAAAAAGATGATTGAAGGCATTGAGAATTTCGTCAACTCAGTAACTGAACCCATAGCTTAATTGGTAAAGCGATCGAGCCCCGGTAAGGCGTATCGATGCCAGGTTCAAGTCCGGCTGGGTTGATTATTTTTTCAATGTTTTCAGTGTTTGTATTTGATTGAATAACATACTATCGTATTAAATTTTTTTGACGTTTAGACGGTCATTTTATCAAATTTTAACGAAAATAACCGAAAGCTGTTATAACCGATTATCGGTTATTTTACGGTCATAACATAAAGAAAGAAATAATAGCACAAGCGGTTATGAAATTGGACCGGTTATTGCATTTCCTACTTATATAACACCTCGTCGGGGAATAAATGAAGGGTACACGGAAAGAACATGTCTAGTCACTTTGACAACATTTTGAGTTATAGCGCTTTTAAAATTAGGAACAATTCAATTAACCATACTATTTTCTTAACTTTTTTATGGGTTAAGAAGTGGATATACGTTAAGACTTACAACTGTAACAGAATTTGTTACTAATATGTAGTTAACTGCAAGCTCTACATTTTGATATAAAAATCTCATTTTACAAAAAAAGTGACTAGACATGTTCTTTCCGTGTACCCTTCAAATAGTTAATGGAACTGCACACAAAGTATTTTAATGGATATCACGGAATAGTGCGAGTGACGAAATTATCCGAGTTTACCCTACCTACAAAAAAGTGGCCGACTTGATTTCCATCATTGCACTACACTGAAGTAATGTATTTAGACTTGTTGATTAGATATATGAAGCGGAAACAATCTCCATATTATTCTATTGCGAAAGTTCCACTACATTTGAACCTTTGGTCGGTTTAATAGGTAACTAACACAATACCTAACGATTTTATTACTTATCCATTTAAAAGAAATGTACGTCGGGGAGTTTAAGTTTGTATTTGTCAGGCAGCCACTTCAATATTGGCATGCTTGAGCTTGTTCTTCATCAACCATCACATACAACAATTTGCCATCCCCGCCAGCCGGTCGGTTATCGATCCGTCAGAGTTGCTATTAAGTAGAGACTTCGGTAGGTAATAAACAATCCGCTTAAAATTAACTGCAGAGAAGCAGCGAGCTTTTCCTTAAAGTGAAAGGTATTTACAGAATACGAAACAAAATGTAAAGATTCCACAAAACGTTTCGTAATCGGCTAACGCGTGGGGCGAATGCCTTGCAAGTGGCCCTTCCCTAAAAGGTCGTGAGCGCGAATAGGTCAGCTCAGCGTAGGTACTCACGGCGCGACCGCTGCCATTGGAGCCCTCACCTCGGATCATATTCCTTTAATGCCAAGCGCTTTTTATTATTTATAACAGGTATGAAGATTAATCTGATATAGCTAGGCATCAAATCAAATGACGTTTATTAAGTATTTAGATTGGGTATTTTAAGAAAAAACACTACTATA
Source organism: Pammene aurita (assembly GCA_947086415.1). Taxonomy (NCBI): domain Eukaryota; kingdom Metazoa; phylum Arthropoda; class Insecta; order Lepidoptera; family Tortricidae; genus Pammene; species Pammene aurita. The sequence goes on from OX352289.1 coordinate 24,331,929, forward strand.
CCTATACCGTAAATTATAAACTGAAATATTGGAGAGATGTACATAATACGATCCCTATGATTTTCCATGGTATCCGAGCGAATAAAATTCCCATCTATCAATATATAGGTACAATAATTTTCTGCCCTGCGACCCCTTATCTTGTGTTTCTCTTCTAATCTTGTGTTTTTGTCTTCAACTTATAACATAGTAAAGTTTTTCTCTTAAATTAAAAAAATATATATTGGTGACTAAAACATTATTTCTTTCGATTCTGTATTATGCCTTGATCGCTTGTTACACGACTGCGACCTCATCCTGTATAAGTATTTAAAGAGATTCGAACTACAACCTATTGCACTTGTACACATTGATCTCATCTGTATATACTTATAGGAATATACATAATAAACCAGTCAACCAACCATCAAATGTTATCAGTGTTATCACTGCAATAATTCAATTCCGCTATGTCTCCCGACTTCGTAGAACACTTTGTAGGGTAGATAACGTCCGTTTTGAATGATATACGTATGTCAATACCATATTCTTTTAAGTAAGTACGAGTAGCTCATGTTCGGTTGTCCCGTATCCACGTTCAGCTTTAGTGAATAAACGAGAATAATAAGCAATTGGATGTTCAACGCCGTCAAACTCTTGAGCCAGGACCGAGCCTAAGCCAACCTGGCTAGCGTCACATTGAAGGATAAAAGGTTTCGAGAAATCCGGGCAAGCCATCAACGGAGCGCTCATCAAGGCATCCTTCAATTTAGAAAAAGCTTCACTAGCACTATCGTTCCAAATGATGGGATGACGTCCCTTTCTCTTACCGATAAGTGCCGTCAGAGGAGCAATAATCGAAGAAAAACCATCCACGAAACGGCGATAATACGAACACATACCAATGAAAGCACGTAGAGACTTGGCAGAAGAAGGGGTAGGGTAATCCCTAATAGCTTCTAATTTCTTCGGATCAATTTGAAGACCACGCTCATTGATGATGTAGCCGAGATACTTCAATTCAGACTTACAAAACTCGCACTTATCTAAATTAACCGTAAGACCAGCTTCTTTCAACCTATCACGAACCTTACGAATAAGCCGCATATGAATGTCAAAATCACGAGACACCAAAATCAAATCATCAACATAGCCGAAGATAAAATCCTCAGACTCAGGGGTATATTCAAAATTGATAATCATGTCAGTAAGCCTCTGCATCTCGGACGCAGCGTTGGTTAAACCAAAAGGGAGACGAACGAACTCAAAGAGGCCCCTTTGGGGTACAATAAAGGCCCTTTTCTCACAACTGGCCTTATCAGCTAAGGGGATTTGCCAAAAGGCGCTCCTAAAATCCAACGAAGTTAGATATTTGGCACCTCGTAGGTTATCAAGGATGTCCTGGACGCACAGGAGAGGGTATGAATCCCTGATGGTAACGCTGTTCAACTTCCTACTGTCCACGCAAAACCTGACACTACCATCTTTCTTGGTAACCATCACCACTGGGGAAGCCCAGGGTGATCGTGAGGGACGAATAACGCCTGACTCTAACATCTTGTCGATCTCTTCGTTGCGAATCTTGAGTTTGACTGGAGATAAGGGATAGTAACGTTGGCGGATGGGCGAACCAACAGTCTCAATCTTATGCGAAAGCCACGAAGTACAACCTAATCCAGCTTTATCAGAAGAAATCTCCTCAAACTCGTCAATAACACATTGGAGTTTTGATTCCTGCAGTGGTGCAAGCACTGTACGAGGGTGGACATAGCGAACCTCACTTACTCGTGGGACTGCGACAGGAACATGATGTGAAGCGACGTAAAGCTTACCTGACAAACCATCACGGAATGCCTTCTTTAAAATGTCAATGAGACCAACAGCATTCCAAAACTCAATTCCTAAAATAAATGCAGTAGGAAGATTACTGCTCACTAGACAAGGGTGCAGAACGCGAATGCCTCTAAAAAGAATGGGGACGTCCAAACCGCCTAGAATTTCAATAGGAGAATTGTCGGCGGAGACAACATAAGGCCGGATATCCTCGTGATATGTTATACCGAGCTCCGATAAAAGGGATATATCAATTAGTGAAAGCTGAGCACCAGAGTCTAAAAGAGCTCTTACCGAAGAGCCAGCAACTAAAACATCAATAAAAAGTCTATTATCCGGGGAATTATTCATATAAACAGGCGACACCGATGGACCTCTCAGTGCGCCACTTATTCGTTTTTTTACGGACCAGAATTACAACTAGGACAATCGCGTGTGATTGCACCAACACGCTTACACTTGAAGCACACTGCCCCTGAAACGTTAGGACAATTACGATAGTTGTGACCAGTTGCATCACACTTCATACACACTATAGAACTGGGTTGACCTACAACTTGAGCACTAATCGGTGCAATAGCCAAACGTTCTGGTCGTGAACCTTGAAAGGCTTCAAAATTTTTCGCGACTTCTAACAAACCATCAATATCCCTAACCACGTTAGTTGCAAGACAAGGATGATATCTAGGATTCATTCCATATTTAATAATGTTAAACAGGTTGTCTTCGGAAACCGGTGTACGAAGCTTTGCATTTAGATCGCGCGCCTGAATAACAAAATCAACCACTGATTGGTTGTCCTTCTGTGATAAAGCGCGAAGTTGGCTCTCAAGCTTGAAATCGAAATCGGCTACGTCGAAGGTTTTAACGAATTCAGACTTTAATTCCGCGTAAGTAAGACCCGGATATCTGATTGCCCTAAAATGTTTCAAGGCACTATCTGACAACAATTCATGGAAACGTCTGACAACATATGAAGGATTGACGTTACGCGCCATACCTTCTTCCTCGATTCGAAAGAAAAATTCGCGAACACAAGTGTCCCCGGAAAAGTTCAAGTTCCATTTCGTAAGTGAATAATCTTTGAAAGGAAAAGGCGGGGGAAGTCCGGACATATGCATCGCTTGGAGTCGTGGTTCAGAATCAAAAAACTGTTCTTCGTCGTTTGCCATTGGTTCTAAAATCCTCGAATCGTGCGAGTTTAACGACGAGTGAGCATGAGGCGTCTCAGCAATTGATCCTTCATTACTTAAGTACGACATGGCGAAAAGTCGAATGTTGTCTTGCGTTGCAAGTTCAAACAAAAAATAAAGTTAATCTACCTAAAAAATAAAAGCCGAAGTTCGAGTATATCCGTGGTCTAAACCAAGCGCTTGAGTCAAAGAAAGAAAATAAAACTCGAAGTCTAAACGCTAAGTTAGAGTTCGAATTAAAAAAAAACAAGTTCAGTTTCTGAAAAAAAAAACAAAACGCAAATCATACATTCTATGTCTGACTTACCTGCGAATTCCCTAACGTCTACGGGCTCAAACTACAGGACTCTAACTATGAAATAAGGTATTCGGGATATGTTACGGGTAATTGAGGAAAAGGCATAAGTAAAGGTCAACAGATAAATTCGTTTTTTTTTTTAAATATAAGTATAAGCAATATTTCCATATAACGGAATTCGGGTTAATGATGGGACGTAAGGAGGCAGCAGGCTGAAACAAACCAAAATCAAGGTTAATAGAACCGCGACCGGTCTACGGTCACCGTCTCACAAATCCAAAAAAAAAAAATATTTAATTACAATTATTAAAAGTAAATCCATAGTTCTTTACCTTATCGGGCGCCATTTTGCAGTAAAACACTTCTATAATTGCATTAACACGTTTAATTTTGAAGACAAAGTAAAAATATTTAAGATTAGCAAAAATAGTCAATTATTTAAAATTTAGCATTTCACGTAAAAATCACCTCGCAATTCATTCATTTTCTATATTACTTTTATCTACTGATGTCGATGTGTGATAATAAGACTCAAAGTTGTTTTATCTAATTACTTATAATGTTAATCGTAACCAGCACTCTGGCTGACTATTCTACAGACGCTGAAACAAATCACCAGCGGGCGGTCAGCATATATGTCAGATTTAAAAACACTGAAGATGAAACGTACCGCGTAGGTAGTAACTACTTAGACAATATATAGACTATCTAACTAACCGTATAAACGCAAATTGTAAGCAATCAAGGTATTTTCTGGAATGCGGCGTATAAGGTTGCACGAAGAGGACCAGGGGAGCGATTTTTGAGATTCGAGCGCTCGAATATGACATTTAAAACTCTGAATAAAACGAAGAAATCATGTTTTAAAAATATTATTTTATAGTAATTTAAAATCATGATTATTTATGCTATTAATTTCATGCATAAATAATGGTGACAAATTTTGTGTGCGATTATATTCGAGGTTAGGTAAATTCTTTGAATTCGAGCGCTCGATTGTCAAAAATCGGCCCCTTTAGTAAAATATATTTTCACCTCAGCAGCTCGAACAAGCCTACTTCCCTGCGAATACACAGTGACGAAAGTCGCACTTTCGTCACTCCCTGGAGTGATGAAAGTGCGACTTTCGTCACTCCAGGGAGTGAGACAAAGTGGTTTTTTAATTTAGTGAAGGCCATGAACTGCCACTTCATATTTCGGGGTCTATTACAAATTCGAAATACATATTTTTAACCTTTAATATGTTCTCACTACTGAGGTGAAAAGTTGTATGTGTCACACGAGAGGAAAGTTATTTTACATCTCGTGTTTTTGAGTCCCTCGCTGAGTCAAGATTCTAACTTAGAATCACTCGCTTCGCTCGTGATTCAAATATAGAATCTTTCGCTTACTCGGGACTCAAAATCAACACTCGCAAGAAAAACCAACTTTCCTCTCTTGTTGCACAAATAACTATTGCCCCTCGTCGTATGTGCTCATAGCACTTTTATCTTCAGTACGTACATATTCATGTCTAGCTGGGTGTACATTTGTACAATATAATTGCGTGGACATTCCTTTCTGAGCTTTCCGATTTAATTAGCAACTTGGTCGCCGCGGGAAGGTGCCTGTAGTTCTAGCTGCTATTCGCGCCAGCCCGAGACAGCGCGGCGCCCTGCAGCGGACGATGCCTACATGCCATTCTACAAGTAATACCTATTTAAATCAAACCGTTATCTTTTATTAAACCTCTTATATAATAAGAAAAAACGTCAGTTGTTCACCGTGATCATGGACCAGGAGCACCAAATGTCAAAGAACATGCAAGGTAAACAATGATGGAAATGTTGGAATAATATTTATGGTTAATTTTAAATCATTAACCACTTAATTACCGTAAAATAATATTCTACGGTCGGTACAGATACTGTAGCAGTCGGGGTTAGAAACAAATATAGATAAAGGACCTATGGGTCGGTAGGTAAATTAGTACTATACATTATGACAACAAGAGGCAATGAGGATCGAGGCTCGTCAGTTATTTGTAGACTTTCGTATACTAACGCTGTCTTCCATGCTAATTTTGGAGGTAGGTAAATATGTAAGGCAGCATTTAGATCTGTTTCCTAAGAGAACTTGGAACAGTAATCGCTTTCAAGAGCAGAGAAAGCATGATCTGGAGTGGCCAACGCACAGGTTAACAAAAACTGGACACTCATTACACGTCTTGGGACCAACTATTTACAATAAAGTTCCCTTAAATATAAAAAACGCTCCCTCCTCTCGTGGGTTTATTTTGAAACTAAAATCTTTCTTATTCCAAAAGGCCTATTATTCTGTAACTGAATTTCTTCTTGAAGAGCTTTAAAATGTATGTAGGTTAATTATTGTTTATTGTAAAATTACTATAACTTGCTGAATGTAAGTATTATTCTTGTTTTTTATCCAATGTAAATATTGACATCGATCGCATGTATGTAATTTGACAATGTATGTTTAATACAAAATATATGAATATGAATTATATATGAATATGGATATTGGTTCCACTAATGATTATTACTTGAAATTGTACACAGGATAAACAGATTTTTCACAATAAAAAATTGTTACACAAAACTATGTCATCTCATCATGTCGTTCTTCATACAGGATGTGTCAAAAGTCAGCACGCTCTATGTAATACACCATATGTATAACAAAAAAATTGAAATAACCAACTCGTTTGTTTCATGTAATTACTATCGCATTGAAGTGCGATATATTGTAGAGACAAGAATCGGTTTCTGATCACGTTTCAGATTTCACCCTTTATTGTTATCGCAAGTGTCTATTAAGTACATGGTTAATTTAAAGTAGACACTATTAATAGTGCGCCCCTGCTGGACCCTTTTATAATGAACAAACGATCAGCTCGTCTTTAAGTAGGTAAACAGAGAGGCCGGCAGACTGTGAGGCGGCTGCGCCTACGCATACGTTACGAGTTCGGCTGCTCTTCGTCCCACGCGCGCAATATTCTGAATTACTCCTTGTACCTACTATACGGACGAGGCAGGCAAGCATCGCAGAATTACGTAATATCTTCGAGTACTAGCCCTGTTATTATCACTCGCCGCTGACCTGCGTGCACATGTTCAATAGACGTCGATAAACGCTATAACCCGGACCTAAACTGGGCTAGAACAAAGCGAGTATTACTCGCAATCTTGCCAGGAGCCGTCTCACACACACAACCCACACAATAGAACCATCACATATGATATTATATATATATACCTATGATATTTTAGACAAATTGGTGAGATAGGTAACCTGCCTAGTTAACTACGCGCTACGATCAGATTACTAATGCCCTTCATTATAAACTACCATAGGTCGAAAACCTATGAAAATAAAGTTAATGCCCTATCTTAACTGTGATGGTTAGTTGGTAACGGTACGGTCCTGTTTTATGCACTAAGTATTCGTAATAGGCATTCCTGCAATTAATTCGTGGATTCGATAGTAGTACCTGTAAGTTTCTCAAAGAAGGAGACATCTTTCGAGGAAGCAATATATCGACACCGCAGGTGCACAGCAGCCCCGGCGCGGCAAGCATCGGTTTCGTAATAAAGCAAACTAGCTCCGTGCAACACTGCACTTGGTTTTGATTAAATGTATCTCGCTCAACACATTTTACAACAGTTAACTGAATATCACCGCCTTAACGCTAGACTCCGTTAAGATTATGGGTTAGTTACCTAATTCTTTTCCTTTTATTACCGTCTAGGTACTATGTACTAGTTAGGCTAGGTACTATGTCGCCGAGGAACTAATCTACAAGATATATTTAAAAACGCTTTAATAACATTGAAGCGAGTAAAGACACAGCAAGTGTAACTAAGTAAGACGAGACGCTCGGCCCACATGGCCCCACTTTCATCTTCAAGCGGAAGTACGGCGCTTCGTGTGCGCGACCATTTTCTGCTAACTATTAGGGCCCATCCAGCAGTCGTAGGCGGTGCCCTTCGCCCACATCCTGACCCGGAAGGGAAAGCATGAGCGGATTTATGGTCGCTCATTCCACCTATAAATTTACATGCCAAATGGACACTTTTAACGGAGCTCTGATAAATTATCCACACGTGCTCCTCGACACGATAGCACTTATGTATATGTTGTACTTCGAGTGAACCTGCGATTCGGACGGCTTAGCAACATTGAACATGTTTTCGCATAGACATGTTTTGGGACAGGTTTTGTGATGGGTCGTACGAGTAAACTGTAAGTAGGTAAGATTAAAAGAGCTGAAATTAATGGGTTCAATCTTTTAATTAGTTATTAAATGTAACGTAATTATCTACGTTTATGGGCATTTTTATGGGTAATGTTTTAGTAGTGACATTATGCCTATTCCTTAATTGAAAGTTTATCTAATCTTACAACTTCCTAGCAAGGTGGGCGCCGTAATGACAGACCCAGCGAGCTGGCGAGGACGACTGCCGGATGAGCGATCAGTCGCACCCCAAATTCCAGCGAGGACACTTCCATCTACTTTGGTTGGTCTGCGCGCGGACAGAGCCCGGCCCGGCGTGATTCGCTTAAATGGCCGACGTCCGCCGACCCACGTGCGCCCACGTCACGGACTAATAGGTACGAAATTTAGAACAAATCTTGCAAGATACTATTGTAGTAAAGTTTAGAGACGATTTCCGGCGCGGCCGACGTCCTGATGATATATGGTACTGATTTACAGTCCTAACGGTTCCCATTTTTTAAATTGCGCAGCATTTTAGGTAGGAGTTTATTTTTACTCCCAATGTAAATGGGTGCTACCTAGGTCCGCTCTTAATCCAACTAAATATCTCACCACCAGCAATGTAGTTAATTAAATTGATTGTGACAAATTTAACTTTTTTGTCACTCCAGTTGTAAGTTGTTATATATACATGTATACCATTATATGTATACCATCCATTACCTATTCGTAACAGTCAAATCTACATCTTACGCAATTGTGCCGAATTTCCTCTGGATATCCAGTCGTGAGTCAGGCATTAGGCATTAGGCCTGAGTCGGCAGCATTCCTCGTGTAACATTGCATCATTGCGTACCTACAGCGAATGCGCGTTCAATGCACCGCAGGCATTAAGCTTTCTTAAAACTCGGGCTACACCTGATGCGTTCAGATGGAAGAGAGATATATATTATTTAATATTTATACAAGTATAGTAAAGCTATTCAAATGCTTTAATAAACTAGGTACATAGGCACGTACAAATAAAATCACACGATGTAGTTACATACATTTAGTTATAAGTCAACCATAGCTCCCCACTCTCCCCACTCACCCTAAGAAAACATGCTAGGTACGGCGAAGATTGATTTTGTAACATTACGAGTATAAAATAAAAATATGTATACTGCTTACTGCTCGAGCACAACAACCGTCATTTTAACTTTGCCCCCTACCGGCGTTTTCGTGAATTCCAATGAGTGTTTAGGTACATAACAAGACTTACGACTTACGACCTACAGGTAAATTCACAAGTGCTGGCGCGGAATGTGTAACTTCGATACATACCTCGGGCCAGCTTTTATGAATCGACCTATACAAGCGGACTCATATGACTGGTCAGGGTTGACCTTTGACTTGCAGAAAATTGGGAGCACTTGGATTTGCTGGTCAAAATGAGCGTTCGGTGCGTAGCAGAATAGGTACAGCAGTCGCCACTTTATAACCACGAGAACATGATTGATTACGAAAAATGTATTCGAAATCTGTTGTGCAGTGAACACTGTAGAAGTAGCTAGGGGTCGTCCAGAAATCATGTGATCATATTTGCCTTGCTTGGAAAGGTGAACAAAGTAGGATTTTTATTGATTGAATTTATGTTAAACTGTAATATTGAATGTATGTAAAATATATAAACTGTAAACACGTTGGAAAATTTGTCGTTTTCATATATATTTTTTAAGCAATAGTATGCTATATTTAGCTAAAGCAATTTTAGGAAAAATTGTTGTAGTTTAGGTGGTCTTTTTGGGAATGTATTAAAGAATTTTATAAAATTTTAAATGTGTAAATTAACTTGACCATATGTAATCAGATAATGCATAAAAATAATAATAAAAAACAAGCGCCAAGTTTGCATGAATCACCGTCCTCACTACATACCTCGATACATACCTCGCTCTGTAAGAATTGAGTTTTCGGGTATTAAATATATATACAACGTGTTACACCTAAGACTAAAAACCTGAAAACTGTTTGTTCAGAATCGAGAGTGGAATCGATTGCAGTATATCTTAACATGGGTATACTTTTTCTTTAATTTTTAAATTTTTTACGTCTCGAGTCTAAACGTGTCTAATACTACAGCTTTCCATTCTATCGAGAGGTTAGGAGATAGAGGTTGAATATTTTATTATATAAAGGCCGGCAGCTTTGACAAATTTGTTTTTTCACTGTACATAGGTTTAGGTGTCATGTAGGTTGTCATTGTCAAAGTATGTCATCTTATGTCATGTCATACAAATTGACAAAGTAGGTTGACAGGATTACATGACATGAGACATGTAGAGATGTGACAACAATGTAACAAATGTAGAGTTAACAATAGAATAGAATAGCAAGGAAAACTAAACATATGAATACCTTTCGAAATAAGTAACGGATTGAAAAAAAAAATACTCTAGATTAATTAGCAATAGTAAAAATCATTTGGGGTGTCTGGGGTTTTTAGTGGCTCAAGTAACACGTTGTATATATGTACCAAAAGATTTTTTTCCAATAAAAAGACTTCAAACTATATTATTTAATGCAATTCATGTGCGTTATTTCATTATTAACGAATATCGTTTTCTAATCGTTACCGGACTAACAATAAGTGCGCGATAATTGCAATGCTTCTACCACTTAGCTACTTCTGTCGCTAGTGTTCAACGTGGTACATCTATTGTATTTATACGATTAGTTCATCTGATTTTTGTTAAATACATAGCATAAGATACGATGTAAGTAGTCAATTATGAAATGTAGGTAAAGCCTGACCAGAAATATATGATTATTGTCAAGAGGGCGCTATTACTCTCATTTACATGGCAACAGTTCAGTTCTCTATGGTATGGTGACATCTTGATTTGTTTACCTGTCAGCTTTGATGTTAATTTGAAAATGTTTCACAGCGAAAAAGTTTCATTTCCCGAGCGTATTACTTACAGCAGTTTATTATATACACTGTCTACAATGTTCCGCTCTTGACTATGCATAATTGTGGGAATTTTCTGTCGTTTATTATTTAATATTCAACACTTTATTATCATTAAGTAAATCGCCTCAATGACAGTGACAGCCTATCAGATGCACTCACACATGCATATCATTCTGTCATTAAAATGATTGGCAGTGTAAGAAATTAGTTCCAATGAAATTCCGCAACATGGCGCATGAACATATATTTCTGGTCAGGCTTTAACTATAAATATGTATGCAAGAAATTGACACACAAAGCCTTATCCTTCTACACCTTTGTTACAAACAGCACTAATAGGCTTAGTACTCGCGGTGTCAATTGTTAGATGCTTAAGGAGTTTAACCGCTTGAGTTGCAAATTATCAGCTTACCCTGACATGGCGTACCGGCCTATTTGCATAAGAAATAGGCTACTCACTTGCCTGCTATATCATTTATTCGGTTACCGACGTATCCAGATACATAGCACTATTATAAGCATATATATTGTGCAGTGTTGTATTAAGTTGACAGTGTCAGCTTCAGCTCTGTGTCAGTTTAATTATCTGATTTTGCACGTTAATGTATTATCCAGTCCAGAATCCAGATCCAAGTGTTAAATCAAACTACATTACTAGTAATTGTATGTGAATTTCACACTGGGAAACGGGCTTATTAAGCGCGAACACTTTGAAGCAAATGCACCAGTGTTTAAAGTATTGATTGGTTGGCAACATGATGGCTACTTCAATATCAATAAAATGTAAGGTAAAATACATACCATTAACAGTTAGTATTAATATGTCAAACAAGAGGTTATTTCAATAAGAAATAGTTCTAGCAAGAAAATGCAGTTTCGTAGTGTTTTATTGGTTAAGCTAGTGAACTTACCCGTGCGATAGCCCGCGTTGGAGAGGTAGGTGGCGAAGGTCTTGGTCTCGTGCTTGGCCTGCCACATGGGCGAGGAGCAGTTGTCGTTGTTGGTATACACGTTGTGGTTGTGCACGTACACGCCGGTCAGCAGCGAGCTCCTGCCATAACATACCATCATGTTAGCATTGTTGTTCATTTTAATGAAACACTTCGCTTCAGGTAAGGCTTAAGAGCCGTATAACGTGTCCACTAGCACAACTTGTAAATAATTCTGAATATTTCAATTTAACGATGGATATCTAGAAAAAGAGGGCCACTATGAACTACATTTAAGAACCTACTTACGATTTTAATACATCAACAGTTTTAACGCAGCTGGATTCGTCAATCTATGCGTCCAAAGACAAATCCAGCAACGTGTAGGGTCAAAGCAAACGTTCGGTTTGCATGTCAGGTCACCGTATACGGTCACCGAATCAGGTAGGTCGCCTGAAGGCGCATATCGCCACCGTACGGTTTCAAAACCTAATGTTATGTAATACGTCATATAAAATACGTCAATCGGACGTGTGCGTGTGTGATTTAGATCCACTTAATATTAATCCATATCAGATGATATCACTCATGCATGAGCTCGCAGTAGTTTGATGTATTTTACCAGTGGCGCTAGTGGATAAATATGTTAGTTTTTAACCGACTTGAAGATTTCAAAAGGAAGAGTTGTATGTTTTTTTTAATGTTTGTTACTCCATAACTCCGTCATGTCTGAACCCATTTATACATACAGATTGGTCCCGTTTTTAGTTCTTTTATCGTAGGACACACACTCCAAGTCAAAAGTAAAGTAAACGGATTATTTCGTATATTTTTACCCTGTTGTACCTGCTAGTCAAAATTCTGCTAATCATGCAAAAAAGGATAGATTGACAATAGTTCACACAAAGGATGCAGATTTTACTATCATCTACTATTATAGTGTTAGCGGTAAAACAAATGACTAAAATCGGCTCAAAAATCCCTTTCACTTGATACCATACACGATAGGTTTCAAAACAAATCCCATACAATTTTTATTTTAAAGATGACGTCATAACTCCTCTCCTTTTTTTTTTTTTTTGAGCTATGGGTCAAATTGCGTCATATGACCTAAAGATCAATCGGTCCGATTATCATGATTTAACACAATTTGCAGCATATTGTGGCGTACCGCTAGGACTATTAATCAGATACCTACGCCTACTTTTTGCTATTTGATTGATTAACATCTCATCAATTATGCTTCTCACATACGTCTTTCAGATATTATGTATATCAGCACCGGTAGCACGATACTATTTATGCCCGAGTGGCTGGATCTGTTTGGCAAACTTGTTTGTTTCTCGTAGTGAAGTTATTCATTCCACTTAATCTTTCTCTTTAGATATTCTCGCAATTTATAGAGAACAGAATTAACACATGTAAATACAAACTACCGTAAATAACACGTGTCTCGATTTCGTGGCCGTAACCTCATAAGACCCGCGTACAAGTACAAATGAATAAGAAGTAAATAAAATAAAAGCTAACGTGGTTAAGTAAACTTGCTGATTATTATTTCTAAGCACTAAATTATCGAAGAAAAAAACGAATATTTCATAAAGACGAGATGAGCCGACTTCAATATGAAGCCTTCCAATAATAATGTTAAATCGTAATAGCAATATGATTATGTAGGTACTTTATAAGTAAAACGTCATACGTTGTATTCGAGCAATACGTGAGTGTTCCCGACAAATGGTACCTTTACCTAAATAAGGTCATTCATTTCCCGATCTAATGAAATTGATATATGTACTCTTACGATTAGGTATTTATATAAAGTTCTCGACAGTAAATCAAATCGAACATGTGACATTATCAGTCTCAGGCTCCTATTACACGTGTATGCACTAAACTAAGGATTACCTGGAAGGGCAACACATGGGCGTGGTGGTGTACGCATGGCGGAACTCGGCGCCTGCGCTCCTGATGGCCTTCATGGTCCGCGGCATGAAGTTGAGGCTGCCCAGCTCAACGTCCTGGTCGTCCGTTAGCACCATGATGATGTTGGGCTTGCGTTCCCGGGGCTGCGGGTACGGGATGTACCCGCCGTTCTGCCACCTGTTACTCGCCCTCCCCTTGGCTCGGGTGCTGTTGTCTTTAAGAGGTACTTGGTGATTCCTTTCTTGCATCTTATTTTGGCTAAGAGGCTTTTTTCCTACAAAATTTCTGTCCATATGGTTATTTTTATTCAATTGCTTATCGCCTTTACGCGGCTTTTCTTCTTTTTTCTGAAAAATGTCGGTAGTTTTGTTTGACGCGGCCTCATCGGAGTGTGCATCTTTCCTTCTATCCCTCCTGACGTCATACTCGCGGTCCCAGGCTCTACGCCTGTGTCCCCGGAATTTTGAACTGTTTCTATGCCTCAAGTTTCTCCTTTCGGGCAGATCTGTGAGAGTCCCATTGAACGTGGTTCGGTTGCGGTTGTTCTCTCTGTTGCGTATTTCTCTTGCTCTAGCCGTTTCCTCATCTTCGAAAGTATCTCGGGTCGCTGATATGAAAATAAAGTTCCAGGTTAGGAGAAGGGGGATAATTTTCAAATTCATGATGTTGTCTTAGTTACAGATGATAAGAGTGAGTTTCTGTTAGGTTATGTAGCCAAGAACTGGAATTATTAGGTTCATGTCGCTAATATTGTCATCGCCTGGTGGACTAGTTTCGCTAATTGGTCAGCCATTTTCATCGCCACCTATAACAAAATTTACAAATGAAGATATATAGGTATTTAATTAGCATTTTGTTGTCTTGGCTTTACTTTGTACACAAATAGTAAATAACGGAAGTAGAGCCAAAACCTGTTTACCACAAGTAAGCAAAATTATCCTAAAAGTAAAAATAGTCATATTACATAGGTAATCAAAGTTAAAAACAACCTGTTTATATACCGCATTCGCAAGTATTGGGGTGTGGACCCAATACTTGCGGACCCAATATTATCACTGTTGGCTCAAATATAAAATCTCTTCGGGCGATGAAGCCAGATACAGGCTGGCAGTAGCCAGACTTTTGTATCGTTTTTTTTTGTGTAATTTTTCACTTTACCAAATTGTATTTATACAACCTACAGATTGTTTACCATTCAAATCTTCTAAATTAAACGTACTTAAACCATAAGTACCAAAAAATATTACGTTCGTCAGCAGTCAATATGGGAGAATTTAACGACCCTCAACCAGAGCATCATTCACCGACGGCTTTTAACAGAATTGCTCCGGCCGGAGTAATGGCCAGTTTGGAAATAAATAGCGCTTCACCCCGCGCATGCACGTCGATCCGCTAATAAATTTCAAGCTTTAATCGTAATGGTCCTTGAAAATCCGCACATATCTTTACACGGCCTCTTTTTACGGATCTAATTAAGTAAATAACGAATAAAGTATGATTTCTACTTATTTCGGTATTGTATGCCTGACTGGACCATGCGAATGTATTGGCAAACATTATGATAAGTTAGATACTCAAAAAAACAATAGAAATACCTGCTTAATGTAGTCCGGAATACACACTATATACGAGTATATCTAAGTTCAGTTCTGAAGATGTGATCTGGACCCTAAGATTCAACTATGATTTTCAACTTAGTCTCGTTCACATGTCGAAAAAGATTTAAAAATCCGACTTCCGCATGACAAACATTTTAAATATACCCTACTAATAATGAAACTACACGCCGTTATCCGTCCAACTGTAGGCCTTAGAAAATTCAACCAACCGGAGCGGCCATTGACAGGCGTTCGTCTCTGCCGAAAACATATGACCAGTGGTCATATTTATTGTATGGACTGACGTTTATCTGCCATGGCTATTTGTACGTTATGTACGAATAGCCATATATTTGACGTTCCCTCCCCCGCAACAATCGGCAGACTTTTTTTGTATAGAAAATGACAGACATAGCCGCTCCGGTTGATTGAATTCTCTAAGATGTACGAGTAGGCTGTACTCTGTAGGGCGTGATATACATACCGTCGTGTTGCGTATCTTCGCCTGTGCTACCTATGTTCGCCTATTTTTACATAAATTGACTTTAACAAAATGTTTTTAGTGCAAGCCTTACACAAAACTACTAAATACAAAGTATTTCTTACGGATGTCAACATTCTTCGAACGATCTGTGGCTAACTTCATATAGTTGACATTCAGTGAGGTTTTTGCGCGACACCGACCACACGTTTTTTTAAGCCAGTGTTTTAACTTCAGTTTTAAACAGTGATACAGGCCAGGTAATGTTAAACTTTTTACATGATTATATCCTGTAACTATTTCTTTTTAATATGTAACTATTATTTAATGGCTAGCTTACGTTTAGAAGTCACAATTGGATAAAACATTGGTGAGGGTATTTGGCGGCCATCTTATTACCGAACTTCGCCTACCCCTAGGGTTGTCTGTTTCCAAATGTACATATTTTCTTATGTTTGGTTTTTCGGAAATGCGATTAGCGATTTGGAGGAAAGTTAGTAAGATAAAGATATATGTAGATGTACCCAGTAGTACTAGTAGATACTTGGTATGAACAAGGGACCCTTAGAAGGCAATCATTGTACGGTTATACGGTCTCACTTTGAAAAGGTAATTATATGTAGAAGCCAAAGGTTGTTTTGATCTCAATTACGAAAATACTGATAAGCGAAAAGAGATACGTTTTTTGTTTATATAATAAACATTTTTTTTTTACTTATAAACCATTACTCTCCTTTATTTGACATGTTGGTTAATTTTTGGCAGCCCTAGCATCATTTTAGAAAATGTATGTACACAACTTCAGACTGTTGCCAATCTTCGCCTACTACACATTTTTTTAAAAGTGTGCCTAGTCTGGTGTAGTTAAGGTTCATATTATATTAACACGTTCCAGGGAGATAAGACTTGATAGGTGTAAGTCCCAGACAAGTTTATAATTAGCGGTAAGGCATGCCATAGGCGAAGATTGGAGAAAACACCCAAACTTCGCCTATTGCCTTCGGGGCCATTTATTGCCAAGTTACCCAATGAAATTCAAAGCTTTAATGGTATATACTGATAGTCAGAAGTACTAAAATACGTTTTTTGGCCATAAAGGACTAAAATGCTTTCAAATTTGAAAGATTTTTTGGGAAATGTGTCAAAATCCAGGCGAAGATACGGAACTCGACGGTACATATACTCTCGAAAAACAAAACCCTCCTTCGGAAGTCAGGTAAAAAGTAAGTAGGTACCAAAGTTAAGTCTCTTAGGGTCTCACAGTAGCAGCAGTACCTACTAATAGTACCTACTGCGTAGTTATGTAGGTACGTTAAGTACAGTCAGCGGCAAGCGGAAGATGTGTTTGATTAACACGTTTCTTATAAGTATTATCGAGAAAACAAGAACGTGTTTTGAATCATTTTGAACACCTAGCCCGTTTACCTACCTAGTGCAATCATGCAATCTTATTGTGCAAAACTAACAGCGTTGCTTACTATACTTTTAGTACATTATGATACAAGTGTGCTAAGTTGATCATTACATACGAAGCGATATTGTGCGCACGAACGCATGTGAGTGCGCATAAGGAAGCTGAGCTTATGTAATGATCAAGCACACGCGTTTCATACGACGTTTTTTAACACGCTTGCGAGGAAATAACAGAATAGTATAATTAATAACTTTTGATAAATACATTAATTGTCAGAATGTTTACAGGATAGAGGTACTTACGAACCTAAGATAATTAAATTTAACTAACCTTTTTTGTGATGTTATTGAGTATCTGGAACTCTTTTTCAAATCATTTCATAAAATTTAATACTTTACATTTATTGTGCAATAAATTATAGTATTTTTTTCTTACGTATTGCTCACTAGATTTTTATGATTACATTTTACTAGTATGTATCACAATTTTGATATACATATATCCAGAGGTTAAATTAACGCTAAAGTTGTCTTCTTATTCATTGAAAATATAATTTGTTTAAATTAATAAAACACGACGAGAAAAAACTAAATAAACAATGATTTGAGGTTAACTTATAAATGGCGCGCAATTTTCTTTTTTGGATGTGCGTGCAGCTTGAAGCAAACGCGCGGATGTATAATGTCAAACAGCCAATAGTAAAACAGACAATTCGTGTTTAAAACGTAATTTATTGTGTATTACGAGTAATATAATAAGTTGAAATGATTCTTATTCACAATCAGGATTGTATAATTTGTATTCTATCGTAAATGTGTATATTTTTAATATATTTACTTTTTTTTTACTTTTTTAGAATGTAAACTCATAAAGAGTTAAAAAAAGTAAAGGTAATACCCGACTAAATTACAACGATTCGTCTGCGCACGTACAACTTGGTACTAGAGTACAAACGTCACTTGATCGGATTATTAAATTATTCCACTAGTTGGATAATTATTGTGAAATGCACGCGTGTTTAATATCTAGGATTATGAGCATAAAATCGGTGGAATAAGAACCTCGTTACGAGCAGGTGTGTTGAAAAATAATATTTAGGTAAATTCTCTCAATTGGCCTGCAGTCGTCGCTGGTCATCATTGATCGCGTCTGTGCTCCTATTAATTACGCTCCGTACTCCAGCGCCGATATAAATCACGATGGACGCAATTGTTCGCTGCGCCGTAAGCGCCAAGCTGACTATGACTATACACTTCACTACGACCAATAAATATCGACTACTACATTTACGTGTTTTGTGTATAGAATTCTTCATTGCACTCATTGTATATACACATATGATTCACATCAAAATTATTATGCAGTCGGATCTGGTAGCGGCGCAATTGTGTTCAATGTAATGGATAGCCCAGAAGATGCTTTAAGGAAATCCCTCCAGGGTGGCCCTTATATTATATGTAAATCTTACTAAAATGAAATGGAAGATAAAACTAAATGGTATTAAAAATAGAAAAAAAATTACGGAAACTAGTCTAAGTTATTCGCGCCCGACTACTGTTAAAACGTCACGCAGTCGCTACTGCGCAGTTTAATTTACGATACCAAAGCATCAAATAAATTAATGTTTGTAACATCACTCTAATATTTAGAAAGCATTATCAACATCGCAAAGCGTGTTGTAAAGCTTGTTTTAAGTATATTTGTTCTTAACGGTTACGAGTATTGAGCTATAGTAAATAAATATTAATCGCTTTAAATAAAAACCCCAGTGCCTTCACTTTACTGTAACAAGTCAATAGGTATGTGCGTACCTAACAATTTGTGTGCGCGCGTTTCAGTTGTCAGTGCGTTTAACAGTTTTGCTTATATTGTTTTGATGACACAAATTATATGTTTACACTGAAAAAGTATATCT
This sequence comes from Pammene aurita, assembly GCA_947086415.1. Lineage (NCBI taxonomy): Eukaryota > Metazoa > Arthropoda > Insecta > Lepidoptera > Tortricidae > Pammene > Pammene aurita. The sequence continues at coordinate 24,350,667 of OX352289.1, forward strand.
GTCATTTTACGACAGCATATAACGATGTATATATCGACAATACTTACGGATAAAAGCATTTAAGTAAAAGTTATACCTAATTCTTAAATTTGTCATTAAATGGTGGAAATTAATAAATTTAAGCAAAATATTTATTTTTCCAAGCCGTAATTACGAAGTTTGTTGTAATCTCGGGAGCCGTGATTCCGCCCCGTGTTGTAACGAGCCCTTAATAAATTAGAATTTAATCACCCACTGGAAAGTTGGCGCGATTTGCGCACTCGCGGCTCCTTATGTAAATCTCCCTAATGATCTCCGCCGAACTTATTCTTCAGAACTTTCTTGCCGAAAACATTCAAGCTGTATTCAGCGTAACAATCGGGTATAAATCAAAAACATTTTGGATATGGCGCGAGCTTAACCTCATTTCCGACCTTTTCAACATCGCGTCGCTAATGGAATTGGAGGGATGCAGCCCCAATAAAAGACTTTCATCGGGACAAATCTAGAGAATATCCAAGGAAGTTTTCGCAGGACCGTTCGTAACTCTAATTTCGTACCACACATAAACAGTTACTTAAGTAGGTACCTTACATGATCTTAAGATATATCATAATAGGTATTATATTAGATATATTATATATATATTTAATAACGTAACTATTAATCTTGAAGCAAATCAAATTATTTTGTTCAATATTTTTTGGTATGCAATATTAAGTAGTTAGTGTAGTTACACTACTATAGCAGCCGCGAAAGCTGAAGACGCCAGTTCAAATCTGGCCTCGGACACCGGAGGGTTTGGTCACTTTTTCTGAAGTATATGACATCTATTTTCAACCTAACTATTGTTAATAATTAGTAATGAACAAATGACATTACAACTTTCACGTTTTGTACACATTTTATTTTTATTTTATAATAACTAACAGTTTCAGGACTTACCTACAACAGGTGCTGGACAACCTGGCTATTTCTTCTCACCGAATCGCTCTCTGAATGAACTTAGAAATAACGAAAGTCATGATCAATGATCACATTGACCCGGCACCTATTGGCATAAATGGAATCCCTCTCGAGGTTGTTTCTGAGTACGTATATCTAGGTCAGATACTCCAACTAGATAGCAACAACCTCGACAAGGAGATTAAGAGACGCATACAGCTAGGCTGGGCAGCATTTGGGAAAGTACGTCGAGTCTTTTCATCGCCCATACCACAGAGCCTAAAAACAAAAGTTTTTAACCAGTGCGTCTTGCCTGTATTAACATACGGAGCTGAAACGTGGCCACTCACTGTGCAACGTGTCCGCCAGCTCATTGGTAACTCAGCGAGCTACAGAAAGAGCTATGCTCGGAGTTTCTCTTAAGGATCGAATCCGGAACCAGGTTATTCGTCAGAGAACCAAGGTTACCGGCATAGCTCAGCGAATAAGCAAGCTGAAGTGGCAGTGATACCGTATGACAGCACACGCAGTGCTTGGTGTCCTGCAGCAAGGTGGGGCGACGATATCCGTAAGGTGGCGGGTACAGATTGGAAGAGGAGAGTTGAAGATCGAGCTCATTGTCAGTGGCGTGCCATGGGAGAGGCGTATGTCCAGCAGTGGACGGATACAGGCTGATGATGATGATGAATAATTAACTTTACGGGGAGGCGCCGTAGACGGGTCTATTGCGATTATTTACATTGAATAAAAAATCGCGATAGAGTGTCTATTGTTAGCAGAGTTGGGCAAAAATTAACGCGATTGAAACTAAAGTTAAAAACCGGCCAAGAGCGTGTCGGGCCACGCTCAGTGTAGGGTTCCGTAGTTTTCCGTCCTTCACAGTAAGTGTCCCCACTTAAGAGTTAAAATAACACCGCCATGTAGGATAAGATATGAGCGTTCCACGTACAGCAACATCTATCGGCAAATTAAGTAAATTATTGCGCGCGAGCTTAAAGTATGGAAGATGATTTTTATGGGATAATTCTTTATTGCGTGAACCGATTTTCACCGTTTTTACTTTATTTGAAAGCACGTCATTTCATTGTGATTTTGTAGAAATTACAGGTACAATAAACACCTGCTTATACGGTTAAATTACAAACTTAGTTCAGAAATTATTTTGTAATTTTTTTTTTAAACTATTCAACTTATCAAGTTCAAAATAATTTTCCTAGAAAGTTTTTATAAAGTTCTACTGTTGAGATTTTTTTCATATTTTTAAAACTTATGGTTCAAAAGTTAGAGGGGGGGACACATTTTTTTTACTTCTGGAGCGATTATTTCCGAAAATATTTACATTATCAAAAAATGATTTTAGTAAACCCCTATTCATTTTTAAATACCTATTCAACAATATATCACACGTTAGGGTTGAAATGAAAAAAAAAATCACTCCCCACTTTACGTATAGGGGAGGTACCCTAATAAAACATTTTTTTCTACTTTTTATTTTACGAACTTGTCGGCGTGATTGACATACATATTAGTACCAAATTTCAGCTTTCTACTGCTAACGGTCACTGAGATTATCCGCGGACGGACGGACGGACGGGCAGACATGGCGAAACTATAAGGGTTCCTAGTTGACTACGGAACCCTAAAAATGAGAACGTTATTCTTAATCATATGAACATGATTACGAATTCAATCATGAGCTTTCCAATGTGATTGAGCACCGACATGAGTAAATCATGTCGATTTTTAGTTTCAATCATGATTAGCTGTAGTGATTAGTACATTAGTAAGACAGATGTTTAGTTAAACTAACGATTTAGTTGATTAAATCATATTTTGATTATGATTAGATTTTGCGTAGGTACTAACTCCTTCACTTTTTTCCCTGACGGAACAGAGGCTGTACCTAGGTATTCTAGTAATATAATAATATAAATCAGCTAAGAACATTATAATCATACATTCATCAATGATATTGAACAAATCATGATTAGCCTTTAGTTGATTAGCGTCACTTTAGTTTCAATCAGCGCCCGTCGTGAATGATTAACTCATGGCGAAATTACTTGATTGTTTTGTGTTATGATTTAATCAGCGATGATTAGTAATCAATTCACCGATTTCAATCAAGTGTGATTGTTAATTTATGTGTTTATGAGAAGAACGTAATTATTATTATTAAACGTACTCCCTTGTGTAAGCCCCTTAAACTCATCGTTCCGTGTAAGAAATTTATGTGGACAATTTTATTATGCAATCTCACGTCCCCGGGCTCCTCACGGCGCAGCTGGATAATTTGGCAGCAGCTATGGCTTGGCGACCTTGGGCTTATGTTTTACTTGGAAGCACGCTTCTTAGAGTTATTAAAGACAAGAAATTACGGAACGATTTGCAGTAGCTGATGTGTCGTAGTAATTTTTATACTTACATAAGTGTGTATTTATAAGTATGTTAATTTATAAAACAATACGAATTCCGGATGACATCATTTTACTGATTGGCCGGTCGTTTTGCCGACTGCTGTTTACACCGTGCACCGTTTCAATTCTTTCATTTCCGTTAAATGACTTTAAGGAGTAAGTATGTAGTAGTAAGTACCTAGTAGTAATAAAACACTATACTCGTACTAAATAAACATTTTACTTTAAAGGAAAAACAAATAGGGTGATTGTGCTAGTTTTCGTCCACACATGTCAGATTTCCGTCCATACTTAATTATATATTTATATTCAAGTTTTTCCTAAAATAAAAACCTGAAATTAAAAAAAAAATACAAAAGAATAAACTATATACAGAGAATTGGTTGACCTTATAAAGTTTTCCCCATATAATTGTAGCAGTTTAATTAATTGGACGATAAACTGGACCTGGACGGGAAACTAGCACAATCACCCTACCTACATTAACACTATTGCACTCAACATATGAAACAAGTAGGTACCTACATGACCAATAAGTACTGTAAGTGTGTCACTAAGGCGAACTTATACCTTCAAGGGATCTCTTCCAGCTAAACTAGAAAATGCGGTTAGACTTGTAGATTCCGGAATCCAGACACGTTCATTTTATTTAGGACCAAATTGGCAAACGACATAGGTACCTACTCGTAGTGTGCATGCACCACGAGCGAAGCGACGCTGAAAATTCCTATTTCAATGGTGTAATCTTCTGAAAGAATGTAATAACACTAAAAAAGTGATTTGTCATAATTCGTATAAGGTAGTACATACACAATTCCTCACTACGAGTACCTTGGCATATCGTTTGCCAATTTGGTCGCCTATTTGTAAATATGGCGCTGGAAATCAACAATTTTTCGTCCTTTGTTGTAACGTATTAATAATAATAAAAATGATCTCAAGGCATTGGAAATTGGGATGATAATACATTCGCATCGCATACATTATAAGAACAAAATCAATTGCTTGCAGCCAATTAACATCGCAGCGCAAATAAATGTCGCATGGGGTGTACAGGTGAACAAACATATAAACAATTCATTATAACACTGAGAAAAGTAATAATACTAAGTTTAGACAAGATATCGAAAATGACTGATTATAGTGATTATGAATAGGAAAATAAAAAAGTACAGTAAAGGTCTATAGTACTGATGCGATTTGTTATACTTACATAGGTGTCAATTTAAAAATATGTATAAGCGTAAGTTACACGAGGTAGGTAAAAGTACACATTATTTTTATACAAATCACATTTTTGCACAGCTATCGTTGTGTTCGCAGCGCAGGTTTAGGTTTTGACTAACACATTTTCACAGCACCATGTAAAATAATTAAAAAGTGGTTAAAAATTTGTAGGTTAATAATAGGTTAAGGAATAAAGTTCTACAAATTCATATCTAACCGAATTATATTGACACTAAGTTAGATATTTATAAATTTTATTTTACCAAAGTAAGTAGGTACCTATTGCTAGCTTTTCTTAGGCAATAACCTTCCCTATAAATTTAAATCCCCCTTTATCTACAGCATTTTAATTTTAGTGTATTTCAGAAACCGGTGGATTTCAATTTCGGAGCAATTCGAGACAAACGATTGAGTCATTTTCGCGAAAATAAATAAAAACTACTTCGCGCCATACAAATTTAGCTATTCTAAGGACCAATGTTGGAGATGTCACTTTGATAGTTGCCTTCCCCATTGGAAATGGCTTTCTGAACAATCTAAACGAGGATTTGGCAGTACTTTTTTGCTTTTCTTAGGAGCTTATAAATTGACAATAGTTACATCATATTTACATAATACACCTATCTATAAAGACATCATCAGTGACATTTAAATAGTAACATGCACATGGCTTATCAATACCTAAACAAGGTATTCATAGGCCACCAATTACGAGTGTTGGCGGGGCAAGAACCGCAGTTTGCTGGCGCCCTCGATTTATTAAGAGCCGCGTTTCAATCCAACTCCATTGACAAGCGAAACAACGCAACGGATCCACCCAACGTGCTACAGAAGAATATAATCAGAAATGCCGATATTACCGTACCTAATCTTATATTATAATTATAATTAATTACTATAATAAATAGAAACCAACACAGTTTCAAATTTTAAATCTGTCTAGAAAATTAATATGTCATACTATTTTAGAAAGACAGACACCACTACATTGAGCGCGATTTTATCAAATAATATGGATAGTTAATCAGATAGGTAGCTACTGCTTGTGTAAGATTACCAAATATTCCCAACGTTAAAAGCCAATTATTTAATTAACTAAATAAACTTTTGTTTCACTATTTGTTTGTGTACGAGCATACGAGCCATTTAACCTATTGCGACTTTCTGGTGGTAATTTCACCGTGCGTGCCATGCCACGCACAAGGCACCTATCAGCCTAAGTAAAGTTTAGTCGCCTAGGTCAGTAGTCAGCAACAGGCGGCCCGCGAGCCTCCCTGGCTATTTTGAACCGACTTCAAGATTTCTCAATTCAGTTGTATGGTTTTTGTTTTTTTTTTTATGTTTGTTAGGTACTCCATAACTAATTTACAAGTATATACATACAGGTTCGTCCTGTTTTTGTGATGATGAAATATATGTGGAATCGAGCGGAACTCTTCAAATATTAATGTTTTTATCAACAAATCAAGCATTTTCATTTTTTAAAGTGATATTTGACGAAGGGAACTGTTGAACATGTGACATAACGTGAACTATGCGTCGTTGAAGACTTCACGTTCACGTACGTCACGTAGTTAAATTTTGGCGATTTGTCCTCTTCGCTGTGTTTGTTAAGCAAGTTAGATATTGAAGACAAATTTTTGTCAAGCTTGAGTTCTGATGTGAATGTTAAAAGCATACATATAGTGATTTAAGTATTGTCAATATTGCAGTCATCGACAAATTAAGCAATTACATTTAAGGAAGTGATATGTGATGAAGTGGAACTGCTAGTGATGATCAGAACGTAACTCTTCAAAGACGCATATTTCACGTTTGGCGATTGATGTAATTAAACGTGCAATATCTACAATAATCTTTCACCGGCTTCCCCCATTGAAGTCGGTTTTTTTAGGGTTCCGTAGTTTTTCTTTTTAAATTATATAACATAAGTATAAGCTTTATTTAGTTTCACGTGTCCCGTTGTCTGTCATGAAATCTTGCGTTTCATGAAATTTCCTGGTTTTCGATTGAGCTGAAATTTTGCACGCATATGTATATCGCGTGACAATGCAATACTATGATGACCTGGAGCTGATCTGATGATGGAGCTGTAAGGCAAGCTTTTATTTAGTTGCACCTGCGTTGTCTATAGGTATAGTATATTATATTTATACTGGTATAGTACGGCTCTTCCCAGGTGAATTTTTCGCTTCGAGCCTTAATCTTTCAAACAAAGGCCATTGTCTCTATTATCGCAAAGCCGCTAGCTACCTAGTTAGCACGTGCCAGTACAACATTCATATTGAAAAACAACCGGTATCGTCATAGTATTAAGGTTCAAATTTAATGTCACTGATATTCTAGATATTACGTTTTGGTAGTGTAGGACGATAGACCGTCCCGAAGCGATACGGCACTCATATTATTTTGATACTTAGTGTGGTGTTAAAAATGAAACGTGGTTATTTATTGTATTGTATTATTTAAATTATTAGCTTGTGGTGGTAAATGTAATAATTTACAAAATTGCAGCTGCAAGCATTGTTATTTCTTCTTATCTTTAAAATAACGATACTGCGAAATTAGCACCTCTGATGTGATGCCGACCTTTGTTGATTATTAAACCAACCGGATGCGAGACGCGCACTAATTTCTATCAGAAAAAGTCTGCCAATTTCGGCGCGGGGGACGAGGAAACGCACACAAATACTGTTAACACTAATGCATTTTCCATTGACGTCGCTACACATGCACACGATAAAATTATCAAACACTAGCATAAAATATACTCACACAAGTATAAACACAGACACAGACAACCTGTCCGTGAACGATATAATGTCATCTTTAAGTAAACGTACACAGTGCGAGGAAAATAATATACTTAAGTATCGATATTTCTGACGTTTTAAGTCAAAGGTACATCATTGTCGGTTGTTAATAGGGTTAATTTCTAAATGATTTTTTTATGGTAACGCCTTATTGACAACCGATAATGATGTACCTTTGACTTGAAAATGTCACATTTTATCGTAGATTTATTTATCGTATGCCTACATGTCACTGGATATAGATAGGCATTTCTTCCCTCGGGTAGTGGGAAAGCAGATGATGAAGAAAATCCAGTGAGTGCTGCGAGGTGCAGGTAGGACAGTAGAGCTGCCAAGTTTGTAACTCTTTTAGCACCACCCAGGGATTACGTGTAGGGTTGTCTAAGGTGTTTCCTACGGACGCAGAGAAACATTGATCGTAGATTAGTTATATATTTTTGTTTCTTTACCAAGTATAAGGTTTAGCTATTGATAAAATTATAATGTTAAGTTGTGATTAAATATCAAGTTTTTCTACCAGCATATTACTTACAATGTTACTATTATACGTAAGTTAGTTTGTCTATATGTTCAGGACAAATCTTGCAAGCTGATTTAGAATAACTTTTATATTATTAATTTAATATTTTGATGTGTATTTGCTTTTAAATTTAATGGAAAATACTACAAATTGGAAACAAATAACTATTACAATGAAACATTGAACTGTAAAGAACTCTGGAACATCACGGGATTCGAACCCACGTGTTTAGATTACCGTTCCAATGTGCTTCCAATTACACTAGACGTTCCTCTATCCACCTCAGTGAATTTTTCACTGTAATGAACAATGATGAATCAGACACGAGCGACATCGTGGTGTTCTAGAGTCCTTCTCAGTTGATATTTTGATTGTAATGGGCATCTGTTTCCAATTTGCGTTTCTATTTCTAATATCTATTCTTCATTTTCTATTATAAATAAAAAGTATAACATACTGCTAATGTTAATATCGACATTTATTTTTGTGCTGTCGCATCATTAGAACTTACCTGTTAGGTACAGTGATACCAGAGTCAGAAATTAAAAGTGCCTATTTAAGGGGATAAGTGTATATACAGTACCTTATAATAAATAAAGTATAATCCATACAAAATTAAAATGCTACATAAAATGTATGGTGAAAATAAAGGAACGAATTAATTTCTAAACAGGAATATCGTTATTTCAAGCATCTACAAGTATATTTCACTTAAGGGGCGCCACACATTAGAGCGGAATTCAGCACACTAGCTGAAATTTGTCTATTAAAACGGAAATTTGTTTATGGTAGCTATATTTTTGAGACCATAGACAAATTTCAGCTATTGTGCCGTACTACAAGCACACATACGCTGAGTTTCTTACGCTGGTTCTTCTCAGTTGGGGCTCCTTTCCGAACCAGTAGTAGTTTATTGCCCTTCCCATAATACGGATTTAAAAAGATTTGATTTCAATACAGTTGTTAAACCAGTGTTTATGTTTTATTTCATTACCGTGCGTAATGTGCTATAGGCTAGTTTATCCTGATAGTGTCAGTTTTTTCAGTTCCAAACCACCTTACAGCCCTGCCCTCGGCGGTCCTCGACGACATATATAATTTAAAAAGCTATGCGTGTGAATGTGTTTTACCTTTGAAGTGACTGACTTTGAACTGACGTTAATCTTTTCATTTTTGTTAATGATTAAAAATAATATGTAATTTGAATAATTTAAAAGTCGATTAAAATACGTTTAGAAACAATTTAATAACAACACACACACAGACACACTGTTTTTTTAACAGAGCAATGCTTTACAATTATGGCTGTATGCCGAATGGGTCTCTGCCTAACCCACGGAGTATCTTTTAAGTGTATTGCCTAACCTGTCATAACAATGACAATGAATGACATAATGGAGGACGTATTTCTGCCGCACTGGAGTCGATTACTCTTGTTTGCAATATTTCACTTACCTCCCTCGATGTAATCGTGTTCATAATTGCATACCCAATTTATGAATGAATTCATTGATAAATTGGGTATGCAATTATGAACCCGATGGTACAATGTACTATGAAGAGTCAAGTTTAAAAATTACCCTAAAGCAGATGTAGTACCATTAAGTGGCAATACTTTTTGATTGACAATATTTTTTAGTTTTTTGCTAATTTCGTGCACTATTTGATGATATTTAGACGTAATTATACTTACAGATGAAAAGAAACGTTATCCTTATGTAAACTAGATAATTCAGATCTTTTCTTACATGAAAACACGCAGCAATTCGGCATTTTTACCTCAGATCGTTCCGGGCTGACAGACATTCATTGAATGGCGTTTGACGCGCGACAACTAGTTTTATATAACCGCTACGACCAGTGGTCTTGTACTTTTGGCAGAGGGGGACGCCTGACAATTACCACTCCATTGGTTTATTTCTCTGAGGATGCCGACGCATAGTGACAATAAAAACACTGATAAGGATTTGCGACCTGACCACTATACTACTAATTACTACTAACTAACTTAAATTTACATTGTTACCTTAGATTTTGTTATATAACAAATATACCACGCTTTATCATAAATAACCGTGTTTCATTTTTAACACCACACTAAGTATCTAAATAATATGAGTGCCGTATCGCTTTGGGGCGGTCTATCGTCCTACACTATCAGTGACATTAAATTTGAACCTTAATACTATGACGATACCGGTTGTTTTTCAATATGAATGTTGTACTGGCACGTGCTAACTAGGTAGCTAGCGGCTTTGCGATAATAGAGACAATGGCCTTTGAAAGATTAAGGCTCGAAGCGAAAAATTCACCTGGGAAGAGCCGTACTATAATCAAATTTTGTAAGTTGAATTTGATCCACTTCCCGGTTTCCGATTGAACTGAAATTGTGCAGGCATTTGTATATCGCGTGACAATGCAATATTATGATGACATGGAGCAGATATGATGATGGAGCTGGAATGTGGCCATAGCAACTTCTCAACTACTCAACATTATCCCGTCGTGTTTGGGCTCGTTGCATTCCTCTTGGTGAGCAGTTAGGGATTGTATAAAGAAGAGTACAGTTAGCAATAAAAGCTTATCACGAAATGACTGATGAAAAAAAAACTTAAATTCTGAATTGTTATGTAAGTAATTATTAACAAAGTGCGGCCCGCGTCAATTTACGCTACTATGTAGCCCTTGGCTGCTGAAAGGTTGCCGACCGCTGGCCTAGGTCTTTGTAGTTACCAGTGCTTGGATATAGCGTTAGCACTCGAACATTGTAACCCATTGTAAACTGCAACAATTGGCTGTTCTCATTATAAGCTGTAAGGTGGGCTATCTCGCCTGCGGAAAATTTCAACTAAATCGAAATAAGTATCTTCCGTATTTTACATCACTAACCATTATGCCATGTTTAGTGTGGATAAACGCTTTTCTGCTATCCGGATATAGTTAATGATGTAAAACACGGAAGATATTTTGATTTATTGAAATTTCCCCGTAGTCGAGAGTGCCCCACTGCACCTTTAATATTTTAGTACCTCCAAACGAGCGCTGAGCGATTAACATTTGCAGATCTATGCCTGATCTACACGTCGTAGTTACTCATAACAATCTTTATTAGGGACACAAATAGGCTACGGAACGTCGCTTGCACCCTCTAGTTGCGCTTAGGCGGCTTTCACACTGCTGGTTTGCGCATTCGGCGATGGTGTGCGATCGAGATAGCGCTATGCATGTCTATAGCGCTGTCACGCTTGCGCACCATCGCCGCATCCGGTTGCGGCGCCAGTGTGATAATCGCCTTAGAGTGGCCAACGTTGGCCCTCTATGTGGTACGGGCATTAAGTCTTAATACAAGAGATTCATAATAGTAGTTTATGTAACTGTTACGTAATAAGGGTCCTTAAAATAGTGTTAGTCTTAATAACGCATCGTCACATGAAGGTGAATGCACAGCACTACAATCTATAAAATTATGAAAAACTCCAGTGTGTGTGTGTGTGTGCGAGTGTGTGTAGGCGTGAGTGTGCATGTGCGTGTATGAATTAAAGTACACTATTATTAAAAATGATATGGGTTAAGATATAGGGTGCAAAAGATTTTCAGTTTCAATATAATTTTTCCTTAGTAACCATTTTGTCAATGTTTGTTTGCATGAATATTTACCAAGGTGAAAAATATTTAGTAAAGGATTTAACTTATTATACAAGAAACTACCAAGAAAGCAATAAAATCTCTTACTGAAAGCAGTCTTACAAGTAGCATCTCGTGAAACCATTGTTTTTCGTCTGCCCCGATGAGTTCGATGGATGTTTGTCAGTGTAGAGAAAAAACACTCAGAATGTTTCTTTAGTATATGTAGTATAAATAATTGTCGGACAGTAAGAACTTCACACGTTTTATAAAGGTCTTCGGTGGGGTGGCGAAATGGTTTACAGTATGCTACCTTTGACAGGGCTCTTTGGGCACGCTCCAATTTGATAAGATGGCTCTTAGCAGCACCTCCCCACGAGAGTATACAGTATCCCATCAATGATTGCGCTAAAGAAAAATAAACCATTTTTATTATTTTCACGCTAGCAACATGTCTAAGGTGCTTAAAGATGAATATTAGTTTACGTACTCTACCAGACAGCACATCTATGTGGGGTCGAAAATTAAGCCTATCGTCTAAAGTTATGCCTAGGTACTTCACAGTTTCAGTTCGGCTTAGCTTAGGACAGTTGCAGTTCTGATCAATGTATGTTTGGTGATTATGGGCGATAATAGAATAATCATTAAGAAATTGGGCACCACTAGCCGTGATAGAAAAGGCCAGGTATATTGTTTTGTCTACGTTCAAGGATAACAAATTACTTACAAGCCATGAGTTTATTTTATCGAAGCCTAACTGAGCTTTGTTAAAAGTTTCTTCCCATGAATGACTTGAAAATAAGAGTGCCGTGTCGTCTGCAAATGCAATTAATTTACCGTTGGATAGATCCATACTGCACATGTCATTGACATAAAGCAAAAAGAGTGTCGGTCCCAGAATACTCCCTTGAGGCACGCCGTATTCAACAGCCAGCTCACTACTTGTGTGTTCACCTATCTTAACGCATTGTTTGCGGTTTGTCAAATAGCTCTGGAATAGCTTAAGTTGGAACCTCGTACTCCTATTGTTTCAAGCTTATGTAAAAGTCTATGAATCGATACTGTGTCGAATGCCTTAGCTAGGTCTATAAAAATGGCTACACACTTATTACCGGCATCCAATTCACCCACTACGTAGTTAGTGAGTGGTTGACGACTGCATCATATGATGTAACATATTTAGTGACTATGGGATATGAAGAGTGAACATTTCGCAATATTTATCAAGATTGTTAAGACATATTTGGTTTTGTTAATGTCTAGAGCCTCCTAGATAATTGTTGATTTGTTATTAATAATGGAGTCATCATTTATTTATAGTTAATAGTGGCTTATTTTTTATGTCGTTTTCAGGGCTAGTTTTGCGCTAATACTCCTGTTTTTGACTGTAACAATAGCAAGTAATTAATTGCTGATATTTTAAAGGTTAAGAGGTTGGTCGAGATGGTGCGACTTCATGTGCGTTTTCCAGCTTACTCTCTGGTTAAACTTCTTCTGACACGTCACACACTGGAATCGTTTATATTCACTGTGTATCCACATGTGCTGTACTAAGCTCGATTTCCCGTGAAACGTCTTAGAACAGTATCCGCACACATATCCCTTTTCCTGTGTGTGTGTGATGATGTGGCGATCCATACTGTTTTTGTATTTGTAGCTTTTTGCACAGAACGGGCATATGAATGCAGTTTGATCGTGTATTAACGAGTGTGGTTTTATGAAACGAGCTGCAGGCGAGTGTTTTAAGGCCTAATTACTAGTAATTACGTACAGTTGCATACACTGCTTTATCTACACACATATTATAAATCCTACATGAAGTGTTTGGAAACCATTAGAATGACCGCCATTGCACCGCCATGACCAACTCGATTGTGCTGGCGGTCGGGCGGGCGCGTGCCGGCGGTCTGGGAGGAGGGCAGATTTTCATTACGTTATCGTAGGTAATGAATTTTCATACGTTTTTACCACACTGCCACAAGTAATACACTGATGTTACGTTACATACGGTTTCCGAACGCGGAATAGAGGATTCATGATATTGGTGTACCTAGATAAAGATTTTTTCATAGTAGCACAAGCACAATATAGCTTCTAAGTAGGTACATGTTGTATCTAATAGCGTCATATTGATTGAAGTTCGTTACATACATGAACTCCTATAACATTTATTGAACTTAAAACGAGAAGTTATGATTATTGAGGAGTCATTGTTCCCTCCTTGTTTACGGTTGTTTATTAACGACGCTATCAATTGGACAACTTTATAGTACTACGCAGTGATTCTGTTGGCACAGTCGCCATCAGATATATCGGAGCGGCCAAAGTGGTCACAAATATCTGGACAACATCTCTATTGGCAGGGCAATAAAGAGCTTCTCTGATATTTTTGAGTACCTTGGCCGCTCCGATATATTTGACGGTGACTGTATTGTGTAAGTGATAATGGGGAAGTCAACTGTCATAGTGACATCTCCAACATTGGTCCTTAGAAAAACTAAGTACGGCGCGAAGTAGTTTTTATTTATTTTCGCGAAAATCACTCATAGAACTAGAGCCCACGACACTGAACCTGGTTCGATAAGTCTCCTAGATGAAATATGTATAATTATAGTCACGTCTTTAATGGGGGAACACGAAATGCCGATGCTGCAATGCAAAAAAAATGGTGGCGCTTTGTTTTGGCATACATCTGCAAACTTTAGATGATGCTGCCACTGACAAGACCACGCATGGGGGCTTGCAGCACTGCATTATCGTGTAGCTCTACCCCGCCCCTGCTTCGAGGAACAAAGGAAATCTAGGAGACTTATTATCATACTAGAAACCGGACTTTTTATTTAAAAAAAAAATACACCGCTACTTTTTTTGCATTGCAGCATTGGCATTTCGTATTCCGCCATTAATAACGTGACTAATTATATACACGAGTATAAAATTAGTCACGTTATTAATGGCGGAATGAGATATACGAATATCTCATCTAAGAAACTTATCAAACTAGGTTCAGTGTCGTGGGCTCTTATACTATCAATGTTTTGTCTCGAATTACTCCGAAATTGAAATTTAGCGGTTTCTGAAATACACTACAATTAAAATGCTGTGATTAACGCCATAGGGAAGGTTTTTTACGTAAGAAAAGCTTTTTGACTGCATACTAGTTAAGGACCATTCATCTTCTGTCTTTTTCTCTTATTGTATGGAATCTGGAACAGCGCCGTCTACAAAAATTTTCACCGGCCTTCCTCATTTTAATAATAGCTAACGTACATTTATACAACATTCGAATCTTACATCGTTGGACATCAAGGGATATTTTGCGGCACTTACCTACGTCATTTTTTATGCGGCGCTTACGTCCTTTTACTATGGGTTTTTGAGTTATAGCTCAAAAACGGCTGAACCGATTTTGTTCAATATAGTTTTCATTGAAAGTACTTATTACGTCACATTTCCATGAATTTTCCCAATTTTTGGAACCCACGGTTCAAAAGACGGGACGTACTGTTTTGAACTTTCGGAGCTATTATTTCCGAAAGCATTAGTTTTATCCAAAAATAACCTATTCTATTCTTTTTGAAAGACCTATCTAACGATACCCACACGATAGGGTTTAAGCGAAAAAAAAACACCCCCACTTCCCCCACTTAAAAATATTTTTTTTTCAGATTTTGTTTTACCACTTTCTTGGCGTGATTAAAAACACACACTCATACCAAATTTCAGTGTTCTAGTGCTAACTATCACTGAGCAAAGCCGCGGACAGACAGACGGACAGACACGAACATGGCGAAACAATTAGGTGAATATGTGAGTGATGCCCTAAAAGTGAATATGATGGACTGATGATTATTTAGTAGTTTTGGAACCGCTGCACATAGGTCAAATTACACATATACATACATCCCGTGAAAATAAATAAACACGCCATTATTTTTTTACAGCCAAAAAGTAAAATAAGTACCTAGGTTTGCAGTCGAAAAGGCAAACACGCATACAAGCACGGTATAACCTAGATACCTAACATAGACATTAAAGAACAGTAAAGTAGGCACCTACTGTTGTAGTCTTGACGACAACGATTTGCACGAAATCGATAGATCCGATGTTCGAAGTAATAGTAAATTCAATATCGAGCAAGCATTTCGTAACGAATGTTGTACCTACTCGTAGATATATGTAATATACAATCATTTACTCTACACCTGAGTCAAAGGGTATGAATTATACGAGTAAGCGCCCATATACAAGGACTGACCAAGCAAGCCAAAAAAATACTATAACATTAATTTTGTGATGTGATTTTAATTAAAATCTTTTTTTTTTAGTTGATATTGGAAATATTATTCAGCACAATACATTTCATAAAATCTTAGTTATCCATGGACAACAAATTGTGTCATTTTAAAATGGCAACGGTTTACTTTTGAATTTCTAGTACCTACTGGATGGCATAGACATAGACAGTGCCTATGGAAAGAAACAGCAATACTCGTAGGCTATTGCGAATACCAATAAGATTAAGGTCACTCAACCTACGGTTAGTTTAATCCATCATAGTTCCAGCCTTGCGAGAGTGAAATTCTCTCGCAAATACGCAGGGTAGGTGCCAAGGAATTTCGGAGGGTACGAGCACGAATGAGGATAAAGCACTATGAATTTATGGAAATAGGTGAATACTTCGCCTTTGATCTTAATTAAAGCGTGGCGCTCCCTAATACATGCTGGCGTGGCGCTGGCTCTCAGCGGAATGTAATTTAGTATTAAGTCGAAACATCTTAATTTACCATAAAGTTTAACAGTAACCGCACGAGAGGTCAATTACAGAGCCTGGGTCACGATTCGACATGCCAAACTGTGAGACGTGGATGTCATACTTGTATCGCTAGTGGATAGAGTGATATCCATCTGTCCACACGTGTCCACACCTAACTGTCAAGCTGTCAGTAGGTCTCGCTAGAGCGTTTTGTCTATGGCTATGGCCACCATTTTAGATATCACTCTTGAGTGATTCCACCCCAAATTTCAACTGTCACAAAAGTGTGATATCATAGTTGTCTCGCAAGCGACTGTCAGTTATACCATGTCGAATCGAGGCCCTGTTTACCAACGTATCTGCATTTTGCAATAAATTTTTGCCTTTAAGTGTTAGGTATAGTACCTACTTTGATTACTTTAATGATTTAAATTAATTTATGTATGAAGCAAAAATAATAACGATGATAATTATTAAGAACAAGAATAATAAATATCTTGTTGTACTCAATTGAATTCATACTACTCGTAGTGTGTAAGTGTACCTACTTATTGTGTGTGTGTTTAAAGTGGTTGTAGAGTTTGCATCAAAAATATCTGTATATGTTATCCCTTATCCTATAAGTATAGGTTTAATACACAATCAAACGGTATTCTGCCGAGGTGAGATTATATCATATCTGAGCAAGAGGCTTCTTACTTTTATGTAAGTAGCCTACCTATAATCAACCTGATGGTGACTGTACTGAGAGTTAGTAAGCGGCGACAGTAAGGCCCTTTATTATTTTCCTTAATCGATTTTCTTTCACATTGTATATTTTCTCTAGCGTTGTTGTTACGTTAAGTTGTTAATTCCACGTCGGTTTGGCTTCTAACTTAATATATTTTACTGTTCTGACTACAAATTTTATGCCAATTATTGGATTCCCTTAATACTTAATATAAATAAATAAATAGACATAAAAAACCATTATAAAACGAACCTATTTTAACTTCAAAAATTTTAGTGATTTGACGTCATTGTATTCGAACTAAATTTTTTTTAATACTTATATGTAGGTATATAGCTACTTAAATCAGTCAGTTAGATGGTCTGAAAGATGAACGACGAATGTTGTTGTTTACTATTAAACGGAGAGCCCATGACACTGAACCTAGTTCGATAAGTCTCCTAGATGAGATATATATAATTAGACGCGTCTTTAATAGGGGAACACGAAATGCCGATGCTGCAACGCAAAAAAGTGGTGGCGTATTATAATTTTTTTTTTAAAACAATAAAAAAATCCGGTTTCTAGTACGATATGTCTCCTAGATTTCCTTTGTTCCTCGAAGCAGGGGAGGGGTAGGGCTACACGATAATGCGGTGCTGCAAGCCCCCGTACGTGGCCTTGTCACTGGCAGCAGCATCAAAAGATTGTAGATGAATGAAAAAACAAAGCGCCTGATCTTTTAAAATATAAAATCATTTTAATAGCGTAACATCTTGTTGCAGTTCAGGCGCTAAGTTTAGGTTACATAACATCTTGTCTTTGTTATAAGTAATACGTATTAATAATAAGACGTGAACAGGCGATACAATAACAACCATGATACGCGTTCTGGACTTTAAACACTGACAAATTATTGTTTTAAATCACAATGTACAGCTAAATACCAGAATCTCAGCAAAACGCGCGCCACATGTTACTAAAATTTTAATAGTTAGTTCAGCTACAGTTTGTGAGCAAAAAGTTGTACGCTCGATGCTGTCGAGCAACGCAACTACGCAATTCAAATTATTTATTTTGGTTAGCCGTAAACTGAGTTGTGACGTGGTTCAGTCACACATGGCCTCGACACCGGCGCAGTCTCGTGGGAATCTGCGCCGTATGATCCCAACCCAACACTTAAACACCAGTAGGCTACATTTGCTGCAGTGGTAATCGAGACACAAATATACATTTCCAATGGCGTTTCATTTCAGGGTATATTTGCGTCGAACAACTATATAGGACTAGAGCCTATTTGCTCGTTGTTATTTTATTTAAATAATAGTAGTTTTTATCACAAGGGAGCATAATAATTTAATAACCATTGTTACCGAGTATGGAGGAATAGCTCCATATTACAGTATTCGAACTCGCAATCGGGTTCATAATTGCATACCCAATTTATGAATGAATTCATTGATAAATTGGGTATGCAATTATGAACCCGATTGTACCTATACCTTCATTTTAGATGGTAAACAAACTAGACATGGATCGTTCTCGAGTGAGTGATTAAAATGAACTATATCTTTTGTGAAGATTCAAATCGCTCAGTGACTCATTTATCTCAGTGTTTACAGTGTTACTTGCTCGCTCTTTCCCCACTCATGATTCGTATGAGCCGGCCGAGTCAAACGAGTGAGACGATGCGAATATGCGAACAGATCCACTGAGCGAAATGAATAAGTAATACATCTCTCCGCGAGCGAAATATATGAATCAATCTTTTCAATTCAGTGAAGCGTTTTGCGCATCTTTAGCTCAAACCAAAACCAATGACAGAGGACATATACATGTGTAATTTGTAATGAGGGTTTCCGCGATCGAGTTTTTCACTAGATGGCAGCACCGTTACGAGAGGTCTAGCTGTCACAATCCACCAATCATGTTTAACCATATATTTTTTGATTGGTGGATTTTGACAGCTACTGCCAAAAAGACCTATCGTCACGGTGCTGCCATCTAGTGAAAATGTCAATCGCGGAAACCCTCATTGTAATGTAAAGCCTGACCAGAAATATATGATTATTGTCAAGAGGGCGCTATTATTCTCATTTATATGGCAACAGTGATAGAGCGTGTTATTATTTATGGTATAGTGACATCTTGATTTGTCACTGATTTGTTTACCTGTCAGCTCTGATGTTAATTTGAAAATGTTTCACAGCGAAATAGTATCATTTCCCGAGCGTATTATTTACATCAGTTTATTATATACACTATTTATAATGTTTCGCTCTTGATTATGGGTAAGTTTGGGAATTTTTGTGGTTTATTATTTATTATTCAACACTTTATTTTTATTCAAGTAAACCGTCTCAATGACACTTGACAACAGTGACAGCCTATCACATGTACTCACACATGCATATCATTCTATCATTAAAATTATTGCCAGTGTAAGAAATTAGTTCCAATATCATGATCATATATTTCTGGTCAGGCTTTATATAAATGTGTAATTTTCTTTTAGAATAAAAATAATTTATTTTTCAGTTTTGTGATAATGTCTGAAACTCATAAATCATCATTGTTTGATGAAAGTCATGTTTTAAATGTTAGTAGAGCCAAATTTTTGGTTGTACTCATTATTAATTTACAGGCCTCCCCCTCTCATACAGGATGGAGTTTTTCTAAGGACTACGCTGAAATAATTGTTATTTATAAATGTTTTACAATCGATTTATAATTAAAAAGCACTTGCAATTAAAAAAAGAGAAATGAATTACAGTAATATTTCTTATGTTGCATTGACAACCGTATGCGTAATGTTTACATTTTCAAAAACACTTTTATTTTATTTTAAATCGGTGTTTTTGATGATGCCCTTGTGGTACTTATGTCGTTATTCCTTTAAGAGGTCCATACCTTTTGTTCTGAGTAAACAAACTTCCAATCATCATTTCATATCTAGTAAAGATGAACATTTACTTAAGACACGATGTTGAGTTTTTTTCCACCACATTTCACTGTTGTCTACTTATACAAAACCGAAGCAGCTATTCTAAAAAATGTAGTTTTTCTTAACGCGCGTTCCGATTACAGTGCCAATTTCACTTCCGCGAAGGAAATAGCAAATGCAAATAATTTAGACCGTTCAATCCATTTTTAGTACTAATTTATATATATATATATATATATATATATATATATATATATGACTTATATAAGTCATTGATTTTTAGCATAACATTATGATTATGACCATATTATGACATTAAACGTGACATGACGTAAACGTTACCTTGTCTTCGTACCGAGTTATCATGTAGTTATCCATCATCAACATGACACCCGCCAAAAAGGTATGACAATTCCTTAATAATTTTATTTATTGCTTTACTTAGCCTAAAGTATTTTGATGCTTAAAAAATCAAAAGAGCCTCGAGAAATAAAAAAAATATGACTATTTGGAAACAATTAAGTAATGTTGAAAATTGATTATTATTAATAATATTGATGTATTGTATGTGTGTTTACTTATGGTGCACAATAAAGCATTTTATTATTATTATTATTTTTATTGTAAGTAGGTATGTGTTAACGTTAGGCTCTGTGGTTGTCAATCTCTGTTTATTTGTGGTTTATTTACTAGAAAGGTCATTGAACCCTTTTACTATAGGGTAGTAACAGGTAGTATTTTGCACTTTAATTTCCATAAGCTCTTACTTAAAAACGGTTAGGAATATTAACAGGGTTCATTGGTTTAAAAGTTATAAATGAAGATAAGTAATCCCCCATTGTATAAGTCCGTCGTATGTTCCACATGTATAAATAATTTTAAACAAAAAAGAACCGACTTCACTAAGCTTCCACCTTTCCAACACCAAATGCTCGATCTGCTGTAATAGTACATTATGATACAAGTGTGCTAAGTTGATCATTACATACGAAGCAATATTGTGCGCACGAACGCATGTGAGTGCGCATAAGGAAGCTGAGCTTATGTAATGATCAAGCACACGCGTTTCATACGACGTTTTTCAACACACTTGCGAGGAAATAACAGAATAGTATAATTAATAACTTTTGATAAATACATTAATTGTCAGAATGTTTACAGGATAGAGGTACTTACGAACCTAAGATAATTAAATTTAACTAACCTTTTTTGTGATGTTATTGAGTATCTGGAACTCTTTTTCAAATCATTTCATAAAATTAAAGACTTTACATTTATTGTGCAATAAATTATAGTATTTTTTTCTTACGTATTGCTCACTAGATTTTTATGATGACATTTTACTAGTATGTGTCACAATTTTGAAATATATCTAGAGGTTAAATTAACGCTAAAGTTGTCTTCTTATTCATTAAAAATATAATTTGTTTAAATTAATAAAACACGACGAGAAAAATCTAACAAATAAACAATGATTTGAGGTTAACTTATAAATGGCGCGCAATTTTCTTTTTTGGGTGTGCGTGCAGCTTGAGGCAAAGGCGCGGACGTATAATGCCAAACAGCCAATATTAAAACAGACAATTCGTGTTTAAAACGTAATTTATTGTGTATTACGAGTAATATAATGAGTTGAAATGATTCTCATTCACAAACAGGATTGTATAATTTGTATTCTATCGTAAATGTGTATATTTTTAATATATTTACTTTTTTTTTACTTTTTTAGAATGTAAACTCATAAAGAGTAAAAAAAAAGTAAAGGTAATACCCGACTAAATTACAACGATTCGTCTGCGTACGTACAACTTGGTACTAGAGTACAAACGTCACTTGATCGGATTATTAAATTATTCCACTAGTTGGATAATTATTGTGAAATGCACACGTGTTTAATATCTAGTATTATGAGCATAAAAACGGTGGAATAAGAACCTCGTTACGAGCAGGTGTGTTGAAAAAAATATTAAAATCACCATAGGTGTGCCTATAATAGTTGAAGAGTTCCCTCGATTTCTCCAGGATCCCATTATCAGATCTTGACATGGTTACAATGGGACCAACTGTGAAGTATACGCTTTCAAACAAAAAAAGAATTTTCCAAATCGGTCCAGCCGTCTTCGAATAATCGGTGAACATACATAAAAAAAAAAAAAAAAAAAAATAGCAAAAACAAAGATCCCGACGAATTGATAACCTCCTCCTTCGAAATCTTGAAGTCGGTTGATTATTTATTAAATTATAAATCTAAAGAATTTATTCATTATATTTTAAATCTAAAGCATGGACATGAAAATATCTGGTCGTATATTTAATGTTACTGCTAATTCTTAAGCAGTTATTTTTCAATTTTTCATAATATAATACTCAATACAATACTCTAAAATAAAAATACATTCGCGAATTTCCGCCTTTCGTATTCCATCATATCTACAAAGTTTTGAACAAGGTGTTTCTCTAAGTCATTGTTTTCTTTTACGCTCTTACATTTTAATATGATTGTATTTTTATTTTATATTATTGTATGAATAGATTAATAAAAAAATAACAACTTAAGAATCAGCACTAATATTAGGTAAATTGAGAAAACAAATATACGACCAGATTTTTCATGCCCACACTTTATTTGGGATAAGTACATATAAGAGCAAATCTTACTTCCATATAATCCGTTATGAACTCCATAGTTAATGTCCACAGGAGAGACGATTTTTGTTTTTATCAATCTGTATAATGAATGGTGCTCCCACACCAGCTGTTATAAATATTATATAACAAAGTGTAATAAGGATAAGGCTAAGTAGCACTATGTTGTTAAAGAAAGATAGTTGCTGTTATATAACATTTTCTCCAATGTGCTCGGAAATGTTCACCTTACTGTAGTAAAATTAGTACGTGAAGTTCGTCATTATTTACTAATACAAATTTAAAAAAATAAAAATCATTATTGTCCTGTTTTAGCGGACGACAAGTTGTACTTGCCGTCCGCATTGTTTTTTACCTTTTAAACATTTCATTAAACAGCCAACCGTCTGAACGGCAATCCCTTCAAACTATAGGATAGAGCGAGATAGTGAGATCAAAAACCTTCGTTGTCTCATTCTGTGTCATAGCTTGCATGACCACCGCGTCTGATCGTGCGAATACGGCTTCATATAATCATAGACAAAACAACTTTTTTTAAGGTTTAAGCTTTTACAGTTGTGTGAAAGGAGCATATTTAATACTGCCTTAAATAGTTTTTGACGAAAATTGATTTTTAAATATTATTTGAATGAACTTTGGCAGATGATTGGCAGCATAAGTAGTGCTCTATGCTAAAAAAAATATTGTAAACGGAAGCTAATTCATAAATTCATGATATTTAATGCTAACCTAAAAATGTAATTTATTTAATTTACATTATTTCCTCGCACATTTGGAGAAAAGCGTTATACACAGTGGGCTGGAATAACCCGACAGATCTTAACCACGAATTTCTAAGACCAAAAGAAGGAAAAAATATTATGTGACTTTAGGTCAATTTCGCCAAAAAAAAAATTTTTTTTTTCGTTTTTTTTTTCCATTTTTTGAATGTCTATTGCACATGAAAAGCAAATGTTATTAATAAAATTATCGCCTAAAACAAATTGGTACATTTTTTTTTGTAAAAATGTAGTTTCTGCAAAGTTTTCCTCGTCACTTTGATATCTGTCAATAAGGACGTGTAAACTATGCCCAATATTGGCAACAACGCCTTTAGAAAGGCGTTTTGTAATGAGTTATAATAAAAAGTGTATTTTTTTTAAATTGGTAATAACTCTGAAACTAGGCGTATTGCAGAAAAGTTTATAGGACATTTTAGTACCTAAATATGATCAGGAATACACTGTTAAAATCTGTCTAGTTATATGGGCCCACGGTGTATATGCCTCGGCGGGAATAGAAATTCGTGGACTGCGCTTCGTCCGAAAAAATCGCTCGTCCACGAATTTATCTTTCCGGTCCTCTGCAATAATGTACTATTATAACAGCTGGTGTGGGAGCAGCATAAGATTTGCAAATTAATTACGTATTAACATAAACTTCACTTAAGGACAAAGAAAACCCATGTATGGAAATTTATAGAGTATAATTAGTATGATTTTACTGTGATATTAGTATGAACTAATAATAGAGTATGAGTTTACCCTGAGATCATGTCAATGTGCATTTATAACAATTATAATTTTATAACTATAATCACCGTCAAAATTGCCTAATATTTTAATAATCAAAACAAAACTTACTTTAGATACATACGTGGATTGTACATTGAAACTAGTTCGGTTTAAAATTTAAATAATTCAGCGACATATGAACCTGTGTATATTGGCCTTTTCATCTGATTGAAAAGAGAGGGGAATATTTTTTGAAATGGGTGTGTTTTTTAATATTATCCTTATTTCTTTTTCATGCCCAGTTTCCATCCAACTCGAGAAGAAAGTTTTTGACCCGCCGCTACTCTAACGTATTAGCCCGCTGATGGTGTATAAATAGGCATAAATACTCGTATCATGAACTTGAATCAAATATAGTTTACGACATGTGCACTTAAACTCGGTATGATACGCATTTTTAGAGTGCACACTTACTGTTTGGTGACAACACGGCCTCCTAGCCCAGTCGGTAGTGACCCTGCCTACGAAGCAGGAGGGTTCGAATCCTGGTCAGGGCATTTATTTGTGTGTTTATCACAGATATTTGTTCCTGAGTTATAGATGTTTTCTATGTATTTAAGTATTTATCCATATTTATCTATTATATATATCGTCGTCTAGTACCCATAACGCAAGCCTTATTGAGCTTACTGTGGGCCTAGGTCGATTTGTGTAAGACTGTCCTATAATATATATTTCTATATTTATAAAAAAAAACCCTAATTAATTATATGTATATTTATTAACCGAATTTATAGTAGGTATATACATGGTGTTTTTTTTTCAATAACTAGACATAGGTGAATTGGTAGGAAATCACATTTTTTTTGGCTGTTTCATACATTTCAGCCGATCAGGCCAATAAATGTTTTGGGATTTTGGGGCTAGTCCCGTAGAAGATGTTGTTCAGTATGACTTACCCTAATCACCTCTCATAATATGGCTAGTTATTCGAAAAACAACATATATATAATAATAACATATCTAGCGAACTGTAGTTATTTCCAAAATTCACTGAACTAATCAATATTAAGTAACCAATAATAGGGTAAATACATTTTGGAAGTGCAAAATTTTAATCGTGTGACTTTATAAAGAGTTCAGCGCTAAAGTGTACATCCTTGACCCGAATTCTTTACACTCTAGCCATAGCAAACCCCAACCAAAGGCAGCATTTACACCTAAAATGCGACCGTAAGCGTCTTTTGGCTGCAGTGAATTAAAAATACGAGTTTAATGAGAGTATCGCGTGGCGGCAAACTACCGCGCACTCCGCCGTTCCGATTGTTCTAATCTAGAAAACTGATTCTACGCCGCAGACCATTGGAAATTTATTAAAAAGGATAAAGTAAAACGCAGATAGCTCTGCAAAATCTGCAATCATTACAAAAAACATCATATCTCTAAACATCATAGTCAAATCACTCTATGGTAAAAAGTATCTAGAACTCTTTTTTTAGGTTGGTTCCTAAAATACAGGAACCATTTATTATTTGTGGGTTTGTAACCACATTCATAGTGACCCGTTTTCATGTATGTATAGTGTATACCTACTGTAAGTGTGTGTATTTATTCAACCGACTCCAAGATTTCGAAGGAGGAGGTTATCAATTCGTCGGGATCATCGTTTTTTTTGTTATTTTTAGGGTTCCGTACCTCGAAAGGAAAAAACGGAACCCTTATAGGATCACTTTGTTGTCCGTCTGTCTGTCTGTCTGTCAAGACCATTTTTCTTAGGAACGCGTGGAGGTATCAAGCTGAAATTTATATCAAATACTCAGGTCTATTGTCCCTTGGAGCTGTAAAAAAATCAAACTTAAAAGCCAACGCAATCAAAAGATACAGTCGTTTATGCTGCAAATTTTAGAGTTTTTCGGCACTCGCAAAACCTACGGGGTACTTCCCGTGAACTCTGAAACTTGAAATTTGGCACGAAGCAACGTCATATAGCATAGACAATGGAAAAATTACAAAAAGTAGACATTTTTTGTAAAATCATACAAAAAATATTTTTTCTAATTTTTAACTTACTACCTTTTCCCTCGTAAACACGTGGAGGTATTCAATTGAAATTCATGTCAAATACCTCCTATAGGTTATAGGGTAGGTATACCTATAGGTTAAAGGACCTTTTAGATGTAGCAAAACCAAACTTTTATGTCAACGCAATCAAAAGAAATAGCAATTTAAGTCGCATATTTTGAAACTGAGTACTCGCAAGAAACTCAAAACCTAAAGGGTACTTCCCGTAAACTCAGAAACTTGAAACTTGGCACGAAGAAACTTCATATAGCACAGACAAAGGAACAATTACGAAAAGTAGATATTTTTAGTAAAATCATACAAAAAATATTTTTTTAAATTTTAAACTTACCACCTTTTTCCTCGTAAACGCGTAGAGGTATTAAATTGAAATTAGTAATAAACATACTACAACTTTTGCTTGTTATAGATGTGTACGGAACCCTCGGTGCGCGAGTCCGACTCGCACTTGGCCGGTTTTTTTTTATGTATGTTCACCGATTATCGAAGATGGCTGGACCGATTTGGAAAATTATTTTTTTGTTTGAATGAGTATACTTCACAGTTGGTGCCATTGTAACCAGGTCAGGATCTGATGACGGGATCCTGGAGAAATCGAAGGAACTCTTCAATTATTATAGGCACACCTATAGTGATTTGAGTATTTTTTACAGCATCTCGAGCATTTGCTGTTGGAAAGGTGGATGCTAAGTAAATTCGGTTCTTTTTTGTTTAAAATGATTTTATTACAATAATTATATTTTCTTTTTGCACTTGTAGGAACTACACATACCCACATCAAATATGACAACCTTTTGCGGCTCTATATAACTAGTTTCAGCTCCTCTACCTAATGACTAGTTTCTATATTGGTCAGGATAGAAAAAAACTAATGTCGATACCTACCATACATGTCCTCCTAAGAAGGAAATGGTAATGGTACCATGATAGTATCCTCATATTAAGAGTAGTGTAACATCATGCGTTTACTCTCGATACGGTAACAAAATTCTTCTCCAAGAATACACAAAAAGTCTCGCTCATCCTACAAGGAAACTGCTAGACCGTCAAGCAATAAATGCTAGCTCTTATGCAAAGAGCGCATTCTGTTTGATGCATAAAATGCAGCAAAGAAACGTGCTCTCAGATTAACTTAGATCGTTTTACATTACGTTTATTTATACAAAATAAATTTAAATGCTAAAATCTTTTATCAATTTTATTATTTTAGTAAGCCTCTAATCGACATGGCATAACTGACAGTAGGTAGCGAGACAACTATGAGATCACACTTTTGTGACAGTTGAAATTTGGTGTGGAATCTATGGATGGTACAAGAAGGATATAAATCTCTATATTACAAAAGTGTCCGTCAAAAGGCGATAAACTGATGGCGCCACAATGATATTAAATTTGATTAAATTAATTTAGAAATTAAAAAAAAATAACCAAAATAATTATTTGCGGAGATAAAACACACTCTGAATATTAATTTTATTTAGAAAGTCATATAAGTATTAAATATCGGTAATTCATTTCAAGTGCTGAACTGAACTATACCTAGCGCCATCCGGAGATATTTGGATCTACTCGTATTGTTTAGTGCTTACCGCTGGACACTTTTTCGACCGTTTTCCTGTAAGAGAGTTCCATCCTTCCTATACCATCCATAGTGGAATCACTCAAGAGTGACATCTAAAATGGTGGCCATAGCCATAGATAAAACGCTCTAGCGAGACCTACTGACAGATTGACAGTTAGGTGTGGACACGTGTGGACAGATGGATTTCACTCTATCACCTAGCGAGACAAGTGAGAGCCACGTCTCGCAGTTTGGCATGTCGAATCGAGGCCCTGGGCGGTAAGATATTTAGTAGATACATGATGCTCACAATCATTTATAGGGTTCCAAACCTCAAAAAAAAATCCGTATTGGATCACTTTGTTGTCCGTCCGTCTGTCTGTCTGTCAGACCCTTTTTCTCATGAATGCGTGGACGTATCAAGTTAAAATTAATATCAAATGTAAAAAAAGAAGAAAAAAAGAAAAACATTTATTGCAGAAACCATCCACATACAGCACCACATAAATTACAAAAAGTAGAAAATAAAAATAAATCTTATTCACTATATACTTCAAACTAAGTACCTATTGCTTAAAGTAACGTACATTAATGACATTATTGAACATATTGATGCTGTACGTAATAGAGGCTACAAAAGGTCACCACTCAGCATATGCTCTAGCATAGATATGCCACAGCGCTGGTCTTCCGTGGAGCCCAGGGCCAGAAGATAGCTCAGAACAGTAAAGGCAGAGAGAGTGTCATTCAGCATGTAATATTTATCAAATCGAGGAAAAAGTTGGAAGTTGGAAGTGGGTGGGGTAGTATTTAAACATATCTATACATATAGAAGACAGAAGAAGAGAAAAATTAAGTTTCTAAGTGAACGCAATCCAAAGATACGGCCATTTGAGCCTTCTTTTCTAACACTTCGCAACCTTCGCAGAGGAATCAAAACCTATAAGGGACTTCCCAAAAAGCTAAATCACGAAATTCATGAAATTTAGCAAGAAGGAAAGGAAGGGCTTATATCGCTGGTCAAGCAAAACTCCGAAAATGCTTAATTTGTTGTTCCATCAGTCCATCACAAATAAATATTTTGACACAATAGTGAGGTTTTTTGTAACCCACACACATCCGTTTAGAGACTTGTTACCACAGGCAGAATCGTAATGGATTTGACATAATATCTAATTTTATAAGGATTTTTTTAAACGATTGCTGTGTTATACTCATGACTATTCAAGACTCATACGTCATACGTGAAGACTGTTACACTCGTGCTCCTAAATTATTTTATAATTTTATCTGAATCGATATTTGAGCTCGTCTTGTTAGGGTTCCGTAGCCAAATGGCAAAAAACGGAACCCTTATGGATTCGTCATGTCTGCCTGTCTGTCTGTCTGTCCGTCAGTATGTCACAGGCATTTTACTCGGAAACTATACGACGTATCTGAATAAAATTTACACATAAGGTGTATTTTGTATGCAGCTACTTAGTTATGTAGTTAAATTTGAAAAAAAAAAATATTTTTAGGGGGGCGCTCCATACAGGTAACTAAAAAAAATAACCAAATATCAACATGTGACACATCAATCGATAGGTCTTTCAAAATAACATTGAGGTTTCTTTGACTATTTTGTGATTAAGTGAATATTTTCTGAAATAATCGCTTCGAAAGTCAGAAAAGTTGTGTAGTCCCCCCCCGTAACTTTTGAACCGTAAGTTCAAAAAATATGAAAAAATTTGAAGAGATGCGCCTTATCATATACTTTCAATGAAAATTGTTTTGAACATTATCGGTTCAGCCATTTTTGAGTTATCTCCAAAAAACTTCTTCCATAGGCATCAGATACGACCTTTTGGTATTAGTTTGGTTCTAATTCCATTGAAGGTACGGAACCCTCCTATGCGTGGTCCGACACGCACTTGGCCGGTATTTTTTATTTGTATTTATTTATGATAATTTATGAAAAATAAGGGATTTCTTTTGATAGTTTTGTTCATAATCTACTTATACGATTTGAAAAAATCGCAGTATTTATCCCAAATGACAAAAATAACAGACTTTTAAAACGTTATGAAGAGATCTCAGGTTCACTATTTGATGGTCAGAGTCCAACTAAACTATGTAGGTACAATTTCTATGATTGCTACCAACTACTTACTACAGGGATCTATTCCGTCCTAACGTGATTTTTCGTAATAACATCGTCGGGGCCGACCTACAAATAATTTACAATATTTTATTTTATTTTCTTCGAGTGATGAAATTAATTTAGAGCAAGCAAAATGCCAACGCATGCGATGCATAAGTCTGAGGTTCCGTGGGAATAAACAAACACTTACTGGCTGTCCAAGTGTCCAGTTTATTCCAAGTAGAAAAACAATTTATTTTTATTATGTTTTGTTTAATAGTAGATTGTACACCAAGGGGATAAAGCACTGTTTTATGTCACGGCCGCAATATGGAATCCTGAACGTAACGAAGGACTCCAGATTTTACTCCCGAGCGCAGCGAGGGGGTTATGAGTTAATTCCCGAGCGAAGCGAGGGAATTAAGACTGAGTCCTGAGTGCAGTGAGGGGTTCAAGCGCGCCCGTGACAAAAACAGCTTTATCCCCGAGGAGTATACTCTACTTTTCTCACCTCTTGCGAGACAATAAAATAGCTAAGGCTACTAGAAACGGATTTTTATTAAAGAAAATCAAAAGTAAAAACCGGCCAAGTGCGTGTCGGACCACACATAGCAGGATTCCGTACCTTCAATGGAATAAGAACCAAACTAATACCAAAAGGTCGTATCTGATGCCTATGGAAAAAGTTTTTTGGAGATAACTCAAAAATGGCTAAACCAATAATGTTCAACAAAATTTTTCCTAGAAAGTATATGATAAGGCGCATCTCCTCAATTTTTTTCATATTTTTTGGACTTACGGTTCAAAAGTTACAGGGGGGGGGCACAATTTTTCTGACTTTCGAAGCGATTATTTCAGAAAATATTCACTTAATCACAAAATGGTCAAACAACCTCAGTGTTATTTTTAAAGACCTATCGATTATGTGTCACATGTTGATATTTAGTCAAAAATATAAAAAATAAAAATTTTGTTACATGTATGGAGCGCCCCCCCCTAAAAATTTTTTTTTCAAATTTAACTACATAACTGAGTAGCGGCATACAAAATACACCTTATGTGTAAATTTTATTCAGATACGTCGTATAGTTTCCGAGTAAAATGGCTGTGACATACGGACGGACAGACATACAGACAGACATAAAAATTGATTCTTGATACATTAGTCCATTTTATTCTAATTTTATCTTCTATTTTTATAGAACTTGCAGTTTTACTCCGTATACTGCAGCGTCTTATGACACTCGCGGCATTTGTTTTAGGTATTTAAAATTGAGGTGGCCAGCACGATTTTCCGAATAAATTCGATTTTCAAATCAGCTCGACGCGGCGGCGCGGGGCCGCGGGCCCCGGCTGGCGTCGCGGGGCTGTGCACCGTGCGGACTTTACCAAATTAGACTTTAAGCACATAACAATAAGAGCTATGGGAAGTGAATTCACATTATTAACCAGCGGGTTATAATGAGATTTAGTACAACATTATAACCCGGCTAAAGCCAAGGGCTATAATGATTTGCTTTCGGTGAGGTTTGCATGATATATAATTTGGCATTGTCGAGCAGGTGGTGTGAAAAATTTATTATTTATTTTATTTTATCATACTTACTTATTACGGTAAGCATTTTGCCTGTGAAATTTCCCATGTACACAAGATAAAGACAAGTATTCCCGATATTTTCTCTTAACTTTATCATTTATAAGAAAGATGTACACTAAGAGTTAGCAAAACCCAAAGAAATTAAAAAAAAGTCGTTGTTTATCTATGAAGTGAAGGAAAGTGATTATTTTCAGCCCTAAGTAGATACTCAGGCCTTTTACACATATCTTGGGCGGAATCGAAGCTTGCCCGAAATCCACGATTGGACCATGAAATCATATGCCATAGCCTTCAAATTGACCCGTGCAACCTACAGGATCTCATCAAAAAAGAAACTACACTGACATGATGTTGTATTGTAAACGACACCTATAGGTAGCTGATTAATATCATCAATTTCATCCTCTACCTCACCTGAAACCTTTGTATCAAATTCTATCTTATAATATCTAACTAATAAGGCTGAACTAATCCAGCCGCCCGTACCGTATACAAAAGGAAAAAGCTTTGTAGGCCGTTTACGCAAGTGATAATTATTCCCATAAGTCCGAAACTGAAGCGAGTACGACGGGCCTGAGTGCTAAGCCCGACACAGGCGCGGATCCAGGATTTCGTTCAGGGGGGGGCACTTTCCTTCACAAAAAGTCTCGCGGCCCGCACCTATGGGCCCCGTAGTATACGAGGTTTGCGTTTCAGGGGGGGGGGGGGCAATTGCCCCCGTTGCCCCCCCCCTGTATCCGCGCCTGGCCCGACACGCCGCAAGGTGAGTGGAACAGCGCTTTTCCATTATTCCATTACCTAGGCAGGACGATTGACAGATCACTCGAGTAAGCAACTTGCCGAACACTCGCCCCTTAGTCGTCCTTAGGCCAGGTCACCTGACAGCCAAGGGCGACTTTATTTTGTATTCAAAAGATAAAAAATATCCCGCGGTCGCCGACTCTGCCTGTTTTTCATTATGTGACTTCATTAAAAGAAGGTTGTGTTGTATCTATCGTACGGTGCCATACCTACATACCTATGGAGATAATGCACAAATAGAAGTGTCATTAATTAACAAGGTAATTAATTAATTCAATTATATACACTTTCGACGTTTAAATACATCCTTATATTTGCTTCAAAAATGAACGCCGAAATCGCTAAAACCACTAAAAACTTTTTTCCGATAATACGAGTAGCAATTCCCATTTCTACCTACCTTACCATTAGCGCTAGCCACCGATATGTAATAAAAGAACGGGATACACAATCAGCCCTAACAAAATGGCCCCACAATAGTGCTGTAAGAACGACTCGTACAGCACTTTCTCGGCCAGTTTTATAAGACAAATTTTCAAGAGCCATATATATTTTCGGTAAATCTTGTTTGAGACTGTACCTTTATTATACTTAATTTAACTAAAGCCTGACCAGAAATTCATTTTATATGATCATTGTCGAGAGGGCAGTATTATTCTCATTTATATAGTCATAGAGCGTATTATTCTCTATAGTATGGTGACATATTGATTTTATTATCTGTCACCTCCGATGTTAATTTAAAAATGTTAATTATAATAGTTTTCTCGAGCGTATTATTTGCAGCAGTTTATTATCATATACACTATTTACAATGTTTCGCTCTTGACTATGAATAATTTTGGGTTTTTTTTGTGGTTTATTAATTATTAATTCAACACTTTACTATTATTCAAATAAACCACCACAATGACAATGACAACAGTGACATCCTATCAGATGCCCCCACACATATCATCCTTTCATTAAAATTATTGCTAGTGTAAGAAATTAGTACCAAATAAATTTCGCAACATAGCGCATGGTCATATATTTCTGGTCAGGCTTAAAATGGCGCTACCTCTCCAGTCTCCAACGTTATCTTAGCCGTTTTGCTATAAAACTTTAGATACCCTGTAATCCCAGAATTGCCGATCAAACTCTTGGAAAACTACTAATTTGAACAGACAAGACAAGACCACGGCCCGAGCTCCTGCAAGTAACGTGTATGCAGGATTGATGGGCGAAAAGTTATAAGATGATGAAACGTGGCGCATAATCCCATTAGGGTGAACCAAAGTGAGCTCAGCTGTGCGGCAACGTACGAGGATGTATGTATGTAAACACTTTATTGTAATAAACACACTTTAATGTAAACACTTTAATTGTATAAAAAAGTAACTGTAGGTGGTGATGAAGTGGAAGGAGAGGGTGGGGGGGAGGTGTAAAAGTCCTTTTTTTTCGTAAATAACTCACAAACGGTGACTCACTCAAAAAAAATGTTCTACTAACTACTTACGAGTAAATCATCCACGTAGCTTTTTCTACAACAAAGTGTATTTTTAATTCACTTTACGAAAAACTAAAAAAGGGACCTTTACACCCCTCCCCTCTTCACCGTCCGCTTCACTCCTACCCACCAGTACTTTTAGTATGTTGTTTAAGACACCTTTACCTAAAACTATTTATACCAAAATTCGGCTATAAGTACATGGATTATTCCCCCTATTCGGCAGTTAGTGGTTTTCGTTCGGTGAGCTATAAGTCCAGTCGCCATCAAATATATCGGAGCGGCCAGGGTACTCAAAAACATCTGAGTATGCACTTTATCGCCTTGACATAGAGGCGTTGTTCAGATATTTATGAACAGCTTGGCCGCTCCGATATATCTGATGGCGACTGTACTTGGGCGAAATGCGGTAGTTTAGTGATTTAATTTTTTTTTATCTACTAATATTTGGCACTCCAGTTATTTACAAATACAGAATATAATTAGGTGCCTATCCGTTTTGACTACACATAAATACAGGAAAAAACCACGAATTAAAAATGCAGTGCTTTCATATTAGAAGACAAAACTTTCCCGGCATGCGTAAATTAAGGGTACACGGAAAGAACATGTCTAGTCACATTGACAACATTTTGAGTTATAGCGCTTTTAAAACTTGGAACGATTCAATTAACCATACTATTTTCGTAACTAGATTGTTTTTATGACTTAAGAAGTGAATATACGTTAAAATTTACATCTGTATCAGAAGTTGTTACTAATAGTTCATTGCCAGCTCTACATTTTGATATAAAAATCTCATTTTACAAAAAAAGTGACTAGACTTGTTCTTTCCGTGTACCCTTCAAATTGCTTCGACAGATGTGTGAAGGGGTAGTTAAGGGTGCTGTCATCGACAATGCATTAAACCGCCAAACGTCAAGCTTCCTCAAGAAACGTTAGCGACATTGGCCTCAGATCTGTTCGCGCCACTTCGCGCGTAAAATCCTGTTCGTCGGTTGCCAACAAGCGCCACTCGTCTGGAAGCCGTCCAATTCCAATTCATTCGTCGCGTAAGTACTCTTAAGTAGTGTGTCTACTTCAAAAGGAACGTATAAGTATGTCTAGGATATGTTGTACATGTAACTTACATTGAGTTTCTGTGATGAAGTGTTTCATGCAGGGATCAACTACTTATTTATACTTTTAATCATTTTGTCCCACGCTCGCAGCAGAATCGAACATTGCTCACAGTTTTCAGACATTTACTAAAGGACTCTAGTCTCCATCCAGGATTTCGTTCAAGGGGGGGGGGGGCACTTTCCTTCTTTTGATCTAAATGCCGATTCTTTTGCCTGGATTGTTCAATCGTTCTAGTTAGTTTTGTTAAAAGCGGAGTGTTTAAAAGGCAGCTAAGCATTTTACTCGAACTGTTGGCGCTCTCACTCCTTACAAGTGATAATGATAAATTATTTCATCAGAAATAGAAGATTTTCATCCCTTGGTTGACAATCTAAATAAGTATTTTTGTTGCCCAATGGAAGCGCCAAACAGCATAAAGCATGTTCATTGCCACTGCACAGTGCGTGCGTACACGGTTTGGCTTCCCGAGTAGAAGTTTATAATTATGTGTAGGTTGGTATTTACCAATTGTACCACTTTGTGCCGGAGATGTAAATAAACCAAAATAAAGCACGCCTCGGCCCTTTGAGCCCTTTCGCGCGTGTAAGTACCTACCTACATAGGTACCTACGTAAATACCTATTTACCAATTTATGGTACGTACTTTACGTTTAACAATGCCACAAAGCAATTTTTTTTGTATGAAGACCCCTATTTGCCGCCTTTTTCTGATTATTGACAAAGTAGACGTGTATCAGAGAATATATACATAGGTACCACATTTCATCAAAATTGGATTAGTAGTTTAGACGTCAAAATGTAACAGATTCAGATTCACCTTTTCAATATAAGTAGGTATCGATATGTTTTGTGATTTTCAGACTTGAAGCTGATTTGACCGGTATTGTAACTTTTTGGCTTGGCACCGACTTCAAACATATCAGTTTGTAACGCATATAAATAATTTAATAATTTATTTTATCCTTTTTGAAGTCGTATATGTGTAAAATATGAATGACATCCTCTTATCTAAACACACAGTTAGTAGTATGTCATCCAAGCTCGCAGAGCAAAGAGGCGATACACCAGCCGTGGGTATATTTACATGAACAATTTGGGGCCGTTTCTGACCCCCTAATAACTTGTGACCTATTTGAGCTTCATACTCGATACCGTATAAAAATGGACCCGAAGATATCGTATACCCGTATAACAATGCAACAAATAAAAAATGTGGCAACGATATACAATACATTAAATTTATCCGATGATATCCATAATTCATGGTTATGATTTTTGCGGGAATATTGTTTGGTGCATGGGTCGTCATTGTAATTCTTGATATGTGCATTTGAATGAATAGAATTGCATTTCAATTTGGTGAAGTGGAACTACTTATGAACACCATAAAATAGTAGGATAGGTAGATAGGTATGATATGGCCGTCTTGTTAAGTCGTTTCACTTAGGTCGGTCAGAAGTAGTTGTGTTTGCTAGGACAATTATCAGTGTACTACTCTACCGTAAAGATAAGATGATTGCTCTCAACGCTAACAGCAGTTAAGATAAGCTGCTCGATCACTGTTAGCGGCCCGCTGCGAAGCTGAAATACTGCGTTGAAGTTGATAATATAGAACTCAGATCTGATGAAGTCTAGATGCAGACGAGACGATTCAGTTTTATTCAAAATTAAGTACTTAATTGTGTAATTATTCATTGTTATGCCCTAACCAGTCCAACCTAACAGTAACAGTGGAAAATTATAGTTTGTAATATGTCAGAGGTTTGGTTCCCCTATCTTTGGCATAACTTTTTTTGTAATAATTCTGAGTTGCATAACAACTTTAAGCATAAACTACTGTTAGCATAAACTCTATTGGCATAGACAAGTTCCGCATATGTACTCTACGCATAATTTTCATCGAACGAAGTAACGTTTGGCATAAAGTTAATGTCCGAATCGACGCAAGATATCATTTTTATTTCGCATAATTTTGTTTGTAATAATTCAACATTGCATAAATCACTTTAAGCATAAAAGACTAGTGGCATAAAATTTTATGGCATAGTGAAGTTTCGCATACTTGCAATACGCATATACATATATTAAGGCCGAATAATCATTACATATGATACATATGATCCGAATCATCACGAGGAATAATTTATTTTTTATTCATACTGTTGTATGTATACCACTGGGTATGAATGAAAATCTATTTATTTAATAAATGCAACCGTACAACATTAGTATAAGGAACGTGGTTTTTAGAACAGTAACCCAGTTAGTAACTAAATTTATATTCACTTTCGAAACTTAAATTTCGGGCACAGGGCTGCACCAAGCAAGTTTCTTTATTTTATTTAGCCGCTCAGTTTTCTGTTCGAAGCTGGACTACTCGTTGTAAATGGGTATATTCTGGTATTATTAGCCTAATTTAGTAGGTGCCTTAAGGCTTGCGGTTCAAACCTATTTTTGGCAGTCGTTCGGGTCGGTTGAGGGTCACAGTTCTAACCTAGCCTAACCCACTTTTTTAAGAGCTGTTTGGGTTGTTTGAGAAACCCAGTTCTAACCTAACCTAACCCACTCTTTGATCAGCAGTTCCGGTTGGTTAAGGGTCACAGTTCTAACCTAACCTAACCCACTTTTTTAACAGCAGTTTGGGTTGTTTGAAGGTCACAGTTCTAACCTAACCTAACCCACTTTTTAAGCAGCTATTGGGGTTGGTTAAGGGTCACAGTTCTAACCTAACCCACTTTTTAACAGCTAGTTGGGTTGTTTGAGGGTAGCAGTTCTAACCTAACCTAACCCACTTTTTTAGCGGTTTGGGTTGTTTAAGGGTCACAGTTCTAAACTAACCTAACCCACTTTTTTAATAGCCGTTTGCGTTGTTTGAAGGTCACAGTTCTAATCTAACCTAACCCACTCTTTGAGCAGCTATTCGGGTTAGTTATATAGTTAGTTATATAGGCTATACATGTATATTGGTACAACTTAATATATTATACAATACCTTTATATGTTTTTAAAAAATAACCCTATAATATGGTTATTGCTTCAAATAAATATCCCAATCAAGTAACAATTGAAAATAAAACAATGTAAAAAGGGTCATTTGTTTTATTTTCTATTCCTTTTCTTCCTTTGTTTTGTTTTCCTATTTAAGTAAGCCCGTCAAATATTTAAGATTATTATCAACAAATTATCATAATTTACTCTGGGATACTTTATACCGAAACGGTCCACGAGCTGACGTACTTAGGAGCTGAGCTAATTTTTTTTATCACGAAATAGACCTCAAATAGGTAGTAAAGAGGTTCACGAATAAATTCATATAAAATTTTATTTAACCAAAACTATATAGTTTATACAATAAATTACTCCCAAAGAATCAATATAAATCTCTCAAAAGCTTAAAAATATTATCATGCATAGTAATATTTAAAAAAAATTACGAATTCTCAACATGTTCTTAACAACTTTAACCTGCCGAAACAGGGGACGTTTCCTTATGCATATATAAACTAAGTAATTATGCAGAGGTATTTATATGTACTTACTAAGTAGTATTTATATGTAGTTCGAGCAGAAAATAGTTCTGCTAACTGTACGTTATGCATAATTCGTTTTCTGCAATGCAAACATTCTGCTAAAGCCTATTATGCTAAACAGATTATGCAAATTATCAGTTTCGGAGACATGAATTACATGCAAAATTAAATTATTCTTATCAAAAAGCGGCCATAATAATAGTAGCCCATTTCAAATTCGAATACGCAAATATTTGGCCAATTGTATATTATGCGAACCAATGATTTCTGCAATGTTAATATTCTTCGAAAACAATTTATGCCAAATATGTTATGCCAGATGCGTTTCTGGCCACGGAAGTTATGCCAAATGGACGGAACCCCAGAGGTTTTTATTGTCATCGTATATCATTTATCTGTAAAGTCGCTTATCGTTATCGCCTTTGTAGGGGTTCCGTAGCCAAAATGGCAAAAACGGAACCCTTATAATAGTCATAGTTTTGTCATGTCCGTCTGTCCACCCGACCGAATGTCACAGCCATTTTCTTCGTAAACTAATAAACATATCGCTGCTTATCTAGAATAACGTTACATTTCGAAATACGCCGTCCTGCAAGTAAGAATGAAACTAGAAGCGCAACACGCGAAAGTTTATCGTGAATGAAACGACCCATGGGTTTACGATAAAAAATGGCCAGATGGCAGCATGTGCCGTTTTCCCATTAGTCGATTCCGTCTGTTTTCGACACAATCTTATGAGAGTTATGAGCAAGACCTGTTCACCAGATTAGTTGCTGAATACAGGCCCATCGCAAAATAATCCGCTGATACACGTCTATCTTTTTCTATAGTGTCATATTCTTAAATAATTCACTAAAAAACCCAAAAACTATTTGCGATTATGCCGTTATTGATCATAAAATTCAAAGTAACGTATATGTGGAATGAAATCTGGACAAAGTTTTGAAGACGTAAAAAGTAAGTAAAGAAATAAACTCAAATTTTATATAAATGCCAATTGAAAGCTTATACCCGGACCCGGGGTATGTCCTTAAACTACGTCCGGACCTGGGTATGTCCTTAAACTACGCCAAAAAGAGAGGTATGGGCACTGCGAATGGCATCTCGCTAAGTGTGGTAGGGCACGTTCAGCGAATGTCATCGCTCAAATCTGGAGCAGAGCCCGACTGGGGAAGTACCTCCACCTTACAGAAAACCACAGCCAAATAGCACTAGACCCTACTCATAGTGTTGTGTTCCTGCTGGTGAGTAAGGTTGCCAAAGAGCTCAAAGAGGACCCAGTGTGTTGACGATGAGGGACCTTCTTGTTCCTTTAGTCGTCAACACAGTGAATCCTCCTTTTTGTAAAGGGTCGGCAACGCGCATGTGACGCCTTTGGAGTTGCAGGCGTCCATAGGTTACGGTAGCTGCTTACCATCAGGCGGGCCGTATGCTTGTTTGCCACCGTCGTGGTATAAAAAAAAAAAAAAAAATACATCTGTTAATTAATCCCGTACTTTTAATGGGCATCGGATTCTTTATCTTAAAATTATGGTTAATCGAGAACCAAGTCGCGAAACAGTATGTAATTTCCTGAAAGCGAAGACCGTGGAAAATTTTGTGGAAATGGGATAGAGCTAAAGAGCTATTTATAATATTTTTGCGGCCTTTTTCTTTACAAAAATTGCCACAAGAAATCCTAGTTCAGGGAAACATTCCAGCATTAGCCAGTTTGCACGTTTGCTGAGAGAGATCGATTAAAGAAAATGACAGCCCGCTGAGTCACAAAATCTAATATAGAACTCAGGAAGGCATTAAAGGCAGTAAAGCTGTTTTAAAATATCTTGAAGACATAGGTATCGTTAACAATTAAAAGTTACGCCCACGTCTCCAAAAATTAAAAAATAAAACCGAAAATAGGGATTTTTTTGAATGACTAATATTATGTTGTTAAAAAGGGAAATTCGTGGCCTATTATTTTAACACCAATAATCTTACGGTCAAGAATGTGAAAAATATCAAATATGCGAAGCTTTCTTAAAAAGTTATAAGCCATGAAAGATTATAAAAATAACTATGTTATATTTATTTTATAAGAAATTGAATGTTGTCCAGATTTCATTCCGCATACTTTATATTTTTAATTAATTCGTGTTACGACGATGTTGCCCTTAAAAACCAACGGATACTGCTAAATGCGAAGTCATAACTCAAAGTATGTTATTATATTTGCGATTTTTAGTATACATAATGTTGTTTTCAATCATTGGGGTCATTTACCTTATACCTACTCCAGCATAAGGAAAGGTAAATTGACGCATGTTTCTTCCTGTAAAAGTTATATATAACAAATTACATTTTAGTGTTTTTTTTTTTCAAACTTCTCTACTGAAAAAAGACATATTTTTAAATGTAACGTTATTCTAGATAAGCAGCGATATATTGATGGAATTTTATCAAGAAATTTGTCTTGTGTGCCGCTACTTACTTTTGTAATTAAATTGCTGGAAAAGATGCTTTTAGGTGGTGGGGTGGTTACATAACATGTAACTAAATGTCAAAAATCCACATCAATCGATGGGGTTTTAAAAATATCTCTTCGAATATTTATGGATTTAGTTAATATTTTCAGAAGCAATCGCTTTGAAAGTCAAAAAAATTATGTGTCTCTCCCTCTAACTTTTAAACCGTAAGTACTAAAAATATAATAAAATTCATGAAGATACTTGGTAATTGGTATATATTCAACGAAAATTGTTTTGAACAATATCGGTGTAGCAGTTTTAGAGTTATCTCCAAAAAACAACTTGCACGACCGACGGACCAGATGCCACCTTGTGGTATTTATTAGTTTTTTCTTATTCCATTGAAGCTACCGAAACAATCCTTTATGCGTGGTCCGACACGCACTTGACCGGTTATTTTTTACATTCACTGAAATGAATTTGTTTATAGAAAACAGTAGTGTCCGACCGAAGTTTCGGTTTCGGTTTCGGCCAATTTCGGCCAAAAAAGTGATTTCGGCCGAAGTTTCGGTATCGGCCAGAATCCGGCCGAAACCTTCGGCCAGGCCGAAATTACTTCGCGGCCTCTCGCGGCTCTCGCATCGGGAGCGCTCGACTTAATTCGGGCGCGCTCGGCCGGCTAGGTATAGGTAATGCATCGGCGGCCGGCCCAGCCCAGCTGGGACCAGCGACGTTTGTTTGTGAACCACGTGGCGCGCGACAAAATATGGTGAGTGTTGTTTATTTATTAAATTATTATTTACTTTTTAGAATCTGTTACTGTATTTTATGCTGTGATTAATGAACAATACGTTTGATATTAGGATTGTGAATATAGTTTAGACGTGATAAGAATAGGTTGTTTGTTTGCCTATGCCGCGAATTAGTGAAGTCTTGATAACTGCAGTAAAAGAATACCTTATTAACCCTATTACTATCCCTTACATATGTAGGTAGGTATGTTATTTTAAATAACAAGTAAATAACTTAACTTATAAAGTTATAAATAGCAGATATACAACTTATTTATTTGCCGTAATGAATTGAAGGCCTACACTTACCAAGTAATACCTACCTATTGACAGAAAAGTTAAATTTGTTAGCCATATCAGCGAAAGAATCAGGCTACTGGCTACACGCATATCCTTCGTCTAATTTCGGAAACCTTCTGGACCCTAATTGTTTCCGCCTTGCGGTAGGTTTGCGACTTGGCGCTAACCTTGTCGAGCCACACATCTGCTCCTGTGGCACAACAGTAGACCGCTTGGGTCACCACGGTATCGCATGCCCAAGAAGCGCTGGTCGCCTATCCCGCCACGCCTGTCTTAACGACATTATCCGTCGGGCTCTAGTCAGCGTCGAGCCTAATGGCCTGGCGCGTAACGATGGCAAAAGGCCCGACGGGTTGAGCCTTGTGCCGTGGCTTCGGGAAGGCCTTTAATCTGGGACGCAACATGCGTGGATACCTTAGCACCTTCCCACCTCAACACGACATCGTTGAAAGCTGGCAGTGCAGCCGCGGTCGCCGAAGCCGCAAAGTGCCGCAAATACGCAACTCTAGGCGAGAGATAC
Organism: Pammene aurita; assembly: GCA_947086415.1. Taxonomy (NCBI): domain Eukaryota; kingdom Metazoa; phylum Arthropoda; class Insecta; order Lepidoptera; family Tortricidae; genus Pammene; species Pammene aurita. The sequence continues at coordinate 24,393,099 of OX352289.1, forward strand.
GTATTTGCGGCGTTTGCCGTGGAGACATTAGGGCCATGGGGGCCAGAGGCTCTTAATCTATTAAAAAAGCTGTCCTATATGCTCATTCGCTCCACCGGTGACCAGAGGGCTGGCTCGTTCCTCGCTCAGCGCATTAGCATTGCCATTCAGCGAGGTAACGCAGCCAGCCTTATGGGCACCTTACCAAATAGCAGTGACATAGGGGACATTTGTACATATAGTTTAAGCACCGTAGGCTGGGCTAGGTAGAGTAGGTAGTTAGTATGAATTAGTGTAATTTTTATATATATATTGTTGTTTGTCCAAAAAAATAATAATAATTTGTACGTTAGTCATAGTTACGCTAGGGTTGGTAAACAGAAAAGAAAAGTTAATACTCTAAAAACAATAATTAGATCGAATTTTAGTAAGTTTTTTTTCTGTTCGTAAATAAATAATAACTTGTTAATTTTGAATTCGATAAAATTGTTCTGTTGTGTGATTTCGTTAACATCTATGAATAAACATTTTAAATAGTTATGTTCAATTCAAAGCTGTAGTCTTTATGTTTAAGCTGTGATTTATCTTGCAATTGACTTTGTCCAGGTATTATATTAATTAGGTAACTTTGTTTAAAAGTTTAAAGATTTGATTTTATTTGGTTTAAAATTTCATATTTTACCTCTAATTATGTAATGTAATGTAAAAACTCTTTATTGTACAAAAAACAGTCAAAAACAATACAATAATAGGAAAACGTAAGTACAAAGGCGAACTTATCCCTTTAAGGGATCTCTTCCAGTTAACCTTGAGTAGATGAGAGAAGAAGTGAAAAGAGGTAATTATATCTATTTTCATTAAAAATAAACGTTTTTTATTTTGTTTAACAAAAAAAGGTAACTGTTCTCATATAAGAAAACCTTGCAATAACCTTTTCCTTACGATTTGTACCGTAATTTTGAATATTTTGATACGTCTTCAAAAATTTCGGTTTCGGTTTCGGCCGAAATCAGAAAAAAACCAAATATTTGGTTTCGGTTTCGGCTAAAAATCGTGTTTCGGTCGGACACTAGAAAACAGTTGCAATCGGATGGCATTTTACTTTTATACTTATGTATATAATGTACCTATTTGATTATGGAGTGAGGCGCAACGCGGTGCGGCGGTGGACCGTAGCACAGGGCTATTGTCATTCAATCGCGCCATTGTTGGCTTTGTCGGCCGCGGGCCGCAGCCCGCGCCGGCCATTCACCATGGGAAATGGGTACCTACCTATTAACTTTCGGACAATTTTATTCCGAGCCCCTACTACATAGAAGATAAGATACGTTTAACTACAGTTTACAACTTATTAGTTCCTAAGTATTTTTTTCCTTATCTATACGTCTAAAAGGTACCCACATACACTTCATTCAATCGCACACGGTCAATAATCGATATAATTAGGTACTTACCTCCTTGGCATTGGTTGTAAATTGGTGGTAAAATTTTATTAAAGACTAACTTTTCTTGCGACTACGTCTACGTGGAATAAGTAACCCACCCCTTTTCACTCCCTTAAGGGAAGATTTCTGAGATATTTGATATCGTTTTCAAGGGCTCAAATTATCTCCATACCAATTTTCATCTAAATCAGTTATTGATTCCCCATACAAACTTCCACCCTTCCCAACCCTTTATAGGTTAATTTCGGATATAAAAACAATTTTATATCCTTTTCCATAGTTCAAACCAAATTTCTACTAGAAATCGGTTAAGCGGTAAAATATGCCCCATAAGTACAAACTTGCAACCCCCAATTCCAATTAAATATTATGTAAGTACCTATAATAACCGGTGCTTAATGCCGCGTGTATAACATACGCAGTGACGTCTCATGCGTTGCGTTTTTCTCATACATTATGCTGCGATTCCGTACCGTTTTCTCCCCCATCAACCTTTAGCTGAATTGAGACCAGCAAATAGGTTGTGGATGTGTTGGAACTTAAGATTTCGATGACCAAAATGATATAGATTTATTTATATGTGGAATAGGTACCCTAAGGTAGAATTCAAACTTCAGTGGAGTCATTTGATAGTTCCTGGCATACAAAGCGGTTGTCAAATATATTATATGTAAAGTGGTGTCAAGTTACTCCATCCAATTATATATTCTACTTTCTTAGTCAGGGTCCATGAGATGCTGTTTCTCTATTTATAACGACTGTAAAATACCACGGGGTACTCAAATAATAAATATGACATTCCCCAAATATCTTTCATAAATTCCAACAGCCGGTAGAGGTCGTTTTACAGTCATATAAGTGCTTTAAAACAGAGCTTTGACTTTGCCAACAAGAGTCTATTAAGAGACCGACGAGGTAGTGGAGCGCTTTTATAACTCAGCTTTGTTTTACACTTTGGAAGAAAGGCAGATCAATCTTTGAGGAAATAATCATTTTACCATAAACTATCTTACCTAAAACCTTGGTATTAGATTGGTATTTTTACAGTAAAACTTACTTACCTACTTGAAAATAAAAATTACTTTTTGGTTTCCTGTTTGTTCGCTAATTTGCTATCGCAATTATAGAGAAAGACCTTACCTATCTCTAGATAAAAAGAAACAGAGATACCTGCTTAAGTAGTAGTATTTAATGTCTCTTTTCGTCTGCCTGATGTAGGTCCTACCTACCTACCACCTACCTAACATTCTTCAAAAACAAATTGGGTCCATAAATATTCTTACAGTGAATATAACTATAATATAATTTACGTAAAATTGTGTACTCACCACGGGCAGTAAAACAGAAAGCCCTCTATCGCATATTTACAACCCTCGCCTGCGGCTCGGGTCAAAAATACCTGCGATTTCGGGCTTTCTTTCTTTTACAGTCCTTGGTAAGTAATGGCATGCAAGTACCTACCTATATGTTCGCTAGGTCGGTATGTCGGTAAACTAAATATTATGCGCACCTAAGGCGGCTTTTACACTGTTGCGGTTTCCGCATGCGGCGCCGGTGCGCGAGCGAAATAGTGCTCTGCATGCAAAGCGCTGTCACGCTTGCACACCGTCGCCGCATCCGGTTGCGGCGCCAGTGTGATATCGCCTAACTCGATAGGTAGGTTTATACTTGTTTATATTCTACGTATGTGTAATAAAGGATACGTTACTAGTTAGTACCTACCTTACCTTACCTCCTAGTGTTACGTTCGTATCGAATTTTATTTAACAACATTTAAGTTTCAAGAAAGTTGTGTTGACATAAGTAGGTACGCAATAATTAGATATATTATGTATTTCGAACTGGCAGGTAGGCACCTTTAGTTTTATTGAATAATTAACCTAGTCTAACGTAATTTAATTTATTATTATTATTACTTACGATATTATTCTACGTACCTAGCTATTTACCAAATCCGCCTTCTTGTTACCTACATACTTATGTAAATACTTAGTTACCTACATGATATAAAATATGTAACTGCTTGTCTTTTACTTATAGTTTGCAGTATGTACGCGGTCACAAGGAACACTCACCGTTATTTAAAGATGCAACAGACTCGAAACTCCACGGAGGTGCTTTATACACAACTTGTTAAATCGTCACAATCCTGCCGGCACTTGCGAATTCAGTATCCGGGAAGACAGCTAAAAATAGCCGTTGTAGTTCAAAATGTTAGTCCTCGAACACAGGCAACACAACCAAAATGACAATGGCACGTAAAGTTTTTGACGTGCCGCGGAGCCTGGCGGGTGCGAGCGTCGCGTCGAGACGTCGGTCTGTGCCCGCACCGACGGAGGACTGTGCTGTGTCTGGATGCCCGCTGTCGCCGCGATCCTCACGAGCTTTCCAGCGGCACCCGTCCCGCTCGCGCAACCGGTCTCACGCCCGCCTTGAAAAAATGAAGACAGCCTCACATTTCGGAGAAATATGAACCAAACCAAACAGCACCTTATTTATAGGTATCTGAGACAGGTACGCGGCAACGTCTTTAACATTGCGCACCAAGACATCCTTAAATAAAAGAGGAGGGCGCCGCGCCGAGTCAAGCATGCCTCAGATTCTGGGTTGTTCGAAATAAATATTAAAATCCTACCTAACTAAACTACCCTGGCAATGCATCCCTACCCCGTATTGGTAAAAACGTATACTCGTATTACCTACATATTAGATGGCTCTCATTAGGTTATTTAAACTAATTCAAAATAGGAAAATTTTATTTTACATCATGTATATACGTAGGTAACATTGCATGGCTAATAATTTTAAGGAGGTAAGTATTGCTTACAAATAACAACATTAAATTATGAGTATGTGCCGTATGTGGCTACCTGTTACAAATAACTACATTAAATTATAAATTTTCTACATCTAAAATTAAATCAACACCAAATAAAAAAACCTACTTGCACTGTTACGGGTACTAATCGGCGGTACTAATGGACTAAGAGCTGGCCACGTCATATATGACACAAGAATGAGAGCAACAAAACCCGTCTGGTTAGATTGCTATAATATCCTTCTTGCTAGATCCGAGCATCTGGCAGTTTTTAATGAGTGGAGATTAGAGTGATAGACTAGCAAAATTTTACTGGCTACATGGTTTAAAATCTCTGTTTTCTGCCAGGGTCTCGTGGCTGTGGCAAAGGGCTGTAATGCCGTCTGGCCATAACTTTACACAAACGGGCAAAAAACACTTTTTTCGATATTCAAATGCTGTGAAGGATCTTACATACATGAAATCTACATATTTGGATATTTTATATTTGATTGACGTCTCTAGAAACTGACGAGATATTTTAATCTTAAAATAATTAACACAAAAGTTATGGCTGGAAAACCCATTTTTGTGGCCCAAAATTGTTCAACATTGATGCCAAATATCTCGAAGACAATGTATTTTGAAGTAGATATACGAGTATATGTTGCTTAAGGCTGTTGTTGATAACTTGATATACATCTATAATCTTTTGATGCTGCTGCCACTGACAAGGCTACGCACGGGGGCTTGCAGCACCGCATTATCGTGTAGCCCTACCTCTTCCCCTGCTTCGAGGAACAAAGGAAATCTAGGAGACTTGTCGTACTAGAAACCGGTTTTTTTGCATTGCAGCATCGGCATTTCGTGTTCCCCCATTAAAGACGTGTATGTGTGTGTTTGTTTGTTTGTTTGTTTGTCCGTCTTTCACGGCAAAACGGGGCGACGAATTGACGTGATTTTTAAGTGGAGATAGTTGAAGGGATGGAGACATAGGCTACTTTTTGTCTCTTTCTAACCCCCCACTTCCCTAAAATGGAGGGTGGAAGTTTGTATGGAGCATTCTGCAATTTTCAAAGTGGAAAGGTAAAAATTGGTATGCGGACTATTTGTGTGAGGTTTATTCTGTTCCGAGTTCTTTTCTGTGTTTTAAATCAGGAAAGGTGAACCGTGTTACCCCGAATTTAACGCGAGCGAAGCCGCGGGCAAAAGCTAGTTATATATATCTTATCTAGGAGACTTATCGAACTGGATTCAGTGTCGTGGGCTCTCTTACTATTAACATGACAAAAACTATTTTAAACGGAGTATTTACCATGTGCATTAGTTTTTTCGAGTTTCCGATATTTCGACACAGTTGCATGCACCATTAGCCGAAATATCGGAAACTGGAAAAACAAAATACACATGGTAAATACCCCATTTTAAATAGTTTTTGTAAGGATAGTAATTGCTGAATTATTTCCAGCTTATGATCCCATCGTGAAACCCTTTATTTGAGTAGACTATATACTTATACAGGTTATTCCTAAAGGTAAGTAGGCACTTAAAACCGTTTGAGATTAAGAAGTCGCCGAGCCCAGTGCTGAAGAGAATTCAAATAAATAAGTTAAGAAGTCCTGCTTTCATTGGATAAAGTGAATTAAGGGAGCATTAAGTACGATGAGAAATGATAATAGAAGATAAAGAACATTTACACATTATGTATTTTAGCGGTCAACCTGTTACCACCAGACCATCACTTCCGGGTAGCCAATTCAATTAGCCGTTGTTTTCTCGTTTTATCTCCATTCAAAATATTTAAGGTCAATATTTGCGATTCCAAAGTCAAGAAACTATACGTCAGTTGTCTGTTGATTTAGGTCCCCACTATAGCCACTATGTAAAGCTCAATAAACGCGTACGGGCGTGCTACCGTAGAAGTATACAACTTTGCCCGCTTTTTGCGATCTTTTACTTTTTTTCAGGTTATTTATCTGTGCCACTCACACGTTGACATACTTTTATCCATGTTGGAGAGCAAACTATGGTAAAAAACAATAAAAGTAGTCAAGAAAAAGGGTCCTTAACAGGCGGGCTAAATAATTTAAACATTTACAGCATTGCCCACTTTTGCCTACATTTGATTTACTATAAAATTATTAACTTTATGCTAATAAATAACTATTATAGTCTGGCAAATCATTTCTGTCAGTAGAAAAGCGCGGCAAATTTGAAAAATCGCTAGTTGGCAACACCTGTCTTTGAATAATTCGAAAATTGTGCATAATTTGTGTTTTATCTGTGGCATGTAACAATTATTTTGTTTACTTACGTTTTTAAGTTTCTGGTTGCGTATTTTATTATTTATTAATGTGATATCTGCCACCTCGGTTCAATAAATGTACTAACAAGGCTAAGATATAAATGTAGGTACCTACTACCTACCTTCTGCAGGGATAATAAAATTTGCATGATAAATATGGCTTGATGATGCAGATTTTTATAGAATTATCATTTTGTAAGTTCTTTCTTTCAGTGTATATAAATCGAACAAATCAAAGCGAAAACTGGTGCCAAATGAAGTCCAAGAACGTTTGTTGCATAGGATGGTGCTCAATATTGTCACAAAGCGATAAAGCGGTAAACATCAGATTTAACAAGCAACAAGCACCCCGCTACTTTATCAAATTATTTTAATGTTTCCCTTCATATACCTAAGCTATGTATAAAATAAATTAACACCAAAATCTCACGTGCGTTTATTAACTACAAGTACACTTCACACAATAAATAATAGTCTTATAAACGAATGACGAAAGGAAATCATAATTAATAGGAGTATTACCGAGTAATATGCATTACACTTTTATTCGTACAAATTATGGAGGTAACGCGATTCCATTCTAAACTGAAACGTTGTATTTTCTGGTAGATATACTCGATTTCCTCGCCGGACTTATGATTTTAGCATTAATGTTTGTTTCGTTCCTAGATTTCAACACTTTCAGCAGTATTTTGACCGCATGATTTCCACCTCTAATCTTCAGTCCTTTTAATATTTTGGTTATTTTCATTTCTTCGCACCTTCTTATTTATTGAAAAGTTATAATTATATGTACAGTCAGCATCAAATAGTTAGTAGCAGTGAAGTCGCCAAATATATCGTAACACATCCTTACTGCCATACAAATAAACATCTGTACCGATATACTTGGCGACTTCACTGCTACTAACTATTTGATGCTGACTGTACATATATCAGGGATTTCAATGATTTTGTCTAATAATGCAGTTGCAATTTAAGAAATTACCACTAACTACACCGCCGTACGAAAGCACCGTGCCTCTTAACGTAGTGTTATATTCTCTTTGACCGTGCCAATGCAGCCAACTTGAAAAAAAATGTTGGTTCGATATACATTGCTGCTTTTCTATGGAGCAATGCTGCTGTTCGATTCGCCCTAGAGTGTTGCTATATTTTTGTTTGATGTACATTGCTACTGCGTTCGTTGGCTGGCCAGACTATAAATACTATATTCTTGAATAGGCATGGCATAGTTGTATCGTATTATAAGTTCTTTAATTGTGATATTTCAGCTCAAACCATATTTGGGCAAAGTCATAAAAAAAATTAACACTTTCATACAAAATCAATGTGGTTGGGTTGTGAATTACTTATTGCTTGTACCCGCCTAAACAAGGTGTAGTATGAGTATAATTTAGTGGTGATTAAATTGTGTCTAGATGAAGGTAAACGACTTATCCATTGCTAAATAAAACGCTTATCAATGCACACATAGGTTTGTTAATACCTTGTATAATACAGTAAGGGTTAACAATCTAAATGGAGATAACTATACGATCGAGATAACTAAGAATAATTAACTAAGAAACAAAATTATTTATTATTTTTATTACGTAATAAAAAACATTTCTAGACGAAAATCGAATACTGTGAAAGAATTGTAAGTACTTTTTAAATGTTCAATTATCTCCGTGATACTTAGTCATCATTATTGGCCTAAAATTACTGTAAGAAACTTTACCCTCTGGTAATCGGCATCAGTCAGACTTCAAGACTCTCGTTAACAAGTTTGACCATTCCACCCGCATTTCACAATGTTATAACGTTTTATGGAAACGTTATTCAATTCCTCCCCCTCAAGTAAATCATAACATACTATAGACAATCCTAAAGGTAGGATTGTGCTGGGCAACGTCGTAAAAAGTGATACGCAAAAAAGTTTATGACATTGCCCACATTGTGATAGAGATACGATGTTAAAATTTCGTCTGTTTCGTTTCTGAGTTGCATTATATTTACAATTAAAAGTGCATAGCTGTAGGACTTTTCTAGGCTGATATACCACCGAACTTTTTTAGGTCCTTTTGGCCCACCAAAAAACACAGCCGCAATAACAGCCGGCTCAAGCGTGACTGAAGTTAGACACGCGGCATCACATTCCCAGTGTTGCCAACAATATGATTAGTAGGGACACAGAATAACTAATAGTAGGTAGCATACTTTTATTGGGTATATATGGTGCTCGCGAGGAAACCGCATAATTTTAACAGCGTTATCCCGACCTTATTTAGAGACTAAAATGTCAAATAAACTTTTCTGAAATGCATCTTGTTCCGGAGTTATAACCAATTAAAAAAATAAAATATTTTGATTATAACTCAGGACTGAACGCTTTCTTAACGGCAATTTTACCACTATGGAACTCATTATAGGCATCCCTGTTGACAGACATCAAAGTGACAGGAAACACTTTGCTTTAACTTTGATTTTAAGAAAAAAAAGTAGTTTTATTTGTTTTTAGGCATACTTTTGTCATTAACATTTATTTTTAATTTAAGAATATGTTCAGAAAACAAGGAAAAAAAAACAAAAAAAAATTTTTTTTGGCGGCATTGTCCAAAAGTCATATGAAATTTTTTACTTCTTTTGGCCTCAGGAGTACGCCGTTAAAATTATGCGGTTTCCTCGCGAGCACCTTGTATATTGTCGCCTGGTAATTAAATGTTTACCCAACATACAGCAAGTGAACTGAATTGGCTTTCTAAAGTAAGTACCTACCTACATTTAATTTTTCAATGGAATAATATTCTCGAAATCTTCGGATATGCAGATCAAGTTTTTATCTTATTTGGCATTATAATAGTAGATTATAATGAGTTTCTCCATATTCTCTGTTTCTTCTCATATCAAGAATTCATTTATAGGACGATGCTTTGCACTGTAGGTATACTGTAACACTTTTATTTTAAATAGAACCTACCGTTCTGTTAAGATACGAGTATATTATATTTTCACACCACCTGCTCGACAATGCCAAATTATATATCATGCAAACCTCACCGAAAGCAAATCATTATAGCCCTTGGCTTTAGCCGGGTTATAATGTTGTACTAAATCTCATTATAACCCGCTGGTTAATAATGTGAATTCACTTCCCATAGCTCTTATTGTTATGTGCTTAAAGTCTAATTTCGTAAAGTCCGCACGGTGCACAGCCCCGCGACGCCAGCCGGGGCCCGCGCCGCCGCGTCGAGCTGATTTGAAAATCGAATTTATTCGGAAAATCGTGCTGGCCACCTCAATTTTAAATACCTAAAACAAATGCCGCGAGTGTCATAAGACGCTGCAGTATACGGAGTAAAACTGCAAGTTCTATAAAAATAGAAGATAAAATTAGAATAAAATGGACTAATGTATCAAGAATCAATTTTTATGTCTGTCTGTATGTCTGTCCGTCCGTATGTCACAGCCATTTTACTCGGAAACTATACGACGTATCTGAATAAAATTTACACATAAGGTGTATTTTGTATGCCGCTACTCAGTTATGTAGTTAAATTTGAAAAAAAAAATTTTTAGGGGGGGGGCGCTCCATACATGTAACAAAATTTTGATTTTTTATATTTTTGACTAAATATCAACATGTGACACATAATCGATAGGTCTTTAAAAATAACACTGAGGTTTTTTGACCATTTTGTGATTAAGTGAATATTTTCTGAAATAATCGCTTCGAAAGTCAGAAAAATTGTGCCCCCCCCCCCTGTAACTTTTGAACCGTAAGTCCAAAAAATATGAAAAAAATTGAGGAGATGCGCCTTATCATATACTTTCTAGGAAAAATTTTGTTGAACATTATTGGTTTAGCCATTTTTGAGTTATCTCCAAAAAACTTTTTCCATAGGCATCAGATACGACCTTTTGGTATTAGTTTGGTTCTTATTCCATTGAAGGTACGGAATCCTGCTATGTGTGGTCCGACACGCACTTGGCCGGTTTTTACTTTTGATTTACTTTAATAAAAATCCGTTTCTAGTAGCCTTAGCTATTTTATTGTCTCGCAAGAGGTGAGAAAAGTAGAGTATACTCCTCGGGGATAAAGCTGTTTTTGTCACGGGCGCGCTTGAACCCCTCACTGCACTCAGGACTCAGTCTTAATTCCCTCGCTTCGCTAGGGAATTAACTCATAACCCCCTCGCTGCGCTCGGGAGTAAAATCTGGAGTCCTTCGTTACGTTCAGGATTCAATATTGCGCCCGTGACATAAAACAGTGCTTTATCCCCTTGGTGTACAATCTACTATTAAGCAGGTTGGTTGGTATTCACAAAAAATAAAATTTTACAATATTCACTGTCCAAGTGTCGATCTGATCTGCCTCAGTCCCCACTCCGCACATCTCTTCTGTGACCAAAACGTGCCGTGCCCTAATACAGTTTGTGTTGTACCTATTGCTAAGTCACATCAACATATAATACCTAACCGAGCCAGGCGTTCAAAATAAGCTGCACACGCCCTTATTGCTTGTAGTTGCTAGACGGAGTAAAATGGAGAAAAGGCACAGTGAAACCCCCTTAACACAGGCTATCATTCTCGTCGGTTAACGAATGGCCGAATGTTCAGTGCATTCTGCATTTCAGTGGTTAACTAAACTAAGACACCCTGTCCCGCAATATCTCGTCTGTTGTATTTTATTATATTACATAGCAGATAAACGTCAACTCACCTAAAACAAGTTATCAGTTAGATGTGCTATAGTAATATGGGGTTACTAGTTCTTATTTACACTACCTACGACACGACGACGCATGAGGTGGCCAGCGAGGCAACACAGACGCGAGGCGGTGGCGGGCGAGCCCGGGAGGCGTAAGTCACGACACGGCAAAGCACTCAGCACCGCGAGGCTTAAAATAAACTCAAAGCACCCGCAAACCGCTCGCCACTTTTAAATCCTATTAAGGGATATCCTCCATTCATATATATAACGGCCTCCTAGCCCAGTCGGTAGTGACACTGCCTACGAAGCAGGAGGTCCCGGGTTCGAATCCTGGTAAGGGCATTTATTTGTGTGTTTATCACAGATATTTGTACCTGAGTTATGGATGTTTTCTATGTATTTAAGTATTTATCAATATCTATCTATTATATATATCGTCGTCTAGTACCCACAACACAAGCCTTATTGAGATTACTGTGGGACTAGGTCGGTTTGTGTAAATTGTCCTATAATATTTATTTATTTATTTATTATTTGTTATTCATAGACTTTTCTCATCCCTCGATGAACAATGACTTTGTTTTGCATTGGAAGTTTGTTACAAATATGTAATTATAAAAAAATAGGTATGGAACTGTCAGCTGGCTACCTAGACGTCTGTGCATTTCGATGGATTGTTGAATTTGAATAGTTGTTCCGCGATAACATTAGGAAAAAATTTCTGATCTTCGTGAAATTTGGTGAGGTTGTAGCAGAGATAAGTAAGATTTGATAGTTCGTTTATGAGCAGGATCTATCAAGGGGTTATGGACTTAGAAGGCGCAAAATAATCATCATAAGGGTCTGGTTATATTGGTCAACTAGTTTGCAAGGAAATCGCCAGTTCTCAGTTCGAGGCGGACTACCAGTTATAATTAAAATAAAAAATCAGATACGTCTTGTAAGTATCAAGTCAATTATTCGAATATATATATAAAACCCTTGCTTGTCATCAACTGTGGCTGTCAGTGTCACGTCATGATTGGAAGTATTGGTACGCCACTCCGCATGTTGTCTTGACCGCAAAAAATATACTAACAATTGTATTGTAAAGCAAAAGAAACAATACCCATGGCGCTTAATTTTTGAAAAGCTGACTCAGGAAATATACCAAAGTTAGAAAATATCAGAATACTGGAGTCGCATTAAGTCAAAACTATAATTTGGTTGAAATAAGAGAAACCAAAATATGAGACAAGACAAGACGGTTAAGTTGTACGCTTTTATATATTTTAAAGGATTAATATTTGATTATTTCCTATCCTATTCATAAAGAAGGCCCAAAAGATATTCCCAGTAACCCTAGGTCACTCGGTGCTTTTTCAAAAAATTGGAAAATGGGTTAATATTCGCTTAGTTAAATATCTAGAAAACTACAACTTCTTATCGGATGACAGTTCGGGTTTAAACGGAACCATAAAGCTCTAACTCTCTGAACGGAACAAATCAACGGGAGACGCCACCTCAACTCTTATAAACCTTATATGATCATACTTAGATCATATTGGCGTCTTCCTGGATCTGGCTAAAGCCTTCGATACTGTGTCGATACCGATTTTGCTCTGAAATCTTCAAATTTTGGGCATTCATGGAGTTCCACTGTCGTGGTTCGCGAGTTACTTGTCAGGGACAAAGTAACTTGTCAGAGTAGGTTCCTGTAAAAGCCCTACGGAAAATATTAACTCCGGCGTTCCTCAAGGAAGTGTTCTTGGTCCAATTGGTTCACAATATACAGGAATGATGTCCTAAAATCTAACAATTCCTAATTCAGAAATTCTTTGCTATGCGGACGATACAGTTAAACTGCTGGGAGGACACTATAGCTACCTCAGAAAAGGGCATGAAAATAGCAGCAGACTGGTTTCGCTCTAACCCTCCAACCCTGAACTGCAAAAAACTAAATTTCTCTGTTTTCATAAAACCTCAGTGTTGTGTGCAGACCGGATTACCACGTTGAACCAAGCAGCGCTGACCCGCTGTACCATTTACCAGGTCATGTAGGGAGATGAATAATAACGCTTATTTAAAATTGTAAAACATTTGAGCAGTGTAGTTGCAGGTGTTTCCCCGTTGGGAGTTGTTGTAGAAGTGAGGTTGAAGTGAGCAACGAGTACGAGTGCTGGCCTCTTTTATGGGTTTTTTAGCGTGCTCGTACTAGTGGCTGGTATGTGCCGTGTATGTGAGACATTTATTGGCTAATAAGCTTACAGTATTACATGTTTGTAGGAGGGTTAAAATTGATATTTATATAGGACATTTCTTCGTAAATTAGTACAAAATTCTTATAATCTAGACATTTTGCGTATTATGACATGATATCAATAAAATTAGACACAGATAAGACTTAGCAACTAGACATAGAAACACAATATTTATACACGTTATTAACACAAACAAATTGGTATAAACCGAGAAAATGATTGACTTAGATCTAGTTATACACAAACAATGGCAATTTTAAGCTATCTGCGACAATTCTCCCCCACGTGCGTCAGCACAGTCGATTGGTGCAGAGCAGATGAGAATGAGTCTGGAAACCGGGCGGCGAACTTCTCCTGCGCGAGTACGTACAATGGCTACTCTTATGTGGCCATCAGGACCTGGAAAGAGCTGTGCGATCACGCCTCTAGGCCAAGTACCTCGTGGCATCGTGCCGTCGGCTATAATTACTACATCTCCTACGTGTAGTTTCGTCGCGTTCTGGTGTGCACTGGATCGTGGCATCAGGTTTGGACGATATTCTTTCAGCCAGCGTTTCCAGAAGTTGTCAGCTAGTGCTTGAGCTGTTTTCCAGGACGAAAGGCTCATATTTTCGTCGGAGAAGACTCCCAGCGGGGACATAGCGTTCGATCGGCCGATGAGAAAGTGGTTCGGCGTGAGCGCTTCAGCCTCTAAGTCAGGATTCACTGGGGTCAGCGGTCTGGAGTTTACCAGGTGTTCAGCTTCCAGCAATAGCGTATGGAGAACTTCTTCATGGGGTGCTCTGTCTTTTAGCGTGACTTTCAGAGCTGTTTTCACGCTTCCGACTAGACGCTCCCAAGCCCCGCCGGCGGAGGGGTTGCCAGGCGGGATCTTCTTCCAGATCATGCGTCGTTCGGTCATAAATTGTTTGAGACTATCGGGCAGAGAGTTTTTGGCCTCTGATAGCTCGCGTTCTGCGCCGTAAAAGTTTGTGGCGTTATCTGAGTACAGAACGGTGGGTGCGCCGCGTCGAGACATCATTCTTCGTAGCGATAGGATCATAGAGGCTGCCGATAGGGAGGCGGCTAGCTCTAGGTGCACGGCTCTAGTGGTGAGGCACGTGTAAAGGACGCCCCATCGCTTTTCTCGGCGGTGGCCTATGACAATTTGCATAGGACCGAACAAATCTACGGCTGCTGCGGTAAATGGCGGTTGATTCGCCTTGAGCCTCTCTGGCGGTAGGTCGCCTACAGGAACCTTGAGGGTAGCTCCTTTATAGGTCCGACACCATTGGCACTTATTCGTCAGATAACGAATTGTACCGCGCAGTCCGACTATGTAATATCTTTGCTTCAATTCGTTGATCACCGTCGCATGATTTCCGTGGTTGAAAAGTGCGTGGAAATGATGGATCAACAGCTTGGTAAATGCCTCCTTAGCGTGCAAGACAGGTATATGGGCTTCGTCTCTGTCTATTCGGGCATCTAGCACAATTATTCCGTTCTTATCAAGCTTCATAGCAACTCGATGTAATGCAGACTTCCTCGGCAGCGCGCGCCCGGCTTCCATTAGTCGTATCTCTTCGGCATACGACTCATTTTGGCTCCGTTTAATCAGCAGTATCTCCGCTAGACTTATGTGTCTTTTATTCATTTCTGTTTCTGGATTTCTATTGACAGACAATCTGGCTTTGAATACCTCGGCAGCAATCAAAACTCTGGCCGTAGTGCGAACCAGCCTAGTGAACTTCGAGAATCTACATGTCTCGGGCAAGTATGCGAACTTGTTTTGAACGGTATTTACAGAGCAAATCGGTTTTATGACGCGCTCTTCGCACGTTTCTACGACGGGTTCTACTGTTTTCTCGCGCGGCCAATGCTCCTCGGCTTGCCGTATAAAATCAGGCCCTATAAACCACCGGTGGTTAGCTCCGAACTGGGCCGGGACGCCCTTAGTAGCGTCGTCGGCGACGTTTAACGCGCTAGGTACCCAACGCCAATCGGTAGGTTTAGTTGTGTTTTCTATTTCGGCTACTCTATGTGCGACAAAGCTTTTGTACCGACGTGGATCCGACCTTATCCAGGATAACGCTGTCCGAGCGTCGCTCCAGAAATACCTATGTTTGATGACATAATCGGACTCCTTTACTACTGTGTCGGCTAGCCGTGTCGCTAGCACACAACCTTGCAATTCTAACCTAGGAATGCTGACAATACGCAACGGTGCGACTCGCGCCTTGGCGGCTACTAAGGCTGCGGACTTTTGTCCGTCCGGGCCTTCGCTAACTAAGTATATCGCGGCGGCGTATATCTTTTCGCTAGCGTCGCAAAAAACGTGCATGTCGGCCTCTCTATTTCTCGCGGGTACGTATCGCGGTATTTCTAACTCCCTAAGTTGCTGAATATTACTCACGAATGAATTCCACGCGGGTGCGAGCGAGGTGGGTATAACGGTATCCCAGCCTATCCCTGTACGCCAGACTTCCTGCATCAATGCCTTCCCTAAGACAGAGATCGGGCTTACGTAGCCTATGGGATCGAATATCGACATCGCGCTACTCGTCACCTGTCGTTTAGTGGGTAATTTCGTACCGTTGAGCACGTCTTCGGGCGTGTTGCGTAAATTTACGTTAACCCTAACGTGTCGCGTCTATGGTTCCATTTTAAGCCTAATGTGCGCTCGCTTTCGCCTCCCCCGATGAGGGACGTATCCTCTTTGCTAGGAACTACGTCAGAAATTACGTTTGGGTTGTTAGAGGCGAACCCGCGGAGCTCGAACGACGCGCGTAAATTAAGCGCGTAAATTTCGTTTACTATGCGCCTAACGTCGCTCTCACACTGGTCAAAAGCTACGACTAAGTCGTCCATATACGTGCTTTTTATAGTTTTCTCAGCGGCGATCGGAAATTCTTTCGCATGTTCGTATGCGTTTTTGTTTTTGACGTACAATGCCGTCGTCGGCGAAGCCGCGGACCCGAATATCAGTCTTTTCATCCTATATTCTTGCGGTGAGGCTGAGCGGTCCTCCCCCCGCCAAACAAAACGTAACGAATCTCGATCGCGTTCTACAATCTCTATCTGCAGGA
This sequence comes from Pammene aurita, assembly GCA_947086415.1. Taxonomy (NCBI): domain Eukaryota; kingdom Metazoa; phylum Arthropoda; class Insecta; order Lepidoptera; family Tortricidae; genus Pammene; species Pammene aurita. The sequence goes on from OX352289.1 coordinate 24,409,626, forward strand.
ACATTTCTTTAATGTCGGCTATTACCGCGGTCCTGCCTTCCCTAAAACGGACTAACACGCCGAATAAGGATTCTAACAGATCAGGACCCGCTAGAAGAGCACTATTTAGCGACCTACCGTACGCGGTAGCGGCTGCGTCCCAAACTACGCGCATTTTTCCGCGCTGCGGATGAAACGTTGCGAAATGCGCCAAGTACCATGCCCTAGGCGCGTCCTGCGGGGGCGGCGAGTCTACTTTTTCCGCGTAACCTTTGTCTAACAGGTTATTTATGTGCTTAGTATACTCGATTTTCAGAATAGGGTCGCGATCTAACTTATTTTCCAGGCTGTACAGCCGCCGTAACGCGTGCGCTTTATTATTTGGCAATTCTTCGTTATCGGTACGCCATAACAAACCCGCTCGGAACCTATCTTCCCCGGGGATTTTTTCACATGTCGCTTCTAGTAAATCTATTGCTCTTTGATCGGGATCGGCCCGAGGTAACTTTTTAACTACCCCTAGTGACTCGATATCGAAATGTTCCTTCATGAGAGCTAAAGCTTCATCGTCGGCCGTTTGTGGCCCCATGTGGCCTACAAACGCTACGGTTGCCTCCGATGACCTATGCGGTCCGTGCAGTGACCATCCTAGCCGCGTCAAACTAGCTACCGGGAGGTGCGATTTACCGCTGATAATTTGGCGCGTCACTATCAAATGCCAATTATCTTGACCTATAATTATTGAAGGCGCGGCAGAATCGTAACACAGCTCCTCGGCTATGTCGGCTAAATGGTCGCACTGCGCGACTATGTTTTTGGAGACGCCTTGCGCTCCTACGTTCAATCGATTGATGGTAAGCGCTTCCATCATTTCTAGATGCCTACTGCAAAAGCCGCGGATTGCGAATCGCACGTTACAAGAGTTCGGATCGCTCACGCTCCCACCTATACCTTCTATGTCGAGCGTTTCTCCCCGCTCTCGGGGCATTATACGATCGGCTGTTTCGTGTGAAATCAAACTAAGGGCCGCCCCTTCATCTAACAGGGCTAAGGCTTGCGTAGTACCTAGTGGGCCCGTAACCTCTACGGGCATCATTTTCAAAAACGTGGGCGCTATTCTAATCGCGTGAACGTTACTGACTTTTTTGTCTTCCACGGGCGCTTTAGATGCGTTCAAACCGTGTAGTAACCTGTGATGCCCGGCTTCGCACTGTTGCACTCCGCAAGCCACATACCTGCATTTGAAGCGACCACGGTGCGCCGCGCCTAGACATTTATAGCACAGCTTTTCGTTTTTCGCCCAATCCCAACGTTCGGATACCGATGCATTCAAAAATTTAGTACACGCTTCCACTTTGTGTTCATGATTATGACATATTAAACACTTATCACGTGACGTAAATCGTGCTGGTACCGAATGTTGTTTGGGCTTGGTCCCCGTATACGCGGGCCTTTTAGCCTCGCGGGGCTTCGTTTGAGCTACCGTCGGCGACCTATACTCCCCCGTGTGAGCTCTATCTACTCTATTTCGCGGGCGAGTGCTCTGGTAGCTGTCGTTGGAGTCGCTCGAATAGTCGCGGGAGAACACGGGGGCGGGAGTACGGGTGGGGGCGGTATGACGCCCTGACCTATTGTCCAGCTCAAAGGAAACCGTGTTCACGGCATTTTTCGGCTTCGGACCTCGATGACGACTCGTTCTTTTAGCCGCGGAACTAATTTCTAGCAGAAATTCTGATATCGCGACTAAATCGGGCGAGTTCAAATTAGCTTGTTTGAACTTGCCCCATTCGTACCTAACAATAAGGTTCAACTTATCGACGATCTTGTTGACTAGCTCTGGCGCGTACAAGTATTTTTCTTGCTTTAATGATTTTATTGTCGCTACTGCATTTGCGACGTGCGCGGCAAAAGACACGATATTACTGTTATCTTCGGCTAGGCGCGGCATGCGTTTAACATTATGTAGCTCAGTCAACACGATCTCTTCAGGGTCCCCGAACTGCCTCTCTAAGGCCTCCATTATCTCGTATGGATCCTGGACGGTATACATTATGGATTTCACCGCGGTACGCGCTTCACCTTTCAACGCGCGCCTAATTCGACTGACGTTATGTACGTAACTAAACATGGGCGCGGTATCGTTAAATTCGGCACGGAATGTGATCCATTCTGTGATATTACCGTCGAAAGCGGGTAATTCGGGTGGCCTATGCATAATGGGCGCATACTGACTAGACACATCTCGCGGCGGGCGATGAGTACTCATATGCGGCTCGCGGGGCGCGGGGGCGCTGGGCGCCGGCGCGCTAGAGGCGAAATTACGTATTGTGTGTAACGCGGACGCTTCATTTTTAGTTACGTAATTGCTCTGATCTAGCTGGGACTGTCGTTCTACCCAATTCCTCACGCGTTGCTCGTCTTTTTCGACAAGAGGTTCGGACTTACCGCTAACAGATTGCGCCTCATGCTGGGCAATCTGTAGCCTTAACTTGGCAGTTTCCGTCTCTTTATTAGCAACGGCGAGGGCGGCTTTATGAACCTCGAGTTCCGCTAGCAACAGAGCTAACTTTTCGTCGCACTTTTCACTATACACACTTCGATTTTCGCGCACTTTTTTACTACCGCGGTCGCCGCACTGCGAAAAGCGGTCTTTTTCCCCGGCGGACGTGTTAGGTTTACACAATGTCCCCGGTGGACTTTTAACTAACGTCTTTTCCGCGTCGTCTTCCGATATTTCCGAATAAGCGGGCGCCGGCGCTCTTGCCGGCGGCGGCTGTAGACGCGGTTCGACACTAGGACCATCGCCAAGAGTGCTGGTGGTGCCTTTGTCCCATGTATTGGTATCGCCGGAGGTTGTTTCACCAGACGGCGGGGTAACGGCTCTGGAGGGTTGTCCCTTGTGTGAGCGAAGAGACATCTTGAGCGTATGATCGGACATCTTCTTCTTTCTTCTTGCTTCTTGACGCACGTGGGGTTCCCTAACCTTACCTACCTAAAACCTAATGGCTGACACTGCCTAGTGCAGTGAAAGCGGCCCTACGTTCACTTTACTTACTCGTGGGCGTTAATCCCTGATGCACTGAATCTCGCGCAAAGGCTAAGTGCAAGTGCCAGAGCGTCCGAAAGCAGTGTGAAGACGTCAACCATGTGACGTTGCAACGAAAGTTGCCAGGACACGAACGTGGAGTATGGCCTCTACACGAGCGGTCCGTCCAGCAAGCTGGTAAATAGCACAGGGCTCTTCCGCGAAAGCGGGCAGGTGTATCAGCGGTTAGGCCGGACACCGTATGAAGATTCTGAGCGAAATTAATCCAGCTCAGCGCGTACTTGTTTCTTTCTTCAATTGGCCGCAGTTTTCTGATATCCGGAGCTCGAAGGACCAGCTGTTGTGTGCAGACCGGATTACCACGTTGAACCAAGCAGCGCTGACCCGCTGTACCATTTACCAGGTCATGTAGGGAGATGAATAATAACGCTTATTTAAAATTGTAAAACATTTGAGCAGTGTAGTTGCAGGTGTTTCCCCGTTGGGAGTTGTTGTAGAAGTGAGGTTGAAGTGAGCAACGAGTACGAGTGCTGGCCTCTTTTATGGGTTTTTTAGCGTGCTCGTACTAGTGGCTGGTATGTGCCGTGTATGTGAGACATTTATTGGCTAATAAGCTTACAGTATTACATGTTTGTAGGAGGGTTAAAATTGATATTTATATAGGACATTTCTTAGTAAATTAGTACAAAATTCTTATAATCTAGACATTTTGCGTATTATGACATGATATCAATAAAATTAGACACAGATAAGACTTAGCAACTAGACATAGAAACACAATATTTATACACGTTATTAACACAAACAAATTGGTATAAACCGAGAAAATGATTGACTTAGATCTAGTTATACACAAACAATGGCAATTTTAAGCTATCTGCGACACTCAGTTTCGAAACCTCTTTTCACTCCCATCATAAAAATCCAAAAATCCAATCATACACAGACTTCCCTACTACTAACTCATGTAACTGTAATTCCATTCAGAATGCTAATGTTATAAAATATCTTGGTCTTTTAGTAGATGAAAACCTAAACTTCAAACACCACATTCACACACTCTCTGCCAGAATTATAAAGTCCATGTTTATTTTTATAAAATTTCTCCACTCAGCCGATGTTTCAGTACCTACTAAAAATGGTTTAGGTCGCACTCTGTCAGTCTGTAATCAGTTACTACATGAACTGCATCACAGTCTGGGGAAGTGCGGCAAAAACTACTGTGCTGGAAATCGAAAGGGCTCAACGCTCAGTTTTAAAATTGATGCTCCAAAAATGCGTTTCGATTTGCAACTGCTGACCTATATGCTGCTCACGTCTTAAGGCGCTAGGCGCTGAATGTGGCCGAAAACTGTTACTTTCTAAGGGATATATCTCAATAACGAGTCATTCAAAAAATTTGAAAAAAATATATGTTAATTACCATTTCATGTACAACATTTTCAACGTTTGAATAACTCGTGTAACGTATAGTTTCTCCGTTATTTAAATGTAACGAAATGTCGTTTTACGGTTAATTTTGCTTATATCTACTGAACGGCGTATTCGATTTAAAATATTGTTGAACTAAAAAATGTGTACTACAGAACACTACAAACTCAACGTAGGATATTTAAATTGATTAAATTTTCTTAAACAACTTGATCATAATTCCACATTTCGTGCGTTGGTAGCTCGAAAACGGCGTTGCTGGCAGTCGTGAGCTAGCTTTGAGACGAGGAGGCTGTGTCGCTCGTCGCTCCGTGCTTCCCTTGTACTACATATACTTATGATTGGCCCGTGAGCAATAATATCGGACTTACTGTGCCTAAAGACTAAATAACTGCAGAGGGTTCATGCGATGCGGACATAACGTGTCTGCCCGGAATCTATAAAGTATAGACGTTTTATCTTTTAAGATAATGTTCCCGTATGCATGTTTATGTACGTTCGTATAAAAAGTGTATTTTATTTAGATTATAATCAAGTAAAAAACAAATAAAATAAAAATGGAGGAAAAAACAAAAATCATGAATCTCATAATGCTCTGAAAACAAATTTGGTCATGTAAGTAAACTACAATTATTATGTTTTAGTAGACTAATGCATCACGCAAAATAGGCGTTAGTCGTCGAGTTGTGGAAATCTGCTAGTACTGCAATACAATAGACTAATAATCAATTTAATAAAAACTCCGAAGCACCGAATTTATTTAAACATATTTATTTAAGAATACCGTGTTCTAGACGAATGTAATATGCGGTTTTTTTTTAAAGATTAAACACAATTTTTAATGTTATACTTTATACTAATTTATCAAATCAAGAAATAGCGAAGTAAACTGCATATAAACCGGCCAAGAGAATGTCGGGCTATGCTCAGTGTAAGGATCCGTAGTTGCCGGCCTGTTACAATACATCCATTCAAAAGGTAGTTTATAAAGATGTTTTGTGGCACTTACGTTATTTTACTATCGGCATCACCCAAAAACGGCTCAACCGATTTTATTCCATATAGTTTTTTTTCGAAGCTATTATTTACGAAAGTATTCGTTTTATCCAAAAGTTGTTTAAGGCTTATTCTTCTTGAAAGACCTATCCAACAATGTGTTTCAGATACTTATTGTTTTACCACTTTGTAGGCGTAATTAAAACACATACCCATACCAAATTTCAGTGTACTAACTATCACTGAGCAAAGCCTGATGAGATTCTAATAAAAAAACCGGCCAAGTGCGAGTCGGACTCGCGCACCGAGGGTTCCGTACAAACCTATAACAAGCAAAAGTTGTAGTACGTTTATTACTAACTTCAATTTAATACCTCTACGCGTTTACGAGGAAAAAGGTAGTAAGTTTAAAATTTAACAAAATATATTTTAATGAAAATGTCTACTTTTCGTAATTTTTCCTTTGTCTGTGCTATATGAAGTTTCTTCGTGCCAAGTTTCAAGTTTCTGAGTTTACGGGAAGTACCCTTTAGGTTTTGAGTTTCTTGACATTACTCAGATTCAAAATATGCGACTTAAATTGCTAATTATTTTGATTGCGTTGACATAAAAGTTTGGTTTTGCTACATCTGAAAGGTCCTATAGCCCTGAGTATTTGACATGAATTTCAATTTAATACCTCCACGCGTTTACGAGGAAAAAGGTAGAAAGTTTAAAATTTAAAAAAATATTGATTTTACTAAAAAATTCTACTTTTTGTAGTTCTAATTTTTCCATTGTCTATGCTCTATGACGTTGCTTCGTGCCAAATTTCAAGTTTCTGAGTTCACGGGAAGTACCCCGTAGGTTTTGCGAGTGCCGAAAAACTAAAATTTGCAGCATAAACGACTCTATCTTTGATTGCGTTGGCTTTTAGATTTGATTTTTTCACAGCTCCAAGGGACAATAGACCCGAGTATTTGATATAAATTTCAGCTTGATACCTCCACGTATTCCTGAGAAAAATGGTCTTGACAGATAGACAGACAGCCAGACAGACAGACAGACGGACAACAAAGTGATCCTATAAGGGTTCCGTTTTTTCCTTTCGAGGTACGGAACCCTAAAAATTTCTGATATTTAAGAGTTCAATGTATGTAAGAATAGAGGAAAAAAAGCTTTTTTTTTATACCACGACGCTGGCAAACAAGCATACGACCCACCTGATGGAAAGCAGTTATAAAGCCTATGGATGCCTGCAACCCCAGAAGATTCACATGCGCATTGACTACCCTAAAAAAAACTTTACTATGTCGGTGAAATAAATACAAATTTTATATTAATTATCAACACAAAGTAAATAAATAAATTACTAGTAAGGGTTAATACTACCTATCAAATATCTTTAAAGGACCGGCCAAGTTTGTATCGGACCACGCATATTGTAGGGTTCCGTAGAAAGTAGTTTCTTGGAGATAACTGAAAAACGGATAAACCGATAATATGTGAAATAATTATCGTAGAAATTAAGTACTAAGCCTTCTTGGTTTTTTTCATATTTTTTAGACTTAGGGATTAAAAGTTAGATTAAGAGTTAGATTTAGACTTTCGAACAAATATTTCTGAAAATATTGACTTAATAAAACAGTTTTAAAAATCCTCTATATATGTAAAATATTTTTAAAACCGTATCGTACAACATGTTCATATTTACAAAAAATATATTTTTGACATTTAGTTTGGCATATGTATGTATGGCATTAAGTTTTTTTAGCAATTTAGCCAGAAAACTAAGTAGCGGCACATTGAAAACACCTCTAGATAAAATTTCAGTAATATATGTTTTATAATAAAAATGGCTTTGACATACGGAGGACAGACGGACGTTTTTGCCATTTTGGCTATGGAACCCTAAGAAGTGTTTGCGCTGTGTTATATTTTAAAGATCTAAATTTAATGGGCTTACAGCTCTCATGACAATTGTATGACGATTTCGTGCACAAATACCGCTCCTTACATGTGCATTTTTACTATACGCAACTCGCGACAGGCTTAGTTTTGTTAATTTATCGTAATTAAGTGAATTTTTACGGATAATATTTAAAATCGCAACAAAATAATTTTTAAGAAAAAAAAACCGACTTCAATGGGGGTAGCCGGTGAAGGATTATTGTAGATGGTGCACTTAGATTCCATACAATGAAATAACTTGCTTAAAAAACGCAGCGGAGAGGACAAATCGCCAAACGTGAACTATGCGTCGTTGAAGAGTTCCGTTCTGATTATCATCAGCAGTTCCACTTCATCAAATGTCACTCTTTTGAATGAAAATGCTTGATTTGTTGATAAAAATACAAAAGTCACTTTATGTATGCCTTTCAGATTTGAGGAATTCCCTCGATTCCTCGTGGAACTCATCATTAGAACTTGAGCTTGACGAAAATTGGTCCTGACAATCTAACTTGCTTAACAAACATAGCGAAGAGGAAGAATCGCCAAACATTGAACTATGCGTCGTTGAAGAGTTCCGTTCTGTTCATCATCAGCAGTTCCACTTCATCAAATGTCACTCTTTTGAATGAAAATGCTTGATTTGTTGATAAAAATACAAAAATCACTATGTGTAAGCCCTTAAGATTTGAGGAGTTCCCTCGATTCTTCATGGATCCCATCATCAGAACTTGAGCTTGACGAACATTTGTTCTGACAATTAAACTTGCTAAACAAACACAGCGAAGAGGACGAATCGCCAAACGTGAACTATGCGTCGTTGAAGAGTTCCGTTCTGATCATCATCAGCAGTTCTACTTCATCAAATGTCACTGTTTTGAATGAAAATGATGGTTTTATTGATAAAAATATAAAAATCACTATATGTATACCTTTAAGATTTGAGGAGTTCCCTCGATTCCTCATGGATCCCATCATCAGAACTGCGTTTTGACAAAAACGGGACCAATCTGTATAACATAATCTAATCATCATAATCTAGTAATCATAATGTAATCTGTATCTGTCTGGGACTTACAATAAAAAAAAGAATTTTCAAAATCGGTTAAGACATGACGGAGTTATGGAGTAACAAACATAAAAAAAAAAAACAAAAAAAAAAAAAAACATACACGCCGAATTGAGAACCTCCTCTTTTCAAATCTTGAAGTCGGTTAAAAACAACCATCTATTAAGCTCACTTGCACAGCAAAAAAAATCCAAATTCACATGAAAACACCGCTTTGATGTGTATTCAGTTTTTTTTTGCTGTAATAGTCAGTATTTTTTTATTTTTTCTGCTATGCGGAATATTTTTAACCATATTTCGTAAATTCGTAAATATTTTGCCGCGCACTGTACTTTAAATTCAAAATCTAGGTTTTTATTTTTTTACATAAAAGTCTACTAATCGAGATCGTTATTATTTATCTTATTTAATAGGTAAGTAGCATTCCTAAAAATGTCACCGTAGTACTTAATCACAGTATTCAAATCACAAAACATCCGCAAAAGGATTATAATTATTATAAAGCTGCCCGCGCGCCTCTGAGTAAAGTCATATTCTTTGAACATTGTTGCGGTGCATCGCGGTGGATTTACGCACGATCGAAATGAGAGGAGTACGAGTACGCGGGTGGCGCGCGTAGAGAGCGCCCAAACGCTCAAGGACACTCCGGCGACAATCGTCTTAACCGGTAGTACTATTAGTTATTCTGTGTCTTAACAGCCCGTCCGCATTTTCAACCTACCGATTGCAGAAGTTCGTTCGGCCTTTGGGAAACGTTTTGGGGATCGCATCAAAGTAGGTCTAAAGCTCTATGACAAGGTACATACAACGCTATGCTTAACATTGTAACCTTTTTACGACTGCACCACCACTGAAGCAAAGAAACTCATATTTCAATTTCTTAGTTTGCTTAATTTTGCTGAGACAGAAGATATTTTATTACCTTTATGTTTGACTGTCATGGTCAAATATATCAATATCTAAACAACTATTACCTATATAGTTAAAAATGTGATTTTTTTGTATTTTATTTGATTGTGTAAATTAGTTCTTAAGTTTAACAGTAACTGGTATACCGCGATACAGCCGAGTGCGTAGGCCCCGGACACATCCTGTAATTTGTTATTTTTGTTACATTTGGATTAATTTTTGTGTGTAATACTTACTTTTTCACAAGTGCAGTTTTTGTTTACAATTTTCTGTTTACAATTTACATGTGTGACAACTGTCGTAGCGTATGGTATGACATTAAGTTTATTTTATTTTATTTTTAATTTATATATAACATTTACTTTTCATTACCGTAACCGTAATATTTTAAGAATGTTTACCAAAGTTTTACAAGGAGGTTTTATAAGGAGTAAGGTCAAACAAAGAACATTCATATTTTTGCGAAAATATTTTATATTTATATTTTTAATTTTTTTTATTTATATTTTTACTAAAATTGATCGATAAACCTAGACCTCGAAATGGTTTTGGAAATATACCTTTTGTATGAAGTTATTATTAAAAACTGGAGTTTTCTCTTCGGCCACTATGTGAGGCCGAAAGAGAGCGTAATAGAGGGAGCTCCGTCTCGTTTTGACTAAGGACGTAATGACGTCATCAGACTATAATGCCAATATGACAGTCAAAATGTCAATTTTGTAACGAGTGCTAGTGAAAAACCGCCCCATCGCGCCGCCCCTTATATTATGCTCTCTATCGGACCGTTTTTTCTAGGCACCTATGAATAGCGTAAGCGCCATTTTAGGTCTGTGCCTATGAACAACTGTTCTGTTCGGTAACTATTATTAGTTCAACTGTGGTTAGGGATAGAGTAAAAGTAATGTCCGGTTCTCTACTGGTCCGTCGTCAGTTAGTTTAGTAATAGACATAGATGTATTTTGTCAAGGGCTCAAGTAGGCTCAAGCACAGATATCAGAGAAAAGCAGATCTGAAATTATAAGTTGAACTTTTCTATATTCCCGATCTGCTCTCACTAATGTACTTATCAGTAAGTAAGAAAAAGATAGCCACCATGCTATCTGACAGGTCTTCAGCTGTCATTGTCTCAGCCTTTCATGACTTCGTGACGAGATTTAGTGCAGTGAATGATATTTTTTTACTAAATATCGACATCGATATTTACTGTTGATATCCGTAACAGGTATTCCAATGTTATAAAAAAATTACAAGTGCGTGTCGGACCACGCATTATGGAGGGTTCCGTACCCACTATCGAAAAAAATATATCAAAAACTTGTATCTGCCTATGAAAGAAGTTTTCGGAGATAACTTTCTTCAACAGAATTTTCGTAAAAAAAAATACCACGATATATATTCTCAATTTTTTTTAAACATCGTGAGGAAACCGGGCCTAATCCTAATAAAGCCTAGTTTCCTCTCTGGGTTGGAAAGTCTGAGTTTCTTATACTTGTGCTATAAGACATTTTGATTCCCTTAAGTGTGTCAAAGTATGACATAAATATATTTTTATTGCGTTAACTCAGATAGGTATATGAAAACAAGGTCATATCAATTTCGTCTCGTTCTATCTTATAGCGTCGTACTACTTTGCCGTCCGCTGCGCTGAAGCATGCAGAATTGTAGATGGTCGACCGAGCGCGGCGGTCGGCATCATGTTCCTACGTCTGGCACAGCCTCATAGGAGATTATCTGTGGTCGCAAAATAAATAAAACCGATATAAAACATTGCAGTTTCTACAGAAAGGGCACAATCTGTCAGATTGCGACGTGTAATAAAAGTTAAGGGAGGGATGGAGAGAGACAGGGTACATGACAAAGTGGGGCCAAGAAATTGCAAATATTGCGTTGTCTAACACCGGTTTAAACAAGCGCTTTCTCAACTTACCTCGAGAGGCCACTGAAATATTGTAGGTATTGCATTTGCCAACAATATTTATCCATTGTAAGTAGTAAAAAAAAGGTCATTTATAAAATGTTTCGAGCAAATCCTTTGATGTTTGTTCGGCGTCTAATTATTGAGCCCTACGGCGTCAATCCATTTTTGACGCAATATATTATATTCCGGAAATCTGAACAATTGACAATTAATTATGTAAACAATAATTTAATATAATAATATTTTGTGTTTGCCTATATAAATATTTCATATCGATAAAATATCGACATAATTATTTTCATTTTGTTACAACACTAGCATTGTTTACAAAAATTGAATTTTACCAATAAATTTCAATAAAATCAACTTGGAACTACGCAAAAGGTTCTTATTCTATAATATCCAGCATGTGCAGTTATCCGAGACTATTGTATTACATAATCTGTTTGATATTTTTGAAATAAAAACAATAGTTTCTTACCGATGAAAACTGGTATTTTTTCCGGACTTCTTCGCTGATTTGAACCACCTCCGGCGGAATGGAACTATGCACGACATTTCTGCCTACATATAAATAATGAATATTCAATTTATACAGCTTAATTTTCAGAAATAGCACGATAACTTGCAAGAAACCGTCTTTTGCTACAATTTTGTGTTTGACGTCTAGGTTAATTTGACAGCTTGGTTAAGTTTTAAATCGAGACAATTCGTTAACAGCCGAAAAAGGTCGTACTATCTGTCCCATTCTAACTCATCTTGGTTAACCATAAATAACCAAAGAGACAACTATATGAAAAAACGTCTGGCTTATTACTTCTGATCTGTTCTTTGAGATATCTGTGGGCTCCATAGATATAAAATGGCGCTTGTCGCTTAAAGATAAACGAAGTGCGCAAAAGAGAAACCAACACGTAATGAACATTCCACGAGTGCAAAAGAGACACACGATCCTTTTGAAGGAGTGACAGCTTTTGAATTTGGGTAGTCAGCTTACGTACCCACGTCGTGACAGCTCATATTTTAGCGTGGAAAATATAAAACAATCGTGAATAAAATAACTTGGGATGAAAAAGGAGAAACATGGTGTCGTGTTGTGTTCCAGATTGGACTATTAATCATAGGAAAAACCCAAGTAATTACTCATTTCACAGGTTTACATGATATTCCGATCGATGTCTTTGAAACAATATTTTGTCATATTAGCAAAATAAATCGTGTAAGTATTTACTAGATACTATTAATTATTAGTGTTTCGTATACTGTGTGCTAATATTTTATCATAATAGTTAATATTCATGATTATTTTGTGTAAAAACCGAAACATTTATTCTACGCTAGGGATTGACAAAACGTTTTAGGGACTTATATCGATAACTGTTCGATATGAAAATTATAATTATTGCTTCAAAAAAATCCAATGAATAAATTAATATTATATTCACATTACGCCATTACGTAAGACGATTAAATTAGAACCTTATTATATCCGGTTTTAAACGGGTATTTTTATTATTAAAGATTTTTTTACCTTGCAGTATTATTTAATTCAAATATGGCGCTCAACACATTTAGCGGAATTCGCTACCATAGTCAAAAAGCAGCGGAAAACGGAAATCGGGCTGAATATTGTATATGGGCTCCATACAAAAATTCAGCTCCCGTAAAGAAATTTCCAACTTTTATGCTGCGGCTGATTTTTATTTATGATAGCTGGATTCCGCTCAAGTGTGTGCCGCGCCTAAAAGCGACTAGTCAAACGATTAGAACGAGATAAAAATATAGTTGGAATGAGAGGTCAGCTGTCAAAATGGTCATGCGATCAATCGAATGCGCTTTCGACCGGCGACTTCAAATTCCGTTTTCCGTTGTATGAAATATTTGAAATTATTTTAGGAAATAATCTTGTTCACTTAATATTTTTAATTTAATAATAGATAATTTTGTTTATTTAAATTTTTTTAATACTAAAGAATATATTATTTGCTTAGAAAAAGCATACTAGTTATTAACTATTTAATTAGGTAATGTAATAATATTAGTCGAACGTCGGTCTGTAGTGTGAGAGAGCCAACTGGCGGAAAAATATTCGGAGGGCCGACCGAATGAGAAGAGGCACGGAGAACGAAGAATAATATTAGTCGAAAATGTGCGTGAAATTAAACGTCAAGTTGGTCGTGGGGATGTCAACTGACGTCATAGTGTAAACAGCTATTAGACATGGCAATTTGTAGGGCCCAACCTGTTGTGTACCCTGCCTCTCCCTCACCCTCCTTCAGATCCCTACGGGCCCTACCTCCTATTACACCTCCCAACACAACAGGTTGGGCCCTACAAATTGCCATGTCTAATAGCCGTTTTACTACTTTGACTAAGGTAGAATCTATAATTCAGCGGAGTGATTTGACAGAACTTTACATACATTTGACAACCGCTTTGTATGCAGAGAGCTGTCAAATCACTCCACTGAATTATTAATTCTACCTTAGTCGCTTACGTCTGTAGAGGCCTTTAGAACGTATCGATAAGAAAGTCAAATACCGATAGATAATTAACCTGTTGTATTTGGCATCACTATTTTACGCTCACATAGACAATTTAGACACATACATGGATTTCATTTTTTTGCCACACTTTTGATCGTTGACAAGCATTCTTTGTCATCCCATTTCTCTGGTGGGCTCAAGGGTGTGCATCTCTGTCAAAAAATTGTGTTTGACAACCACTAATACGTTTGCGAAGAAGGGACAACATGATTCGTGACCTCACAGAGGGACCTCTGTATAGTCAATGTTACATTGACAATGTATATTATTTACTCGGTGCTTTTGTATTGAAATTATGACCTGGATTTAAGTCGGTTTCATTTAATATTTACTTACTAATTTTTACATTATATTGCATTGAAAAACTAATTAAAGCAAATAAATGGCACACCAATATGTATTTGTCAATAAAAATAAAAAAGTATATGTCAAAATCAAAAGTCGTTGATGGTAAATAAGGCAGATGTTTACTTAAATTTTATACATTCTATGAAATATTTTGGAACAGGTTTAGTTTTTCGTATTATTTACTACTTACGTTATCACTCGTTAAGAAATAAGTATATGTTTATGAGAAACTAAAGATGGCAGGTGAGTAAATAGTATTAACCAAGATTTTAGGATATTTATGATATGAACAGTGATCGGCATTTTTGGATGCCACACCGCGGGATATCACGTAGAAATGTAACATGGATACGCTAGGATATGGACGCATGTAGTACCGATTAAATTTCTCGAATAGAGTGCACTTAAGGTGTATGTACATATGTAATATGTTTATAAATATAACTGCTGCTAAAAATGTGACTGCTACATAATGAAGGGCATTAAGATACGAGTGTGTTTTTAAGAAACGAACGAAGTGAGTTTCATAATAAAGAGTGCACTTAAGGTGTATGTACATATGTAATATGTTTATAAATATAACTGCTGCTAAAAATGTGACTGCTACATAATGAAGGGCATTAAGATACGAGTGTGTTTTTAAGAAACGAACGAAGTGAGTTTCATAATAATATCACACGGGTGTTTTCATGCCTAATTAAGTAATTATGTACAACTTTACATACACTGCTTTATCTACACACATATTATAAATTCTCAATGACGTGATCGGGAACCATTAGATTGACCGCCAGCGCCATTGCGTGGTCGGGGAGGAGGGCTAGATTTTCATTACTGTAGTGTGGAACGTTCAAGAGAAACAACTTGGTATATGCGTATAATCCTAAGTAATGTGCATACATACTATGCCCTATATACTATGGTTAATATGCATATGTGTTGGTGAGGTGTACGTATAGTAGGTACACTGCACACTAGATTACGATCGATGTCGCAGTTATTTTTTATACATTATTACGACACTGGCACAGATATATACCTGCTGATGTAACATTACTGGTTGCAATAATGGTGGTTATTATTTACGGTTTCCGAACGCAGAATAGTTTATTTATGATATGGGTGTAGATAAATAAATCAAAAGCAGTGTTGAGGTCATTCACCCCGAGTGGCATACAAAAGGCCGATCTCTGGTCATGACGTTATCAATTATCTCTAGGGACTACGTCTAGCCGTACAGCTACGTTGTACTATACTATAGTATATATAATGTCTACTGCATAGACATATGAAATAAGTAGACGTAACGCCGTGAAGACAAAACTGTGATTCCATAATAAGCCGATTTCTTCCTGTTTACGCGCGACATGCACACATTAACAACTTGTGGTCATACGGTTGGTTCAAACGTCACAAGTGAAGTGAGTGTATGTCCACGAGGCCGCGGCTTATTATGGAATCACAATATTATCTTCGTGGGATTATGTCTCCTTATAGTCCTTATTTCATATGTCTATGGTCTACCTCGTAAGGCCCAATTTATTTTTAGGGCAAGTGAATTACTGACCGAGTCCGAGTCGAGTTGTCCTAAATATCGGACATTAGATATACTACGTTTTTTTTTGAGATTAGAAAAATGTTGACAGAACGATGTACAGGGTTCTTTATTAGGCACGAGAAATGTAACAACTGTCAAAGTGCTTACGCCGTCATTAAACATACTTAAATATATTTGTATTTATAGTAAAGCCATGCCTTCGTATTTGTAAATGTTATATTGAGTATTTAACAATATTTTGGTAGTTGTTATATGCACTAAATATTTTATTTTTTATCATTGTTAATGTTCTTGTGAATGTTGCACACTAAAATACCTAGAGAAGAAGAGGTTCGCCACGGATGGTTCGAATTTTAAATAGTTTCTCGCGTCATCTGTCATTAGTATCTCTCAGCCATACCTGAATAGTTTTTAATGTTAAAATTGTGATTCTTATCTAAGTAAAGGTATTTGCTTCAGCAATAAGGGCAGGTCCGAGTGGCATACAACAAGAAAAGCCACCTCGCAGTCCACCAAATCTTTTAGCATCACCTAAGACAATTGCTTTATTATTTAGTGAATACTGATGACAAAAACTGGATCTTAAGTTTTGGTTTTAGAACGTACGTGCGTCACTGTCAGGTCAGTTTTTCATTTTTCACGTGTCTCTAACGTTGGCATACAAAATCTAAAACGAAATTGTGTTTTTATTGTTGTGTTGGATTATTTAATCTGCAAATTGTTATTATTTATTCACAAACGTGAACTTTCAGTGTGTTTAAATTGAACATTTAGAACAGGTTGGCAACTACTGTTTCTATGTTTACTCATTTTCTAATCTCAAAAAAAACGAAGTACTTATAGGTATATTGTGATTTTTTGCTTCCGGAAAATGGTCTCATTGTATTATTTATTTGTTTAAACTTTATTGCACAATAAAAAAAAACTACAGTAGGAGAACTTAATGCCGAAAGGAATTCTTTACCAGTTAACCGTCAGGCCAAACAATATTAAAAGAAATAGGTGCGGGAAATTATTACAAGTATGGGAAATTTTAAACTTAATATAGCTTCTAATTCTAAATCTTTGAATTATAATCTAATTCTTTAATACATAACTTTAATACATTCCACTTATGTCAGATACCACTTAGGTCAGATTTTATTTTTTCATATAACAATATTCGAGAAATTCCGTATAGGTCAGAAAATCAAAACTGCTGACGTAAGTGGAATGTTTTAATCCCAATTTCGTCAGGTCCAGTTAGGCCAGAAGTTTTTATTCCACTTATGTCAGTTTTCAGTTAGGACATTTTTTCTATATGCCACATACGACAGTCTCCAGTTAGGACAGATATTTTTTATTCCAGTTACGTCTGATTACAGTTAGAGAATCACATTTGCGTATCCCCCAATTATCAGCCATGAAAGTGGTCTACCACTTTCGAGTGACTATTACTTGACATATAAAGTCGATAGTAGTCGACCACATTTTGTGGCTGACTGTACATAAAGTCGTCAGTTTATAGGTAAAACTTATTATTATTTATGTTTATCGTATGACTTGTAATTTATTAGGTACGTTGAGAACTTCTTTAGATATTGATGATTTTCTTCATGGCAGTCATAACTGGACTCCAGTTATGACAGCATGCTGACTTGCCTGGACTCCAATAATGACAGCATGCTGACCTGACTGCAGTCTGACAGTTGGACTCCGTTATATCTACAAATACGGTTTCGATCTTGGATGAATGAAAATGCCCAAGTCACCATATACGACATTATAATGTTTACCGACTTAAGGTGCGACCACACCGCTGCTTATAAAACGGTGACGCTACGGAATCGCAGTGACGCATCGTATCCACACCGTTTTAATCGTATGCTCCCCACACCGCGCTGCTTAAACTTACAGTGAACCTTCAGAACCTTGAACGTAAACAGCAACATAACTTTTCCCATATTCGAAAATACCAATGAGAAATGACCGCAACTGGTTCATTTACCCTATTATTTCAACACGTATGAAGTGCAAGACTGTCAATGTGTAGTTTTTAATTAAATATAACGGTTTGCATTAAAGTAATCCTTGAATATTATCATCTGTACATGAATTTCTCGTCGTTCCAAGTTATTAACATCGATACTTTGAGGAGGCTGACCAGAAAAACTGCCAGGCATCAGCAGGCAACCCTATATATTCGTGAATGGCACGCCTAGGGCTATCGATCTGCATCAATTTCATCTTGCCACCTGATGAGGTAAATTACCCCATTTTTTGGCCTTATAAAACATGGCTGACCTTGAAATCTGCCAGGTTTTTGGCTGGCAACCTATGCGGGATCGGATCACCAAAAGTATCTCTTTCGATTGGTAAACGTTTCGATCTGCCACCTTATGATGTAATATTTGGTAAAAAAAGTGGTATGAGAATGAAAAAAAAACTATGTTCTTCCAGGCTATGCCATGGCAACCTACTATAATCGAGTTTGCCTAAGTATTATCTATTGCTGTAGTATATGTTTGATTTGCCACCGTGTGAGGTAAGGTTTTATGCAATGGGAGCTTAGACTAGTAGTGGTTAGGGATTTTGTCAAATTCCTAAACAAATCTAGCGGGTCGCGTTTATTGACCGATTTTGTCTTCCCATTAAACAGGGAATTTTCTAGGGAAATGATGATATAGAGTCTCCATTTTAACATCCTGCGTGATTTGATCATATCCCTCAGAGATTTGTTCAAATCTCTGTGTGTGTGTGTGTGTGTGTGTGTGTGTGTGTGTGTGTGTGTGTGTGTGTGTGTGTGTGTGTGTGTGTGTGTGTGTGTGTGTGTGTGTGTGTGTGTGTGTGTGTGTGTGTGTATCAGTTGTTAATTAATTTATGTATCTTCCTAACTGCTACTAGACTGTCATGAGTTCTAGCTATGAGATTTTTCTCATAGCTAGAACTCAGTTCTAGCTATGAAAAGATGTTTGTGCAACTTGCTCTTAATACAGGATTTTGTCTGAGGTTGGCTCATTTTGTTCAAAGTTGATCTGTCTTGTGGGTCATTACGACTCCATTTTGCTGCCCAAAAAATAAAAGCCATTAGGCTTTACGAAGACAGAATAAATAAGTACGTTATGCCCGCTCCTAAAGTCTGTAAGTATTTAATTTACCCCCATCTCTCTTAAGTTGCGGCCTGCACGCGAGAGATGTGGACGTGTTAACGAGCTGAGCCCATCCCGCCATTCTTAACGAGTGACAAAGATGTACATATATGAGCTCAATGTATATCTTTATTTTTTAACATTATATAAATCTTGCGGTATCTGGGAAAACGATTGCAAAACTCGCCATTCACTAACATTGGAATCATCAAGTAGTCTAGTAGAATCGGAAATTATTCATGTTTGATAAGTTCTCTAGAAAACATTATATTTTTGAGGAATATTAATTTCTATGTGTATATACAGGTACTTCCGTTTTAACGGACATCCGGTCCATGATCGACTTAGCAATCGGCTCGCCTGAGGTAAACACACTAGACTGATTTGTATGTTTCGGGCTATTAAGTTAACGCGTTCTTCACATTGATACTAATGCTAATCGGTTGCGGAAGACGGAACGTTCGTTATATTGGTGCATTGCACAGTCTCGTTCACACGCAGGATCAGGGGCCCATTTCTCGAACGATATTAGACTTAGGTACATATAGTATTAGTAAACTAGTTGTCAGATCACATAACACTAACAATATTAGTCCAATACCATTCGAGAAATATGCCCCTGTGCCGAGTCCTGTGTGTTGATAGGGCGACCTAGACTCCGAAACATGTAACAGGTAGTCATAAATAACATGTGATACAAACCGTAAACTGATACATACATTGTTCATTTGTTAGTTATTCTTTACGAAAGTTTAAATCACATCAATAATATTTATAACATCAGTGTGACAACCGTGTAAGTTTATAAAAGTTAGTAAATCAATAGTTACCCTAATGCATAAATATTGCAAGCCGTTATGACGACGTTGACATCAACACGTGACACGCAGGTGGGGGTAGTGGACTTCTGCATGCTGCACACCGTGCTGCACTGCCTGGCGCAGCAACTGAACGCGCTGGACAAGCCGGTCGAGCTGCAGGGCAGCGCCAACGCACCGATCGTCATGCCGTCCGGCAAGGATGTGCAGACCGTAGCCATCACAGAGTACATCGTCGAGACCGACGCCGACGCTGCCAAGGTATTGTTTGTCTGAACTGAATTAACTGGGTGCCTACCGCGAACATTTCAAATCGAAATGGGGAATGCCGGTGAAAACTTATTGCACAGAATAACTAATAGTACTACCGTACTTATTGTACAGGACGCTCTTTCAGATTCCATACAATGAGAGAAAGAGATTAATGGTCCGTAACCATGTACGAAAACCCTATGTATATACACAAGTATATAGTCAAAAAAGCTTTTCTTGGGCAAAAACGTTCTCTATGGCGTTAATCTACAGAATTTTAACCATCAAGGTATTTCAGAAACCGGTAGATTTCAATTTCTGAGCAATGCAAGACAAAAGGTTGAGTGATTTTCGCGGAAATAAATAGTAACTAGGTAGGTACTTCCCGCCATACAAATGTACGTTTTTTAAGGGCCACTGTTGACTGACAGTAGTTACCTTCCGCATTATGTTCTCGCTCTCTTTTGGATGTTCCAGATAGCCCCTTCCCGAAGGATCCTGAGTATCTTGCCACAGAATAACTAATAGTACTACCGTAATCTTGCTAATTATAAATATTACACTATCTGAATAGAGGGTTTTTGTTGTTCTTTTTAACCGACTTCAAGATTTCAAAAGAGGAGGTTCTCAATTCGGCGTGTATGTTTTTAGGGTTCCGTAGCCAAATGGCAAAAAACGGAACCCTTATGGATTCGTCATGTCGGTCTGTCTGTCTGTCTGTCCGTCCGTATGTCACAGGCATTTTACTCGGAAACTATACGACGTATCTAAATAATTTACACATAAGGTGTATTTTGTATGCAGCTACTTAGTTATGTAGTTAAATTTGAAAAAAAAAATATTTTTAGAGGGGCGCTCCATACAGGTAACTAAATAAAAAAAATAAAAAAAAATAACCAAATATCAACATGTGACACATCAATCGATAGGTCTTTCAAAATAACATTGAGGTTTCTTTGACTATTTTGCGATTAAGTGAATATTTTCTGAAATAATCGCTTCGGAAGTCAGAAAAGTTGTGTAGCCCCCCCCCCCCCCCGTCACTTTTGAACCGTAAGTTCAAAAAGTATGAAGAGATGCGCCTTATCATATACTTTCAAAGAAAAATGTTATGAACATTATCGGTTCAGCCATTTTTGAGTTATCTCCAAAAAACTTCTTCCATAGGCATCAGATACGACGTTTTGGTATTAGTTTGGTTCTTATTTCATTGAAGGTACGGAACCCTCCTATGCGTGGTCCGACACGCACTTGGTCGGTTTTTTTTTTTAATGTTTGTACTCAATAACTCCGTCATGTCTGAACCGATTTTGAAAATTATTTTTTTGATTGTAAGTATATCTATACAGATTGGTCCCGTTTTTGTCAAAACGCAGTTCTGATGATGGGATCCATGAAGAATCCAGGGAACTCCTCAAATCTTAAGGGCTTACACATAGTGATTTTTGTCTTTTTATCAAAAAATCAACCATTTTCATTCAAAAGAGTGACATTTGATGAAGTGGAACTGCTGATGATGAACAGAACGGAACTCTTCAACGACGCATAGTTCACGTTTGGCGATTCGTCCTCTTCGCTGTGTTTGTTAGGCAAGTTAGATTGTCAGGACCAATTTTCGTCAAGCTCAAGTTCTGATGATGAGTTCCATGAGGAATCGAGGCAATTCCTCTAAACTTAAAGGCATACATAAAGTGACTTTTGTATTTTTATCTACAAATCAAGTATTTTCATTCAAAAGAGTGACATTTGATGAAGTGGAACTGCTAATGATGATCAGAACGGAACTCTTCAACGACGCATAGTTCGCGTTTGGCGATTTGTCCTCTCCGCTGCGTTTGTTAAGCAAGTTATTTCATTGTATGGAATCTAAGTGCACCATCTACAATAATCCTTCACCGGCTACCCCCATTGAAGTCGTTTCTTTTTTAATTATTATTATATATGTTACATTTTTCGGGGTTAACTTTTTACTTAGTATTCATTACATTTCAGCCCCCGAAGCCCAAGTCAATAAAACCGGCGAAGCGTAAGTTAATTTCAAGGTATTTTCATTAAATTATATGCGAATAATATAAAAGTTTCATTTTCATTTGAGGTGGATTGAATTTGAACTTTGCTTAACTCGAATGTGCAGCATTAATGTATATATGTATCACTTTATTGCATATAAAATCATGCTGCGTGATCACTTTATCATAAAATATTTAGTAAATTTCGGGATTTGAACCGAATAATTTTCTTCACCCGAATACGTGCATTGAAAATCCCGCCGAAGAATCAGAACATAAATATCCGGCCAATCTTTAATTGTCACGTACGTAATTAGCCCTCAGCGGGAACAAATGGAAGTAATTTCATAATTTGTCCCATATTCCACCCCAGGTGTACTGTTATGTTATGTTTATAGGAAGTTTACAATATTACAATATTGCGTACACTGTGTTATTTTATTAAAGAAGTTCAAATTTACCAAAATAATTGAAATTTAACTTATTTAACAAATGTAAAATTGATTTTACTAGACACATTTTTACATTTTCTGACTTCACAAGCCTCTCTTAAGATAGTGTAACACATTTTAATAATATTAACAAGCATACCAATGGTATATGGTATAATAAAACCATTTAACTATTTTAATAGTTATTTAGAGGAAACTATTCTATTAAGAACACATATTTTAGTTACAATTGGTTACGAAGTAACCACATCATGTCAACCCGGTGTTAACTAAAAACTTAAAGTAATAACAACATTATCAAATTTATACAATGGTGGCACATCCTATCAAGTCGAGAAATTAGAAGAAAAAAATGCTTGCCAAATGCCAGATTCGCGAAATTCGAGTGTTAATTAGGTCATTATAAAAAAACTTGATTATTTATACCTACTTCAAACCCTTTCCCGCTCTCACGAGTTATTTAAAAAAATTGATGTCCGTTTCTCTGATTCCCAATACTTCAACTAAAGTATCATTTAAATAGTTTATCTAACCCTAACAATAAGGTACCTACCTACCTACCTATTTTATGTTCATGAACATTTTCTTTACAGCTGCCGAGAGTACACTTCTAGTAGGTAAGTGACAATGTATATTTTCTAATTTATTTTAATTGACACTAATCACGATTTTTCTACCGGGAAGTGACGTTCCTTGCGAAGTGCAAAACACCAAATCATGAGTGCCAACGAGCACGTCTAATAAAACTAGGCGCAAAAAAAATATTTTATGCCTTTTCTTGAATAACTTCAAAAATATCTAAAGTAGGTATATTCAAATTACAAAAAAAATATAATAAAAAATTCTCACAACTAGCCCTTTCATTACTTAACTTCAGAACCATTTGTTTTCTAATTATTAAAAATATGTATTAGAAACCATAACAATGCCTTTTATTTGATAAGTGTTGGTATAGTTAAGAAAACTTTTTTAATTTTCCAATTCCCCTAAAAATGGGTCCAATGTTTAAAACTCATTCATTTTCTCCTTTAGAATGAGACTTACATACTCGTATTTGAACAAAATCTGATCTCAGTCGGTCCCGTAGTTTTGGAGCAAATTAGCTTTGTGACAGACAGACAGACAGAGCCGCACCATACGGGTTCCTTTTTTACCATTATGCTACGGAACCCTAATTAAGGACCCGTTGTCAAATATATGTTTTTGCTTTCAGTGGAACGTGTGAAAAAGGATTCCTGTAAGTTTTAAATCCGATAAGATAGACCTTAGGCCAAGTGCGCCCAATCGCCCATAGAGACAATCTACGCAGCAATCTACGCTATATATACAGAAGATTTTTCCTTCCTCAATTTGACATTTAGCTACTGAGATGAAAAAGTTAGCTGTCATGCGCTCTTAAAAAATAATATGGTTTTCAACGTGCTTCATGTATCCATGCAGGTTTGAGACTGCTATAAACACTGGCTAAAATGATAATATAATATGTGACGTTTTCAATTAAAAGTACACATCATTGTCGATTGTAATTAAGACGTTAACTGCAATAAAAAAATATTTAGAGATAAACTCTATTAACAACCGACAACGATGTACCGTATGACTTGAAAACGTCACATATTCTCGAACGCACTCATGGGGAACGCGCTGAATCGATTTTGACGAAATTTGGGATGGAGATAGTGGAGTTTTGGACAGGAAATAGGATAGTTTTAATCCCGAAAATCAACCCTTAAGGGAGTGGAAAAGGGGTCTGAAAATTTGTATAGGGAATTTTTAATCGCTGAACTGATTTAGATAAAATTTAGTATTTAGATAAAATTTATCTCACAAAATCATCCCTTAAGGGGATGAAAAAGGGGTGGAAGTTTACATAGGGAATCAACAACCAATAACCGCTGTACATATGTATGTAGATGAAATTTGGTATTGAAATAGTTTGCGTTGTTATCCCAGATGTCACCCCTTAACGATTACTAATGCCACTTCACGCAGACGAAGTGACGGACGAAAGCTAGTGTACCTACAATAAAATTAAGCGGATATGAAATGAATTTTGTGTTACGTAGCCAAAATGGCAACATACATATACCAGTAACATACACAGCCAGTGGGAACAAGGGCGCCCGTAGGACTCACTAAATACAACCATACTTAACTAAAACCGGCCAAGTGCGTGTCTGACCACGCATAATGGAGGGTTCCGTAGCTTCAATGTAATAAGAACCCGACTAATGCCAAAAGGTCGTATCTGATGCCTATGGAAGAAGTTTTTTGGAAATAACTCAAAAATGGCTAAACCGATATTGTTCAAAACACTTTTCGTAAAAGTATATGATAACGCGCATCTTCTCAAATTTTTTCATATTTTTTGGACGTACGGTTCAAAAGTTACAGGGGGGACGCTATTTTTCCGACTTTCGAAGTGATTATTTCTGAAACTATTCACTTAATCACAAAATGTTCAAAGAAACCTTAATGTTATTTTTAAAGACCTATCGATTAATGTGCAACATGTTGATATTTGGTAAAAAAAAAAAAAATTATTTAGTTATATGCGCCGCCCTAAAATATTTTTTCTGCAATTTCACTACATAAATAAATAGCGTACAAACTACACCTTATGTCTAAATTTTATTAAGATACGTCTTATAGTTTCCGAGTAAAATCGCTGTGACATACGGACGGACAGACGGACATGACCAAAACTATAAGGGTTTCGTTTTTGCCATTCTGGCTACGGATCCCTAAAAATTAGAGGCCCTTCCACACTTTTCCAGTTTGGAAAGGGAGAGGCTTACCGGGGCGGTAATTAAAGATTATAAACCCCAATATAAATATATTGCTGTTAAAATTACATTGATTATAAACCAGCTACGATATTTTATGATCAGTATGATCCGATCAATTTGAATCTTAAAGAATTAGTATTACCTATATCGCAAATGTGTAAGTAATATATTTATTTATCCATATAAATTTCCTATAAGCATTTTTTATATTCCAGCACCCGATCGTTCCCCTGTGGGCACGAAAACTGCCGATCATCCCACAGAGTTAAAGGCAAGACCCGAACCTCCGGTAGTCAGTAGAAAGGCTTCGGATGTTATCAAAGAAAAAAGCGTGAAGGAAGGTGGTCAAAGAGAAGACAGACACGCAGAACCCCGCCAAGTGACATCCGCGGAAAAACTGTCTTTGGTTACACTGAGCAAGTTTAACCTGCTGCAGAACACTGTGCAAGACCTCAAGGATCGCGTTTATGGTAGTATGCCGAAGAACGAGGAGATATTAGAGGAGGTCAGGTTAGTATGGTTTTATACTGTGCCGATTTATGTAGGTTCTAAAACCCAAATAGCACATATACCTACTTCGTTGTTTTTGAATTAGAAATTGAGTAAACATAGAAACAGTAGGTAGTTGCCAACCTGTTCTAACCTGTTCTGTTTGAATATTCAATTTAAACCATTTATTTATTAGGTATGTATTCTACTAGATGTGACATCTAGAACAAATTTTGTGCGCCATGTTTGGCAGTTGACAGCTGTGACTGAATCAAAGATTAATATGACTTGTAGTGATTTTCACTACAACTTTTGGGACAAAACATTTCTTAGGGATGTCATCTCCTGTTACTCAATGATTTAAACACACTGCAAGCGCACCAACAAACGATTAGTTAAAATAATTAAGAGTTCACATTTGTGAACAAATAATAACATTTGCAGATTAAATAATCCAACAAAACAATAAAAACACAATTTCGCTTTGATTATCACGTTAGACACGTGAAAATTGAAAAACTGACAGTGACGCACGTACGTTCCAAAAAGGAAACTTAACGTCTAGTTTTTTATCAGTTTTCACGAAAATTATTAATAAATTTTCGTAAAAAGGAGTTCTTCTAAAAGTTATTTAATAAAAGATTTGGTGGACTACGAGGGAGCTTTTTTTGTTGCATACCACTCTGGCCTGCCTCTGAATGCTCCATTATTCTCCAATGCAAACGCACAATAATAGAACAAGCAAATACCTTTATGTATTGAACAGCAAAATACTTTTACCAAAAATGTAATTAAGAATCACAACAACTTTTTTCTAATCTCAAAAACAAAACTAAGTGAGCTTGCTTTTCTGACCACAATGGTTCCTTGCATAAATAACCTACTTAATAAACAAAAAAAATGTATATGTACGTAAATAAGTGTCCTGCAGTAGCCATAACTTTTTCGCAGATCTCAAACAAACATGAAGGCTATTACCGACATGTGGACAAATTTGAACGTGTCGTCCCGGCTAGAAGCGGCCGAGACGGGGCTCACCAAGCTTAGCTCCCTGGTTGAAGACCTCATAAAGGAAGGACACAATGTCCAGAAACCAAGGTAACAGTAGGTCTTACAGCTTTTTATCCTAGTTGTAACTGACTGGATCGATTTTTGTAAAATGATCCTATAGTATTTCACCAGCCTTTTTACTTTTACCTGTCCCGTTGTCTGCAGTGTTGGCACTCAAAAATAAAATCATTATTTGAATAAAAATTCGTAAACTTAAACTCATATCGATTTTATTCCTGTTAAATTTAATAATAATTCCGTCGGGAATAATTCATATTCATATATGTATTTCATATGCGAGAAAATTTATTCTTAACGGTATAAATTTAATCATGATTTTTATTTTAAATCATGTTCCGCGAATAAGAATGTAGTCTGGGTTTTTTGGTGAAAGAAAACATCGTGAGGAAACCAGACCTAATCCCAATAAGACCTAGTTTCCCTCGGATTTGTAAAGTCAGATGTCGCTCAGTCTGTCAGTCGGTCAGTCGCTTTCGTAAAAACTAGTGACTACGCCAATTCATAGGGTTAGGTTGCCTAGAGCACCCTAAGCTCAATTAGCTGTGGCAAAAACCGGGACAAACGTTAGGAGGATGGATGTAGTGGTTTGTACTTTGTACCACAAAATTAACTTTGCTTAGAAAAAAATCTTCTACTTTTCCATTTTTTCTAAGCATTGCGGTATCGTTAGCAGACGTTCTGCTTAATACAAAATTAATTGTAGTATGGGGTAGCGCATTGTTATCGGTGAATTCTCAATACCACTTGGGACTCCGATAGCCGGTTGAGAAGTGTAAGACTTCTTCGGCAGATGTCGCTAGGCGTCCCCCTAAGACGCATATGGGATATAGTGGAGAAATTCGCAGCCATCAGGTGTGTCTTAGTAGCTCAGTTGGTCAGAGCGATGGGCATGTATCCCAGAGTCGCGAGTTCGAGTTCCACCTGAGGCAGTGGATTTTTCTACTTTTCCATTTTTTCTAAGCATTGTGGTATCGTTAGCAGACGTTCTGCTTAATACAAAATTAATTGTAGTATGGGGTAGCGCATTGTTATCGGTGAATTCTCAATACAACTTGGGACTCCGATGGCCGATTGAGAAGTGTAAGACTTCTTCAGCAGATGTCGCTAGGCGTCCCCCTAAGACGCATATGGGATATAGTGGAGAAATTCGCAGCCATCAGGTGTGTCTTAGTAGCTCAGTTGGTCAGAGCGATGGGCATGTATCCTAGAGTCGCGAGTTCGAGTTCCACCTGAGGCAGTGGATTTTTCTACTTTTCCATTTTTTCTAAGCATTGTGGTATCGTTAGCAGACGTTCTGCTTAATACAAAATTAAAATTAACTTTATTCCAAATAACGTTTTATTCGATTAAAATGTTATTTGGAATAATTCCATTCCTAGAATAGATATTCCGTTTTTCATTCTACATATATTTACAATAAGAATGACATGATTTTTTCCCTCAAATTTTATTTTAAATTGTGAGTTTAATTATTGTTCTTATTCAAATTAATTTGAATCAGATATTACTTACCTTTTGATATTACTTTTTCCAATAGTAGGTACGGCCCTCCATTATGCGTGGTCCGACACGCACTGGGCCGCAGTTTTTTTAAATCTTATTATGTATTTATTCACGAGTAGGTATTCAACTGTCAGTAGGGCGGGTGAGGGTTTGAGTTTTAAAATGTCGCCGGCAGGTGGGCTGGGCAGTCTACAGCACCTTCTTCCAATCAGATTCAATGCGATGTTTTGTGAGACTGCATCCAATCTATTTTTTTAGTGCTGGGGCACCGGCGTCAACGACACCTTCAACGACGGCGGACGGGGCGCCTGATTCTCCGCCGGCGGCTGGGGGCCTTGTAACATGGACTCCGGAGCAAATGGAACAGTAAGTAAGATTATGTACAGTCACAGACTTTAATTTGTTGACCACTTAAGGTAAAATATCGTACGTATAACAAAGTTACCTAGAGCTACCAGTACGTATACTGCATAATTTTGCTGGTTAACTGTTGCAAACAGTAACTAGAAATATCACATAATTCACATACCTAAGCCTCGCCATCTTGGAAATAATACGATGCGACGACAGGCTTGTTTACTCAGTTTACTAAAGAGACTAGACTAGTCAAATCAGCTACTCTTTTGAAATCAAACGGTTCCTTTCTATGAAATATGAAATAGTACATTACATCAGAAGCCGGGAAAACACGGATTTCCGGCCAAGTAGGTATAGACGGCCGAGCGTAGCGAGGCCGGATAGAGATACGAGGCCGGGAATCCGTTTTCACGCCGAGGCATGTATAGTGCTTTTCTCAAACATGCAATGAAATGAAATAAAATAAAAAACCAAAAGGACAATGTTTTATTCAATCTAAAAAGCGACCATGAAGTAAAAATTAAAAAGTTAAAATCAGCTGTTCGTAAAACCTGCCGCCATCTTTGACGCTGTCTGAATGAGGTTGGACGTTGAAACAAAAAAAAGTTACTTTGCAGGCCTAGGCCTGAAAAGTAGAATGAAATCCCATTTCAGGCCGCCTCGAGATGCTGCGCCCGAAAAAGGATACTTCCGAGTCTATTATAAGGAACGTAAAGAGAATATTTAATTTTCATTGCATGTTTGAGAAAAACAAATTACGATAAATCCACCTCCTTTTTATAATGATACTGCCAAACAATATAACGAATTCTATTCACTTTACTCATGCTTTAGGGCAAAAAAAGACAATCATTAAAGAGAATATTTAATTAAATTCAATAAGATGTGATCAGTGCTAACTGCTACCTATAAACCTATAGCTTGCAGTAGTCCAAAACAGGAGTAGTCGACTAGACCTGATATGTCCCAATGTTAAGCCATAACTTCTTTCCTTCGTTCATCTCAAGATTCTCAACCAAACCAGGTTCTGACGCCGGGTGTAGCGAATGCATATTTTCTCCTACAATGCTGAATATAGATATGGTCCTCGGCTCTAGCCACCTTATCTGTGTCTCCAGCACAAGGCGGTAGTAAACGACTTCGCCAACAAGAGTAAATAATTCCTTATCTGCAAATTGCTTGAATACTAATCATGCTTATGAATCGTTACTCTTCGATATTTCGATTACTCGCCAGTATCTTCCCGTAAAATAAAAAGCATTCGCTACAGTTAGCAAACGTACAATATTTTAATACTTTATTTTGGGACAAAGACTTTTCATGTCATTGTCGATAGGTTCCAGAAATAATCTCTATCTATCCTATCTATGGAGTCTCTAATGAGTATAAGTTTTAGAAAATTTGTTGCTTTAATGGGGAAGGTAACTGTCACAATGATATTTCCAACAATAGTCCTTAGAAAAGCTAACTTTGTATGGCGGGAAGTAGTTTTTATTTATTTTAGCGAAAATGACTCATTGTTCCGTCTCGAATTGGTCCCTAAGGGAAATTCTCAGGTTTCCGGAATACTTACTCTAAAATTAAAAGGCTGTTATATGTATGTGACTAGTAATGTAAATAAAGCGACAGCGAAGAATTTTTCCTAAGAAAAGCCTTGTGACTGTATTAAGATTCAGAAATTGTATGGAATCTGGAACAGCGCCCTCTACAAAAAGTTTTCACCGGTTTGATTTGAGTTCATATTTAATCGTGTTATTTCGTGAACTGCAAAGTGGGGAAGGCCGGTTAAATCTTTTTGTAGAGGGCGCTGTTCCAGATTCTATACAATGAGAGAAAGAGGCACATACAATGAGAGAAAGACAAGACGAATGGTCCTTAACTAGTATGCAGTCAAACAGCTTTTCTTAAGCAAAAACCTTCCCTATGGCGTTAATCTACAGCATTTTAATTTTAGTGTACCTATTTTAGAAACCGATGGATTTCAATTCCGGAGCAATTCAAGACAAAACATTGAGTCAATTTCGCGAAAATAAATAAGAACTACTTCACGCCATACAAATTTAGGTTTTCTAAGGACCAATGTTAGAGATGTCACTTTGACATTTTGATTTCGTTTAGTTGTGTCGCGATAACTTTAGTAACGTTTTTTTGTTCTTTATGAAATTTGTTGGGGATGTAGCAGAGATAAATATAATTTGAGAGTTTGTCTATGAGCAGGATCGATTAAAAGATTATGGAGCTAGAAGGCGCGAAGCGATTCTCATAAGGGTATTGTTATATTGGTCAACTCGGTTGCAAGTAAATCGAGAGTTCGAGACGGACCACTAGTAAAAAACAAATTGGCCAGTCCCCACGTCGCTCATACGGCTCGTACAAAAAGTAGCGCTACGAAATTAATTATAAGTATACCTATTTCATTCACAACGGTGCCCAGTTCTGAGCTCTGCAAATAAACAACACCTATAATGACATTAACGACATACATATTGTCTACATCAATAACTTAGTTTCAACTGGCTGTCAAATTATAGTATTCACTTTGTTTTATGAAACTGCATGTGCCTTCGTTTTCTCTTTTAACAGATTAAACAGCTTGGCGCAATTCGTTCCACCTTACCCCTGGGATGTCCTGGCCGCGGAGTTATCCCACGACAGAGACACCATGTTTAACCAATTAAGCCGCCTGCGCAGCGACATCGACACCCTGAACCAAACCTTCTATAACGCCATGGAGAGTCTCCAGAAGAATTTAGGTGACAACGTGATCTATAAGTTTGATCATTTAAAATCATTATGAATAGCAATATAATTTTTTAAGAGGGGTGTTACTTACATTTGATCAGCTATTTCATGTTAACGCACAGTTATAGGTAGGTAGGTACTAGGTATCTAACATATCATTCATAATTATTATTATAATATAAGGCACGTTTATTTTCGTATGATTCTTCCATGTCTTAAGTCCATTCTCTGCTCATCACTGAGTCTACACCTATAGACGGAGAGCTGGCCACGTCAGACATGACACAATAATGACAGAAACGAAAATCCTCTAGTTATAGTTTGCTATACGTTGCTTGTTTCTAGATCCGGACATCTGGCAGCTGTAAAGTGGACCTCCAGGTCAAAGAATGCCAATAACTTGAAGAAAACAAATCTTAGAGTTCTGGGTTTGATGCAATGTTATGAGAAATTATGTCATTACTTGGATTATATTATAGCCAGAAGTTTATGTTAGGGGAAAGTAGTGCCAATAACGTACAATGCAATTTATAGCCTGTCGCCTACTGTTTTTGTTTCCGCAATATTACACAATGTTTTTTGTTCTCATGTTAAAATATAGGCCCAGCGCACTATAAATAACACAACTTCGGCAGTTTTTACCTATTTTGGTATTACTTTTTACCAACTGAAAAATATTGTTGTTCTCTCACTCTGACCTCCACCCATTAAAAGCTGCCAGATGCCCGGATCTAGCAATAAGGATGGTAAAGCAATCTAACTAGTCAAGTTTAATTACTCTCATTATTGTGTCATATCTGACGTGGCCAGCTCTTAGTCCACTACATACATATATGGATATTATGTAATGCAAAGCCAGATCAGTTTATCCGGTATATCTTTTGTCGATATTATTTACGAATAATATACCCTACGTGTACTGACAGATCTAAAGGAAGAAATCCCACTGCCGCCTCCGCCTCCGTCAGCTCCAATGGAAGAGCTGCTTCCTCCGCCAGCAGCGTATCATGTGCCATCGCCAGATGCCGCCGCCCCGCACTCTGCGACATCGCCAGATGGCGCACCCATGGACGGTAACCTTATTGAATTGAGTCTTTATAACTTTATAACATTCTTCAACTCTCTGGGAGCCAAGGGCCAATTAGATATATCTGATTTCAGAACTCCAGCCAGCCTTGCAAGGATTTGAGCTATTACATTTAGTCGATAGATTGAAAAATGTTGCCAAGGTTTTGAACTAGGTACTTAGTTATAAAAATATTAGGCTATTTCGGCTCCATGCGCAAGAGCAGTCTATTAAAATGAAGAGGCTATATCCTGTTATCTTATCTCTTATCTCAGCCCTGACACGTTTTTTTAAATATTACTCGTTTGTATAAAAAAATGGAATTGGCGTACACATCTTATAAAATCCTATTTATCATTACATTATCTTTCTTAATTATTTGGAATGACAGAAATCAGTCGCTCATACTAGACCATACTTAATGCATTATCCATAGATCCATACGCGTTTTTGAAATAAGCAAAAGTAGAATTTTTATAATTGAGTGAAGTATATTTTTACAGCTCTTTACATGCAAAGCACTTTATATGCCAGATTATTTCAGTCTATTAAATAATACTACTTTATCTACACTCATATTGTAAGTTCTCTAAAACGTGTTCGAAAACGGTAGGCAATGGCTAGCATTACCACGACCGATTTTACTATGATAAGCTTTTTATCCGTAACAGTAACGTAATTTTAACTTTTCATGCTCAATTATTGATGTGCTATGAGTTTTGATAACATAATGTACACCTGCACCCTCCCGGGGATCCGCCGACAGCCCGACACGCGCCCGCGCGACCGCCGGCACACGAGAGTTGGCCATGGTGGCGGTGCGATGGCGGCCATTCTATGGTTTCCGAATAAGGCATTTAGAATAAATAACATGAGTGTAGATAAAGCAGTGTATGCAACTGTACGTAATTAGGCCTTAAAACACTCGTGTGATCTTATTATAAAATTCGCCTGCGGCTCATTTCATAAAACCACACTCATGTTTTAAGGACCCTTATTACGTAACAGTTACATAAACTACTATTACCTACGTGATGTTTAGCAAGAACTGATTTTCCAGCCTTCAGTGCGACGGCGGCGCCGGCGTCGCGACGGGCGTCGGGCACGAGCGCGGCGCTCGCCGCCCGGCTCGCACAGCTGGAGGTCCGCATCAAGGAGTGCTGCGACAGCATGGGCAAGGACAAGGGGACCGTCCAGGACCAGGTCTGTAAAGGGTAGATCACGGAGAGATTGCAACGTTCGACTAAACTAGAGAACAATTCAAATTAAGTTTGCCTTATTAAATACCTATCTAGAAACAATACTGTTATACGGCGTTCACACCAGCGTGTTCATACTCGCGTCGGAGCTCGTCGAATAGGTCGACGAGTCATTCGCGTACGAGTGCAAACACGAATGTCCGTTCACATATTCATCTCCCGTATAACTCCCCGACGAGGCGAGTACTTACCAGCGCGAGTGCCAACACGCATGTGTGATCAGTCGCGCGCTATTTGCCTCGTCATTCGGGTCGTCGTCGTCACTCGCATGCATATTAACATTAAATTATTAACTAATATATATGCCAAATAGGTATCTACGAAAGAAACATTGAAGCCTCCAGTGCTCAGGGTTGAAATAGAACCAGCGACTTCTGCATTCGCGGCAGACAACTAGGCTCATTATTTAGTTTCGACTATGATATCGTATTGAAAAAACACGTTGTTTCATGTTGGTACTTACCTTAGTACCTACTTGAGATGAGACGTAAGTAACGTGGTACTATTATTCTATTTGACTTTAGCACGTGTAGCGGTTGCCTCGTCAATCGGCAACCACTTGAGTAATTTCACTCCAGTTCTAGATCGCAGGAAAAAATATTGCACAACGAATGCGGTTTAAGAATATATCTGCCATTTGTAAAGTTAAAATGATAAACGCGCCAATACAACACAACATTTTGTTTACAAAAACCTTACTTTGAAAGCATTCCAGATGCTTGACCAACGTTAAGCGACGACACTTATTTACTTACCTTGAAGACTTAAGAAGTAGTGTATAGGGAGTTGATTAATACATTCTGAATCCTTTCCTTCAGTTGAACAATTTCCAAGACCAGCTTGATCACCTTCTA
Source organism: Pammene aurita (assembly GCA_947086415.1). Classification (NCBI taxonomy): domain Eukaryota; kingdom Metazoa; phylum Arthropoda; class Insecta; order Lepidoptera; family Tortricidae; genus Pammene; species Pammene aurita. The sequence continues at coordinate 24,444,144 of OX352289.1, forward strand.
CGCCAAGTCGGAATTATCCACGAAGACTTCAGCGTACTCAAACTGTCACCTAATTTGGCTAAAGACTTGGAAGGTATTCCTAATAATACTATACGAATTTTAGAGCTTTTTCAAGTATTCGTTTCACTCAATCTATTAACCAGCTTACAATCTTCATAAAAAAAGTTGTCCGAAACTACAACACTACAAAAAGCAAAAGATAACGAATATCTACAGCACTCTAATCATTATTGTATACACTGCAGTCTGCAGGATAAAGCAAGACTTTCTTCGATATTCGTGTCGATGTTATGGTATCCAGGGTAGACTGGGGTCAATTGAAACAGTTTTTCGTTAACAGTAGTTAGAGAGGAGTCTATAATACCCACATAATAATCTATTTGCATGCTTATAGTGACGTTATTTGGCCGTTGATTATAAAGGTCATAGTGTAACAATATTTAAGCTAATTACGTCGTCACTACATAGTATAAAACAAAGTCGTTTTCCGATGTCTGTCCCTATGTATGCTTAGATCTTTAAAACTACGCAACGGATTTTGATGCGGTTTTTTAATAGATAGAGTGATTCAAGAGGAAGGTTTATATGTGTAATATATGCATAATATAGCAGAAAAACACTGATAATTTTAGAGGTTTCTAATATGGTGTAAATAATTACGCTTTTTGTGCTTACATTGCAAACGCTGGCTGAACCCTACGAGATAGATCAAAATATTGTACTACAGTATTGTACACCTTAAAAAGGTCTACAAAAAAATCTGCGATGGTATATGTGCGATGCTATCTCTTAGGGATAACCCACAATAACCATATTTTATCCCGTGCGAAGCCGGGGTGGGTCGCTAGTTATAATATAAAAACGGGGGGCTGGCAATTTGTTACAATTGACCTCATGGTAAGGCCGGTTGAAAACAGAAAACAGAAGGTAGCATAAATTGAAACACTACAATTCTTTCTTAAAGAGTATCATATTTTTTATTAAAACTGAATCATTTTCAACTTTACACAGGTATAAAAAAAATCTTTGAAATTTGATCATCATGATGATTTAACACTCACTATTATTGCAAAAAAAATACAAAACCACCAGAAACTTGAGATATTCACGCGTAAATTTTTCGAAGTGCCCTGTACACGACTGCGGCGCTCCCCGGCGCTCAACTAGCCACTAGGCCAAAACATGGCGATCGTTGCGTCGACAGTCGTGACGCGCGCATAGGTACAATCGTTTCCCAGACATTTTGCTTGTTTCAATCGTAACGTCTTTCAAACGTACCCAGTCTACCCTACCTCAGACCCAAGAAGACCAAAAAAATATGCTCACCACGGCGCGCCAGAGTTGAAGTTAAGATAGGCCAGTGCTAATTTAAGGTAGTGCATGTCCAATAACAAGATAGGGCATTTACTGTATTGTCATATTAGTCATGGTAGTTCTTAAGGTACTTAGGGCATTTGTATTTTAAGATAGGGTATTGCCCCGTAATGCCCCCCAAGCTACAGCCCTGAATCTCATGTAATTTTATCGTGATTTTATTACAAACTAGTTCTTGCGGAAAACTTAATCTTGAAACTGGTGTGGTGTACAGGGCTGATGGAACTGTACCAGACGGTGCAGGACATGCAGGAGCAGCTGCGCCAGGTGAACGAGATGGCGCGCCAGCTAGCCGGCGAGAAGGATGACCGCCAGCACCATATTAAAGTACCTACCTACTGACAGTCCATGAGCTCTGTAATAACTCGCTCGTTCGCGTGTTCCGCGGAAGTCCGAAGTATGTTTCATAAACTGAATGTTATTTTAAGACCTCACGCACTGCACAGCATATATAATATATGAACCGTCTAAGTGAGGAAGTAACAAAGTTTCATAACCAATCGCGACTCGAGCGATAATTAGTAAAGTGATAGGTCGATGTACTTAAAATAATAAAGCCTTGTGAAGATCGTCTGCCGCTCCGTTGGTGAGGTGCAGCCATTTAATTACTAAAATTTATCAGAGTTTTATATGCTCTATGATCATGAAGAATATATATTTTCGGCTAGTAATGTAATGTGATTGGAGATCATTTCTTTACTTTTTTGCACTATTTCAGGAATGTCAAAATATTTAAGTGGTATTGTATAAGTAACAAATCGATTTTGTTATATAATCTCCAGGCACTTTTGGAGCAAATCGAAATCCTTAAAACAATCAAAATGGATCGAGAAGACATGGCAGAAGCTATGGCTGAGAAAGCAGACCTACGCCTTTTGGCACGCAAAGTTTCTCACGACCAGTTTGAGATGGCTTGTGATGACCTGTCCAGGGGACTAGAACATGCCCTCGGAAAGCTGAACAATCAGGTTTGAGACTAATCCCTACAGTCACGAAACTGGATTGTTGAGCCACTTGCTATTGTTCGTAATTTAGCCGTGTAATAAAACTAATAAATGACCGATGTAATGTAACTGACAATTGACAGCTATAATCGGTAAAAAAAATCGGCCATTCATAGTGTTAAATTAAACAACTTCTGAGAACTAAGTTAAATGTATTTTCTTGAAACATAGAAAGTAACACAGCACTGACATGTCTTTTCTTCTAGGCGTACGCCATATTGCCCGCTCAAACAATGTTTATTTCTTTTATCGTTCAATGAAACAACTTTATAACTACATTTACATTAATCACAGCCCATACACATTAAAATATTCTTTTTATGTTTTTAACGAATTATTTTCATAGTTTTAATTTACATAACAAACAAAAACATGTTAATGAGTATTTTAAACGACATAGAATTCAGTAATAGACAAGGGGCGTATTTTATGAATATTTGCAACTAGCTACACAAATTAATTTGTTTGATGACAAAATATGGTTTCTCAATTATTATTAAAACAATATAAAGTAGCCTTTCTAACAATCGGCCATCCTGAAATTTTGCCTGCCCCTAGGCAATATAGATCTTTTATTCCTAAAGAATAACAAACAAAACTGTCTACAACAACAAACACGCTAACATTTATGTTTTATAAAGTAAAGTCAATAAAATAAAACACAAATACAATTACTGAGAGCTTAAATAGGAGGAGAGAGAAAATATAAACGAAACAAACAGAAAAGTTACCAAAACTGAGTGTAAGGAACAAATTAAAAATTAACCAAAACAAAGTGTAAGGATATGATGATCGGACCCATCCACGCGACAGCTTGATAACGACAGTGTCTGTCTCTTATAATCAAGTGGTGTAAACATGAGACCCATACTGTCGCATGAAAAACTCCATTCATCATATGCCCTCTGAATTCTAATACACCAGTGGTTTTACCGTTTTCACAATAGTCTTATAAATTAATTAACATTATAACAAAGAAAAGTTCAGAAACAACAAAATTATCGTCTTGCTTATAACATGTTCGGCCATCCTCAACGGATTGAATGACCTCATTCACAAAACTACTTATTAGATATATTTGGAAATTACTTAACATATCACTAGTATCACTACATGGAAAACTTTCAGTCTTTCTTCTTAATGCTGAACAATCCTTCTACACTTATGAGATCATACATTTACACACATACACATATGTAGCACTGGTGACGAATCCCCGGTGTAGTTGAAAACTTGTTGCATTGGGTGCGCGCAATTGATGTTGTCGTCTGGTCAGCAGTTACACGCTCCAGACCCCGCAGCTTCTAGGAAGTTGTTACCATGTCGCAGCTTCCACGCACAGAATGCAACAACGTCTGACAGGTTGTCATCTGGCATCTGGTTACCTGCAACAGGTGGTTGTCACATCTCAGTCATCATGTACAAACGCGGTAGCAGCAACTGGTGAAGTGTCATGTGATGTTTTTCATACGTACAAGGTATTACGGTATTTAACCCTTTATAGGGCAACGGTCTCAAAAAAGACCATCTATAATATCATTTTTTTGTATTTTTTTTCTGGTACAGAATTTTTAGGACCGTAGATTGGCGATGAGGCTTGAATTGAGGATTTTTTCAGTCTTGCCCGTTAAAGGGTTAAAGTCAACTTTTGTTCTTCAGGAGTCACACACACAGGATGTAACGGTGTCTGGTAAGATATCCTGTCATGGGGCACACGCTCCAGTTGGTAACAACTTAACAGTTAAACCTCGTAGTGTGCAACGTACCCGCGCAGGGGGCATCCATCTCAGGTAAATCACTTGGTTAAATCTTGTAGCGTGCGGCGTACCCGCGCAGGGGGCATCCGTCTCAGGCAAGTAATGGTTGTACTTGTTACCGCGTTCTCACGCAGGTAGCAATCGGCCTCAGGCAAGCTTATTGGTGATCTCTGTTACCGCGTTCTTACACAGGAAGCTACCGGCCTCAGATGATCGTAGCACTTGTTACCACGTACCCACGCAGGGAGTATTGGCCTCAAGCAAGCGTTTTATAATTGGAGCTTGTTGTCGCGTACGCACGCTGGACGTAGCGGCCTCAAGCAAGGTGATGGTGAGTAGTTGCCGCGTACCCACGTAGGGTGTATCGACCTCCGGACTGCCGAGTCGCACCGGGGCTCGGGAGTATGTACTCAGTTTCGGTATTTTGCCATAAACTTTCAATCATTATAGAAGTTTATATATTTTGCATAAAATTATAACTGAATAAATAAATAAATATATATATATATCTTTCTTTGTCAGGTATAAAATCAAATATATTGAAAATAGCACTATGCATACTAATATAGACTGTACGAATATACGGACGACTATGATATTTAAATAATTATAGCTAAGCAAGAAATGGCTACTTATTCATTACCTGAGTAACAGCTTTCACTTTCGGAATTAGATTCCGAAATATGGTCTAATCTAACCCACGGCTTTATCTTGTCTGCCGTATAAATGTTTTTATATTTCCTGGTCGAGAACCCATCTATGCTACTAATTTCATAACGATCATTACCCAATACTGCGGTTATCTTGTATGGACCACTATAGGGTGGGATTAACTTGTTACTATTTCCAACATTACGAGAACTCTTTAAAATCATGACCAAGTCACCTATTTTATATTTCTTAGCTGTACACCGCTTGTTGTCGAATCGAGCCTTCATAGATTCTTGCTGTTTTAGTATGCACGCACCTCTTCTCGGGTCGTGTCAATATTTTCACATTGCGTTAGTTGTTCCGAAATGTCATGAAGATGACTTTCAGACACATTCACTGTTTCTTTACCGAATACTACTTGTGCTGGCGTTTTTCCTATGCCTTTATTAAGTGTGTTGTTAAGACTCCACTGAACCTTATTAAGATCGCTGTCCCAGTTACGATCATCTTTGTCAATATTCAATGCAGTCAGAGAGCTTAATATGGATCTATTGTAACGCTCAATTTGACCGTTTGCGCGAGGAGTTGCTACGGCATTTTTCACATGCTTAATCTGATTAGATTCAATAAATCGTTTGAACTCAGCGGAAGTAAAACTGGTTCCTCGGTCTGATACAATTACTTTTGGAGAGCCAAATAGCCCGATGAACTCACGCATGACCTGAATTGTTGTCCTACTTTTAGTGTTTCTAACAGCCCGCAAAACAATAAATTTAGTGAACGAATCTATCACTCCTAAAATGTAGGTGTTTCCGCTTTTACTTTTAACAAAGGGGCCAACGTGGTCCACATGTACGCATTCAAACGGCGTGTTCGGCTTGGGAATCGGATGTAAAAACCCTTGCTTTTTACCAGACGGATCTTTTGCGTAGGCACAGGGGATACAAGCTCGGACGTATTTTCGAACAAAACGGGCCATAGCTGGAAACCAATAATCTCTCCGCATTTTTTCTAAAGTTTTCTCAAATGAGAAATGGCCACTTTCGTCATGACATAGCTGACAAATTTTCCATCGAGCGTCTCGTGGTACCGCCCACTTTATTTCTGACCCAATTTTCCTATATATCTTACCTTCCTTTAAAGTATAATTGTCTCTTATATCTTTGGCTTCGGTACAATTTTTGTCTAGAACGCTTTTTATCAGTTTTAGTCTGGGGTCACTTAATTGTGCGGCTAACAACGAGTTTTCTTCAGTAACGATATTCATTACACCAAGCTCAATTACGTCATTGCTTTCAGTGGGTAAGGGATTCCGACTCAAACAGTCTGCATGCTGCATTTGAGCTCCTGGCCGGTATTCAATTACGAAATCATAGTCTTGGACCAAAAGCCACCACCTAGCTATTCGGGGAATAAGATCCCGTTTGGTGATAGTTGTACGTATAGCGTTGCAGTCCGTAACTATCTTGAACTGAATACCTAACAGATACACTCGAAATCGATTTAACGACATAACAACTGCTAAAGTTTCCAACTCAAAGGAATGCAGGTGCTGTTCTTCGGTCGAAGTTTGTCGACTAAAATAGGCTACAGCCTTTAGTGGTGATTTTTCACTCTCTCTCTGTAATAAAACACCACCTATCCCTAATTGGCTAGCGTCTGTATGGAGTTCCGTTAAATTATTAGGATCGTATATGGCTAAAACTGGTCTAGTAATAAGGATTTCTTTGATTTGATCAAAAGCTTTTATTTGTTGCTCAGCCCAGACCCAAGGTGTATTCGATTTCGTTAGTGATGTTAAAGGTTTAGCTATAGTTGCAAAATTCTGGACGAATCTTCTAAAAAAACTAGCTAATCCGATAAATTGCCGGACCTCGTGGCAGTTTTTGGGTACAGGAAACGATTTAACAGCTTCCGTTTTACGTGAACCCGGCCGTACACCGTTTGCGGATATTTCAAAACCTAAGTATTCGATTGTAGTTTTGAAAAAATGACATTTACTCAAGTTGAGCGTCAAATTTGCCTCCCTTATTATAAGTAGTACGTTTTGCAGTTTGGCGATGCCTTCTTCAAGTGTCTTAGATCCTATAATAATATCGTCCATGTACGCTAATACGCCAGGCAGCTTATGCTTATTTAATAATGAATGGACCATTCTCTGGAAAACAGCTGGCGCGTTAGTTAGCCCGAACGGCATTCTATTATATTCAAAATGTCCGTCTGGGGTAACAAATGCTATTAAATGTTTTGATTCTTCGGATACTGGGATTTGATGGTAACCTTGTGTTAGGTCTAAAGTGGTAAAATAACATTGACCCTGTAGATTGTCTATTTGATCATCGATCAACGGCATCGGATATCTATCTTTGACCGTCTTCCGGTTGAGAGCCCGGTAGTCCACGCAAAGTCGTAGTTCACCATTTTTCTTAACAACTAAAATAATGGGACTAGCGTATTCCGAATTCGGCTCGCTCGACTTCGATAGAAGTTCGTTAATAATATTGTTTAATTTTTCTCTCTCAGAGAGAGATAACCTGTACGGCCTATACGTCACCGGAGTCTTATCATGCAGTTGGATACGCATTTCGGTTACCGAGGTTTTTCCCAATTCACTGGTTGAGAACGCAAAACAATCTCTGTGGTCATTCAGTAAGCGTAGCAGCTCAGATTTAATCTCGGGATTGAGATCATTGTCAACGTTAATTTGGTCACCCCTGATAACAGTAGCGTCATTTTTAATACGTCTTACATTAATAATATAAGAATCATCATATTCTGAAGAAACTATCATCTTTGGTACACCTACGCCTCTAGCTACGATTTGGTTTTTAGGTATCACTACTTCTTGGTTGTTAAGACTAACGGCAATTAATCGTCCTACACCGTTAACAAATGAGTAAAGTCCTGGTAGTACTAAATATTCCAGACCTTCATTCAACCTCATGTCAGAATTAATGCTAACAAATCCATTATAGTCATGAGAACAGTTAACCTCTACTATAGTGTCGCTTTTAATTTTGGTTTCGTTCACAGTTTTGACCACAATGTAGTTGTGTTTATTAGCTGTTATTTGATACAGTGTTAGCTCTTTGTCAGTTTTAAAAGCCCTAACGGATGGGAGCTCTGTAAGCGATTGCCCAATCAAGATATCACTCGATAATAATGAAGACGGAACTACGTAAGCGATTAGTTGTGCGTCGACTAAGTCCACGACCACCCTAATTTGAGTCTTAGCACTAGGAGTGATTGGGCTGTTGCCGAATCCTTGTAGCTGTGGCAATTCGTCTGTGTTTAAACTTAAGCCCAATTCTTTGCATTTTTCTTCACTAATTAGGGTGCACTCGCTTCCAAAATCGATGTACCCGGACATTAACCTTTACTTGTTTATAATATTTGGAATTCGTGCTAAAGGTACTAGCTATAATAAAAACTTTTTTTGTTGTTGAGCCGTTCTCGTTGATATTGAAAGATTTTTGAGTTTTACAATTGGTTTCCAAATGACCATGCCGCTTGCATTTGGTACACTTTATAATTTCTTTGGTACATTTAGTAACCGTATGCCCTGGATCCCCGCAATTGTAACAGGTTATTGTACGTTGTGTTTTTCTTTGGTTTGACATATTATCATCAGTAGTTTTATTTTCAAACTTGCGGGAAGGGTCCGTGTAACGATCCGTATTAGTCTTTTTGAATGTGGAGGTCTCATTTTTACCATGCGTTATGTTCCTAAAATATTCAAGAACCTGGTTCGGTTCGTCATAATGAACGCCTTCCACATTCCTCCGAATATTATAATCAAAAATACCATGGCTAATGCAGTCTACCGCTTGACGTCCCTTAAGTTGACAGCGATTAATAAGCATAATTTTGTCGTAAAAATATTCTACTAGAGTTTCATTACGTTTACTCGTGCGGTTTAACATTTCAATCAACTGGTCCGCGTAATTTTGGTCGTCTGGAAAAGCCCTGAGCAAGTTTTGTTGCCACTCCGCCCAACTGTATTTAACGGTGGTAAGCCCGTCGTACCACTTCTTTGCTAGTCCCTTTAGCTTTGGTAGAGCGTAATAAATAGTTTGATGCTCAGACCAACCATATATTTCTGCCGACTCATTTACTTTTGTGATCCAAGTCTTCATGGTCTGGGACCTCGAGTTGGGATCGTATTCCGTTATTATGTTTTGAGATCCGGGTATGTGTGGAGCGTGACCACGACCTCCTCCCTTTTGTAACAGGCTGATAAGTTTGTCTACTAAACAGTCGCTCTTCGTATTGGTACATTCGGTTTTATTAGGAGAAGTATGTTCAGACGGAGAATTATTAAATAAAGACGCATGGTAGTTTTCATTTCGCACAGTACGCGGTGAAATGCCGGCTGTACCACCACTAACGCGGCGTTCACTCAACCGCGAACGGGTCCTTTTCGGTGACGGCGAATCTATGCGCGATCTGCGCTCCACAGGCCTTTTACGCGAAAGAGAACGACTCCTAGTTGCTCTCGGTGACAAACATTTACTGACCTTTCTACGCGACTTAGTACAGCTCCTTTTCGCTGCCCGTGATACAGAACGGTCACGAGAATACCGTAAACGTATTGGGGAACGAGAACGACAGGAAGATGATGCTGAGTAATCACGTGACGAATAAGAATCGCGTCGATATCGTCTATAACGTCCACGCTCACGAGTATTCCGGCGCGAATCCCTCGAACGTGCGGAATCATGGGTGCGTGATCTACCCCGCCCTTCCCGCATAATTGTATCCTTATTTCGACGTTCAGAAGACGCGTCTGTGCGCATAAGAATTGGAGGCGTGAAACCTCGATCCGACATCTTGATTTGAATTGATGAAACTAAAGTTTAAAGGACGTGTAATGTTATGAAGTTAAGCTCTGAGTGATGATGGTAATTGAGTAAGAGAGCTCTCGACCGAAAGTAATTCTGATGGTATTTAATGATGAACTAAAAATAGTTGTAACCCGAGTAATTGTTCACTTTTGCCAGTTATTAACATCGAGGAGTAAATAATACTAGTATAATAGTTACATAAGCATTATTTATATTAGTTTACACATATAGAACCGAAACCGAGCCATAAAATGCTATCTGAAATAAAATCATTATTTTAACATCTTTAGTCAATAGTAGCAGGCAATACTATTAAGATCTTAAACCTTAGTAGCAATACTATTTGTATTTACATGTGTTTAGCCTCGATTAATAAAATAAAAGGAGGCTCTCCATAATTGAAAACAGTTGGGTCGGAACCGACAAATTCCTGCTACTAAACATATCTTATTGAGTAGTGTGGGGCAGATGCCGCGAATTACAACTACTAAATTGAAAACTATGTTTCTTTAAATTCTTAAGCTAAATACTGTAAATTAAGAGACAAAGCAGACCGCTAACTTGTTACAAATCTAGTTGCACCTATAAGGTGAAGACCTATATTAATATTTATATTAAGTTAGAAATGTATGAAAATGTGAAAGCACTTCAATAATTGAAAAGATTAGTAAAATAACACATTTCAATTCAGGGTACATTCCTGTTAGGAATACAGTGGTAAACCCCGAACCAAAAAAAATGTATCCAGGGGTTTTGATGAAAATATTTTAAAATCAAAACCAACAAAGAAAACAATAAATGGTGTTGAAAACAAAACAAAAACAATAAAGTGTATGGTGGCTATATTTTCCTCTATATACTTTGTTAAGTCACTCTGCTTATCACAAAGAATCCATGTCAACGTTTGAACCCGTTCATCATAGTCACAAATATGGTGACATAACATGGTCACATACTTCCATTGATCCCTTTCAAATTTCAGCACAATTTTAAATTATTTAATTGGGAGATATCTAGTTTGTAAAAATATAACGTTTTTATGCAGACTATATCAAGAGCCCAAAGTTTGATGTATATAATTTAATTTTAGCAAAATTTATTTCTGTTCAATTACCTAGGAGTTAAGCCCAAACAAAAACAAAATCAAAATGGTTTGCAAATCCTAATGACCATTTACAAACATAAAAGTTTACATGTCATGCAAGTTGCACTTTTTCAAGTTTTGTAAAGCTAACAATGTGTACCTCGGGGCTTGTTAATTAAGCGACAGCGCTATCATTAAGGTAAACACAAAACAACAACGCTAAACACAAATGCTATTAAAATGTAAACAAAATCACGATATGGACTGGATGGAATAATAACTAAGTAAGTGTTTTAACCCTGCAGCTTGCAAGTATGATTCTCTACTCATGACAGCTCTAAGTGTTGTATCCTGGCTACCAGGAGGATTCACTATAATTTTGACGTATTATTGTCTGACCAAACAAATCGGTTGAAACTAATAAGACTCTAAACTGATTCCAATAGGAACCTTGATCTACTTCATCAAAAATAATGAATGAACACAAACAAAACAAAATTGTGTTTTGTACTAGTAACAATACTGTACCTAACTTTAATCAGACTATTCATATATTATATATATTATAATTATCATTACATTATAAAAATAAGTCGGTCGTTGCCGGCTAAAACGGCCGGTTCTTAGAAACATAAACAAAGCTTTTCGACTTACCGGTCATATCGCAGACAATACGTACTACACCTTTATATATTTTGGACGTAGAACTTCTATCCCACTTCTGACTTGTTAAATTAAACAACTTCTGAGAACTAAGTAAAATGTATTTTCTTGAAACATAGAAAGTAACACAGCACTGACATGTCTTTTCTTCTAGGCGTACGCCATATTGCCCGCTCAAACAATGTTTATTTCTTTTATCGTTCAATGAAACAACTTTATAACTACATTTACATTAATCACAGCCCATACACATTAAAATATTCTTTTTATGTTTTTAACGAATTATTTTCATAGTTTTAATTTACATAACAAACAAAAACATGTTAATGAGTATTTTAAACGACATAGAATTCAGGGCCGGATATCTCGATATCCAGTAATAGACAAGGGGCGTATTTTATGGATATTTGCAACTAGCTACACAAATTAATTTGTTTGATGACAAAATATGGTTTCTCAATTATTATTAAAACAATATAAAGTAGCCTTTCTAACAATAGCAAGTGGCTCAACAATCCGGGTCCTTGACTGTATACCTACTTACGTACCTATATTTCATCTATTACCTATAAATCAAGTTTAAGTTTATAATTACGGGAAATGTGACCGAGCAAAATTAAGAGATAACACAGCGATATAAGTATGTGCAGGGTTTGCTTTTAGGGAAATCAAAAGTACAGTCAGCAGCAAAAGAAGCTAAACGGGTGAGGTCTTCAAAATGAGCTTGACACGACTTTATTGTTAAGAGAATAGGAACGCGTGAAGATCATTTGGAACCTACGTATTAACATTAACGTATCCTCTGAAGCAGCGGTCGGCAACAAGCAGCACGCGAACCGCTCGCTTGCGGATCCTATTAAATGTCGTCTTTATTGACAATGTTGTACCTTTTACCTGATAAAGTCACAAATTATTAACAAAATGCAGTTCGCATCAATTTTGTTTGCTACTAATATAACTACTTGGCTGCTAAAAGGTTGCCGACCGCTGCTCTGAAGATTTGAATCTAAGTAAAATCGCTTTACAAGATTGTACAGTCCCTATAGCCTCGTAACGCCCAAGAAAAAAAACGCAAGTTCAGCTAAACGCCCAATGTGCAATGTATAAGCCAATATGTTTTATAGTCATTAACGCCCACCAAAATAAATGACTTTTTTTCAGTGATAAACTCAAGTGGGATTTTAATTTTATTTTTCTGGGTCTAAGTGAATACAAATAAATACAATAAAGTGAATTCTAACTTCGTATCTTTTGTTCACTTCCATGCACATTGGGTCTTTGGTTGAAGTTGTAAATAATATAAACATTTAACTACAAACCAACTTTTTATTACGTTTAAAGGCACAAAATCACATAAAAATGCTTAAAAATGCTTGATAACAAGCTTTAAAAAAATAGGTTTATAACTTGCTTAACAAAAAACTTAATTTTCTATTCATTTTTATTTTAAAAAGTTATGCAATACCTCTGAAATCAATTTTTTCAAGAGATTTATGGCACAAAATCACATAATACCTACTTTTATTCAGTTTTAGGCACTAAATCACATAACATTTCTCCCAACTCTAACAAATTATACATCAGTAATATCTGCAAAAAGAAAAAAATATGTTTTTAGAAAACAAAATGCTCCAAAATGCTTGAGAGAAAACTAAAAAAAATATTTTAACAACTTTTTAACTTAAAAATTACTACATTTATATTAATGGAAGTTATTTAATAACTTTGAGATCAATTTTTCCGAGATTAATGTTAAAATATCACATCTTCACAAACGCCCAATATGCATTACAATGTACATAATATTCTGATAAGGAATTAAAAATAATTATTAGTACTTTTACAAACAAATAACAGGTTATTTCAGTAAAACACACATTTAGGATATCCTCAAAACAAAAAAAGCCATGATTCAATTAATTAATTAAGATTAAATACTTACGTGTCGTGCGCGTACGCGGCATGGTGACAAAATGGCGGAGGCCAAAAACTTGTCTCTGCATATCTGTCAAACGTCAGCTGTCAAAATGGTCGCCATTGAACCGACTATTCACGACGTCAAGGTGAAATTCAATTACGCGCGAAAATATAAGAATTACATTTAATAAGCTTTTAAGTACAGCGTACTGTACACTGGGCGTTTACCTCATTTTATTTTTTCGAAAGTCAGGGCGTTAATGCTGAGTGTTACTTTGTACACTCTATTGCACATTGGGCGGCACGAGGATAGTGTATCATTACACCAAGTGACCTGTAGTTTCATTATTCCCGGCAGGAAGCACTCTGGCAACAGGTACTGGACGACGTGCAGCGCGAGATTGAGAGCAAGCTGGACAAGATGGAGCTGTCGCCCCTGAAGGAGTTCTTTGAGACCAAGTTACGCTTATTGCAAGACAATCTGAAGCAAATGGCGTCGCTACGTCGAAATGTTGAGGCAGCGGGCACCAAGAGGCGACTGCTAAGGTAATTTTTTCTTGTCAGCAACCTTGACTACCTATACCTCCACTACTAACCTACTAAACATCATGCATGGATATTTTCAGAGATGTAAACTGCATATCCTGCGACGCGGATGCCGTGATGGCATTAGAGAACGCACCTGCGATGACAGGCAAACCTTTGCCCGCCCATCTTTCTATGAAGCCGTACCTCAGCTATGAACTAGGTTCGTGCTATGCTGCTACTGCTTACTGATCAACAACAATGCGCTGCTTTCTATGTAACATCTCATCACCTCTTGTTTAAAAATCCCTTTACCAACTCCAATGATAACAAACAGCATTTCGTTTAGAAATTCCATGCAAAAAGCATATATTGTTGTTGTCGTCGTATTTATAAATGACTGTTTCTTGCCTTAATTAATTAAAAAGTAGGTATATATAGGCTAGATCTAGGATGCAGAGTCTCACTTGTTTTATCTTTCTATACAATGTTAAGGTATAATTCAAAGATCGGGCATGACCTCTATCGTAATCGTACCCAATCTTGAGGCATGGAATATTGGAAGCAATTTTGTAATTACTGAATAGCTACTTACCTACTTAAATGCAAATTCCATAGATGCAATTCGCAAAACACAGGCGAGCAACCTTCCGCACCGGAACCTGCACGACTGGGAGACTATAGAAAAGCAGAAGGCCCCAAAACCACCAGTGAGAGTCAGGTAAAAAAAAAGATCGCGTTGGAAGCGAATCTTTTGAAATCGTAACTTTTTTCCCTCCTTTAGCGGCGTTATTGCTCTCTACGCAAACTTTCTAGATTGGGTAATGTTTGGCGAAAAATACGTTACCCTTTGCGTTTACCGTGGCCCTTGAAATTAAATACCTACCTAACTAATCACCTAATATTTTAGATCTGATACGGACAAGCACATCTGCAACCGCTACTGCGGCGGGTCGCACACAACGACCACCCCGGCGCAGCGCGTGGCGCGCATCGGCCATTTTATCAAGCAGTGGGGGCCGGACGTGGTGCCGCTCTCGAGCGGGTTGGCCGCCGGCGACGACGGCAAGGCGAGTGCACGGCCTCAGGGCAGGGCAGTTGCGTCGAGCTTCGAAGGGGTTTGCGTTCACTGACGCCACACCCATACGTTTTCATTTGTTTGCAAACACGGCAATTAATTTATGTACTTGCGATCCTGCGATAATAGCGATGTTAGGCTGAAAGTTTTAAGGCACGTTCTACTGCAAATGCTCGCTAAATATACTTCAATATGTACGTACATAATGTAACAACGTGTCATAACACATTGCCGTCTAGCGAACGGACGTCACTATAAATACGTAAACGATCGCAGTGCACAATGTGACAAGAAATGAAATTTGACATCACACAATCATGCACACAGCTAATATAGCGCACTCAGCTATTTGTGACCTTTTCGTAGCTAAACTAACATGTCCTAACCCAGAGTAAACCCGTAGGTATACTATGGCATGTAGTATACAATATACAATAAACCGATAAATCGAATACATGGTGCTTCCGATGCTTAGGAACCGATGTTAATTTGTCTGCCCGTCCGTTCCGCCTTACTAATGGAGCTTACTTTATTACAGCTGTACAAAGTTACCACAACGGAGCACGCTAACGTTGGTCCAGGTAGGTATACTATTTTATATAATTTTAAACAAATAAGAACCGACTTCACTTAGACTCCACCTTTCCAAAAGGAAATGCCCGAGCGAGCTACTGTAAAAATATTTTCAACACACCTGCTCGTAACGAGGTTTTTATTCCACCGCTTTTAGGCTCATAATCCTGGATATTAAACACACGTGCATTTCACAATAATTATCGAACTAGTGGAATAATTTAATAATCCGATCAAGTGACGTTTGTACTGTAGTACCCAGTTGTATGTACAGTCAAGTGCAAAAATACGTATCGAAAAAATCGTCTCATAAATATGGTACTACTCACTTATTACAACGGAATAAGATACTATGGGACATATTTTTGAGTAAGATGAGTACACCCATATTTTTACACTTGACTGTACGCAGACGAATCGTTGTAATTTAGTCGGGTATTACCTTTATTTTTTTTAGGAGTTTGCATTCTAAAAAAATAAAAGTAAAGTACATATACACAAAATATACACAGTTAAAATAGAATATAAATTATACGAACCTAATTGTGAAAAAGATTCATTTCAACTTATTACATTACTCGTAATACACAATAAATTATGTTTTAAACACGAATTGTCTTGTTTTAATATTGGCTGTTTATCATAAACCGCGTCCGCGCCTTTGCCTCAAGCTGCACGCACATCCAAAAAAGAAAATTACGCATAAACTTAACCTCAAATTATTGTTTCTTTCTTAGAGATTTCTCGTTGTGTTTTATTAATTTAAACAAATTATATTTTAAGTGAATAAGAACACAACTTTAGCGTTAATTTAACCTCTGGATATATTTCATAACAGTCATACATACTTACTTGTAAAATGTTGTCATAAAAATCTAGTGAACAATACGTAAGAAAAAATACTACAATTTATTGCACAATAAATGTGAAGTGTTTTATTATTTTATGAATTATTTCAAAAAGAGTTCCAGATAGTCAATAACATCACAAAAAAGGTTAGTTAAATCTAATTATCTTAGGTGCGTAAGTACAGTCACCAGCATAAATATATGACTATGGGCAGCCCTGCAAAAATATCTGATTCTCCATTGAGGGCAAAAGTATGTGACGACACTTCCATGGTAAAAATATGTGATGCTTTGTGGCCGGCATAAACATCGTTTTGCATCGATCAGCATAAATATCGGATCCGGCCGCTTAAAAATATCTGATTACCCATGTAAATCAGAATTATGTGGCTACTGCCACCGGCATAAATATCTAACCACTGTGAAAGCTTTAGCATCGGATGACAGGTCGACCGCATAACTATCTGACATAATAACAAAATCAAAATTACGTCATCAATATACAAAACCAAACCCTATTTGGCTGGCATAGAGGTCTTAATTGTAAAAAGCTATTTGACAATTCACGAAAAGAGTGCAGACTTGTCATTGAACTGTCATTGCATATGTCTATCTCACATTTTCTATCACGAATTTGACACATTCAAATTCATATGTTTCATTGCATTAAAAGCTTCATTACAATATTTACGATTTATTCATACAGTTAGGACTCAGTGCGACTGCCGTCAATCTGCGAGAAGCGATATTTTATTTTATTAAATTAAAGAAAAAAATCGCGCCAACACTGTTATCGGTTGATTTACGTATATAGGGTAAATAAATTGTTAATTTAAAGACGCAGTACTGTTTATTTAACACATTACTTTGAACATTTACGGGTAGTATTTTTATAATATAACTTCCCGGCGACACATAATAATTCTAACTAGTCACTACAATACCAGGTTAATTTTTGTTTTGTTCACGGTCCTTGTTACTCAAGTTTGCAATATTCTTACGAATTATTCATCACTCTTGTGAAAAAAAAAATGTGTCAAAAAATATCAAAATAAATCTTAAATAAATTAATATAAAGTCCATAACTCCCTAGGGAACACTCACCACTAGGAGGTAAGTGAAATATCGTTTGCAACGAGAGTATAATAGATTTCTAATCGAAAAAGCACGAATGTCATAAAATAAATAAATAAGAGTTTCTCACATCCATTCGTAAATGTAGTCCTACACCGGCAGAGGCAGATTCGCCCATTAGAAATCCGGCGAGTGACTGAGGTAAAGGGGTCTATACTCACCGCGTAATGGCACCAACTTGACGTCTGGATCGCCGTTAACCGTATTCGGCACTCCACACACTTGATCTGAATTCAGTTCTGAATTCATCAATTCGTAGACAAAATCAGAGGTAAATGCTTAAATTTGTTTATGGTAGCTAAAAATGGTTTATTTCTACGATTCGTGTGTGATGCCAAGGTTCATTGGCTCCAGAGTTGGGGACTCATAATTGAAGTCGGTGATTAGATTAAAAATTCTCATTATTAAATCATCGCTGATTAAATCATACCACAAAACAATCAAGTAATTTCGCCAAGAATATATCATTCATTAACGACGGGTGCTGATTTAAACTAAAGTAATGCTAATCTACTAGAGTTAACTCATCATGATTCGTTTAATATGATTGGAATATTTTTAAGTTGATTTATATTATTACAAGGATATAGGGCCTTTATTCTGAATTCTAGAAATTTTCGTTATTATACATTTTGCATAGCGAGTAATTTAATTAAAAAAAGTGGTTTGTAAAAATCCTGTCAAGCTAAAAAGTCTGCAAAATAGACCTATCTGATAGCAACTAAATTCTAATATAGGTAACGAAAAGTGTGGGAGGATTTTGTTAGTCTTATCTCACTGCGTTATTTATTTTTTATTTACCTACTTCTTTCAAATTGAAATCAATGAACAGTTAATAGTGAATGCTCTATTGTGGACTACATATATATGAGGTTGAAAATGGCTTCGTCGTTTTTTTTTGTAAATAAATAATTTTAGGCAACTACTCTACGATATAGACGTGATCAGATATTGAGGTGAACATCAGTATTCTCGATAAATTCTAGTTTCTTTTGCAGTTACTAAAACGACCGCTCAATGTGCCCTAATCTGACTTTATCATTTACATTATCATCAATTTTGATTTAATTTTAATACAAATTTTGATAGATTGAGACTTTACCACATAATCTACCAAATTAAATTATTACTTTCGTCCAAAACCAAATAGAATGGGTAGATATTGTAGAACCGAACTCCTTTTTAGGGTTCCGTACCTCGAAAGGAAAAAACGGAACCCTTATAGGATCACTTTGTTGTCCGTCTGTCTGTCTGTCTGTCTGTCTGTCAAAACCATTTTTCTCAGGAATGCGTGGAGGTATCAAGCTGAAATTTATATCAAATACTCAGGTATATTGTTCCTTGGAGCTGTGAAAAAATCAAACTTAAAAGCCAACGCAATCAAAAGTACAGTCGTTTATGCTGCAAATTTTAGAGTATTTCGGCACTCGCAAAACCTACGGGGTACTTCCCGTGAACTCAAAAACTTGAAATTTGGAACAAAGCAGCGTCATATAGCATAGACAATGGAAAAATTACAAAAAGTAGACATTTTTTATAAAATCATACAAAATTTTTTTTTTTTTAATTTTAAACTTACTACCTTTTTCTCGTAAACGCGTGGAGGTATTAAATTGAAATTCATGTCAAATACTCAGGGCTATAGGACCTATTAGATGTAGCAAAACCAAATTTTTATGTCAAAGCAATCAAAAGAAATAGCAATTTAAGTCGCATATTTTGAAACTGAATACTCGCAAGAAACTCAAAACCTAAAGGGTACTTCCCGTAAACTCAGAAACTTGAAACTTGGCACGAAGAAACTTCATATAACACAAACAAAGGAAAAATTACGAAAAGTAGACAGTTTTAGTAAAATCATACAAAAAATATTTTAGAGGTATTAAATTGAAATTAGTAATAAACATACTACAACTTTTGCTTGTTATATGATTGTACGGAACCCTCAGTGCGCGAGTCCGACTCGCACTTGGCCGTTTTTTTTTATATCAGGAATAAAAATATAATTCAAATTAGCCTAGCGCTGGAAACTCTTGTATACAAAGTTATGCAAGGTCAAACTCCAAAAAATGGGGTTGTCGGGATTATATTGGTTTTTATAACTCCAATTAAGTTGATATCTATTAGTACATTGTATAGCATAAAATTTGCAACAAGTTTTACTCTAAAGAATTTTTTATGCGTTCAACTGTTTACAAGAACAAACGGTTACAACACTGACATGTTTAAAGATTCTCGGAGCGATTATTTTTGAAACTATGTACTTAAGCTAAAAATTGTTTTAGAAACTTCAAAATTATTTTATAAGACCTATCTAATGATATGGCACACGTTGATAGTTCCTAAAAATAATTTTATTAACATTTAGTTGCATTATGGAGTGCCCCCCTTAAACATATTTTTACTACAAAACTAAGTAGCAGCACATATATTAGACCTTGATTGAGATTTCTTGAATATACGCCGTATGCGACCCGCCCGCCCATCTGTCCGTTAATCTGCATATCACAGCCATATTACTCGGTATTAGCTTTTAAACTAAACGTTTTGACACATATATCAGCCACCCGTCAAGGAAACAGCACTATACATATGCAAAGCGCTATCTCACTCGAACGTCGTCGCCGCATGCGGAAACCGCAGCAGTGTGATAGTTACCTTAACCGTAAACGAAAACTGCAATGAAATCGAACGTGCCGTTTCAAAGTTTAATGGGAGCATTAATTTGTACACATACCAAAATTGTTACCTTTACCAAAACCGTATTTTGGTAAAGGTAACATTTGGCAGCTGGCACATACGTTTTCTTTGCTCGAATACAATATTATTATGGAATCTGTATAATACATTTTATGACGTAAGCGCCAACCACCAAGTGATACCTTTACCAAAATATTGTCACAAATAGCCATTTATCCTAAATGTATATAAGGTCAGTGTTAATAGAAAAGTAAAATAATGTAACCTTCATTGTTTCACAATTACACTTTTTTAAAGAACAATTGTTTTTTTTTTGTCAATTCATACACAAACTTATTATTTACATATTTTAGTGAAAACAGATTTCTTTAATATTATTTTGTCATGTTTCAAATGCCTTTCATGCATACAAATTCAGACATATTTGTTTACCCTATTTTACTTTTCTATTGACACTGACCTTACTCGTACCGCCTCTGTTCCGTCAGGGAAAAAATAATGGAGCTAGTAGCTATGCAAAATCTAATCCTATTTAAAACATCATTAAAACAACTAAATCGTTAGTTTAACTAAGCATCTGTCTTACTAATGTTATCACTTCAGCTAAGTAATCACGATAGAAACTGAAAATCGTCATGATTTACTCATGTCGGTGCTCAATCTGATTGGAAAGCTCATGTTTGAAATCGTAATCATGTTTATCTACACTCATACTGTAAGTACTCTAAAATGCGTTCAAAAACCGTAGACAATGACAAGCATTACAACAAACGATTTAACTATGATAAGTTTCTTATCTGCGGCAGTAACGTAATTTTAACGTTGCATGCTCAAATATTGTTAAGCAATGAATTTCAAATTTGGAACATCGAATTTGATAACATAATGTTACCGCCATGGCCAACTCGATTGGTCCCGCGCGAGCGCCGGCACAATCGAGTTGGCCATGACGGTACAATGGCGGTCATCTATGGTTTCCGAACACTTAATTTAATATATATAATATGAGTGTAGATAAAGCAGTGTATGCAACTGTACGTAATTAGGCCTTAAAACACTCGTGTGATTTTATTATGAAATTCGCCTGCGGCTCATTTAATAAAACCACACTCATGTTTTAAGGACCCTTATTACGTAACAGTTACATAATAGTAGTTTATGCAACAGTTGTATAAGAGGGGTTAAAAAAGGTGAGTGGCGTGGGTAACAATTTGAGCCGTAGGCGAAAATTGTTAAGAAAAACGCCACGAACATTTTTTTACCTACTTATACGACGTTGCATACAATACTTTTTCTACGAATACACTTACTTTTACATAAAATGCGAAATTGAAAACTTCATGGATATCGCATTTATTTTGTCAACATAATCAACAATCATTTAAGTTTTACCTTTTAAAACACTATTTTTCAATAATACTAACATTACTAACACAAATACACACCGTCGTTATTTGATCAATTATTAAAGAGCTACAGAGATTAGTAAAAATACCTAAATTACTTTCAAAGTTTGCAATTCGCCCCAACAAACGAACGGGAAACGTGAAAAACTACGAAGTAGGTCTGTGGTTCTTTAATTTTTTTCTTTTTTACAGTTTTTTTTTCTAAAAACGCTGCGTTTATTTAGGTTTCTTAGGTTGGCAGTAATTTATTTTATATTAATAGTCGTGTTTGCACGCGATTACGCGATACTATTTTGGCGCTTTTATAGAACAAGTGTTATTTTGGGGAATAGACTAGATAGACTTTTCATCGAGTGTATTATCTATGTTCTTATAAAGGTGTTGACGAATGTATAAATGACAGATAAAAGTACAGGAGTAGAAAAACTACTATTATCTACACTCACATTGTAAGTCCTCTAAAACGTGTTTAAAAACGGTAGGCAATGGCTAGCATTACCACAACCGATTTTACTATGATAAGCTTTTTATGTGTGGCAGTAACGTAATTTTAACTTTACATGCTCAACTATTGATGTGTTATGAGTTTTGATAACATAATGTACACCTGCACGCTCCCGCGCGGCCGCGGACACGCGCCCGCGCGACCGCCGGCAGAATTGAGTTGGCCATGGCGGTGCAATGGCGGCCATTCTATGGTTTCGGAATACGGCATTTAGGATAAATAATATGAGTGTAGATGAAGCAGTGTATGCAACTGTACGTAATTAGGCCTTAAAACACTCGTGTGATCTTATTATGAAACTCACCTGCGGCTCGTTTCATAAAACCACACTCATGTTTTAAGGACCCTTATTACGTAACAGTTACATAAACTACTATTATATGATAAAGATTAACGTTCTAATTTTTAACTTTAGTTTCAATACACAAATTTTTGCCCAACCCTGATTGGCTCATTGCTCTCCTGTTGCTTCCTTGTCGCTTGTCGGACAGGTGCCTTGCATGCAATAAAACAAGGTCAATATTCAATAATTTTATTTTGCACTATTTATCTTCAGTATTATAAATTCGACCATTCTGGGCCCTCCAGGTTATACACTGAATAAGTCTTAAGCTGTATTTTCACGAATACGGCCTAAATTTTTAGGATGGTCGATTTTGCATCTTCCACTTGCAAGTAATCCATGATTTCACGGCATTTATCTAAAAACAATATTAAATTACAAATCCATTATTAAGTCGGTAGAGCCTATTGATTACGTAGGTATCATGTACCTAAGTAAACAAGAAACAACTCACATACTCTCAATGGATTAATTATTTAATGGAGCGGTCTATTTTTTCGTATATTTAAATAATCCTATGCTTCAATTGCTCGTAGATTTGATAATAAGACGCGCTATACATGGCATTGAATTAATCTAATTATTACGAGTTGCAATCCATGCAAAATAATAATTTGACTCGTTTATTTCTAATGTGAGATGCCATATTGACGTAAAAATTTTACTTTTTAATGATAGTTTAGGATAGTAATAAGAAGGTTTATCAAATCTATTAAACGTCTTGATGAATATCAACCATACCATCATATACCATTTATTGCTTTATACCAGCTAGATAAGGTTTCGTTTTGTATATTGATGACATAATTTTGATTTTGTTATTATGTCAGATATTTATGCGGTCGACCTGTCATCCGATGTTAAAGCTTTCA
This sequence comes from Pammene aurita, assembly GCA_947086415.1. Taxonomy (NCBI): domain Eukaryota; kingdom Metazoa; phylum Arthropoda; class Insecta; order Lepidoptera; family Tortricidae; genus Pammene; species Pammene aurita. Next base: position 24,467,422 of record OX352289.1, read on the forward strand.
CAGAGGTTAGATATTTATGCCGGTAGCAGTAGTCACATAATTTAGCTTTTGATAGGTAATCAGATATTTTTAAGTGGACGGATCTGATATTTATGTTGATCGGTGCAAAACGATGTTTATGCCGGCCAGAAACCATCACATATTTTTACCATGGAAGTGTCGTCATGTACTTTTGCCCTCAATGGAGAATCAGATATTTTTACAGCGCTGCCCACAGTCATATATTTATGCTGGTGACTATACCTATATCCTGTAAAAATTCTGACAATTGACGTTTTTATCAAAAGTTATTAATTACACTATTCTGTTAAATCCTCTCAAGTGTGTTGAAAAACGTCGTATGAAACGCGTGTGCTTGATCATTACATAAGCTCAGCTTCCTTATGCGCACTCACATGCGTTCGTGCGCACAATATAGCTTCGTATGTAATGATCAACTTAGCACACTTGTATCATAATGTACTATTAAATCACTATATTATTTGAAGTGCAAGTGTATAATATTTGGTGTGCCTATATTATATAAGAGTTCCCTCGATTTCTCCAGGATTCCATCATCAGATCGTGACCTGGTTACAATGGGACCAACTGTGAAAATAATTTTTTTGTTTGAAATAATTTTCAAATCGGTCCAGCGTCTTCGAATAATCAGTGAACAAAAATATAAAAAATTGCAAAAAGTTACTGACGAATTGAGAACCTCCTCCTTCGTAATCTTGAAGTCGGTTAATAAGATATGGCTCTTTAAATAGGTAGGTACATTCAGCAGCGCAAGTAGCTAAGCGGGTGAGATGTTCAAAATGACCTTCACACGCATTCTTTTGACAATAAACCTGCAAGCTCATTTTGAACACCTCACCCGCTTAGCAACTTCTGCTGCTGAATGTACTTTCTATGATTTGCATTTTGTTTGTAGGTACCCCTTTTTTAATATTGGTAAAAACATTTTCAAATCTAATATAATAACGGGAAAGACGTTCCCTATTGTATATACATGCTCATGTATATGTATGCCTATTGTATATGTATGCTCATGGGCACCGTGTATATGTATGCATTTGTATACAATAATGTGTGACCCTGGGTCATGCAACGAAAAGAATGCACTATTACCGAGATCTAGCTAGAAAATCGCATAAATCAATCTAAATTTGTGGGTATGAGAAATAATCACTTAGGAAGGACGACGTGCTTTGTGACATTTCGTTATATCCGCTCTTATACACAATGAGAATGATGTACGTTACGAAGTACTATTCTATGTCTTAACGTCGTTATTAGGCGTGTCCACACCGGACGCACCGCCTCGCGAGGAAATTCCGCGCGAGGCGGCTCGGCTAGTGTGGTCGCCCGAGGCAAACGCAAGCGCGGCCGTAATGCCTCGGGCAAGGCACGTCCACACTAGCCGAGCCGCCTCGAGCGGCAATTTCCTCGCGAGGCTGTGCGTCCGGTGTGGACACGGCTAATGCCGCACCCGGTTGTGACAGGTGCGCAAGCGAGACAGCGCTACTGACACAACGCTATCTCACTCGTACACCGTTTTCGCATTCGGAAATCGCTGTAGCGTGATAAATGTCTTAATATAAGAGTGTTCTAGGTGGGTCGGTGGACCCGGCTTGCACAAAGAAGGCGAAGACGCCAGAACCTCATAAGCTGCCGCCGAAGGTCCCATCAATAATTGGGTACAAGGTAATTAACCCTTTTCAGACATCATATACTACAACATTATGTTATATGTATGGTCATACTATAAATTGTACAGTCAGCAACAGAAGTAGCTAAGCGGGTGAGGTGTTCAAAATGAGCTTGACACGACTTTATTGTTAAACAGAATAAGAGCGTGTGCAGTTCATTCTGAACACCTCGCCCGCTTAGCTACTTCTGCTGCTGACTGTATGTAGGCTTGTGCCCACTAGATTCGACCGTACCATGGACTGTATCATGACTCATGACCGTGCCCATACTGACACATGCATAAAAAGTATTATTTTTCATGAATAATGGTGGGACATACTATTTCTGCAGACTACACGTTGTGTTATGCTATCGGCTTTTATACAAGGGTTTCAAAGCTTATTTTTGATTGATTGGTTAAGACATTAGCTCCCCAGCTCTCCTTATTACATATCTGTTTGCTACAAAAACATAACTTGCCCACATGAAAGATACTCGTAAAGTATGTGCCAATATAAAAATAAAATAAAGTATGTTTGTTGCTCTAGGAATGTCGCTGCTTGGATTGAGGCGCCTTACCTCCTGTGAGTACGTTTAAATACTTTAATTTAAAGTGAACATTTTCCATCTTGGTTTCATTATACTTTGAATGGGGACGTGACGATCCCATCGCCACTTTGATTTTCATTTTCACCAGTGAGAAGAGCTGTAGGAGAGTAGCGACTCCACATACATACCTGAGCGCTCCTGGGGGTTTTGGCGGATGGGTGGAAAAGATCCCCTGCCTTTGTCTTGCTTTTGCCGGCCGTCCAGAGTTGGTTCGCTAGAGCTACTTTCTCGAGGGTCGAAATATAAGTGACATCTTGGCTATTCGTTTAACCCTTTGACCGCTATGCATCCGACAGAAAAATCGTGCCCTCAGCGCCAGCGCGCGAGCACACTCCGTTATATTTTGGACGTGGAGGGCACGAGTTTTCAAGCGCGTGATTTGACGTCTGGCGGTCAAAGGGTTAGTCGGGGGACACCTCTCTACCTCCAGGCCTTTGTACCGGTGTTGCCCTTAAGCTATCTTTGATATCGCTTTTGATGGGGCCCCATTGCGGAGGGCGAGTCACCGTCTGCTGCAGATATATAATTTGATACAGTTTTATTAGGCAGGTGTCCGGTTTCTCATCCAAATAGCCCTGTTGTTAGTCCATTATTTTCACCAAATTGCTTATTTCATTTTAGTTCTTACACCATGGCGGGTACGTGCTCCGCGGGCGTATCATGACAGGGGCTGGAGCAGTATCCACTAAGTGTACCGGATTCATTTCATTAAATTGTAGAAAGGGACTGGGCGTTGGCTTCGGCCGCATACGCCTCCCAAATATTCGGACCAGTATGGTTTCGTGTACGGGCAAAACGTAGGTTTAATTGGACGCCTCGCGGCTTTGTGAATTCGAAATACAACTGCTTTTATTTAATTACAGACGAATGGATCTGCTGATGGAGTTTTACTGAATAAAACGACACATTTTCAAATCACTGTATTTGCTGTCATTGTAAATTACTTTTATTTATTCATCACTAAATTAAAGATTCTACTCCTGTACCTTTTATCTGTCATTTATTGTACATTCCTTAACACCTATATAAGAACATACATACACCCTGTCCAATAAGTTCGAATACACATATTTTTGCGTTGACCCTGAAGGCATACAGGCTGCAGGCCATCCATTTATTATATTAATCTAAAGAATAAGTTAACTTGAACATAATGTAATTGTAAAAAATGCCAAGGACTTGAAATTTGTCTTCACTCTTCAATGAAGTACTTTCGATTAACAATTTAGTACAAAATTTCGTAATGGCGACTGCAAAGGTGTTTTTTCAAGGCGGTAAAACTTTTTGGAATCAAACGCAATCTCGTTTACACAACAATGAGAAGGTCTTAAAATAGCTCCTCTTTAGAAGACAGGAAAAAATTTGGTTAGCTACGCAGCTAGAACCATTAAAATACTAAATATCGTGAGAGTGCGAGTTTAGAGGACAAAAGCCGCTTTATCCAAAAATCAACTGCCGATCTGAAAATTTTGAGGAGATCCTTACGTGGTATTTTGGAGGTGGATCCTGGATATCATAGCTACAATAAACGTGAAGTTCATCGTTTTTCCGTAGCAATCGAGAAAATTAGAGTACATAATCCAACTCAATACATTCCTGGCACGCAGGAAGGAGTTGATTTTCTGACGAGAAACTCATTGAATTAAAATAGCCTTACAATGCTCAAAACGGTCGTTTGTGAGCAGCAAGTATAAAAAACAGCCTAAACCATGAGGTTAATGTTCCCAGACTTCAGAGGGAACTATTGGTGGTAGTGTGGGGTTCAGTTAAATATGTGGGGCCAAATTTCGTTATATTTACCGATAAAGTCGCACATTAATAATGAAAATTATAAATCAGAGGTTTTCGTCGAAAAACGCTCCTGAAAATTTGAAAACTGTGTTTAGGAATAAAAATTAAATTATTTTCTTACAAAATTGTGCTCAAAACAGTCCAAACGTTGTTCAACCTTTGAGAAAAGCTAATTTCGATGATTATATTGCCGAAAGTAAACGGCCACTCCATTCTCCAGATTTGCGTTTATTACATTGATTTGGTATGTTTTTGCATGCCTTGTAGGCACTTGTAGGACACATTATTATAAAATAGAAAATATGGACAGTGAAAAAAAAGATATCGAGCATATTTGGGACGAAATAACCTTGAAAGCGGTGCGTGCCGCGTGAGATTGAGTTGAAAAATGTAGTCAGCTAGTAAAATAGGTAAGAGGTGGAGTTAGTCCAAAATATTTGCAGCATATTTTGTATATTAGTATAGCTTTAATAAAATACAGATTTCACTACAATAACTATTCGTACAAAAAAGTTATAAGACCTCCAAAGTGTATTCGAACTTTTTGGACACGGTGTAATATGCTTGAAGAAAAGTCTTATCTATTTTAGTCGATTCCACAAAATAGCACTTGTTCTATAAAATCGCAAAACTGTTATCACGTGCCACGACTTTGGGACAAAATAAATTATTGCCAAGCTAAGAAACCTAAATAAACGAAGCGTTGTTAGAAAAAAATACTTTAAAAAACAAATTACTTCCCGTGTATTCAGGGATGAAAACCGCAAACATAGAATATCTCTTTACTGATTTCTGTCTCTCTTTTTTCATTAGAGTGGAACGTCTCTGTATGTTTGTGTTAATATGCTTGAAACACAGTGTAAAGGGTGAAACTTAAATTATCGATGATGAAATAACTGTAAAAGCCAAAAAGGCGAGCGAAAATTTATATATGTACGGTCAGCTGCAGAGAAAAAGGCCCACGCTGCATACAAAGTTTATAAACAGGGGGGTTTCTCTGCAGCTGACTGTACTCGTAGAAATAGTATTATATGCAACGTTGTCAACTGTGCAACTGAGTCAAAAATGTTCGTGGCGTCTACCTTTACGATGTCCGCCTCTCGGCTTACATCGTAACACGCCATTCGTTTTTTTACCTCTCTTATACAACTGTTGCATAAAATACTTCCATAGTTTTTATTTCAATTCCACGACTACCTCACAATTTAATTTTAAGTTACCTACATTTTTTTCTAAGGGTAACCACACGGACTATTGACAAAGCTTACCGATCATTTAGCAATAGCTGGGGTGCTCGCCAAGAATAGTCTTATTTATCCCATACATTATTCTATCTCAACGCTACATTGTTGAGTCATAAATGACATTCGCATAGTTTAAAACACAAAGCAAATAATGCATTCGCGTGTTTACTTAATAAGTACCAATTTTATATTTCAAATTATATATTTACATGAATAAGTAGAATAACATAGTTTTATCACAAAAAAATACATAAGAATAACGTTGAAGGTTTCCAACCGTCACCGTCGACTCCCGGAAGGGCTTAGCCGCCTCCTTTACGCTTAGGCTCACTCGTGAGCTACAACCATTATGTCAGGGGGCTTAGACAAGTGACAATCGTTTATTGTCAGAGCCAACCGCAGATTAAATAAATATAAATGCGGGAGTGTCGTGGAACACTCGGTTGGAACGAAGTTATTTTATTTTATTCTATTCTCATTACATGTTTCTCAATCGTATGGGTCATGACAGGTTTTCGTGACGGTCAAGTCTTACACTTTTTTCGGCTAGCCCCCATCCGCCAACCGCCCGATAAAGAACTTCGTTTCAAAAAAACCTAAAAGCCCTTCAAAAAAGTGACATGAATTTCAACCGGAAATATTGTTGTCACTAATTAGGTTAGGTTAGTAGTAGAGTTTTTAAGGTCTGGTTGCCCAGAAAATCAGCGTTGTGGCTACCCTGTCATGACTCATGCTGAGTGGCAACCATTTTGGTGTAAATTATTATTTTTTGTATATTTCATGTTTTTTCTCTCTTTATACCAAATAAACATTTTTCATTTCAAGAATACCGGAATGACGGTTGTGAACGGAAAGTCACGTGTTCATTCCTTACGATATTTATTTATCGTATGGCATTACGAGTCATTGGATTATTTTTATATATATTAAAAGTACCTGGTTTAAGCTATAGATTGAGATTAGCCTTCTTCAGATACTCAATGGCCTCTTTGCTAAGTCTCGCGAGGTCCTCAACCCGTCCGTTGAATTTGGTGACCGAGAATTCAAAGATCATGTGTTCCGATTGGCGTTGTCCATAAACGACTGTCACTTCTCTAGGCCCTCCTGTTCCCTGTCACTTGTCCCTCCCCGAACTAGAGTGTATTCTCAATGTCGAACATTCATTTCATCATTTCATAGACTTATCAGACCGGATAAACTAAGTTTCTAAGTGATGTTATAACTGTTGTATCTCGTTTAGTTTAGGACAAATTGTCACTTACAATTGTAACCAGTGTCGTCCAGCTTCACGGAAAGACTGAGATCGCATCAATTGCCACATCAGACCTATTTCCAAGTCCTTTGCAACGTCTAAAAGTTAATTGTTTGTTATTCATGGTAAATATGAGTAAATGATGTTTGGCTTACTGAAAACAATTTTAGCTAGCCAAATAATGGAAAATATACATATCGATGTTCTGTTTAGTTTAACAGTTTAGTGTTTATACAAATATACATGTTTACCAAGTGGTTTCATGATTATAATTTATAAGATTTGAATTTCGTTCTAAGAACATTTTAGTAACCGTGTTGGGTAATTCAGGTACCTAATATTATTGTATGTACTGTAACAATATAAGCACTCAATCATTCGCTTATAGAAAAGAAGAAATTAAAACACTTTAATAACTATTTCGTTTATTGAGAGCTAAATACTGGGAGTAGATTCACAAAAAAAAACAATAAACGAAATTTCGCTTAATTAAGCTTAAGAGATAAAGTTGACTCGCTAGATCCGCGATATGATTCTGTACAACTACTAGTAACTATCGGGTTAGGCGGGCGACTAGTGGTTTTATACGCAAAAGGCGAATCATAACAGAACTCGAAACGGAAATTTAACAAGTTGGTGCGTCTATCATTAAAGGGGTTTGTTTTTTTTCATCAGGGAGGGATTCAAATAAGCCTCCTTCGGCAGTCGGGTTAAAAGGCAAGGAACCTTTGCTATATTAAAATTTGATATGCAATATTTAAGTGCAAACGAATAAGAAGTGAGCTAATAAAATAATATACCACCTGATAGTTTACGCAACATAGATGTTACATATTTAGCATAATTAAATGTGTGCCCAGAATTTAAAAAACGCCCTAAACAGTCCAATACCCTACCTCGAACTTTTAAATCTAACGTCTCCACGAATCAGAGACAGTGTTTAGATGTCATTAATGAACTCGGGCAACAGAATACGATTCTTATAGCGGCGCCAACTCACTAGTTTTCATGTTTATATTTGTCCTTAAAATTGTAAATGAAAGCGACGTACGACAATATGCAAACCCAAGACACGAAGTGAATTGATGGCATTAAACAAATGTATGAATGGCCCACACGGCGTTTTTAGAAATAAATGTATTAGCGGTGTCGGCCGCGCGCGGGGTAGTGTGAGGTGGGCGCGTCGCGGCTGTAGCGGCGCTCCTTGCGCGCGGGCCGCGAGCGCGAGCGCGAGCGCGAGCGGCTGCCGCGCCGCCCGCGGGACTTCTTGTCGCGCCCCGAATCATGACTTCTGCGAATACATTGAGCTCGTTACACATACACATTCGTGCCAATACTAGCAGTGGACGGTGTATGAACCCAATTTCAAAGATAAACCTATATCGATGTACAATCGGGTTCCTAATAATGTTTTGGCACACGCATACAGACGCAGAGGTCGAAACAAATTTTAGGACCCGCAGTTCTTAAAAAAAATCACTCCTGCGTATTTTTTTTGTATGGGAAAAAAATCATATGAAAGGGCTTTTTAAGACGATTCTAAAAATATACCACATCATTACCTTTTAGCTATTTTTTTTAAATTAAAACAAAAATATTTTTTAAAACATACACAGTTTGGGCTCCTTCAGATTATTTTTGTATGTACAATATACCACAAATGATACGTGGTATCCTCATATCTAACCCCAAGTAATCTATTTTGAAAATAATATCATTAAGTTTTTTTTTTTAATTTTTCAATTTTCTAGTAAAATACGCCATAAGTCTAGTAAAATATGTACTGAAGTAGAACTGTGCCAGTTTGTAAGATTAAAATTTAAAAAAATAATTTACAATGCATGTGCTCGAAAAGTGCGTTTCCTACGGAGCCATATCATGCGGAAAGTAGTACTTTTCCGCACTAGTGCTTTTTGTTTTCAATTTTTTTTTAATTTTTAACTCCGCTCTCAACCTTATACAAAGAGATTTAATACGTGCTGATAGTAATTAAAAATAAACGTTAGTTACAGATTTTTTCACTATATAAGAAATAAATACCTATTTAAAACTAAATTATAAAGGTTGAACACGCCAAAACCTGGGCATATAAAAATAGCTATAGTTATTCGAAAAATGGAGATATTTAAACTTTTGAAACAACAATTTTCTCACAAGGAACTGGGCTATAAAAAGATGATAGTTTTATTTTCTTTTATTTATTCGTTGGCAAAATGTCGAGCGTACAATATCAAAAACGTGAACGCATTTTGCACGAACATGTAAAAAATCCCATGTTAAGCTACATAGATATCGCGAAAAGGCTGAAATATCCACAATCTACTGTTGGTCACGTATTAAAAAGTTTCCGTTAACGCTTGACAATAGATAGAAAGCCAGGAAGTGGTGGGTTGCAGGGAGTCAAGAATAATAAACAGGAAAGAGTATTTTAAAGATTTTTGCCTCAAATCATACGATTTCATCTCGTGATGTTGCTAAAAAAGTGAAAATGTCTTAGTCCTATGTCCAAAAAGTGAAACAGATGGCAGGACTGAGGAGTTATAAAGCCCAGGCCGCACCAGATCGAGATTCAAAACAGAACTTATCCGCAAAGATACGGTCGCGATAACTCTATGAAGATTTTCTTACAAAATTTAAATGCGTGGTGATGGACGACGAGACGTATATAAAATTGGATTGTAAACAAATACCTGGTCAAGAGTTTTATACTAGCAAATCTCGAACAGATACTCCTGAAGACTTTGAATTAAAAAAGTGAGGGCAATTTCCAAAAAAATACCTTCTTTGGCAGGCAATATGTAGCTGTGGTAAATAAAAGAAGTCGCTCGTTTATCACCACCGGGACAATAAACGGCGATATTTATCAGAAAGATTGTTTACAGAAGCGTTTGCTGCCTTTTATAAGACAGCATGCCTCACCACCGCTGTTTTGGCCAGATCTAGCCAGTTGCTAATACGCAAAATCAGTTATGGAATGGTACAACGCTAACAGGATAATGGTGGTACCCAAAATATGCAATCCGCCAAATAGTCCGGAACTGCGGCCTGTTGAAGAGTACTGGAGTATTATGAAAGGAATTCTAAAAAAGAAAGGCGGAGAAGTAAAATCGGTCCCTGAGCTACAAAAAATATGGACCTGGGCGACAAAAATCTTTTCTAAAGAGACGGTGCAAAGTCTTATGAGCCGTGTGCGTAGAAAAGTTCGATCTATGGCTTACTGTGTAAACATTAATTAAAATTAAAAATGTGATTTTAGAATTCATTAAATTTGTCATTAAATGTGGTATTCATAATGTAGTTATTTATTTTCAAACTGGTTTAAAAACAAATTTACGTGCCCAAGTTTTGGCGTGTTCTACCTTTATTATTCTTCGTATAAATATAAATACACGATTTTATAAAATAAATAATCACTTAACAAGTTTGGCTGAATGTAACTAATGCTTGTGCTCTATTGCATTCTGACATGGCCGCTTTTCGCACATGCGCAGTAGTAGAAATCTATAACGCGCATGTATTTAAGAAGAAAAAAGCCCGCCATTGGAAAACTTGTCTTCAATTCAACTCGTCATTCACTATTCAGTTTTGTTTGTGTTTTAATAGAAATTTATAAAAATGTCGAGTTCGAGTGAAGAAATGTTAACACCCGAAAATGTTAGAAATGAAGCGCAACAAGCCAACATGAGCCTTCTACCAGCGAAGTCAAAAGAAAAATACTTAAACCCTACAGTGACTTTTTGCATTGGAAAAACAACAAGAATACCGGGTCGTTCTCTGAAAACGTCTTGCTGGCTTATTTTAACGAATTAGCCAAGAAATATAAGCCAAGCACATTATGGTCGCTGTATTCCATGCTGAGGACTACAATAAAATGTAATAACGACATTGACATAAAAAATTACACAAACTTAATCGCATTTCTTAAAAGGAAAAATTATGGTTTTAGACCTAAAAAGTCGAGAGTCCTAACAGCAAACGACGTCGAAAAGTTCTTGAACGAGGCCCCAGATAATAAATACCTAGCAACTAAGGTAAATTATTCTATTTAATATACATATATTGTGGAGCTAGCTTACTTAGTTATTATAATGAGTATAAAATAAATAAATATATAAGTACATCATGACTTATGTGACGTGTCCGTACTTTTTTTTGATGTATAATGCGACGTATAACTTAGTACGCTAACCCCCTGTAATTTGTTACATAACTTTAAAATTCAATAACTTCTTATAGATGACGTGCAACATTTAATTAAGCATTGTTGTTTCCAGGTTGCTTTAATTTTTGGCATTACGGGAGCTTGCAGAAGAGAAGAACTGGCCAATATAACCATTGATAATATAGAAAATCACGGAGAGATCCTGTTGGTTAAAATACCTAATACCAAGACAAAAATCGCAAGATCATTTGTAATTCATGGACAATGCTACGATATTGTTAAGAAGTACGAAGCTCTGCGCTCAGATAAGGGAAAAAGCAACCGTTTCTTTCAAAATTACGCGAATGGAAAGTGTACAGCCCAGAATATTGGCGTCAACAAATTTGGCGGTATGCCTAAAGAAATAGCGGTTTTTCTCGGACTTTCAGAACCGAAATTGTACACCAGCCACAGTTTTAGGCGCACCTCTGCGACCCTATTGGCTGAATCTGGGGCCGATATAACGACCCTCAAGCGCCACGGTGGGCGGAAATCTACTTCGGTGGCGGAGAGCTATGTCGAAGGTTCCATCGAAAATAAAAAAAAGATTGCTGCTCAAATAGTAAATTCCGTCAATCTGAATGCCGCCCCCCGCGCCGACACTCCTAATAAAGAACCTGCTGCTAAACGACCCAGAACAGAGACAATCACATCAAGTTCACTTGGAGTAGACCATCCTCCACCGGCTTGTAGCTCACACTCGAAAAATGACGATGTTTTGCAAGATCATGTTGAACATATTATGAGCCAAACTGTACAATTTGCGAGAAAACCCATGTCTTTTAAGTTTGAAAATTGTACAAATATAACTTTTAATTTTAATAATTAAACTTATTTGCCATGATATGTTTTTTGATTTACTCGCACAATGCATAGTAAAACATTGTATGATGTGTATCATCGGAAATCATCTTTACGCACGTGTGTGCGTAAAGATGATTTCCGACTCGTATTCCTTTATACACTCGCTCGCTTTGCTCGCTCGTGAATTAAATTCCGCTAGTCGGAAATCATCCACTTTTCGCACTTGTTGCATAAATAGCTATAAAATATGTAGTTATTTTCAAAATTGCTTTAATGGGTTTATTTATTTAAACTTTATTGCACAAAAGAAAAACTTGATGTACAAAAGGCGGACTTAATGCCAGTAGGCATTCTCTACCAGTTAACCTTAAGGCAAAGCAGATAAGTTGTGGGCGGTGCTTACGAGAACAAAAGGTGAAGAGTTAACTACAAGTAAACAATGAATAAAATAATATACAATACAATATATACATAATATACGATATATAACAAAAAAAATACATACATATGTACATATATTATTTTATTATATATACATACATACAGTTAGGTGCAAAACTGTCCCAATAGTAGCATCTTAGTAGAATGTGGAGAAGTGGATGTCGATCGAGGAGAGGGGCACATGATTAATACGTACCAGTACTATATAAAATTTCCTACAAATCAGCCTTACATATGATATACTTAGAATTTACGGTTATTTTGTAATTTAGAATCGAAAAGTAGAAAAAAACACATTTTTATTTTTTCGAATATTTCTAGTTCCTCTTATGGAAACTCCAAATAGGGAACCATACATAATTAAGAAATTCTGCCTCTATAAAATCATCATGCAATTGCTTTAATGGGCATATTTTTCAAGTTACTTTTAGGTGGCTTATAGTTCGGTGCAAAAGTGTACCATTAAAAACAGCCATAGAAAGTGTTTGTTAGTTCAATGTTCAAGACGACTTTTACTCTGCCATAACTACAAAACTATGTTTGTGATTTAAACAGTTGATACCTTATTTTATAGAGGCTGAATTTCTTAATTATGTATGGTTCCCTATTTGGAGTTTCCATAAGAGGAACCAAAAATATTCGAAAAAATAAAAATGTGTTTTTTTCTACTTTTCGATTCTAAATTACAACATAACCGTAAATTCTAAGTATATCATATGTAAGGCTGATTTGTAGGAAATTTTAAATAGTACTGGTATGTATTAATCATGTGCCCCTCTCCTCGATCGACATCCACTTCTCCACATTCTACTAAGATGCTACTATTGGGACAGTTTTGCACCTAACTGTATATATTATATAGACAAAACTCATCAACCGAAAACACTAATCTTTCATTCCACTAGCGAAAAAGGCACGAACGGCTTTTTTAAAAGCATACTTGCTGGGAGCATTCTTAATATTACGGGGAAGTGTATTCCACAGGCGCGCCGCCCGAACAGAAAATGAGTTTGACATAAAACCGGTGTGGTGCAGAGGAATTGAGAGAGACAAATTGCCAGAAGTACGGAGTTGACGGTCGCGAGACACGCCATAATATTGAAAGAAAGACATAAGGTATCCGGGGGAATGTGGGTCATTAACAGTGGGCGGCTGACGGATGCGAAATAGGGACGTAAACATAACATGGATAAGACTTTTATTAAATTTCGAGAAATATTTATTAATTAAAAATTATGCAGTTTTTATCATACATAATTAGTAAATACACTAGTATTCCGCCTCGAACTGCGAACTCGCGATTTACTTGCATACGAGTTGATCAATATAACAAGACCCTTGTAAGGATTTTTTTCGCTTTCTAACTCCACAACCCCTTGATCGATCCTGCTCATATACGAACTCTCAAATTATATGTATCTGTGCTACAACCCCAACAAATTTCATAAAGAACAGAAAAACGATGCTAAAGTTATGGTCGAACAAACCCTCAAAATCAAAAAGCCATCGAAATGCCGAGACGTCCCAGTAGCCAGGTGACAGTTGTTTGTAAGAACTTCACTTCGCTTACGCTCCGCTCGTTCGATAATAACCTATCCTCTTTAGCACGTAGTTTGTATACTAATCCCCTTATTTATAAACGGCCACTAAAGTTAAGAGATCGCTGATAATCGTTTGCCCCTTTCCCTCATATAGGTTGGACGGAAAGGGACAAACGATTATCAGATGCCTCTTAACTTTAGTTGACGTTTATGAATTAGGGGGGTAAGAAGATACTGGCCACTTATTATATTATCACCTCTTGAGAGTCGTAAGACTGATGAGTGTTTATGTCTATTACGTCTTAGACTTGTCAATTAAATATATTGACGTTTTCGCTTGGGACTTTATTTGCTTAGTTTTCAATATTTATATTTAAAATGGCAAAGGAAACCACAATTCGTAAGTGGATACTTGATAAACCTGATCTAATTTACGATACACTAAAGGCTCGATCTTTTGTACAAAAGTCAAGTAAGTTTATTTGCGAAACGAAAAAGCGTGATTGATAGACATGTTAAATCTAATACGCATCGCCGTCAAGAATTTTGCTCGAAACAGAATCAAGAAGATTTTAATATTGATTTGATAAAGTTTTTAGTTTTATGCAATATTCCATGGAAACGTGTTAACAGTGCCGTTTTTCGACAGTTTTTTGCTAAATATGTATGTTGCCAGTGTACGCCATACATTTTGCCAGATGAGACTATTTTGCGTAAGAAATATTTAAATGAAGTCTTCAACCGTAAAATTACCAAAATTTATGAAAAGATTAGAGATTGCAAATTATGGGTATCGCTGGACGAAAGCACAGATTTTTTAGGAAGATTTGTTGTAAATTTACTTGTGAAACCGCTCATTCCAAATATCGACACTCCCATTTACCTATTACGGTGTAAGGTGATTGAAGTCACAAATGCTAACACGATCTCCAAATTCGTTATAAAACATTCAAAGAATTATGGGGTGATTCTTTAATGTGAAAGTTGGCAACATATTAATGTTATGCAGTGATAGTGCATCTTATATGTTAAAAGCCGGAAGATCACTTAAAAATACTTTTCCCAATCTAAAACATTTTACATGTCTCGCTCATGCATTAAATAGAGTTGCTGAGCACATCAGATCTCAGTACTCAGACGTGGATATCCTAATATCCAACGTCAAAAAAATATTTTGAAATGCCCGAGAAGAGTAAAAATACTGAAAGAAAAATATCCAAATTTGCCATTACCACCTAAACCAGTGGTCACAAGATGGGGCACGTGGTTAGAAGCGGCGTTTTACTTTGCAACTTTTTACGACGAAATAAAATCTGTAATAAATAGTTTTAACAATAGCGAGGCACTTTCGATACGCAAAGCCAAACAACTTTTGCAAGAAAAATTATGGTTTTAGACCTAAAAAGTCGAGAGTCCTAACAGCAAACGACGTCGAAAAGTTCTTGAACGAGGCCCCAGATAATAAATACCTAGCAACTAAGGTAAATTATTCTATTTAATATACATATATTGTGGAGCTAGCTTACTTAGTTATTATAATGAGTATAAAATAAATAAATATATAAGTACATCATGACTTATGTGACGTGTCCGTACTTTTTTTTGATGTATAATGCGACGTATAACTTAGTACGCTAACCCCCTGTAATTTGTTACATAACTTTAAAATTCAATAACTTCTTATAGATGACGTGCAACATTTAATTAAGCATTGTTGTTTCCAGGTTGCTTTAATTTTTGGCATTACGGGAGCTTGCAGAAGAGAAGAACTGGCCAATATAACCATTGATAATATAGAAAATCACGGAGAGATCCTGTTGGTTAAAATACCTAATACCAAGACAAAAATCGCAAGATCATTTGTAATTCATGGACAATGCTACGATATTGTTAAGAAGTACGAAGCTCTGCGCTCAGATAAGGGAAAAAGCAACCGTTTCTTTCAAAATTACGCGAATGGAAAGTGTACAGCCCAGAATATTGGCGTCAACAAATTTGGCGGTATGCCTAAAGAAATAGCGGTTTTTCTCGGACTTTCAGAACCGAAATTGTACACCAGCCACAGTTTTAGGCGCACCTCTGCGACCCTATTGGCTGAATCTGGGGCCGATATAACGACCCTCAAGCGCCACGGTGGGCGGAAATCTACTTCGGTGGCGGAGAGCTATGTCGAAGGTTCCATCGAAAATAAAAAAAAGATTGCTGCTCAAATAGTAAATTCCGTCAATCTGAATGCCGCCCCCCGCGCCGACACTCCTAATAAAGAACCTGCTGCTAAACGACCCAGAACAGAGACAATCACATCAAGTTCACTTGGAGTAGACCATCCTCCACCGGCTTGTAGCTCACACTCGAAAAATGACGATGTTTTGCAAGATCATGTTGAACATATTATGAGCCAAACTGTACAATTTGCGAGAAAACCCATGTCTTTTAAGTTTGAAAATTGTACAAATATAACTTTTAATTTTAATAATTAAACTTATTTGCCATGATATGTTTTTTGATTTACTCGCACAATGCATAGTAAAACATTGTATGATGTGTATCATCGGAAATCATCTTTACGCACGTGTGTGCGTAAAGATGATTTCCGACTCGTATTCCTTTATACACTCGCTCGCTCGCTCGGAAATCATCCACTTTTCGCACTTGTTGCATAAATAGCTATAAAATATGTAGTTATTTTCAAAATTGCTTTAATGGGTTTATTTATTTAAACTTTATTGCACAAAAGAAAAACTTGATGTACAAAAGGCGGACTTAATGCCAGTAGGCATTCTCTACCAGTTAACCTTAAGGCAAAGCAGATAAGTTGTGGGCGGTGCTTACGAGAACAAAAGGTGAAGAGTTAACTACAAGTAAACAATGAATAAAATAATATACAATACAATATATACATAATATACGATATATAACAAAAAAAATACATACATATGTACATATATTATTTTATTATATATACATACATACAGTTAGGTGCAAAACTGTCCCAATAGTAGCATCTTAGTAGAATGTGGAGAAGTGGATGTCGATCGAGGAGAGGGGCACATGATTAATACGTACCAGTACTATATAAAATTTCCTACAAATCAGCCTTACATATGATATACTTAGAATTTACGGTTATTTTGTAATTTAGAATCGAAAAGTAGAAAAAAACACATTTTTATTTTTTCGAATATTTCTAGTTCCTCTTATGGAAACTCCAAATAGGGAACCATACATAATTAAGAAATTCTGCCTCTATAAAATCATCATGCAATTGCTTTAATGGGCATATTTTTCAAGTTACTTTTAGGTGGCTTATAGTTCGGTGCAAAAGTGTACCATTAAAAACAGCCATAGAAAGTGTTTGTTAGTTCAATGTTCAAGACGACTTTTACTCTGCCATAACTACAAAACTATGTTTGTGATTTAAACAGTTGATACCTTATTTTATAGAGGCTGAATTTCTTAATTATGTATGGTTCCCTATTTGGAGTTTCCATAAGAGGAACCAAAAATATTCGAAAAAATAAAAATGTGTTTTTTTCTACTTTTCGATTCTAAATTACAACATAACCGTAAATTCTAAGTATATCATATGTAAGGCTGATTTGTAGGAAATTTTAAATAGTACTGGTATGTATTAATCATGTGCCCCTCTCCTCGATCGACATCCACTTCTCCACATTCTACTAAGATGCTACTATTGGGACAGTTTTGCACCTAACTGTATATATTATATAGACGAAACTCATCAACCGAAAACACTAATCTTTCATTCCACTAGCGAAAAAGGCACGAACGGCTTTTTTAAAAGCATACTTGCTGGGAGCATTCTTAATATTACGGGGAAGTGTATTCCACAGGCGCGCCGCCCGAACAGAAAATGAGTTTGACATAAAACCGGTGTGGTGCAGAGGAATTGAGAGAGACAAATTGCCAGAAGTACGGAGTTGACGGTCGCGAGACACGCCATAATATTGAAAGAAAGACATAAGGTATCCGGGGGAATGTGGGTCATTAACAGTGGGCGGCTGACGGATGCGAAATAGGGACGTAAACATAACATGGATAAGACTTTTATTAAATTTCGAGAAATATTTATTAATTAAAAATTATGCAGTTTTTATCATACATAATTAGTAAATACACTAGTATTCTGCCTCGAACTGCGAACTCGCGATATACTTGCATACGAGTTGATCAATATAACAAGACCCTTGTAAGGATTTTTTTCGCTTTCTAGCTCCACAACCCCTTGATCGATCCTGCTCATATACGAACTCTCAAATTATATGTATCTGTGCTACAACCCCAACAAATTTCATAAAGAACAGAAAAACGATGCTAAAGTTATGGTCGAACAAACCCTCAAAATCAAAAAGCCATCGAAATGCCGAGACGTCCCAGTAGCCAGGTGACAGTTGTTTGTAAGAACTTCACTTCGCTTACGCTCCGCTCGTTCGATAATAACCTATCCTCTTTAGCACGTAGTTTGTATACTAATCCCCTTATTTATAAACGGCCACTAAAGTTAAGAGATCGCTGATAATCGTTTGCCCCTTTCCCTCATATAGGTTGGACGGAAAGGGACAAACGATTATCAGATGCCTCTTAACTTTAGTTGACGTTTATGAATTAGGGGGGTAAGAAGATACTGGCCACTTATTATATTATCACCTCTTGAGAGTCGTAAGACTGATGAGTGTTTATGTCTATTACGTCTTAGACTTGTCAATTAAATATATTGACGTTTTCGCTTGGGACTTTATTTGCTTAGTTTTCAATATTTATATTTAAAATGGCAAAGGAAACCACAATTCGTAAGTGGATACTTGATAAACCTGATCTAATTTACGATACACTAAAGGCTCGATCTTTTGTACAAAATGTCAAGTAAGTTTATTTGCGAAACGAAAAAGCGTGATTGATAGACATGTTAAATCTAATACGCATCGCCGTCAAGAATTTTGCTCGAAACAGAATCAAGAAGATTTTAATATTGATTTGATAAAGTTTTTAGTTTTATGCAATATTCCATGGAAACGTGTTAACAGTGCCGTTTTTCGACAGTTTTTTGCTAAATATGTATGTTGCCAGTGTACGCCATACATTTTGCCAGATGAGACTATTTTGCGTAAGAAATATTTAAATGAAGTCTTCAACCGTAAAATTACCAAAATTTATGAAAAGATTAGAGATTGCAAATTATGGGTATCGCTGGACGAAAGCACAGATTTTTTAGGAAGATTTGTTGTAAATTTACTTGTGAAACCGCTCATTCCAAATATCGACACTCCCATTTACCTATTACGGTGTAAGGTGATTGAAGTCACAAATGCTAACACGATCTCCAAATTCGTTATAAAACATTCAAAGAATTATGGGGTGATTCTTTAATGTGAAAGTTGGCAACATATTAATGTTATGCAGTGATAGTGCATCTTATATGTTAAAAGCCGGAAGATCACTTAAAAATACTTTTCCCAATCTAAAACATTTTACATGTCTCGCTCATGCATTAAATAGAGTTGCTGAGCACATCAGATCTCAGTACTCAGACGTGGATATCCTAATATCCAACGTCAAAAAAATATTTTGAAATGCCCGAGAAGAGTAAAAATACTGAAAGAAAAATATCCAAATTTGCCATTACCACCTAAACCAGTGGTCACAAGATGGGGCACGTGGTTAGAAGCGGCGTTTTACTTTGCAACTTTTTACGACGAAATAAAATCTGTAATAAATAGTTTTAACAATAGCGAGGCACTTTCGATACGCAAAGCCAAACAACTTTTGCAAGACGAAGGATTAAAAAGTAATTTATCATTTATCAAGCAAAATTTTGAAATAATTACAAAAAACATTACGTTAATACAAACACGCGGGTTAAAAGTAAGTGACGCACTGCAATTACTGGATGATGTAAGACTTTGCATTATGTTGACATCTTCTGTTTCTTTAAATAATAAAATGGAGTCAGTAATGGACCGAATCCCAGACTATGACTTTATAAGAAATTTGAGTGATGGCGATAATGTCGGCGATGGTAGTAATGATGGAGCATCACTTTACGAATACGCACCTCTTTCATCTGTAGATGTAGAGAGGTCATTTTCCTTATATAAGTGGATTGTGAACCATAAAAGGAATGGATTGAAAATATGCAATATAGAAAAAAATATGATTATTTACTACAACAATACAATTATATAACTATTTCACAATTTTGTTCTTTTTATTAAACCACTTGCAGTCATATCCATATTACGTATAACGTTCGACATGATTTTGACGCAATTTGCATCCGTCAGCCGCCCACTGGTCATTAAGAACTGAAAAGAGAGTGCAAAGCATACGAATGTTACGTCGTCGACGGATGGGAAGCCACCCTAGCTGGGAGCGATAAGAGGACACATGATCGTATTTGCGAAGACAAAAGATGACGCGGATACAGTTGTTGAGAAGGCGATCCAACTTATCAAGAAGTTCCTCGTTTAAGTCCGGATAACACACATCACCGTAATCGATTATGGGTAAAATCAGGGTATTGACTAATAACACTTTTGTGCTGATGGGCAAAAACATCTTGAGCCTGTTAAGAGAATGCAGGGAACCCATGACCTTACGGCTGATTTCAGCAACCTGTGCTCTCCAACTTAAGTACTGTCTATTATTACACCTAAATCCTTGACACTCTGACTGAAAGTTATAGGCTTACCACTGAAAATTACCGGTGTAAGTGAGTTCAGGTCAAGTTTAGCGAGCTGTCGACTGCTAACACAAACAATAGCCTGTCATATTGATGGGTTGACGAAAAGGCCAAACTTCTCAGACCATTTTTGTATGTGTGAAAGGTCTTGGTTAAGTCTGTCAATAATTGATGAAAAGTCAGTCGCTGAAGATTGGGCATAGAGTTGCAAATCGTCGGCGTACAGATGGTATGGACAGCGGAGATTAGGCGTAATGAAATTAATAAAAGTTGAAAATAAGAGAGGCGACAAAATTCCACCTTGAGGTACACCCGTCGCAAGATCGCACCAATCAGACAAGGATCGGTCAACTCGAACCGCTTGCTGCCGACCACCCAGATACGATGAGAACCAGTTGAGGGCTGAAGGTGACACGTTTAAATGTTTGATATAAGGGTATAAGGGTTTAGATATAAGGATATCAAGTAAAATTGCATGGTCAATTTATCAATGAATTCATTCATAAATTGGCCATGCAATTCTGAACCCGATAGTACATACAAAAAAAATCTGCCTAATCGTATCTGTATCTAAATCTTATCTGGAGGAGCCCAAACTTGCTATGTTTTGAAAATTATAAATTTGAAATGTTTAATAAAAACGTTTTTTTTTTTAGAATTGCGGGTTAAAACTTTAGTTATGACTTCTAGTATGCGTGTGCCAAACGGCTAAACTGTACACAGTTTGCGTATTTTTTTGAGTACACCTACCACTATAGTATTTATTTAGGGTTAAAGACTGTATTGACAAATATAAGGACAACTGCAACAAGCCGTCATTCTTGTTTTATTTGCTTTAAAAACATAAATTATTTATTATGTTGTAGATGATATGATGTTAAATCAATTACTAGAATTATTTTTTCGGATCACTTTTGATTTCATAAACTGAGAGGCCATACACAGGAGCAACGAAAAATACTCTTGGACAAATACATACGAGAAAACGGTATGTCCATGAGAAAGATCGCTAAAATCGTGAGGGTGTGTGTTTCTGCGATTAAAATTGCATTAAAAAGTTTGTGTAAGACTTCTCTTTTAATGACAAGTCGAAAAATCGTCGAAAAACTGGCTCGAATAATCGCAATATCGACTCAAAGATACATCAAAAAATCAAAAACTCACTCAGTGCTTCAATAAGATATGTGGAAAAAAGTAGAGAACTTCTGTAGGAATGGTTCAAAGGGCCAAGAATCGCAACGACTGGGTAGCCCTCGGAAGCAACGGAAGCCAAACCAACTCCAAAATAGGCTGCAAAAGTTAAACACCGTCTTCGAAATTTATATGACACAGTTTTACTTAAAAATGAACAGTGCATAATTCTAAGCGACGAAAACCCCTTCAAACTGGATTTTTTGTTCTACCGGGCCTGTAGTACTCTACTATTCGCAAAGGAGAACACCTGAATGAGAACAAAACGTCAATTTTTTCCGAAAAATTTGGATCTAAGACAATGTGTGGTAGGTAATATGCGAATGCAGTATGAAATCTACGGCGTTCGTCACTACTTCCACGATGACTGCCAATCTCTACATAAAGAAGTGTGGACAAAATGAATTTTGTCACTGATTAGACGCCACAGGGGCTCTACTTTATTTTGGCCCGGTTTGGCTGTGCCCCCTGCATCAGAGAGTGGATGGAAACCTACGACGTGCGTCATGCTGCTAAGAATATGAATCCGCCAAATTACCCTTAGGTACGTCCCATCGAGGACGTGATGGGCAATCATGAAGAGAAAACTTCGGCAAAGCTTCACGGAAGCGGATTCCGTAAAAAAATAAAAAAAAACTTGGCTCAAGCGTCGAAACTGGTCACAGTAAACGTTGTCCGAATCTGATGAGAAACGTCCGAAGCAAACGACGAAAAGTCGCCCGAAAGCAAAGGTTACAGGTGTCTTAGTCAACACTAAAACGTTTAAAAAGGCCTTCCAACCAAATGCCCAAAACATACTTACGCAAAATAATAAACTTTTAAAAAGTTATTATACATTTCACTTGTCCTTATAATTGTCAATACACTCTTTACACCTGACACTTCTAACCAGAAATGTCAAGAAACTTTCTATAATGGAATTGGATATGGTATAAATACAGTAAATATTCTGAAACTGACACATTCGCAGTGCAATTATGTATGTTGTTAACAAACGATGCTAACATACAGTATTATCATGTATTAATTGCAGTAATTATTGCACAGCAGGGTACAGCCCAATGTAAGCAGGCCTTGACAGAATAGAAAGTTATATAGTTATTAATATAGGACATAAGAATAATATTCGCTTGGAACATAGCTTTGGCAGGTATTAAATTTTAACTTACGTAATTTGCGTATCACAACTTCATAAGTACATATGTATTTACGATAAAGAAACTGTAGGTGAGTCATGTAGACATAACTTAGATGAAATGACATTTTATGTGATTATTATAATTAGTGAGATCATTATAAGTTATAAATTAGTTATAAAATTTATACAGAAATTGGGACAAGATAAATAAGGAGCTTATGAGCAAAAATCAAAAAAAGATGAACAGTTATGTTTATTGTACCATACAACAATAGCCCACCTGTTCCTCCCTTAAGCGAATCCTTGTGGAATAATATTTTAATGCCACTTAAAGTAATAATTACAACATTCACCCCCTCATTTATAAACGTCTGTCAGGCCTAATTTATGTTTTATCTGTTTCCATCAAACACAACTGGCAGAGTGACAGATAAGGACAAAACATAAATTAACTAATTGAGGCCCGAGAGAACGTTCATAAATAAGGGGGTTAAACTTTAATAACGAAAAACCTTGCGTTGTATTATTTTTTATTTAAAAACATATTATTTACATAGCATTTGCCTGCAACTTTGTCTGCGTGGAGTTTGTTATCTTCCTCCTACAAATGTCCACCCCTCCCCCTTTTCACCCCCTTATGGGATGATTTCTAAGATAAAATCTACACTGTTACCTTTCCCTGGGACTCAAATCTATCTTAACTTTATAACAAATGTAATTTTAAGTGTCCACTTTTTATGTGAGGAAACACCAAAGCAATTGTTTTTTTAATAATATTATTTTCGGACACGTCCGGGGAAAAAATGCGATGTACGCCAAATGTCCGGGTTTTTTAAAGTCTTTCCGGGTTCGGAAAATTCGGAGATGGCAACCCTACCTGTAACCCTTTGAATACAACAAAATACACTCGAGTTTCGGTACTAGTAGTATCTTCTGTAAAATCAAACCTATTGATGAGAGAGCAAACTGAAACACAACTGAAGGCCCACAGCGGGCAGCTAATTCGGCGTCAATAGAAAAATTAAATAAGGTAAACAAATATGGCTGACTGACAACTGCATTTCTAGGCAAAAAAGCATTTAACACATGACATAATTTTATTAAAGGAATTCGTTTTTACTGAAGTATAAGTAATTAAAGGTAATTTTTTACTAAAAATTTATATAAATAACAAATTTAGCTGACAAGGAAACCATGGTTGTTCTATAAAAGTGCGTGATTGCGAAGCAATCAATACAGGTAAATGCGTTTGTTTAAGTTAGGCATCCTTTGCGTACAGTCAAGTGCAAAAATACGTATCGAAAAAATCGTCTCATAAATATACGCACTTATTACAACGGAATAAGATACTATGGGACATATTTTTGAGGAAGATGAGTACACCCATATTTTTACACTTGACTGTACCAAGGGGAAATCTTTACATAAAATGGATATAAATGTCAGACGTTGATGCAAAAGATACCACTTTCTACAATAAATTCAAAGAGGCATTTTAATTATGTCGTCTTTTTAATTTTATATAAAGCCTTATTGACAACCTACAAATTGGTATCGTTTTTTCTGGGACCATAACCCCGCAACAAATAACACAAAATGTTAATAAAAATAACTGTTTACAGTAAAACAAATTCGCTATTGCTGCAATGTTAGTCTACAGAAGAGGAGTTAGCAGTAGGGTAATAGTGGAAACGAACCTGCTATCGCGAGAGTGCGCCTTGCGCTTTGAGCTGGAGCCGCGCGCGTGCGGCGAGCGCGAGCGGCGGCCCGGCGGCGACTCGCGCTCGCTGTTCAGGTTGAAGTCGTCGAACCTGCAACAAACAACACTGGCCGTCAACACACTACATACACAAATATTTTGTCAAGTATTTCATTTTAAATACGAGCTTTTAATACTCGTACTGCTTACTATACTTTCCTTGGAAAATTCATCTACTGCACACAAGATGATTCTAACATACCCAAACACAGAGCTTCCACTGTTTTATCATAGAGTTCATGTGACCACCTTCGGCCTCCATCACCAGACCAACTCGAAGGTACATACCAATATATTGTATATTGTCATCCAAGTTACATAGGTAAGCTAAATTTTAGCTCAATCGGACATCAGGGACGGGTTCCAATCTGGCTTGTACGATTCTACCTAAACTACAAACTAATGAGGAAAGCAACTGTCACAATGGCATTTCCAATAATGGTCCTTAAGAAAAGCTTAATTTGTATGACGGGAAGTAGTTTTAATATAAAAAAGAACACTATAATGAAGGTATATACAAGTTTCCAGCTTATTCCAGCTGATTCGGAGGTTGATCCCTTAACACTGCTTATTTAACGATGACGGTGCCAAAACCAGAAATAGGTAATACATATTCAATTATATTCTCGTGAAGAGTTAACGCCCTAATAAAGTATCAATACCGAAATGGTCAGTAATGTAAACAAACTTACCTCCATTACTTAGCAATCACGCGCTTTTAAAGAACAACCCTGGTCCTACCCTCAATTTATACACATAAAACATATTTTTAATACAATTGCTCAAAAAGTTTACTTTATGTAGCTGCAAATCGTGCGTAAAGTTTGATTTTATGCACTAGTGCTAAAAAGTAATCTGATCTGCAAATCGTGCGTAAAGTTTGATTTTACGCACGATTTGCAGATCAGACTTTTAAATAAATGAGTATTATGCGAGACCCGCTTATAAATGACCCACCTGAACTACGCGCGATTGGGCATAAAGGAGTATTATGCGAGGCCCAATAGTATTACTTGAACAAGACATTTTAAATTGACCAATCAGAACACTTCACTATATTAAATCCACCAATCACAACACATATCGGAGTTAATCGGAACGCTAGATACTTTTTTGGTGCGTATACTGTGTAAATAATTTAAGTCCTTAAAAAAACATTGTATTTAATATCAACCAATCAGAATACAGTAATGTTATATCGACCAATCAGGAAACGCAATTTATTTCTCAAAACATGAGGTGATTCCTACTTCACAATCATTAAAAAAGATTTAATTTTTTGAGAAACGCTTTAAAGTGTGTTTAAACTGTTTAAAGAGCTAATTATACAGTCGTCTGTGGCATTTATTCGCGGTATTTATATTTTGTATCTTTGTCAAAGAAGTAAAAAAATTAAAAGACCGTCAAGTTATACCATAATTTCACCTTAGTTTAGTTATTGTGCGTAAATAATGAGTATTTTTATGATATTTTCTCGCAATCGAAGTGAAACATTGTATGGATTACTCTGGTCTAAAAGCCATATTACCAATCGAACAATTTTCCCTCCCTTCGGTCGGGAAAATAACCACCTAGTGGTAATATGGCCTACTTTAGACCCTTGTCAAACAATCTACTATTATTTCATTGTAGTTTTTTCGCAATTGTATTAAAAAACGTTGTTCGACACACGTGCAGAAGTGTCATTTTCACTCGCCCCGAGTTTTGACCCTCGCCTCTCGGCTCGGGCCAAGTAACCTCGGTACTCGTGCAAAATGACATACTTCTCGCACTTGTATCGAAAACTACTATATTTACATTATTTTATCTACACCAATATCATAAATCCTCTATTCCGCTTTCGGAAACCGTATGTAAGTACCACTATTTACATCTCTGACAGTGTCTGTAAAACGTATGAAAATTCATTACCCACGGTAACGTTACCGAGATCCGCCCTCTCCCCGACCGCCGGCACGCGCCCGCGCAACCGCCGACACAATCGAGTTGGTCATGGCGGTGCAATGGCGGTCATTCTACTGGTTTCCGAACACATCATTTAGGATTTATAATATGTGTGTAGATAAAGCAGTGTATGCAACTGTACGTAATTAGGCCTTAAAACACTCGTGTGATCTTATTATGAAACTCGTACTTCAAGGACCCTTATTACGTAAAAGTTACATAAACTACTATTTTAGTAAACATCCATTAATTATTTATATTTCTTGAATAACATTCTGTCATATGTCAAATGCTTATTTTGATTATAATTGTCAGTCAGTCATATTTTCTTAAATACATTATTTGATTAGCCATTTATATGAAGTTGCGGTATAGCCTAGCTGTGTCGCTTACTTGTTTTTGGGAGCCTCCGCGGAGCTGCGGCTGGAGCTGGAGCTGGAGGAGGAGCTCGACGACGAGGAGGAACTTCTTGATCTGATCAACACACACACATACACATTATATGAACAAAACTAATCGATTGGTACCATACATAACGAAACATCTATTTAGCCTTATCACTGATTTCTTACAATCTTATCTATTAATGTTATGGACTAAACAATGGCCATGTCAGATATGAAACAATAATGAGAGCAACGAAACCCGTCTAGTAAGATTGCAGTCTGACACTCTGACCTCCACCCACTAAAAGCTGCCAGATGTCCGGATCTAGAAATAAGCATAGTATAACAAACTAACGAGAGGGGTTTCGTTGCTCTCATTATTGTGTCATATATGACGTGGCTGGCTCTCCGTCTATTATTGTTTGTTGATGTTGGCCGAGTTCACGACTGGCACCTCCTGACATCATTAGTCGTTTGACATTTGATAAAACGAAAAAAAAAAAAGATAAATTGCCTGAACAGCCACTAACCTTCGTTTAGCAGCTTTGTTTTCCAGTGACTCATTTTTGCCATTTTTCTCAGCCGTGTCTGATCCGGCCTCCGCCGCCTCCCCATCTTTCACTTTGTCAGTAGTTTCTGTAAGCAATCGCCTTGATTTGCAAAACAAGCTTTTATATTTTAAACATCAATTCAGAGTCAACTGTATTGTTGCTCCGACGCCTATTTAATTTAGTGCTGAGCAAAGGTCATCCACGACGGAAAGATGAATTAAGCATTACGTAACATCGAATGCAAGCTTTAAGAAAATGTAACTATTAGTTCGGCTCTGGCCGCAAACAAATTTTCAAAATCTAATCTCATTCGGTAGAAAGCACGAAAATTTGCATCCACGAAGCTTATATCGGTACGAAAAAAAATTGAAGTAGTAACAGGTCATCAAGTGACTGTTTCCCCCGCCTTTTGTGTCGCGATTTGCAGTTTTTTACACTTTTTATGAAAACGTTAAAACTTACAACAAAACTGGCAATTAGCAAAATATTCTCCATTGAATTGTCGACAAAAATTGTCAAAGTATGCTCGTATTGCTAGGCCTTATAGTTTTTAAATTATGAGTCGCGAAAATTATGGTGAACCGTGTTTTCTGCCATACGAGTATTACAATACAGTATGAGCGACGTAGGAGATACTGGGCAATCCAAAATTGGTTTAGAAGTAAAGTTGACGAGTAAAGACCAGCTTTTGGTGCTCTTTTATGGACATAGCCCGTCCATAGCCAATATTTTAAGCCGCCGCATTTAATACTTTGATCGCGGAACGCCGTACTTGGGACCTTTTAGTAATAGATAATTATATCAAAGTGTGGAGCGCTTTTTCTGTCACACCTATTGAAAGTTCCATAACCATCCCGTTCAGTTATGGTATTATTTGTATGTAATTTTTACCTTTTCACAGTCTATACGAGTAGGCTTTCATTCTACGTCTGCATTTGGTACACAAGGGTCCCTGCATTTAGGCTTCATAGTCAATGTAGGGTTATAATTTAACCGTCCATTGTAGGGCATTAGGCGTATCCTCACCTCACATCCACACCTGACGCCCGCCTCGCGAGGAAATTGCCGCGCGAGGCAGCTTGTCTAGTAGTGACATGCCTCGGCCGAGGCCAACGCACGTGCGGCCGCCAATGCCTCTGAATTTAGCCTATTTAAATAGTAGGGTAAAAGTGCTAGTTTTCGTCCATGTAAGTCCTCTGGAGTTACAGGCGGCCATAGGCTACGGTAACTGCTTACCATCAGGCGGGCCGTATGCTTGTTTGCCACCGTCGTGGTATAAAAAAACATATGTCAGTATTCCATCCATACTTATTTATATTCAAATTACCCAAAATAAAAGCTTCAAATTAAAAAATCTACTAAAGAATAAACGATAAATAGCAAATTTGTTAACCTTATACAATTTTCCCTATATATTTGTAGTAGTTTAATCAAGTGCACGGTAAACTAGCACTAGCAATAATCAAAGTATCATACGCACCTGTTTTAGAGGACTGTGCCTTCTCGTCGTCGCTGCCCCACAAGTCGTACTTGGACAGGTCTGCGTCGTCGCCGGACTCCTCCTCGTCGCCCTCGTCCCCCGCCCCCGCCTCCTCGCCTTGGCCCTCGCCCTCCCCGGACGCCGTCGACGCTTTGCTCTGGAACAAAACCTCTCAATAATCCTACGTCACCGCGTCGTTACCGTAACCCGAATCTAACGCCCATAAATAACTTGACGTTAGTGACGTGCATCAGAATTACTTCTAGACTGAGACTGATAATTCGGCTTAATCCTTTTAAGACTTTCAATAAAATAAAAATAAACTAAAAAAAGTCTCAAGCTAGCAGTAATCTTTAAGTTGAGATTGAAATAGAGCTCACTGGTGACTGAAGTACGCAATCGGGCTCGTTCGCAAAATGCGTTGAGATATAAGCCGACCCAATTAAAGTTACGTTTAAATGGCATTAATTTATTAAAATATGTTATTTATTAAAATATGTTAA
This sequence comes from Pammene aurita, assembly GCA_947086415.1. Classification (NCBI taxonomy): domain Eukaryota; kingdom Metazoa; phylum Arthropoda; class Insecta; order Lepidoptera; family Tortricidae; genus Pammene; species Pammene aurita. The sequence continues at coordinate 24,496,631 of OX352289.1, forward strand.
CTGTTTGAAACATGTTCAATATACAAACCTTCTTTTTTCGCCTTCTTCTTCCCCCATTGATTGATTGTTTCAAGTTCTTGTCTGGTTGTTTCATAGTTAATTTGAGCCTATTTAACAATATCGGTTTCGGTAAAGCAAAACTCTTGAAATTTCCTATGACTGAAGTATTTTCTTGAATTTCGGGTAATGTATTATCTCCATTAATATTTAACTTTCTTGCGACATTGGGTGGAATCACTACTGGACCTGGATCAAAAATGTCGCTTAAAAAAGGAGTGTCACCAGTGTTACCATGCAATTTTTGCAATTGCTTCTCTATACTCCCTTCTCTGACAGACTCCTTTTCCCAGTCTTCGTCGTTGGTCAAGTTGATGGTCTCGACTTGTTCCATGGCGGCCTCCTGTTCTGCATGTGAGCCTTTCTGGTCAACATGATCGGGCGGCTTTTGCGCCAGCTGTTGTAAGTTCTGAAGAGCTAACAATAGTGTGTCTGTATTAATACCTGCCAATAGATTTGATAAATTAACACTTTGTTGTGTTGATGCGGTACCAGTAATTTCTTGTGTGTCATGTTTTAGAGGTGATACATTATCATGTGACGAAATACCGCTAGTTCCGTGAGGTTGGTTTTCAACCATCAGAGGCCTGTTTTGATAGCTCGTTTTAGGTTTAATAGTTATAGATTCAATTATATTAATTTTTTTTGCTAATTTTTGCTCAGGTGCATTATTTTCTGATGCCCTACTTTGTTTAGCCGAAATATTTCCTTCATTGCTTTTATTTGGCTGTATCACCTGGCAATCCTCTTGTTGGTATGATGTACTTAGTAGCACAAGCTTATTTGAAAACAAATCTCCCTCAGAAGCCACTTCATGTCCATACAATTTTGAAGTATGATAAGGGCTTTTTGTAACTTCCTGAATATTTTGAGATTGTTCCAGATTCAAGTTTTGAGGGTCTGCTGCAAATTGATTTGGAAGAGGATTCTGAATGTTAGCAATAGGAACCCCCGCATCATCGTCGTCTTTGTACAGAGCATCGTCATCCTCATCCCACACCATAGTGTAAGGTTTTACACCATTGTTTTCCAAACTTTTTGCTTCCAGGTTGGGATGATCGTCAAACACATCAAATATTTCCATTATACTTTTGTTTTTCTGTATCGAATCTGACTGGACGACGTCGAAAATACGAGAGGAGTTATCGAACATCATAGCAGACTCATTTGATTGCAAAAGTACATCAAATGGAGTATAATTATCAGCAGTGACAATTTGCTCAAAATCATCATTAGTAAAGTCGTCTCCATGGAGATCTATTATTTGTGGCTCTGCTTTGTAAGGCAACCAATGAGGAACACAGTCTTGAGCATTATTTGTGAGGACAATAGGACTACGATCATCCTTAGCATTCAGAAGAGGAATGTTTGCCTCATTGTTCTGCAATACAGTAAATATTTTATTACTTTGGTGTTCATTCTTTTTCACAGAATTATTCTGTTGTGTGGTCCCCTTATTTTTACGAACTGGTGTGTGGTTTCCCTTCGCCCAAAATCCTTTTTTCTTAACATTGTTTTTAAAATCTTGGTAATTATTTTTATTTGTAGATCCGAGTTTAGTGGGTACATACTCAGCAGACCCACCATCTGCATTCATCAAGTTTGCATTACTCTTGACTTGCATATTTCTCATACTTGATGTGTAGATATTTCCTGTGGCTAATGGTGACTGTTGCAATTTGTTGACAGTTGAGTATCCTTGAAAGATCTGAACGTTGTTTGGCAATGATTCACAGTTCGTTTTACTTCCCACTGGGATTTGCCTTTTTTTAAGACTAGATTTTGGTTTTGCACCTTCCCCGTAGACCCTAGATAAAAAATCAACATAGTCACTATCATAAGAAACCGAATCAGAATCGGACACAACTGTTGATTGTTTGTTTTTAAGACCATTTGAGGTAACAGGGGTAGGTAATTTTGAAGAATTTTCATCAGCTTTATCTAAATCACTGTCTGCATAAATGGAATCTTGAGATTCACGGGAGCTAGCTCTACAGTGTGGTGATGAGTGGTTTCTAGCGGGTAAAGCTGGCTCCGTAGCAATACTACCTGGACTGCCTGATGACTTCTGTGTGTTGCCGAGGACTAAGGTCTCTGCACTTGTACTGCATTGGATTTCTGATGATTGCATATTATTTGGAACTTGGATTGTTTTTGCATATTCAGTTTCACTGTCTGAGCTAATAGGTATCTCTTCTGGATTGGTTTGAGATTTATTTTTCTTGTTGGTCTGATTGGACTGTAAGTGAGAATCATCTAAACACCCTGTTCTCAAAAGTCTTTGTCTCCAAGCAAAGATGGTTTTAAAGTCTGGAGCCGGCTTATCATATAGGGCTTCAAACTTGTCAGTAGTTATCTTGCAATTATTGTGCACAATAGCATAAGCAGCTACTTTAACTCTTTCTTCTATAGAATATGTAACTCCAAAATCTTCTGTAGAATTGGGTCCAGTAAACTTATACACAACCTCATTTTTCAATGGTTTAAAAGATTGTGCCTTTATAATTTTATTTTGCTCATAGCTTTTGGTTGAGAGGCCATTATTTATCTCCTGTTTAAGAATTTTAGAGGCAATTTTATTATTTAAAGAATCTTGTTCAGTAGTCTTGGGAAATCTTTTACGCAAATATGTTCCATTGGTTTTATATAATGGTAACATATGTTCTTTTCCATTATATTTTGTTTGAGTTTCAAGTTGATGCCTTCGAAATGCCATTTTGCTGAGTGGTGGTAGATCACACATGGAACTCTCGCTTAGAGTGCGGCGTCTGTCAGCATCTCTGTTAGTCTGCATGGAGACATTAGGTGCAGAATCTTCCTTTGCATCCTTGTTTAGTTCCATCTGCAGCAATGCTGGTGGCATTTTTTTGGCTAGAGGTCCTTCAGTGATGCCAACCTGAAGGCAGGAAAAATAATCTCCACTTTAATATTTATGTGCATCAAAATTATTGCACTTATATATAATTAATTATCTTCTTCGCTTCAAATCCCACCATCCTCTGATTTTTCAACAACACCTTTGGAAGTGCTGAGTGCTATATTTATTGAGATAATATTGTACTAACTGAAAGTAACAGTCTGCAGGATGGCCATTCATGGAAACCAGTATTATATCATCTCTAAACATGTGTAAACATATACCTACATGTTTATCATGAGAGAATACTGGGCTGTCACTTGAAGGTCAATATTTAGAAAATTACTGAAACTGATCAAAATTTGATTTTACTGATTTTTTTGTCAACCAAGCAAAATAAATAAAAGGAGCAAATAATTACTAATAAAGTAATTAAATTTAAAAAAAATATCTAAAAAAATAATAATACTCTCCTCACAAAGAATATCAAAATACCCAAACAATTCTTTAAATTTAGTGTAGAATATTATGTTAGTCCAATTGTTGAGTTACATCACAAAAATAATAAATGACATGCTTGTTAAAAAAACAGAAGTGGGTATTTATTATAATTAAAATGTATACACACCGTATTTTGCGCGTCGAATTTGCGTTTTCTCTTTTTTCGTCCAAATTCATCATATTCGTCATCAGAAGAGGGCTCTCGACGGCGATACTCGACCACTCCGCGCTCGTTGTATCCACCGCCGTAGCCGGTTCGCGCCTCCACCTAGCAATACAACAATAACATGTTCTATTATGATATAAAACTCAAATAGTAAAGTTACTGCTCTAATGGCTCGACATTTACTTCACCAAACTTCGGAGCATTGCAGACGTTGCAAGTAGTACGCCGGGCCCAGTTTACATTCGCACATTTATTGCACTGCCAATCGTCGGCGTTGAACAAACCGCGAGACTTTTCTGCAGCCGATTTTCCTATTTCCGTGCCAAGTTTCTTTTTAAACTGTTTCCCTCCATCAGGTCTGTCTTTATTACAACGATAACACGACACTCGACGTGCAAAATTTATGTTACCACAGCTCGGATCGCTACATATCCAATCCCCCGCGGCTTCGTTCATTGTGTAAGAAACTACGTATAAACGCTCGCTAAACAATTATTGCCATTATATTTGATATCTCCACTCCATTTACTAGAAATAGTGAGACACTATGAACGTGCCTACCAGAAAGTGTAAATAAACGATTATTTGACGGATATCACAATCAAAGAAAACTAAGCACTTTTTTGTAAGTAAGGAAAGAAATCAAGCATAGCAAGAAAGCTTTATTTCATGCCAGCCATGACATGACGCAAAGCAGTAGAGAATAGAGAACAGTGTTGCCAGAGCACTACCAGCTAAAAGTACGGTCGTGTGTCAAAAAAGGTACGATTTTGGCCAAAAAGGTACGATTTTTATTAAGTCTACAAAATCGCCACAAATAAGATCAGGGTGGTGTTTTATTGATGTACGAGTTATAATTTAGCTATTTGTCTCTCATTCTAACAACCATATTCGTTAGAAATAGCTAAACATTGAAATTGTAAAGGTAACTTCTGTGGACCACGATCAGCGGGCCTACCGCGAACTTAGGGAATTCAACCAACCGGAGTCGCCATTGACAGGCGTTCCCCTCTGCCGAAAACATATGACCAGTGGTCATACACATGTATGGACTGACGTTTATCTGACGTAGCTATTTGTACGGTACGTACGAATAGCCATACATTTGACGTTCACCTCCCCCGCAAAAAACGGCAGACTTTTTTTGTATAGAAAATGACAGACATGGCTACTCCATCCGGGTCGAATTCTCTAAGACCGCGAACGTCGTATATTAAACGGGTATTAGACATTGCAATTTGTAGGACCCAATCTGTCAGGTTGGGAGGTGTAATAAGAGGTAGGGCCCTTAGGGAGCTGAAGGAGGGGAGGGGGAGGCAGGGTACACAACAGATTGGGCCCTATAAATTGCAATGTCTAATACACGAAATTTCGTTGTCTCGTAATACTCGAAAAAGAGACGCAAATAGCGAGGTTTCGAAGTTCGCAGTAGGCCTCTGGTAACGATATTAATCGAGTGCTGATGCCTAGAATACTCTCATGGCAAACTCGGGCCAATGTGAATGGAGGCAAGTGACGGCCAACCCGCACGAGGGAACACATTAGTGACTTCACATGGGTGACTATTTCTGCTACTTTGATCCTATATTTCTGTGACACAGTCTAGTGACAGTTGATTTGACACGTGACGTTATAGTGGTATAAAATAATAACTATTGAATACAGTGACCACATATTAACTAGATAACACGCTCGATATTCATTACGATGCACATTCTAGATCATTAAATTTAAACTATCGTGAGACATACTATCACTATAAAATATAACGGTTACACTCACGTCACTTTAGTGACTAAAGTGACGTGAGTGTAAGTTATATTTTATAGTGACATTCCTGATCGTTAATTTTAGGATTTCTAGTTATTTTTGGTTCATGAACTAGGATCAATACGTTTGATTGGTGCTGTAAAGTATAATTTTAGTATGATTTTGCCGAGTACGCTATAAAGTACGATTTTTAGTACGGATTTTCGCCGGGTAGGCCAAATAGTACGGTTTTAGTACGGTTTTCCGCAGGGTACGTTAAAGGTACGCAGAGGTCCAAAATAGTACGTAAAATCGTACCAAAAGGTACGGTCTGGCAACACTGATAGAGAATGTTCTAGCCATAGACTTTTTACTTGCTGATTTATTTTCTTTTCATAGATGTGTATACTGCTTAATACATAGTCTGGCTTGCCAAAAAGTGCAGAAACAGCGTACAACGACATGGGACCGAGAGGTGAGACAGACGTGGAAAAGCGAGCGCCTGGCGAGCGCACCATAGACTTGCTTTGAGGAACGCACTCATTCACACTCTCGCGCTCGACCTGTCTCGGCGAGAGTGTACTAGCGAGGCGCTATAAAAGTACTTAAACGGGCCTTATAATAGTTATAATGATTATTTTAAACTTGAAAATTATATTTGATACTTATGCCAATTCAATAGAAAAATTGTATATCTATCATATAAACTAGGTCTATACTCGGCGCAATTTTGACGCAAAAATTGCCGGCGATTTCGATACGTTGCCGTCTAGGAAGGTGTAACGAAATCAATCGATGAATCAAAAACCGCAATGTATAAAAAATCGGAGGTGATTAGTTGCGAGGTCAGTAGAGCGACAGTTGGAGCGGTGGCGAGAGAAACGGCGTAGCGGGAGCGGGCACGCTCACGGCTCGCGCGCATTTGCCGAAGCTGTCAAAAATGTATACAGAGAGGTTATTATAGTGAATAATCAGAATTATCTTGTGCATCATGTTTTAACTTTTACAAATACTTATATTCAAACACAATATTGCTATTGCAATATCCAGTTTTTAAATCCTCTCTTTACATTACCTATTTACAATATTACTATTTACATTTGGTTTTCAGCCAACTAGATTAGAGTTACTCGTTAGACTACCCGTATATTTTGTGGTCTAGGATTATTACAGAATGTTATCGCACAATGTATGAAGATGATAACATAACTTCCACTCCCAAGCGCTGTGTGCTCACTGAGGTCACCAACTCTACCAATGTATCTCCCACGGCGAATTTGAAGTTGTTGACGAACGTTGCGCTGCTGTACCCGACTCCGCCGCCGAGCACCGTACACCGCAAAGAAAAGTCACTGCAAATACTATGCGACAGGTAATTTAAATTTACACCCACTAAAACACATTTCTCCTTAGTCACATGATAGGCCACGACTGTCTTCAACATTTATTACTTTGTACTAAACATGGATGATAACATCTATAAAGAACACCAGTGTTTTTAGGTAGAATCCAGACCTTGCTAAATTTAGTCTTTCTAACTAGGATGCTTTATTATTGGTCATCAGATACTGTTACTGATTATTATCCGCTCATGTAAATACTCTTAAATATAGGTTGAATATTTTATTAACGAGATTAACAATGCTTTACTTAACTAGAGTTAAAAACCCTTAAGAGATTTTAAAAAAATCCTATTATTAACCCTTGACCGCCAAGCATCAGACAGAAATATTGTGCCCTCAGCACCATGTGCACAAGGCAAACCGGTTATATTTTTGGACATGATATCACAGGCTGGCAGGCACTGAGGGCACGACTCTCTGTGTGCATGTGTTGATGTCTTTGTCAAAGGGTTAAATACCGATGATGTAATTGAGAAATGCTTCATCATGATATTATTTGTGGATGCTATGGAAGCAATACATGAGCAAAATATTTCTGCACATGGCAGGCAGAAGTTGGTAACTCAAGATAATTCTAATTTAAGTTCAAATTTTTTCAAGTTTTCATCTTGACTTGTCAACTTCTTCCTGCCTTGTACAGATTTACCTCTTACATGAAATAGTACTTTTGTCTAATACTAACTTTTGACAAACATTAATATTATTTGGATCATAAAGACAATAACCTTAAGGTTTGGCATTTGTACTTGCGTTTTTCTATTATGATATTGTTTTAATACAATAAAGAGTGTACATACATACATAGCCGGACATATACTATATTTGTATATAATTTTTATTGGGTAATGTGTGTGAATAATGCTTCTATAACCTATTAACTTGCTGTTCCTTCAGCAATCTATTCCATTCATTAAAAATTGTTATACTTACACATTACCATTACTGTCCATTTTCTTTTTTTTTCTCACTCGGGTTCCTTCTTGAACCGAGCTAGTAGAAATGCCAATAGCAAGTATGTATTGCCTGTTTATAATTCTTGTAAAGAAAGAGAGTGCTAACTGTATGTACACCCAATTTTCCTTACAAACTATTCATTGGCAACAAGCATTTTATTTAATCCTTAAGTACTAAATTACTAATATTTAAATTTTTTAATCGTTATGGAATTGTTAAACAAACTGCGTACTTTCATATGCATAAGGGTTAAGGTCCTTATAGATCATTTTGCCACACTGTTGCTTAGATATTAACACTCCAATATTTCTCTGGTCTTGCATATTTATTATGTATATTGTTACTATTTTGAGCCAAGTTTTTAATTATCCTCAGGCCCGTTACCTATATTGGGTTAGTAACATTATAAAAAGTATTATTAGCACTCAATAGGTAAGCAGTAAGCACTAATAATGTGTATCAGTTTCTGACCAATTATCAATAATTAAAGTATGCATTAATCATAACATAACATTCATACCTGTTCATAATTAGCAGTGATCGGAATAGGTTGTGCCATTTCGGATGAATGACCTTAAACATTGTACATAACATGGATAAGACTTGAAATTCTTCGACTCGTATTTCTCACTGAAAATTTTCTTCAAATCGCAAAAGTAAAGAAAATTGTCATTATAAATACATCATTCATTTAAAATAACTTTCGTTTAACAGTTACAATTAACAATAATACAATCATAAAATACAACACGTAACATGAACATCAATTATATTAAATGAACATTATTAAATTATTACTTTCTTTGAAATTATAGTAGCCAACCATATTTTTTTTCAATATTTCCTACTGTCAATCTATTTCTTTTGACATCCAATATCTAACTGAAAGCACATTTTTCATACGTTAGGCCCGCGGTTCTTTAAAACATTTTTTAAACCAAACACAAACTTTTTCATATCAAATCCCGGGGTTAAAAACTATATCCATACCAAGCTTACGCACCGAGGTCCCGCGAAATGGCACTACCAATTCCGATCACTGATAATTAGCAACACTAGTGATTTTGCTTTAATTTTTATGGTTCTGTCTCTTTTCATATGAATATATTTATTGAGACTTCAGTCACCGGCTACACAATCAGAAAAACATCACCTTTGTATGTAAGCAGTGGAATGTAAATAGGTTAACATATTTACTATTGAGTGTATGTATATGTGGTATAATGAATATTGTGATCATTACACCTGCATATGCAGCTATTATGAAGTATGCTGACAAAGGCTTGGTGTGGTTGCAGGTTCCTCACGCTGTTCCCTCTCTATGGGCACGGCACGGTAGAGATCCAGCTGGACAGCACGGCGGCGCGGCTGGGCGTCGAGAAGCGCCGCATGTACGACATCATCAACATCCTGGAGGCCATGCAGTGTGCTGTCCACAAGCGGAAGAACACTTACTTGTGGCATGGAGGCTCAAGACTGAATTCCTTTTTGAAGATGCTTAAGAAGCAAGGGGAGAACCTGAGACTGTCTGCAGCTCTACGCGGCAGAGCTCCGAAGCCACCCACACCCAAACACAAAACACTGGGAGTGCTGGCTCAGAGATTTCTAATGCTTTTCCTAGTAGAACCACCAGTAAGTATTCGTCATACAATAGCCTCAAAAAATTAAATCCATCACGATTTACAAATTTTTTTTATGATGATTATCAGATGATGTATTAGCAGTTCAAAGCATCAACTTTGAACAAAATGATCGAATCCATAATCCACCAATCAATTCCTTAACTGCCCACCAACCCCTCACCAACCAACCCACCAAAGGTGCCAACTAAAAGTGGTTCAGGGAGATCTCCACGAGTTGCAAGATATCACTATATCTGACGCGCTCGATTAACTCCGTAAATCCCCTCTTCGGCTCCCCGACTATTACAGTTAGCTCATAAAACATCTTATTTTCAGAATACGCTTATCAATCTGGAGATGGCTGTGAGAGTACTAATTGACTCATCAAACAAAACCAAATCCACTCTGACGCCGGAAATGCTTGACCGCCAGCACAAATCAAAAGTAAGAAGGTTGTACGACATCGCCAATGTCTTTATTTCAATTGGTCTCATTGAAAAAGTGTCAGGAAATTCTATTTTAAAAAAACCTGTTTTCAAGTATGTCGGGCCCTTTAAAATGAAGAAGGCAGATAAAATAGTGATAAGTACTCATTCCCCGCTCACCCCGCTAACGCTTCCGGGCAGCGAGCAGCGCATCACTCCTTGCCACGTGTTCTCCGGCAGATCCAAGCGGAAGCTGGAGTTCTCCAGCACGCAAAATACTAATAGAGATACGCAATTGGGCGTCACCACCCCACCTCATACGCCGTCCCACAAGTGGGACGAAATTTTGTTGGTTGCCGACATGGAGCTGACTAGAATTAACAATGGAATTATTTTGTAAAATTGTACGAATATGACTTGGCTAAAATATTTTTTTCTAATGAACTGTCCGTCCACCTTGAAATCCGTGTCCGCAACGAGGGAGTATAACACGATTTGCTGTGGGGATATCCTGGTATGTACCAAAATTAAGGGCTTAATTTCACTGAATAAACCTTAGCCATGATCATGCTCGTTATGCAAGTTTTCGAATTTCAGGACTCATCTTCAATTGATCTCATCAACAATCGTTTTATTTAAAAATATTTTTTTATAATACCAGCGGAGATATGTTTACATATTCTAAAAAACAAAAAGTATCATGAGTAATAAAAAATACATTGTCATTTATCGATATTGCGAATCGCAAGTCGTGTATATTAAATAAATATATTTTGGCACATCCGTTCTTGTCCTGTACATTATGGCACCAACACACTTCGCTATTTTTGTGCAAAATCGGCTTTGTCTTTTAATTTGAATGCTAAGGTAAGGTTTGGGCTTATACAGCTAAGTTTGTAAGTGGCATTCAATGTCCACGGGCAAATCGTGAATTTGGATTGTTCTTGTCGGTGCCTAAGCGAACTTTTCCCTACGGCTAGAGCTGAAATTAGCATCACAGTAAAGATACTATTTATACTCCGAATTATTATAACCTTTGTTTTTATAACCAATATGTTACAACCTACGACTGCACGGTTTAGATTCGCTTTGCAAGAATTTGTTACCTTTCATTATTGAAACTATGGACGTATAGGCACCGTTCGAAAACATAGTGTGAGAAAATGCAGTCAGTCTGTTAAGTTTCAGATTATGTGAATTCACTAATAGGACTTTTATATAAGTAATACATTTTGTGGTATACATTAATAATAATTATATGACTTGGAGACGTACACTTCAAATTTCATGTGTTTAGTATGAAATTTTAGTATCATAAATTGGTAATTTTAGGACAAACTATGTATTAACAAATGTATGTTGACCTTGTAATGATTCGTCTTCCAAGAAATACTTTAAGATAAGTATTTAATTTTATTTCATACATTAAACAAAAACAATAGTTGTAATGTTCGTGTTCCTATGTAAAATTTTTATTATTGTTGCTCAGAAAAGAGTTTAATTAATTTCAGAGACAATTTATGCAATTAGCAAATTGTTGACTTATGTAGAAAAAAAATCTTGCTTAATTATTAAGTTTGTAAGACGTATGTAAAAAATAATTTAAATCAAAAATATAAAACTTAGCTGCGCTGCTCCCTCTGTCATCCACGGCAGTCATATGCTAGCCGACCAGCGTGGGGCAGCTCGCGGCCGGTCTGTGTCCCAGTTCCCAGGCACGAGCCTGCAGCTCAGAAGCTGACGGAACGCACTCTACATCTTTTTAGCTGTGACGTAGTTTAAAACTTCATAATATATACCGGCCCGTTTGGAATGCCCACCCCCATAGAGGTAGTAGAGGTGCACCTTAGACTTAAGACCTTATCATTGCTGTGGCAACACCGTACTCCCGGTGTGTAAAATGCGTCTTCCTCATATGTTCGCTAAGTTGTCACTTCCATGCTTAGGCGCGAGTAGTACCTCGCGGCGTGACCTACTTTTTTGTATTTTAATGAAATCCTTTCGATGGTAAGCCATCTTAAAAATGTATTGTAAAAGTCAATTTAGGATATAATTTTTAAAAATTTACCATACCTTAAGGTGGGACTTATCGCCCCGAGGGAAAATATTTTTATGATATTTTTTTATATATAGACATTAAATAATGTATTGTTACAATACATACAAAATGAATTAATAATATACTTAATTAGTAGTACTGGAGCTACGGGTGATTTGTCCCTGTCGTTTACATTTGTTAATACTCCCGAGCGCCTCAATAGACACAAAAAAACTTCGTCTTAAAAGTCGAAGCCCGCCGTAACTATGTATATAGTCTGGCTGGCCAAAAAGTGCAGTAAATTATGCCTTATGCATTTTTCAGGTAATCACGTCTGAAAATATGAATACGTTTAATGTGACTAAAACATGTATGCAAGACTGGCTACATATTTTTGTCACAATAAATGTGTCCATATTTTCAAACGTACCTGTAATCAACATAATATACTTATGTTTTTTGTAGTAGTTCCGAACTGTATACACATCGGTGTCATAACCTCCGTAAGTCTCAGGTTTTTGTGTTTTTGGGAGCTTTCTACGAGAATGTATATAATCGGTACGCAGTGATAAATAAATTGACCCGTGGTTCCAGAACTATTAGAGACAATTAATGAAGGTTATGTGTGGCACAGCCCGACGCCCAAGGCAAGCCGTTCTAGCTCACAGGTAACTTCCAGTGCCGCATATTTTTAGATACGATATGTGAATACATCGCTTTAACAGCTCGCAATACTAGCGAAACGTCTAAGATATTTCGCTGGCTATATTATTTATAAATTATTTTATTTATTGCTGCAATGCAAATAAACAAAATCACCGCGCGAAAATTTTACCAATCAGCGCTGGCGATGAAATGATACATGACACACGATGGCGCCAGACCAGGCGCAAATTTCGTTGGCCATCGCGTCCCGGGTGATAACTTGTGAAGTGGTTAAGGGCGATGTATACTGAAGCTTCGTCAAAGTCAGCTGCCGCTCCGTTGGTAGGTTGAGGAACGGCATCAATTTAATCACTTTAAAGAATTGGTCATCGGATCCCAATTGAAAATTTTGTCAACCTCAACCCCCATCGGAGCGGCAGCTGACCTTCACGATGCTTCATTATGCATTGCCCTTTACCACTTCACAATTTATCGCCTGGGTCGCGATTGCCCATTTCGACCAGATTCGCCAGTTTCTGGCTTACGGGCCAAGTGAACTATAACGAGTTTTAATTGTTGCGTTTCAAATAGTTTCAATAATATTTTAAATTAGTATATATAATTATAAGGTATTTAAAGTTGCTTTTTATGCTCTATTTGTTGCTAAGATTTATATAATAATAAAACTGCATTAAATTGATTTAAATGTGTTTTATTAATCGTATAAGTAAGATATAATAACATTCGATTTATCAGTAATTAACACTTTCAGTACCAAGAACTTCCCTACGGAGTTCTCAGTAACTTTGCTCACATACCGCACGACTCCCGTGGGGAGTTCAGTCTATACTAGCTATAGACGACTAGAGGCCATGCCAACCAACTCCCCTAGCGAGGCCTTTCGGAGCATACAAATAAATGTACTCCCCAGGGGAGTTCTCGGCGTGCAACGTTGTTTACGCATTGAGTGTGCCTCCCCTAGTGAGTCCTAACGTATTTGATAAGTGAGTCTAAGTTAAGATACTATTTCTACTCGTACGTTCAGATCAATCAAGTAGAGGTCGCACTATTATTACTTAAAGTAGCAAATAACACAACAAAACATTTTAATAAATTGTAAAACGTATGCCGGAAAAGTAATTTAAGGAGCTTTGAAATAATTTGGTTTTCAGTTAGATCTCATTTCTTTTATTAGCGAAACCGTTTACGAACTTGACATTCATTCACATTTATGTTTTTGAAGGGATTTGTCTTAACGCTGGCATTTGGCGATGGTCTTGGGTTTCGGCGTGGCAATGAAAGTGTTAATAAATAATAATAAAAACATCTTAAATATGCACAATAATTTTAACATAATATAAATATGTATGTTGATAAGTAACTATGGATGAATAAAACTTGTTAAAAATATGTTAAACAACAAACCCATTTAGTAATTCCTATTCTATAACCAGCTGTGCTGCAAATAAATTGCTGCGAAATGAACGAGCCCTAGTTTATAAAGTTATTGCACCACAGAGAACCTATCCCATATCCTATGCTGTATATCCCACCTTATCTGCCCAGGCACACAGGCACAGGTGATCTCAAAAACCATGTTAATTCACACTACCTCTAGATACAGTCCTCGCCTTTTAAAAACTTAAAATTATATCTAACATTTATCGTCGGTAGTCAATAAGGTGAGAAAGGATGAATAGAAAAATGGTTAACTCTTACCAAAAAAATTCACTCATTAACTGGTGATTTATCATGAGCTAATTAAGATGCGTAAACGACGATTGGCTTTCCGCCTTTTTATTGATAGCGTAATTAGATCACAATGTTACAAAATTCCTTTTTTTTGTGTTAGTTGGGTGATTAATATATACAAAATAAAAGGCAATATGTACCAATGCCCTGAAACAGGAGCAACATATTTAACCCTTTGGCCGAAACATCTGAGTCCACAGGGCACCAAATTAATTTACACTGTTTTTAATCAAGACAAGGTTTTTCGGTAAGTACATTAAGAGTAGGTATCTAAACTTATTCATGTTAATCCAGTCTCCAGTAGACAAAGCCCACTTTAATGTCATTCCTTACCATTGGCTTAATAATCTAGTTTAATGTTTATCTCGTGTTTCACCATAACACTGATGCCTTATTGCACAATTTACAGGCAGCAGCAGAGCACTAACATGTTCCCATGTTAGAGCGTGTAATCAAAATCATTTTGAACAGTTTTTTTATACCATGACGGCGGCGTGGCAAACAAGCATAGGACCCGCCTGATAGTTAGCAGCTACCGTAGCCTATGGACGCCTGCAACTTCAGAGGCGTCAAATGCGCGTTGAAAAGACATGAATCCACACAACCTGTACAACCCGCTTTGCTACTTCTGCTGCTGAGTGTATCTTCGTGCCGCCCACCATACATAGTTTTAGTCAGAAATATTTGAACCAAATTCCTTATAAAATAAATTTGACCCTTTTTTTAAACAATGACAAATACTCTTTATGAGACTTAGGGTGGGTTGCACCGCGCACAACTAACGAGCTGATTATGTGAAATATGGCGACGGAGCTGTCATCCCATAGAAAACTGTCAAACATTTCATACAAGATTTTTTTTGAGAGACGTTGAAGTTAACAAACGCTTTGGTGCAACCGGCCCTTAGTGTATCAGTTTTTTTTATTAAATAGTGTTTTAAATTAAGCGGCAGAGTGCGTGAGTTGGTACAAGTGGTACAGGTGTCACACTTGCTCGATCATCGGGAACTGCTCGGGGTCGTCGAGCGCTGGGAGTGTCTCCGAGTCGAACAGGCCGGCGTGCAGGGCCACGATTGTTACGGTTGCACCTGGAGAACAAAACAATGTTACACATTCGGCTGACTGACTCATTAAGAGCAAACCACACAAATACGGACGGTAATACGCTAACACTTCATTACTAAAATAGGAGGGGCCTTACTAACTATACTACTTAACCGCGATGAGAATGGGATTAGGCTTGACAAATTTGCCATACACTTACGTCAAAATTAATATGGATTGACAGCTATCTCAATCCCTTTCTAATCGCGGTTTAGTAATACCTAGTTGGTTACTAAGAAATTTATTGTAAATCCTTGTAAAGCTGAAGATTGAAGACATTTCGTGACCACCATTTAGTTTTCTTGCGAGTTATATTCCTATTTGCATATTTTTAAGTTTTGCACAAAAATACATATATTTACACTGCTATGCAACAAGCACACTTGCAACGTGTAGTCTATTGTTTTATCGGACCGTCCCACGTGAATATCAAATTGAAGCTACTGAATTGTGCAAGACTGATGCGTCTTAAATATGATTATAAATAAATAGGATTTAAAATCAACATGAACAAGCAGCGACTTTTTTTCACGCCTTTTTCGAGTGTTATAAAGAATTCTGAAAAACTGCTACAATCGTTTTAATTTCAATATGTTGTAATCTAATGACTTTTAAAATATATACATGAATAATAAAAATATAACCAATTTCTATGTATTTAGTAAAAACAAGTACAAGACTGAACAAATGAACAGTATAGAATCAAAAACCCTATGACATAAAGCTAAGCAGTAGCGTTGAAAAAAACCAGTTACCTAAAACCCAAAACACCACAGCTCCGACGCCGGCGAACCAGCAAATGGCCATCGAGCCCGCGGCTGCGAGTGCGTACTGCTGCGTTTTCGTTAACTCGTAGCTTCCAATCTAAACCAAACAATTGAAATTGGAATTCCACTCTGAAGGAACTGAAGAAAGTAGGGTAAATAGAAAGTGGGGGCATATCGTCCACATTGATAAATAACAAAAGCGTGCTGGATAAAAAATATGATTGTAATTATAGTCCGTAAGGTTAGATTACCTATCAAATAATATTAGACACGTATCTATATTTTAGTTATTGTGTACTGTAAAAGTACTGACACACATGGTCATTATTAACACGAAATCATGGCAGTAATCTGCTTCAAGCACCTAGCACGTTTATTGCTAGCAAGTGTAACAGCTGCAGAGCTATTTTAAGCAAGCTGAACCCTGAACACTTTGACCGCCAAGCATCGGACAGAAAAATCGTGCCATTGGATATCACGGTCTTTCCGTGTGCGTGAGTCTTTGGCGGTCAAAGGGTTAAGACCATGCTCACATATGAGCATGTGTCAGTACCTTAGAACAAGCAAAAAATAACAAACATAAGGTGCGTCAAAGATCGAGAGTAGAGGCTCGTAACGATAACGTTACGAGAAACTTATGCAGATTATATAATATAGGTATGTGGATATCCACATACCTATATTTTTCTTTATTCTTCTTGCTCCTAGCGTTTGTCCCAGGCTTTTTCTTTACTCTATTGAGCATGGGGTCCGCTCGGCAACCTAATCCCAGAAATTGACGTAGTTTTCAACCCAGAAGGGAAACTAGGCCTTTTGGAATTAGATCCGGTTTCCTCACGATGTTTTCCTTCACCGAAAAGCGGTAAATATCAAATGATATTCCGTACATAAGTTCCGAAAAACTCAGTGGTACGAGCCGGGGTTTGAACCCGCGACGCGACCTTAGGATTGAAAGTCTGACGTCACCGCCACCAGCGCTTTTATTGTTAAAATAATAAATACGTGTCCGATATATTTTCATAATCTAACTGACAGACTAATAATATTTTTTTAGGGCACAATCCTATTTATTGTGGTGGCGGGATACGCAAACACGTAACATTGAGGTGTTTTTGTGATGAAATCAAAGCATTTGGGAGCGTGACAGGGCACTAGGAAAGACACAAATCAAAGAAAATATTTTACGATAGGTACATATTTACCATCTAACTTTCGCTGACTACAATTTTCGAAAAAATAATAGTTTAAAAAGTTAGATAAGGTCTTCTAAGACCATTTTCGCGTAGCAGCACGGGTTCTAATAGCTGAGCTACAGACTACAAATAATTAAAAATATCTCATCATTTTATGCCCCGTATAATCTGTATATATATTTTAGTATGATATACACGAGAAAATAATTAAGCTTACATGTCGAACCATTTCTGTTAACTAAATATATTAAATGATCTTAAAATAAAAATAATAAACACTATAAGCTAACATTAAACCTGACTTTATGTCCCTTCAGATCATGCCACATCCACGCTCCCAAGTGCTTTATTTCATCACAAACCTTGCACAAAAACACCTCAATTTTACGTGTTTGCGACTTGCGTAGGTATCCTGTCACCTTAACTAATTACAAAGACCTAATGGACCGTAAGCCAGGAAACTTCATGACCAATCGAGTTGCAGGCGATAACTTGTGAAGTGGTTAAGGGTAATGTATAATGAAGCCTTCATTATACATCGCTCTTAATCACTTCACAAGTTATCGCCTAGGGTTCGATGACCAACGAAATTTGTTCCTGGCTTACGGTCTATAAGGCATACCCAATGAGTCAGTTAAGAGTGCTTGAAATGAATGAAGGAAAAACCGTTGGTCCAGAAAATATTTGTATGTATATTCGTTAAAGTATGAATGAACTAACTATAATCGCATGGTATGCGATGGTGTGACGTTGTGTGCTCTGTGTGGCGGTCGCGAGCAGAAGACCGATAATTTTAGGGAACTTGCAACAGGGCTAGTTCGCCATCTTGTGAACCGCGGATCGCAGGACCAATCAGTGAGTTCCCATATAAACCACGACACTTCTCTTTCCGGGTGTGGTGAAAATAGTAAAAGATACGTAAAAACAAGTGTGAAATGACCAGTCGTTAGTAACAAAATATGAAAAAAATGCACTTACTCTTGGCTGAAAGATTAACATGAGTAATTATTATTGATTCTGAACGGTTTTACTCAATGCAAAATGCAAATCTACAAAATAAAATCTTACCTTCCATGTATTCGGGCCTGCAGTAAGTTTTCTGTAGCCAAAGAAGCTGGCTACCATTGCTATTAGCAGAAAAGGAGAAGTAATACTGCAAAAAATAATGTACTTAGCTTGGTTTTGATATAGTCAACATTGAAAAATATAATATAAATAATTAATATCTTTAAAAACGGGGAATAGCATTTTTAACAATATATGTAAGTAATTTATATCTTGTTATTTACGATTCTAGTGCACTTACAGACAATATAAAAACAGTCCCAGGAAGACCATAAAATAATTGGCTTGAAAATATTCCACATTTCGGTAAACTCGGCGCGTCAGTCTCGGCAGTGACGCGGGAACCTGTAACCGAATATATGCTCGTATATCTAGTCTAAAGTTTGCTAGCAACTTTAATTTAAGATATTGTACATTATGTACATACAAACAGCAACACCCTTAACCGGCCATCGGCAGACCTTATGCCTTTGCAATAGGGATTACAAATGGCCAGTTAACAATGTTGGCGATGGTACATTACATACATATTGCATGATATTAGCATACTACATGTTGTCATTAAGGTTTATCATGGGTTTATCTGAACAACGGGAATATTTTGTGTGATACTCCCTGGCACGACCACGGAGCCTTTTGTTATTTCTATTGCAGTACAAATTGATGAAAAAAAAATGTAATATTTTGTACTTTAGGTAAAAACAATTGTACCCTTACGGTTTCGGCACAGCGACATAGGGGTCGTGGTCGTGCCAGGAAGGTACTCCCTGGCACGACCACGCGATATTTTTGCTTAATTTATAGGTCAAAGTAACGAAAATTAAATGTACTCAATTAGTACTTACTCCAAAAGTTCATTTCTGGCACTGGTGGCGGAAAAGAGGCATTTGAAGTCTTAGGCCTACAGAAGAAGGTGACAAGTCGAGATGACAAATATATGAAAATTGGACTTAAAATTGAATAACAATAAGATTCAAATTTCTCAATTTTGTAACTTGAGTTATCAAATTTTTCCCGCCACGTACCGAGTATACCTAAATAGTCGGTGGTGTACATGACAAAAAAAGTTCATTTTTCGGACCTTAGTGATACCCTATAGCAAAGTGAAACCTTAGGAATCATACATTATTTGAGGACGGGAGCCACCTAAATTTATGGTATGGTGGGGGTAAAAAGGGAGGCGATAGAATTGTAAGCTTATAAAATGAAGGACTAAGGTTTCTACATTATACATAGATCAAGAATACAGGCCTTAGGCAACTCTACCTCATCGAGTAGCAGAATTCGGCTTATGGTGGACAATGCAGAAACCTCTAAAATAATCAGTATTTCTCTACTATATTATCTATGTATTATACATATAAACCTTCATCTTGAATCACTATCTATTACAAAAAACCGCATCAAAATCCGTTGCGTAGTTTTAAAGATCTAAGCATACATAGGGACAACAGACAGCGGAAAGCGACTTTGTTTTATACTATGTAGTGATGCAGAAACCTTAGTACTTCATTTCATAAGTTTACAATTCTACCTCCCTCCTTTTTACCCCCACCACGCCATAAATTTAGGTGGCTCCCCGTCCTAAAATAATATAGGAGTTATAAGGTTTCACTATGCAATAGAGGATCCCATTATCACCAAGGTTCGAAAAATGAACTTTTTTTGTCATGTACACCACCGACTATTTAGACTCGGTACGCGGCGGGAAAAATTTGATAACTCAAGTTATAAAATTGAGAAATTTGAATCTTATTGTTATTCAAATCTCTTAAATTTGTCATCTCGACTTGTACCTTCTTCTGTAGGCCTAAGACTTCAAATGCCTTTTTTCCACCACCATGCCAGAAATGAACTTTTGGAGTAAGTACTAATTGAGTACATTTAATTTTCGTTACTTTGACCTATAAATTAAGCAAAAATATCGCGTGGTCGTGCCAGGGAGTACCTTCCTGGCACGACCACGACCCCTATGTCGCTGTGCCGAAACCGTAAGGGTACAATTTTTTTTACCTAAAGTACAAAATAGTACTTTTTTTTTCATGAATTTGTACCGCAATAGAAATAACAAAAGGCTCCGTGGTCGTGCCAGGGAGTATCACACAATATTTTAGATAAGTACCTATAAGAAAACCAAAAGATGTTTACTGTTTATTCCAGATCAGACTAAAATATCCCATTCCCGTAAACAGTTTTGGAATTCGCCGTTTCAGAGTTAATACTTATTTTTGAAACACAAATTTTTAGGGTTTCGTAGCCAAAACGGCAAAAACGAAACCCTTATAATTTCGTCCTGTCCGTCCGACCGCCCGTATGTCACAGACATTTTACTCGGAAACTATAAGACGTATCTTAATCAAATTTTAACATGAGATGTATTTTGTATGCCGCTACCCAGTTTTGTAGTATATTAATTGCCGAAAAAAATATTTTTACGAGGGCACTGCATACATGCAGGTATCTAATTCTCAAAAAAAATTTTTTACCAAATAGCAACATGTTGCACTTTACGCTGGCATTCGGCGATGGTCTTGGGTTTCAGCATGGCAATGAAAGTGTTAAAAAAATGTATAGGTACCTTAAAGTTTTCTGTTGCAACAAACTGTGTCCAGGGTCTTCTAGATGCCAAAAAACCCATCAGCAGTGCTTGGCCACCACCACTACGAATGTGCTGCATCAGCCTTGAAACCAAAATAATTTACAATCTTATCAAGTGGCAATGGTAATGGTATGCACTATGACCTACCCACTTCTTTCTAATCAGTACCACATGAATGAGATGGAATATTGTTTTAACCTTTCCTGTGCTTGATTAGGATCCTGCTCGCATTAAACTTGTCGACATTTTTTTCTAAAAACAATGTTTGTGTCTTATTCCACATTTCATGGATCCAAGACCGAATAAGACCTGGACGTCGACATCAATGTCTATACAAAATTGTATTTCCACTAAAATTCAGGATATACTTCTGTGTTCCGTATCAGGAGACATTTGTAAAAAGTTTGCCTGAATTATTGAAACGCGATTTTACCTAAACTTTCCCATGCAACATATTTTCCTCTTATTAGAGGAAAATATGTTGCATGGGAAAGTAATACTTTATTAAGTATTACCAAAAAATTCAGCATTGATACATATTGGTATGTTTTTTTTTATTTTATATCACAACGGTGACAAACAAGCATACAGCCCGCCTGATGGTAAGAGTTATCGTAGCCTATGGAGGCCTCCAACTCCAGAGGTGTGACATGCGCCTTGCCGACCCTTTACAAAAAGGAGGATTCACTGTGTTGACGGCTAAAGGAACAAAAGGGTCCCTCATCATCAACACACTGGGTCCTCTTTTAACTCTTTGGCAACCTTACTCACCAGCAGGAACACAACACGAGGGGGTAGTGGTCTATGAGTAAGGGTATGTCTAGGTATGTAAGATTTTAGTTTATTGCCTTTTTCATCCTACAACATGGAGGGTCAAACTTTGTAAAATTCTTATAATGTGAGTTAGTAATTGATTGTATTTCCTGTACCTGGTTGAAGAAATGTTTAGATATATTATGTAGTAACCATGATTTCCTTGAACAGTATTTATTGAGCTACTGTAAAGAAAATGACACTGGAAAATGGGATTGAAATTCCAATGTGATGTCATTAAGTGGCAGCATTTCAAACTTTTTCGCATACATGTTATCTCCATTGTTTCTCATTTCTTTAGAGTTCCACAGGATGACATGAATGGAAGGAAAATTAATTAGAACCCAAATAAATGCTTGAATGCCTAAATACATTATGCCAATTTATTTATATTTGATGGATTACTCCCAAATAAATAAGCATTCATATCTAAATAAATAATAAATAAATAAATATTATAGGACAATCTTACACAAATCGACCTAGGCCCACAGTAAGCTCAATAAGGCTTGTGTTATGGGTACTAGACAACAATATATATAATAGATAAATACTTAAATACATAGAAAATACCCACAACTCAGGAACAAATATCTGTGATAAACACACAAATAAATGCCCTGACCAGGATTCGAACCCGGGCCTCCTGCTTCGTAGGCAGGGTCACTACCGACTGGGCTAGGAGGCCGTTAAAAATATCTACTAAGAACAAACTTCATTACTTTTTAAGGAGTAAGAAATAAACATTACATGAACCGGAGGGTGTCAATTTAGGATATTGTTTGTCAACATGCTGGCATAGGCTATATCAATTTAAACTCATATTTCAAATCACAAGGAAATAATGTAATGAAACTTAACACAAGTTTACTTTGAATTCTTTTCATGAGAATTTCACAGTAAGGGTATTTTAAAAGGAAAACTTTACATTATTTCCATGGGATTTGAAATACGAGTTTACAAAGAAGTCATATATAAGGAATGAAGTCATGTATTTATTTTGTAACAACTAGTAATATGTTTATCGAGGGCGAGGGCAGCGAACTATTTAATATTACTCTTTTGAATAAACGACATTACAAGAACACACAAATAGCACTACAAAACTGGTAACATTACAATTTAGGATGAAATGATAAGCAAACCATAAAATTTCCTGTACAAGCGTGAACAACACAGCACACGCAGTATAATTTGTAAACTTACACTTCCATGTCATTCACATACTTATGAATTCCTTTCTTTTCAGTCGCCGCATTCATCTCCCCGGACAAGTCGATATTCACGTTCTCGGACATTGTGGAGACGTAGCAATGTATGTTATTGCGTTAGATCGAATCGGAATTTCTCGCACACACCAACAGGCAATAAAAATTACGCGACTGTGATTGCGGTTATTTGTTACAAACACAATACTTTCGTATATACAAAATCCTACAACAATAGCGCAATGTTAAATAACAGCGTTGTAATTTGCAATATCCGGTAGTAACATAAAATTGTAAACTAATAACATAATATTTTTGTTAGCACTGTAAAGCCGTACAGGTGGCTCGTTAGCTGAAAAAGCTGATGAAGTGATGATGTTGATGATTCCGTCCACTCTCAGTATTTTGACTTTTATCTGACACTGACAGCTGACTGTGACAGTATCTTGTAAGAGAGCCATTAATGTACAACTACGATACAGTTCAACCTAATAACTTTCAGCTTATGAACATACAAGCACCTCATCTTTTTACCCGACTGCCGAAGGAAAATTATATTTTGCGAGAATATGAATGAATGATTGTGTATTTCTTGAGCACACCCAGTAGCCTTAGTTTGATGGATTAATACTGTCCTTCTATTCTGTAATGGTGTCTGTAATGTAATGCGTGCGAGTGACGAGGCGATAGCGCGCGACTGTTTGGTATTGGCACTCGCGTCGCAGAGTTGTACAAGGGATGTTTCACTATATGTATCTCTCCATTGTACAGTCACCGGCAATAGTATCTTCCTATACGAAGGCCGCGAAAATATGTGGCACGTTCTTATTTGTAGGGCCATAGGAGCGTGTCACATATTTTTGCAGCCATTGTGTAGGAAGATAACATTAGCAGTGACTGTACCGTTTGTCCGATGGGCTTACCGCATATAATACGGCTAGTAGACATGGCAATTTGTAGGGCCCAACATGTTGTGCTGGGAGGTGTAATAGGAAGTTGGGCCTGTTAGGGAGCTGAAGGAGGGTGAGGGAGAGGTAGGGTACACAACATGTTGGGCCCTACAAATTGCCATGTCTGATAGCTGTTTTAGTGCTAAAAGCTCTGTTACACTTTACTTTTTTTAGAGCTGTAACTTGTTTGCATAGTAAATTTACTTGCTAAATGCCGTTACACTTGTCTAAATTTATAAACTAAATCATTTAGGAAGTTAACTAGGATAAATGTAACAAGGGTTTTAACTACAGACCGCACACGTGTACTGCCGATTTTTGCGGGGAGGGGAACGTCAAATGTATGGCTGTTTGTACGTAACGTACAAATAGCTACGTCAGATAAACGTCAGTCCATACATGTGTATAACCACTGGTCATGTGTTTTTGGCAGAGGGAACGCCTGTCAATGGCGATTCCGGTTGGTTGAATTCTCTAAGGCCGTAACAGACAGTGGGATTTGGATCGATCCGGACACGGACTGATAAGGACGCTGCTATTTATTAGAGTGATAGAGGTATATAGCTGTCTCACACTAACAAATAGCATCGGTCTTAGAGAATTCAACCCGGATGGAGTAGCCATGTCTGTTATATCCGATACAAATAAAGTATACCGATTTTTGCGGGGGAGGGAAACGTCAAATGTATGCCTATACGTACGAATAGCTACATCAGATAATCGTTAGTCCATACATGTGTATAACCACTGGTCATATGTTTTCGGCAGAGGGAACGCCTGTCAATGGCGACTCCGGTTGGTTGAATTCTCAAAATTATCGGTCCATGGTCCGGCCCGAACCGATCTCACCGTCTATTACGGTGTCTGTGCCAGAAAGGTTGGCACCACAGATATTTCAAATTTTTTTTGATATCTGTGGTTGGCACGTGCCATGCGATATCGCATTCATTGACATATTTGTAACATGTCATATTGTGTCATATAATAATAATAATCACACTGAAATCACTGAATGGTTAAATTTTCATAGTTTGATTTCTATCTAAGATTAGTTGGATTCCTCGGATTGGAGGCTTTCTGTATCAAAGTGAGTGAATACCTACTAGTACATATCAGATATTGATTTATTCGCAATGAATTCAAAATATGTTTTGATATTCGTTTGTAGAAATAGGTACGATTGTTTTGAATAGCTCGGGAATGCCCATTGAAGCAGGTAAATTTTAGACACTATTTTGTGTTTATTACACTGGAATAGTCGTCGTGAAGTTGATCTATAATTTCAGAATCGCCAAATGCGGAAAATATTCTATGCAAACGCTGTGAAACTGGCAGCATCAGCTGATTTCATAATATCCAAATTAAATCCGTTTTCTCACTATGCATTCAACAATACATTGTTCAATAGAGAAACCGTTCTTGTCCAATCCAAGTAGTATCACATGATATCATCTCCCAAATTGTAGCAAATAAATGATTCATATTCTTATTCCAATTTTGGGGAGGTATGTCAATGGCTGCTTTACACTTTGCCATTGACAGCAAATTACCATCACGAAATTCTGGTGCGCTCACATGCATTGTTTCATTCTATGAAACAGATGCGTTCAGCCCACCGAATGTGACCATACATGTGAATGCACCAGAATATTGTGATGGTAATTTGCAGTTTCTTTCTTTCCGTCTACCGGAGCTCAGTTGGTGCTTGTTAAGGAGTATCTAAGCATGCATGATTCCTAATCTCAAAAGTCACATATTTAATTTAATATAGTACCTATAGACAATTCTACTTACATGTCTATGGCGATGTAATTTTTATTGTATAGATGAATTATCGAGATCATGGAATTGCATTTGTAGTGGTTGTACCGTTTGCAACAAAAGGAGAATAATTTTCTCTTAATTTAATAAAACATACCCTTAAGAAATGGAATAAGTAGTAGTCCTCTGTTTTTTGCTTTTAGTCGCTATCATGTTCTTCATCTGAGCTGTCACAAGTATTGATAATAAGATTGTTTGAAATTCGATCCATTTCCCCTTCCTGACATCGATATTTATTTTCTTCACTTTCGACATGGCGACAAATATTTTCCCAGTCCTCAGCAGTAATAGTATTCATTCGTTCAGTAGCTAAACTCATAATGCCTTGCATGTTTAATGAAACGTTTCTTTTCGCTACATATCCTTTTACCATGGACCAAATATTTTCGATCGGATTGAATGTCGGGTGATACGGTGACAATCGTAAAACGGAGTGGCCATGTTCTTTTAAAATTGCATCTATGTGGTATTCACGAAACCGCTCTTTATTTTGTTTAATTAAATCATACAAACTGGTTTTGTACATCAACGGGCTATACGAAATGTTGTGTTCTGTCAACCAATCCATCATTTCTTGTTTATGAGAATTTGACGTTGGAGCACGATTCAAAAGTTTGTTGTGATAGGACGCATTATCTACGATAAGTACACTATTCGGTTTAAGGTTCGGTATTAATTTTTCTTTTAACCATTTTTCGTAGTTGACAAAGTTCATCTGGTCATGGTAATCTCCCGTTTTTTGGTTTGCCTTAAACATTAACAAAGCGTTGGGAATAAAACCATCTTTTCCTCCTGCGTGCACTATTATTAACTGCTGGCCTGTACTGATTTGTTTTTTTACACCAAATTCTGTTCCATCGGTCCAAGCCTCTCTGGACACATGTGAAGTGTGGATGTAGGTCAGTATAAACTAGTGGTCTATCTTCAGACCGATATTCCGCAATTTTGATAAGGTAATTTATTCTTAGCAGTCGTATGTTGT
This sequence comes from Pammene aurita, assembly GCA_947086415.1. Classification (NCBI taxonomy): domain Eukaryota; kingdom Metazoa; phylum Arthropoda; class Insecta; order Lepidoptera; family Tortricidae; genus Pammene; species Pammene aurita. The sequence continues at coordinate 24,523,301 of OX352289.1, forward strand.
GTCTTTCCATTAATATTTTTCGGTTGTCCTCGGTCTTTTTCCATTTAAATCCTAATTTTTGTATTTGTTTTCGTAAGGTGGAAATGCCACATTTGTAATCTATATAGGATTTTGACACAGAGTGGAGTGCCTTTAAGGTTGGAAATTGACTCCGGATGACTTCCTGATCAAAATCGTCTACTGCTGATGACGGACAAGTACGTAACTTTTTATTTCTCGGGGAGGTGAATTTCTTTGTTGTTGCGAATTTCTCACTATTGCTCTCAGACACAATGTTATAAACAGTAGAGAGACAAACACCTGTAGCTTTTTCAACTAACTGGGCAGCGGTGTAAGGGGAATTTAAATTTTTCTTCAGTTCAAGTTCAAAATATTTATAACAGTTAAAAATAATTTGCTTACTTTGACTCTCAATCGGACCAAAATTACCCACTGCCATATTTTTTGAAAATTATGTAACTTACACTTAGTCGTACGGGCTGACACAAAATTATTCTGATAATTGTGAGAATACAATAAAATCAGACGTAAAAATATATACACAACGTAAATAATATTCACAATTTGACACTGACATTATTTTGGTATTTACTTCTTCAATATATAACAAACCTCTTTTTATGCTGATAGTACGAGAAAATAGAAAATTCAAATATAGAATGCCTGTAAACATGTATGTTTACTACTACTACATATGCAATTCCATGCAAAATATATTTCCTATATTTTGTATATTACAGTGGCAGGTTGACAATTCATGGTTCCCTAGGTATAGATGGAAGCTTTGTGTTTGGAGAGTTTGGTGGCTAGAGTTTCTAGGCTGGGTATTTGAATCTGATAATACTGGCAGTCTAAAATCACTAGACAAAGTTTTTTCTTTAGTTCCAACTTCAGTGATTGGAGAATTTTGTAACTACACTTGCATCACTAGGGTTATTATGGGAACTGGTATGGTTTCTTGAAAATGCGTAGCTTATCATGGACTTCAGTATTGCTCATCTTAATTGTTTATTGGTCAATGTTCAGACAGGAAATTATCCAACAGTCATATGCTTTATGTTATGTACTCTTGTTGATTGAAAGTTCCCTTTATGAAGGTTGATTTGCGTACGATTTTTTCATTATTATTATTTAAGGTAACGGGATACGCACACACGTAAAATTGAGGTGTTTGCGTGTACCTTAACCTTTCGAAGGCCAATAACACCTAAAGGTTTCATAAGTAGTAATGCCCACAACGCCATGGCCACCTAAACGTTATGGTGTACACTGTAAAAGTAACCTTTATACTTTCAAGAGTTAGGTTTATATTGGCTTGCTTGCGTCTCTGGGATCTTGGCGTGTGAGTGACGTTTTTGTGCATAATGTATTTCCATCACGATAACTCGTGAGCGTCAGGATGGCGGGTGGACCTCGGGAATTTTATCGAATTGTTAATAAAAGTACTGTACCTTTAGTGTACCTCAGTGTACCTTCAGCAAAAATCAGTGTACCTCTTTCTAAAACGAGATTTTTCCAAAAAAAGGTCCACCCGCCATCCTGACGTCAGGATGGCGGGTGGACCTGGTAAATGATACATTAAACCACATATAATGTATGTGGTTATAGTGTACCTTCAGTGTACCTCTGTATAACTTTAAAAACAATCTGCATACCTCTCCTCAAAAGGAGCTACGCTCAAAATAAGGTCCACCCGCCATCCTGACGTCAGGATGGCGGGTGGACCTGGTAAAGCTTGCACTATATCACTCAAAAGGTATGTGATTAGTTTGCATCTTCAGTGTACCTCAGTGTACCTTTAGTAAAAATCAGCGTACCTCTTGCTAAACCGAGATTTTTTCGAAAAAGGTCCGCTGAGGTACACTGAATATACAAACGAATTACACACCTTTTGAGTGATAAAAAGCTATATTTACCAGGTCCACCCGCCATCCTGACGTCAGAATGGCGGGTGGACCTGGTAAATCTTGCACTTTATCACTCAAGAGGTGTGTAATTAGATTGCATATTCAGTGTACCTCAGTGTACCTTTAGTAAAAATCAGTGTACCTCTTGCTAAAACGAGATTTTTTCGAAAAAGGTCCACCCGTCAGAATGGCGAGTGGACCTATGAAATGATACATTAAACCACATATAATGTATGTGGTTATAGTGTACCTTCAGTGTACCTCTGTATAACTTTAAAAACAATCTGCATACCTCTCCTGAAAAGGAGCTACGCTTAAAATAAGATTTATGGCGGGTGGAACTTTTTCAAAAAAAACCTCGGTTTAGCAAGAGGTACACTGATTTTTACTAAAGGTACACTGAGGTACACTGAAGATGCAAACTAATCACATACCTTTTGAGTGCTATAGTGCAAGATTTACCAGGTCCACCCGCCATCCTGACGTCAGGATGGCGGGTGGACCTTATTTTGAGCGTAGCTCCTTTTGAGGAGAGGTATGCAGATTGTTTTTAAAATTATACAGAGGTACACTGAAGGTACACTATAACCACATACATTATATGTGGTTTAATGTATCATTTACCAGGTCCACCCGCCATCCTGACGTCAGAATGGCGGGTGGACCTTTTTTTGGAAAAATCTCGTTTTAGAAAGAGGTACACTGATTTTTGCTGAAGGTACACTGAGGTACACTAAAGGTACAGTACTTTTATTAACAATTCGATAAAATTCCCTAGGTCCACCCGCCATCCTGACGCTCAAGATAACTCGGATCTTCATTGGAATACGACAGCACCCGAAATGTCAATCAATTATTGCATTAAATGAGTGACATTTTCTTAACTATTTATATGGAACTTATGGAACGTAAAGCAGATCTGTGGTGATTGGTATGAACTCGTCTATGCAAGGCGCCACACCGAGTTGTCTTACCTATAGCGTCATGTAAGGCCTCACTTAATAACCATTTAATCTTTAAATCCATCGAAAGTTCGTGTAAAATATGTTGTTCTCAAAAGTGTGGCGGTTCAAGCACTCGAAAAATATAACCCAAACATTCCGAGTCTATTATACCTATTTGTACCAATGATATTTACTATGGATGGGTTATACTCTAACAAAATGAGCAGAAAAAAGACTTATTATTATTTTTATGGTTATTTCATAACCTAGCAACGATTGTGTTATGTATATTTGACAATCATTACATCTTTGTCACTCTCATTGTTAGAAAATTACAGTTTGTCTCTTTCTCACGCGGGTGACGGGAGTTCATTGGCACGTCCGCATCTCACGCTGGCCGCTGCGCAACTACCGTCAATTGTTTGAAATCACTCATTTTAAGTGCTTCACTTTTGGAGCGTGCATGACCCATCTGTCATTATTATATATCATAGATTTGCACGTACTCATTGATCGTTTTACGGTTACAGGTTCATTAATCAAGTTTCCTGCTCACTTCTAAGGATCATGGCTTCCTCGGACCATTTATCTGATCAAGACAAACAATTCTTGGCTAGCTGTGAGGAAGAGTTCAAAGACAGATTTACAGAGAATGATGAAGCATTTATGAAGGTTTTTAAAGCAGAGCCGAGTGTTCCGCCTATTGTAGAGTCGTGGTGGGTGCCGAACAACGGTGGGCGGCGCAACGACCGGCGCTTCCACCGACGTAGCCATCAGTACTCGCGCGACCAGCGCGACCACGGCCGCGGCCGCTACGACCACAACCGCTCATACGACGACAGAAGCTACGGCCACCACAGCAATCGCCCGCGCCATTACTAACCTACTTTAAATTATTCATAAATGTTCATCATTCATATGTTTTGTGCGCAATAAATAAGACTAGTTTTCCTCAAAATAATATACTCTCAATTATTATGGCTTTGCTTTACATTTTAACAACTTATAAATAACATAATCAACACAAAATTATGCAACTACAATAATTAATCTTATAGTGAAACTCAAAAGTGAATAAATAAATATATTTAAATTTGTCACAGCTACTCAACAAGTCTAATTATTTATAAATTTGTAACAATAATAACTTATGCAGACACCCCAAAACAATGTGCTCTCTCTGTAACTCTATGATGACTGCAGGCGGCCGCGCGGTACGTGCAGCAACTTTGTATATTTAATATTGCATTTATCTGATATTATTGCTTCTGATAGGACTAAAGTATTATTTCATTATGCCTGCACATTGCTTCAAAATATTCCTTCACAATATATTTACGACATAGGTAATTACATTAATAATATTTTGCGTGGCTCCTCGCATAATATAAAGACTGCAATAATCTCAAAAAGGAATAGTCTGTAATATACATGAAAAGCGTAAATAAGTTAGTGTAAGCGGCGCCCGGATGGCGGAGCTCGGCGCCCGGATGGCGGAGCTCGGCGCCCGGATGGCGGAGCTCGGCGCCCGGATGGCGGAGCTCGGCGCCCGGATGGCGGAGCTCGGCGCCCGCGCTCACACTCACAAAAGTAATGCTCTACGACCAGATACATACAGACTGAGTAACATCATGCTAAGTGACACGATTACTAAGCACAATGACGATTATATTCATCAAGCCCTCTAATATAACTATTTTTTACTAATTTAATATTAAATATCGGCTACTCATTTCTGTACTGAAGCGTTACATGATAAAAATAATTGTTTACACTCTGGTATAACAAATGTTACTTCTAGCCTAAGTCAATATAATAGTGAATGGAACAAGCTTGTAGACTGTTCTTCTAAAATAAACTTACTTAGTTGTCCACTGTAAGTACGGTGACAACCAGCCAGAGTAATAAAATCACAGAACTAATGCTCACTAATATTATAATAATAGTTATTATTATGACTCGATATGATAAAAAATTAAGCATATAATCATGGACATGAAGTCTTTGTTAAATTAAAAATAAAGGGAAAGGTGCTACAGTTATTACTTATAAAGGCATATGTAATAGACATTCAGATATGTTATATTGTTCCAGACTCGTGATGCGAACAGATCACAGGAAGCAGAAACGAGCGCTACAAATGCACATTCTTAATGTATCGGTCTCAGTTTGATAAATATCTTGGCGTACTACTTCGTCAGACCAGCTGATGCTGTAGGGCGGTCTAATCAGTTACACCACTGCCAGTAATACAGCTTCTTTCAGAAAACGTTTGCTCGTGTTGGCGTTTGAGACATCATCTCGTAGGCTTGTGTTACAAGGCTACAACAAGTGTACTGGTGTCTAGATATAGTAAGTCCCAGAAAACATACATTTTTTTTCAACAATAGAAGAATTAAGAATGTGCAGTTGGCTGGCTTGTGGTTTCGATATATACGGCTGTTTATTAACGAAGTCATCGGACCCACTACTTGATTATTTCCAGAATGACAACTATCTTCAAACTGCTTGCTTCTTCAATTGTACCTGGGGAACGTACCCATACTACGTGACACGTTTAGGGGGGGAGGGGGGGTCGTCAAAATACTACTCTTGGTCACAAGGGGGAGAGGGGGGGTTTAGGTTTACGTCACGTAATCAATAATTATTATAATTATGCTCTAGGGAAATCTCGCGCAATTTTTGTTTTTCACTTTTTAATTATGGTTTGCACGCACCTTGAGGCGTTACGCGGCAACCGCCGTTTTAATAAATACAAATATGCGCCAAATTATGAAATTTTTTACTTCCTGTGTGCAAAACAAACAATATTAAGAATTACTACGTGACAACCAGAGGGGGAGGGGGGGATCTTGGCATATACTACGGTTGGTCACCGAGGGGGGGGAGGGGGTGAAAATTGTAAAAAAATTGGTCACGTAGTATGGGTACGTTCCCCTATATACTTTTCAGTTATACGCTATCATGCGTTTTTAAAGCAGATGATAATCTGAGGGATGTCGATAGTATAAATACTTAGTAATTGTTTTTGAAATAAATTTGTAAATGTTTGTTTATTTTGAGAAAGCTATATAAGAGATAACTCTAGTTAATATTTATGCTCAAGAGCAGGAACCGTGGAAATCCTGCCCAAAAAGTTAATATGCACAAAACTATAAATAAATTTTATTATGATAAAATGATTTCAGTACGGATCTGCGGACAATCCATAATATTAATCGGTCAAATGAGTTGGTTTAATCAAGAGTAAATTTTCCAGTACATTGAAAAGAGGTGGCCACAAGTACACGTGTACCATGGGCAACATAGTTAAGAGTGCAACGCTCATTAATTGATGTAGATGGTGTTTAGCAGCATAAAGTGTATCGGAAACTTCCGTGAGTCCAGTCAACTTCAAATTGGATATACTTCATTGTACGCTACCAGCAAGCCCTTTGATAATTCCCGTAACACCTTACTATAACGGTTCCTTAGTTATATACTTGCTACATAACATTATACATTGATTTTATCGTAACAAATACGTTTTTTTAAATATTTTCTTAATAACAATGCACAATAGTAATTGTATGAATTGACACGTAATCAGTATTGGGCTGGTCAAGGTGCGGCCGGCGAACTCGGTCGTCTACCCTAGAGCTCGCGCTAGAGGTGCGGCCGGCGAACTCGGTCGTCTACCCTAGAGCTCGCGCTAGAGGTGCGGCCGGCGAACTCGGTCGTCTACCCTAGAGCTCGCGCTAGAGGTGCGGCCGGCGAACTCGGTCGTCTACCCTAGAGCTCGCGCTAGAGGTGCGGCCGGCGAACTCGGTCGTCTACCCTAGAGCTCGCGCTAGCAGCTCCTGCCATCTTCTACAAACCGTCAACTTAGATACGAGTGACAATTGACTAGGATTAATGCACTTGCTCTACTCGCGAGAGGTCGCCCGCGCCCGATTCCGGGTCGGCGCTCCATCAGAACACGCCACTAAATTCGAAGAATCAAAACATTGGTCAGGTTTAGTTTAGAACATTTGACTAGAAATGCGCTTAGAAGTTTCGATATATTGTCTTCGTTGCGGCCTATCGATGTCATTCTACGCCAATCGAGTCACGATGCGAGTACAAAATCGTTCTCAGACTCATCGGTACTACAGTCGAAAAGACTGACTTGTAAAAATGTCAAATCTTTATAGCAAATTTCATAAGATAGTCTAAAGCTTATGTGGTGAAATATGAAGTTGGAGCGGCGTGACGGCGACGGTGGGTCGGGCGCGGCGGAGGCGGCGGCGGCGACGGCGGCGTTCGCGCCGCTCAGATGAAGGTCCAGCACTCCATGATCTTGACTATGAAGTCCTCGCGCGTCGTCAGCGGCTCGTTGCCGTACGTGGTGCAGCGCTGCGTGCGGCCCAGGTACAGGTCGCCGTCCAGCCACAGACCGAACTTGCCACTGCAAATCAACATTGTTACATTATTTATAATCATTCTTATAAGTTGCTTTTAAAGTTAATGCTGAACAGCTCAGGACATTGTTTCACAGAGTAAGTGCAATAATTATACAGGTCAAATAATTCCGAGATTGAGCAAGAGTAACTTTCATTATGCCTGCTCTACATTTAGAATTTAAGAGGAGCATTGAATACTGAGGTACTCACTCGCCAGCGCCAATGGAGATGTTATCAGTGCTACCACGGATAAAATACATGTTGTCGCCTGTCCAACCCCAATACTTGAATTTTGTTTTCACCGGTGGAGATTGATCTGTAAAAACAAAAATATCGATATAGTGATAATACTGATAATAGATCAAAAGATAGGGCGATTCGTAACGTAATATAAAATTTCAAAGTGCTCAACTTCAGATAGTTGCATAATAATAAATGAGCGCGCTTGCACGAGTTCCGCCAACTAAGCGCGCAATCTGGGGCAAACATGCGAACAGGCTCGTGGTGTGGATGCACCTTTATTCATTGACTCTTCATGAAGCTACAGAGTGTCTCATGTGACATACCGTGTTTTTCATCGGCGTCGACGGCGACGTCGGGCGGGAGGGCGATGGCGGGGGCGGCAGCGGCGGGCGCGGTGGGGGGCGGCGAGCGCGGCTCCTCCGCGGACGCGCGTCGCTCGTCCACGCGCTGGAAGGAGAACAGCAGCGACTCGCCCGTGCCATAGAAGTGCTCGGACGGGTGCAGCGCGCACGACGTCAGCGCACCGAACACCTGCGTACACACAGCGTTTATGTTCACATTAGGTTAAAAACTCACAGGGTTATGCCTGCAGTGCAATGAAGTGACTCCATTTGTCGCGTGGCCTTGAATTCCAGGGCTCAAATTATCTGTTTATGGATTTAAGAACTAGGAATTTTTATTTTTTTTTCAAAATAATACTTATTAGTATAGGTTTTATCGCAGTGGGCTCAAACTAGGATGTTAAAAAAATTGCTTTTTCAAACATGCGCGGAAATGCTGTCGCTACGTTCGTGAAAATAGACTCGGAAGCAGGCGCGGCCCTGAAACGCAGACCTCGTATACTACGGGGCCCATAGGTGCGGACCGCGAGATTTTTTGTGAAGGAATGTCCCCCCCCCTGATTTAGGCGCATTTCTCGCATTTTTATTTGAGAAAAGCGCTATACATGCGTCGGCGTGAAAACGGATTCCCGGCGTCGTATTCCCATGCTCGCTGGTACTATGGTGCTTCGATGACAACGCAATGTTATGACATTGTAACATTTCTAACTTACGCATTTCAGCTCGATCGAACTTCGGGAAGTGGATCAAACTGTGACGTCACGGCCACGTCACAACGCAACAGCGACCGGAGCAGCGGGGTGCGACGCGCGGCGGGCAGAGAGCACCGGCCGCGTCCCCTCCGCGCAACCACCGCCGCCGCGCACCTATATAACCCGGCGCGCACCGAGCGTCCAGGCAGTCGATGTTTCGAGCTCGCGCTAGAAACAACGGCTGCACAGTCCGGCGTTGCGGCGCGCGTCTCTCGCGTCGTCCCGGGCTTCCCTAGGGCCGAGTCCTGTATAGGCCGCGCGTGTACTCGCGTCGACACGCCGGAGGACTCTTCCTTCCTTTCCCCCCGTAGTATAGCCTATCCTGGCCGCGCGTGTACTCGCGTCGACAAGTCGGAAGGTTATCCCCAGTACCCTGACCCATTAAACCTGAATAGGCCGCGCGTGTACTCGCGTCGACACGCCGGAGGTTTCCTGATCCCTGTTCCCCGGGGAACACTCCGCTATCCCACTAATCCAGGGCTCTCGATGCCAACCAATCGCGTGATACCGGGTTTGTTTATAATTGAGACTACCGTGTCTTTGTAGCTCGCTCCCTTCAGGGGCAGATTAATGCCAATTAGGTTAAGGTTGCTTTATTGATAATAAAGGGCGTAAAAGACCCAGATTTGTTAAAGATAATCGTGTGTTTTTAATCACCTGATCCTCCATACCCTGAGTTAGCCTGGAAACCTTCGCAGAGCCCCTCAGGCTGAAGGATATGTATGGTTCGCTCTCAGCGACAACCATTACATTTGGCGCCCAACGAAAAAACTCACTAAAGGAGTTTTGGTTAGCTCAGGAGGATCACATAGATAAATAAATAAATTTAAATACATATTACACTCGACGCATCCCGCCCACCCGTTCAAGGGTATAGGTAAGGTGATAATTAACCGTTACATTCACAGAGTAGCCCCGTTGCCTAGCCACCGTCCTCCAGCCTAACGTCGGCAACCAAGGAAGTCAGACCCGTCCGTACCCAACACGGGTAAGTCGAAGCCGCTATCCCAGATCGCCTTCCGCAGAGCACACTGGTGAGTGAGACCCGTATATCCCGACGCGTCGACCTAGCCAGACCGCGAAAATGCCAACGGCCTGGATCTACCATTTAAATAAAGCAGAGTTAGTTCAGGAAGCCGAAAAGAGAGAAATACAGACCGAAGGTCTAAATATGGAGCAAGTAAGAAAGCTACTAGTAGAAGCGGTGAAAGAAACCGACGAAGGTAAGCCAGATGAATTTAAAACACCAGACAAAAAGCGAACAGTGAAGATGGACCAACCTGACAAGAAGGACGGATCCAAGAACTTAGGGAAAATAATCAGGGACTGGAACCTCACATTTCGACCAGTAGACAACGCAGTCGAATTCGTAGAAAGGTTGGAAGAGCTAATACTGGCAAGCAATATAACAAAGGAGGACGTGCTACCCGCCCTACCCCGGATACTACAAGGTAAAGCCTTATTGTGGTACAGAAATAACGTCGACACATGGAAGACCTGGGATGACTTCATGGCATTATTCAAACTTTACTATTTCCCCGCTAATTATGAAGAGAACCTTGTCGCAGAGATTATAGCAAGGAAACAGAGATACGAAGAGAAGTTCACGGACTACCTCACAGATCTCCAAACGTTAATCCGAAGGTATGGTAACCTGTCAGAAAAGGAAAAGTTGCACCGCATTCACGAGAACATGCAGAAGAATTATAAATTATACATCAGGAAACGAGACTTTAAGGACCTGTCCGGATTACTACAACTCGCTTCCGAGTACGAGAACATAACGAGTGTACCAAATGGCAACCAGTGCAATGTGTACAGAGATTCACACAGCAGTGACCAAGACAAAGACATGGCCCCGCAGGAGGAGCAAGGGACTTTACAAGCAACCAGGTACGACGCAAGGACGTGCTGCTGGTTATGCGGCAAGTCGGGACACACAACCAAAGAATGCCGCTCAATAAGACGGATATTTTGTAGGGAATGTGGAAAACAAGGTGTCTTGAGCAAGAACTGCTGCAAGAAGAAACAATGGGGGAAAAATGAAGCCGTAGGAGCCGCAGGGGACCGTAACCGAGAGGACAACAGAATGTACGAACAGGTGCAGATAATGGATAAAGAATATCACTGTTTAGTTGATACAGGCTCAACAAATACATACGTGGACCAACAAACATACAAGGAGTGCATCGATAATGGTGCAGTGGAAAAAGAAGTACAAAGAGAAGTGACACTTGCCAACGGCGCAAGAGCACAGGTAAACAAAAACGTGTTGGTAGATATTAAAATGAAAAACGCAAGGATCAAGCACTGGGTACGTGTACTACCTTCAACCAATTGTACCATAATAGGAATGGACGTCCTGAAGCGAGTCGGCATGGCAGTCACATGGGCAGGGGAAAAGTCCACCAAGGAAGAGGACGCCCACGATGAACACAGAAGTGCACAGGGTGAATCGAGGGGGGAAGTTTCGGAACCACGACACAACACAATAGACAGTGAAGGAGAAACCACATCCGCAACAGCACTAACCCACATGAACGACATGGCACATGAAGTAACCAGATCACAAAAGAAGGAATTAGAAGCAATACTTCAACGTGAATTTAAACTGTGGGAGAAAGCACCAAAAGGAAGCACGCGGGTAGAACACAGAATCAAGTTGAAACATACAGAACCGATTAAACGAAAGTATTATCCGAGGAACCACAAACTACAACAATATCAGTCCGATATAAGATATCTGAGCGGGAAGCAGAACCATATTGTCCATGAAATGCCAAGGAATCCAATATACACAGCAGAGGAAAACAACAAGAAGCTAGCGCAAGTAGCAGATAACACAGACCGATCAAAAGAATACTGCGTGAAGGATGGTAAGCTGTATAGAAAGATACATAACCAGGCATATCGACAAACGGATTTGAGTTCAAAAGGGAAAAGATGCGTTCCAGAGCAAGAAAGAATACAAGTAAGACATCAAAATCACGATGTACCGAGGGCAGGCCATATAGGAAGGGCCAAAACCATAAAAAGGATAGCACAAAGGCACTATTGGCCAGGGATGCAAAGCCAAATAGTGAACTACGTGAAGAAATGCACCGGATGCCAGAGAAGAGCATCAGACACCCAGAAAAATTACTACGACAAACACAGAGAACAAAAAAGGAAAAGAAACCACGACCTGTCAGATGCAAGTAAGAGTTTTTGCGCCAAGTTAGCACCAAAGTTCCTAGGTCCATGCAAAATACAAGGTAAGAAGTCACCAGTCGTTAACATACGGCGGCAATGTGACGGACATGGACGAACGGTCACAGCTCATATTAAAGAACTGAAGGAACACTCTCACTATCAGCCAACAGAAGGAGACGGAGGACGGTCCGGCACAGGAATGGTGGTTCGAGTTCAGTGGCCACAGGCTGCAGAGAACCAGAGGCAGAAATAGCGGCAATTAACCGAAGATGGTTTTGATTATTTTTTTTTTACCGGCATTATTCTTTTTAATTCTATTTGTCAAGATTAGTATTAGTAGTTGTTAGGTAGTAAATTCTACAACATTCCGTTTCTTCTTTTACATACAACCCCGTTATTATAGATAATGATAGTTATCAATCACAGGTCCCGTAAATAAACAAATTGATATAGCATAGCAAAGCTGGTGGATAAGCCACAGCATATAAACATAAATATACACCAAAGTAGCGGAAAATCACAAATTTCCGAAATCAAATACTTACTTATAAGCGAAGTAAACAAGTTGAAAAAAAATTGGTAAAACTGGATAGTGGGACCAAGAGTCCCAATTTATGCAAATTATTAACGGTGATTTTTACCCCAGGTAAAAATCTCCTCGTCGAAGGAGGCAGTGTGACGTCACGGCCACGTCACAACGCAACAGCGACCGGAGCAGCGGGGTGCGACGCGCGGCGGGCAGAGAGCACCGGCCGCGTCCCCTCCGCGCAACCACCGCCGCCGCGCACCTATATAACCCGGCGCGCACCGAGCCTCCAGGCAGTCGATGTTTCGAGCTCGCGCTAGAAACAACGGCTGCACAGTCCGGCGTTGCGGCGCGCGTCTCTCGCGTCGTCCCGGGCTTCCCTAGGGCCGAGTCCTGTATAGGCCGCGCGTGTACTCGCGTCGACACGCCGGAGGACTCTTCCTTCCTTTCCCCCCGTAGTATAGCCTATCCTGGCCGCGCGTGTACTCGCGTCGACAAGTCGGAAGGTTATCCCCAGTACCCTGACCCATTAAACCTGAATAGGCCGCGCGTGTACTCGCGTCGACACGCCGGAGGTTTCCTGATCCCTGTTCCCCGGGGAACACTCCGCTATCCCACTAATCCAGGGCTCTCGATGCCAACCAATCGCGTGATACCGGGTTTGTTTATAATTGAGACTACCGTGTCTTTGTAGCTCGCTCCCTTCAGGGGCAGATTAATGCCAATTAGGTTAAGGTTGCTTTATTGATAATAAAGGGCGTAAAAGACCCAGATTTGTTAAAGATAATCGTGTGTTTTTAATCACCTGATCCTCCATACCCTGAGTTAGCCTGGAAACCTTCGCAGAGCCCCTCAGGCTGAAGGATATGTATGGTTCGCTCTCAGCGACAACCATTACAAAACATTGCTTGCATGATTTGACTTTAACAACTAATAAAAATTAAATAAAAGTTTTTTTACACCACCCATTCGGATAAGGGATTACATTTGGATAGGGGTCGCGTTGTGCGGGTATAATGATGATGTGGATGACTGGAGCGGAGCGATAGTGACAGGACCGGATCGAATAGGACTGGACTAAACTGGACCGAACCGAACTGGACCGAATTACAATTACATGATTGCTCAATGTCAAAAATGGTCTCTTATTATCCTCAAATTCATTAACACTTAAATCCTTCGGGATTTTATTCAAAAAACTCAATAAGCCCCGGTTTCTGTTATAAATCTCTTCGCTTCGTTGAGGACGCCTTCCATCTACACCCGCATTGTATATGTCATTTCCCTCCCTTGTGACCATCTACTATTAAAAATACCTCAAATTAACCCTTTAACAGGCATAAAAGTGTCAGAAATTACGTGAAATTTAACCCTATTACACTGAGATAAAGTTCACATAATGGTGAGAAATATGCGTCTGCCTTAAAAATACAAAAAAAGGATAAGTATAAATTACATTGTTCTGTGTGTCCTGTATAACGAGCAGAACGGGGCTTTCGACGCGCTGCATCTTGCGGTACATGGAGGCGAGCGAGAAGCCGTGCTGGCTCGTGCTGAAGGCCAGCGACCACATGTAGCCCTGCGCGCGCGCCGGCAGCACGCTGCACAACTTCTCTCTGCAACAATCATCCAACTATTGATCTAGCACTTGTAAAGAGGTAAGATACCCTTACCCAGTGTTCAACTTCGTTCTTAAATCAAAGATCACAAGGACCCAAGGATCAAAAGAGCAGAGCACGTTCCAACTATTGATCTAGCACTTGTAAAGAGGTAAGATACCCTTACCCAGTGTTCAACTTCGTTCTTAAATCAAAGATCACAAGGACCCAAGGATCAAAAGAGCAGAGCACGTGGCGCTATGTCTCAGCTGGATCTGGAGCAACCCAGCTAGAGAAGTTACAGAATTTTACAACCATAATAAAACTTCCCCATATTTTGTAGCTTCAATTATTTTCCAAAACACTTTGATAACCCAACTAGCAAAACAGTCGTATAAGAATTGATTTATTCAGCCTGTTATCGTATAACAGCCGAGTTACGGTTGTTAAAACACAAATAGATCGTATGATAGCGGTTATCACGACTATTTAGCGTATTCATAATTTGTGTTTTAATTATGGCGTATAAACATATACAGCACTCTCTTTTAGCACTTTTATTCCACCTTTTAACAAATGCTGAGTTAGCGCCACTAAATCACTTTTATTCAGCATAATTGTTCAATAAAAATCATTCAAAAGCTAAAGAATAACAAATTTCCTAAATAAGGCGCTTTAATACAACTGTTACTCAACTTTAGTAGTAGTAGTAAAAGCAATCCAATAACTATTTGGCAACAATGCTGCTGTAATTGCACGCTTATATTCTTATATAATACTTCGTGCAATGGGGTTTAAACCGCTATTATAAGAGCTGAATAGTGTATTTACCGGTTTTATTCTACTCAGCTTAAAGTACTTTTAAAGTGTTTTTGGACCACATTAACAGCACAAATCAGCCATTTTGTCGTTTGAATTACATTATATAAGTGTAGCATTGAAATAATTACTCAACTTATTATCAAATTAATGAGAAATAAGAGAAACTAGATCGTGTAAGGATTTTTTTACGTATTTTAATTAATATTTTATTAGTAAAATTTAAGAAAATAGGCGGCCCATGAATATATAACTATTTTTCTCACTAAGTTTTATTGTATTACGTATAGTTACAGCTAGTATAACTTATGTACTGGATGGTAAAAACCGTCACGGACAACAGCAGTAAAAATTTCCCTTAGGTTTTTTAGATATGACATATGACAACGTGAAGACGATCCGACGCCTTCAAACTTCAATTGGAATAATTGCTTACCTGAGATCGTTTTCAGCAAATTTGGGTGCTTTTACGTAACACATTTGCTGAGAAAAAGCGTGCCGCTGTTTTTCTAGAACGCTTTTACTGAGCTGAAATTGCTAATGCTCATGGAACAAATAATCAAATTAAAGCACTATCGTTGCTATGAAAACGCTAGAAGTGCTTATATCCACTTTTACTCAAATCTTAAAGCATCCGCTTGCTTCTATACAGCGTTTACTCCAGTTTTATAACACTTACTGCTGTATAAAGTACGCCTTTATCACTTTGACTAAACGTTTACAGGACTTTTATTGGAATATTTTATATTGTTTATAACATTAAAACCGAAAATAAAGACATGCTCTCAAATTTTATAGCACATAGATTTGCTAGTTGGGAATGCTTTAATATTTGCTGCTTTACAACGAAATAATACAAATCGTGCATCTATGGTCTTCGGCAGCTTTCACACTGGCGCCGCTTCCCGCTCCGGTGAACGAGACAGCGCTATACACATGCGGAGCGCTATCTCGCTCACACACCATCGCTGATAACGAACATAACGTTATGAGTAGGTACTTAACCTATGGACATTCACACAATTCAACATGAAAATGAAAATGTCAATCAGGAAATAAAATAACGCATAAAGTAGTTACTCGTAGGTACCTACTCATTTAGAAATAAGTAAGCGTTCGCAAACGTAGAATTTATGTTAAATTATAATCACTTAGAATGATATTCAATGCATACAAAACACGTCAACCATAAATTCAAAGAGCCAGGCACATGTCAATCTGCGTATAGCGGAAGGCCATTAGCGTCAACTAGTAAGCATCCAAAAACAGTAAGACAGTAAGGCTTGTTTTAGACGCAACGCTAATATGTACATATAAACTACTCAAATAATAATATACATGACAAGAGAGCAAATTTAAAATCTTGAAAGTAGATGTGACGGATGGCACATATCATTAAATCAATGAACAACATAAGAAAGGCACATTGCACTATTCTATATTGGACCGGCGCTGCAACCGTGCAGCATACGCCTGGACTTTCGGAGAGAGTATTATAGATACACGTCGCCCGAGCAGTTGTGCTCCCTTAAAGCCCTATTACACTTAACTTTTTTTAGTGTCCTAACTAGCATCCTAATTAGGATCCTAACTTTTTTCAATAGTAAATTTATTTGCTAAATGCGGTTAGACTTGACTAAATTTAGAAACTAAATCATTTAGGAAGCTAACTAGGACAAGTGTAACATGGCTTTTATTCGTACCTACATTACTAGAGAGGCCAGAAAGTACGCCGTAGGTTGCCGGCCGAGTACGTATAGTTACGAGGCTGGCGACCCCTTTTCACGCCGAGGTATGAATAGTGCTTTTCACAAGCATCCAATGAAATAAATATGAAACGAATACAAACAAAATTTCGGATATAAGGTAATACTCTACTCGAATACTTGCATTATCAATATATTGTATGCACTTCACATACCTTCGTACTTAGAATTTCATGTAAAATGATCCAATAAAATCAATAAGCCACAAACTGTTTCCAAAGATTACAACAAAAATTGCATTAATATCTAGAAATAATATTAAACCAAACGTTCCCACTATTACGACTAAGTAGATAAATTAATATTGTTATTAATTAATTATACTATCAACAAACTACAACAAGGACATTAATAAGACTTAATAAAAACATGCGTAAAAACAAGTGCTATGAAGTCGGGATTGCTAAATTCTAACTTTGCATTTTATTGTCACTGAACGGCTTTTAAAAATGTATACCTAGTACTTAGGTATATCGGCCATTGAAGTATTATGTTCATTTGCATTTGAACAACATCTAAACCGATTTCAGTTTTATGGTACCTATAGCCAAATTATTATAGAATAAAACAACCCGACATAACAATTCACAACAATATACGCAACATAATAAAATATTGAATGTTTTTAAAATAAAATGTTCCCACTAATAGTAGTTTATGTAACTGTTACGTTTTAAGGCCTAATTAATTACGTACAGTTGCATACACTGCTTTATCTACACTCATATTATATATTCTAAATGAAGTGTTCGGAAACCATAGAATGACCGCCATGGCCAACTCGATTGTGCCGGCGGTCGCGCGGGCGCGTGCCGTTGGTCAGGAAGGAGCACAGGATTTACATTATGTTATCAAATTCGATGTTCGGAATTTTAAACTCATAAGAGTCATAAGCATAACGTATCAATATATGAGCATGTAAAGTTAAAATTACGTTACTGCCACAGATAAAAAGCTTATCATAGTAAAATCAGTTGTGGTAATGATAGCCATTGCCTACCGTTTTTGAACACGTTTTAGAGTACTTACAATGTGAGTGTAAATAAAATACTTTTTTTTCCTTTTTTTACTGACGTAATTAATTATTTTATCTGCACTGTTAGAGAGGTTACGTTTAAGGCCCATTATACACGAGCTGAATATGATGATTGATGAATGAATAAACTCAGAACGTTACAAATATTGTCTATGGTCCTCGGTTATACCTTATTATTATAGAAAATATTCATAAGAATCATAACTCTCCGAATTTATTTCGTAACTATAGAGATTCCAATTATTCATTTCAGCTCGTGTGTAATAGCCCTTTCGGCGAATACTAAAGTCTGATAACCAACCTTTCACGGAAAAACATAAAAAAAACTAAATCAGCTGTGCGTAAAATTATTGGAATTTGTTAATAATGTATTATTCGATTGTTATGTTGGGTCGCCATCAAATATATCGGAGCGGCCAAGGTGGTCACAAATATTTGAACAATGCTTCTATTGTTAAGGCAATGCATGTTCAGATATTTTTGACTATGGAAATTAAAAAGACGCACTTGCAGGCCTATGCCTCCAATTTTGTATGAAATTCCATTAATGACTTCTCGCCTAGCCACACCCGAAACGTGATACTTCGCAGCCAATTATAAGATTTATGAGGAATATCAATATTTCATTGCATGTTTCAGAAAATTCATTTTGACACCACCTATTCGTATGCGGGCTTTTTCTTTGCGGCTAGAGAGGGAACATTCGTTTTTTTCAGTCAGTCTGTCATTACAAACAAATTTCTTATTGAATTAATCGATCATTCTAACCAGGAAGGATGCTAAGCACATATAAAGTTAAAATAAATATGATTCAACAATAACATTATTTAATTTCCTCTAAAGTGGCGTGAAAACAGTATGTGTCACATAGGAGCAAAACTATTTTCACGTTGGGCGTTAACACTTGAATCCCTCACTACGCTCGCTACGTTCGGGATTCTATTAGAGACTCCGTCGCTTCGTTTGGGATTCAATGCACGCCCTCACCGTAAATATTTCACAATATACTTTAATATTTAGTAGGAGAGTAGTAGTAAAACACTTTTCTCAAACATGCAATGAAATATTGATAATATTGAAACATCCTACTTCCCGGCCTCTGTAGTAATGTACTATTATTGCACTAAAACATTGTACACTAAACAATTATGAAACATAATTTCTACAAAGGCGAACTTATCCCTTTAAGGGATCTCTTCCAGCTAACCTATAACCTTTTTAGAGAAATGAAAGCCGTTTTGAGCCCTCTACGCAGGGTAGAAATATAGCCATACTTAGTGAAACTGAAAAGTGTAATATTATATCTTGCTAGACGTTTTTTTTTTTGCGGATGCGGCAGCCGAATTAAGCAAAATTGAGTTTTGGTTTTCAACATGAATCGTAAACAATGGTTCAGAGCAGATGAAGAGTTGATTATGAATAAGAATATAAGCAGTGTATAGTTCACCTGTGATCCATGGTGAGAATCTCGGAGGTGCCGATGAGGTCGGGCGGCGAGAACTCCATGTCGACGGAGGAGCCCGTCGAATACAGCGCGCGTCGCAGCTCATCGCTCATCGACAGCACCTGACACAAACCCAACACACCGTTCATTTCAACTTGTTCATACATGACATACATAACAACATCAGTTACTAATTATTATAAGTACTGATCTTTGAACAGCATGTTTTTACACGACGTGACGTCAAATGCCAAACTGTGCAGAAGCGCTGCCAATTTTGGCAAACATGATTGCGTGGCATTTCATACATTTGCCTTGAGGAATATTAAACATAATCTGCTGTGCTAAGCACCATCAAAAAAATAGGATTACTAATTGTATCACTTCTTATTTCACTTTACATAGTTATAGTTAGACTAATTGGACTAAGAGCTGGCCACGTCAGATATAACACAATAGTGAGAGTAACAAAACCCCTCTGGTTAGATTGCTATACTATCTTTATTACTAGATCTGGGCATCTGGCAGCTTTTAATGGGTGGAGGTAAGAGTGACAGACTAGCAAAGTTTTTGAATTGGAAAATAGTAGTACCAAAATCAGTAGAAACTGCCAAAGTCTCGGTTATAAAGGACAGGGCCTATATTTTAACATTAGAACCAAAAACATTGCATATTATTTCAGAAACAAAAACAGTAGGCGACAAACTACCTAAGTATTTTTATAATTTCTATAGTATTAGAAATCAAACCCCGAACTGTAGGATTTGTTTTCTTGTAGTGGTTTGCATTCTTTGACCTACACCACTTTACAGCTGCCAGATGTCCAGATCAAGAAATAAGCATAGTATAGCAAACTGACTAGAGGGGTTTCGTTGCTCTCATTATTGTGTCATACATATGTGACGTGGCTAGATCTCCGTCTAAATCGGCTTCATAAAATGTATATTAGGAAAATTGTAAAAATATAGGTAATGCACACTATCATGGGAAGAATTATATTATTTACTTTAATGCACCAAGTAATACCTAGTTCTTATCATACAATTTTAATAGGCAAATCGTTTGTTAGTCATAAATAAATAGTAGTTTGTGTGACTGCTACAAAATTAAGTGCATTAAAATACGAGTGTGGTTTTATAAAACTAACTAAGTGAGTTTTGTAATAAAAATCACACGAGTGTTTTAATGCCTAATTATGTACAGTTATATTTATTTATTTATTTATGTTAAGGAGAACCAACAGCTTTTAAGTCACAGTTATACAATTAAATATACACAGAAAGCCAATTAAAGGAACTCACAAGTAATAACAATATAGTCGAAATTAAACTAATGCTAGGCTACTAACGCATACAAACATGCGAACAAGAAGAGAAAATTCGATAACATAGTAATTCTAATATAAAAGTATGAAAACTTTAGTTCTTAAATGTAATATGTTTTGCAAGTATAAATTCCTACAGAAGAGGAAAATATATATATTTGGAATCATTATTTAAACAAGAAGTAGTTACTTTCTCTACAAACATATTATATTATAACTCCTCAATTACGTGTTGAGATTCATTAAAATGACTTGCATCTTCATAGCCAACTAGATTTCAAATAATATGAGGTTACCACGATCGAGTTTTTTACTAGATGGCAGCACCATGGCGAGGTCTTTTTGACAGCAGCTGTCAAAATCCACCAATAAAAAAAAGTTAAACGTGATTGGTGGATTGTGACAGCTAGACCTCTCGCCACGGTGCTGCCATCTAGTGAATATATCGATCGCGGAAACCCTCATTAGATTGTCATAAGTACCAATACTTTAATTACTAATTATTAATTTGAATGGAGTTAAAGTATCGGGCATCGATATTTTGAAGCAAATTTTACGATGTACCACGGTTACAGGTTAGGTTTCTTAATATTGGCCGTTATCTTATGGTTTCTGATCAATTGTTCATATTATAGGGAAGTTATGATATGGGTGTAGATAGAGTCTGTCCGAAAAGAGGTGTCGTAGAATGTATGCGCTCCCATATAAACCACGACACTCTCTTTCCGGACAAACTTTAAAATATATTATATTATTTATTAAATAAAGGGTAATGTAATGACAAAGTATTCTGAATTAGGGTAAGGAAGATAGTAAAATATGGGATCAGATTAAGACAATTAAGATTGTGTCAGATATTTTAGCTCAAAATAAGTAATATTATACATAGGTGATTGTACAGACGCCATAAAATATCACAGAGCGGCCAAGGTACCTACCCAAAAATATCTAAACATGCACTTTATCGCCTTGACAATAAAGGCGTTGTTTAGATATCTGTGACCACCTCCGCCGCGCCGATACATCTGATGGCGACTGTACCATACAGTGCTACAATGGCAGTTTGCCCTAGTCGTATTTAAATTAAAGTTGAAACTTATTAAATACTTACTTACCTTGATATGCTTAGTATGAATAAATTGGCATAAAGTTTTATACATTTAGAAACCCATTCAAAAATCCTAATTACCATCGTTTTAGTTAGACTGGTTAATATATACCTACCATATCTTATTACGTTTCCTTCCTTAGCCTTATCAGTTATAAATTGGAATAGTAGTTAGGCAGTTCAAATAGGTACTTATAGGTACATTAAGTACTAATACTAAATCACTAATACTTATAAAAATAGAAGTCTTTCGGGTTTCACAAATACGAGCAAATATGTACTTCTAAATTCTAAAACAACCTATATCACGTCACATACTGTATCTACCTACTTAAAACAGACTTGCTTTTCGCGCAGTCAGTCTATCTCTAACTTGTCTAAAACGTTAGTAATCAGGACTTATTTACATGCATAACTTTAATCGAGCTGACATCGCACTTGAACTTTACATAAATACTAATCAGAATAGGCATCACTACTAAGTTTAATAAATATGTAATTACGAGATGGCCATAGTTCAAGCACGATGCAGCGATAAGTTTTCAGGGTGCTGGATCAGATCAATACAAGTACAAAGTAGCATAGGACCGTGACATAAATGTTAGTGAGATAATACAAACACGGTGCACTACGGTGACGAGGGACGGTGATGGCGTGGACCACTACAGTTCACATTCAACATGGACAGCGAGCGGACAGTGCGTGCTCATGCGACGCGCGCACTATGTAAGGGATTATTAGACCTTGCTGGATTTATGTCATCGCAACGAGACCTATCAATAACGTTGGTAGCGAGATACTCCAACGTCGGCCCCACTTTCAAGGCTATATTCAGAAAGGTGTAATATACAGGTGGTATAATGTTAACGGCCTCCTAGGCCAGTTGGTAGTGACCCTGCCAACTAAGCACAAGGTTCTGGGTTCGAATCCTGGTAAGGGCATTTATTTGTGTGTTTATCTTATCACGAGTATTTGTTCCTCAGTTATGGATGTTTTCTATGTATCTAAGTATATATTTATTTATCTATATAAGTAGGTATATCGTCGCCTAGTACCCATAGTACAAGCTTTGCTTAGTTTGGGACTAGGTTGCTTTGTGTAAGATGGTCCCCAAATATTTATTGATTTAATCACACACTTTGTTACAGTATAATTCGTCATTCTAAATCAAGATGACAACAATTATTTGCCCAATAAGAGAATCTATGAACCAAAACATATCAAAATATAAAGGTAAACCACGGATATGTCATAAAGAACGGGATACACAATCAGCCCAAAAAAATGGTCCCACAATAGTGCTGTAAGAACGACTCGTACAGCACTTTCTCTCGTCTTATTACGGTATAAGACTAGCCGGTTACAAATTTTCACATGCCATATTTTCAGTAAATCTTGTTTTAGTCTGTACCTCCAGTATATGACTACAGTATAGGACTTTGCTCTATGAGGTAAACTCACGTATTTGTGTCACAATTAATGTGCCACGTTTCGAATGCCTCGGGCATTCCTCATTGTCATCAGGCTCTTGTTTAAAGTGTTGTGGGTTTTCCTTTATATTTTAAGACCAGTGGTAGGATTACTCACCATAATATAATATATATGTTATAGAAACACATTAAATAGTAAAGTACACACTGGATTACACATATATAGATATAATGATTAACAAGTTGATACATATAAGTAACTAAACCTCAAATAATCCTACTTTCTTTTAGCAGTCGTGTAAAATTTACTGACTAAACCAACCTTAAAATTAAATATATACTATTTTGATATTTTCTAGTCTAAGCTCGTTCATATGAAAAATGATCTGTAGGTACTTAAAGGAAAAAAAATACCTGTAGAATGTCTATTGCTTTTGTTTAGATTAGCAGTCAAAGTACTAAGATGCTTCCAACAGCTTGGTTGGTCTACGAGTTATGCTGCCTGAAAACCTGAAATACAGCACTTAATGATTGTCACTCAATCCCCAGGTACGGTATGTTAAAACGTAAGTGTAAAACCCGGTCAAGTGCGAGTCGGATTCGCGCCCTGAGGGCGCCGTACATCACACAACTTTAACAATCACCAAATGTTGCTGTAACGTAAAGAAAAATTGGCTTGAGGGTAAAACTTTGACTTTTACCGTTGTAAAACTGTTGACTCCACAAATTGACATAGGTCGCGATTAGTTTAACTGCAAATAGATCCTATCTCACCTGGCAGATGGAGTGTATAGTGCCCCTTCGTAGACGGTGTAGAGTGTTCGTTTTAACAGAACCTAAAGTTCCCCGTCTCGTTATGGAATGAAGGGTGCCTCTTCTTCGCATGCTCATATTAAATAACACCATTTCGGCCTTACGGAAAGTATTCATGATCCTACGTACAGCTTTACGTATTAGTCGAAACATTCTGACGCAAATTGCAGTTGGTTTATCAAAATTGCAATTTTGTCTGGTTTGGTGGCTTGACGTCTTGATACTATCTATCGGATTGTAGTGTGTTTATTTCGGTGTTTATTTGCACTGCATCATATTATTATTATGAAGTTCAGGGTGCAGTATCGGAGGAGACTCTAGGCTCGGCTTCGCTTGTTACGCGTATGTACGCCGCTTGCCGCGATGTATCTTATGGTTGAATTCCTACGATTGCCATTTTTGTAGCACGTTTGTATTTTTATCTTCATGCAAGCACTGAACCTGAACGTAGACTGTTAGATACCGCGCGAACAATCTTAAACTAAACTCGCATTTATCTCGAAGCAATCAATGTGTCATTTTTATCTTAATGCAGGCATGTACAACAATCAATGGATTTACTAATCAGTAATTTACGATACTAATTGGGCCGTGATGTCACTGTGCAATAGTCAATTATAAATTACCAAATAAAATAAAAGAAAATGAAAAATGGAACTGCCTCTCCAAAGATCTTACGTACCTACATACAACAAGCAGTTTAGAGTACTGATTTTAAAGAGTAGCCCCCTTATTCATAAGCGTTTCTCAGGCCTCAATAAGTTAATTTATTTCGTCTGTTTCTAAAAAACACAACTGTCAAAGTTACACATAAGGACTAAACCGTGAATTATCTAATTGAGGCCTGAGAGACGTTTATGAATAAGGAGGTTAGAATTGAATAGGAAATTTCCTACTAAATACTATAACTAATTAGTTTGTGTTCGGTTAAACAAACCACAATCGACAGACTAATTAACAAAGCTTTGCACAGAATTATGAAACCTGTCAATTTCATTAAGATACGATTTTATTGAGCGTGATGACAATTACGGTTTGGTTTGGAGCAACCGGCCCTAGCTCTTCGACTCGAGCAAGGATTCCTTTTTAATCTTCTGTACCTAACCTGTATAAAAATATATTTTTTTTACACCAATCTACAAATCCTACGGTCACATCTAAATTTTAATCACTTAGGATTTCAATGAAATGCCCACTTGTTAATGTGCCTAACTACTTATTCCCCATTTTGCGTGTAACATTATGTCGGTAGGTTAACTGATTACTTATAAACCTTCATAAATACATAAAAGGAGCTAACGCCGCATTTCCTTTGCGAGACGATAATAGTATGTAATGTCTGTCTGTGTGTGTATAGGTAGTCTAGCTAAATAAATAATACATACATAATAACTAGCCAATTAACAGGTATACTTGTTTTTGTGTAGGTACAGGGAAAGGGCAGATACTAGATACTTAGGTACTTTGTAGAACCTAACAATCAAAGCTTCCGGACCACTGTTCTTACAGTTCGTATTCAGAATGTAAACTAGCAGGGCTCTTTTATTATATTATATTGAAGCACAGCATTAACAAATCGTTAAAATCTATCCAGAATTAGATATTCTTGTAAACGCATAAGTATCACTTCCACTTAAGTTGCAACTATATTAACTTAACGGCCTCTCCTAGCCCAGTCGGTAGTGACCCTGCCTACGAAGCAGGAGGTCCCGGGTTATAATCCTGGTCAGGGCATTTATTTGTGTGTTTATCACAGATATGTGTTCCTGAGTTATGGGTGTTTTCTATGTATTGAAGTATTTATCCATATCTATTATATATATATCGTCGTCTAGTACCCATAACACATGCCTTATTGACCTTACTGTGGGCCTAGGTCGATTTGTTTAAGATTGTCCTATAATATTTATTTATTATATTATTAATTTATTGCATCTTTATTCGAGATACGAAGCAAATTATAAACGTAGACTGAATACAACTTAATCTTGAAGGATGAAATGAAGATAACAACGGGATGGACCCATTTATTTATTAAGGCGTGGCCTCGTTGTACCGTAGGTTCCTTTCAGCGTTACTTCATCTTCGCACGTGTCTACTGTCTATAAATAATGCCACCAAGTAAATTTTGCATAGTAAACATACTCGTAAGTAATTTAGTTCGAGATAAGGCTAGCAGCGGCAGTTTTATTTTGGTTCTTTGCTATTGTTGTAAATATGGTTTAAGGATAATGAATTTTGTTTTCTGAATATTTTATATAACTTCTTGTAAATTTGTAGGACTAGACGCCATTTATTGGCGAGAGTAGTTATATTACCAACTCGAAGAAATACAGGCTATAATAATTATTTTTATTTATATATACACGGTGTAACATGAGAAAACCGAATAATTTTAACAGCGTATTCCTGATCATAATTGGAGACTAAAATGTCGTATAAACTTTTCTGGAATTCGCCTAGTTTCAGAGTTACTACCACTTAAATAAAAAAACATTTTTTAATGTGACTCAGTGTAAAAAACTTTTTCGATGGCGATTTCACCCTTTATGGGGTCTAGTCTAGACATTCTTATTGACAAATATCAAAGTGCCAAGGAATACTTTACGTAAGCTATTTTTTACGGAAAAAAAAAGTACTAATTTATTTTAATCGACAGTTTTACTAATAATATTTTTGTTTTTATGTTCAAAAGCATTCAAAAAATCGAAAAAAGAGCAAAAAAAATTTTTTTTTTGGCGAAATCCAGAAAAGTTTATACGACATTTTAGTCTCCAATTATGATATATGTATATTATTAGTTGTTATATTATTTAATATAATCAGGAATACAGTGTTAAATTCTTTCTAGTTATAAGGACCCACGGTGTATAGTAAATTGTGTTGTTTTAGGCATTTTGTATGCAGTGAGGTTTCGTTAAACTAGTTTTAATTGCAACAGTGATAATGTGTGAAAGTGATTAATAAAACCATGAGTATTGAAAAGGTATAGTATATATGTAGGTTTTAAGGATGGAATCATGCTTGTAGGTATAACACCTTCATATGTACTTTTTCTGTGAGCTACATATTTAGATAGCATGTTGTTATGAATTTATAGTAGAGAGGTATTGCTGTTCAAGAAATTAATTCGTGCCTAGTCGACACTTTGCGTTCGAAGTCCGCAAGATTCATCAAAATTTATAGAGCTATATAATAGAATGCTGTTAGTTTATGTAAGTAGTTTCATCTGATCAATATATTATCGCCCGGAATCTATATGAAAAAACTATTTTATTTAAAATCATGTCGTAATTATAATACATAAATTAACTAAATGAGGCTTGTAAAACGTTTATGAATAACGAGTAAGAAACGATTTTAACATGTATGTTACAAATATATTTTACATGTCGCCTAAAGACTCATTATATTTTTCATCAAACACTGCACAATATCGTAAAATTATCGTCCAGCTTTTCAGTTGTAAACAAGTCAATGCATTTATGGCGCAATATACGATATCAGCGATCGGTAGAGTGTGTAGTGTGGAGCATAAATAATGGTGTTAGTAGTAAGTATTCGCTCGCATTACTTATGTTGCTGATACAACGGTACAATCGACGCGGCCTCACCTTATCGCTGTCGAAAGTTGAAGACCTTTCCGCGGTGGCGGGGCCGAGGCGCACCATCTCTATACATTTCATAGTCTGCATTTATGTCAGTTCACACGCACCATACAATACGCGATACGCTTTGCAATCCGCTATTATGTCCCACAAAAACACGACGGCGACATCTGCCAACGTTAAATTAGCTACACCCACGCGATTACAAGGTTTCGTAACTAAACACTGAACGGTGGCGTCGTGTGCATTGGCTATAAACAAACTTCGTTATAATCGGTCGGCGTGGCGAGCGCGTCCGTGGAAACAATGCTGTATGCAGCTGACGGTAAGCTGTATGTACAAGTATGAATGACGACGACGACCAAATATTAGTAATGGCATGCGGCAACAGAACCGGCGGGTGCGACAAGCCGGCGCTGCTTGGAAACTGCTTCCGTCGGCGTCGCGAGCGCCTCGGGGCTCCGCGCGCGGCCCCGCTAAGCCCATACGTGGAAAATTAATTCATTCTGCCAGCGATACTTATTTACATTCATTAAACCAATATTATATACATCATTTACATGCATAAACTGCATAAACAAGTACATATAAATATATCACAACTGAGCAAATAAATTCGGTAGGAATGTACATGTTATGCGTATGTTAATGTTACAATGTGTATGTTATGCAGAAAGATTATCAGACGTCTTTTTTATTTATTGGACTGTTAATATATGATCTGGGCCCCATTTCTCGAAAATATTAGTTTACAAGTTTATTAGTTACAAGTTATCAGTGTAAAATTACAAGTGCAACATCATTTATGTTTCTCAAATAATTTTACTAGACTAGTAACTAATAATAGCGCACTAATGAAAATATTGGTGTGCTTTGGCTGAATACATATATTTCTTTTGTCATTCGGCAGATTAGAAAAAAATGCTCGCAAATCTTCTTGTTACGCTTTAAGTATTATAAAATACAAATGTATTTGGAAGTCACAGCATTAACATATATAATTTTAATTACCCCCATAATTAAAGACAATTGGAAAATTTTCATAAAATCATATTTTGTCAAGAAAAATATAACTATTCTGCGAACTTCTGCGAAAAATTTATATTCCATTGTACAGTCGCCATCACATATATCGGAGCGGCAAAGGTACTCAAAAATAGCTTATATATTAAAATATGACTAGTCTAATAATAATAAGCTTCGAGAAATAGGGCCCAGCACTGCAGATTTTTAGACTTCCACATCATGAGTTCCTCGGTTGCTGTGCTTACACATCATGAGTTCCTCGGTTTTTTGTCCGCTGAGGTGGTATCATTCGAATGTTGGTTGTGGCCATATACCTAACTGAATCGTTATAAGCTCTATTTTATAACGAAAAGGCGCCTAAACTCGTCAATGAGAGTAGAATTTTTGTATTGTACTTGCGTATTTAACAACAAATAGGGCCATTTCGGTTTAACGAAAATATAGTATTCGTTATTTCATCTTTTATGTTCGCGGCTAAGAGCTATAATAGGGGCTTGAGAAGCGACGATGTATGTTTCATCGTCATCATAATTTTAAAAACCTGGCTCTTGTCATGGCAATCGCCATTCCGTTGTTCTCCGCTAATTATTTTAGCTCTTGATACGTCAAGAGGTGATGACGTTGGCTTGATGTAGAAACGAAAGTCTAGGTCTTCCTCGGCCTCTAGGTTTTGTTATTCTCTCTTCAATAATATTTTATGTAATCATTATTACGTATCTGGTGCCCCATCATATTTCCCCTTCTGTTTTCAATCGTTTTAAGCAGGCACCTGTTCTCTCCTACCAAATTCAGCACTCCTTCGTTCATTCTTCTCTTTCTCCAGCTTATTCTTCTCCATATCCCCATTTCAAATGCGCCTAATCTTTCCCTATCACGCTGGGTTAATG
This sequence comes from Pammene aurita, assembly GCA_947086415.1. Lineage (NCBI taxonomy): Eukaryota > Metazoa > Arthropoda > Insecta > Lepidoptera > Tortricidae > Pammene > Pammene aurita. The sequence goes on from OX352289.1 coordinate 24,552,486, forward strand.
TCCATGTCTCGCTTTCTTATAACGCTATAGGTACTCGGAGGTCTTAATAAATCACATTCTGATATTACGTGATATTTTTGCTTTAAATATATGTTTTTTGAGTTGAAAGGTTTTTTGGTCATAGTTATACATACGTACCTACGATGTATGCTTAGGTCTACATAATTATAAATAGCAACGTGAATAATGAAATTAATGTACTTATTCGTATTTATTAAGACGCTAGGCGCTGAATGTGGCCGAAAACTGTTACTTTCTAAGGGATATATCTCAATAACGAGTCATTCAAAAAAATTGAAAAAAATATATGTTAAATACCATTTCATGTACAGTCGACGTCAAAGATATGTTTACACTTTTACACCTTACTCCTTTGTAATAAGGTCCAAAAGTGTAAAGATATCTTTGACGTCGACTGTACAACATTTGCAACGTTTGAATAACTCGTGTAACGTATAGTTTCTCCGTTATTTAAATGTAACGAAATGTCGTTTTACAGTTAATTTTGCTTATATCAACGGCTTATTCGATTTAAAATATTGTTGAACTAAAAAATGTGTACTACAGAACACTACAAACGCAACGTAGGATATTTAAATTAATTAAATTTTCTTAAACAACTTGATCATAATTCCACATTTCGTGCGTTGGTAGCTCGAAAACGGGATTGCTGGCAGTCGTGAGCTAGCTTTGAGACGAGGAGGCTGTATCGCTCGTCGCTCCGTGCATCCCTTGGACTACATATACTTGTGATTGGCCCGTGAGTATATCGGACTTACTGTGCCTAAAGATTAAATAACTGCAGAGGGTTCATGCGATGCGGACATAAAGTGTCTTCCCAGAATCAATAAAGTATAGACGTTTTATCTTTTATGATAATGTTCTCGTATGCATGTCCATGTACGTTCGTATAAAAAGTGTATTTTATTTAGATTATAATACAAGTAAAAAACAAATAAAATAAAAATGGAGGAAAAAAACAAAAGCCATGAATCTCATAATGCTCTGAAAACAAATTTGGTCATGTAAGTAAACTACAATTATTATGTTTTAGTAGACTAATGCATCACGCAAAATAGGCGTTAGTCGTCGAGTTGCGGAAATCTGCTAGTACTGCAATACAATAGACTAATAATCAATTTAATAAAAACTCCAAAGGACCGAATTTATTTAAACATATTTATTTAAGAATATACCGTGTTCTAAACGAATGTAATATGCGGTTTTTTTAAAGATTAAACACAATATTTAATGTTATACTTTATACTAATTTATCAAATCAAGAAATTGCGAAGTAAACTGCAAAGGATTGCATATAAACCGGCCAAGAGAATGTCGGGCTATGCTCAGTGCCATACTACGGCTCCATCCGTAGTTGCCGGCCTGTTACAATACATCCATTCAAAAGGTAGTTTATAAAGAGATGTTTTGTGACACTTACGTTATTTTACTATAGGCATAACTCAAAAATGGCTCAACCGATTTTATTCCATATAGTTTTTATTGAAAATATTGATATGCGGAATATTTTTAACCATATTTCGTAAATTCATAAATATTTGGCCGCACACTGTACTTCAAATTCAAAATCTCGGTTTTTATTTTTTTACATAAAAATCTACTCTTCGAGATCGTTATTACTTATATTATTTAATAGGTAAGTAGCATTCCTAAAAATATCACCGTAGTACTTAATCACAGTATTCAAATTACAAAACATCCGCAAAAGGATTATAATTATTATAAAGCTGCCCGCGCGCCTCTGACTGAGTAAAGTCATATTCCTTGAACATTGTTGCGGTGCATCGCGGTGGATTTACGCACGATCGCAATGAGAGGGGTACCCGGTTGGCGCGGGTAGAGAGCGCCCAAACGCTCAAGGACACTCCGGCGACAATCATCTTAAGCACTTACGCGGTATCAATTAGTTATAACGATTGGAAAGGCGCGAAGCAACGTGACGACATTGGGTGGAATGTCAATGGGTAGCGTTTGACCCGGCGCGGAGGTGACAGAACCGCCCGGCCGGATTAACGAAGCGATTGCGTTAGCGCTGCGAACTACGCGGCGGCGCCGCTTAGCGCCAGCGTCACGACCGCACAAACAAGGCGTTAAAATATTCCTTATGGCTCCCACTTTTATCTATGCCCATATAGGTAGGTACCTACTAGTCAAGGATGATATCATGCTTGCATTAGCATACAATATCATATTGGTGTAACCGGTCTATTTACGGACTCAATCTGAATTTATATAATTTGCCAACATTTCGTAAAGTGCCTATATTTAGGTACATAAGGAAAACTTCAAACTGCGTTAATTGTTTAGGCTCCCCGATAGGCGATAAGGTATCAGTTAATTGAAAGATATTATTAGCATTGCATGTTCAATGATTAGTGGTTAATGGTTAGCGTTAACCCCAGATATTACGGGAAACTTTAGGATAACCCCTAATTAAGGTAAATAAAACAGAATATGCACCCAGTTAAAATAAATATGTAGTTACAACTCTGCGGCGCCCACTTGGTTCACCGCAGGCCTGGCCATTCGCCTGTGTATAATGAGGATCCTGCCTGACTGTAGCATCACTAACATCACTACTTCAGCATATATTTTTTCGCGAATTTACGCTGTATTTCTAAGTCTAAGGCTTAGTTACAGACTTGTGCGGTTTAGTTATATGGGGGCACGGCAACAACAAAGGCACAGCCGTAGCATCCTTTCCCCGAAGCCATTCATGCCATTTTCGACCCCCTCTAATTCTGTTGTCGATAAAGCTAGAAGTCTGAAATTTCTGTGTGCCATAACACAAGGATTATATATTCCCAATATCATTGAATTTCAACATTAGTGTCAGTGCTACCGTTACGTAAACTCTGTAAATGCGCGGCTTAGTTACAGACTTGTGCGGTTTAGTTATATGGGGGTACGGCACCAACAAAGGCCGTAGCATCCTTTCCCCGAAGCCATTCAGGCCATTTTCAACCCCCTCTAATTCTGTTGTCGATAAAGCTACAAGTCTGAAATTTCTGTAAACAAGAGGCCATAACACAAGGATTATATACTCGTATTCCCAATATCATTGAATTTCAACATTAGTGTCAGTGCTACCGTTACCGGATTGGTTTTACATTAGATCTCAATACTTTTTGTAGTAGGAGAACTGGGCTGTGGGACTGGCACTTTTGTACATGTAATATTTTTGATGGGATTATATTGTCACAGTTCATAGTATTCATGACACAGTATTCACCCTGTGAAACACGACACGTGTAGTACCTAAATTGTTGCGAGTATCACTTATTTAGATTGTAGTTTTCCATTAATGAGCTTAACCTTCATAATCTGGTTGTGGCGCTGCATTGGAAAAAAACTAAAAAACAACATTCTTTATGCGTGATACAGAAATAGAAACATCAATGTATATATAATGGTTAATCCAATAAAAAACGTGTAAAATTCTATTTTAGAGCACAATCAATTAAGTATTTATTGTTAGTTTCGTGCAAATCAATTAACTAAGGGAGGTACCAACACATTAAAAAAAATATTTTGCTTCATTAGTAATGACTAATGTAGCTTCATTAGTAAAGTAATGACTTTGCCGGCATAATTTAATTTAATTTATCTCCTCCTGTCGGTACTTTTATCTGTCATTTATACATTCGTCAACACCTACATATATAAGAACATAAGATGCTTGAAGAAAAGTCTATTTAGTCTTGTCCCCAAAATAGTACTTGTTCTACACAATCGCCAAAATAGTATTTTAAAAAAAACTTAAAAAAAATTAATAAGTTAACCAGAGACAAGTTTCTAGAGTTATATACGCAGTCGTTATTTAATGAAAATTTGTTAATGCTTATAAACTAGGTAAAATACTAAAAAAATTTAATGGGGTAGGCCGGTGAAAACTTTTTGTAGAGGTCATTGTTCCAGATTCCATACAATAAGAGAAAGTGACACATACAATGACAAAAAAGAGACCGAAGATTAATGGTCCTTAAATAATTTTAGTGTATTTCAGAAACCGGTGGATTAGGCGAAATTGTTTTGGCGATTTTGTAAAACAAATAGTGGCAGTTGCAGCTATAAAAATACGGCTAATTACCTTCAGCATGATTATTCCTTAGGACCCAAGGATAGATTTGAGAAGTGGAGCCACCAAGATTTTTGATGTAAATTCTTAGGGGGGTTCTTCTTAATACATCCCGTATATATAACGTTTTAGTTTGACATGAGATTTTTTCTTAATGACTGAATAATAGGGCTCTCTCAAGCACCTTTTCTTTTATCAAGATTCATAATTGTTTATAATTATGGATTTTTTCCTTGTGAAACAGGGAATTTCAATTTTAGTTATTGATCACCAATCACCATTAATGAATTCGGCGTCCCCGACTTATACGAAAACGATACCAAACTTGGCCTAGTAGGTTTAACTGATGTAGATATCAAGATAAAGTTGACAGCCTCCTTCTGGGCTATAAATTTACATCAAAAATCAGGCAGATAAAAGTACAGAAGTACAAAACATAACTATAATAGCAACTGAAGTATGTATATTCAAAATTTTAAATGGTAAAATTACTGCGGTTTGAAACAAAAAACGTGGTTTCGAAATTTTTACATTATCAAAATAGGCACGACAGTAAGATGTATCAAAATAAAAGTAAAAACTATTAGATCATAATTTATGATCTATTCATATTCATAACTTAATCGTAACTTGGTAACTGAAAACGTCAAGTCAACGTTACTTTTTCTTGTTCTGAATATCAGTGTAAAAGGTACCTAATGGTATTGTTTTAAGGAAATGAAACGTTATACTGAACTAAGGTTAGGTTTGTATTTAGTAGAGCCACCTATTTCTCGAAGTACGTAGGATGTACAAAGTTTTTAACGCAGCAAGAAAACTTGTAGCAAAGTAAACAAAGCGTATAATACAATTAGATTGGCTATCCAATTGGATGGTACGATATGAGTGACGTAGCTGATATTTATGGTGCCGGCTATCTTTTTAATTTGACACCGTTACACCCTCCAGCAAACATATTCTTCGGTAGATAACTAAGCTGAGGATTACACTAAGATTTACTTTTTATCGAATCTTCATATTTATTTTATGTAGTAATAATACTAATAATGAAATGACGCAGAAAATAAACGCATAAAGATAATCACAAGCTTTTATATAACTCACAGGGTTTGTCGATTAGTTTGTGGTTTAGGTAAAATCTTGTAAGCCAGATTTGAAACAGATCCTGATGTCCGATAGAGCTGAAGTTTAGCATACCTGCGTAACTTGGATGGATGACAATATAATGTTTAGGTACCACCGAGCTGGTTGGATGATGAGGAGACCGAAGCTGGTCATAAGAACTCTGTAATAAAACAATGGCAGCTCATTGTTTTCGGGGTTTGTTAGAATCATCCAGTTTAGCAGTAGATGAAATACAGGCGCCGGCATTAAAAGCCTGTATTAAAAAATGAAATTTTTTGACCAACACTTATTAAGAACTTATTTTTGGGGTTGGGGTCAACGGTATGCTTTTACGATATGCCTTCGCCGCTCATTGACCAGGCTTTCCGGACTAAGTGTTTAGAAAAAAAAACCTATTTGATGTTTGCTATGCTCATGCTTTTTGTCGAATAGTTACAATTCTTACATGTACCTAAACATGTAACAACTGCTTTATGTATAAATGCATGTGTGTTTCTACAGCTCTAACGATTCGACGACAATTACGAGTACAACACAGGCTTACTAAGCTATGATTTCTAGCCAAGCTAATTTTTCGAGGGTTCGCAGAGAATCCAAAAAAAATGCTGAAGTTTAACTGTAAACAACTAAAGCCTCATTAATACCTATATGAACAAAAAGTTGTCAAGTTGTTAGTTCGGATTGGAGGTACAGACTCATAATGTTGTACCTTAGTTGATTGGCCAAAATGCGCCTTAGCATTTACCAAGATTACCATATACACGTGAAAATTCGACCGGTGCCACTGTGACCCGGGTAGCCTAGTGGTTAGAGCGTCTGCCGTCTGCGAATGCAGAAGACGCTGGTTCGATACCAGCCCTGGGCACCGGAGGCCTAGGTCACTTTTTCCTTTGTATATGACATCTAACTATATAAGTTTATACGTTATCAATTTGTATGATTAGTTTGATTAGCAAAGAAAACGGATCCATGTTTTACTTCTAATATGGAAATAAAATAAAATTTTGTTTTATTGGTTCGAATCGCACAAATGAGTAGCAAATATCATAACAAAATATTTCAAGCAGTTGAAGAACGTTATATATGACAGGTTCTGTGATTTAAGGAGCTTTAACAGAACTTTTTGTTTACAGTTAGATCTCATGTACTTTTTTAGCGAAACCATTTATGAAACATATATAGCTTATTTGTAGGTTTACACCTAGTCTTATATTTAAGCTGTGTGGCTATAGGATAACTAATCGTCACGTCACGTTACGTCACTCACGAATGCCGTAGAGACGTAGACAAGTCTTGTCGACTATCGTCTAACGGGCTTTCCTATACAAGTGAACTAAACAAAAAACAAAGGCTTTATAAAAAGCCGTTGCAAATTACCTTAGTTCTCGCACCAGCGGCGGGCCGACACTGCGGCACCAGTGCGCGCATGGCTTGCATTTGATCCCGGCCCGTGCATAAATCATGCACAATATGTTATGTCGAGACAACGAGTCCGCGACAGGCTCTCAATTAGTGCCGATTAACATCCCGACCGAGCAGAATGATAACGAGACAAACCCGTAAAACTTTAATTGAAGCCGTTTCATTAGGCATAAGCGAGCCATGTAAATACGAATCAACATCACTTTAACACGCTGAGTAGCCGTCCCGACGTGCCACTAGACGGATCATCTGTCTCGTGTAATTGGACAAGATCATTATAATTGTTAGCGCATCAATTGTTTGCATTTTTTTACATGAAGACTGTATTACACTAATGTAGACTGTCGTTATAATATAACTATAACATACACTATGGATATTTTGGCATGAACAATGGAAAAACACATTGATCGGTGATCTTGCGGTGCTAGAACCGTCAGTCTTTACCTTCGGCTTGATCTTACAAAACACACGACTGGTGTAGGTCAAGGTAAGATCAACAATCTGTATAACATTTCTAACCTAATGGTTTATAAATTAGACTTCCCTATTTTTGTTTTATATTTAGATATAATAAGAATAGAGATTTTCTATTGTACATAATTTTTAGGCTTCCGTACCTGAAAAGGAAAAAACAGAACATTTGTTGGATCACTTTGTTGTCTGTCTCTCTGTACTTATGTCTGCGATCCCTTGAAGCTGTAAAAAAAACAAGCTTCTAAGTCAACGCAATGCAAAGATACATAGGCTGCTATTTATATATCCGGAAACCGGGATTACAATCTTCTTAAATAGCATATTTGACCTCCATGGTAAAATTTGAACTTTTTTAAGTACTGGCCGGTATATTTTTTCTTTCTTATTAACGCTCGTGTTTTGTTTTTGACGGGTTTTAAATGTCATCTCGCAGCAAGAATGGAACTCACTCGTGAAAATATTCGTGCTATGATTTATTATGATTTTCGGCGTGGTTTAACGCAACAACAGTGCATAGATCAACTAACTTCAACTTTTGGTGATGAAGCCCCATCTAAAACTACTGTGTATCACTGGTTTAGTGAGTTCAATCGTGGACGTAGTATGCTTACGGACGAAGTTAAGGCAGGTCGCCCGAAATCGGTCGTTGTACAACAAAATATCGAGGCTGTGCGAAAACTTATAACGGACGACCGACATGTTACGTACCGCGAGATAGAGGCGACTCTGGGTATTTCTATGACCAGCATTAATAGCATATTACATAATTACTTGGCTGTAAAAAAATTTGTTCGCGTTGGATACCCCACAACTTAACAAAAGAGCAAAAAGATGCTCGCGTCGAATGGTGCAATAAAATGTTAAAAAAATATAACCGTGGTGACTCAAAAGCCGTTTATAACATCTATACAGGTGACGAATCCTGGATCTATGCATACGATCCCGAAACGAAGCAACAATCAACGGTATGGGTGTTTCAAAATGAGCCGAACCCTACGAAAGTTACTCGTGCAAAAAGTACATTGAAACAAATGGTGGCCTGCTTCTTCGGTATTAATGGCCATGTAGCTACAGTGCCACTAGAAAACCGTAGAACGGTTAATTCAGAGTGGTACACGACCATTTTCTTACCGGAAGTATTTGAACAAATTCGTAAACCTACCAGCGACGAAGAATCATTCTTCATCATGACAATGTCAGCTGTCATACGTCACGCGAAACAACTCTATTTTTGGAGGGTCAAAATGTGGAATTAACGGGTCATCCGCCGTACAGCCCTGACTTGGCACCCAACGATTTTTATTTATTTCCAAATATAAAGAATAAATTACGCGGTCAACGATTTTCGACCGCTGAAGATGCTGTCGACGCATTCAAACAACACGTTATGGAGGTACCTCAGGCGGAGTGGCAGAAGTGCTTTAAAAATTGGTTCACGCGAATGCAAAAGTGCATAGAGATCATCAAGGGGAATACTTTGAAAAACAATAAAACCATTTTCAGCCGTGTACGTTTGTTTGTTTTTTTGTTTCCGGATATATAAGTAGCAACCCTCGTACCGCCATTTGCGCCTTATTTACTAACATTACGCACAGGACTCAAAACATGAAATTTGGCAAGGGAAGTCTTCCAGCACAAGTAAAGGAAGTAGTCCGAAAATTGTTACTTTTTTGTTCCATCTAAAATATAAATAATGCTATTACAGACTTATTTGCAGTTAGTAAACTAATCGCGACCTTTGTCGATGTATGGAAACAACGATCTATGGAACAAACATGGAAACACAGTTTTTCAACAGCAAAGTCAAAGCTTGTCCCTCAATCCATTTTTTCTTCTCGTTACAGCAATGTTTATGATTATGTTTGGTAACTGTTAAAAATGTATGATGTACGGAACGGTTCCGTCGGAAGGTCGGAACCCTCAGGGCGCGGTTCGACTCGCACTGGGCCGGTTCTTTAAACTAAAAGTACTGTAACTTTATTTACTTAAATGTATGCATTTGAATTTCATTTCTCGATATTTAGACGTCATTATTGGGATCCTGTTTCAACATATCAGCATTTCTAAAGCATGCACCAGTTTTCTAATGGTTTACTTCAGACGTAGATGATTTACAACCACGGGTACCTAGGTATGCATACTTCGGACCTAGCACGTACAATAAGGGTTCCGTTTTTGCCATTGTAGCTACGGAACCCTAAAGCCTGTCGATAAATGTGTACAATTGGTCAATCGACTCCGCAACAAAAGAGTGACGTGGACCCTATCGTTATAATGTAACGGCACGCTCTGTAGCCTACATGGCGGAAACGTCTGTCCTAAAGCCGTGTATACGAACATTACAAGTGGTGTCAAATTATGTTGTCGGCGACCTGCATTTAGAGATGCGGATATATTTTTTAGGATAATATTATCCGTAGTGGTTAGCATATGACGATTAAATGTACGGTTTAGGTACGGTTAGCCAAGTCAAGTTGATTGCGAAGATACTGGTCTTGGGTTCGTGTCGCGATACACAAATATTTGTGGTAGGAGTATAAATAGGAGTATAACTTCTTCTTAACTCTTGATCGTACATGCATATACATATAAACAGCATGTTCATATTTTAAAGTTGTCTTATGCCCGCAGTACGAAGCCCTGTTGAGTAATGGACTACTGTTTAGTTTGGGTGAAACTATTTCGTAATAATTAAGACAGTATTTTTAATAAAAGGAAACCTGGTAAATTAACCGCATAACAATTAATTATAATTACGCATCAAAGGGGATAATTTTATATAGATACATACCTACTGGACTATTTTTTTGATGTAATTGGCGAGATATAATGCCTCATTGTGGCGTCGACATCAGAATGAACTAGAAGTCGATTTATTACGTAATAAATTACAAGAAGGCTTGTTTAGCTGCACATAATTGTCTAATTTGTCCATAATATTTTAGTATTACTTAAACAATAGGTATCCTTATTAAAACATTCAAGAGATACTTTATGAGTATAGGTACCTATTCATCTAGTTATTTATTTGAAAATTGGACTGAACTCACCGTCTGTATAACGATTATCCCGAATTTTCTGACTTTGTTATTTTGTCCAGCAATAAAAATATTTGAATAACGTGAGACTTTCGATTTGTAAGTTTCCTGTTGAGCCAAGAGTATTTTCGTAAAACGTCACTTTGACTGCAATGACATTGAGTAGTGAATTCAGTCAAAGACATTAGATGAAAGAAGCCCCTGCACAAACAGTACGGTTAGTTTATGAGTCAAGTTTTCTCCGACCGGCGCCGGCGCTCACTAGAGTCCGACCATGCTAACTGCATGGACTTGCAAATAGGAAATATGAAACGGCCACCATAAACGTCATTTTTTCATATAAATTTGGAGCATTCCACGGAAAGTCCACCGTTGTCCCGTAAAAACGGGAATTTTCTGGAAATGGGCACCTTTTGGAATATTTTTTGTGTGCGCCAAAGTATGGTCAGAATTTATAACAATTGCAATCACGGGTTTGCACGGGACAGTGACTCGTGGAATGCCTCATTTGATGTTTACGGTGCCTCTTCCATACTTTGTCGCTTGCAAGGTGAATGCACTCTACCAACTTGTATCGTTACTGCAGTACCGAAATGCATTGTCTTGGTCTTCTTCATTGCTGGATCGTATAGATACGTGAAAGTTAAAAATTGGACGCCCGGCGCTTACCCTCTTATTGCTCGAAAACAGTATTGTAATTGTAAAACGCACAACGTAAGCGTCATCCGGCAAATGGTACTTTTCCAAAAGTGTAATAATCATACATATGATATAATCAATTGAACTAAGCTACATGTTTAAATTATTTGACAAAACTACTATCTCTGACAACAACTAATCACCTTGAAATTGGCTTTACTAAACAGTTTTTAGCAACAATTATTAGTTTAAAGTAGAAATTGTATTCTAAGTTATTCAAAGTTTAAATTTAAAAAAAACATGTTAAAATTCATTTTAAATATTTCGATGAACTTTGTTGTATTAGATACAAGATTGGACATTGACTAAATCGTTCGACAGAATATTAAAACTAGCTTCAAACAGGTTTATGTCTTTAGTTCCTTGACTTCTGTAATTTAAAAACAAAATTACAACACACTCATACTTCATTATTTAGTGTGTAGTTTTTTTGACTTCTCATTTTTCGTGTTCCGTAGTTAAGTAGGAATCCTTGTTCCGCTATGTCCTTCAGTCTGTCCGCAGCCTAGCTAAGCACTATAAGGACTGTATCGTTTATTATGGGTACATAAAAAAGTTACACATCTGACTAAATTGAAAACTTTTATTGACTTATTTAAAACGATAAAATTAATAAAAAAATGCGTTTAATATCTCGCATCAGGTTTTGGACAACGGTAGCACCAAGATTTTTTGCCACCAGATTCCAGTCTCGCTTGAATTTTTCCAACGAAGTGGCAGAAGTGGCTCTTTCACGCAAGTTTACCTTCATCAGTACCCTAAATCTCAGGGCAGTTTGGGGGATTGTGCTGTTTGCCCACGAAAGCCCTTTCATTTTGAAAACTATACGTTTATTATTTTATTGTACGAAAGAATCTTGTTATTTGATAATGTACCAATAATTTGATACATGACCTATATTTTTTTTTTCACCACTAAACCTCTTTTTCTAGCCAGTTATAAGTGTACCCATAATAAACGATACAGTCCTTAAAGCTGAAATTTTGTATGGGTACGTGTATTAATCACGCCGAAAACTCAGTAAAATACAAATTAAAAGAAAACAAAATTGGGATGCCTCCACCAAATTTTCTATCCTATTGTGTAATGTCCTTAAAATCAATATTACCCAAGCCATCGCTCAAATTCAGCCTGATCTGTGCGGCAGAGTTATTGAATTTTGGTCTTCAAGGATATGGGCGGCCAGAAGAATCCGAGGCGGACATTTGAACGATGTCATTGTCATATTTCACAAATAATGGCACATACGGGCCGTTCAAATAAAATTAAAAATTATTAACATTTTACGCATAGCCTTTTTTATTACATTTTAAAATCGACTTGCCTAGTAGTTCGGTCTACAAAGTCTCAATTCAAGCATTATAGTCGACAAGTAAGAAATAAGAATATGCTTTTGTGTAAATAAAATTAGAACTATACATATAATTTTATTCCAATGATCTACGACATTTTACACAAATCTATGTACAATTCATTAGGTAGTATGTAGTACGTTGTTGCGACAAGGTACAGTGCAAGACTAAACACCAGTAGAGAGGAGTGCAGCGCCGCTTACCTCGACGCGGTCGAAACCACTCACGCACCGATCTGTGCATCTCTCGTTACCACTCAACGTTTACAGTAACTAATAACGAGTGATAACTACTACGCTATATCTAAAACTACACTTTAGACCATGAAAATCACACTGGCTTTTAAAGTGCAAATATGTTTATACACGGTTTCGGAAGCAAAGTTTAAATTTTTAAAGAGCAAACAATGGGAGAACATTCACGCTTACATTAAGCTTACTACTTTCAACAGTCATACAATTCGACCGTATCTTCTTCTGACGACTACGTATAAATCTAGAGTAATTAGTGCATCTTTATACTAGATCATTCTCTATAATAGGGTGCGGTACACTCGCGCTAAATGAGCAGGCAGATTGCGATTCGGATAGTGCCCGGTTTGTTTTCACATTGTACAGACTAGCTAGAGTAGGTATAGTATAATACTCGTAGGTGTTAGATATGGACAGGACCGGGCACGGCCGGGTCGCAGCCGGCGCGCGGACAGTACCTCAGGCCGCGGCTCCTCGCCGAGCGAGTCGCCCAGCGCCTCCGCCTGGCTCTTCATTATCGAATATATTTTCACGTACGGCGCCTTCAGCAGCTACGCAGCCGCACACACATCATAATTAATATACTCGAACACATACCGCTCTAATCCGACACTATTTAACGAGACCCGCATCAATAGCTGGCATATGCAATCAGAATCATTTCCATATTGATTTTTTAAATTTATGGTTTTTTCTATTACAGCTAACGTAATACTGTCGGATTATCGCTTGTGTTAGAAATTAGAAAGTGTGTGCCTCAATATGTGCCTTGTTTTGGTAGGATAAAATAGTAGTAAGTAGTAATGGATGCTTAAATATAACTCTATGTAGTATCTTGCTTTAAGTATTCCTTTGTTGTATCATGTTATAAGTCTCGCACTTGAAAATTGTTTAAAATTTGTATAATTGCACCAATTAGTCAAGCGCCATAGTATTACTATTGATACAAGTATAACTATGGGCAGTTAACGACATGATGTGAATTGGTGGAGCGGCGCGCTGTAGGTATAAAGATGAGACTACAATGGTACAGTATGCGGCGCGACACTACCGGCGGGGCGGCGTGTGCGCAGACACGTAATATGCAAACAAGGTAAACAATGTAAACATACATACTCAAAGTGCATTTTCAAAAAGAGTCGATTCAAATACCAAAACAATCATGTTCAATGTGTACTGTGTGGAATGTGGGATATAGATGAATGTTGACGACAAAAAGTGTGTTAATGAAGCATTGTTATTGACAAATCAAACGCGTTCGTAAAATAGATAACAATAAATGTAAGTAAAGAAAAAGTAAACACGTTAGCGGTGGCATGTCGAGAACACTCACCTCCCAGGACTCGCGAGTGATGTCCGACACGTCTCCCGAGCTGCCGGTGCGCTCGCCCTGCGACAACACTTACATCATCACCGGTTCGGCCACGTCTTACTCGCTAATTACGGCTCATTCATCGTGCGCCCGCGCTGAGAGATGCGCTCATAAATATGTCACTCAATTACCCTATCTTGATGGGTCGCGATGTTAATCTAGCGATAAGTTTTTGTGTAACATCGCTACTACCTACTTTATGTACTCTTCTTGTAATATATAATGAATATCCTTTAAAAAAAACTTTTTAGTGTAGTTATCTAGTATCTTCGTGGGATAAATATTGGAATATACACTCAAGGACACTGAAAACGGGTGATCTTGTGTGGAAATTTCTATATTAATTCCGATTTTTACTGTCTTTAATTATACTGAATACATTTATAGAGTACGTAGATAATTTTCAGCGAGAACTACCGAAACACAATTAAAATAAAAAAAAATTGAAATTTCATTTTAGTATGGCCGTAAGCTAAATGGAAGCACCCTCTCTATACGTAAAGGTAATACGATAATTGGTCGGGCTGCTAACCTAATCAATGTCATCGGGATAGTGAAAATATTTACATGCCGAGTCGCCTGGTCGCAGAACGCTTTAATTAATTCGGCTGAATGTACACTAGAAATACCTTAAATACATTTAAGAGTTTAACACACAATTGTTTAATGGAACAATGATGTTGATTTTGGCGGAGAATCGCTGGATTAAATTAGCTTTTATTTTTATGTTCTCGGGCAGGCTTGTCGTACGACAAAGTCCAAAAGATTTGAATAGTTTTTTTTCTTATCGTCAAAATCAACATAACGATCCCGTAGAATGAAAATAACTGGTTGATAGTTTAACCCAGATAGGCCCGCATTTGAGGTGCTTAAATCGATCTGTTACCGTAGACTGAATTGGTCCCTGGTATGTCGCGGCCGTCCACCCTATTCGTAAGAGCAGCGAGCAGTGTGCGGCTTTGTCTGTCATCGTACCAATTGGAATCTGACTCGATGAGCTCGAAGCCCTGCGCGGCCTTGTCATCCAGTAGCGCCCTGCGTGGACACGTCATCCATCCATCGCCGCCCGTGGTCTGGCTCCGTGTGTCGGGACGGCGAACCGTGCCGGGGTTGAGACTAAGCGAGCGCTGACCTTATGCGGCTTTTTGTTATGGTCATCCCACTCCGTGTCCGAGTCGATGAGATCGAAGCCCTGCGTGAACA
The DNA here is from genome assembly GCA_947086415.1 of Pammene aurita. Classification (NCBI taxonomy): domain Eukaryota; kingdom Metazoa; phylum Arthropoda; class Insecta; order Lepidoptera; family Tortricidae; genus Pammene; species Pammene aurita. The sequence goes on from OX352289.1 coordinate 24,567,524, forward strand.
CGTCATCCAGTGGCCCATGGTCTGGCCCCGTGTGTCGGGACAGCGAATCGTGCCGGAGAGTAGAGTAGCGAGCGCTGACCTTATGTGGCTTGTGATCATCGTCATCCCACTCAGTGTCCGAGTCGATGAGCTCGTAGCCCTGCGCGGTCACGTCACCCAGAGGCCCGTACCGGTCCGGCACCCAGTGTGTCAGAAACTTGAATAAGTCGTCCACCCTGTATCAATATTTTTAATTTAGTTAACTTGTTTAACACATACGTTTTACTCGGTAACTGACAAGCTGACACTCTACGTAACTAATAAGTACAATAACAAAATCGCACGTACCTACGTGTTCGTTTGTACTCCTAGTAAGTAAGAATATAGGCTATTTTATTTCATCTTAATAATCATTTACCCGAGATACAGGATAAAGAATTATCTTAGTTTAGGTGCATGCCTTGACTTAAAATATAAGCACATTGTAAAAATCTGTTGTGAATGTATTGTTTTAAATTCATTTATTATTCTTAACATTAGAACGATTTAAAAATGTATTGTAAATTCTGACCGCGATCGTAAGTTCTGAACTAGTTTAGACGCAGATTGGAAATTACGGGTACAATGGAGAAAGGCATAGTGAAGCGGTAAAGTTAATAAGAGCGCACCTGTTTCTGGGCACGCCGAACCAGTATTCGGGCTTCATGCGCTTGCGGCCGTACGACATGAGCGGCGTGGTGCGCGGCAGCGGGCGGCCCGCCGGCTTGCCCATGCGCAGCCGCAGGTACAGCGGCGGGTCGTCGCTGGGCCGCGCCGGCCGCGGGATCAGTTCTGTGAATGTTGTGTAATATTACACTCATTTGATTTTCTGGACTTTACATTTAAGGACGTTTATGAAATAAATGTTAACAATTTAGGAACCGCCCAAAAATACGTCGAAAGTTATAAAAACATTATATCAGAATGGGATTACAGTTGACAGATTTCCCAGTACTTAAGTCAAAATTAACATCATCATCATCATCATCATCATTTCAGCCGAAAAACGTCCACTGCTGGACCAAAGCCTCCCCAAAAATTAACATCATCAATCAATAATTCTACGGATACACAATCTGCCCAAAAAAATCGCCTGACAATACTGCTGCAAGAACGACACGTGCAGCAGTTCCTCATACAGTTTTGTTACGGTATAAGACTGGCCGCTTACAAATTTTAACGAGGCATATTTCAGTAAATCTTGTTTGATCAATTGATCATGTACTTCTTTTATATTGTTGCTTGTTGATTTATAATAATAATGATGATTGACAGATATCTCAATCCTGTTCTAATCAGGGTACACCTACTACATCGGAAATTATTGATCTTGAGAAATAATGGTGTCCCTTACTTTAGCTTCACTATGTGGCGGTTATACATTGGCCGTTAACTTTTATGCTAACCGGTTTGTAATGAATTAACTTTAGACAACTGGAGCTACTGCGCTCATATTGTACGGGGCCGTAGGGCGCCAATGAATCAAGCTTGATTGGTTTAGGCTGTTCATAATTTAAAATCAACAAATTTTGTATTCAAAATGTACTGACTGTCAAAGGAAGCGAAGAGATCGGGCATGTCGTCGACGGACACCATGCTGCGATAGTCGAGGCGGGGCTGCACGCCGGCCGGCGGCTTGGGCGCCGCGCGCCCGAACCCGCCCAGCGAGCTGCGTCTGCGCACACACACTGCATGAGACGCTGTCCCAAGCCAAGGGAAATACGAAGCGGGGTAACGTTATCTTATATACAAATCGCTACCTCATTCACAACCAATATGTGAGGACAACAAAGAATATGTGAGGACGATCTCTATCTGAATCGTTAGACGTTTCGCTTTCTTGGCGGCAAGTAATCCGTGAAACAACAGTATGGCTTCCTTAGTGACGCAGATACGAGGCACGCACATTCGCGCCAATCGGGAAGAAACACTGTGCTGCACTAATTCTGCTCCGTCAAGTAACCCTTCTCCACTTCGCACTATTCCGGAAGGTTGTTCCAAAATCAAATATACATAAAACATATAAAAATTATTACGTTTTGGGTATTCCTTTCAATGCGAGTCACTTTTTTCAACAGTCCAATCTAATTTGAATCTTAAATCCGAATATAGAATAATATTTCAATTTAATTGAAAAACAAGAATATAGATTTTTTTTTTTTATATATATGTATAGTTTAAAAATGTAGGCAATTATCCATTCTCCAAAACTAACGTTACTATATACTTAGATTAAACGAATACCATCTTTAATTATCTAAGGCAACAAGTATTTTTTCACTCATTTGATTATTTAAGGCAGCTTTAATGAATTGACCCCAAATCAATGTTTATTTGATAAAATATATGCGAGAAGACGTTTAAAGCCATTAAGTGAACTCGATTCTTTCGCGATTTTTCCATTCGTTTTAAGTACGTGATTGATAAGATATACAACTCATTAGCATATATAAAAACAATTTAACGTTCTTATCAAAACGTTTGGAAAATTATATTTAGTCATTCCAAACACATTATTATGTTTTACTAAGAAAGTGATACTGATAAGATAAGGCTTTTTATGAATCGAAAAAATGCCTTATTAATATATTGCGACAATGCCAAACGTTTTTATTAAATACATAAAACGTAGGGTAGGTTAGTTATCCATGATTTCGATGATCACATTGTAAATAATACCAATATTTACCTGACAGCAAGGCCATCCCTCCGCGCGAACTTTAACATGTATAATGAGCCACACACATTACAACTAGTATGTTAACATTGTTAACGTAACAACATCCATTTTGGTAATTGGGGGTAGTTACAAAGAAGCACGAGGAGCATACAGGGTAAAGAATATGGACTTGGGGAGTATATAGGAAACCCGCAGAAATCACTCGCGGATACTTCCCAGCTGGCTTGCTTCCTTATAGCCGAACATATACAAGCTTCACATGCTTTAAACATTGAGTCAATGCACAATGAACAACAATAATAGTGCCATCACATTTGAAGTGCTTAATACCTACGATGATAATGACAAATGATGATGATAGCAAGTCGAAACTCGAACAGAGGTCTAGAACAGATTTGATGATGATTAGTCTCAGCAATATTATGTTATGATTGACTAAGGTGCGACATGGATAGTATCAAGTTTGATTAGCTATACGGGGTTAACATCCGTACGATGGTTCTATTCTCTTCCTAACACAGATACAACATGCAATTCCGGACGATATCACCCTCATTTAGAATTAAAAAGCAAAAAGAGGTATAAAAATAAAACACAAATTTATATTTAATCACAATCGAAAACTATCTAACACAAGACAGGAGAGAAACACAGAGATAGTTGTGAAATTGCTTTCTAAAAGAGAAACATGAATTAAAATTTGACCACATTGACCACAGCGACACTTTACTAAGCTCGAGTCGTCTCACCCCTTTCGTTAGATCGCGCCTCGCAAACATAGAAACGTGCTAGTCTATTCCAGGGCTTCGTAACTTTATCCACACACAAGTTACGAACATCGGACAATGACTCCAAAAATTGACAAGGTAACTTTAATCGAATTTCCCATATGTTGAAAAGGAAGGCCGTACAAAAGTACTGAAATATTATTTTCATAAAAAACATTAGATTTTGCACAGGAACATAAACAAATTAACGAAAGGTTTGTTTTGCTCGACTTTTGTGTAATAGTGGACGTTTTGTGCACATTTACAATACCACTCATCCCTTCATTACACTTAACACAACCACTTAGTAATACGCCCCGAAATGTCAAACAATCTGGAACATTGGAATGCCTGGCTTGGATTGTTTTCTAGAGATAGCGTGCCGCAATAGTCCTCCAGCTAACTTGTGTAGCATAAAATACGAAACCCTGTGTGTTCGCTTAGTAAATGAAGTGAGCAGACCGTTCGCTAGTGGGTAGCAGAGGCACAAGCCAGAAAGACAAGGGCGATGTGGTCTCGATGCATCCTCAAGGCAGACATTCACATAACGAGTTGGCACATGGCGCTTCCGGCAGCGAGTGACGTACCCCGGGTCGTGCGGCGCCTCTTCGGAGGGGGTTTTACTCAGGAACAAACCAGTACCGAACTCCACTAGGTTCATCGGCGAGCTTTAGCAATGAACAGAGCGGCCCGAGTCAAATCCAGATAGCATCCACGGTAGCAAAACAAAAATGTTTCATTGCAGTCATTAATCTAATTATTACTTTTGTGAGTATTATATTACAGTGTTTACGTAATGAGTACGCGGGAGTGAAAACTACTTTTGAGGCGATTCGTAGATAATGGTTGGTACCATAGATACATTCAAATAAATGTATTGGGGGTGTGAGCTAGATGTGGTGTTGGTTGGTAGACACAGTTGAAGCCTGTTAGCGTAGTGTTATTGGTATTGGTTCGTGACACTAGTATCTCATTCAAGCAGTAAGGTATAAGTAACGGTCAGTTAACTTGCCGCTTCAACGTGGATGACAATTCAACATGAGAGATTCATTAGTTACAATTCAGGTCAAGGTATTTTTTAATGTCTGGGGTAGAGAAACAAACTAATAAAGTTTTGCAATTATTACAGCCCCCCTTCTTCTGACGCTGTAATGCAATTTATAGTTAATCGCCTAATGTTTTAGTTTCCGCAATAATACACAATGTTTTTTGTCCTATGTTAAAATATAGGCCATGTCCTCTATAAATTATACAACTTCGGCAGTTAACTGTTTTGGTATTCTTTTTCCCAACTGAAAAACTTTGTTGGTCTAATACTCTGACCTCCACCAGTTAAAAGCTGCCTGATGCCCGGATGTAGCAATAAGGATGGAAGTCTAACTAGACAGGTTTCATTGCTCTCATTATTGTGTCATATCTGACGTAGCCAGCTCTTAGTCCAGTACGATGCTGTAATAGTTTCAAAACTTAACTAGTTTGTTATTAATTGTTAGATAATATTTGTATTACCACAATCCGTTTTAAAGAACTTGATTGTGCTTTATGTGTTTCGTTGCAAAAAGGTATTTACTACGTAGATATTGATACTATTACCGACTAACAAAATTGTCTACATTATTGTTATAGGTTTACATTAGTGGCAATTTGTGAATGCAAAACAAATGAGTATTGCATACTGTTCAAATTGTTTACAGGTTCTTGAGCGGCTGTATGCGGAAGTTTTGTATTAGTGCTGGTTAGACAACTGAATTGTCATATCAAGCATTAACGGTTGGAGATATAACAGGACGCAGATTTGAAACTGTAACTGAACATACCATTAGGATAAATAAAATGAGCTTTAATCTTGGTTTCGGAAACTACATTGCGCCACGAAGTGCCATATAGTTGTAAGGCCAAAGTAAGACTTGTACAGGTTTCTAGGCAACACAAGTGCATGACATCGCAATGTTTGAAAAATGCTGACTTGTCCAGCCTCGCCTTTTTTAGTTAAAAAATGATCATGGTTTGAATCGGTCTATGACAGTTCAGTTGTCTATGTCGGTGGTTAGTGTGAATCGTGGCGCGGCGGGCGAATCGCTACCTGTTGAATACTTTGGAGAAGACGCTGGTGGCGTGCGAGTCGGCGGCGGGCAGCGAGTCGGCGGCGCCGGGCGCGCCGGCCTCGCCCGTCAGCCCCTCCACCCACGACAGCGGGTACGAGAGCCGCTTCAGCATCTGTACAACACATACAGACTTAATCATACACTTACATAACATAATACTTGAATAAGCTACAGCAGTTTATAGTGGAGTACGGGAACGCCTTTTTAACCTATAAAAATGACATAAATCACAAGTCCGATTTTATTTTGTGACCTGTTAGAATACGTTAAGTACTAATAATAAAAAATATTTTCTAACAATTGTTAGCATCGCGCTAGGTATAATACATGTATTTGTTTGCTACACATAGAAAAGATTATTTAAGTTTTATTTTTCTCCACTTCACATTTTATAACGGTTTTGTCAAGAGCATATGTCGTCTTAGCCATTTGTAATTCGTTTAGAATTCAAGGTCACTTATATTTTGACAAATTGTTTTCGATTATGCTCACATAATCTATTGACCAAACTGTTATAAAATGACAGATGATGTTGAAATAATTGAATGCAATAGTATGGTAAAGGAAAATATATCTTGTATAATCTTTTCTTATTGTTATTAACAAATATCTATATAATACTCAGCGCGACGTCAAAAACTGTTAGAAAATATTTTTTAATACAATTGCTCAAAAAGTTGACTTTATGTAGCTGCAAATCGTGCGTAAAGTTTGATTTTATGCACTAGTGCTAAAAAGTAATCTGATCTGCAAATCGTGCGTAAAGTTTGATTTTACGCACGATTTGCACCATATTGCATTTTCACTATATTAAATCCACCAATCACAACACATATCGGAGTTAATCGGAACGCTAGATACTTTTTTGGGGCGTATACTGTGTAAATAATTTAAGTCCTTAAAAAAAAACATTGTATTTAATATCAACCAATCAGAATACAGTAATGTTAAAATCGACCAATCAGGAAACGCAATTTATTTCTCAAAACATGAGGTGTTTTTTAGTTCCTACTTCACAATCATTAAAAAAGATTTAATTTTTTGGGAAACGCTTTAAAGTGTGTTTACCCTGTTTAAAGAGCTAATTATACCGTCGTCTGTGGCATTTATTCGCGGTATTTATATTTTGTATTTATGTCAAAGAAGTTAAAAAAATTAAAAGACCGTCAAGTTATACCATAATTTCACCTTAGTTTAGTTATTGTGCGTAAATAATAAGTATTTTTATGATATTTTCTCGCAATCGAAGTGAAACATTGTATGCATTACTCTGGTCTAAAAGCACTCGTCCCGAGTCTTGACCCTCGCCTCTCGGCTCGGGCCAAGTAACCTCGGTACTCGTGCAAAATAACATACTTCTCGCACTTGTATCGAAAACTACTATTTTACTATAAGTAATCATATCATATTATCTAACGAAAAAAGAAAATCGCACTTGTGAGTTATCGAAGCTCAAAACTGTTCGCGTATTATACTTTGTTTATAACCACAGATATGTTCAAGAATTATTTATGCTTACAATATATCAATACAAGTTAAACATCATTAATCAATAAATTAATTAAGGATGCCGGATTTTCAAGGATATATCTTGTAAATTTTTGCAAACGTTTACATATTATCGGTAGGTAGTATATATTCGGCGTCAATAGAAAAGTAAACTAATGTAAACAAACACATCTACTTTAATTGCTTCCCAATCACGCACATTTGAAGTCTAACTATGGTTTTATTGTCAATTTATACGCATAAACTAGTTATTTACATTCATTTATAGTAAAAATATCCCTTAATTACATATATTTCAGTCCAAATGGATTTATTTTAACAATATTAAGGGCCTGTTTCACAATCTCCAGATAAACTTATCTGCCAATTAAAATTATTGCTATCCTTTTCTCCAGTCATATAAAAGAAAAGGACAGCAAACATTCATCTGACAGATATGCTTTAACTGGAGATTGTGAAACAGGCTATTAGCAGGCCTATGAATCATGCCCGCGCGAGCGAGTTATATACCTACGTTTTGCGCCTCCGCCGAGGGAGCTAAAGTCAGTGGGTTACCAACGCGCTCACTGAACGCACGTCGTACCGCGCGCGACGCTACTCGGAACTCGGAACAATGTCATCACGAAAAAAAAAAATTTATAGCGATGTGGTTGGATGTAAAAATAGCAAACCTAATAAAAACTTATCGTTTTTCGCTCTGCCGACGGATGGGGAAAGGTAAGTAGGCATACAAACTTTTTTTATACCACGTTGGTGGCAAACAAGCATACGGCCCGCCTGATGGTAAGCAGCTGCCGTAACCTATGGTCGCCTGCAACTCCAAAGGAGTCACATGCGCGTTGCCGACGCTTTACAAAAAAAGGAGGATTCGCTTATGTTATAATAATAAATATACATGCTATCTTTATTAATCTCTCAAATAACTATGATGATATTGCTAAAAGGCGATTAGAATAAGATTGAGATAGCTGTAAATCCATATTAATTTTGACAGTGTGTGGCAAATCTGTCAAGATTAATCATACTCTCATCGCGGCAACAAAATATCAATCAATATTACTCATGTAACTATAATTGTTATGCTCCATGCGAACCACTTAAACACTGAATCAATGCAAACTACCTATTTCCTTAACTATAAAACATTTCCAAACATAGGCGACCCTAGCGATTGTGCGGGTGCGCGGGAGGTGCGGGGTGCCGCGCGTTGAAGGCCGCTCCATTGTATTATTGCGTAGGTACGTAAACCGTAGGTATTTGCTTTTTCTATGAGTGATTCATATCTGTTCGTAAGAACTATTATATAATCTGTGCCATTAGTCTTGTGTCAATGATTTATTTGCCTAGACATTCAGCTATATTTGTTTACCTTATTTTACTTTTCTATTGACCGCGACCTTACGTACAGATTCAATCCCTAACAGTAACATTATAAAAAAATACAACAAAGTTTGTAGAAATTTCATTGTGCTATAAGGAAAATAATGTGTTTACAGTAGCTACATGACAAGGTTGAAGTGAAGGATAGACCGATAAGATGGAAATCTTTAGTTTTATCTTTCGTATCAGTGACCCCGTTTGTACAAGTGTAAACTGTGACAGCACAATAGATAGGTGTTGCTCAAAGTATACTTACATATGTTGTGACTATGTATTCGGCTTAGTCATCGCTTATCATGAAATGTCAGCTACGCTATTGCTATGTGAAATCACTTCCCATAGTATTGTTGTGTGAAATATTGGAATGTACTGGCTGGGCAAGGAATTATTATTCTCGAAATAATTATGTTTCAGAAGTCACATTGAAATTATTGGTTGTACATAACAAGGAGAATGGATTTGTGGAGTAACTTTTGACAACCAAAGTACACAACCCTTTTATTTTCGTCACGTCCAGGTATACTTCCGTCCATCTGTTGGTACTTTTAGTGAAAACTTTATCTAATTCTAATATAATCGGTTGACCCGTTTATGAGTACTCTTAGGGATCGTCCTAATACGCGATTATCGCGCGAGTAAGTGATGCGACCAACGCGTGGTTGCGCGATCAAACATATTGAACCCGAATAGGTGTCCTAACTGATCGCGCGATTGTCAGTTAGCAACCACGCGATGATCGCATCGCTTACTCGCGCGGTAATCGCGTAGTCGCGTTGTGTTAGGACGATCCCTTATACTTAAGCAAGGTCCGGACCGGCAAATAGATAACCCTAAATTGAGCATGACTCGACTTGCTTATGGCCGGTGCTTTGTTACGTATCTGTCTGAATGTTTCCTCTATTAATTTAAACTACGATCTGCTACTGACTCATCTACGGTGAAAGGGCATTTTCTTATCAGTCTGTAGGTAGGTCGTTAGAAAGACAGCCAATGGATAACATGTACCTTATTTTTCTTGTCCGGCTTATTAGCGTCCTCCTTCTGGTTGCCGTCGAGCGAAAAGGAGACCGCGGCGGGCTTGCGCGGCGCGCGCTCCGCCTCGCCGAGCGGCGGCGCCGACAGCGGCGGCTCGCCGCGCGGCAGGCACACGGGCGGGACCCACTCCGCCGACAGCACTATGTCCGCGTCGCTGTACACCTGGAATGCCATCGTTATTCTTACGAACTGGCCATCACGGCGCGGCGGCGGCAGCGGCGAGGCGGCGGCCATAAGTGAGAAGATACCTTTCGTTCTCGCCTGTGGCCACTGCTAGCCGCTGCCGCCGCCACACGATGAAGTGACTGAGCTTTTAGGGCCCTTGCAAATCGTCAAGCAGACCCCAGGCTCTTTAGCAAGCTATGACGAAGAAGGCGCCAAAATAATATGAAAGCCGCCTTCGATATGGGTTGACGGCTCTTTGCAAAATAGCTTAATATTTATCGAAGAACAATACCGTAATGCAGTCAAATGTCTCGTATATGTGCAGCGACTCAGGCCATTGTCAAGATAATCAGATAAAAATATAAACACGCAGCAACTGGCTAGTCAAAAACTAAACACTACCTTTACATTACCGTATACCTAAAGACACATAAATCCATAGTTACACAATATAACCGAACACATTATAGAATACAAGAAAACGATCCAAAGACACCATAAATCCGAAATACCAGATATACATTTAGAGTAAGGGAAGGTATTTTTGTGTTGAAATAACATAGAAGTAATACAAATATAGTTGTAAACAAGTTACAAAAACGAGACCGAAATGAGGATCGACACGGAGAAGGAAAAGCGTGTTCCTACAGGCCGCCTCACCTCGTCGTGCGAGTCGTACGGGCTCATGTCCGAGTCGTGGTGCACCACGAAACACGACAGGAACTTGGCCTCGTATCGCACGTCGCACATCGGGTGCTCGTCCGCCGACTCGTATATAGTCTCTATATCGTGATAATACTCATCGTGATATGGATCGTGAATGTGATGAGTGTGATGACCCTAAAAAATCATGCGGGTTAATACAAGCCACAGTTGAAACCATTTGACATGAACTTATTTAAGTAATGAGTGAAGTATATGCAACATTGTTCATAATAATTGTAAACTGTGTCCATATCAAATAATTTTAACTTTAACAGGCACATTCAAATAAATAATGTAAAATTATCTGTAGTTACTTTATTTGCTTATTTTATCATGTCAATATGTAAAGCCGTTAAAAGTAAAAGTGGAGTATGAAATGCGGTGAAAAAATAATCAAAATGAATATTTTCTGTGCTAACTAAACCTTGGCAGTGTATAATCATTTGTTAGTGTCTACAATACGATCGGAGCTCCGTTAGGAAGTCAATAATAGTATATTGTACACCAAGGGGATAAAGCACTGTTTTATGTCACGGGCGCAATATTGAATCCTGAACGTAACGAAGGACTCCAGATTTTACTCCCGAGCGCAGCGAGGGGGTTATGAGTTAATTCCCGAGCGAAGCGAGGGAATTAAGACTGAGTCCTGAGTGCAGTGAGGGGTTCAAGCGCGCCCGTGACAAAAACAGCTTTATCCCCGAGGAGTATACTCTACTTTTCTCACCTCTTGCGAGACAATAAAATAGCTAAGGCTACTAGAAACGGATTTTTATTAAAGTAAATCAAAAGTAAAAACCGGCCAAGTGCGTGTCGGACCACACATAGCAGGATTCCGTACCTTAAATGGAATAAGAACCAAACTAATACCAAAAGGTCGTATCTGATGCCTATGGAAAAAGTTTTTTGGAGATAACTCAAAAATGGCTAAACCAATAATGTTAAAAAAAAATTCCTAGAAAGTATATAATAAGGCGCATCTCCTCAATTTTTTTCATATTTTTTGGACTTACGGTTCAAAAGTTACAGGGGGGGCACAATTTTTCTGACTTTCGAAGCGATTATTTCAGAAAATATTCACTTAATCACAAAATGGTCAAAAAACTTCAGTGTTATTTTTAAAGACCTATCGATTTATGTGTCACATGTTGATATTTAGTCAAAAATATAAAAAATAAAAATTTTGTTACATGTATGGAGCGCCCCCCCCTAAAATTTTTTTTTTTTTTTTTTAATTTAACTACATAACTGAGTAGCGGTATACAAAATACACCTTATGTGTAAATTTTATTCAGATACGTCGTATAGTTTCCGAGTAAAATGGCTGTCACATACGGACGGACAGACATACAGACAGACATGACGAATCCATAAGGGTTCCGTTTTTTGCCATTTGGCTACGGAACCCTAAAAATTGATTCTTGATACATTAGTCCATTTTATTCTAATTTTATCTTCTATTTTTATAGAACCTGCAGTTTTACTCCGTATACTGCAGCGTCTTATGACACTCGCGGCATTTGTTTTAGGTATTTAAAATTGAGGTGGCCAGCACGAGTTTCCGAATAAATTCGATTTTCAAATCAGCTCGACGCGGCGGCGCGGGGCCGCGGGCCCCACCTGGCGTCGCGGGGCTGTGCACCGTGCGGACTTTACCAAATTAGACTTTAAGCACATAACAATAAGAGCTATGGGAAGTGAATTCACATTATTAACCAGCGGGTTATAATGAGATTTAGTACAACATTATAACCCGGCTAAAGCCAAGGGCTATAATGATTTGCTTTCGGTGAGGTTTGCATGATATATAATTTGGCATTGTCGAGCAGGTGGTGTGAAAACAAACTAATTATCTATATAAGTAGACTTAGGTATGTTTGGAATGCGAATAGATACGACAAAATATGTCCCATTATCATAAAAATACACATTCATTTACTTACGAAGCACACTCTGTTACATGTGTGAGTTATTATTTCTGTGATATGAAGCTAACGAACGCAGAACCAAGCTGATGTACGTACATTCCAGATAAAATATATGTACACTTATCTCATGCAATACGATCTATTAATTGTTAGTTCCTTACGCCGCCGAAGAATCTTGTCGCAGTAATAAAACCTCTCGTTAGACACGGGAACGCTTTTTTAACCTATAAAAATGACATAAATCACAAGCCCGATTTTATTTTGTGACCTGTTAGAATACGTTAAGTACTAATAATAAAAAATATTTTCTAACTATTGTTAGCATCGCGCTAGGTATAATACATGTATTTGTTTGCTACACATAGAAAAGATTATTTAAGTTTTATTTTTCTCCACTTCACATTTTATAACGGTTTTGTCAAGAGCATATGTCGTCTTAGCCATTTGTAATTCGTTTAGAATTCAAGGTCACTTATATTTTGACAAATTGTTTTCGATTATGCTCACATAATCTATTGACCAAACAGTTATATAATGACAGATGATGTTGAAATAGTTGAATGCAATGGTATGGTAAAGAAAAATATATCTTGTATAATCTTATTAACAAATATCTATATTATACCTAGCGCGACGTTAAAAACTGTTAGAAAATATTTTTGACTATAAGTAATCATATCATATTATCTAACTAAAAAAGAAAATCGCACTTGTGAGTTATCGAAGCTCAAAACTGTTCGCGTACTGTATGTACTATATGTGTATAATGCTAATCAGACGTACCTTCTTCGACTTGGCGGGTGTGACGTGCAGCAGAGGGTCGCGGATGTCGATGCCAGAGTCGTGGTAGGACAGCTTGACGAGGTGCAGCGCGTCGGCGGCGTGCGGCGCGGCGTCGTCGCCGGGCCCGGCCTCGGCCGCCTCCACACCCGCGCCGTCGCCACCCTCCTCTTTGTGATCGGTGCTAGACGACACCTGGAACACGTCGTCGCTCTACGATCAGTCCAATATAAACAGTTCTTAGGTAAAATTGACTGTGGCTATAACTAAACAGGGTAAAAAAATATTCGACACGTTTTTTTTTCAATCGCTTGTGACGTCACACGGAAGTGAGGAGCTGTCATCATTATTTTTAATTAAACTAATAAATAAAACAAACGTCCAATATTAGTACCTAACCGAAAAACAGCTTAGCTACCAGATCCAGTGCTGCTACCCGAAGATGGTTTTGGAAGACCTTCCCTCGATTTCAAATTAATGAAGATAGGTGTCGGCGCGACTCATTTACATACAAATTGTATAGGAAAAGATTTTCTCGGTTTAGGGTTTTTCTAGAAAGATTTTTTTTTCGTCCTATACAAGGTTTTGATCCTGGTTAGGAATGGGATCGATTGGCATCTAGTTTATCAAAAATGACCTTCTTCTCGCACTCTGTGTGTTTTGTTCCAAAATCTGTAAACGCCAATCTTCATTAATTCAAAATTGAGGCAAGGTTTCCTAAGACCATTTTCGCGTAGCTGCCCTCACTAACCCAATGAGAAATTCCAACCTGTATTTTTCGTTATAGGAAATACCGAATTTAGGTAGGAACTAATGATATATTTATGGACACTAGGGTATGTTAAATACCTTTAGATTCATGCGGATTAAGACCATCGCGAATAACGTAACGTGCCTTATAAAATAAATATTAAACTTCTACAGTTTAAACTTGCAATTCCCCTTCCTATTAAGTATTTATTACAATGATACACTTATAAGATATCGATTCCCTTGCCGGTAATTCATTTAACCAACTTGGAAAAGATAAAATCGAACCTAATACAAAATGAAAAACTACACTATAACTCTTTTTTTAATTTATAAGCAGCCAATATTCTGAGGGTCAAATTGCCGGACCGTGAAACTTTTAACATAGCTGTAAACCATTTACAAGTATATTTACCTCGCTTCCTTGGTCGATAGACATCCTGTCCTTGCTTGGGATAGCCCAGTGATGATCTAAAAGGGACTTTCGCCTCTCTTCAGTGGACTGTTGCTGAAACACAAACAACATTATTTAGTCCACTTGAAAAATAAACTTTATTCCATCAACAAGAAAGGATTGTACATTTCTATATGATCATTTGAACTTTAAAGTACATTAAAATTTACTGAATCTCACAGATTAACAGCCTACCCATCTAAAATGTCACCTGTTTATAATAAGGATAATCATTATAGAATCACTGTGCTCCTGTTTTGTCGTGTGCGCGCGGGTAGTTCCATCAGCGCAGTAGGCTAGCCGTAGATTAGCCGGAGCCGGGCCGTTCATGGCACACAACCCTATAATGTAGCCTCAGAGTTTGTCAGTGTTTGCGTCGCGTGTATGGTCAGCGTGACGAGCTCGCGCAAGAAAGCCTTTAGTAGAAGAGCCCATGACACTAAACCTAGTTCGATAAGACTCCCAGGTTCTTAGTTACGCCTTTAATAATGGGGGAACACGAAATGCCAATGCAGCAACCTGGCAGCGTAATTTTTTTATCCGGTTTTTAGTATGATATGATAAGATTCCCGGGTTTCCTTTGTTCCTCGAAGCAGGGGAGGCGTTATCAGTGGCAGCAGAATCATAAGATTGTAGATGTACGCCAAAACCTTTATAATAGCAACGTGACAAAATTATAGGGCGAGAGTACCTGTGTTGAAAAAAAAACACAGCGTCGGCATTTCGTGTTCTCCCATTAAATACGTAACTTACGTATTACCGAACTAGGTTTAGTGTCGTGGTCTCTTATACTACTTGTACTCGGTGTCAGTGTGTCACCTGGAGCGCGGTGGGCGTGACGAGCTCGCGCTCGAAGGCCTTGGGGAAGGCGGCGCCGCCGCGGTCCTCCGGGTCTCCGGAGTCAGGCCTCTCGTCGCCCGCGCCGCCCTCGCCCTCGCCGTTGGCCGCCTGCAGCTCTGGGAAAGTCTCGTCCTGGAATACAACGCAATTCGCGTTAAAGATAATTATGCAAATACATCTTATCCACCAAATGCTAATCTTTGGAAGAAAATGCACGAAATATTTAAAAAATTACATAGCTATAACTACATATGTTACTTATTTGACGTGGCTAGCTCTCCGTCTATAATAACTTAGAGTAGTCATGGTTTCCATCATCAGATCAGGACGGGATATGATATGAGACAATTTTGGAGGTCAATAAAAATATTAAAATAATACCTACTTGGCAGACAGTTGCCAGTGATTAAACAAGCAAAACTCAAGCAGTCAAGCCTAACGCTCAACCAGTACCACAGAATAAGTACAGGTACAGAAGATTCTCCTTCCTGATTTTGACATTTAGCTAGAGAGATGAAAACGTTAGCTGTCATGCACTCTAAAACGTCACATATTCTCGAACGCACCCAAGGTGATAAGCGATGTGCACACACTTCCCTCATTAGCCCTCAAATACGGTAAGGGTATCGGGAAAAATGGGTACAATAGTAGAGAGAGACATAGTGAAACTCCCTGCTAGTGCCTTCGCTAGAAAATATATGGTGACTTCGGTCAGGTGACTTTTGTGCCCACCTATTTATATCATAATTTTTATTTCGATATACATGTGACATCCTACAACGTAGTGATTCCACGTTTGTGAATGCATACATTAACAACTGGCAGGACATTTACTCGTATGTAACAACTTGTTAGCACTGTCAACGGTCTTGTTATATTCACGCGTAGGTAGGTAATGCTCACCTTGACTAGGAGAGAGTCTTTCCCCGGCGAATGCTCGGATTTATTCATGTAATATATTTCTGCCGTCTCTGCCCTGAAATTAAATATATAACACCACGTGATTATTCGTTGCATGGAAATAATATTTACGATACTCCTAAAAATTAACTAACAAGCATAGTAACGTATAAAGAACATCACCATATTTATCATCCTCCTGAACTCCTGAAAAATATTATGAATAGGTACAGGCAGTAGCTAATAATAATAATAACCAGCTACGAGTACGTACAGTACATTTTGAACACTTTTATTAGGTTTACTCCGTTTTTTTATATATTTCAAATCGAATTCGGTTTTAATATTACTATCATTATCACCTTGAACGGCCTCCTAGCCCAGTCGGTAGTGACCCTGCCTACGAATCATGAGGTCCCGGGTTCGAATCCTGGTCAGGGCATTTATTTGTGTGTTGATTACAGATATTTGGTTCCTGAGTTATGGATGTTTTCTATGTATTTAAGTATTTATTTATATTTATCTATTATATATATCGTCGTCTAGTACCCATAACACAAGCCTTATTGAGCTTACTGTGGGCCTAGGTCGATTTGTGTAAGATTGTCCTATAATATTTATTAATTATTTATTATTATTATCTATATAGGTAATATGCAGTTGTTGCGGCTTTTTTGGCAATGTGAACCAAAAATTCTATGAATTTAATCCCACCCAATGCAACCTAACCCAGTTACAAGGTCACGGCAACCTAACATATTTAGTGTGTAGTTTCGAAGTCCGAAGTCTAGTTTTTTTTTTAAATAATAGCCTGTCCTCTAACCTAGCAGGGAAACTAATAGGGTTCATTAGAATACGTTTGGTTTTCTTACGACATGATAGTGCGATTTGATACCCTGCAGGGCCTGCATGGAGAAGGACGAGGCAGCCGCCCACGTCATCATCACATGTCCGGGGGCGGCAGAATACCAGGCGAAACACTTCGGTTCGTCAAGGGCAGTCCCGGAAGTCGTCGGCAACATAAAGGGTCTTCTAGGATTCCTGGAGGAACTGGGTTGGCACTAATGAAGCCACCCAGGACGCAAAATAGGCGCAATATACAGACGTCGAGTTGCGTTAAACAGCCCGCGTTAACCTTAACCTTACCTTTAAGTTGGTACCTACATCTAAATTAAATTATAATATATTGTATAGGTAAAGTATAAGTAGTAGATAAGTGCGTGAACTGACTTGTTTGTGTTCTGGTCGGGTCCGTGCGTGCGCATGTGAGCGATGTCGTAGAAGATGGCCGCGTTGACGACGTACTCCATGGGCGCGATGACGCCGTACGACTCGGGCCCGTGCTCCATCACCAGCGTGTCCGACACGTTGGGGTCGAACATGACGGCGTTCGGCGTCACCAACAGCACGCCCGACACCACACCCTGCAACCCAACACCGTCAGCCCAACGCGATATGCAACGTTTTTCTGGGGCTCTGTTTCTTCTGTTTCTTTATAAAATCTATAGTTTATTAATGCTAATGTTGCCTGTCGCGCGGCACAAATAAGCGTTTGCTATATATATGGCTATGGTTCGCAGGGACAAAAAAGACAAAGTTTCATGACCTATGACTGACTAAGTAGAGTCATGCGCAAAAATAATTAACATCGCTTGCAACTAAACCTATTAGGGCTTGCAATACCGCAATTTTTTGTCCAATTCCAGAAATCCGGAATTGGACATTAAAAATATCGTTATTGTAAGCCCTAAAACCAACGCAGGATTGTAAATTTTTGCTAAGCTTATTCAAATACTGAATACACAAATAAAGACAGTATAAGACCACTTTTAAACGTTACTACTTAGGAACAAATATAGAATTTTATTGATTTCATAAATATACGCCCGTGTCGAGATTTCAACCGGAGTGACAATATAACACGACCAAAAATATAATTAATAATTTTTAAGGAAAAAGAACCGACTTCAATGGGGGAGGCCGGTGAATTGTAGATGGTGCACTCTTAGATTCCATACAATGAAATAACTTAATACCTAGTTACATTGCTTAATAGCCGTGTTCCTCTGGTCATTGTATGTTCACGAAATCAGTTGCCCTGCGCTTTTATTGAATTTTGTTTAAGACGGTTGTCGCCAGAGTGTCCTTGAGCGTTTGGGCGCTGTGTACCCGCGCTACCCGCTTTACCCTCTCATTGCGATCGTACGTAAATCCGCCACACTGCACCGGAACGATGTTCAAAGAATATGACTTTACCCAGAGGCGCGCGGGCAGCTTTATAATAATTATAATCCTTTTGCGGATATTTTTTGATTTGAATACTGTGATTAAGTAGGTACTGCAATGGTGATATTTTTAGGTATGCTACTTACCTATTAAATAAGATAAGTAATAACGATCTCAATTAGTAGATTTTTATGTAAAAAAATAAAACCTAGATTTTGAATTTGAAAAATACAGTCAGCGGCAAAATATTCTGCATATCAGGAAAAAACTTAATGCACATCAAAGCCATGTTTGCATGTGAATTTAGTTTTTTTGCTGCGCAAATGAGTTTAATAGATGGTTATTTTTTGTAGCGATTTTGAATATCAACCGTAAGATTATCAGTTATATAATTACGAAAAATTTACAAAACTAAAAAAGTTTCTTGAAACATGTCCGTCTGTCCGTCCGTCCATCCGTATGTCACAACCATTTTATTATAAAATATATATTGATGAAATTTTATCCATAGGAGTGTCTTGTGTCGCTACTTAGTTTTTAGCTAAATTGCTGAAAAAAAAAAACTTTAAGGGGAGGCACTCCATACATACATATGCCGAACTTAATGTCAAAACAATTTTTTTTTGCAAATATGGACATTGTGTACATCTATCGATACGGGTTTAAAAATATCTTAAGTATATATAGAGGATTTTTAAAACCTTTTTTATTGAGTCAATATTTTTAGAAATAATCGCTTCGAAAGTCTCAATTATAGTCCCCCCCCCCCATCTAACTTTTAATCCGTAAGTCCAAAAAATATGAAAAAAATAAAGAAGATACGGCTTAGTACTTATTTATATGAAAACTATTTCACATATTATCGCTTGAGCCATTTTTGAGTTATCTCCGAGAAACTACTTTCTATGGAACCCTACATTATGCGTGGTCCGATACACTCTTGGCCGGTCTTTTAAAGATATTTGATATGTAGATATTTGCTTGATAATTAATATAAATTTGTATTTCAGCGAGATAGTAAAGCTTTTTTTCCTTTATTCTTACTTACATTAAACTCTTAAATATCAGCAATTTTTAATTAGAATCTCGATCAGGCTTCGCTCAGTGATAGTTAGTACACTGAAATTTGTATGTGTTTTAATCACGCCCGACAATATGGTAAATCAAAATCAGAAAAATAAAATGAAGTGGAGGTGATTTTTTTTTGCTCCAACCCACGCGATTGATACGATACACGATAGTGTGTGGTATTATTGGACAGGTCTTCCAAAAAGAAGAAGTCTTAAACAACTTTTGGATAAAACGCATATTTTCGTAAATAATAAATCCGAAAATTACTTATTAGTCCATTGTATTGTAGCAATAGCAGGTTTCCGCAACTCGACAACTAACGCCTGTTTTGCGTGACTCATCAGAATAAGTACTAATACATAATAATTGTAGTGTACGTACAAGACTACATTTGTTTTCAGGGCATTATAAGATGCACGAGTTCTGTTTTTTCTCCATTTTTATTTCATTTCTTTATTTAATTTGTAATATAGGTCATCTAAATAAAAAACACTTTTTATAAGAACGTAAATACATGAACACACATACGGGTATATTATCTTAAAAGATAAAACGTCTATGCGCTATTGATTCCAGATTCCGACAAGACACGTTATGCCCGCACCGCATGAACCCTCTGCAGTTATTTAGTCTTTAGGCACAGTAAGTCCGATATTATTGCTCACGGGCCAAGCACTAGTATTTGTACTACAAGGGAAGCACGGAGCGACGAGCGACACAGCCTCCTTGTCTCAAAGCTAGCTCACGACGGCCAGCAACGCCGTTTTCGAGCTACCAACGCACGAAATGTGGAATTATGATCAAGTTGTTTAAGAAAATTTAATCAATTTAAATATCCTACGTTGAGTTTGTAGTGTTCTGTAGTACACATTTTTTAGTTCAACAATATTTTAAATCGAATGAGCCGTTCAGTAGATATAAGCAAAATTAACCGTAAAACGACATTTCGTTACATTTAAATAACGGAGAAACTATACGTTACACGAGTTATTCAAACGTTGACAATGTTGTACAGTCAAGTGTAAAAATATGGGTGTACTCATCTTACTCCAAAATATGTCCCATAGTATCTTATTCCGTTGTAGTAAGTGCGTAGTACCATATTTATGAGACGATTTTTTCGATACGTATTTTTGCACTTGACTGTACATGAAATGGTAATTAACATATATTTTTTTCAAAATTTTTGAATGACCCGTTATTGAGATATCCCTTAGAAAGTAACAGTTTTTGGCCACAATTCGCGCCTAGCGCCTTAAGTGATGTACCTAAGTAACAAAATAAACGTCTTCAAATGGTTTACACAACAAATTACTGGTTTTTCAATTAAATGATGATTTTTAGATAAAATATGATAATAATAAAAATGGCTATAAGTATGCTTATAAGAGTTGCGGAGTACCTCCTCCTCAATGAATTCATCAATCAATTTCTCATGGAATCCACTATCAGAACTCAAAATTGTCAAAAATGCGCCTTGAAAACATAACGAAGAGAACAAATCACCAAATGTGAACTATGCGTCATTGAAGAGTTCCGTTCTGATCATCATCAGCAGTTCCACTTCATGAAATATCACTTCTTTAAATGGAAATGTTTGATTTTTGATGAAAATACTAAAATCACTATATGTACGCATTTAACATTTGATCCCATCATCAGTACTCGCAAAACACTATATGTACATATCGCCCTTAACATTTGATCGGTTCCCTCGATTCCTCCTAGATCCCATCATCAGAACTGCGTTTTGATAAAAAACGGGACCAATTTACATACATACAATATACTTGCAATCAAAAACGAATTTTCAAAATCGGTTCAGACATGACGGACTTATGGAGTAAGAAACAAAAAAAAACATACAACCGAATTGAGAACCTTCTTCTTTTAAAATCTTGCAGTCGGTTAAAAACAAGAACGACTTCTTTATTTTACTAAACAGGCATCCTACCTTTCGAAGTCGAAAGCTAATTTATGCAACACAATTACATATTCAACGAAAGCGTCCAATTATTCAGATTGAAAAATATAAAATAAAAATTTCAATATTTCAGCACAGTGCTTGCTCGTAAATCAATTAAAAAAATCAACTTAACATGATGTACATATTTGCTGGATTTCGTTAGCCACACAATTTATTTACAATTTATTTTACATGGCGACTGACAAGAGCAAATGCATACAGAAAAAGGGTTACTAAAATAACAGTGCAATTTTTGAAAATCCCCACCGACAGTGCATCACAAAAATAAACTTCGCCAGCTTAATTGCGTATGTCAATCACGACAAAGTGAACATGTATTTCGCAAAGCGAGCTCCTAGAATTCACGGAATAATCTGATTCCGTTTATATGCAAATAAATATTACTACAGAATGTTTTTATTTGAAAATTTGGGATAAACTGTTTACAACATCACATTCTGTAAAAATGTATTCTTCAAAATAGTTTTCAGCCGATTGATACATTACATTGGTAGTATGTAATGTAAAGCTGAACGCCTTTCCAAGGGACCACCGCTTTCCGTCTCTTTGCTGAATACCAATTTGTGTCAGAGCTACATTCAGATTTACATTAGAATACTTTTGTCTTATCATTGGTAACGGAATTAAACGTGGAGGTTTTTCAACTATTGCACAAGGCTAATTTGCGTCTGATATAATATGTCTGTAAAAGACACATTTGTAACCAATTTCGATAAAATAAAAAAGTACAAGGGTTCGAACACTAACAAAAGGTCATCGACACGGTTGCGAATTAGCTTTGCATACACTCGCTTGGCAGCATCCCGCCTCGCCCTCTTTTACCCACTATCGCTTAAAACACTCGCCAGTCAGTATCGTTTCAGTAGCTGTGACACTTTAAAAGTCGTGTGCCATGGCTCTTAGAGAGAGTTTCTTATTATCAGTCATTGTCAATTTTAAAGCATTTAGTGCATACTGAGACGAGTAGAGTCGGTAAGATTACAAAAAAACTGCATTATAAAGTTAACCATGCCTAGTTGTTAGGTAGGTTAAAACTTCGTCGTTTGTCAATACAGCCAAGCACTACAGTAAAATTTTTAATTGAGTGAAGTAATCAGTTTCTGGTATACAAGGTGGTTTTGTAAATGTATGTAAAGAGCTGTCAAATTACTTCAGTCGCATAAAAATTCTGCTCTAATTGCATTAAAGCATATTATCTGAAGCATATTATTGAAGGTGGCAAAGGTTCATATTTTAGTTACAATCGAGAGACACATAAATCATGTTTTGATGATGTCCGAATGATAATAAAGGTTTCTACAATTCAGACAACTCAAACAAATCCAACTAAATATACGTTGATTTTAAGATATATACATTTGTACCTTAGTCCTTAGAAATGCTAATGTATAAACTTATCGTTGATGTGGACTGTAGATTAAATGTTCATTTTAGAGGGCACAACAAGTACAAGAAGTATGTAGATAGGTTAGTCACCTGTCCGTCCGTGATGTGACGCACGTTGATCTTGAGGAAGCGCTGCGGAGCGCTGCTGCTGGCCGGCGCCTCCGGCGACACGGGTCTCAGGCTGTCCAAGATCTCTGCACATACCACAAACATTATAGTACATACCTATTGACTAACATTTACTTACAACTGCACTCGACACATAAAATAAGTACTACTTATTAAATAAAATGTTTTTTTTTATCATCTCTTATTTTCCTCATTTAACATGGGTACATTAAGCACTCCGTTCCTAATTCGATGAGAAAGATATCGGTGGTGTACCACGTAATATAGTTACTGTATAGCGTTTTTTACGGCGTTATCAATGTTACCACACTTGCGATTTGCGAGCGAGTTTTGTATGGGAGCGAACACGCCGCGAGTTCGTGCGTACGAGTTTTATATAGAAATCGCTTTCAAATCGCTCAAGTGTGATAAGGTCATTAAAGGCACTGTGTTGAGATATAGACGCTTCTAAATTTGGTGTTACTAACCCAATTTCAGGTAAAAACATACGTATAATTTGTCAAATATAATTTCGGATCTTTAGAAAAACCTTCTTTTTTCAAAGGGCTATCCCTTTACTCTCTTGACAAAATAGTTTTAATCACATTTTAATGGGTTCCCACAAGGATCTTGAAATATTTTAACCACGCTTTTCTGTGACCAAAAGCAGGAAAACAACAATAATTATGTGAGTTTAGGTCAATTTGGCACAACAAAAATTATAATTTTTCGATGTGTTTGAATGTTTTTGGGTCGCTCGACTACTGACGCAGGTGCTGTTCTTCTTAAGCACATCTTTGCCGCTTGGGAAAAAAAACAAGATGCTGTTGGAATATTCTGTGACCTATCGAAGGCATTTGATTGCGTTGATCACGAAAATCTAAAGAGAAAACTAAGCCATTACGGGATCAAAGCTGGTGCCCTTAACCTCGTCTCATCATACCTATCGGATAGAACACAACGAGTGGTTATTAATGGAACTCAATCTTCTGGGTCCCCTGTGGCACTCGGAGTGCCTCAAGGCTCAATACTTGGTCCTTTCCTGTTTTTGGTGTACATTAATGACCTACCTAAAATTGTGCAAGATAAACATGATATAGTGTTATTTGCTGATGACACATCTCTGATATTTAAAGTGGACAGAAAAGAAAACAGCTTCGATAGTATTAACAGTACACTCTCCAAAGTAGTAAATTGGTTTACGGCTAATAACCTACTTTTGAACGCCAAGAAAACGAAGTGCATCAAATTTACACTTCCCAACGTCAAGCAGATTAACAGCAGCAAGATTATAATAAATGATGAAATAATGGAATTCGAAAATCAAACTGTTTTCTTAGGAGTCACTTTAGACTCGAAATTACAATGGCATCCACATATAGCTACCCTAGCTGGGAAACTTAGCTCTGCAGCCTATGCCGTGAGGCGAATCAGCCATCTAACAAACAGTGAAACTGCCAGGCTGGTATACTTCAGTTACTTTCACAGTGTTATGTCGTATGGAATTCTGTTGTGGGGTAAAGCAGCTGATATTGGGACCATATTTGTGCTACAAAAACGAGCTGTACGTGGCATTTATAAAATGCGCGGTCGAGCATCCGTAAGAGGAAAATTTGAAGAGGCAAATATTCTTACCGTAGCATCTCAATACGTACTTGAAAACATTATGTATGTGCGGAAAAACATCCATAAATTCAAGCTCAACAGTGATATCCATAACTATAACACTAGAAATAAAGATAAGATTGCTGAGCCTGGCCACCGCCTCGGTAAGGTTCGTACGTCTTTTGCTGGGAACTGTACACGTTTTTATAACAAAGTCCCCGCTGATGTAGTGAATTTGCCACTAAATAAATTCAAGTCTTATGTTAAGCGCTATTTGTTGAGGAGAGAGTACTATACTTTAAAGGAATACATTGACGATAACGATGCCTTTAAGCCTGTAGCTTGATATAGTTAGTACAATACAAATTGAGAAATTATTAGGTACATTACTCTATGAAGCAGCTTTACTAGTGTCCAGTATTACCTGTTTTTCATTTTTATTTTATTTTGTTTTTATTTAGTATTTGGACACTTAGAGACGTTATACATCTCTAAGTCTTGCATTCGCAAATATTTATATGTATAGATATATATTTAATGATCCTGACGCTTAGAGACATGTACATCTCTATGTCACTTTTATATTGTAATTTAGTTCACGCATGTAAAATACGAGCACAGAATATTGTTTCTCACCAGACTAAACATGGCTAGTTTTTATTAATTAATAAAGCCCGCCAGCTTGAACATGTCATGCTCGCTTAAAAGGCTCTGCTTATGGTGGCGTCGTTGATCGGGTCGCCACTTTCCCGAAGAAAGGTTGAGGGAGGCGATGGCTGAGATATGCGTCATACTCGTGAACGGGTGCTGTTTGTGGAGACCGGTCTGTTTAGGCTAACTGGGGCAACACATTTACGTAACTTTTTATTAATCATATTTAATTTTAGTTTAATTGGCTTTAGACACAACATTCGGTGCTTGATTATCCATATTTTTTTATTCAAGACACTTGGAGACCTTATACATCTCTAAGTATAATTTAGAAATAGTATGTTTATTGTATACTAGAATCACTTAAGTACTTTTTTTTATATTATTTAAATTCAAAGTTTGTTTCTAACTGTTGATGATGGATTATTATAATTTGGAAATTTATGTAGAAGACACAGTTCAGGTAAGAAAGTATATCAAACTTGTATGTAATTTATTTTCAATAGTCAGATTTGGACTCATCTTTTTTCTTTGGTATTTTTCTTAAACTATAACCTATTGTTGGTTAATCTAACCTTGGTTTGATATGTTTTCTTATAGAACAACGCACTATATGTATTGTTTAGTTTTGATGTACTGTTGTTTTGAAAAAATAAGTCCCGCCGAGTTTCTTGCCGGACATAATTCTTCTCGGGTCAGAGGTGTAGGGTTAGAACCGGTGTAGTTTGATTTTTTTTTCTCTCTCTTTTACTTTGACGTGTAAAAGTGCCCTTGTGGCCTACTTACTGAATAAATGTTTGAGTTTGAGTTTGAGTTTGGGTGTAAAACGTAGACGTTTTTCACTTAAAAGTAATTGTTAGGTATATTTTTTTGTAACTTGTAACAGCTGTACCTTAGGCAAATAACTTTCAACACAAATGGCGTGCGAAGATAATAAACTTAACGAATGTGACCTGTTATTGCGCTACCGTTCCATAATATTATAACCTCTTTATATTTTATATGATACATATATTTTTCATGCTGTATTTTCTGCTTTTCGTTAAATTTTCAGGTGACTAACCGACTTATTCCCACTTTGTTCGAGTTTTATTACTCAAACAGTGTTTTAAATAAAAAGTAATAACAATAAAGCAATACGGCGCTGGCATAGATTAGCTACATATCTTAAGTAAAAAAAAAACATAACATTTCAAGCACAAATAATGTAATTGTTGTACCATTGTGTCCCTTGCAAGCCATAATGAACGTAATACTCACGCAAGCCAAGAGTTCAAATCCGTGTGTTCACGCGACCAACGTGCGCGTGAACTGTACCGTTGACTCGTGGACATTAAACTTAGCGCGGCAATCATTAATACATAAAATTAAAAAATGCCTACTCTGTACGTATGAAAATGCTGCATATACCCTAAACTAGAGTAATAAATAAATACATAAATTGTATGTAAAGTTATTTCAGTCATTTTTAGGGTTCCGTAGTCAACTAGGAACCCTTATAGTTTCGCCATGTCTGCCCGTCCGTCCGTCCGTCCGTCCGCGGATAATCTCAGTGACCGTTAGCACTAGAAAGCTGAAATTTGGTACTAATATGTATATCAATCACGCCGACAAAGTGGTAAAATGAAAAGTGGAAATTTTTTTTTTATTAGGGTACCTCCCCTATACGTAAAGTGGGGAGTGATTTTTTTTTTCATTTCAACCCTAACGTGTGATATATTATTGGATAGGTATTTAAAAATGAATAGGGGTTTCCTAAAATCATTTTTCGATAATGTAAATATTTTCGGAAATAATCGCTCCAGAAGTAAAAAAATATGCGTCCCCCCCCCTCTAACTTTTGAACCATAAGTTTTAAAAATATGAAAAAAATCTCAAAAGTAGAACTTTATAAAAACTTTCTAGGAAAATTATTTTGGACTTGATAGGATGAATAGTTTTTGAAAAAAAAATACAAAATATTTTCTGAACTAAGTTTGTAATTTAACCGTATAAGCAGGTGTTTATTGTACCTGTAATTTCTACAAAATTACAATGAAATGACGTGCTTTCAAATAAAGTAAAAACGGTGAAAATCGGTTCACGCAATAAAGAATTATCCCATAAAAATCATCTTCCATACTTTATGCTCGCGCGCAATAGTTTACTTAATTTGCCGATAGATGTCGCTGTACGTGGAACTCTCATATCATATCCTACATGGCGGTGTTATTAACTCTTAAGTGGGGACACTTACTGTGACGGACGGAAAACTACGGAACCCTACAGTGAGCGTGGCCCGACACGCTCTTGGCCGGTTTTTTAATATTTTATTAAGATAACCACAGTGCACATACATGCATTATTTTCATACAAATTTTATACACTCTAGCAATCTTAGCTTCTTCTATGAATTTGGGTCACAAACTTTTAAATATGAGTTAAGGTCTGAGTACTAATATGAGTCTCTTCTGTTAACAGATTAAAATAAATGGACTTTAAAGCCAAATATCCTTCTTAAACCCTTATATGTGTCATTCTAGGGAAAAAGGTCCCACTTTGTCGATATGCAGTTGCATGTGCATCATGTGGGTGCAAGTCTTCTTCTTTATGTCTGTAGTAACTTTCGGCCCGCGACTTCCGCGTATAATACGGCTCCTCACACAGAGGATCATTTCCTATTTCATCTTCTTAAAATATGTTTAGTTAAACTATCTTTTGTTCATAGTACGTAAGTAGTCTAAAAATTACGTTTACGCTATATGCATTCATTCTTCATACCAATTTTTGAACCTTTTTAGGGGTTAAATTTCAAAAAACGCTGAAATTACTTTTATTAGCAGTAAACGTACGAAGGTTAAGTCTCTAACTTAAAATTTTAAACTGTATGCCTTCAGGACAAACTTTTAACCCCTTCTGGAGTTGAATTTTTCAAAACCGCTTCTTATTACGTTAACTTTTTTACTGTACACAGAAAATTTACCCTTTTTAGGGTTCCGTAGTCAACTAGGAACCCTTATAGTTTCGCTTTGTCTGCCCGTCCGTCCGTCCGTCCGTCCGTCCGCGGATAATCTCAGTGACCGTTAGCACTAGAAAGCTGAAATTTGGTACTAATATGTATATCAATCACGCCGACAAAGTGGTAAAATAAAAAGTGGATTTTTTTTATTTATTAGGGTACCTCCCCTATACGTAAAGTGGGGAGTGTTTTTTTTTTTCATTTCAAGCCTAACGTGTGATATATTGTTGGATAGGTATTTAAAAATGAATAGGGGTTTCCTAAAATCATTTTTCGATAATGTAAATATTTTCGGAAATAATCGCTCCAGAAGTAAAAAAATATGCGTCCCCCCCCTCTAACTTTTGAACCATAAGTTTTAAAAATATGAAAAAAATCTCAAAAGTAGAACTTTATAAAAACTTTCTAGGAAAATTATTTTGAACTTGATAGGATGAATAGTTTTTGAAAAAAAATTACAAAATAATTTCTGAACTAAGTTTGTAATTTAACCGCATAAGTAGGTGTTTATTGTACCTGTAATTTCTACAAAATTACAATGAAATGACGTGCTTTCAAATAAAGTAAAAACGGTGAAAATCGGTTCACGCAATAAAGAATTATTCCATAAAAATCATCTTCCATACTTTAAGCTCGCGCGCAATAGTTTACTTAATTTGCCGATAGATGTCGCTGTACGTGGAACTCTCATATCATATCCTACATGGCGGTGTTATTAACTCTTAAGTGGGGACACTTACTGTGACGGACGGAAAACTACGGAACCCTACACTGAGCGTGGCCCGACACGCTCTTGGCCGGTTTTTTCCTGAAAGTTTTTGATCCATTTACGAAAAGAAAGCGTCTAGATTTAAACATTTTGATGCCAATGCCAAATATTACAAGCGAGGGATGAGAACTACATTTTATAATATTATAATTAAATAGGCATTGTTGTAAAATAATCAATCAAACAACGATAATTGTAAATATTAACAGTGTCAACAAAGTCGATGAATTAAATAAGCGCTTGTTACTGCGTGATTGTGTTATACGATAAGAGCGGCGACGCGACGTGTATTGGCACAGCTGGTGAGGTCTGAGGTACTACCTTTTTCTTGAGCAGGCTCGCTCGGCGGGCCCACCGTCGACTCCGAAGTGTTGTCCCCACTCTCCGAAGGACCATCGGAGTCCTTATCACCACCTACAAAAATATTTCTTCGTTAGGTACTGCATATATTAATCGATAGGGATTGGATTGTGTGCAGGTTTTATCTAGACTAAACGAACAAGACCTAATAGATCATTAGGATTTGTATGTTATGAACCTTCAACGTACCATTATACCAACGCTTAAGGAAATCTACACTGAACATATTGCAGAAGTTTTAAACACGTTTCACTACAGCACTTATCTTTCGTGGTAATGAAATGAATTAGATAAGTACATTATTATTGTCACTGGCAGGCGCTGCCGCCGGCGATAACTATCCACGATTGGTTTTAGTTCGCAGTAATTATAGAGTGTGGTCGAAAGTGTAGGTTTAAAATAGTGCCGGGTTTGTAGCGCGTGATGTCGGCACTGTAGCGCGCCCGCGACTGCAAGCTGCCCGCTGACGATGGAAACTCTTGTTTACTGTGCAAATACGAGAAAAATTTGTTTCATGTCTACGTCGCACATGAATGAATAACACCAAGGCTGAATGTTATTGTTTTGTTTCGCGCCGGCCGGAGCTCATTGAATCACGCTTCTAATCGATGTCATTGATGTGACTAACGGAGATAGGAGTCGAAAGTGTCTTACAAATAGACACTGGTTTAGCTTAGCTACGAGTGTCTACAGTGATTTACCTGTGTACATACGTGCGCAGTATAGTATAGGATAGGCCACACTATACGGTATAGTTAAACTATTAGGGTGGTCGAATTTACGGAGACTGATAGAATCGTATAATATGTTACCTAGATAAAATTGTCTTCAAAATATCCAAACCATATTTTGTTGGTATTTGGCATCCTTAAGAAATACTGATCTGAAGATGACACTGAAGGTGGTAATAGAAACTCAGTTTAATAAAAACGATACCTCGTGGAGTTTGGATTTGTTAGAAACGTACTCACTGGGTGATAACCCAGCAGTACATTTCCTACTATCTTGTATGTTGGTCAATGTCAACCGAATCTGTGAAATTTTCGCCTTCAAGAACTAATTACTATTTACTATTAAGATTTCGATAATATCTGTTGGAATCGACGAGATGAATATTAATAATACGCAGATATCTTAATCTAGGGAATGAATGTTACCGATCTAGAAATTACACCTGTGAACCTTGTACTGCCAGGCGAGTGAAATACATTTTCCGAGTAATCCCAAACTATTGCACAAATGTTTCCTTATCGACTAACCGACCGATAATATAAATGAACTACTATTGCAACTGAGTAAGATGTTGACGACGATGAAGGCCGAGTTTCGCAAAGCCTGTAAAATATGCGCTTCGGGTTGAGACTACGCGGCATAGTTTTTATCAAATGCAAATATTTAAGACTACAAAATCGGATAGTGCTGCAACAATAGGTACCATTTTATTAATTCATCGGGTACTTTGCCTCGAACTGAAAACTCTCGACTTAAAAAAATTAAATGTTACAGTTGTCTTGCAAACGAGGTATCCAGTATAACAAGACCTCTTTGATAATCGCTTTTGGGCCTCCTATGCCCCAACCCTTTCATCGATATCCTGCTCGTATTTTAATAAATAGAAGTTAGATTACCTCGACTACGCTTTTACCAAATTTCGTTTACATTTGATCATCTACAAGTAATAAACTTACTGAGGATCAAACTATCAAAAATCTAAAATCTTTGACATCCGGGAACGTGCCGGTAGGGTAGTTAGCTGACAGCTGGAATGAATTGTGAGAATTCACTGCGCTGCGGTCGCTCGTTCGAAAAGATCATAAAGACAGAATCTGTCAATGTTTGCATTTCTACTCAGATACCAGTTCAAACCACACAATCAAATTCTATTCCGCTCGGTCATTTTTGCTGCACTCGAACGATAGCAAAAAAATCCTGACCTCGGCCCTAGTCGGTCCTGGTCTGTCCATGTCATGCAATACTAAGCGTTGCGAGTATTACCTTTCTTTTTATCCGGCACCAGCAGCCGCTGGCCGGGGAAGATGAACTGTGTGGCGAGCCTGTTCAACTTGGTCAGCTCGGAGGGCGTGGTGTCAAAGCGCGCCGCCAGCGACGTCAGCGTGTCGCGGTCGCGGACCTGGGCACGATGACATTGCATTATAATACACATACATTAAGAAGTTATAAGTACCTACCTAATTACTTCAAATCACAATAGGTACGTGGGATACACTGCAAGCTCCTGGATTTACTCGGAAAACATTTGTACGAGTATTTTAAGATTTTAGGAAAATTCATAATAGTATAATATGTCCGAGCTTTAACAATTTTGAAACAAGACTTTCTTTTTGACATTTAATGTAGTAGTAGTCAAGAACAAAGTTACATTCGACTCAGCTATAATTTTAACGCATAGGCATATTAATTGTTTTCGAACCTCTGAATACAACTTGTTCATACTTATTAAGATGACTCATACTTATGAGGCCCAAATCTTACGCCTCGGTCTCGAAAGTTTTCGAGTCGAAACACACGCTCAAGATGAATTTTCCGTGGCCCCCGGGTTTAAGATGTTTACTTTAGCATATATGCCCTAAAACTAGTTATTTTAAGGCATATACATTAAATTTGTTCAGCAACAAAAATAAAAATATATCAGAGCTAAATACATAATTATTAAAAAACCTCTGTAAGTACACTTCAGCAACCACATAAACACTAGCATTAGTGATTTTTTCTGCCGGTGTGTAAGTACTCTACAGTTATAATATATTAGTAATAGTAGTTTATTAAGACACTCGTGTGATCCTATAATGAAACTCGCTGCGCTCGTTTCATTAAACCCCACTCGTATTTTAAGGCCTAATTATATACAGTTGCATACTAGTAGTTTATCTACACTCGCATTGTAAGTCCTCTAAAACGTGTTCAAAAACGGTAGGCAATGGCTAGCATTACCACAACCGATTTTACTATGATAAGCTTTTTATCTGTGACAGTAACGTAATTTTAACTTTACATGCTCAAACATTGATGTGTTATGAGTTTTGATAACATAATGTACACCTGCACGCGCCCGCGCGGCCGCCGACACGCTCCCCCCCGACCGCCGGCACTCTCCCTCCCGACCGCCGGCACAATCGAGTTGGCCATGGCGGTGCAATGGCGGCCATTCTATGGTTTCCGAACACGGCAATTAGTATAAATAATATGAGTGTAGATAAAGCAGTGTATGCAACTGTACGTAATTAGGCCTTAAAACACTCGTGTGATCTTATTATGAAACTCACCTGCGGCTCGTTTCATAAAACCACACTCGTATTTTAAGGACCCTTATTACGTAACAGTTACATAATAGTAGATTATGTAACTGTTACGTTTTAAGGCCTAATTACGTACAGTTGCATACACTGCTTTATCTACACTCATATTATTTATCCTAAATGCCGTATTCCGAAACCACAGAATGGCCGCCATTGCACCGCCATGGCCAACTCGATTGTGCCGGCGGTCGGGGAGACGCGTGTCGGCGGCCGCGCGGGAGCGTGCAGGTGTACATTATGTTATCAAAACTCATAACACATCAATAGTTGAGCATATAAAGTTAAAATTACGTTACTGCCACACATAAAAAGCTTATCATAGTAAAATCGGTTGTGGTAATGCTAGCCATTGCCTACCGTTTAAGAACACGTTTTAGAGGACTTACAATGTGAGTGTAGATAATAGTAGTTTTTCTACTCCTGCACTTTTATCTGTCATTTATACATTCGTCAACACCTTTATAAGAACATAGATAATATACTAGAAGAAAAGTCTATCTAGTCTATTGCCCAAAATAACACTTGTTCTATAAAAGCTCCAAAATAGTATCGTGTAATCGCGTGCAAGCACTTTAATATAGGACAAAATAAATTACTGCCAACCTAAGAAACCTAAATAAACGCAGCGTTTTTAGAAAAAAAAACTTTAAAAAAGAAAAAATGAAAAGAACCACAGATACTTTGCAGTTTTTATTTTACGTTTCCCGTTCGTTTGTTGGGGCAAACTGTTCGTTTGTTGGGGCAAACTGTAAACTTTGAAAGTAATTTAGGTATTTTTACTAATCTCTGTAGCTCTTTAATCATTGATCAAATAACGACGTGTGTATTTGTGTTAGTAATGTTAGTATTCTTGAAAAATAGTGTTTTAAAAGGTAAAACTTAAATGATTGTTGATTATATTGACAAAATAACGGCGATATCCATGAAGTTTTCAATTTCGCATTTTATGTAAAAGTAAGTGTAGTCGTAGAAAAAGTATTGTATGCAACGTCGTATAAGTAGGTCAAAAAATGTTCGTGGCGTTTTTCTTAACAATTTTCGCCTACGGCTCAAATTGTTACCCAAACCACTCACCTTTTTTGACCCCTCTTATACAACTGTTGCATAAACTACTATTTTCTACTCCTGCACTTTTATCTGTCATTTATACATTCGTCAACACTTTTATAAGAACATAGATAATATACTAGAAGAAAAGTCTATCTAGTCTATTGCCCAAAATAACACTTGTTCTATAAATGCTCCAAAATAGTATCGTGTAATCGCGTGCAAGCACTTTAATATAGGACAAAATAAATTACTGCCAACCTAAGAAACCTAAATAAACGCAGCGTTTTTAGAAAAAAAAACTTTAAAAAAGAAAAAATGAAAAGAACCACAGATACTTGGCAGTTTTTATTTTACGTTTCCCGTTCGTTTGTAGGGGCAAACTGTAAACTTTGAAAGTAATTTAGGTATTTTTACTAATCTCTGTAGCTCTTTAATCATTGATCAAATAACGACGTGTGTATTTGTGTTAGTAATGTTAGTATTCTTGAAAAATAGTGTTTTAAAAGGTAAAACTTAAATGATTGTTGATTATATTGACAAAATAACGGCGATATCCATGAAGTTTTCAATTTCGCATTTTATGTAAAAGTAAGTGTAGTCGTAGAAAAAGTATTGTATGCAACGTCGTATAAGTAGGTCAAAAAAGGTGAGTGGTTTGGGTAACAATTTGAGCCGTAGGCGAAAATTGTTAAGAAAAACGCCACGAACATTTTTTTACCTACTTATACGACGTTGCATACGATATCGCAGTTATTTTACCCACATAATCAACAATCATTTAAGTTTTACCTTTTAAAACACTATTTTTCAATAATACTAACATTACTAACACAAATACACACCGTCGTTATTTGATCAATTATTAAAGAGCTACAGAGATTAGCAAAAATACCTAAATTACTTTCAAAGTTTGCAATTTGCCCCAACAAACGAACGGGAAACGTAAAAAACTACGAAGTAGATCCGTGGTTTTTTTAATTTTTACTTTTTTAGTTTTTTTTTCTAAAAACGCTGCGTTTATTTAGGTTTCTTAGGTTGGCAGTAATTTATTTTATATTAATAGTCGTGTTTGCACGCGATTACGCGATACTATTTTGGCGCTTTTATAGAACAAGTGTTATTTTGGGGAATAGACTAGATAGACTTTTCATCGAGTGTATTATCTATGTTCTTATAAAGGCGTTGATGAATGTATAAATGACAGATAAAAGTACAGGAGTAGAAAAACTACTATTATGTAACTGTTACGTAATAAGGGTCCTGCAATAAGGGCAGAAGAAGGCAAATGACCTGCAAATTTAATTACTAGGTAGATACAAGTGCTGAAATATACCCACAGGTGTAAAGTTAATAAAAAGAAATAAATTAAAACTGATAAGGAAACTATATTTATTTATTATAATATAGTTAATAGTAAACATTTACATTTTAGCAATTAAAAATGTGTCAACAAACAACTGACAAGTTGACAACAGAAATGGCGGCAGTACAAACTTCTGTCGCGAGTTTTTTTAATCAAAGCCAAACGAACGAAGTCCTTATTCTCATGTCATCCGAGATCAAAATGTCGTGCGATTTATGCCAAAAAAAAATCTATGGAAACTAGAATAGGAACCAATTGAAATTGTGTTGGTTTTGACAGCTGTTCCAAATTCTAAAGTCATAACTTAACAATATTTGAGCATGTAAAGCTAAAATTACGTTACTGCCAAGATTTATAAATAGATGATAAGAAACTTATTATAGTAAAATAGTGTGTTGTAATGCTGGTCATTGCCTACGGTTTTTGAACGCATTTTAGAGGACTTACAATATGGGTGTAGATAAATAGTATTAACCAATACAACTAAATACTGAAACGTACCGTGTAAGTAATAGTCTTAATCGGCGGCGGAGGTGGTAATCGTTTAGCATGCTCATCTTCATCTGAAACAACAGAAATAATTCCATTAACATTGA
This sequence comes from Pammene aurita, assembly GCA_947086415.1. NCBI lineage: Eukaryota > Metazoa > Arthropoda > Insecta > Lepidoptera > Tortricidae > Pammene > Pammene aurita. Next base: position 24,603,024 of record OX352289.1, read on the forward strand.
TACAATTAATTGACTAACGTGAATAAACTTAGGTTGCTAGTAAGTTAATATAACTCTCATCACTGCTTGTCAATGAATTTAATTCAAATACACATACTGAAAGAATTTCTTAATAAGTTTAATTATTTGTGTTTTATTTAATTACTTACTAGCTTTTCGCCCGCGATTTCGTCCGCGTATTAGAGTGCGTTTCCACCAGAGATGAGCGAGGATACGTTGCGAGGAATGTGTTTGTTAAGAACCAATCCTAGAGCTGCGCTGTGCGAGGATAAACAAATAAAGTGATTCTATTGGTACTTAAATAATTTTGAACAAAAAAGAACCGACTTCACTAAACATCCACCTTTCCTAAAGCAAATGCTCGAGCTGATGTAAAAAATACTCAAATCATTATAGGTGTGCCTATAATAGTTGATGAGTTCCCTCGATTTCTCCAGGATCCCATCATCAGATCCTGACCTGGTTACAATGGGACCAACTGTGAAGTATACTCGTTCAAACGAAAAAAAAAATTTCCAAATCCGGCCAGCCGTCTTCGAATAATCGGTGAACATACATATAAAAAAAAAATAGCAAAAACAAAGATTCCGACGAATTGATAACCTCCTCCTTCGAAATCTTGAAGTCGGTTGAAAACACAATCCTCGCAACGCATCCTCGCTCATCTCTCGTGGAAACGAGCCTAATACGGCTACTCACTCCTACAGAGTTTCATTCCCTATTTAATCTTCTTAAAATGTGATGTTTGGTATTAGAGCTATCTTTTGTTCATAGCTAGTAGTCTAAAAAATACTTTATCTACACTCATATTGTAAGTTCTCTAAAACGTGTTCGAAAACGGTAGGCAATGACTAGCATTACCACGACCGATTGTACTATGATAAGCTTTTTATCTGTGGCAGTAACGTAATTTTAACTTTACATGCTCAACTATTGATGTGTTATGAGTTTTGATAACATAATGTACACCTGCACGCTCCCGCGCGGCCGCCGACACGCGCCTCCCCGACCGCCGGCGCAATCGAGTTGGCCATGGCGGTGCAATGGCGGCCATTCTATGGTTTCCGAATACGGCATTTAGAATAAATAATATGAGTGTAGATAAAGCAGTGTATGCAACTGTACGTAATTAGGCCTTAAAACACTCGTGTGATCTTATTATGAAACTCACCTGCGGCTCGTTTCATAAAACCACACTTATGTTTTAAGGACCCTTATTACGTAACAGTTACAGAAACTACTATTTAAGCCATACGCATACATTCTTCATACAATTTTTTAACCTTTTCCTTTAAACCCCCTTAGAAGATGAATATTCAAAACACGCTAAAATAACATATCTACATACAAATAATTACAAACTACTATAAACTAAAGCTTAATATACTTATGAACAAAATAATTACCTTTAAAATAACACTAAACTAAAACTAAGGCATATCTAAATATGGCCCCTGCGGCATGGTACCGAAGATGCTGGCAGCATTTCCTCGCTGGATCGCGAGACTAATTCGTTGACCCAGATAGCTGCCAGCTCTTCGGTCTCCTGTGGCATCTCTGAGTCTCTTCGAAAGGTCTTTGAAGAGACTCAGAGCGCCAAGGACCCACGGACTAAAGGTCTCGACGCCGAATGCGACAAAAATATATCGCTAAAATTACTTTTGAAATTACGCAGGACCCGATCTGCAAATTACAACTTTCTGGCTTCAGTAGTTTCCTCCGTTTCAACTCCTCTGGGTCGGAATTATGAAAAAGGCTGAATACAGTTTTATTGCTTTTAGCGATTATTTCCGAAAATATTTACATTATCAAAAAATGATTTTAGTAAACCCCTATTCATTTGTAAACACCTACCTAACAATATATCACACGTTAGGGTTGAAATGAAAACTAAATCACTCCCCACTTTACGTATAGGGAAGGTACCCTAATAAAAAAAATTTAAATGAGGAGCCTACAAACGAACTTTTAAGTTTGTCACAAAAAAAATAGTATTTCTACAAACTTTCAACTCTAGTTATTGTTTTTACATAATATTCTAAAACCGCCTTATTTAGTAAGAAAACTACACTGGATAACCTGGCGTGCTTTTGGCCGGTTTTTAGGGTTCCGTAGTTAACTTGTCCGTCTGTCCGTCTGTCCGCGGCTTTGCTACGTGATGGTTAGTACTAGAGAACTCAAATTTGGTATGTGTTTTAATCACGCCTACAAAGTAAAATTTAAATCCCTTACGTGAGGGGCATGAAGTAAGGGGTGAATTTTATTTTTCGCTCCAACCCTATCGTGTGGGGTGTCGTTGGATAGTTTAAAAAGAAGCATTTTCTAAAACAATTTTTGGATAAAACTAATACTTTTGTAAATAATAACTCCGAAAGTTTAAAAACCGGCCAAGAGCGTGTCGGGCCACGCTCAGTGTAGGGTTCCGTAGTTTTCCGTCCGTGACAGTAAGTGTCCCCACTTAAGAGTTAAAATAACACCGCCATGTAGGATATGACCTTGGTTTTTCTGCGAATTTCAGTATTTCTCACTCTGTCTTTTAATTTTATGCCTAGTAAACTTCTTTCCATTCGTCTCTGAGTAGTTTGTAATTTATTTTTGGTTGTGAGATCGAACGTCCAAGTCTGGCAGCCGTAGGTAAGGCATGGTAAAATTTCAGAATCCATAACAATTTTTTTGGATGGTAAAGGAAGCGAAGATTTAAAGATTTCTTTGTTAGCCCAGTACTTTTTCCAGCTAATCGCTATTCTTCGATCGACTTCCTCGTGATTCCTTGTATTATTAAACGAAATTTGCTTACCCAGGTACACGTAGCTGTTGACGAACTCGAGAGGTATATTATTTACTAGGATCGGTATAGACTGATTGTTCGTCATGACTTTTGTTTTGTCGAGGTTCATTTCAAGCCCGACTTTCAAACTAGCCTCATTTAAGTCGTTTATCATGGTACTAAGTTGTAGCGGGCTTTCGGAAAACAGTATAATGTCATCAGCGAACCTTAGGTGGCTTAACAGTTTCCCATTTATACTGATGCCTTGTTTAGACCATGGTAAGTTCGCCATTATCTGCTGAAGGACGGCTATAAAAAGCTTAGGCGAGATGGGGTCCCCCTGCCTGGCACCTCTCATGATCTTGAATTGGTTTCCTAATCGCTCTAGTCGCACTCTGCTGGAACTGTTGCTATATATGTTTTTTAATATATTTATATATTTTTCATTAATTTGTTGTGTATGCAATGCCGTCCAAATACTGTTATGGGATATAGAGTCGAAAGCCTTTTTGTAGTCGATGAAAGCTACGTATAAGTATTTGCGAAATTCTAAATATTTTTCAATTACTTGATCGACTACTTGTATATGATCAACTGTGCTGAATCCGGACCTAAAACCGGCTTGTTCGATCGGCTGGTGTGCGTCGATATGAGGTGATATTCTGTCTAGAAGGCTGGAGGCAAATAATTTGTAGAGACAGGACATGAGGCTTATTGGGCGATAATTAGCAATATCCTTTGGTTCACCTTTTTTATACAGTAGTATAATTTCAGATTCCGTCCATGACTGCGGTACTATTTCTTCGGTCAATATTTTATTGAATAGTATTGTTAAAGGTGTCAAAAGTAGAGTCTTTGCAAACTTTATACATTCGTTTGAAATGCCGTCGGGTCCTGGGCTTTTTTCTGGCTTCATCTTTACTATTTGCTTCAAAACTTCAGATTCTTCAAATTTATGAACTGGGGAGGTATTCATCCTTTGAGGAACTAATTCTGCGCGCTGACCTTCTCCCTTAAAAGAAAATGGAAGTGGGCAGGGCACGTGGCAAGATACAACGACGACAGATGGACCTTAAGGTCAGTAAAATGGGCTGGTCCACTAGGCAAAAGAGGCAAGGGCCGACCGCGTGGCAGATGGTCGGACGACATAATTGCCACAGCGGGCCCAAATTGGCTTAAGAGAGCCTTAGACAGACAGGAGTGGAACTCTTTGGAGGAGGCTTTTACCCAACAGGGATCTGCACATTAGTAATAATTTTTTAAATTATTTAAACATAAATTTTATTGAATCTTTTCTTTATTTAATGTGTAGTTTTTAAATAAAGCTTTTTTATTTATTTATTTATTTATTATGTAGGATATGATATGAGCGTTCCACGTACAGCGACATCTATCGGCAAATTAAGTAAACTATTGCGCGCGAGCTTAAAGTATGGAAGATGATTTTTATGGGATAATTCTTTATTGCGTGAACCGATTTTCACCGTTTTTACTTTATTTGAAAGCACGTCATTTCATTGTGATTTTGTAGAAATTACAGGCACAATGAACACCTGCTTATACGGTTAAATTACAAACTTAGGTCAGAAATTATATTGTAAATTTTTTTCAAAAACTATTCAACCTATCAAGTTCAAAATAATTTTCCTAGAAAGTTTTTATAAAGTTCTACTGTTGAGATTTTTTTCATATTTTTAAAACTTATGGTTCAAAAGTTAGAGGGGGCAGGGGACACATTTTTTTTAAATTCTGGAGCGATTATTTCCGAAAATATTTACATTATCAAAAAATGATTTTAGTAAACCCCTATTCATTTTTAAACACCTACCTAACAATATATCACACGTTAGGGTTGAAATGAAAACTAAATCACTCCCCACTTTACGTATAGGGAAGGTACCCTAATAATAATAAAAATTCCACTTTTTATTTTACCACTTTGTCGGCGTGATTGATATACATATTAGTACCAAATTTCAGCTGTCTAGTGCTAACGGTCACTGAGATTATCCATTATCCGCGGACGGACGGACGGGCAGACATGGCGAAACTATAAGGGTTCCTAGTTGACTACGGAACCCTAAAAAGGGAGTAAAAAAGGGCGGGAGGCTTTAACTCTTGAACCGTGGGTCCAAAAATTTGGAATAAATCATGAAAGTGAGGCCTAATAAGTACCTGCTATCAATTAAAACTACATTGGATTAAATCGGTTGATCCGTTTTTGAGTTATAACTCAAAAACGCATAGTAGAAGGACGTACCTATGTGCCGCATATTAGTAAAGTGACGTAACTACCGCAAAATTTCCCTAAATAAATGATCTTTTGAATGGATGCATTGTAAAAGGCGACTACGGAACCCTACACTGAGCATGGCCCGACATGCTATTGGCCGGCTTTTAAAAAAGTCAGTACTGCTGTCTTAACTATAAGTAAAAGCGTCAATCATTGGATTTATAACCAAAACCAAAAATACTTGGTCATGGTGTCATGTGACATATTGGTGTAACATGTTTTGACAATATGTACTATTATTGAACAACTTTTAATCAACAAAATTAAATCAAGTTCATCTGACATACTCTCAACGATAGTATAGTATAACGACGGATTTAAAAAAAAACACGGATTATATAATTACTTAGGGTCAAGAGACTTATAGACTGTATGATTTGACATTTCCATACCGCATCCAACAAGATGTTTGTTTTTTAGCGAAATCGACGCCATTTGCGCATAGCTTTCCTAGCTCACCAATCGAAGACGTTTAACTGCCTGATAGGGGAAATAATTCGTGTATAGCTGGGATTGTTCAGCGCTGGGACTCGCTAGTGTTGAGGAGTTGGATAGGCCTCCATGCCCTTAGATAGTGCCCTTAAATGTTGGGCAATACCTAATACTAATATTTAGTTTTTAAATTTAATATTAATTTATAATTTTTTATTTAATCTTTATTTAATTGAAATATGGTCTGAAATAAAGATTATTTTTTACTTCTCATGCTCAAAAAGTGTGTCATATTATGCTTACCAAGGCGGACTAAAGTAGTACATTTAGCCTCTAGGGCTAGTATGTATACATATTTATGATTTACAAAACATTTTAAATTGACCAATCGGAACACTTCACCATATTAAATCCACCAATCACAACACAAATCAAAATTAATCGGAACGCTAGATACTTTATTGGTGCGTATACTGTGTAAATAATTAAAGTCCTTAAAAAAACATTGTATTTAATATCAATCAATCAGAATACAGCAATGTTAAAATCGACTAATCAGGAAACGCAATTTATTTCTCAAACCATGAGGTGTTTTTTAGTTCCTACTTCACAACCATTAAAAAATATTTTAATTTTTTGGAAGCGCTTTAAAGCGTGGTTAAACTGTTAAAAGAGCTTATTATACCGTCGTCTGTGGCATTTATTCGCGGTGTTTTTATTATTTTAATCTATGTCAAAGAAGTTAAAAAAATTAAAAGACCGCTAAGTTAAACCATCATTTCACCTTAGTGTAGTTATTGTGCGTAAATAATAAGTATTTTTTATCTTATTTTCTCGCAATCGAAGTGACAAATAGTATGCATTACTCTGGTCTAAGAGCCATATTATATACCACTCGAACAATTTTCCCTCACTTCGTTCGGGAAAATAACCACCTCGTGGTGATATGGCCTACTTTAGACCCTTGTCAAACAATCTACTATTATTTATTTATAGCTGAATTTTGGTGCAGTCGTAGATAAAGGTATCTTACACAACATAATAAAAGTACGGTATGAGTATGTGTTTTTATTACGCCGACAAAGTTATAAAACAAAATCTGAACAAATATTATTTTTTCGGCTACCTCCCGTAGACATGAAGTGTGTGTGGGGGGGGGGGGGGGGTTACTCCAACCCTAATGTGTGGGATATCGTTGGATAGGTTTTTCAAATAAATAAGGGTATTCTGAAACAATTTTTGGTAAACACTAATACTTTCGTAAATAATAAATAGCTCCGAAAGTTTAAAAAAGTGTTTTCACTTCTCATGCTCAAAAAGTGTGTCATATTATGCTTTTTTGGTGCGTATACTGGGTAAATAATTAGAGTCCTTAAGGAAACTTTAAAAAAACATTGTATTTAATATCAACCAATCAGAATACAGCAATGTTAAAATCGACCAATCAGAAAACGCTTAAAATCGACCAATCAGAAAACGCAATATATTTCTCAAAACATGAGGTGTTTTTTAGTTCCTACTTCACAATAATTAAAAAAATATTGTACTTTTTTTTGGAAGCACTTTAAAGCGTGTTTAAACTGTTGAAAGACCTAATTATACCGTCGTCTGTGGCATTTATTCGCGGTGTTTATTTATATTTTGTATCTATATCAAAGAAGTTAAAAAAATTAAAAGACCGTCAAGGTAAACCATCATTTCACCTTAGTTTAGTTATTGTGCGTAAATAATAAGTATTTTTATCTTATTTTCTCGAAATCGAAGTAAAAAATAGTATGCATTACTCTGGTCTAAAAGCCATATTACCACTCGAAACAATTTTTCCTCACTTCGTTCGGGAAAATAACCACCTCGTGGTGATATGGCCTACTTTAGACCCTTGTCAAACAATCTACTATTATCGTATTTCCTCGATATCTCTTTGCATCAATATCCCCGCAACAAAGTGCAAAGAATCTTTTTTATAGAAAATTATATGTGGATGAATTAAGTGCATAGAACATTTTTTCGTATGAGCCACTGTTACTGAGTTATTAACGAAAAACCAAAATTTTAGTATGTTGTGTAAGATACCTTTGCCTACAACTATACTACATTTGGCTATACACGAATTATTTCCTCTAAGTTTTCCTTCATTGGGTGGGCTATCTGTGTTTATCCTCATTCTATGTTTCTCAGTTTTAGTAAGTCACCCTTCATGCTATGCTAAATAGTAAACGTGAGGGAGCAGCGGACGTCATCACACCACACGTTGCACAAGCAGGTCAGCATTATCGATCCTGCTTGTGTTCCTGGAAACTATGCGGCGGATCCACGCCGACTTACGTTACCGTGAGCGACGTGCTCCCGGCCCCGTGAACGACCACGCCATGTCACGTTTTCAGGCTAAATGTGCCACTTTGTTGATTTTCAATAAGGACTTTTTAGGGTTCCGTACGAAATTGTAAAAAAGGAACTGTTATGGTGCGACTCTGTCTGTCTGTCACAAAGCCAATTTTCTCAGAAATTACTGGACCGATTGAGCTGAAATTTTGTACACATGTACACTATAAATTTTAACCATGGGGGGCATTTGTGGTGGGAGAAATTAAAAAAGGTTTTGCAAACTATATTGTGTGATACTTATATCAAATAAAAGGGCTTAATGAGCGAATCTGATTTTTTTGTACAATTCTGACGTATATAGTTTTGAAGTTTTAAAATTAAAGGTGAAAATTGACCTCCCCCCTCATTATCTCGGAAACTGCTGGAAAATAATAAAAGTCTGCAGTCAAGCGTGAGTCGAACTTCAGAAAAAAAAGTTAAAATCGGGGCGCGAGTCCGACTCGCACTCGGCAGCCCTATAAACTCTCATTCCGAAAGCGTGATTTTTTCATATATTTTTTTTATTGAAAATACATAGGTTGACGTGATAAATAATTATCCTTGAAATACCAACTTTCATACCAAGGTTAGTTAGCAAATATTAGTGACACAATTTGCCAAAAGATGGCGCTGCACCGTGTACGTTCGGTTTTTACTTCGCGGTGTTAAGGTTTTTTTCTGGGTTAATGGGGTCGGATATTCTTCGTAAAAATAGTTTTATACCAGCCCCCGCCCCCAAGAGGCGTAATGGACTACACTACTACACTACGATTACTACGAGTGAATTATTTGTGTTTTGTTTAAAATTGCATGCGTTTATGGAATGTTCGTACGGAACCCTAAGTGCGCGAGTCAGAGTCGCACTGGCCCGATTTATTTTAATTGCATCCTCATGCCAGTTTTTCCGTCCCAACTGCGGACATACGGATTAGTGGGTATGTGTAGATGGAATAATTGAAAACCGCATAGGTGTGTGTGTTCTGACTATGGAAAGATGTTGGAATGTACAATTAATAAAGAAAAAAGTAAGTGCACACTATTTCACCCAATACATGACCGTGCCTGTACCGACACATGCAAAAAGTATTATTTGTATTAATAACTATGGCTTTGCCCGCTAGAATGTTTCGGCACAGATCAACACCGTAACGTGCCCCAACCGTGCCGTCTAGCATTCTTGTTAAGAATATTTTCCTGGCACTTGTCGGGCCGATTTCTGCATGGCACGTTGTACGCTGTTAGAACGGTGTCTGACCGGGTTGCAACCCCGTTTACTACGCGTTTGCAACGGGTTTCGGTTTTTCATCTGAACGTAATTTCGAACGGGCATCATACGTACTACAAACGGGTATTATATGGGATACAAATTAGGGCTTGCCGTCGTGTCCGGGTTTCGTATACATGTTTCTAAAATACACGTACCCGGTTTTCTGACCCGTTCTTACCTACTTACTATGTGTATCGGGAGCTATATACTAACCACTTGCAAACGCGCGCGCGCGTGCGATGCTTTTTTTCCGTGTTTTGCACGATCCTGTGGTCATAGAATTGGATGTAATAATGCTCACAGACAAATCTTTAATGTTATTTCAATCACTTGTATTAATCGAACGAGCGAAGGTACCGAAGTGAGTACTTACTTTAAACTTCTGTCATTTGGCTAGCGGCACAAGTTTATATTTTAATTTTAGATAGTTTAATCTTCAAAAACTTTAGTTGTTCTTTAAATAAGAAGTGATTATCATAGCAGTCTTGTTATACTGGTAAATTTGTCTGCTATAAAGTATGGTAATATAGATTTTTTTAATAAATCGCACGCTTGTCAGTTGGAGGTGGAATACTAAATATCTTTAAGTATTCCTGGAATCCAATGTTAGTCTTATCGCTACAGTAAATTATCTACTTAATTCAGATAACGTCTACAACTTGCATAATTTTAAATACATACTTCTAGACAGTTAGCTTTCTGTTGATCATCACACCACATTGACCCTACGCATTAGTGCATGCCCCTAGCGGCGAATTTACTCACGGAATAGTCCCCCTACATATCATTGCAGTATTAAACAGGACTACAAGAAGTGAACCGAAGGACAACGTATCGCAATGAATCCATAGACAATAGTAAACCTTACGTAGAACACTATTTTCGGGACATTAAGTAATATGATATGATTTCCGATGATTAACGCAACTGCTCCTTACATTGATGCCATACCCTTTCAGTAAATAAATGAGTTTTATTGGACGTAAAAACGTAAACAAATCAAACACTTACTGAGAATCATTAAACGTTCAGTTTGATGTTGAATACCAACTAGATTAGATTAATAGTGCCACATAAACATTACAAACCGGATACAATTTTATAGTCTTTATATTTATTTGAAAAGTGAGTTTGGTACAAGTACATTTATTTTCAGTGGCAGAATGTAAACGTAGTCAATACTTTAGGCTCGTACGAATTTCTCGTACTATTTATAATTATTCTTGGAATCGATTTACATTTGATCAGTTCTGATTTTTGTTTCCAGTAATTATAGTTAGAATATAATTTATTTAATCTGTTATTATTAATATTCAACGTTAAAGCCAAAGGGACTTTTTGTTATTCACATAAAGAATAAAACAGATTCCGTCTATATACCCTGGGGGTAAACTTGCCCACTGAGAAATCATGGACAGAAATACAGAAAGAGGTTATTTCAAATAACGAATTTAACGAAAATTATAGGTTACAATTTCTTACGTTGATTACTATGTATTACTAATTCGGTTCATAAGATCTGTCACAAGTGATAAAATATAATATGTACAAAGTTTTTATTAAAAAAATGTAGACATGATTAGAAAGCTTATTTCATACAGATTAAAATATAATATGATTAACTTAACATCACGATCGCGTATTTTATAGATCCTTGTAAACTTGAAGATTGTTGTCAGACCGAAACACGTCGATGATTTACGAAAATTATACTTCACAAACGTTGGTGAAGATCATTCCAGGAGTTACAAATTGTTATTTTTATGAAAGTAGAAGGCATATTTCGAAACCTATATTTAGTTGACTTACAAGTCTGTGCTTCAGCTATTCTCCTCCTGAACCTTAACGTATTTTTCAGCTTTGAGCAAAACACGATGATTTTGATGCCAATCATCAAGGTAGTCTTCCAAAATTATGTATACCAGCATTCTTGTCAGTCAGACCCATGTTAATTATGTATTTAAATTAAAGGTATACGAGTAAGATCAAGATAATGCAGTATGCAAGGCTGAAGCCTCTTAAAATTGAGTAAAAATAATTAGGGTCAAAATCAAGTCGAACAGGGCGCGTGTTTTTTCGAATGTTACGAGTACAAGGAATTGTGTAAAACTGCAACAACTATTTGCATTAAATAATATAGTAAATTGATCACTTTTAAATAGGCTTTTTAACTATATATTGAAATAGTAAGCAATCTCTAACAGTTCCTATTTTACCCTTTACTCTCTCTGTCTACTAACTAACTCATCTACTCCGGGCATAGAACTTCTTAAAAGTTGTTTCACTATGTATATGCGTTCTTAGAGAACTTAATTATGATGTTGTGCGTCAGTACGGCATGAGTATTTACTGTAACCTACATTAGCAGGGTTTGATCAAACGCTGTAATCACTAACATCCATCAAGATATCCGCCGTGTCATCGCGACTCACCTCTGTGGACAGCGTTGAACCTGTCCTCCACCTTGGAGCGCAGGGAGTCCAGCTCGAAGGCGGCCGCAAACCCATGATCCACTGACCGACTTTTTGACCTGCAAAGGCAAATTCAATCTTTTATTTTGTGACAATCCTTAATTTATAATTTTAGCCTGAAATCTGAATAGACGCGTCTGTTACTTTTGTTTCCGAAATAATGAGAACAATTCATAATTAGAATAAAATTAGTTCTGTACAGCATGACGCTTTGAAAATAATCAGGTATGCTAGTTCGACAATGAATATTTGTAAAATTTAAAAACGAGAGCGGGCTATCTTTCGATTTGGACTAGTTATGCTTTCCAGGTATTGGCTCTTACCAGACGAACGTAACATCAGAGAATCAAGGTGTAAATTAATATACTGATTACTTAATGTTTTTATAAAAAAAAAAACATAAAAAAAAAAAATATTATGGGACAATCTTACACAAATCAACCTAGTCCCACGGTAAGCTCAATAAGGCTTGTGTTGTGGGTACTAGGCGACGATATATATAATAGATAAATACTTAAATACATAGAAAACATCCATAACTCAGGAACAAATATCCGTGATAAAGACACAAATAAATGCCCTGACCAGGATTCGAACCCGGGACCTCCTGCTTCATAGGCAGGGTCACTACCAACTAGGCTAGGAGGCCGTTTTTGATGTCACGAAACAATGCATGCCCGTTTGCCAGTTCGAGCCGAAAACAAAGTATAGTAAAAACGAATGTTATGCACCAATTAATATATTTATTATATTAATTAAAGACGTAAATAAAAAAAGGAATTAAATAGTATTTCTTATACAAGCTAACTATTTAGCGTACTGTAACGTGCAGTGTATAGTGGAGTAAAGATGCATACTTACCTCTTGAAGGTCTGGTCGATACTCTCGGCGCTCCGCGACAGCTGCTGCGAGGCCCGCCTAGACCTGCATGCAATAGAGACCACTTGCTACACACAGGCATGGCATGCAATACAACATCTACCAATAATACATTAGTTACATTACACTATTCAAAAATATTGTGATCTATTAACATTATCAAAACACGCTTCTTCAAACATAATGTTTTAAAAATATAACAGTATGGATGTGAACGATTTGATCAAATAAGAGTATTTTCAAAGTGACATCAAGTTCCAAATATAATTTAATGACGACTGTGAAAACACTGACTATAACATGAAGGAGAAATAAATATAGCCGGCGTACCCGGTGTCATAAATATAAATTAGCTCAACAAACATGTTTTATGTGATTTCGTATGAAACATGGCTGCAACATGTTCGATGCATAATTTTAAGAACCCTTATTATGACGGTATTTTATTATTAATTTTTTTTTAATACCACGACGGTGGCAAACAGGCATACGATCCGCCTAATGGTAAGCAGCTACAGTAGCCTATGGACGCCTGCAACTCCAGAGGTGTCACATGCGCGTTGCCGACCCTTTACAAAAAGGAGGATTCACTGTGTTGACGGCTAAAGGAACACGAGGGTCCCTCATCGTCAACACACTGGGTCCCACTATGAGTAGGGTAGGGTCTAGTGCTATTTGGCTGTGGTTTTCTGTAAGGTGGAGGTACTTCCCCAGTCGGTCTCTGCTCTAGATTTAAGCGAGATGACATTCGCTATGCTGTGCCCTACCACACATACTCGCAGTACCCATACCTCTCTTTTGGACGTAGTTTAAGGACATACCCGTGTCCGGACGTAGTTTAAGGACATACCCGGGTCCAACACATTAGCGATCGCGTAACTGACGACGTAAGCTAGAGCTGAAAGTACCGTCCTCCTAGCAGCCGCGAAATGCGGAATTGTAGTAAAACGTTACATTTTAATGATCAACATGCGAACTTGGCTATTTAATGTTTTCCTGAATATGAATTATGTAGGTACCCAGTCATTGGCATTGTAGATTAGACCTAACGAAGTACCATCGGGTTCAAAATTGCATGGTCAATTTATCAATGAATTCATTCATACATTGGCCATGCAATTCTGAACCCGATAGTACATACAAATCTCTAGATTTGTAACACGCGTCCGCCCAACAAGGATAGAATACACTCAACGAGACTAATTTTAAAACACGTTTCTAGGGGGCTGATAGCATACCGTAACTGGCCTACAGTGCATAATTTAGTCGGTTGCTTTGTTGCCTTTCGAAAAGCGGTGGAGGGTGGAGGGTAACAATCGTTTATATTATACTTATGACAGTTATGGCATTTTAGTAGTAATCACAATGTGAGACTATGACAAGGACCAACGATAATAGCGCCTTCTCTGTCGTACCTTGATTGTTCTACAAGACCATCCCATTCGGTCTTGGTATTATTATTACCTTGCCCCGTCTATACCTAATATCCTATGTTTATGGTGAAAGAGGTTGTTTTATGTATGTACCTACGTTCATGTAGTGTTATGAAACAGCCTTGGTGATTCGCAAGATGACCGCTAGTAAGTCTTAAGTGCCGGGGCGGGGGAGGCGAAGCTCGCTCTTGACACTCGACACTCGCTGCCCGTGCCCACACCTACACGCTACACGTAGCAACCACAGACCACAGTCACTGGTGTGTCATCTACCTCTCTAACAACTGACAGCAGTGTAGTATCCTAACGAAGTAAACGACTCAAATCACTATCAGGTTAAAATAGATAGCTTTAAACATCATTAAGCTGTTAAACCCCAATTATCCAATTCCTAGTAGTTCTCAAACAACTGGAATGTAATGTTTCAGTTTGTTTTCAGAAAATATGATCTCATGATATAGTAAATATATTTAAAACAGAGTATTTACCATGCATCTTTGTGTTTCTAAGTTCTTGACATTTTATTTGAGGGCTCATCTATAAATCGTTGATCAACCTGATAACTGCGTTATCAGGATAAGTATGAGTACAGAGATATGTATAAGTACAGTGACCTGCAAAATTTATGGACACAGTGAGAATGGAATTAGTTCATAAAGAGTCCATGCGATTCTGCAGCTGGGTGTATCTATAAGTTTAATCGCCGCTTAACCCCTTAGCTTAATTATAAATATTATCATAATGTTTTGTTTTGTTTGTTTGTTTTTGTTTGTTAATTTTGTTAATTACGACCAATATCCGGTATATCAGTTTTTAATCAAACGCACTAATTTTTATACTAGTGATACATTAACTACCTATGCCTCCTAGTTTGTAACCAATGATTTTTATACTGCCAGACATTTTTGAGACACATATTTGATGGTATTAGTTGTTTTTTTTTTACCCCTAAAACCCAATAAAATAAAGGATACTAGACCAAGAGTAGGCCGTAGGCAACTCTACGTCATCGAGTAGCAGAATTCACCTAATGTAGGGCAATGCACACTTAAAATTATGTAGGTTAGTACTTGGTAGCATGAGCTAAGCTTGGAGCATTTTGTACAGTCAGCAAAAACATCATTATAAAATCTACCTCATTGAGGCTTGAGCAAATTGAGCCTTATGTGGTAGCCGTCCTTGAACCTGGAGCTTTTGTTATTCAGCCAAGTTTTATGTTTAAAGGTAAAAATCGCCTAATGCCAGTACGACGTGCAAAGGAGTTCACGGGATGTTTTAAATGCAGTTCTACGCGGTACATGAGACACAATTTATGAACAAGTGCCAAAAAAATTGAATCTACCTTCTTAAAATTATTAAAATAATGGACCTAGTAGAAGATAAAACTTGTGCTATTCAAAAGAACGCATCAACTTTTAATGAAAACAAAATCCTAATATGTCAGGTTTCCTAATATGTTACTACCAGATTTTTTTGGGCACTTATCAATGAGAATAATCGAATGGGCCACGTGCCCACTTGCTAGTCGATGAAGTAGTTTTTATCAAAAAATAGAGTCTTTTGCAGACTACAAAAATACCAACTTTGGCTTAGGCTATCAGCACGGCTAGCACGTCTTGCAAGAGGGACTAAAGCCGCGAGTAGGGAAAACCTTCTCGCGCCTGTCAAAAATCTCGCTTTCCAGTAGCATAACATGCACCCGCGAATGCAACTGACGCGAAGAGAACTCAAGTTCAAAGTCATTTTATTACAGCGGCATTTGATCGCCAGTCTGTCGCATCTTTCACGCGCAAGTTGTGCTGTCAACTAGCGACAACGCATGAAGTCGCGCAGATCTGTCTCTTGTCGCGACAGTCGCGCGTAAGACGTGCTAGCCGTGCTGGTACTACATAATATCTTACCGTACGTATTCCAAATTCTGCTACTGAATGAGATAGGGTTGCCTACGGCCTACTCTTGATCTATAAGGACTAAAAGACCATACCAGAAAGAAACTTTTCGACTGCATAAGTTTGTCCACGTACGTCAAAGAAAGCTATTGTAAAAACAAAAATACATTTGACATTCCATCTATCCATATCTGTTAAAAGGGAGGATTGTGTTAGAAGTTAGAAAATATATTTTGGACGACTGGAGCAAAATTGGAGGGGTGGCCGTAAGAAAGCTTGCTAAAAAGTATAATATTAGCCCTGCAGGTAAACATAAATTAATAAATAAGTTATGTAGTACTGTGACCTTACAATATATGTCAAAATCAGAGCGAAAACGAGGCCCTTCTGACCCTATAATTGAGGAACGGAGTCGTTCAAATGTTCTATCGAAAACCGACGATGTCTATCCGGGAAGCGGCTCATAACGCAAAAACTTCGATATGAATGATTCAGTGAATCAAGAAAAGGTGCCACCTCAAGACATAAAAAACAAAAACGGCCCAATCGTAGTAAAAACAGTTCGAAAACGCACTAGAAAACTGTATGATTATGTTCGGAACAAGACAAAACAAAGTATCATAATGGACGATGAAAGTGATGAAACGTACTGCAAACTAGATTTTGACGCACGCACACAAACTCTGCCACACTGCTCGGACCTCAGTTTTTCACCGTACCTGCTGTTAAAAAGGTTTCTCAAAAAGATAAAGGCTTCAGTGCTGAGAAATTCGGTAAAAAGATACTAGTTCGGCAAGCAATTTTTAAATTTGGCATGCGTTCGAAATCTTATTTCACCATATGTAACTTAATCGCTGAAGTATGTCGTGAAGAGTGCTTAAAAATATTACTACCTCTCATTAAAAAACACAGAATGCGTACTTTATTTTGGTCTGACTTGGTATCATGCCAATACTCAAAATTGACACAGAAATGGCACAAGGCCCACAAGGTTGATGTAGTCGAAAAAGACATGGACCCTCCCAACTGCCCTGAAGTCCACCCTATCGAAAGGTACTGCGCATCATTTGATGACTTCAAAAAGGAACAGGGTGTCAGGAAACATAACAAATACTCTCGTCCAAAACTTGATGAAGCACATCAAAAAGAAAGTGAGATTTCAGTCTAAATAGGGGTCCTTCGGCAGTTTTTTTTAACTAGTTCTAGGAAAAAAGTTATATTATCGTTTATTTTTTGTTTTAGCTACAAACTAACCACAGCATAGTGTAATGAGATAGCATGGGATAGAGTGACATTGTTTGTACAAACAACGACTCACTAAAGTGGTCAACTATATCTCCTTACCATGTTTGCAAAAAATTTGACTCATTTGTTATCGTTTACCAAAACTAAATTTGTTAAGCTTTAACTTTCTTTCATGACTTATAATGCCGCGTGCGTTCTTAACCACGAATACCTAATGAAGAGCTAAACTACGATAACATGACCCGCCCCTTCAAAATTCAAAACGCTTCAATGTATTATGACATGTTATCGTAGTTTATCTCTAGTTGCTACATAACTAACCGTTATTTTGAATTGATTGGATCAAGTAAGCCTGTATTTTTTTTTTACTTAGACAAATGAAGCCTAACTACCTCCCCCCCTGACACACGGCTTTGTTTGTTTACCATAACATAAACAGCGACACACAACGGGAAGTTAAGCAATAAAAAAACGTGCTAATTCAGTCTAATTGAAGTAATTACAGTGTTCGATTGAACGCCATTTGTATAACGGAACGGGCTGATGTCATGCAATCATTGTACAATTGGCTTACTCATATTAGAAGAGTATCAGTATTTTTTCAGTAAGTTAACAATAGTCCTAAAGCTGAACAACAAACCGATCTAACTCTATTGTTATTGAGTCCTGCTTTGGTCTCATTAATTAATGGACGTTTTATTTGCTATCCCGAGACAACAGATTTACATCCATAACGTGTAACCTACAAAACAGAGGTATGGGCACAGCTCAGCTAACGTCAATCGCTTAAATCTGGAGTAGAACTTCCACTTTACAGAAAACCACAGCCAAATAGTACTAGACGCTTCGAAAACTTAGTGTTGTGTTCCTGCCGGTGAGTAAGGTCGCCAGAGAGCACAAACCGGCTGCAGTGTGTTGACGACGGAGAACCTTTTCGTCTCTTTAGCCGTCAACACAGTAAATCCTCCCCTATATTAAAAGGTAGGCAACGCGCCTGTAAAACCTCTGGAGTTGCAGGCGACTATAGGTTATGGTAGCTGTTTATCATCAGGCGAGTTGTATGGTTGTTTACTACTAACGTGGTATAAAAAAAGGCTAGATTATCCTAAAGGTAAAATAGTGAAATAATATACTAGGAAGCAATACCTATACGCTGCAAGACCGCACGACCGTCATTAATAAATAATTTATATTTCGATTAATTTACTATAAAGTTTTTAGAATTGTGCAAGGTATATCAGTATATACCATGCAACATAATCATTTGAATAAGTAAATGTACAAAGTTGACGTTAATAGAAAAATTAATATATAATAGAGTCATAAGTCATAACACTCATAAGGCACGTTCAGCGTTCATTGATGGCAGTGTAAACTTGACTGACCTTAATGACTAACATGTCCTTCGGTAGGTACTCAGTAACTCATATAATATAGATAGTCTAATAGGAGCACTACGTGACCTACGAGGCGCACCGACATTAGGGGAGAGACGCCATGACACGGACGTTTAACTTTCAAGTATTAATACATACTGTAATTTAAACTAAGGAACTCGTTAACTGCCCTTAAGCAATTCTGAGATAATACGAATATTGTATCATCCCATAGCAAATATGAATTTAGCGCATATGCTATTTTAAGCCAACAGTGAGGAACAATTCCATACAAATCCTATGTCCTCGGCAATCAAACTATCTTCATACCAAATTTCATATAAATCGGTTCAGCTGTTTAAGGGTGAAGAGGTAACAGACAGACAGACAGAATATCGCATTTATAATATTAGTATGGACATCAACAAGAAACAGACAGCGTACACGCAAAATGAAACTTTTCAGAAATCGGATATCGCTATTCAAAAACTAATTGCTTCCGAAAACTAGCCCAGGTTCGAACCGGAAACCAAACCCACACTTAGTAAGTAGGTAAGTAGTTAATCATGTTACCAAGGTAACTGGACTATAGAATTGTTTGAGGCATCCATACAGTGCCCTCCTACCTACCAAGTTATGGCATCATAATATTGATATAGCGAAGTTTTTAAATGCTCAATACGGCATTTAAAAACTTGCAGCGTATTGAGAATTAGACAAGTGACCGCCAAAAAGGTTTTTTATCGCTGACTGTGCTGATGCTCACTCTTCTTTGCGCGTCTGTTTATTGCTCCGCGAGACCTTTCTAACGAACTCAAACTCGGTGTGGTTGCATTCCTTCCTCCAGGAGTTCCTTTGGTAACCTTCCTACTGCGTCGTCATATCAGCTACGTACTAGTTTACTATTGTATTGTCATGTAAGCTGCAAATGTATACCCAATTTTTAGTTCAATCAGACAGCGGGAACTGGTTAAAATTGAACTTACAAGATTTGAATCAACAACAACTCCAAAAACGAATATACGGAGTGATGCTAAACAAAAGTGTGTATAAAAAATACTTTAAAAGGCAATATCAAAATAACAACAATTCCCTACATATTAATTCATGGCACACATCTTCGATGATATTTAGGTTCAAAATAGATCAGGATTTTATTTCATTCGTTTCGTTTCAAGCGAATATTTGATTATAAAAAAATGCAAACTAGAGGTGCGCGGACATCCATGATGCTCGTTTACTAATTGCGCAGCTCCACAATTAGTCCAGTGCCGTCCACAAACGAGCGCAATTGGCGCAATAGAAAGGAAATGAACATCCATCCTCGAATACACGTATACGCGACGCAAACGATACGACAATCGTCGAATTTGTGTTTATCCTATTATCACTGTTCAGAAAATCATGCATTTATTACTTGCCAGATTGCCGATAAAGACCAAACGGAAATGATATATCTAGTTAGGTACTTAGATTCATTTATACTTATATAGTTTTAATATGGACTGACCCAATAAATATTGCGTATAAGGTTCTTTGCCTGTAATAGGCGGACGCGTTGTCGGTGAGCCAAGGCGGGCAGGCTATTACGCAGATCTAGAGATACTGATTTAAGTTGAAGGGAAGTGCAATATTAGCGCCAAAGACGCAAAGAAAATCACTTCATGCCGGCTACGATTGGAAATTTCCTTTTTGAATCAAGCCTCTCCGTCACAATTTTCCCGTCAACGAAT
The DNA here is from genome assembly GCA_947086415.1 of Pammene aurita. Taxonomy (NCBI): domain Eukaryota; kingdom Metazoa; phylum Arthropoda; class Insecta; order Lepidoptera; family Tortricidae; genus Pammene; species Pammene aurita. The sequence continues at coordinate 24,623,173 of OX352289.1, forward strand.
TTATTTCCTTATCTATTACGTTAAGTTGCAGGGCATACTTGAGATAATGTTATACATTAAAATCACGTTCGTAAAATCTCGTTATAGGTAAAACAAGACTACCTACTATATAAGCAACAGCCGGTGGGTAAATAACCATCGTATTGTATTTTATCTATAGCCATATTATAACTTCCCTATAATATGTCCACGATATGTGGACATATTATAGTAACATTCTGGGAGCAAACTTCAGAAGTAGAAAGGAGACGGATAAAGAAGGCTTAGGGCAAATATTGGGGCATTAAACATATATTCAAATCGAAGCTACCAGTAAAATTAAAAAAGAAAGTCTTTTAAAACACAATAAATCCTAGTCTTAACTGTCTCTTGCTTAGCTGGAGTAAAGACCCAGGTTTGGCATCCATATAGTAGGATGCCAAACCTGGGTCTTTACTCAAGAGACAGTTAAGAAACTAAGAGTCTTCCAAAGATCAATTTAAAGAAGTATGCTGGGCTTAAGACTGCGTGATAGAATAATAGTGGAGTACGGGAACGCCTTTTTAACCTATAAAAATGACATAAATCACAAGTCCGATTTTATTTTGTGACCTGTTAGAATACGTTAAATACTAATAATCCAAAATATTTTCTAACAATTGTTAGCATTGCGCCAGGTATAATACATGTATTTGTTTGCTACACATAGAAAATATTATCCAAGTTTTATTTTTCTCCACCAGGCTATCGCTTTTTACTATTGCAACATAACTTCACATTTTATAACGGTTTTGTTAAGAGCATATGTCGTCTTGGCCATTTGTAATTCGTTTAGAATTCACGGTCACTTATATTTTGACAAATTGTTTTCGATTATGCTCACATAATCTATTGACCAAACTGTTATAAAATGACAGATGATGTTGAAATACTTGAATGCACTGTATGGTAAAGGAAAATATATCATGTATAATCTTTTCTTGTTCTTATTAACAAATATCTATATAATACCTAGCGCGACATCAAAAACTGTTAGAAAATATTTTTTACTATAATTAATCATATCATATTCTCTAACAAAAAGAAAATCGCACTTGTGAGCTATCGAAGCTCAAAACTGTTCGCGTACTGTACTATAAGGAGTAGCCACATAAGGCAGAGGACAGGGCTGAAATGTGTTGTGGACGTAGCCTGCAGAACAAAACGGAGATGGGCAGGACATGTAGCCCGAGCTCAAGATGGAAGGTGGAGCGAACGGGTACTCCACTGGTGGCCGTGTGAAGGCAAACGACCACAACATCGTCACCGGCGCAGATGGAATCAAGACATATTATTGTTTGCGGGCCCTGCCTGCACAAGACTAGCGGCCGACAGAGAGTCATGGCATCTGATGGCTATTGTTGCCGTTTGGATATTGTGCGCCTTTGCCCAACAATGGGCAACCAAATAAACAATATATAATAAATAAAAATAAACAACTCAAATATCATACTTAGTCATAGTATTTAATCTAAAATATTACATAACTATTTTATAAATTAATTAATTCAAATGTAATTAGATGAGTTTATTTGGGATAAAGGGCTTATATTATAATATGTCCAGACACGTGAAACTAATGGCCTATATTAAGGTACCTGTAACGTAAAGTTTACTTTAAAGTATCGATTAACGATACCTACTTTAATTACATGCAAATTACAACATTATCCTCGTAAGGCCCAGTCCTATTTTTAGGACAAGTGGAATAGTGACCCAGTGTCCTAAAAATAGTACGAGGGTTGCTACTTATATATCCGGAAACCGGGATTACAATCTTCTTAAATAGCATATTTGACCTCCATGGTAAAATTTGAACTTTTTTAAGTACTGGCCGGTATATTTTTTCTTTCTTATTAACGCTCGTGTTTTGTTTTTGACGGGTTTTAAATGTCATCTCGCAGCAAGAATGGAACTCACTTGTGAAAATATTCGTGCTATGATTTATTATGATTTTCGGCGTGGTTTAACGCAACAACAGTGCATAGATCAACTAACTTCAACTTTTGGTGATGAAGCCCCATCTAAAACTACTGTGTATCACTGGTTTAGTGAGTTCAATCGTGGACGTAGTATGCTTACGGACGAAGTTAAGGCAGGTCGCCCGAAATCGGTCGTTGTACAACAAAATATCGAGGCTGTGCGAAAACTTATAATGGACGACCGACATGTTACGTACCGCGAGATAGAGGCGACTCTGGGTATTTCTATGACCAGCATTAATAGCATATTACATAATTATTTGGCTGTAAAAAAAATTTGTTCGCGTTGGATACCCCACAACTTAACAAAAGAGCAAAAAGATGCTCGCGTCGAATGGTGCAATAAAATGTTAAAAAAATATAACCGTGGTGACTCAAAAGCCGTTTACAACATCTATACAGGTGACGAATCCTGGATCTATGCATACGATCCCGAAACGAAGCAACAATCAACGGTATGGGTGTTTCAAAATGAGCCGAACCCTACGAAAGTTACTCGTGCAAAAAGTACATTGAAACAAATGGTGGCCTGCTTCTTCGGTATTAATGGCCATGTAGCTACAGTGCCACTAGAAAACCGTAGAACGGTTAATTCAGAGTGGTACACGACCATTTGCTTACCGGAAGTATTTGAACAAATTCGTAAAACTAACCAGCGACGAAGAATCATTCTTCATCATGACAATGCCAGCTGTCATACGTCACGCGAAACAACTCTATTTTTGGAGGGTCAAAATGTGGAATTAACGGGTCATCCGCCGTACAGCCCTGACTTGGCACCCAACGACTTTTATTTATTTCCAAATATAAAGAATAAATTACGCGGTCAACGATTTTCGACCGCTGAAGATGCTGTCGACGCATTCAAACAACACGTTATGGAGGTACCTCAGGCGGAGTGGCAGAAGTGCTTTAAAAATTGGTTCACGCGAATGCAAAAGTGCATAGATCATCAAGGGGAATACTTTGAAAAACAATAAAACCATTTTCAGCCGTGTACGTTTGTTTGTTTTTTTGTTTCCGGATATATAAGTAGCAACCCTCGTACATCATATTTTAAAATTTCAGCTTCTGGAACAAGATTTAATTTTGACAAAATTTTACCGTCCTAATAATAGGCCATTGGGGGGCCTTACGAGGTTATAATAATGTATTCAATACAACGACGATGGGGCGATCAGGGAGTAAAACTGTCCTCCTCCCCGACCGCCGCCGGCACAATCCAGTTGGCCATGGCGGTGCAATGGCGGTCAATCTAGTGGTTCCCGAACACGTCCTTGGGGATTTATAATATGTCTGTAGATAAAGCAGTGTATGTAACTGTACATAATTAGGCATTAAAACACTCGTGTGATATTATTATGAAACTAACTTCTTTTGTTTCATAAAACTACACTCGTATTTTGTTGCTCTTCATTATGTACCAGTCATACATACAGTATAAACTACTATTAGGGAACTAGATGCTGGCAAAAGGTGTGATTTGTATAAATCTATGTCCAACTTCATATAACACTTCAAGCAAAATAATTATCGTCATCATCTAAGGCTCTACATCCCGGAGTAGGCCAATCGTCTGCTTCGAGTATTTTTAGGGTTCCGTAGCCAAATGGAAAAAAACGGAACCCTTATGGATTCGTCATGTCTGTCTGTATGTCTGTCTGTCTGTCTGTCCGTCCGTATGTCACAGGCATTTTACTCGGAAACTATACGACGTATCTGAATAAAATTTACACATAAGGTGTATTTTGTATGCAGCTACTTAGTTATGTAGTTAAATTTGAAAAAAAAAATATTTTTAGGGGGGCGCTCCATACAGGTAACTAAATTAAAAAAAAAAAAATTAACCAAATATCAACATGTGACACATCAATCGATAGGTCTTTCAAAATAACATTGAGGTTTGTTTGACTATTTTGTGATTACGTGAATATTTTCTGAAATAATCGCTTCGAAAATCAGAAAAGTTGTGTAGCCCCCCCCCCCTTAACTTTTGAACCGTAAGTTCAAAAAATTTGAAGAGATGCGCCTTATCATATACTTTCAAAGAAAATAGTTTTGAACATTATCGGTTCAGCCATTTTTGAGTTATCTCCAAAAAACTTCTTCCATAGGCATCAGATACGACCTTTTGGTATTAGTTTGGTTCTTATTCCATTAAGGTACGGAACCCTCCTATGCGTGGTCCGACACGCACTTGGCCGGTTTTTTTTATTCTGGTCTGTTGACGATATTTTCTCTCCGCTACAAACTACTAAAGTTTTTAGGCCAAAAAATGGTTTTCTGGCCATAACTTTTATGTTAATTAGTTTAAAATTTAAATGTCTCCTCGGTTTTAGAGACATCATAAAGGAGCCCAAATATGTAGATTTCGTAGTAAGATCTTCCACAGCATTCGAATATCGAAACAGTTTTTGTAAACCATGTTTAAAAAAAACATTAAAAAATGCGTATTATCCGTTTTTAAAATTCGGTTTTACAAGATGGAGATAAGATTGAAGATCCGATATGTCGTGCAAATGTTGGAATATCGACTCGATACTTGACAAAATCGATGAAAAACGCGTGGAGCCCCTTAACGACGTTCCGCTCCCCGAATAGGTCACGGAGCTCGTGGTCACATAAAATAATTATATACGAGTAGTAGGTATGTAGTGCTTATTGTTTCTGTTAAACTGCTGCGGTAAGCTACCTAAGTAGGTGTAAATAGAACTAAGTACACACAGAGTAATAATCTACTTACCCTAAAAGGGCATACTGTGGTGGAGACCGACCACCGCGTATAAATTTGCAATAAATAAATTCGAATGTGTGACACACATACATCTCGCAAGCAGAGCATGAATGTGGCCGTCCTTGTGTGCCGCGACATTGTCTCCAGCGAAGCAGCGGCCACTTTGCCGTGACACATGTAGGCCGGCCTCTTTCCGCGGTTCTTATACCGCTCATTTGACGACGTCAACGTCGACTGCCTACATCTGCCGAATCTAACACAGTAGGTATATGTACTTCCTAATGATCGCTGAATGAATAATCGCTGATTAAATCATATCACAAAACAATCAAGTAATTTCGCCATGAGCAAGGATGATATAGACATGGATGGACAATATGCATACAAAAACGCATTCCCTTATTTTAGGTTAAAGCACTAGCGTCATCTATCGGTCACGCCAGACACTAAATCCTAGTTTCTAATACTTTGTTCAGCGCTTAACGCTGAAAGAATAACTCGACTCCAGACTCGACAGATGGCGCTGTGGCACTTAGTACCGAAAACAGACGTATAGCCAAAACAAATCATAATACGGCTAGATCATAATATGCGATCTATTTACTCTCAGATAGCATCATGATCGAATTCGTAATATAATCTAAATCGCTTTGACAACTTACCAAATGTTAATAAGGTTCGTGGTTACTAAATAAATGCCTACATCCATTTATGTGATCTTATAAAACTGAGACATAATAAATAAACGAAATCTATGAAGTACCCACGTAAAATTATATGGCTTTTTGAGCATTTTCGAAGCTTATTCGTTACTTGCGTTGCGTTACTTACTGCGTTATTATTTACTGTACTTATATCAAATACCAGTGGGAACTCGGAAAGCACTGGGCACAAATTGCGTCGTTGGCTTCCAGCCAGATATATATATTATATCCACGAATATATTGCTAACAAAAAATAATGATACCAGGCTTGCAAAAAAGGAAATATACAATACGGTAAAATGTACTATGTACTAATAAAGTTAATATGTAATTACAGATTTTATCATTTTAAATGTAATTTTTATGACTACATATAAATCTAATACTCTTAACAATTCGCAAAAATATTTATGAGCCGGGTTGGCAACTCTCCGAGATTTCCAGTCTAACACAGATTGCTGAAATGCAAACATCACAAACACGTTTCCCATAATACACATCAGTAGGTGACCGGGTGTAGTCAAATCGTAATAACGTCAACACATCGACGACGTGACGCCGCGCCGTCCACAGAATCTTAATTTAGCAATGTGCATCAAATCTATTGCTCACAAATAAACAAATAAATAAACAATGCTTGCTACCGGATAATTTGTTTTGCAGATATTATATATATATATATATATTTATATAAACCCGCACACACCGAATTCTTACGTCATATTACTTCACGCACGAGTAGGTAATATTTATATATAACTAACAAAATAAACATTTTAAACCACTATGTTCAGTCCATGCCAGGCGTTAGTGCCAATTTTAATGTAATTTTATGACTGGCATACCTACTGGTAAAGATAATTTAATTACTTACTTATTTATCTAAAGCTTGTTCCAGTAAAAAATGTCGTTAGTTTACGCAGCGTTTTGGTATATCAGGTTTCAATCAAAATGGTTGTAAGTGGCTGGTTATATGTTAAATGCATCTCGGTTCTTTATTTAATATTAGAAAAAAAATTGTCACAGTCACATTTTCAAAGATGTCGTCTCCACAAGAAAAACTTCATGAGAAAATATTGTACAAATATGTCCAATATCAAGGCATTTCCACGAAAAAGTGGCAATGGAGCTAAACACGTCTGTTAGAACTGTCCAAAGGGTCCTAAAACAATTCAGAGAGACTGGCGGTATTCGACGGCGTCCTGAAAGTGGTCGGAAGACCGGGTTTGTTAAGAAAAATATTGAGAAGAGTATCATAGCTGCTTTGCTTAAAAAACCTACTTTATCTGTAACATATTTAGCTAAAAAGGATAAACGTCTAAATCAACTGTGCAACGAGTAAAGAAAAATAATTCTATAAAGACGTTCAAACAAACTAAAGTGCCTAATAGAAATTCGAAACAAGAAACTGACGCTAAAACAAGATCAAGAAAACTATATTCAAAATTGACGACAAAAAAGTACTGTACTGTGATGGACGACGAAACATATTGCAAGCTTGATTTTAAATCACTGCCGAGACATCATTTTTATTCGGGGACCGATAGAAAAACTGTCAATGATGAGTACAAGGTATTAAAAATGGATAAATTTGCGAAGAAGGTTCTTGTATGGCAAGCGATCTGTTCTTGCGGCAAACGCAGCACCCCATACTTTGCTAAAGGAACTATGAAAGGCGATATATACCTTAAAGAGTGCATGCAAAAGCGATTATTGCCATTTATTAAGCGACACAAGAAGCAAGTTCTGTTTTGGCCTGATCTGGCCACGTGCCACTATTCTAAAAATGTGATAAAATGGTACAAAGCCAATAATGTGGAATTTGTGGAAAAATACCTAAATCCTCCTAACTGCCCTGAATTACGACTTATAGAAAATTATTGGGCTCGTATGAAGCAGAAACTCTTAAAACATAAAACTAACGCCACATCAGTTGAAAACTTCAAGCGAAAATGCAATACAGCTTCAAAACTAATCACAGACACTGATGTACAAAACCTGAAGGCCGGTATCAAAAAAAAATTACGAAGTTTCTGGATGAATAAACAATAGAACAAAAACATACCAACAATATATTTTGTTTACTACATTTCTAATAAAATGTCAAAAATTTGGTAACTTTTTATTGTTTATGTTATTCCATAAACTAGCTAATAAACGACATTTTTTTCTGGGACAAGCTTTATGCTACTAAATATGTATCTTTCCTCAACAGTGCACATTAATCTTTAAAACATACCACGTGTGTCATTTCCAGGTACCTATTTAAGTGAGTATAATTTGGCAGAATGCAAAATAATAGTTAATTTATTTAGTTATTATGCAAGAGAGCGATGTAGTTGCCTTACTCGTGCCTCTCGGGTTTATATTGAGACCCGAGCTACGGTAATACTATTAGTTATTTTGTGCCCGAGCGAGCGATAGATTCCAAAATTGTGCCACAAGCGTTACGAATGGTTCAAAAAGTGGAATCTTGAGAGCGAGAGGTACGAGAGGTTTAACATTTTGAATAAACTTCGCTGCCGAGTGTAATACAACATTTTTCACCACACCAATGCGAAGTTTGGTTGTCCAAACTGGTCTTACATTTGTACTATAACTCAGCAACACAGTCACACTTCGATAATCATAGTAAATTTTCTTTCGTCGTACAATTAAGATCCGTCAGTTAATTTCGTCAACGATGGTAAATGAAGGGTACACGGAATTAATATACACGGGATTAATTACGTTACAATTTACAGCTGTAATGTAACAGAAGTTGTTAGTAATAGTTCATTGCAAGTTCTACATTTTGATATAAAAATGTCGTTTTACAAAAAAAAGTGACTAGACATGTTCTTTCCGTGTACCCTTCAAATACGTATATTACGTTACGAGTATAGTAGATTATAAGCGCAACATGTACGGTCACGTCTGAAAACATGGATATATTTCATGTGACAAAAATATGTAGCCTCGACTCTATTACCAAGGCGTAAAGTCTTGGTTACATGTTTTTGTCACATGAAATTTATCCATATTTTCAGACATGACTGTACAATCATTTTAATATTGGTTTATAACATCGCGGTACGTCGCGTCAGTACATACATATAAAACTGAAGTACTCACGTCTACTTGATCTAGTTAAAAATGGAATCATAGGTGAATGCACGATTGCGGAATCATAATAATATGGAGGCCGAAGAGTGATGAAACTATAGGTAGTGCGTGTGTACGAATATGAGCGATATCATGTTCTGGCCTGTATAAAGCTGCCCATGTTACGATAGTCTCTAACGTTACGATAGTTCCTTTCTTCAAAGGATACCGAAGTAAGTATAGTAACGCCGCCGCGTAGTATAAGACAAACACAATACGTTCCTTTATTCCAAAATCTGTTACCACGGCAATATTCACGTTAATGATTAATGTTAAAGTCAAGTTCAGTAGGAATTGAATCTAACAGGCTATATACATGAGCATTGCGAGTGATTTTAACCACGAATTCCGGAGGTCATAAGGAGTAATAATAAATGTTATATGAATTTAGGTCAATTTTGGCAAAAATTTTTTTTTTTTTGCTTTTTTTCTATTTTTTTAATGCTTTTATATATAAAAAAAGAAATCTGATTGGTAAAACAGTCGATTAAAATAAATTGGTATATTTTTATTCGTAAAAAACAGTTTACGCAGTATTCCTTGGCACTTTGATATTTATCAATAAGGATGTCTAGGATGGATGGATGGATAGGAAGGATGAAATCGCCATCAAAAAAGCGTTTTTCACCCTGAAACTAGGCTAATTTCAGAAAATTTTGTACCACATTTTAGTCTCCAATAGTTATAGCCAAAATTGCTGTTACAAACTGACAGTTTAAATTTTCGCGCCTAAACGGATCTACATTCCTGTGTCGTCACTCGTTATCAAAATTATGCCACGGTGCTGCCATATAGTGAAAAAGTCGATCGCGAAAACCCTTATTAAATTATTGTTTGACTGAATAATGCCAAATTTAATATTTGTAGTGAGTAAATTGGTAATAAGATCTGATAAATACGCATTAAAATAATAAGAAATGATGAGTTAGTTTCAATAATTACAGTATTTATCTGGGGGCACAGCAGTGCCCCCGCCAAGTCGAGCGCGAAGCAAACACTGCCATACCATCCTTTACTGGAACCATTTCGCCGCATTTTCAGGCCCCGATTTGAGAACCTTTGGATAAGACCAGAACGCAGAAATTTTCGTCATCCAGTAAGCTATAATCACATACTTAAAATCCAAAATTTCAAGTCTGTAGGTCATTTAGTTCCGAAGTTAAGCGAAAGCAAAGTTTCACATTTATGACACTCACTCACTCATGATCATCAAAATAGAACTAGTACTTCCCATAAACTCAGAGAGCTGAAATTTGGTACAGATTTAGAGTTTAATGGGCACATAAAGAGAAAACTATAAAAACTAGGATAATCGAAGATCTGGAGTACCTGGTGACCCTGATTAGAAAACAAAATTTGGTCAAAATATAATGCATTGGCCTAAGAGTGGCGGTGATACCCGCACACGTCGCTAGATGGCGCTGACTGTCGCTGTCGTCTAAACAAATCAATAAGCCCACGTTTCTACAAAAAGAAGTGAAATCCCACCAAAAACATTCTGTAAAAAACTAGCCAAGTCTCGATGGAGCTGCTTGTTTATCTCTAAAAAGTAATGAAATCTAGACAAAGTCGTGCCAAGTCTAAGGTTCCTTACTGCGATTTCTTTATTATTATAGTTAATGTTGTGTGACTTGGCCGTTGAAGGGTACACAAGGGTACAAAACCAGGTGCTCCATGACAGCATTGCACCAATCTGTCGCCAGAACCGCTACCCATTGACGATGGAAAATTGCCACTTGGGAAACGTTGATTCAATAACCAGTCAGTCGTTGGTTGGTCGACAGATTGGTGCAATGGTGTCATGGAGCACCTGGTTTTGTACCCTTGTGTACCCTTCAACGGCCAAGTCACACAACATCTTCTAAATATATAAAAGAAGAAACTGACTGACTGACTGACTGACTGACATATCAACGCCCAGCCCGAACCGCTGGTTCTAGAGACTCCAAATTTGGCAGTAGGTTCCTTATAAGGTCTAGGGGTGCACTAAGAAAGGATTTTTCAAAATTCACCTCCCAAGGGGGTAAAATGGGGGTCCAAAGTTTGTATGGCGAATCAAGATTTGTTAGACCATTTTATTCGAAACTTCACAGGAGTATTTCTAACGATAAATGAGTAAACACGTGTTTCAGGTTTTTTGAAAATTCAACCTCTAAAAGGGGGAAATGTGGTCACAAAGTCTGAAAATCAACATGGGTATCGTATCCTTTTTGAGTACTTATAGTACGCGGGCGAAGCCGCGGGAAAAGGCTAGTTAACTATAATAAGTAGTATAAGGAACCTTAGACTTGGAACGACTTTGTCTAGATTTCATTACTTTTTAGAGATAAACAAGCAGCTCCATCGAGACTTGGTTAGTTTTTTACAGAATGTTTTTGGTGGGATTTTATCTTACATATTTAGATGATAATGAAACGATTAACAAAAAGTGACGATGTCAAACGAATGTCAGAAACGGAAATTTCCTTTTATCACACATTTGTAACGTAACGAGGAATGATGTAGCAGATTATCAGACAATATATTTACGAAATACAGTGGAACAAAGTTAGACAAAGTTTATTAAAATGTAGAATGTGGATGTGTCGATAAAGTGAATGTAAATGAGAGTGAGTGTAAATCAATTACATTTTTTTACATGTTTGTTTTTATCTACCGATATCAAATAATTTTTAACTTTTGTTGAGATACTTGAGATGTCGGTTTTTGGTACTTATGTTCCCCGATTATACGAAGAAGACGGAACCAATTTATTTATTTATTTAAACTTCGTGTTGATTATGTTACATTAGCATAGGTCTGAAAGGGTGAGCTATTTTATCTTATTACTCGTATCTGACTAAATATACTCTTGAGATGTTGCCGTTACGATAAAACCGTAATATTACGTTCTTAAGATATTTACGATACCGTATGTAAGGTTTAATTATAATGACAACAGCATAACAGTAATATTTACTCAGGTGATTAGGTAAAATAGCTCACTCCTTCAGGCTGTTTGTTGGTCATTGGGACAGGATGTTAAGATCCTGGAAAAGCGAGGGTCATAATGATTTGGATATTTTTATAAGTAATTGTATATCTACTCTGGCATTTGCTCCCAAAAAGCGCCTAGTTGTAGTGGAACCTTTGATGAAGACCATAAATAGTAGCATTGAAAATTATTCGTCTTCAGTAGTTTTTTTGTTAAAGATTATTTTATTTGATTTGGTCCTTACATTTTGAACGGTACATAATAAAAGTGGTACGTTATAAACGGTTACATAATAATAACATTAATTATTATTACTGGCCAAAATATAATTATTTAGTCCATACAGTATAACAACGAAAATGCGGGATGGCGGGCATAAATATTTGTATAAGTCATGTTTCAAGAACAAAAACAGTATACTTGTATAAAGATAACATAATACTCACGTAAATCTAGATAGCGTCTGTTACTAATTTATCAAGATGACTAAAATCATAAATTTGTCACGTAGGTACACAATACAGTACACACACACACACACACACTCTCTCTTGCAAACATGTAGCTACCTATCTGGGCTGGCCTACGCGACAAGAAATAAACACTTACGTAAACCGCAAAATCAAAAACACGACTTTAAATTATTACTCAGTAGTTGAAGCAATACGATTACCACACTACCTAATCTAGGAATTTTAAGGAAAAGAACGGCCGATCACATACCAATACAAAGAAGACAACACGCAATTTGTAATAACTGTTATATTTGATTTCATTAAAAAAAATATTTTCCCAAAGGCGGTGGCCGCCACGTTAATCAAAGCGACTTTGGCCCGGAAACCAACAATAACGACTCGTTTTATAACGCTTGCGGTTCTATAATTTATAGTGCAGTGTTCATGCATTCTCGGACTAAGGTTAGAGTTGACTGAATCCTAAATGTTAACCCTAATATGCCCAGAAGGTAATTTTTGACCCCGTGAAAAAACTCGCTCCCTGATAATAATTTAATAATTAAGGTTGACTGGTAGAGAATGCCTTATGGCATTAAGTCCGCCTTTTGTATGATAAGGTTTCTTTTGTGCAATAAAGTTTAAATAAATAAATAATGGTTTTTGTGAAAATAAGATTAAGAATGAACCTGCAACCTTGAGAGAGGGGTTCGAAAACGACTGGGCATGTATGGGCTAAAGTTCACACAGTATTTGTTAGTACATTCACCGGCAATAGTATCTTCTTACACGAAGGCCACAAAAATATGTGCCACGCTCTTCTGGCCCTACAAATACGAGCGTGTTACATATTTTTGCGGCCTTCGTGCAGGAAGATACTATTGCCGGTGACTGTACCATAAGAAAAAGTCAAGAAACGGGCCAGTTGAGAGGTCAGCGTTGTACATAAGTTGCTACATCGCTTGTCTCGCTTGTCGGGTTTTTGCGTTAATTTACTTTTAAATCAATCGATGAATCATCAACATCTTTGGAACGAAGAAAACTCTCGCAATCTTTGAATAAAGCATGTATGTATTTGTAATAGTGGGGTTACATGACCCTGAAAGTAACTAATGCGACCAGAGCAAACGCAGGTATGAACAATCATACTTCATTAGGTCAAGGAATTCAACTATAGATTATGGTGAACTATTTTATTTATCAAGACTTATTTCCTTTCTATTCAATTCCTGTGTAGGTAATTTTGTATTTTCGAGACATCTGCATACATTCAATTCTATTTACTAATCCAATCATTTAATTGATTTAAAGGATTTTTTTACGATTGTCGATTATTTTGATCGAACAGTTTCGTTTGGTCAATTGAGTAGTTAAATAAAACAATAGGCAAAATATCCAGTTATTAAGTGCACCTAAGTAATATGCGAGAAACGGATGCTAAATGTTGACAATGACATTACATGAATACAAATATTTAATTACCAACCTGTTTTTGATGTTATCTGGGACGAAAACATTCCACCAAGATGGCCTTTTTTGCCTTATGTACACGGGTGTATCACTTTCTTCGTCAGTATCGTTTCCTCCGGATTTTCGTCTCTTCTTACGTTCCAGTTGCAGGCGGGCCGCCCAGGAGCGGCGGCGACCTTTGTCACTAAACCCCTCTGCCCCCACGGACACAGACAAAGAAGCCCGACGCGGGGCATCAGGCGGAGGGCCGTCAAAATCGCTTAGCTGTCTATATCGTTCAGCGAAAGCTGCGTCGGAAGCTCGCCGCCCGTTAGCCGCCGTTCTTGGCGGGTCAGCGAGTATCATATCGGAAAAGGCTTCGTCGCCTTCGTCGTCATCTGTATCGGGCGTGAATGGTTCGTCGCTGAAGCGACGCGGAGTCTCGTCGATGGACTCCTGCAGGCTGGCCAGGGGTAGGCTAGGGCGGTGCGAGCGCAGACCTCGCGGCGCGCGCCCCGGCCTGCCCTGCAGCCGAGCCAGCGCGAGCGGCACCGGCGGCTCTGTCAGCGTGGGCTCACTACCACTCATCTTGCTCAATAATTGTGCAGTCTATCAGTTTTCAAACAGTATTATTTAAACTGCATGTCTGTTACTACTCCACCATTGTCAAAAAGTAACGTTCCACAAAAAACTACAGTAGTATGCTTGCGATCTGGATCACTATTAATAATAACAACGTCTCGATCCTGGCATCCGTGTGACAATGACAATTGAATGACTATTGAGGACATTAAACCATAAACATAAATGAAACGGATTATAGGGATTTTCAAGAATTTCTTAAATTTGTTTCTATGAAGTAAGTTTTTAAGAGGTTTGAATTTGAACCGCTATCACTGAGGTGCTTTCGTCTTTGACGTTTTGTTGCAATTGCTTTCGAATTGGAAAAAAATAATACCTACGTTAGGGATCTCGAAGTACTTAATAAAAGTTTACTGCGGATCATTCAGTTTTAAACAGAAAGTAGTCGTGTACCTCTACCACCTGTCTAATTTTTAAATATTGTACAAATACATTTAAGTATCTATCCAAAACGTTATCTGTCTTCCCCATTAGTTCATTGCGGTATCTTTCTTAAATAATTAGGTGTTATAAGTAGTTATTTGAAAGAAAATCACTTGCATTTACAGTCAGCGCACAGAACAAAATCAAATGCATAGATAGTGTTGTATGTTGCAATAAATATGGCCACTTTAGCTGTCACTGTCAGTATGCGTTTGATTGACGCTGACTGTACTAAATGTAATATTAAAATGTGAGATTCTGACAACGCATCAGCCCTGTACGTAACAATAAGTAGTAGAGCGAAGTAGGTAGCATTCCGCGGCTTTGTCCGACTGACAAATGGTCTCACTTTACCGACAATGCGCTAACTAGTTAGCACTAATGGCAGACAATGAATGGGTATATTAAACCGTAACGGTAACTACACATTTACTATGTCACTTACAATTATACGGCTTTAACGTATCAGTATATTTCAAAAAATAAAATATGCGCAATTTGCATGCACGTTATATGTCATGATCAATTACTGACTTTAAACCAGAGTACAGCAAAAATTGTTTTCATTCGTGTACAAGTAGGTACGCCGCAGGCCAAGACTACGTCAGGAGACTTCTACGCATGCTTTGGTACCAAAAGCTTGAAGCAAAATACTTGCATTGAGAATTGGAACAAGTAGTGTTGGAGACCGAATACGATTCCGTTTTTGCGGATACTAGTGTTATTACATGGACTAATTAGCTTATTACGCAAACACTTGTGTCGGAATAACTGTATCATATTTAATAGACTCTCGTCAGAAATAAAGACACAAGGAATCGATAGTGGTCTAAATACTCGTAAGGAAGTATCAGCGCTACAAGTATGCCTTAAGCAGGTGGTGTAGCTTTCGTAATTGCATAGATAGTATGCGGCCGCGGCGCGTTACACGCGCAACTCGACTGTTATGCGGGGAAAGTTGCCACCTTCGCGCATTAATAGATTTCGTGTTATACTCTGCTGAATGGCTCTATTGCATTTAATTTTGTAGATATTATAAATAAGCCAATAGCGAATTATAAATCTGTCTGTGGAAAAACACTCTAGGACAATGAAAACAGGTTACCTTGTATGAAAATTTATGTACGATGTCACCCATACTTATTGTTCTTGAGTATATATGGAACGTATACCAAACAACAGTTGAATACTTTACGGCCGTTAAAAAATAGTAACCTGACAACTTTATACATAGCCATATCCGGACCCATCCTAGGAGTAAAATTTAAGTAAAAAATAATAAATTTCATTTATGTTATTTTTTGGAAGAAATCAGAGAAAAGAACTTTGCTACATAAAATACGTTTTTATAAGGTCGCAACCCAATTTAGAACACTAATTGTCGCTGAGCTGAAACTACATCACCATATAAAACAGATAAAAACCGTGTTGAAATGGCACTAAATAATATCTAGGTAGTCACTAGCTGCAAGTGAATAGGTATGGTATAACGTCGTCTTAAGACAAGTGCAATGTGTATTGGAGAGAGCTAAGCGCAATGTCTAAGAATACTAACAATTATTGATGCACGTAATTATCACAGTGATGACGACAAAATCAATATGGTAGTATATTAGATAGAGAAATAGCCGTTTTATATACGAGTAGCACGTCATATTCTTAGCCAGTGTACGAGTAATCATACTGGACGGATAAGGGTGCAAGAAGGTATTGTACATAATTATTATAATTAATAATGTTAACAGTAGAGATGCGCTAAGAAAAGATTAATACATATATTATCTTTGAATCACCGAGACCTGTTTTCGCTTTTCGCTCATTTAATCTATAAATATATCTTAACGGTTCTCATGATTCCTTGTTCGCGAATTGATTCGTCAATTTACGAAAAAACTGATAAAATTTTAGAGAATTGGCCAATTTTGCTATTGGACTGTTCATCTAGATGTTACGAAAGTTGAAATTCGCTTAAAACGACGTAAAATTTTCGAGTTTAATTCAGATTATGATTTGTTGAGGGTTTCCTGAATCGATTTTTGTACCAGGTGCCGAGAGGTTCAGCTGTCATAATCCACCAATCATGTTTAATCACTTTCTTTTTTATTGGTGGATTTTGACAGCTGCTGTCAAAAAGACCCCTCGTCACAGTGGCGCCACCTGGATTTCTGGAAACTCTCAATAGAAGAAAACATCCCACATAGATATTTAAAAAAACATATATTTAAACACATGATTTTTCATACTACGCAAATCAAGAGTTGAGACATTAGAATTGAACAGAATGTATTATTTTCACTATTCAAGAGTATTTATTTAGAGCGCTGGTGACCTGGCGGTAAAAACTAGTGCCTACGCCATATTCCTGGGATTAGGTTGCCGAGCGGACCTCAGGCTCAATAGAGCAAAAAGCTGGGACAAACGCTAGGAGGAAGAAGGTCGAGAGAGTATTTATTTAGAAGTCGTTTTGTTCTATTTAGAAACAGCGGTATAACTAAACAGCCACAGTGGTGAAACGAAACGGTACAATATATCACCCACACTAATATAAAAGAACGAAAAGTACGACTCACACACTGTAGTGGCCCGAAAGGGAAGAGAGTTGAAGAGTTACTGATATAATGAGTTGTTTGATTTCCGGTGAGCGAGTGAGTGATTGAGTTGAATGAAATGATATAGTTCTTTTATATTACTCACACGCGAGCTACATACGTCTCTACTTAACAGTTTCAGAATAGTACATTATAACTTTTATAACAGTACAGAATAGTACACGATAATGTGAGCACGATTTGTAAGCTAAAACTGACCTTTTTTGTCAAGAACTATCTTGAACTACTAGACTATCTAACCCTTTTCCAAAACATTTCATAAAACAAATTGAATACTTCACCCTAATTGAACAATAAGTTCAAGTCCCTCTGCCGCAAAATGTACAAAAAGCAAAATGTACACAACGCGCAAAATGTAACAACAGGTAAAATGCTCAATACGCAAAATGTGCACAAGATAAAACGTACAATAAGCGGAACGTACAAAAGCACATTGTACAATCGCATAATGTACAAATCTGAAAATGCGCACTACTAGCAAAACGTACAATACGCAAAACGTGCATTATGCACATAGAGTTGTAAGCAAAATGTACATTTTTTGCCTTTTATGTGTGCCACACCACAGCTGGGTTTAAGTACTCCTTTACCCCCTATCTTCCTCCTTAACAGCTCGATATCGACTCCAAGAATCCCAGTACTTCCAGAAGTGGTTAGGGATGTGCCCTAAAAGTTTGTGTCGGACTAGATTGTCCTGATCCCACATCGAGATTTTGGTGAGTTCATTTTCGATGTCTGACACAAGTTTTTCGCGACTCCATCATCCTTTTCTATCTTTTCAGACTTTTTGATCCCATTTTCCCTATTAGGGGTTGCATTCTCAAAAATGCTGAAACACGTGTTTACTAATTTGTCGTTACAAATACTTCTATGAAGTTTCTAATAAAATGGTCTAGCAACTCATGATTTCCCATACAAACTTTGGACTCCCATTTTACCCCCTTTAGAGGGTAAATTTTGAAAAATCCTTTCTTAGTGCACCCCTAGACCTTATAACGAATCTACGTGCTAAGTTTGAAAACTTTGGGCCCAGCGGTTTGTCTTGTGCGTTGATATGTCAGTCAGTCAGTTTCTTCTTTTATATAGGTACATGGTGTTTTTCCAACATCTAGCCATATTCAACGTGGTGATTACTGAGAATATACTGACCGAAATCTCGAAAAAATTTTGGCCTTCTTCATACAAATTGACCGATCGCGAGACGGCATTTTATATGGGCACGTTGGAAAAACATCCTGTATTTATATTACCGTGCGGAGTACCCGCCCCGGTTACAACTAAACTATAAAATAAAGTATGTCATAAATTATTGACATAAAAAAGTTTATTCAGCCCACATACTATTTCTAGTTTTTATACTTTCGTGACCTTAAATATTTTCTAGATTTTTACGCATCCAAAGTTACGGGAAAAAGTTAGTACCTACATAATGATAATATTTTATCATAGATTTTGTAAAGTAGGTACTGAACTACTGATATTACACCCACTTCACTTCTACTTTGTAGTAAGAACTCATTTCTACAAATTAATACTGGCACTTGAAAATATTATAAGGTGACATATAGCACTTTATCTACGCTGTCATTTTAATTAATGTCGATTGTCGAAGAAAATGGATAATTCACCAATAATAGAAAAAAACCAGAAGGGAAATCCCACTTTGCTGCTAAATGGATATCGTTACAATAGGCGAAGCAAGCGTTTAAACAAAAACGGTACTATACTATGGCAATGCGCGAGTAGAGAGATGTGCACTGCATCTCTCACCACCGACTCCAATTACACAGTTTTACGGCAGTCGCCACATGTATGTGACCCCGATGAAATTGGAAATCAAATCTTCATAACTATAAATGAAGTAAAAAAAAAGCCTGCGAGGAGTTGGGAGGTATCCAGCAAATTTTCGAAGACATCATTTCTAAGATCCACCCGGCCTATGCACCAACGTTTGCCTCAAAAAGAGACACTATTTACAGGTCAATTAAAAATTACCTTAACGCAAAAAAAAATGGTGTTTAGAAAGCCTAATGATGTGACCATACCAGAGACCTTAGCCAGGGGATTTCTGGTGAGTGATGATGACGGGAGAAATGAAGTCATAGTTTTTGCCACTGAAATTTCGCGGATATTTATGCTATCGCAAGAATCTGGCACCTTTTTTGGCGATGCTACGTTTAAAATTGTGCCTAATCCCTACTACCAATTATATGCCATCCATTTGGACATTGACTCAGATACAGAGTCCACAAATGTTGTACCGGTGGTGTATGCGCTTATGGCCAACAAGAATAAAACGAGCTACACGCGATTATTCAGCGTTCTTAAACACCATCTGGGCGTCGAGATTCGAAACTTTAAATGTGATTGGGAACTTGCACAAGTCAATGCATTCAGAGCAGTCTATCCTGAAGCAAAGTTTAGTGGATGTTTTCATCATTTTAACGACGCCGTCCCCAGAAACGCTGATAGACTTGGAGCGAATTCAACTGGTTCAGAAAGAACAATAATCCAAAACTGCTCAATTTTTCCACTACTGCCGGCTCATCGCATTCCGGAAGCATGGTACCAAATTTTAGAGTTACCTGCCTCCAACTCAACTGCCATGATCGAATTTAAGAAATATTTCGAAAAAACTTGGTACCCGAAATTCAGCCCAACAGCTATAAGCTGTGCGAATGAACGCCACCGCACTACAAACGCTGTCGAGGGGTGGCATCGCCGATTAAAAACCAAAATCTCCAAAACAATGAATTTATTTGCTTTCATACACAAACTGCGAAAAGAAGCAAACTTTGGAGATAGAAAAATTACGAGGAGTATTTTTAAACCAGCATCTAGAAACCGAAGACGCCATGACGTAGTGTTCGACCGAAAATATAATTCGGTCTTACAAAAGCTACAAAGCAACCAACTGACAGTTGACCAATTTTTGACAAAAATGACTTACGTCAGATTAGCCGCGTAATGTGTTGATTTTGTTTTAAGTAGAATAAAGTTACGTTTTTATTAAGTTGAGCAATTTAGTTAAGTTTTACTTATTATAGTAATCGTAATCGTATCGAATTAAATACGTTACCTATAACTGTTTTTTTAATCATCGAAAGACAAAATTTGGGCTGCACGAGGTAAATGTTTGTTTCCAGGAACGCCAAAGACCAGCATCACCAGTAGGGAATGCAGAACCGTTTATTTTTACCATACAAAACTTACCGGCTTTGCATTCCCTAATTCCACTAGCATGTACATTTTTTAATAAGGTCTGGTACAAATACTACAGGCTTATCAAAAAAAGGAATAAACTCAATGCATTAATTTCTACGTTCCTATACTTCAGGATTTAAGGAGGAGGTTAGGGGGTAAAGGAGTATACTTAAACCCAGCTGTGGTGTGGGACACATAAAAGGCAAAAAAATGTACATTTTGCTTACAACTCTATATCTATGTGCATAATGCACGTTTTGCGTATTGTACGTTTTGCTAGTAGTGCGCATTTTCAGAATTGTACATTATGCGATTGTACAATGTGCTTTTGTACGTTCCGCTTATTGTACGTTTTATCTTGTGCACATTTTGCGTATTGAGCATTTTACCTGTTGTTACATTTTGCGCGTTGTGTACATTTTGCGGCAGAGGGCTTTAATTGTCTTTCTTCACGTATTTGTCACTAGATTTATATGGCAACGTTTTACTAATATGTTAGTAGTTTTCTGAAATATTTCCGGAGGTCAATTTAAAACTTTCTTCTTGTTTACTTAAGATATCAATTCTTCAAATTAATAAAACACGACGAGAAAAATCCAACAACACATGAACGTACAATTTGTATTTTCTCGTAAATGTGTAAAAGTGTTACTTTCTTGGCACATACAACTGCTCTGTAATAAAAAAATAAATACCCGACTAAAAAATTGCAAAGCTTCGTCTGCATACATAAAAATTGGTACTACAACTTAACTTGATCGGGTATTTCGATGATATAATTAAAACTCCGCGTGTTTAATATTATGAACTTAGTACTCATCACTTAATAACTACTACCTAGTTATTTACATTACACGCCATATTTTATACAAAACGGGGCATAGGACAAGATTGAACTAAACATAAGCTTCAATTCGAACCGCGTAGATAAATTACCCCCGGGGGTTGTGTAAGGTTTCAGCCCAGTGAATGGTTTCTTATTTGCTCCCTACATATCACTCGGATTGGGTTACTCTCGACTTGTATACCCTTTAACTTAAACCACAAATAATCTAAACTAAATATGACAGAGCTCGGTACCATTTAATCCCGTTTTTATGTCCATATGGTTTCACGTTTGGCGTCCTCAAGGAACCTGCAGCTCCTTGGAAAATGTCGTCCATCTTGAAGAAAGTCGATTTTCCCTCTGAATATATGTAGGTACGCAGAATACTACGCTCTATGAAAATATGGTCTAGGACGATATTAAAGCTCTTTCAAACATACACTTTTGCATTTGAAAAATGCATACCTTTCAGACTATCCAAAGGATTTCAGGCTCTCTCTTATTTTGATTGTACAGTATATAAGAAGTACATATAAACTTTATTTTATTATTAAAATATTACTTTTGGAAAATTTAAAAATTTAAGTATTTTTACATAAAGATTCTATTTAGGTCTGAAAATTTTATTTTTAATATTAGGCAGACATTATACATAATGTCTGCCTAATATCAACAGTCGCTTGCCGACAGCAACGTGCACTTTTTATCAAATTTTGGCGTTATTTGGCGTTGACTAGTTAATCGGTTCGTTAGTATTGACAAGTTCCTTTAGACAGCTTCCCAGAAAAAAAACCGGCCAAGTGTGTGTCGGACCACGCATAATAAAGGGTTCCGTAACTTCAATTGAATAAGAACCAAACTACGAAAGGTCGTATCTGATGCATATGGAAGAAGTTTTTTGGAGATTACTCAAAAATTGATAAAGGTCAAAAAAAAATTCGTAGAAAGTATGTGATAAGACGCATCTTTTTAAATTATTTCATATTATTTGCACTTACTGTTCAAAAGTAACAGGGGGGACACAATTTTTTATTTAGTTACACGTATGGAGCGCCCCCCTATTTTTTTTTCTGCAATTTAACGACATAACTAGATAACGGCATACAAAATATACCTTATGTCAAAATTTTATTAAGATACGACTTATACTTTCCGAGTAAAATGGCTGTGACATATGGACGGACGGAAGGACGGACAGACGGTCATGACGTAACTACAAGGGTTTCATTTTTGTCATTTTGGCTACGGAACCCTACCTAAAAAATCAGAAGTTTAAAATTTGAACGTATGCAAAAAGAGATTGGATTAATTCTACCAAAAAATATCCGCAATTTTCTAAAAGCTGTGCACAGTAAATTTGATTAAAATGTTTTTGATATTATAATACGGTATTCAAGTAGAAAATGATCCACAACCAATTTGCCGTATCTAAATTATAGTAATTTATGCAACAGTTGTATGAAAGTTCAAAACAGACGAGTGGCGCGAGTTACGATGTGAGCCCGTTAGGCTTAGCTATTAGAACAAAAAACATTGCGTATTACTGCTGAAACAAAAACAGTAGACGACAAACTATGAACGTATTAACCAGCTCTCCGTCTATTAACCATACCATTAAAAATTAAATAGCCCACTTCGAAGTAAAATATTTTACCAAATAAATTGAAACATTTTATTAGAAGTATGAGAACTTTTAAATTGTTTTGTAATCAAAATGTTTTTTAATTAACTAGTACTGAAGCATATAAAAAATTAAAAATGATTTATTGGTTACAGCGTTACACAAAACAAGAACCTAGTTTTAAGTTAAACATATATTTGTGCCAGAAGGCTCCGCTCTTCCATTGATAATAAGGTAGGAGATCAGTGAAATTAGATATTAAATTTACAACGCGTGATGTAGTTGAAATGTTTTAGTATGTTGTTAGGTACGATTAGGGCAGTATTTGATGATATTTGCTACAACAAGTGTCTTGAGCTAGCCGAGAAATTCGTGAAAAATTTTCAACTTTGTGATATTTCCTGTATAAACTCAAAAACTGTTAATTTATTGATAAAGGTTGCTTAAGCAGTTTTACAGAACATTTAATTATCCATCATTTAAATCTCAATTCAAATCTCTATATTTTATAGCTTCTGAGATAGTATGGGACCACTTCATTCATTGATAAAATAAAATAGAATACTTTTCAGTTTATTAAGGTTTACGTCGATTCCTCGAAACAGTTGCAGGTATTTGAACTGTATTGAAAATTTCTAATCAAAATTGTTGTAAATTATCTACTGACAATCACTAAAAACATATAAACTGGTACTGAATTTTTAAAAGAAAACCCGCTTTTATGCGATTTGTGTGTACTATTTCCATATTATTATCTCCACCTATTTATTTAATTTAATACATTATGCTTCACATAAGAGAGTCACAGTATATGCCGTCATTCAATTGGAGATTCGGAATCGCATTGTATTTCTTGAGTAACGTTTGTTTGTGAAAAGATGGAACACTATTTCATAAAATAGGGCCATTTGAGTCTCTGGCATTAAAATTAAAAAGGAAAAAAAAACGGTAGTTTTTAATGTATAGCTCAGCCAGCACAAGTAACTAGTTGTAGCAAATAAAGATGTAAATAGCCTTAACTAGTTCCAACAACATATCAAAAATCCAGAGCATCACGCTTTGTGATTTTAGCAATTTTGATTGTTTAATTTAACGGGCCTATAGGAGTCAAAAAAGATCTTAATTTTTTAACCATACTGTTACGATTTTTTTTACAGTGGAAAAATATTAAGTTTTTCATTCATAGTATTATATAGCTTGGCAGATTGGTAATTAAATTATCAATAAGCAAATTTAGAGTTAAATAAGACAATAGTGCAGCTTTGCGCTTTAAAATATGTATTAGTTAATAGATTCCCTAATATACAATTTATATTTAAGACATTACCGAACGGAATCTAGTTAGATGCATTATTTAATGTTGAACAAGGCGTTACAGCCTAAAAGATGCAGAATTTATAAGCACTTATGTATCCCATAAGTATGTCTAATTCAAATTTACGTTAATGAACTGAAAGCTAAGGGTAGGTATAGTAATTTACTAAAGTTTATGACCATAACAATCTAGGTAGATAACTAGAGATAGAAAATGAATAAAGATAATAAAAATATCGAACAGAATGTAAATCATTGGGTGCAGGCGTAGGCAGCGTCCGCGACCTCTCAATGTGACCGAGGAGATTAACCTACAGCGAGAGAGGGCCCGACATCCGACCCTTTATTATCACGTTATTCGCCAACAACAACACTATTTCTATTAGGTGTCAATTCCTGGTTTTAAAAGTACCTATTGTATCTATAGGTATTTTTTCATAGTTAAAATTAAAAATAATGCGTAACAATAGGTACGACCTAAAAAAAAAAAAAAAATGTAACATAAGAAACATGTAATACCTAGTCGGTTCCTAAGTTCTGTCACAAGGGTTTTGAGTCATAAATATAATACAAAGCTTTTATTAAAAAAATGTAGAACTGATTAGAAAACTCATTTCAAACAGATTAAAATATAATATGATTAACTTACAATTACAATCAAGATCACGTATTATAGATCCTTGTAAGTAAACTTGAAGATTGTTGTCAGACCCAAACACGCCGATGATTTATGAAAATTGTACTCCACAAAAGTTGGTTAAGGTCATTGTTATAGTTGTCCAGCGTTACAAATTGATATTTTTATTAAAGTAGAAGATTAAGGCATATTTCAAAACCAATATTTAGTTGACTTACAAGTCTGTGCTTCAGCTATTTTTCTCTTGAACCTCAACGTATTTTTCAGTTTTGAGCTTTTGCTCAAAACTTACGATGTACGATGACTTTGATGCCATACATCATGGTAGTCTTCCAAAATTGTGTTTTCTTGTCAGTCAAGACTCATGTTAATTACATATTAAAATGAAGGTAAAAGATCAAGCTAATGCAGTATGCAAAACTGAAGCCTTTTAAAATGGAAAAATAATTAGGATCAAAATCAACTCGAACAGGGCGCGTGTTTTTGACGTGGTTTTTTATTGCGCTTTTTCGAATGTTACAGGGAATTGTGTAAAACTGCCACAACTATTTGCCTTAAATAATATCGTTAATTAATCAGCGTTAAATTGTTTTTTTAACCATATATTGAAATTGTAAGCAACCTCTAACAGTTCCTATTTTACCAGTCCAAACCCTAGTGATAGAACTTATGAACCGACTAAGTATAAAGCCTGACCAGATTTATATGATTATTGTCAAGAGGGCCCTATTATTCTCATTTATATGGCAACAGTTCAGTATAGCCATAGAGCGTATTATTTCTCTATGGTATAGTGACATCTTGATTTGTTTACCTGTCAGCTCTGATGTTAATTTGAAAATGTTTCACAGAGAAATAATTTCCCGTATTATTTACAGCTGTTTATTACATACACTATTTACAATGTTTCGCTCTTGACTATGAATCATTTCGGGATATTTTTGTCTTTTATTATTTGACTAGCTTTTGCCCGCGGCTTCGCTCGCGTTAAATTCGGGGTAACACGGTTCCCCTTTGCCCTCCGTAATGCTCCATACAAACTTCCACCCCCCCATTTTAGGGAAGTGGGGGGTTAGAAAGAGACAAAAAGTGGCCTATGTCACTCTCCATCCCTTCAACTATCTCCACTTAAAAAATCACGTCAATTCGTCGCCCCGTTTTGCCGTGAAAGACAGACAAACAAACAAACAAACAAACAAACAAACACACACACTTTCCCAATTATAATATTAGTATAGATATTCAACACTTTACTATAATACAAATAAACCGCGACAATGACACTGACAGCCTATCACATGCACTCACACATGCATCATTCTGTCAGTAAAATTATTGCCAGTGTAAGAAATTAGTTCCAATTAAATTCCGCAACATGGCGCATGATCATATATTTCTGGTCAGACTTTACATATTATATGTTATAGCGGATGTTATACGGATTCAATAATATAGCGAGCTCGTTTTGACGTTAGATATCAGTGCTTAACATTTCATATACCTACAGTAAATAAGGCATGTTCACGAAAAAAAGTAGCCACAGATAAATGTTAATACATAGTATATTTTTCACAGTATTACAATCAAACAAACTTTGTTCTATATGTAAGTATTTGTAACATAAATCATAATATAAAAAAAACTAAGAGTGGGCGAACTCCTTAACATATGATGAACTTCTGCCATCATCGTCCAAATTGCAGTGTCAGTGAACCACCTAGCGATACACCACCTCTCAATATGGTCTAAGAGCTGGCCACGTCAGATGTGACACAATAATGAGAGCAATGAAACCTGTCTAGTTAGACTGCTTTACCATCCTTATTGCTAGATCCGGGCATCTGGCAGCTTTTAATGGGTGGATGTCTGAGTGACAGACCAAGAAAGTTTTTAAGCTGGAAAAAGGTAATACCAAAATAGGTAAAAAATGCCAAAGTTGTGTATTTTATAGAGGACAGGGCCTATATTTTAACATTAGATAAGAAACCACTGTCTATTTTTGCGGAAACAAAAACAGTAGGCGACTAACTAAAAAATGCATTTTACATCATTTGGCACTACTTTCCCCGAACAGAACCTTCTGGATATGATGTAACCTAATTAATTACATAATTTTTCATAATATTTCATTAAACCCAGAACTCTAGGATTTGCTTTTTTCGAGTTATTTGCATTATTTGACCTCCACCACTTTACAGCTGCCAGATGTCCGGATCTAGAAATAAGCATAGTATAGCAAACTAACTACATGGGTTTCGTTGCTCTCATTATTGTGTCATATCTCATGTGGCCAGCTCTCCGTCTAATAGGACGAAGTTATAGGCAATTTTTTTGGTTCATATTTTTCGGTAAATAAGATATCAAGAACATTTAAAGTGGCTTTAGCATAATGATCAAAAGCTAAGTCTGGCTAAAATATGGAAGGCCGAACATGTTTCCAGTACAACGGGCAAAATTCGCTTTTTCAGGTACTATTGTTGGTAGATATCTCAGTTTATCGTACCGGTAGTGTAAAAGCTCGAGCTTTTTAACCCACATAAACAAATGGCTTGCCAAACCAGAATAATTTGGGCGAATTTATCAAAAGCCACCGATGTTCATCTGGAATATGTTTGCCAGCCTTTCGAAACGTTTTTATCACATTACGCACATATGTACCTTTTGCGAGTTGTCGAGAGAAATCCCGTTCTATGAGGAATTAAACTATAATAAATATTTTCATTTATCCCTGGCGTGTTGATTGTATCAAGTGAATGACTTCATGTGTATGTTTCTTGAACTTAACTAATTGACTAACTATATCTATGTTCAAATTACGCGTGTTGCTATAACAAGATTTTCCTATACAATTAATAAGGCCCAAATTTAAGTGGCTACTTTTTTGCGTGAATAAGCTTTATAAATAGTTATTTATGCTACAAATGTAGAAAACAAGTAATTTCCGAACGAGTGGCGGGTGATGTAAACACGACCGAAGTGACGGTAGTTCTAGCAGTGACAACGGACGAAAAAAGCGAACTCGAAAGAGGATAGATCGCTACGGTGTGTGGGTAGAATACAACTAAAACTCGCCGAAACGTCAGTTACTCCGTGATAATAGCGCATGCAACTATGCTGAAATATCGGGTGCTCGAAAACTCTAATATGCATGGTAAATACCCCGTTACAAATAATAGTTATAATGTAAATGACCATGTGAGCTTGAAATCGTATATCACACTACTATATAGATTATAAACTTATATAGATGTCATGTACAAACAAAGGAAAAAGTGATATAGGCATCCGGTGCCCAGAGCTGGAATCGAACCAGCGGCTTCTGCATTCGCGACAGCTAACTAAACTACTTAATTAATATTGAAGTGCCTTGTATAAAATCTGCAATTATTTAGAAGGGGGTTATAAGATCGTAAAAATAAAAAGTCCCGTTGCGTCGTACCTATTCGACGCACGTTGTTATTGATTATGCCCTTTACCCGTTTACACTCGTCATGTGCTTACGACATGCTCAATAGAGAAATTGAAGAACTCAAAATAAATGAAATATAGTACCTTGATCACATAGTTTATTTAGAAACAGACACTCAATCTTGTAATGTTTACAGCAACTTGTTTTCAAGCAGACTCCTGCTAGAAGTACACTCGAGTTTAATTGCCGTAAACAATTTACAGTCAAGAGCTTTTACATTCGTATTGTTAGCACATGCAGTCAAGTGTAAAAACAAGGGCACATAAAAACATGTTAGAATAAGGTCGTCATTTCATTTTTGGAGGGTCTACGCAACTGTAGGACTTGTTACTAAGAGACTTAAGCGTGAGGTGGTCCAAAAGGAGGTTGGCAATAAGGTAAATGACCTAATTATAATAAAATAAAGAATATACGAAAATAATTAAAATAAAAGTACAAATGACCCCTTCGAAACCGCGTCGACACGCAACAAGATAGAAGACTTCAATGACAGTAAAACACTTTAATTCGTAATGATATTTTAAACGTTGATTTAAAATACAAAATTGTACATTACTAACTGTGTTTAAATTGTTATCAAAAATACATTAGGATACAGTAAAATATTTCATTCTTAGCATCCAAGTTTAATTAGACGTAAGATTTTATTTTTATATAATTTTCAGTTGTGCTCTTTTGGAAAGGCTTCCACGGAAGACCAGCGTTACCCTGCTGAGCGGAAATATTTTCAGTGACGCTTTATTTAAAATATTTTATTCTTGTTCTTATTGTCAAATATTGACGCTTTTTCATGCGAACTCGTAAATTGCGAGAACACGATTCTTATGATAAATATTTTTATGTATTCCTGCCATATAATCAAAAGGTATTTTTTGTCTATTATCCAAGATGAATATTTTTTAACCCGGTGGATTGTGCCGGCGGCGTAACAGCAACGCCGGCACAATCCACCAGGAGATTGAAGTTACTCAATTATATAGAGGCAGCAGATTGTAACGCATTCATCGAACTCAATCATTATCAACTTGCCTATTTTGAAAATGAATTAAGCTTTTCAATCTCGTACCTTACTGGGTGGCCTACCCAGCAAGCTCTGCATTATATCACGATTGTATAAAATACTATTTAGATGAAATAATTTCAGTAATAATAGCTACGAAAGTCTAAAAAGTTGAGTCCTCCCCTACTAACTTTTGGACCGTAAAATATGAAAAAATTATATAATACTTTCCACGAAAATTTTTGGACCGTAAGTCCAAAAAATATGAAAAAATTATGTAATACTTTCCACGAAAATTGTTTTTTAACATTATCGGTATAGCCATTTTTGAATTCTGTGACTCTAGTGAAAATGGGTACCTATAAGTCAAAGGAATGCACAGTGGAGAAGACTATTTTATTAACGCGCATAGTCAACTACTTACCTCGCTAAGGAGCAAGATGTTGCGCGCAGAATACCGATTAATTGAAAGACAAATACACTTATACCTATTCCTAAGCAGGACAAAGAAGAAGTGATGCTCATTAAATCGATTGTACTAAACAATAAACAAAGGTGTTATATATATATATATGATAGGAATCATTATACAAAACAAAATTTTAAACAGCTGCGAGGTCCGGGTTAAAAAATACTTTACTCACTCGGACATATACATGAGTAATTACTTTAGGAAAGCAAGAGGACACAAACAACGCCGAAATTTACTTCTTGTTTTAATTATCGTATCAACAATAGCGGAATATTATAGGCTTCGTTTTGGCAGAAATAATTGGAGATGGAAATATGGAAACAACGTAAGTAGGTACTTAAGATCGTTGCCCACTAAACTATCTATTCTGTCCAGATCATGTCCGTTCTAAAACCGTACCAAGCACGGAGAAAAACTTCGCAAGCTGGGCTTTGCTCTCTTCAACTACAACTTATCAACAGCGATTTAAACCCGTATGCAACGCGAAAGAGGGGTGATCCAAAAGTAAAGATATTTACTATGATTTAGCGAAGTTAATAGTATCTTTTTTTTCTATTTGATATTTTTTTAATTCGTTTATGTCCATACATTATTGAATACAATGCTGTCATCTAGCTTCTTTAAATAATTAAAAACTTTTGTAGGTCACAATTTTCCTTGTTTTTACAATTTCAATTTGACAAAGACTTAGCCTTGATTACACAATAGGCAAATAGAAGTTCAAGCGTCAGGTACTGAGCAGCAGACTTGGTAATCTGCGAGATAACCGAGGAAAATAGCCATCAAAACTTCCTTTTCAACCGACTTCAAGATTTCCAATGAGGAGGTTCTCAATTCTTCGGGATTTTTGTTTTTTCTCTTTTTTATGTATGTTCACCGATTATTCGAAGACGGCTGGACCGAAATGGAAAATTATGGAGAAATCGAGGGAACTCTTCAACTTTAATAGGCACACCTCATCATCAAACACTTAAGAGCCATGCTCTTGTCGGTGCAACTCAAAGTGGGCTCTCCATTTGCTTCGGTCCCAGGCCTCCTCTTTGATCTCTTGGTACGACCTGACCTTAACATTAGGCACACCTACGAGTATAGTAATTGGAGTATTTTTTACAGCACATCGAGCATTTTCTTTTGGAAAGGTGGAGGCTAATTGAAGTCGGTTTATTTTGTTTAAAATTATTTTACGCCTTTTATGTTTGCTATAGGATAATGTTATATAGATCTACTTTGATTTAAATATTTATGCTTATTGTAAAAAAAATACTGGTTTAAACAAAAACGTCTTTAAAGACTAGCAATTTGAACTTAAGTAGGGTACTTGTGCCTTAAATTCGATTTTATGAATGTATTTTTTCCCAAGCAATCGCCATCATAATAAACGTAAATTTTAAATCTAAGTAATTTTGTTTACTACAGTAGTAATATTTTTAACAACATCGTTCCTAATCGTCAGAAAAATACGAGTGAATTTGACTAAAATTTCGAAATATTTATCTTACACTTTCTCTCTCTTACTGTCTTTGTTTATCAATTACATAAAAACCACTTAAACCCTTTAGTGGGTAACGGCAAGATATTTGCCGTCATACTACTCTAACATTTTTTATCTCAATAAACGCGTTGTTAATTAATATAAATATACATTTTTCGCATTGGATAATATACTCGTACCAATCTACGAAAAAAAAGAAAGCTGATAAAAGTTATTCCATCTCTTGTAAAATGTTAATTCTTTGGCAAGATCTTAGATATTTTGATATTGCCTACATTTGAACAAAAATATCTACGAATAAATTGGTTACGCTTGATATTGTTGATAATCATAATTCTCATATTTCAAACGTCAAATTAATGCTTTTAAATATCAAAATAACTTATTTAAAATAAAAAAATCCCTACAAAATTTCAGTCGTACTAAGAAAATTGGTACTTTTTTATGACATTCATTGACCGACAATGGCAAACATATTGCCGTCTTGTAACTTGGAAATGACAACAGATGGAAAAAAAATATCTCGCTTAAAATTAATTTAAAAAAATAACCAAGATCTTACGTGCCCGCAAATATTTAAATTATTGCTTTAAAAAAATATCAGTTAAAGGGTTAATCAATTATTGCATTTGTAAAATTTGTATTTATTTTTATACAGCCTTCTGAAATCGGTTACAAAATGATTAACGTCAGTAGGTATTTTAAAAGTAAAATTCATTCATAGCTTGATTTTAAACAAATTTATAACTTATAACACTCTTGGTTCGGATGAGGTAATGGCATAATTTAAAAAAGCTATAACTCCCATGGGAGTAAAACGTAATTTATCTGCCGCTTCACTTGTGTAAAATAGCACGCTCTATGAGCAAGTGTGATGAAAAAGAGGTAGTTGTACTCTTACTCGTTGAGACAATCCTCACGATATCGTAACTTGTTTTACAGAGTAAATCTATCCGCATTTGGGATGCATCGATGACACCACAATAATGTATATTACCTCTGTGCGTGAAAAAGATTCTACAGATAAAATCCTAACAACTTCGTTTGGTACCTGTGTTGATACAAACGAACATTAAAAGCTAGTAAAAAACGTTGTTCCATAACTTGATTCAATGAGAACTTAGAATGCTTAAATAATATTCCCAATGTACGGTCACCTGCAATCGTCTCTTCCTAAACGAAGGCCGCAAAATATCGGACACAATCTTATTTGTAGGGCCATAAGAGCGTGTTCGTCGAGGAAGATACTATTGCAGGTGATTGTACGATGTGTATCAGCGGACAAACTGGGCATCTTATTATATGCCAGATTAGCGCAAACCTGAGCCCAATTTATAAGATTAGACGCGAATTCTTCAATATGATCCACCCATATTTTTTCACCGTACCTTTATGGGACATGACATGTGATGATGTGATCAGTATTTTACTTATGCACAACAATTATTCATGATTACGAGTTGATAAGATAAGTTGTTCAATCCAGATCTGATTTTGTAGCTTTATCACTTATCGGTAACGCGCCTTGTTATCGATAAAATCCAATCGTTTTGGCACGCATGCATGATCACATTAATAGAATTTACTAGTAACAAGCTAATACCTGGGCCAATAGGTAGGTATGTTGCCACACTGGTTTTCCTAAGATATATAATCGTTTATTTTCTTCAACCCTCTCGATGATTGGGAAATTTCGCATTTTGCAGTTGTTTAACAGTTTTGTCGCATCGCTGCAATGCAATCCGTGTTGTTCGTGGTGTCGGCCTTACTCGTTTTTTTATTGGACAGTATATATTAATAGTATATATGTATTAGTGCAACTGTGCAATGCTAACATGACTTGTTATGACTAAATCTATTCTTGTTATGATATATAGTACATAACCTTCTAGGTAAAATATTGCACCTAGGTTTTAGGAGTATCCTCTTTAAAAATAGTTTTGTATTGATTGACCAAACAAATGGAACCTGTGTTAGGATTTAACAATATATCTATTTTAGGCGTAACGTCGAGGTCAATTCATTGATTGCTATGGACAGAAATGGGTACGGTGGTCACGTTGAATTTTTTGGTGTCAATCCACAAAAACTAACAATATTCAGGTAGGTATGTAATGTGTGCAACTGTGCAAAGCTCCTTTATTCCAAAATAGGACAAATACCTACAATAAGTAGGAACCTAACAATACAAGTTAATTGTACCAGCCAGATGTTGGGCCAGTTAAGCTTTACGGAATTTGGTTTGGTATAATATACTTCAAACTTTTTCGTTTCGTTTGATGACTTTAATAAAACTTTCTATCCGATCCCAACCCACTCGTATTTTATATAACATTGATAATAACCATTTCACTCTTGTACAACTGTTTGTGTTTGTGCTTTTTCGGAGACAGTAAGTTTTTAACAAACGCGGGTACTTTTAGGGTCAAACTAGCAATGTAAGTATCCATTTGTGAGCATTTAATACAGTAAACTGGGATAACTTAAGAAATATCGGTAATTTTTAAGAATATTTTTTTCGGTCTACTTAGTTTCTGTAAGATTAAAATAAAACTTCATATTTATATTAATCGTGATTTTCGTAACAGCGTCTATAACTTCATTTGGTATTTATAAAATCGGGCATAATTTGAAAAACATAAATAGCAATTACAACCTTTTTAACTTTTAGTAGAAAATCGCTGAGGCATCCCATTCATTTCGATAATTACATAAAATATTCTTTCACTATTTCATGATGAGTAAATAAAGTAAATTGAACGAAAACATCCCTCGCATGCAAATGATACTTGTGTTCTATGTATATTAGATAGCTACTTTAGATTCAGTTATGATTATGTACCGCAATTTCTGCGAAGTGTTTAGGTACTTACTCCTCTAAAAGAAATGATCAATACTTGAAATTGTGTTAATTAAATAATATAATACAAGATAACATTGGCACACGGATACCGGGATCGCAATACACGGTGTTCTTACGAGTTGTGGACAAGTTTCGACCTCCTTTCCCCGCTGCACTGGCGCAACCAACAAACAATAACTAGACGAAGATGTTGGCACACGAAAACTTAGAACATGCGCGCAACTTTCACTGCGAAACGGTGCGCTTGCGCATATGTTGCGAGTGAGGCGCGCGGCGCTGCGAGTGCTACTGAGCCGCCAGCAGCCGCAGCAGCGGGAGTGGGGCAACCAATCTAGCTGTCAGCGTGACGCAAACCAGACTTACTGAAAATCAACCCTTTTCTTCGCTATACGGGTATCGGTTAACGTTATATATGTACTATTTAGGTACATTTAAGTACCTATATATCATATACCAAGTGTTGGCCGTAGGCAACCCTTCCTCATCGAGTAGCAGTACTCGGCTAAATGTTATGTATTTTAGTACCTGGTAGCCTGAGCCAAGGTTGGAGCATTTTGTACAGTTAGAAAAATATTTACCTATTTTTTGTCAAAAAGTACCTCATTGACTAGCAAGCGAGCACGTGGCTCATTCGATAGCGCCCATCGAGAAGTGCCAATAAAATTGTGGTAGCAACACGCAAACCTGAGATTTTAGGTTTTTTTTCAGCCAATTTCAAGATTTCGAAGGAGGAGGTTCTCAATTCGTCGGGATACCGATTATTCGAAGGCGGCTGAACCGATTGGAAAAATTTTTTTTGGCTTGAACTTCACAGTTGGTTCCATTCTCATCCGGTCAGGATCTGATGATGGAATCCTGGAGAAATTGAGGGAACTCTTCAAATATTGTAGGCACACCTATAGTGACTGAGATATTTGAAAGTAAAATTTGGAAAGGTGGAGGCTAAGTGAAGTCGGTTCTTTTTTGTTAAAAAAATATTAATTAAATATGTATATCTTATTTCACTAGAAAAAGCACTGATTAAAACAAAAATAAATATTTAGGGTAAAATCGGGGTCGTGTAGCAAGCGAACAAGGCATGATACAGAATGGAAAGATGAACCTAATGATGTTAATCATATTTTTTTTGTCACCAATATTGATACTGTTTGAAATTATTTTTCAGATGATAAGTGGAAAAATAAATTTTAGCGTACAATTTGGTGACGTCTTGTCGTTTACCACACAGCGTATGTCAAAACTATGATTTACTTAATAGTTAAAAAAAAGTTAAACTTAAAAAATAAAAATACCTAACTAAATTAATCTGGGGGCACGGGAGTGCCCCCGCCAAGTCGAGCAAAAAAAGCAGCACGGCCGTACCATTCTCTTCTCGAAGCAGTTCAGGCCATTTTCGACCCCCTATAACTTCGTTATGGCTTAAACTGGAAGCCTGTATTATATATTGATGGCATTCTGTTTTGATCAAATATGATAATGGATGAATAATTGTGATACAGAGTCAGTGTTCAACGTGGTTCAGAGTCACGACCCAGATTTGACTCTGTATATATCGAAGTATATATATACGTTTTTTTGGGTTAGTTAGTGTATATTTTACATTTAAATACTTAGTGTTATAGATATTTTGTTCTTTATTAGTTTTATTACAATGGGTACCTACGTAACTGCTGGTACAGTCAATACAGTACAGGAAATGTTGAGCCACTTGCCATTGCTTGTAGTTTAGCCGTGTTACCGATGACCAATATTACCGACTAGCTGTCATCTGTCAGCCAACATCAGTAATTCATTACACGGCCAAATTACGAACAATAGCAAGTGGTTCTTAAATTTAAACTTTCGTGAGACATACTATCACTATAAAATATAACGGTTACACTCACGTCACTTTAGACAAAACTCAAAGTGACGTGAGTGTAACCGTTATATTTTATAGTAATAGCAAGTGGCTCAACAATCCCGTGTGGTGACTGTACTAAGGTTTTTTATATATCCACATTCTACATAAACAGTCAACGCCAAAAATATGTATACATTTTTGAACCTTATTACAAAGGAGAAAAGTGCAAATATGTAAACATATTTTTGGCGTTAATATTTTTAATCATAAATTTATATAAAAATGACTCGGACTACATAAATTTTAAACTCAGATCACTGAATCTGCGGTGAAATTAATGAAATTTATTTCGATACTAAATAATAATAATTTATTACGATTTGTTTACATCATTGTATATTATAATATAACTAAGTGATAAAAGTTTAAAATAGGCTAGCTAAAACTGATCTGGCGATGGTTTTCAAAAAATCAATTTTAGGTCCAACAAATTTTTTTATTATTGGTTGCGGCAGTACTTGCAATCGTTCAGGTATTATTATAGTTGGCATTTATAAGGCTTTTATATCAAATAATTATTTCCAATGGCCGCCATTTTCAAATTCGATTTTTTTTTGTACTTGAGCGATCCACTCTAATGTACATTTGTGAATTTCAAGCAAACCGTTTTAAAACTTTAATTTTGAGTGTTTAAAAAATCGTCATACGTATGTATAAATGTGTTGATGTATGCAACTCTGGTAACTTAAGCATAGCTATATGTAGCAACTAAAAATATAAAAAATTAAAGCTATTGGATATGAGGCTTTCAATGAGCTTTAGCAATCTCAATGTTAGTATTGACCTTGAGAACCATGAGTGAAAACCGTAAACACAATCCCATCAAAAACATTACATGTACAAAAATGACAGCCTCGCATCCTAGTCCTCCTACTGCAAAAAGTATTGAGGTTAATACCAAGCCGGTGTGCCGGAGTTTACTAACAACATGTCATTGTGATCCTTTAAATATTAGATGTCTATATTTTCATTGTAAATAGAATGACCTGGCCATGGTGGCCATCGCACGGCTAAACATACGTATAGCACAAGCCGGCCTATCAATATGTACATAGGGCAGATGCCCCGGTTTTGGCCACTTTAAGGAAAATTTGTCCATTCAGACGTCCGTCATTTTGTGTCAATAAGGAATTATGCCATTCTTTATGTACGGAATCATTGAAAATATATTACTTTATTTATATGAATCTCTGCTGTTAACATTCTGACATTAGATTTTGTTTTTTCTATAAATGAAATGTCAAAACGGGGCCCAGAAGCCTGTTTTGGCCACATTTTTCCATGGCTTCTGACAACTGATATATAACAGATAACAATGCCATCTGTGCTGCCATAATTTACTTTTATATTAACTACAAACCATATACCAGTAAATTTGTCTATATCTTAATAAATTTGACCACAACCGGGGCATCTGCCCTATTATATTAATATTATTACATGATTCGTTTGTCCTGTGCGATTGCCAAGTTTTGTACATGTAATGTTTTTGATGGGATCTCATTCCTTTTTGTAAGTACCTAACCTATACTATCTAATTATGTAGTGTAAAAAAAGCTAAAGTTTTAGCAACAGAAAAAATACATGTTATCGCATATATTTATATGGGATTAGGACTCTATAGCCATCAACGGAGTAAACCCATAAGCGCCGCAACAAACATCTACACCAGATGTTGTGACCAATGATGGATGTGCGGTTTGTAAAACTAGACAACCCGACTGATACTGTGGTATGTTTTAATTTTAAGTGGCTTTATAGCCTAAAACCTAGAACTGTTCAAAATTTGAGGCTTGTGGGACTCCTAAAAGTACCTTAGATATACCATGATCGTAAATCTGTGAGTCAGTGACAAAATCAAGGAACTTTGATTTACAATATTTCGAAAAGTATATGTTGAAATTCAATGATATTGGGAGTATATATTTCTTGTTATGGCCTCCTGTTCACAGAAATTTCAGATTTCTAGCTTTATCGACAACATAATTAGAGAGGGGTCGAAAATTACTTCGGGAAAAGGATGGTACAGCCGTGCCTTTGTTGCTTGTTTTGCTCGACTTGGCGGGGGCACTGCCTTGCCGCCAAATCAATTATACACACTCTTCGTAGTTCGTACAGTAGATTGTAAGTGTACTAGTACATTATCGACCGCTCTATAACTCAATAATGCACATTCTGTATTCTGCATCTACAACACCAGTTCTCGTATTGATTTCTCGTGTTTCATGGCTAAACAGTCAAACAGAACGCATAACTCGACTAAACAATATTCAGGTCATAATATTACCCAAATGTATGAAGTGAAGATAATGAAACGTCAACCAAGGTCCTAGTATTTTGTGTTATCAGATGAAAGAGTAGGTAACACTATTATTCTTGATAAAATATGATTGCGGTCAGAATAATACGTAGTTATCGACAACTAACATAAAGTGGGGCGAACGTCGTGGCTCAAAGTAAGCCCGTGCCGTGATGGACATAATAAATACCTATTGTCCACTTACTCGGATTACAGAATATGACAAAAGTAAAGATACATGATTAAACTAATTAAAACTTAACTAATACTTTATAACAATTATAACTTATTAAGTTTTGTATTGATTTATTTAATAAGCAGTTAGGGGTGTCTGCTTATTAAATAAATCCAATAACGTGCGTGCGTCAAATGCTCTGACTAAATATTACGCTCCCGTCAGTACCTGTGTTATAAAAGTTATAAAACTACACCACGTTCCTATTCCTAGAAAGATATAATCTATCTATCATATAGCCTAATGAAAAATGCCTGAATACAAATAGCAAGTGAGACAAACATAGTGCCGACGAGGTCACTGCAAAATATTAACCACGCATTTTAATGTAGCTATAAAAGTGCAACATTTTCCTAGAGTATAATTATACTAGCTTTTGCCCGCGGCTTCGCTTGCATTAAATTCGGGTTAACACGGTTCCCCTTTCCTGATTTAAAACACTGAAGAGAACTCGGAACAGAATGAACCACACACAAATAGTCCGCATACCAATTTTTAGCTTTCTACCTTGAAAATTGCGAAATGCTCCATACAAACTTCCACCCCCCATTTTAGGGAAGTGGGGGGTTAGAAAGATACAAAAAGTTGCCTATGTCACTCTCCATCCCTTCAACTATTTCCACTTAAAAAATCACGTCAATTCGTCGCCCCGTTTTGCCGTGAAAGACGGACAAACAAACAAACAAACAAACACATACACTTTCCCATTTATAATATTAGTATGGATTAATTATTGACTACAATACTGAAACCGATGCCCCCCCTTCACCCCCTTATGATCAAGCGTAGTAAATTGACGACACCCCACCCTCCCCTGAACGGCTCACGTAATAGGGAGTATAGGTACGTTCCTTTATGCAAATTGTTCCTTGTTATTTTGATATATGCCAAAAAGGATATCTATACTAGGCCCCATAGTGGCTACATGGATTTTAAAAAGCATTTTGCACTGTTTTTTTTTTCAAATTGCTATTAATCTGAAACTAGGCGCATATTAGAAAAGTTTATAGGACATTATTAGCATCTACATATGTATGATACAAAATACACTGTTAAAATATTTCGGGTTCCTTGTTGGCATGACATCGTGTATAAGTATTATAATATAATATAAGTATCGGGCGCATAACAGCTTCCCTACCTCATACTATGAGTATGATGTTTTGTACTATGAATACTAAATGTGATGTTCCTACGTG
This sequence comes from Pammene aurita, assembly GCA_947086415.1. Lineage (NCBI taxonomy): Eukaryota > Metazoa > Arthropoda > Insecta > Lepidoptera > Tortricidae > Pammene > Pammene aurita. Next base: position 24,662,838 of record OX352289.1, read on the forward strand.
AATAATGAGTAACGATAACAATCAGACTAAACACAATCATCACATTCATAAAGAACCAAAAGCCTAAAAAGAAAGAGGTAATTTTGCTGTCGAAATATGAACATGAACAACTGAAAAGAGAATAACAGAAGAAAACATGACCCGGTCAATAGTCCGGGTAATGTTTTTGATAAATATATCAAACACAAGATTTTTTTTATATACTGAGAATAATCGGTTGTATCGCACCATCTATTTTCTTTTATTTTTCTATTATATGATTACTTATTATAGGATACATCCAAGTGGTTCACAAATTCAGGCTCTTTCTAATTCTGTCGTAATAATAAAATTAAATGGTATAAATAAATAAAAACTGAATCTCTATATTATTTTATACAATCGTGACATAATGAAGAGCTTTTCAGTCGAATACCGTGTTTAGGCCACGAAACTTGCTGAGTGGGCTAAGTAAGGTACAACTGGGGAACGTACCCATACTACGTGACCAATTTTTTTACAATTTTCACCCCCTCCCGCCCCTCGGTGACCAACCGTAGTATATGCCAAGATCCCCCCCCTGCCCCTCTGGTTGTCACGTAGTAATTCTTAATATTGTTTTTTTGCAAACAGAAAGTAAAAAATATCATAATTTGGCGCATATTTGTATTTATTAAAACGGCGGTTGCCACGTAACACCTCAATGTGCGTGCAAACCATAATTAAAAAGTGAAAAAAAAAATGCGCAAGATTTCCCTAGAGCATAATTATAATAATTATTGATTACGTGACGTAAACCTAACCCCCCCCCCTACCCCTTGTGACCAAGAGTAGTATTTTGACGACCCCCTCCCCCCCCCCCCTAAACGGGTCACGTAGTATGGGTACGTTCCCAAGATTCAAAAGCTTAATTATGTTACTATTGTATACAGTACTTTTTTCTACGAGTGCTCAAAATAGGCAAGCCAGTATTCTTAAAATCGACGAATGGCCTACAACCTGCTCCCTCTATACAATTTAGTAACTTCAATCTCCCGGTGGATTGTGCCGTTGTCCTCCTCCTCGACCGTGCTTTGTATGAAAATCTATTTCAGCATCGTCGACGATGCTAAATAATGCGACCATAAGGCGATTATCCATGTGTGACAACTGGATGCGGCGACGACGACCAGCTATCTCATTCGCACACCGTCGCCGCATGCGGAAACCGCAGCAGTGTGAAAATCGAAAAGTATGTGCAAAAGCTCCATCGAAAAGTATGTGCTAGTAGTTCGGTCTACAATATCTCAATTCAAAAATTATGAGGATATATAGTCGAACAGTCGAAAAAAAATTCTTTTTCACTTCCCATGGTCAAATACATATTTATATATACATATTTATAATTTACAAAACATTTTAAATTGACCAATCAGAACCCTACACTATATTAAATCCCCAATCACAACACATATCGTAGTTAATCGTAACACTAGAATGTTTTGGTGCGTATACTGTTTAAATAATTTAAGGCCTTAAAAAATAGTAGTTTATGTAACTGTTACGTAATAAGGGTCCTTAAAACATGAGTGTGGTTTTATGAAATGAGCCGCAGGCGAATTTCATAATAAGATCACACGAGTGTTTTAAGGCCTAATTACGTACAGTTGCATACACTGCTTTATCTACACTCATATTATTTATTCTAAATGCCTTATTTGGAAACCATAGAATGGCCGCCATTGCACCGCCACCATGGCCAATTCGATTGTGCCGGCGGTCGCGCGGGCGCGTGTCGGGCTGTCGGCGTCGACGTCGGGGGCGTGCAGGTGTACATTATGTTATCAAAGCTCATAGCACATCAATATTTGAGCATGAAAAGTTAAAATTACGTTACTGCTACGGATAAAAAGCTTATCATAGTAAAATCGGTCGTGGTAATGCTAGCCATTGCCTACCGTTTTCGAACACGTTTTAGAGAACTTACAATTGAGTGTAGATAAAGATTATATTTATATCAACCAATCAGAATAAAGCCAAAAGAAGGATCCAGCTAGGCTGGGCAGCATTTGGGAAACTACGCCGAGTCTTCTCGTCATCCATACCGCAATGCTTGAAAACGAAAGTTTTTAATCAGTGCGTCCTACCCGTAATGACCTACGGAGCTGAGACGTGGACACTCACGGTAGGGCTGGTCCACCAGTTCAAAGTCGCTCAGCGAGCTATGGAAAGAGCTATGCTCGGAGTTTCTCTGAAGGATAAGATTCGTAACGAATACATCCGACAGAGAACCAAAGTTATCGACATAGCTCAAAGAATTAGCAAGCTGAAGTGGCAGTGGGCCGGCCATATCTCGCGAAGAACCGACAACCGCTGGGGTAAACGTGTTCTTGAGTGGAGACCGCGACTCGGCAAACGTAGTGTAGGACGCCCTCTGGCAAGGTGGGATGACGATCTGCGAAAGACTGCAGGCAGATGCTGGATGCGGCAAGCTGAAGACAGGGCGCTATGGCGCTCATTGGGGGAGGCCTATGTCCAGCAGTGGACTAAAATAGGCTGATGATGATGATGATGATGATGATGAATCAGAATAAAGCAATATTAAAATCGACCCATCAGGAAACGCTATTTAAAGCGTATTTAATGCGCTAAGTGTATAAGATAAAAAGACCGTCAAGTTAAACCATAATTTCACCGTAGTTAAGTCATTGTGCGTAAATAATAAGTATATTTATCATATTTTTTTAATTCTCGCAATCCAAGTGAAAAATAGAATGTGTAACTCTGGTCTAAAAGCCATATTACCACTCGAACAATGTTCCTTCACTTCGTCCGGGAAAATAACCACCTCGTGGTAGTGTGCCTACTTTAGACCCTTGTCAAACAATCTACAATTGTTTTGTTTTAGGTTGTTAATATACTAATTATTCAATCCAAGAGTACGGTCAAATACTAGATGATACTCGTACTTTATAGTATGTTTCAATTCCGGCAGTACCTGAAGCGAAACTATTCATATACTAGTATAAAAAGCAGGAACTTAGCTTCTTTAAGTAAAGCTTGTCCCAGTGAAAAATGTCGTTAGTTTACGCAGCGTTGGTATATCAGGTTTCAATGAAAATGGCTGTAACTGGCTGGTTATATGTTAAATGCATCTCGGTTCTTTATTTAATATTAGAAAAAAATCTGTCACAGTCACATTTTCAAAGATCTCGTCTCCACAAGAAAAACTTCATGAGAAAATATTGTACAAATATGTCCAATATTAAGGCATTTTCACGAAAAAAGTGGCAATGGAGCTAAACACGTCTGTTAGAACTGTGCAAAGATCTCGTCTCCACAAGAAAAACTTCATGAGAAAATATTGTACAAATATGTCCAATATTAAGGCATTTTCACGAAAAAAGTGGCAATGGAGCTAAACACGTCTGTTAGAACTGTGCAAAGGGTCCTAAAACAATTCAGAGAGACTGGCGGTATTCGACGGCGTCCTGGAAGTGGTCGGAAGACCGCGTTTGTTAAGAAAAATATTGAGAAGAGTATCATAGCTGCTTTGCTGTAAAACCTACATCATCTGTAAGAGATTTAGCTAAAAAGTTTAAAACGTCTAAATCCACTGTGCAACGAGTAAAGAAAAATAATTCTATAAAGACTTTCAAACAAACTAAAGTGCCTAATAGAAATTTGAAACAAGAAACTGACGCTAAAACGAGATCCAGAAAACTGTATTCAAAATTAACGACAAAAAAATACTGTATTGTGATGGACGACGAAACATATTGCTAGCTTGATTTTAAATCACTGCCGGGACATCATTTTTATTCGGGGACCGACGACCGAACTATCAATGACGAGTACAATGTCATAAAAACGGATAAATTTGCGAAGAAGGTTCTTGTGTGGCAAGCGATCTGTTCTTGCGGCAAACGCAGCACTCCATACTTTGCTAAAGGAACTATGAAAGGCGATATATACCTTAAAGAGTGCATGGAAAAGCGATAATTGCCGTTTTTTAAGCGACACAAGAAGCCAGTTCTGTTTTGGCCTGATCTGGCCACGTGCCACTATTTTAAAAATGTGATATAATGGTACAAAGCCAATAATGTCGAATTTGTGGAAAAATACCAAAATCCGCCTAACTGTCCTGAATTACGACCTATAGAAAAATATTGGGCTCGTATGAAGCAGAAGCTGTTAAAACATAAAACTAACGCCACATCAGTTGAACACTTCAAGCTAAAATGGAATGCAGCTTCAAAACTAATCACAGACACTGATGTACAAAACCTGATGGCAGGTATCAAAAGAAAATTACGAAGTTTCTGGATGAATAAACAATAGAACAAAAACATAACAAAAATACGTTTTGTTTACTACATTTCTAATAAACTGTTGTCAAAAATTTGGTAACTTTTTATTGCTTACATTATTTCATACTAACTAATAAACGACATTTTTTTTTGGGACAAGCTTTACTTGGAGTTTTTTCTATTTTATCACATGGCATTATAGCATTTAAGTCCAGCTAATTAAAGTAAGATTAATTATTACTTATGGATGACTATGGGAATATTTATCAGGCAGCAATAAATCAGTCGCAATACAGCTAGAGAAAAATTAGGTACCTTACAATTACACTGAGCTGTGACTAACGGTAGGTCCGACCGGACAAAACGCGCGACGCGACCGAAGAAAGTATCCGCAACGGTACTCCGATTGCCACAAAACTTCGGTCTAATGGGGCCGACATGAACTCAACAACTCATTGTGTCAACGTTCCTGTGGCAATCTAATTTTACAACAACTGTTTCACAAATTCTACAAATTTAGTGACGGTAGCTGATTGATATACTTACCCATATTGGGTCCCAAGACTCCCAAGAGTCTTAACACAGTTCCAAGTAGGTACCTAGTCACTAATAGCTAATACTTTATTAGTGTAGCTTTGAGAAACGCACACTTGTAATCTAGTCAACCAGTAAAAAGTATTAGCTCATAGGTTAATATTATTAGTCTAATAAGCTTCGAGAAATAGGGCCCTGCGCGGAGCTTTGTGCGTTTGTGTGTGTAGCATTCACCTTTAAGCACATCACATTACGGGCCAATTCCTATATTGCCGCTGCAGCAGGTGTATGAGCAGCCGAGAAAGATTACTAAGATAAGTAGATTCTCAGTTTAATCTTCCTTACACAAAAAACGAAGATTCCACGAATTTTATTCAAGCTCACTTTCATTTTCCTGTAATATATTAGATAACTACATCCGGTATTTATCAATACATAACTTATCTTAGACGTCAATCATTTGTGCGTTTTCAACAAAAAGGTACAATATTGTCGGTATTCAGTTATTGATGCTAGCATATAGTCCAAAACAAGCTAATTCATACGAAAAAACCGGCCAAGAGCGTGTCGGGCCACGCTCAGTGTAGGGTCCCGTAGTTTTCCGTCCGTCACAGTAAGTGTCCCCACTTAAGAGTTTTTGAAAGCACGTCATTTCATTGTGATTTTGTAGAAATTACAGGTACAATAAACACCTGCTTACACGGTTAAATTACAAACTTAGTTCAGAAATTATTTTGTATTTTTTTTTCAAAAACTACTCAACCTATCTTGTTCAAAATAATTTTCCTAGAAAGTTTTTATAAAGTTCTACTTTTGAGATTTTTTTCATATTTTTAAAACTTATGGTTCAAAAGTTAGAGGGGGGACGACACATGTTTTTTACTTCTGGAGCGATTATTTTCGAAAATATTTACATTATCAAAAAATAATTTTACTAAACCCCTATTCATTTTTAAATACCTATTCAACAATATATCACACGTTAGGGTTGAAATGAAAAAAAAAAATCACTCCCCAGTTCACGTATAGGGGAGGTACCCTAATAAAACATTTTTTTCCACTTTTTATTTTACCACTTTGTCGGCGTGATTGATATACATATTAGTACCAAATTTCAGCTTTCTAGTGCTAACGGTCAGTGAGATTATCCGCGGACGGACGGACAGACATGGCGAAACTATAAGGGTTCCTAGTTGACTACGGAACCCTAAATAGGACCGGATCCGCAAGTTATTTTTTTTTTAATGATTCTTTGAGGTTTTAACATGGAAATATACACTTTTGAAATATTAGTGTTTTAAGTTTGAAAGTCTAAAAGACCTAGTTCTAGTGTTATGGAGATAGCAGCTTTAAAATGTGCAGCATACAGTAAATTATGGAGACACCACATGAGATCTCTAACATTTTACAGCGAGAGGTACGACAAAAGTAAAACATTATTAATTACTGAAAATTGACAGGTTCTCTCCAATCTCTCCTAGTTGTTGTTGTATTCGTACTTATTAGATCTATGAATATGTTTTTTTCATTTTCATACATATTTTTTAAGCAAGAGTAAGTTTACCTAGAACGATTTTAGGAAAATTTGCCGATGTTTAGGTGGTATGTATAGGAATCTATTACAGTATTTCATAAAATTTTAAATGTAGATATAAACTTGGCTTCATGCTTTAATCAAATAATATAAAACATATTGGAGGGCATAACAAATAATAACAATAAATCAAGCGACAAGATTGCACGAATCAACGTCCTCACTAAACAAGCTCTGCAAGAATTGAGTTTTCGGGTATTAAATAATAAAAAACCGGCCAAGAGCGTGTCGGGCCACGCTCACTGTAGGGTTCCGTAGTTTTCCGTCCGTCACAGTAAGTGTCCCCACTTAAGAGTTAATAACACCGCCATGTAGGATATGATATGAGAGTTCCACGTACAGCGACATCTATCGGCAAATTATGTAAACTATTGCGCGCGAGCATAAAGTATGGAAGATGATTTTTATGGGATAATTCTTTATTGCATGAACCGATTTTCACCGTTTTTACTTTATTTGAAAGCACGTCATTTCATTGTTATTTTGTAGAAATTACAGGTACAATAAACACCTGCTTATACGGTTAAATTACAAACTTAGTTCAGAAATTATTTTGTATTTTTTTTTCAAAAACTATTCATCCTATCAAGTTCAAAATAATTTTCCTAGAAAGTTTTTATAAAGTTCTACTTTTGAGATTTTTTTCATATTTTTAAAACTTATGGTTCAAAAGTTAGAGGGGGGGGGACGCATATTTTTTTACTTCTGGAGCGATTATTTCCGAAAATATTTACATTATCGAAAAATGATTTTAGGAAACCCCTATTCATTTTTAAATACCTATCCAATAATATATCACACGTTAGGGTTGAAATGAAAAAAAAAAATCACTCCCCACTTTACGTATAGGGGAGGTACCCTAATAAAAAAAAAATTCCACTTTTTATTTTACCACTTTGTCGGCGTGATTGATATACATGTTAGTACCAAATTTCAGCTTTCTAGTGCTAACGGTCACTGAGATTATCCGCGGACGGACGGACGGACGGACGGGCAGACATGGCGAAACTATAAGGGTTCCTAGTTGACTACGGAACCCTAAAAATGGGTACCAAAAGTATTTTTTGTAATAACAAGACTTCAAACTATCTTATCAAAAACAATTCATGTGCGTTATTTCATTATTAGCGATTTTAGTTTTAAAATCGTTACCGGACTCTTAATTTATGCATAAGAAATATAAGAAAAAATAATTAGTGCAAAGCATTTGTATGAAAAAAAGTAATTTGAAGTTTAGTACTTTTACCGTTTTCTTGGTATGAAAACTAATTTAGGGTACCTTATTGTCGGTTTTCGTAACTTTAGATAATAAACAATTTCACTTGTATTTTTAGGGTTCCGTAGTCAACTAGGAACCCTTATAGTTTCGCCATGTCTGCCCGTCCGTCCGTCCGCGGATAATCTCAGTGACCGTTAGCACTAGAAAGCTGAAATTTGGTACTAATATGTATATCTATCACGCCGACAAAGTGGTAAAATAAAAAGTGGAAAAAAATGTTTTATTAGGGTACCTCCCCTATACGTAAAGTGGGGAGTGATTTTTTTTTTTCATTTTAACCCTAACGTGTGATATATTGTTGGATAGGTATTTAAAAATGAATAGGGGTTTACTAAAATCATTTTTTGATAATGTAAATATTTTCGGAAATAATCGCTCCAGAAGTTAAAAAAAATGTGTCCCCCCCCCCCTCTAACTTTTGAACCATAAGTTTTAAAACTATGAAAAAAAATCTCAAAAGTAGAACTTTATAGAAACTTTCTAGGAAAATTATTTTGAACTTGATAGGTTGAATAGTTTTTGAAAAAAAAATTACAAAACAATTTCTGAACTAAGTTTGTAATTTAACCGTATACTCGTAAGCAGGTGACATTGTTATTTCTACAAAATCACAATGAAATGACATGCTTTCAAATAAAGTAAAAACGGTGAAAATCGGTTCACGAGAAAAATTTATAAAGAATTATCCCATTAAAATCATCTTCCATACTTTAAGCTCGCGCGCAATAGTTTACTTAATTTGCCGATAGATGTCGCTGTACGTGGAACGCTCATATCATATCCTACGTGGCGGTGTTATTTTAACTCTTAAGTGGGACGCTTACTGTGACGGACGGAAAACTACGGAACCCTACATGAGCGTGGCCCGACACGCTCTTGGCCGGTTTTTTACATACTACATATTATATACGAAAAATTCTAATACAAATAAGTAATGTAATAGTGTCTTCTGTTGTCGCGATGATAATTCATTATTCATTCTTACTATGTATATAGATAGAAGATGTAGTATGTATGTATAAATGTATAATTAGGGGGTTTAAAATTCAGGTGACAAATTTTCACGATTCAGTGTTATCAATCACAAAACAAGCTGTATTTGAGGATCAATAGAAAAGTAAAATAATGTAAACTAATGCATTTACCTTCATTGCTTCGCAATCACCCACGTTTATAGAACAACCATGGTTTTATTGTCAACTTATACACATAAACTTGTTATGTGTATTAATTTTTAGTAAAAATATCCATTTATGACTTAACTTCAGTGAAAACCAATTTGTTTAATAATATTTTCTCACGTATCAAATGCTTTTTTTGCCTAGAAATGCAGTCATATTTGTTTACCTTATTTTACTTTTTTTATTGACTCCGAATATACCTGATAATTGTAATTTTAGATATTACATAATTAATATCATTATATTCGTACCAAAAGTATTAATTTGCAATAACAAGACTCCATCTCCATCTTATCACTATGCAATTTATGCGCGTTATTTCATTATTAGCGATTTCCGTTTTTACATTTATGCTTTTATTCCATTGCTCTAGAACAGAACAGAACAGAACCAACCACGGCCGCAAGTATAAGATCTATTAAAAAACACATACTGCCAGTGTTTACAACGTCGTAACCATGCTGGAGAATTGAGTTGCGTAGTCAGCAGCGACGGTAAACTGTTGCTGAAAACCAGAAATATTCAAGGGCCATTTTATAAAATCAATTAATACGTGGGTCACTAGGAAAGTTTTGAGATACTCCTAATTTACAAAGAGAACGAAAATGGATTTTTATTTTTTATAAATATAATTTATTGGAAATTAAATCATAGACAATCAATTGATCGAGCACATATAAAAATAAATGGTTATTTTTTTATTCATTTTCGCGGGCCAATCCAAAACATTTCCGTGTGATGATTTTGTATGATTATAAGTTTGGGCTAAATGAAAGTGAGTGCAGAGAGCGATTAGTTTCAGCATTTGAGGACTGTGCACCATCGCGTGTAACAGTTTTCAGATGGTTTGCACAATTTAAACGAGGAGTCTTCTCCTTCAATAATGACGAAACAAGTGGTCGCCCTGCGACTTCAGTTACCGAAATAAACGTCTTAGACGTAAAAAAATATCAAAGAAGATACAATAGTGACTTATAAACAAATAGAAGCGGTCCTTAAGATCTCATCGCCAGACATCCATGACATTTTGCACAACCAGCTTGGAGTCAGGAAACTGTGTTCACGATGGGTGCCTCACGCATCGACTGCATAACAAAAGCAAGCTCGCGTGACGTGGTGCGAAGAAATGCTGAAAAAAATTAACTAGGGAGAGGGCCGGACCATTTATAACATCATTCCTGGAGACGAGAGTTGGATTTATTTCGTCTAAGCGGCAATCGACAGTTTGGGTGTTTCCAGCCAGACGATGAACCTCCAACGAAGGTTTTCACCTCCAACGAAGGTGAAACGAGGGCGAAGTGTTGGAAAAAATGGTGACCACTTTTTTTTCTGCAAGTGATCATGTGGCTACAATTTCTTTAGATGTCCAATAAACTATGAATGCTCAGTGGTACTCGTATACTGAAGTGTGTCCGCCTACTGTATTTAATAATTTAAAACAGAAACGACCTAAATCTTGTTTGAGGGGGCTATTTTTGCATCATGACAATGCGTCACCGCACAAGGCCATGCTCACCAAAGATTGTCAGAGATCGAAGAGTTGTGTCATCCTCCATATAGTCCTGACTTAGCTCCTTGCGATTTTTTTCTCTTTCCGAAATCAAACTTGGAGTTCGTGACACGCGTTTCAACAGCCCTAAGGATGCCCTAAGCCCTAAGGATATTCTTATGTGCAGGCCGTAGAAGACCTTCCTAAATAAGGATACTGCCGAGGATGCTACAAATCATGGTTTAGTAGGCGGATGAACCGGTGTATAGATGCTGAAGGAGAATATTTTGATTTGAATAACTTTAGTATTTTTTTTGTATCTCAAATCTTTGTAGTGATCTGGTATGTGCCGATTATTACATTGTAGGTGGATACAAAAACTGAACGAATACTGCCTAGCAGGTAATTATGTTGTATGGCGCAGTATCGTTTTACGGCTTAGATTAGGTAGTACTTTACTGGACGTGTTAGCAACTTAGCACCGTTGCCCACGTCTTAGCGGGTACTTAACAATGTCCGAGTAAAACGTGTACTTAGTAAATGTATTGCATTGCAACAGGACAATAAAGAGCGTGAAACTATTCTTGACTCCATATCGAACAATGGCAGTACAAACTGTACAAACACTTGCTGTTATCTTGACAAGTTTACTTTATAATATGTGTTCATGACTACAGGATGTAAGCTAAACAAACACAGCTTCTAAGAAAAATGTTAGCACATTATAAGCGCTACCACTTTCGGTAGTTTTATTACTATTTAGATATTGTAAAATTTACTTGTCGCATGTTGTGAAGATACTGAGTTCATAAATTGTTAAGTGGCCATTCCTACTTACTTAATGGAAGTCCTCCAAATTTCTTTGTTGTCGTCGTCTTCCACTATATCGATGAGATAATTAAACTCTTTATGAGACATTTTTAGAATTAGAAGGTCGATCTGAAATTGTATCACAATACTGAATAAATTTTAAGTGGGTGGCGTCAACGTCGACGTGATGGTGACTTTAATTTATAACATAATTTTTTTAACAGTGAAGTGTGTTAAGAGTATCGAGATTTAGAAATAAAACACTTGATCATACATTTGCACTTTGTACGTGTGTTAAATATTATCCGATAAATCCTAACATAACATAATGATCGCATAGGCACCCATAACATTCTAATTTAGTTCGTATTCAATTAACGACGTGCTTTAATCGACTGTGGAATGATCGACAACGGCGATACAAGTTATCACAGATATGTATAATTGCTAGCGATACCATCATGACGGAATTGAATGATATATGTAAGTACATTACATATTTATACATATAAGAGCGAGGCAGGATCACACACTCATTGTGATTTACGAGTCAAAAAAGTGTTGACGAAACACAAAATATAAAATCTTCTTCTTTATTTTTCAATAAAATATAAAAGTACATGGAAAACGAATGCGCGGCAGACAACAGGCGTTCTTATCACACATACTTGTTTATGTAGATACTTAAATACGAGTATATGTATGAATTACGAAAAATAGATTAGATTTACCGAATTTATCATACCTACGCGAAGGCCAATTTACATTCAAAACATCCTTTTTATTTTTTCCGCAAAATAGTTTCATGACACAACTGTTTAGTTTTTGTCGTGCCATTCACCTATTGTAGTATAATTTATTATTATTAAATATGCTGTAAATGGAAGTGCATAGGTCTATTACAAAAAACTAATAATGATAATCACGTTCGTATGTCCATACGTTTTAGAATTATTATTGATTGACAGAAAAGTACTTCAAAACATTAAAAATATAAATACAAATACAACAGTCAATTTAATTTCCGCGAATGACCACCAAATAACATATAACCACTACAGGATTTCGCGCTGAGTGAGAGACGGCCTGCGCAACGTCTTCTTGAGATAGGGATTTAGATATTTTAGACATGCTAATTGCAATTTCTAAGTGCGTTGTGCATAACCTGCCAATTTATGATGAATGCCATATTGTACAATTATTATACCAACATAGAATACAACACAGAAATACGAGGTCCGCACACTAATTTAGCTTTCGGCAGCCAATGCCAACACTAATAACTTTGGTCTTAGTCCTAGGCATGTTAGGATAAACTGGTTTATCCCAGGACAATCTACCTTGGGTTACTTATATTCTTTAGGATGAACGATTCTGGCCTAATTACTATTTTTCGCAAATTAAGGGTCAAGAGTTTATAACTCAATTTTAGGTTCACCGGTCGCTCTACCCTCGTTTCATCAGCTGGCTAACTTAGTTGATTACCTTTGAGGACACCGACACCAAATGGCCCAAATTGCCAAAACATATTTCTAGATCCTTCCTAACTTAGAAAAAACAATTTAGTTGCAATAAGTCGCTGGCACAGTCTATGTCACATTTTAAGGGTAGTTAAATTTAGACTGAGTTTATACTCAAACACTGATGTGTTTATTATAACAATGTTCAAATTTCATTTCGATAAAAGTGAAACATCGTGTAAGATGTGTGAACTTATAGGTATGTTTTAAAATGATAGCACTAACAGTGCCTTGAACATTTAATTAGACCAATTTAATCAATTCGGCCAAACTTCCGTACTAACCAGATTGTCTTGGGCTCAACTAACAGTTATACCATGTCACCCATGGGAAAAACTGACTCGGCGTAGGACGAAGTAGTGTGGTCTGAAAATGAAATTACCCTGTTACATGACAACGCGCCCGCAAGCAAAAAAATCGACTCGTGATCCTGGAGTAGCTTTTAAGCCCGATGTTTTTATGAACTTATTTATGATGAGATTTAAATCAAATGTTGGCAATGTATCTATTATAAATACACAGAGAAAAAGTGTTGTTTGTTAAAGTCTGATGTTATGTTTTCTATACTTGTAGTACCTATTTATTACATAAACCCTAAACGTAAAAATCATACTTAGATAAAAATAAATGTGTAAAGGAATTTAAACCTTCGTTATATTTCCTTTTTTTAGCACTTAATGGTCCTTACCCTTTTTCTTTCTCCTTTATACGCCGTTTATATGATTTTAGGGCTTGATAGATAACTAGTATGGACTATTTAGGTACCTCAGATTATTAACGTTACATTGAAAAGGTTATATATTAAGGCAGTATTTTAAAGATCTAATCCGAAAACTACACAGAATACCGATTCCATGACCACTGAAGTCAGATCAAGTCAACGTTGTTTACCATCTTCGCCTTCGTAGGGTTCTTAGTACCATAATAATGGGTCGGAAGACTCAAAGAATGCAAAAGTAGTCTGCCACGGTTCTCAAATTTCTCACGTCATCGTAGTTCCATGGACATTTTCTGATGAACACATGAATCCGAAAAAAGGAGGGCTAAGGTTCCTGTCAGTTGTTAAGCTTATTAAGCAAATGTATCATAATGTACGTATACACGTAAACATAAAATAATAGATTATAGTTAAAATATTTAGTGCCAGCAAAAGGACTGTCAGCGTATCATTCAACGCTAGAATGTTTGCTCGTTCATATGAGTTACATGTGAAGTGAGAGTCACTTTGTTAACTAAAGACATTTTTTATCTTATCCACTTAGTTCTCATTTCTGATTAAACAATGGCGTGATGACACAAACAAATGCTTGGGGGCTCGTCTACGCGTTATCTTAGACTTAAATATGTCTGATATCTAGCAAGATGTGCGCAGTAGCTCCTATATTTACATACCTACTCCTCCATGTATATTTGTAAGTAAATACAACACTCAAAATGTAGGTACATGTGAACATTGTAATTCGTTACAACAATAACAACGCGGAATATTGTCAGGTATGATATTCAAATGGTAAATGGTTCAGCACAGAAGCACCATTCACAGAACCTTATTTAAATATTATAGCCCACCCAATGAAAGAAAACTTAGAGGAAATAATTCGTGTATAGCCAAATTTTGGTGTAGTTGTAGGCAAAGGTATCTTACACAACATACTAAAAGTACCGGTGGATGGGGGTGCCGCTAGCGGGAAGGGGGGGTGTAAAGGTCCCTAATTTTGGTGTTTCGTAAATAACTCGGTAACGGTGGCTCATACGAAAAAATGTTATATTGCTTAATTCATCCACATCTAATTCTCTATAGAAAAGATTCATTGCAATTTTTTGCTAGGATCTATGTTTAATGAGATATCGAGGAAATACGATTAACACTTTTTTAAACTTTCGGAGCTAATATTTACGAAAGTATTAGTTTTATCCAAAAATTGTTTCAGAATACCCTTATTGTTTTAAAAAGACCTATCCAACGATACCCCACACATTAGGGTTGGAGTAAAAAAAATATTTCCCCCCCCCCCTCCATGTGTACGGGAGGTACCCGAAAGAATAATATTTTTTTACATTTTGTTTTAAAACTTTGTCTGCGTAATTAAAACACATACTTATACGAAATTTCACTTCTCTAGTACTAGCCATCACTGAGCAGGGTGAGCAGGGTGCCTACCCTTAGAGTTTAGGCATGCCCGTCTGTCCCCTTCTGCCCGTCCACGGCTTTGCTCAGTGATGGTTAGTACTAGACGTCTAGACGGAGAGATGGGGTCAGACGGACATGGCGATACTATAAGGGTAGGAAGTGAGGTAGCAGGGTGAGCAGCCTGCTCAGTGATGGTTAGTACTAGAAAATCGTATGAGTATGTACTTTATTCACGCCGGCAAAGTTATAAAACAAAATGTGAAAAAATATTATTTTTTCGGGTATCTCCCGTACACATGGAGTGGGGGGGTAAATATTTTTTTTACTCTAACCCTAACGTGTGGGGTATCGTTGGATAGGTCTTTTTAAAACAATAAGGGTATTTTGAAACATTTTTTGGATAAAACGAATACTTTCGTAAATATTAGCTCCGAAAGTTTAAAAAAGTGTTTATCGTATTTCCTCGATATCTCATTAAACATTGATCCTAGCAAAAAATTGCAAAGAATCTTTTTTATAGAAAACTAGCCTTTTCTCGCGGCTTCGCCCGCGTACTCTAACCTTGTTGATTTTGAGACTTTGTTACCACATTTGCCCCTTTTAGGGATTGAATTTTCAAAAAACCTGAAATACGTGTTTACTCATTTATCGTTAGGAATACTCCTGTGAAGTTTCGAATAAAATAGTCTAACAAATTTTGATTCGCCATACAAACTTGGGACCCCCATTTTACCCCCTTAGGGGGTGAATTTTGAAAAATCCTTTCTTAGTGCATCCCTAGACCTTATAAGGAATCTACGTGCCAAATTTGGAATCTCTAGAACCAGCGGTTTGGGCTGTGCGTTGATATGTCAGTCAGTCAGTCAATCAGTCAGTCAGTCAGTCAGTCAGATTCTTCTTTTATATATTTAGATTAGATGTGGACGAATTAAGCAATAAAACATTTTTTCGTATGAGATAAAATTCAGCTATACACGAATTACTTCCCCTATCAGGCAGTTAAGCGTCTTCGTTTGGTGAGCTATTAATGCATTTTGCCAATTTAAAATAACTAAACAACCCAAACATGACAGATTTATGAAAGTAATTATTTCTAGGCAATAACGTCCGTAGTTACGTTATTAAATATACTGATTTTAAAATATTGCAAGCTGTTGCAAAAAATGTTGATTGTTGATTTTGTATAAAAATCGGTGAGATCCTAAATTGGTCAATCCCAAAGTGCCAGAATTTTAACTCAATTCAATTTATTTATTCTCCTTGATAATAAACAAACTGCCATTTTACAGGATACAGGAATGGTGACGATACGGGTATGTATTTCAGAGAAGCGCCGTTTGCCTACATATGTTTTTAAAACTAAATAAAATACGTACTTAGTAAGGTCATAAGTTCTGTCGCAAGAGTTCTGACTGATAAAATATGTTACAAGGCTTTTATTGAAAAAAATTGACGTGATTAGAAAGTTTATTTCGTACAGATTAAAATCGAGATATTCTATTAAAATCGAGATCGCGTATTTTAAATGACTGACAAGATCTGACATGTTCAAGATCCTTGTAAACTTGAAGATTATTGTCAGACCCAAACACGTCGATGATATATGAAAATTATACTTCACAAAAGTTGGTGAAGATCATTGTTGTACTTAATTGTCCATGAGTTACAAATTGTTATTTTTGTGAAAGTAGAAGATTAAGGCATATTTCGAAACCTATATTTAGTTGACTCACAAGTCTGTGCTTCACCTATTCTCCTCCTGATCCTTAAATTTATCAGTTTTGAGCAAAACGGTAAGATTTTGCTGCCATACATCAAGATAGTTTACCAAAATTGTGTATACCAGCCTTCTTGTCAAAACCACGTTGATTATGTATTAAAATTAAGGTAAAAGATCAAGCTAATGCAGTATGTAAGGCTGAAGCCTCTTAAAATTGCATAAAAATAATTAGGATCTAAAATCAACTTGAACAGAGAGCGTGTTTTTGACGTGGTTTTCTATTGCGCTTTTTCGAATGTTACAAGGAATATTGTAAAACTGCAACGACTATGTGCATTAAATTATATCGCCAATTTATCACTGTTAAATAGGTTTATTAAACAGGTATTGACATCGTAAGCAATCGCTAATAGTTCCTATTTTACCAGTCAAAACCCTAGTGACAGAACTTATGACTGACTTCCTGACTAGGAAAAACTAGCAGTAGTAAACCACACAGCGAAGGCAAAAGGTAATACGAAAAACATGCGAAAAACGAATAAAACTATGACTTTATTCGCGTATAATGAATTTTATAGTACATTGTTGTAGAGGCTTGAAAGTAAGCTTTTTTTTTTTTTTATACCACGACGGTGGCAAACAAGCATACGGCCCGCCTAAGCAGTTACCGTAGCCTATGGACGCCTGCAACCCCAGAGGATTTACATGCGCGTTGCCTACCCTTTAGGAACCTATACACTCCTTTTTTGAAGAACCTCATACTGTAGCCCACTGGGAAAACCTCGGCAGGGAGTTCATTCCACAGCCGCAGCGTTCGTGGGAGGAAATTCCTCTTAAATCGTACTGTGCGCGACCCATTGGGCTCCAGGGTGTGGGGATGAACACCCTGCCGGCGGCGAGCGGTGCGGTGATAAAAAGCTGCCGTGGGCATCATATCAAACAGTTCTTCAGAGCACAACCCATTGTACAAGCGATAGAACACGCATAAGGAGGCAAAGTCCCTCCTAAGACTCAAAGGTTCAATATCGCTCGTGAGTTTGGGATCGTCGACGATCCGCACAGCGCGCCTTTGCACCGAGTCAAAGGGCCCAAGCTGGTATCCAGGTGCTCCCGCCCAAAGGTGACAACAGTACTCCATGTGGGGTCTGACTTGCGACTTGTATAGGAGCAGTCTCTGCCCCGGAGTGAAGTATCGCCTCGCTCTATTGAGCACACCGAGCTTTTTGGATGCCAGCTTGGCCTTCGCTTCAAGGTGACTACGGAATTGGACGTCACTGGAAATGTCCACACCGAGGATCCCAATACTCCCTGACATTGTAAGGGTTGTGCCTTGGAACTGAGGGGCCACAGTAAATGGGGTTTTCTTAGCGGTGAACGCGCAAACTTGTGTCTTTGTGGGGTTGAATCTGACTAAGTTGTCCTGACCCCACACCGAGACTCCAGAAAGAGTATTCTCGATATCGGACACAAGTTTTTCACGACTCTCTACCACCAAGCTATAGGTGGATCGAGTTAGTTCGAGGGCCGACCCGCCAGGGGAGGCCCTCGAAGATACGAGTCCACCTATAGCGCTTTCGGCCGAGATATTACATAGTGCTTTTCACGACTACTGTGAGGAAATAAAAAAAACATTTTTCATCTATACATATAATAAACGCGTAAGGAGAAAAAAAATGTACATTGAAGATATTCTAGAAAAACTTATTCGGGGGGTCTTAGAAACGTTGACTGAATACATTTCAGTGATTTTTGGAATTCTTGTCTGTCTGTCTGTGAATTTGTCCGCGCGCGCACTACGTAAAAACTACTGCACAGAATTTTAAGATATTTTGTATAGTAACATTTATACCCCGGAGCAACATCTAGGGTCGGTTTTATTCTGCTTATTAAAAACATAATTTTCATAAAAAAATAGTTCACTTAAGTGGCACAGATGGCGCAGGTACCCTGTATACTGTATACAAACATTATTCAAGGACGTCTTTAGATTAAATTAAGCGATTCGGTCTGTTGCGTTCCGCCGAGGTTTAAACCATGGATTTTTAAATGCTTTCCCGATTTAAGGATTGCGGGTTAAATATTTTTAAAACGTGTTACTTCGTTTTGGAAATTGTAAGTATCCGGACATATAATGTGAATATTGTGATCCAATAATACCTGGAGGTACTTTAAAGTTACTGAAGCTACAGAAGGTACTGAAACCTACTTACAATATACGTCAAAACAAATAAAACAGGTAGTTAAGATTTATCTATTTCGATTTACCCGACAGCAAAAATATAGTACCGTTTATGAGATCAATATGTTTTATCTCGCTTTAACAGCTGATTGCAATAAAAACTGGCCAAGTGCGTGTCGGACCACGCATAATGGAGGGTTCCGTAGCTTCAATGGAATAAGAACCAGACTAATGCCAAAAGGTCGTATCTGATGCCTATGGAAGAAGTTTTTTGGAAATAACTAAAATATGGCTAAACCGATAATGTACAAAATAATTTTCGTAGAAACTATATGATAACGCGCATCTTCTCAAATTTTATGGACTTACGGTTCAAAAGTTACAGGGGGGGGGACGCTATTTTTCCGACTTTCGAAGCTATTATTTCTGAAACTATTCACTAAATCACAAAATGTTCAAAGAAACCTCAATGTTATTTTTAAGCTATCGATTGATGTGCAACATGTTGTTATTTGGTGATTTTTAGATTTTTTTTTAAATTTAGTTACATGTAGCGCCTCCCTGAAAATATTTTTTTCTGCAATTTCACTACATAACTAAATAGCGGCATACAAACTACACCTTATGTCTAAATTTTATTAAGATACGTCTTATAGTTTCCGAGTAAAATGGCTGGGATATACGGACGGACGGACAGACGGACATGACCAAAACTATAAAGGGTTCCGTTTTTGCCATTCTGGCTACAGAACCCTAAAAAGGGTAATCATGAATCTAGCAATTACTAGCTGCTACTTAGCTGTCACGCTGCTGCTGAAGAAATTCCCGCTGCGACGCACCGGGCCTGGGCCTACGCGGTACTCGGCCTATGACTTTCGCAGATATTGCCGCTCACCGTCGGGCCTCCGGCCCTCAAATTTGCTAAGACTCTTCGCCATTGAATTTTGTCCGGATTCTGTCATGCTGCCTGCTGCTGCTGAATAAATTCTCGCTACGACGCTCCGGGCTTGGGCCTACTCGGTACTCGGCCTATGGCTTTCGCAGACATTGCTGCTCACCCTCGGGCCTTATGTATGACACTTCACCATTGAGATATGTCCGGTCCCTGTAATGGTACTGCTGCTGACCTGGGCCCTACACGGTACTCGGCCTTTGGCTTTCTCAGACCCGCTCACCCTCGAGCGACGGCCCTCGGGTTCGCTAAGACACTTCGCCTTTAAGTTATGTCCGGTCCCTGTCATGATGATGTTGAAGAAGTTCTCGCTGCGATGTTCTGAGCCTGAACATTACGCGGTACTCAGCCTTTGACTTTCACATACATTTCCGCTCACCCACGTGTCCGCAGCCCTCGAGTTCGCTAAGACACTTCGCCATTGAAGTATGTCCGGTCCCTGACATGCTGCTTCTGCTGAAGCAATTCTCGCTGCGATCCTCCGGGCCTGGGTCCTGCGCGGTACTCGCCCTATGGCTTTCGCGATATTGCCGCTCACCGTGTCACGGCTTCGGCGTTCGGGTTCACCAAAAAACTTGACCATTGAGTTTTGTGGGGACCCTTTCATGCTTCTACTGAAACAATTTTTGCTGCCTTTGGCCTTATTATATTTTGGCCTGCTGCTGCAACAGCAGTTTTCGCTGGGACGTTGCGCTCACACGCTACCTCGCGCCAATACCTTCAGTGTTTGACCCTCTGTTCGAAGCATATTCTCCTGCAGGAACTCGGCCATTAGCTCGACGCACGCCTTTTAGTCACTTATCTTTATCAAGGATGAACTAATAAATTTAGATAGATATTTATGTAGAACGCGTCAATTCTATACTAATGGTCTGGATAGTAAATGAAAATGACAAAACCTCCCACACACGCGGGCGAAGCCGCGGGTACAGCTAGTAATAATATAAATGCTTTAATAGAAAATTCAGTATTCCTTTCCCGCCTTTTTACTTTTTTTTTTCACTTTCAAGAAGCGTTTTTCTGTTGTTTGCATCAAACCAACTCATTACTTAGAGGCGTTTTTGATAGAAAACCACAAACGGCTAAAAATGTAAAAACGCCTTAAGGGTGAATAAATGGTTTTGACGTTTCTTTTTTTTTTAAACAGGTAGTGGGCCCGATAAACAACCTTATTTTATTTTTGAAATATAAAGTTGTGCCAAAAAAAGACCTTTTAATGTTTTTAATGAATGCAATGACATAACTGGACAATTTACTTTCCAACTAATGACATTTCATCGCTACAATAACATTGCTGTATTGGTGGTTCAGGTGCTACAGCAAATGCTTACTTTCCAGCTTGGATTTTGACCATCTTTTGTCACATTTCCGAACAGTAGCGTGAAAAATAATTATTCGTGACTATTTTCGAATAGATTACTTGGCAATAAATTATGAATTAATATAAATCAGTGTCTCAAAAATTACATTAATTACAGAAATGGACTGGACACATATTTAATTATGCAATAAAATTTAGGATGCAGAATTACCAATATATCCAAATAAAGTGAAAATTAAAAAAATCTATTTCGAAAAAAAGCTCACTGCTCCTAAGTTTTTGACTCAAATGGACTCAGAATTATTTATTAAGGTCAAAGTAATGAGTAAAAGCTATTTCTAAATAAAAGTTCGAAAAAAAAAATATTTTTAAAATCGATTTTTAAAAAAAAAGTGCACCTGGTAGAAAAAAATTGAGTATGACAAAAAGTCAAGAATAATTGGCACTATAACCATCTGCGAGGATATAACGGTTTGGCTTTTATTTTAAAAGGAAAATTTGATTTTTCTCATTCGCTCCATACATATTTGATTTTATTTTATTATAATTAATTTTTTTCCCAACCAAATTACCTCAGACTCATATTTCTAAAGCTATTTCAAGAAAAAAAAGGTACAAATTATGAAATCGATTTCTATTTCTATGAAAGCCGATTTTCAGCCCACAGTGTGACGTCAGTTTTGCATGTCATTTTGTTGGGAGCGTTTTGAGAAATAAATGCAAATCTCGGAC
Source organism: Pammene aurita (assembly GCA_947086415.1). Taxonomy (NCBI): domain Eukaryota; kingdom Metazoa; phylum Arthropoda; class Insecta; order Lepidoptera; family Tortricidae; genus Pammene; species Pammene aurita. The sequence goes on from OX352289.1 coordinate 24,684,548, forward strand.
TTTAAGTCTCATTTCTGACTTTTGTGTTGCTTTAACGCAATTGGCCCCATATAGACATTTGATCCACACAACAAAACGAATCGATTGATACCATACATGAAAATAATTCACCATGCCTATTTTTGAAGAGTTCCCTCGATTTCTCCAGGATACCATCATCAGATCCTGCACTGGTTACAATGGGACCAACTGTGAAGATTGTGGGACTCTTTCAAACAAAAAAAGAATTTTCCAAGTCGGTCCAGTCGTCTTCGAATAATCGGTGAAGATACATAAAAATATAAAAAAGCAAAAAATAAAAACAAAGATCCCGAGGAATTGATAACCTCCTAATTCGAAATCATGAAGTCGGTTGAAAATACTGGTGATCCGTTTAAGGGCATAATTGGTATCGTATTGAGACTAAGAAAAAATTTAAGAATAGTAGTTTTCGATACAAGTGCGAGAAGTATGTCATTTTGCACGAGTACCGAGGTTACTTGGCCCGAGCCGAGAGGCGAGGGTCAAGACTCGGGACGAGTGAAAATGACACTTCTGCACGTGTGTCGAACAACGTTTTTTTAATACAATTGCGAAAAAACTACAATGAAATAATAGTAGATTGTTTGACAAGGGTCTAAAGTAGGCCATATTGCCACCAGGTGGTTATTTTCCCGACCGAAGTGAGGGAAAATTGTTCGAGTGGTAATATGGCCTTTAGACCAGAGTAATGCATACAATGTTTCACTTCGATTGCGAGAAAATATCATAAAAAGACTTATTATTTACGCACAATAACTAAACTAAGGTGAAATTATGGTATAACTTGACGGTCTCTTAATTTTTTTAACTTCTTTGACATAGATACAAAATATCAATACCGCGAATAAATGCCACAGACGACGGTATAATTAGCTTAGCTCTTTAAAACAGCTATTAGACATGGCAATTTGTAGGGCCCAACCTGTTGTGTACCCTGCCTCTCCCACACCCTCCTTCAGCTCCCTACGGGCCTAACCTCCTATTACACCCCCCAACACAACAGGTTGGGCCCTACAAATTGCCATGTCTAATAGCTGTTTTAACAGTTTAAACACACTTTAAAGCGTTTCCCATAAAATTAATTCTTTTTTAATGATGGTGAAGTAGGAACTAAAAAACACCTCATGTTTTGAGAAATAAATTGCGTTTCCTGATTGGTCGATTTTAACATTGCTGTATTCTGATTGGTTGATATTAAATACAATGTTTTTTTTAAGGACTTAAATTATTTACACAGTATACGCACCAAAAAAGTATCTAGCGTTCCGATTAACTCCGATATGTGTTGTGATTGGTGGATTTAATATAGTGAAGTGTTCTGATTGGTCAATTTAAAATGCAATATATCTGCAAATCGTGCGTAAAATCAAACTTTACGCACGATTTGCAGATCAGATTACTTTTTAGCACGAGTGCATAAAATCAAACTTTACGCACGATTTGCAGCTACATAAAGTAAACTTTTTGAGCAATTGTATTAAAAAACATTTTTTGACATGAAAAAAAAGCATTTTGTATGGGAGCCGTCGTCCCAGCCAGCAGCAATTTATTTCGCGTGAAAAATAGTTTTTTCTTAGTTTTTAGTTTTTTGTAATTAGAATACGATGCTAATTATGCCCTTAAACGGATCTCCAGTATTTTTGTTACAACCTGTATGGCAACAGCTGTTAGATAACTGCCTTGAATTGAATTAATAATACTACTTTAGATGCATTATCTATTCTCGTCGAATATACTTAGGTATGTATGTATAACGACTTATTCAAACAATGCCCAGATATCTCTGGCCTACAACCGCTAACCACTTCGTTCGTCGAATCGTCTTTTTAAGTTTCATTTTTGAAGTTCGCGGTAGCCCCGCTGAAAATACAGGCGTACAGTCACCGGCAATAGTATCTTCCTACACGAAGGCCGCAAAAATATGTGACACGCTCTTATTTGTAGGCCCATAACAGCCTGTCACATATTTTTGCGGCCTTCGTGTAGGAAGATACTATTGCCGGTGACTGTACATGTGGCAAGCAGTATATCATCTTTAAGACTTGTATCCTGTGTAGATTCACCCTTCTATTCATAAAAATCTTACAAGCCTTATTTAAATAATAATCGTTTATCCCTATCTGTTACTTTGTGTTTATTAATTATTAGGAACAGACAAAACATAAATTAACCAAATTAGCCTAGTAAGTTTATATTACGTTTATGAATAAGGGAGTAAAACTATAAGAATAGGAGTTATATATAATACTCGAGCTTGTTTTAAGACAAGTTGTTGCAAGGCAACTGTAAAAATCTATACAAAATAGGACCATCGTCGAGAGCACCATCTATGATTAATATTAGCTGGCCGTCCCTTTTTGGGCAAGCTATTAGGTGTGATGAAACTAATGAAAGTTATTATACGTATACAGATCAACAATGACAAGATTTCCTAATAAACCTTGGATACGCGCTCTAGTCAGATGAATAGGCGATACGGTGTGTGTAATGTAGCCATGTGGTCTGTGTTATCATTGTCATCACGTGACTCTAAACCGCAACCTGCGATCCAAATTACGCGTTGCTCATCTCATAGCGAGCTAGTTAATATGTAATTCTATACAATATCGACAAAAGGGGTCTTTGGATATTGGACATGCGAAAGACAAATAGAGGTGTCCCAGAAGTAAAGAGACACAAATTTCGATCTGATTGAAAAGATTTTTATTTTTTTAAGATTACCACCATTACTATCAACCAGCTATCATTACCACCGTGGGTATTATACCTGTCAAATCGAGCTCGACTAACGATCGTATTGTTGAAGTTGTGAAAATGGAGAGAGCTGAATGTAAAATCAGAATGCACATCAAAGCGATGTTTTGATGTGAATATGCATTTAATTTTTGTTACGCAAGTCAGTTTGATTGTTAGGTTATGATTATTTTTGTTGTCTTTAAATAATAGACAATAGGGTAGTTAAATAGGGATGAAATTATATTCTGGCCGGGTATGGCGTCATGCCTCTACGTCATGGAAGTTACTCAACATTTAGAGGCCGCGGGGATAGCTTTTATACGAAAACCTAATACGGCTTCAAATGTTTCCCAAGCTCGTGGTATACAAACTTCTTGGTCTTTATACAAGCGATTATATAAAAACCGGCCAAGTGCGTGTCGGACCACGTATAATGGAGGGTGGACGTATATAAGGTACCGACCTTGAATGGAATAAGAAACAAACTAATACCATCTGATGCCTATGGAAGAAGTTTTTTGGAGATAACTCAAAAATGGCTGAACCGATAATGTTCAAAACGATTTTCGTAAAAAGTAAATAATAAGGCGCATCTTCTCATAATTTTTGGACTTACAGTTCAAATATTGACTTAATCACAAAATGTTCAAAGAAACCTCAATGTTATGAAATAAAACAATTAAAACAAAAACGGGTCGACCCGTTGACCACGAACGCTGTAAAGTGTTCGAAACGTCGGGATGTAATTTAAGCTCAATACACGCGATAAAATCCGTTTTTAATTGTTTTATTTCATGAATAACTATCGCGGCAACCGAAGACAATATTATAAACCTCAATGTTATTTTTAAAGGCCCACCGATTGATGTGCAGCATGTTGAATCGTTGATCTTAGGTAAAAAATAGAGCCCCCCCCTGCCCCTAAAATATTTTTTTCTGCAATTTAACTACATAACTAAATAGCGGCATGCAAAAGATGTTTGTCTAAATTATATTAAGATACGTCGTATAGTTACCGAGTAAAATGGCTGAAGGATGCCGTTATTGCCATTTTGGCTACGGAACCCTAAAAAACAAATAGAAAAATCCAAATAGTTGGCTTCATAAAACATAGACGGAGTAGATTGGCTAAAATTGTAGCAACTGGTCGGAAAAAGCTTAAATGCGGCGAACAGCAATCAACCTTAGAAAAATTGCTCATAAAATAAAGTCATTACATAAGCAAATTTAAAAATACATAGTAAATATACCTACTACATTCTTAATTTAAAATTTACCTCAATGTAAATGATCGCACTTTATTATACTTTTTCAATATATTTTCATTTGAATCTTGTCCTTTTACTTCTGGGGCAGCCCAGTAGATAGGTACAAGAAACTTAGCGTATGAATATTTTGGAATTCGGTAAAAAGTGGTTTACTTCCGGGATTAAATGATTTAATATCACTTCTTAGGCTTAAGCGTAATAAAGAACTGTTCCTTTCGCATGTCCATAAATATGTATAATATAAACGATAAATGTAAGATAAATTATGAAGCTAACCAAGATGCACCTGTAAGGAACGTGTCCGTGTGAAATTGATTTTGTCGCGCTAACTTGTCAACAAAGAAGTGCGTATTGTGAGTGTTGGGCCGCGCGTGACGGTCCGGTTATCCGACACATCAGCGCGACAATGGACACGCGGCCTCGCGCTCGCCGCCGTCACGACCGCTCGCCGGACGACCTAAGCGCTTCCTTTGCATACATCACTCACTACTGCATCGCAGATTGTTACAACTAGACACTTGAGGAAGAACCCTCTCCACGCGAGGTAACTGGGTATTATAATTTGATCGGCTGACAATCAAATCATTACCATACCATCCCTATAACTCCCTCCAGTCCCTCCTTCGTTGGTCTAACTCTTAGCTATACATAAACTTCTTGTTTCAACATTAGAAAAATCATACGATTGTCTCTATTATTTTCTGAAGCGTATTTAATCTAATCATGGAAACAAGAATTTCCTAAGAAAGCGGAAATAGTTAATTCTGCTTCCTGTGATTTATTTGTGCGACAAATGAACCATTATGAGTAGTATAGATTCACCGTTTCTACCACATGGATTTCCCACCACCAAAACAATGGTTTTTCGGGATTATGGTGGTTTTTCGGGGCTATGAAACCTAAAAAAAAAAAAAAAGTTTGGTATGTTTTAGTACGTTTAGCCCCCCATTTAGATCGATTGCACTAGGTCTCAACAGTGCCCGGAGCCTCCTTCAGCACTTAGGCACTCCGCTAATTAAACAATACACGCTCTTCGACACCACAATAGAACCCTTGCTCACCTTTTTCTATTGTCTCTATTGTTAGCTCGACTCGGCGACATCGCATTGTTACCGAGCTCGGTAGAGGCATACTCCTACGTTGTAGTTTGTTCTTTACGTATTTGCAATAGGTTTTATAATTGCTTAATTGGTTACTCCTTATGAAAGACTAGGTATACTACCTAAATTTTCCAAAGTTTAGGTATAGTTTTGGTGGTGGGAAATCAATGGGGTAGAAACGGTCATATAACTTAACGAGATTTTTAATGATCTAACAAGCCCCGCGAACTGACACAATTACATTACCCTTTATTAGTCTGGACTGGAGTAGGTATCAATTTTATACCTAAAGTAATTAATTCACATTTCGCGAATATATATGCAAATTTCAACGTATCTATAAAGTTTCCATAGTTTAGGTATAGTTTTGGTGGTGGGAAAACGATGGGGTAGAAACGGTCATATAACTTAACGAGATTTTTAATGATCTAACAAGCCCCGCGAACTGACACAATTACATTACCCTTTATTAGTCTGGACTGGAGTAGGTATCAAATTTATACCTAAAGTAATTAATTCACATTTCGCGAATATATATGCAAATTTCAACGTATCTATATGTGTTACAGCACAATATGAAACTTCTGGTATATGTTTCAACCCCATCAATTTTAATTATTTAGTATCTATTCGTTTTCAGTTTTTGCCTAAAATTTATTATTTTATGCAAATCCAATTTTTGAAATATTATTTTATTGATTCTAGATTTGTGTTTATATATTTGTGTTGTCTTAATTTTTTTGGGTAAATTATTTTATGCAAATCCAATTTTTGAAATATTATTTTATTCATTCTAGATTATTTCTAGTCTAGATATTTGTGTTGTCTTATTTTTTTTTTTTGAACTCGTAAATAACTTTGGTATATGTGACAACCGACTGCTATTTATTGGTGGACAATAAACATGACTGTGTTTTGAACAAGTTTCAACCTGTAAGTATGCTGTACGTTTCCGTAAAGGAAGTTCCCATTATTTATTATAATATATAGATCTTTTGTTAATGTAGGATTCGGTGTGTGATTTATTTCATTCTTGTTTATACCAGTTAGGTGGGGCGGTGCGATGTTTAAAGACTCCTTTGGTGCTCTAATTTAAAGTCGCAATTTCTATTATTAGTTTTTTCTTGATGCTGTCGGCTTGAGAACTTTACCTTTTTTACTAGATGTCCTTTGAAGAAGGTAATAATTTACTTTTTATTCGTTTCTGAGAAATGTATAAATCAATCATCGGGTTTGAAGTCACACGCAATTTTAATAGAAAGTAAATGCACAAAAGATCTGTCGTTTAAATTCTTTAGAATTCTTTTGTTAGAAAACATTCCGCTGCAAACAAAAATTTACCTGTCCCCGAAATCCTGTTTAAACTCGTCGCTACCTACCTATGTGGTCCTCTGTCCCCACCAGCCGTGACCTTTTTTTCAACACAAATTCATATAAAAAGGCTGAGGTTGTGGGTAACTTTATACCTTCGGATCCTTTTAGTACCTTCGGATCTCCAGTTCAGTTAAGAGCTCTCAGTTTCTACGCCTTGAAGTTTTAACGAAGACTATTCATAATGGATGTAAGTATTTAAATAGTATTACTCTATAATTATTGCATTAAAAAATTTATGTGTTGTGTGTATGTTTTAAGTCTTTAATATTAATTATGAATTTTGTTTCAGTTTTCCGACAACACTTTCAAAAACTTTGACGTTGATGAAAATGAAGACGAAGCAAGTGATGAAGAGGGGACGCTGGCTTTCAAAGTGAAGCAAGCTATTGCGAAGAAGCGTCAATCAAATAATATTGATGGCTTTTTTGAAAGGCCTAAGAAGAAGACAAAAGTGTATAAGAAATCTTCAACGGTCTCCAAAAAAGAAGAAGACGGTGTTTCATATCTCACTTCGGGTCAGGACGATGGGGCATATGCATCACACCTCATAAAGATCGAAGTATACGACATGAATAAAATACGAAACGTTGGACCTCTGGACCACTGGAAACACTGTGACTATCGTGTTAAATATTATGCTAACGAAGGTGACTCACATGAACAAAGTGCTCGGGATGTTATATTTAATATAACGAAAGAACTATCATCTAAAACCAAATGTGTAAAATATTTTATAGAGACTGATAAGGGTGATAAAAAATAGTTTTAATCAGTGCTTTATTTATAACTAGAATAAGTTCCTTTATTTTTTCACTTATAAAAAATGTTTACTTTCTTTCTTGTTTTATTGTATATTAATGTTATTACTCATTTATTGAACATGTTTAATATTAGATGTAGTTTTAACTGCTTATTTTGTGTTTCTTTCTCCGTCACTGCATTTGTCTTAGGTAGTAGGAATATTTTGTAATTATAGTTGTAAGAAATAAAATAAAACCCAATTTATTTTCATAACACATTGTTTTAATTCACAAAAACTGATTTAAACATATTCCTTAAAACTAAATCATTACACAAAGAATTATCAGAAAACAGACATAAAAACTCAGATATTTTTTTCCCTTGAAGCTTAAATAAAGATAAACTAAACAGTATTCTCCACAAACTGAAGTAAAATAATTCTGAAGTGATTGATGGTTATAAAACCACCTCTTAGAGTTTCTATTTAAAAATAACCTGTGATAACCAGTAGGCTTTCGACCAAAAGAGTCAAAGTATTCACCATATTCATTCACATCAATGTGCATTGCAATCCAATGAGAACCGGGCTTTGAATCAGGATCCAGATTGCTTATAATAAAAGTAGGTAGATTAACCCAAACAGGAATCCGGTTTGCAGAAAAACATTTGACTTAAACCTCGGGTTTATTTTATTCATACAAAATTGTATTTCATTCGAATCCATAATAATAATTAATCTAAAAAAGTAAACACTGGTGGTTTTACAGACAATGTTCAAGTGGTAATGATAAAATTGAGTGAATGCATTGTATTTATTTAATTACTAACTATTATAATCTACAGTGATATCACGATTTTTATTTATTTCAATTATGTTATCAAATTCAGCATACACAATACAGTTGATAGTAGTACTTAAAGCTGAATCAAAACGAACTTCGATTCGAACACTTCCGTGTCTTACAAGATTCCAGTGTGAAGTTGAACTTGCAGATAAATCAGGAGTCAAATCGAAACATAATAAAGAATAACCACCCACATAGTTTGATCTGCTTATAGCATTACCTTCGTTATGGAAATGAATACCAGTTCCAGAAAACAAAGTATGATATGCAGTTGCTATTAAACCCGGAGAGTTAAATGAGGGTTGCAAAGTTTTAGAAGGAATTTCATGACCATCTACGTACAAACTAAATGAATTCATATGAAAATGTTGAAAATTGAAGGGATTTATAGCTAAATTACCATTAAACCCAGAGTTTGAAACGAATCCAATAATACATCTTTTAGGGACTTGCCCGAGAAATATATTATCCAACGTTTTACCTTGTATACCTGCGGGTAATGTCAGAACCTTAACTTCTGCCCTTGTTATCGGATATTTCGCAGTTGTTGATGCTAATACTTTTTGATGAGCTAACAATACACTAGGATTTATTCTTGCTCTTCTGATAATGAGACTGGCATCTGTTATTTGTACTTTAAATTTACCATCCTTATGACAAATTAAATTAAATGTTTCTTTCGAACGGACTAATTTAACTCTCATTTCTACACCATTAATTAGAAATTTCTCCTGGTTAAACATACCACCATGTAAATGACCAATCATTTCAACTTCCTTGCTTTCCTTAACAAAGTCCATTCTTTCGTGAAACCCTTTATTAGTCGAGTCAACGGCGTCCATATAGTTGGGGGTATCTTCATACCACAATCCACAAGTCAGATGAGATTTTTTGGCTGCTGAACCATAATTAAGCAGATTTTCCATGTAGGCTCGGTAAGCATAAGTGTTGTTTGGAGGTGATATAAGCTTCTGATTTAAATAAATGTCTAGTTGGCTAAACAGGGAATGTAACCAATTGTTTACCGGTGCAACATTTGCATCAGGTTTTATTTTTGTACCATCTTGATTCAATATTTTGGCATTTATATGCAACAAAGTGTGTGATAGATCAATGTAGTCATCACCTGACCCAGGAACTTGAAACTCAATAGGACCATCGTCACTTAGAGATGAAATTGGTTTGTAATGAATCCACTGGCCACTTTCAATGCTTGTTTGAGTTGATGGTAAAGCAAATAAGTCTAACTCAGATTTGGCACACTCACAAGAATGACTATGTAAGAATGACATTTTTTAGTTTGAAAATATATCTTCAATATTGTTTTTCCTATATTTTTTACCTCCTCTTCGGTGCGATGCTTTTAAGTTAATGAATGGTCCACGTCTTTTTGTGGACGTTTTATACCCAGACCCCGACATCAAAGAATCAATTTTTTCATCTGCTCTTCTTTTTAAGTTGGCGCTTGCTTCATTGAACCGAGATCTAATAGAACTATCCATTGGTCGTGAATTTACCATATCGGATAAAAGACCGATTCCTGCATCTAAAGTTTCTTTTCCCACTGTTTTAAGACCACTAGATAATAATGGTAGCACAGACCTAAAAAGACCACCCAAGAAACTCCCGATCCCATGTCCTCGTTGATATGGTACCCCTTTATAAACTATTCCTATACCCGTACCAGCTTGGTGTGAATAGTAATGTTCATATGGGCAAGACGTAGATGATCTTTTATAATTCATTTTACCCGTTGAAAGTGTAGCTTCACGCAAGAAGATCCAAACTGGAATGGTATTCTAGCTCCAGTAGTTGTCCTTATATCTATTTCTATAGTATCGAATTCTCTTCGTAATACGGGTACATAGTGAGCAGGTGAGAAAATATGTGTTTTGTAAGCACCATAGATAAATTTAGTTGGGTCTAACGGTATTATTCTCAGTAATGATGTAATTACATCTCCCACCACTTGTGGATGAATGATATCAGTATAAACAAATATTTGTGAGGGTAAACCTAAGTATAAATTTGCAGGATGTTTTCCAATTGACATTTCTTTTAAATTTGATCTTGGTCGAAATCCTAATTGTAGACTTAATATGGGTGTTGTTGTGACTGAGACTATTTCTTTATCTGTTGATATCCCCACCATTTTTGTAATTTTATCATATCTAAACTTAACTTTGCTTTTTAGCTGTGGGTTTTCATTTAATGCATCAAGAAAATGATCAAGACTATCATACGAAGTAGCTGGTATGTGAGTTTTTGAATCAACGATTTTATCCGTCTTGTCTGCAGGTCCTCGAACTTTCTTTTTAATATAAATGGTATTTTCATGTTCTTGAACATTGTACATGGAGCATGGGTATTGAAATTCTACTAAACCCACGACCCATTCTCCTTCCAATTTAATGGTTTTAGGTAATTTTGTTAAAAAGTGCGCAGTTGTATTATCATTGTAATATTCCGATGAGCTATTGCTCAACAAAGTTAAGTAAAAACTGTTTTCACTCATATTGTTTCTAAACTTGATGACGGTATCCAGGAATTAAATTTATTAGGATAACCTCGCCACTTCACGAACACTTCCTTTCGGCCACCAATACGGCGCGAGCGTATTATTTTATCAATTTTATATTTGATGGAGGGGTGGTGAGTTACTTTTTGTAATTCTTTAGAATAAAATGTACCAATTTTTGGTTCACCTTCCAAATCTTTTAAAGTATAAACAACCCACGGAGACTATACTGATTGATAACTGATTCAATCACTAATATTTCATCACTCCAATTGGTTTCATAACCCTTTTGGAATATATGTTTATATTTAGTTATCCTAACATGGTCACCTACATTTAGCCTTGCATTTTCTAAAGAAGGTTGTTTATCATTTTTTCTTTCATATAAGTTACACCAAACAGTCCTTATATTACTAGAGTTAACATCAACTGGACGCATTTTTATGCTGGAATGATAGCTATGGTTATATGAATAAAGCAGATCTTGTAATATATTAGTGTAATTGTAAGTATTCTTATGAGTGAAATAACGCCACATTTTAGTTTTGAGAGTTCTTTGAAACCTTTCAACTATGCTAGCTTTAATGTCTGGGTTGTTAGTTGTATAATAATTTATGTTCTTATTTTTAAAATAATCTCTCACCATCTTTGAAACAAATTCTGTACCCTTATCAGATTGAATATGTCTAGGGGTTGCATTTGCTTCCGTGAATATGCTTTCAAAACACGTTTTAACCGTTTCAGCATCCTTCTTTTTCATAAGTCTCGCAAATGCATATTTGCTAAATACATCAATAACACAAAGAATGTATTTATACCCATCGTTGTATTGACTATAGGTACGCATATCACTTAGATCAGCTTGCCATAGTTCATTGTAGTTTGACAGGATGTATTTGTTACGCGAGAAACGTTTATGAACAGGTTTATGTAGAGTGTACGCTTCTTGGGACTGCAACCATTTTTTCACTTCCTTTTTGAAAGTGTTGTCGGAAAACTGAAACAAAATTCATAATTAATATTAAAGACTTAAAACATACACACAACACATAAATTTTTTAATGCAATAATTATAGAGTAATACTATTTAAATACTTACATCCATTATGAATAGTCTTCGTTAAAACTTCAAAGCGTAGAAACTGAGAGCTCTTAACTGAACTGGAGATCCGAAGGTACTAAAAGGATCCGAAGGTATAAAGTTACCCACAGCCTCAGCCTTTTTATATGAATTTGTGTTGAAAAAAAGGTCACGGCTGGTGGGGACAGAGGACCACATAGGTAGGTAGCGACGAGTTTAAACAGGATTTCGGGGACAGGTAAATTTTTGTTTGCAGCGGAATGTTTTCTAACAAAAGATTAAATTATCAAAAGAATTCTAAAGAATTTAAACGACAGATCTTTTGTGCATTTACTTTCTATTAAAATTGCGTGTGACTTCAAACCCGATGATTGATTTATACATTTCTCAGAAACGAATAAAAAGTAAATTATTACCTTCTTCAAAGGACATCTAGTAAAAAAGGTAAAGTTCTCAAGCCGACAGCATCAAGAAAAAACTAATAATAGAAATTGCGACTTTAAATTAGAGCACCAAAGGAATCTTTAAACATCGCACCGCCCCACCTAACTGGTATAAACAAGAATGAAATAAATCACACACCGAATCCTACATTAACAAAAGATCTATATATTATAATAAATAATGGGAACTTCCTTTACGGAAACGTACAGCATACTTACAGGTTGAAACTTGTTCAAAACACAGTCATGTTTATTGTCCACCAATAAATAGCAGTCGGTTGTCACATATACCAAAGTTATTTACGAGTTCAAAAAAAAAAATAAGACAACACAAATATCTAGACTAGAAATAATCTAGAATGAATAAAATAATATTTCAAAAATTGGATTTGCATAAAATAATTTACCCAAAAAAATTAAGACAACACAAATATATAAACACAAATCTAGAATCAATAAAATAATATTTCAAAAATTGGATTTGCATAAAATAATAAATTTTAGGCAAAAACTAAAAACGAATAGATACTAAATAATTAAAATTGATGGGGTTGAAACATATACCAGAAGTTTCATATTGTGCTGTAACACATATAGATACGTTGAAATTTGCATATATATTCGCGAAATGTGAATTAATTACTTTAGGTATAAATTTGATACCTACTCCAGTCCAGACTAATAAAGGGTAATGTAATTGTGTCAGTTCGCGGGGCTTGTTAGATCATTAAAAATCTCGTTAAGTTATATGACCGTTTCTACCCCATCGTTTTCCCACCACCAAAACTATACCTAAACTATGGAAACTTTATAGATACGTTGAAATTTGCATATATATTCGCGAAATGTGAATTAATTACTTTAGGTATAAAATTGATACCTACTCCAGTCCAGACTAATAAAGGGTAATGTAATTGTGTCAGTTCGCGGGGCTTGTTAATTCATTAAAAATCTCGTTAAGTTATATGACCGTTTCTACCCCATTGATTTCCCACCACCAAAACTATACCTAAACTTTGGAAAATTTAGGTAGTATACCTAGTCTTTCATAAGGAGTAACCAATTAAGCAATTATAAAACCTATTGCAAATACGTAAAGAACAAACTACAACGTAGGAGTATGCCTCTACCGAGCTCGGTAACAATGCGATGTCGCCGAGTCGAGCTAACAATAGAGACAATAGAAAAAGGTGAGCAAGGGTTCTATTGTGGTGTCGAAGAGCGTGTATTGTTTAATTAGCGGAGTGCCTAAGTGCTGAAGGAGGCTCCGGGCACTGTTGAGACCTAGTGCAATCGATCTAAATGGGGGGCTAAACGTACTAAAACATACCAAACTTTTTTTTTTTTTTAGGTTTCATAGCCCCGAAAAACCACCATAATCCCGAAAAACCATTGTTTTGGTGGTGGGAAATCCATGTGGTAGAAACGGTGAAATTTATACTACTATTATGGCTTTTAGCTGGGCTTTTTCACAAAAGGTGTGTTAGGTAGACACTTGGTTTCCCTGCTTTGTGTGTTTCAAAGACATATATAATTGATATTTGTAATTCTAACCGGCGGCGATAGGCTCACAAAATAGGGAGAATGGCCAAACCAATAAACATCTTTTGTTGAATACCTATAGGTACAAACTAAAGTCACAGCGACAAGATGGGTAGGGGTGAGTAAATACTGAGTATTTATCCAAGGCATTTCGGGTGGTAAAAGCTATAACTAATAACATATTTAAAAAAGTATGATTTAAGAACTAAATTGTTTTTTATTGAATGGTTCTAACGTGTATAAACAATATTTATATTATAAAACGCATAGAGGACGCTTAGTTTTGGCAAAAGAAAAGGTAATTATCAGTGAGTGGCAATAAGGACCGGGATAGAATCCACAGGTCCACCATTGGGTTACTAGAATAACCAGGTAGACGGTAAATCGAACCTTCGGCCATGAGAATACCTGACCCCGTACAAACAAAAGTGCGTTGTTACGCGGCAGTCGCGGCACTTACGTCCTTTTATTAAAGGATTTAAAAAAAAACTCAAAAATGGCTTAACCGATCATGTTCAAAGTTATTATTTTAATAGTGTTTTCTAGGCCTATTCTCCCGGTATTTTTTTATATATTTTTGAGCTTTGGTTCAAAAGTTATAGAGGGATAAACATTATTTTGGCCGTTAGTTTTCTTCCAAAAGTATTCAATTTATTAAAAAAAGGGTTAGAACATTAATATTATTATTGAAGACCCATTTAATGATGTTTTACTGCCATAATCCAGTAGCGGCTTACAAAATACATATATATTTCAAATGTCTATACCCCTGTCAGTACTCTAAATAGTTTATATCCACCAATTTGAGTGTAACACCAGTAAATGTATGTGAAATGTATTATGTTAATTGACTGAATTAATAACTGGGAAGTATTTTACCAATTTCAGTGTAAACGGGTAAATACGGGTATCTTTAGCTCACTAGTATTAGTGTTAGTATTAATTTTACTTATGACGTTTATTGTATACTAGCTTTTTCCCGCGGCTTCGCCCGCGTATTATAAGTACTCAAAAAGGAGGTTCTCAGTTAGACTGGTATGTTTGTATGTACCACATTTTCACACAGTGGAATTTTCAAAAAACCTGAAACACGTGTTTACTCATTTATCGTTAGGAATACTCCTGTGAAGTTTCGAATAAAATAGTCTAACAAATCTTGTTCCGGCATACAAACTTTGGACCCCCATTTTACCCCCTTAGGGGGTGAATTTTGAAAAATCCTTTCTTAGTGCACCCCTAGACCTTATAAGGAACCTACGTGCCAAATTTGGAATCTCGGTTTGGGCTCTGCGTTGATATGTCAGTCAGTCAGTCAGTCAATCAGTCAGTCAGTCAGTCAGTCAGTCAGTTTCTTTATTTAGATGTGCATTACGAAATAATGAGTACCCGTAAGTTTTTACTTACTACCCATCTCTACATGTAACTGACCAAAAATCGAATGGTGATCGCGTATAGGGAATGCAATCTTGAACCGAAATTGACAAATTCGAGGTCTCGTTCGAAAAATCGTAGTCGAGATTGGTCTATTCGAGATGTCGCCAGTCAGACCGTCGAGATATAGATTACTCTCGTCGAGATCGAGATTAATCTCGTCGAAATCGAGATTTGGTTACAAATAAGTTACTTTGGCCAAAATTTACTGAAAATCAGTATGAACCTCATATTTAGGATATTTTCTGTTATTTTTACTAAAGACAGAATTATCGAAATTAATTGAACATTTAACATGATATCAGCTTCTCTTAAATTCAATAGCATAATTGTCAGGAGTCTGTACGTACGTAGGTCAAAGTGATAATTAATATTGGTAAGACCTATCGTGTTTATCGTGTATACCGTGAAAAAAGCACACAAATGGTTTTTTTTCTCACACAGTGTTTAAATACTCAATATTTTTTAAGAAATTTTAGGTGATAAGCCATTAAATCTCTTTCGAGATCTCGGTCGACCTTTGCAAAAGCGACATCTCGTGCCATCGAGATTTAACCTCGGAAATCGCACGAATTCTCGCAGCTTCGACATCTCGCGAGATCGAGTTTGCATTGCCTAATCACGTTGTTTATCGTGTCTTTATAATAGTTCATACTAACTAATATATATCTACTGGGGTTTTAAACAACAACACGACTTACAAAGCGGTCACCTTGTCATACTAGCACATTCACTTTGCGGAGAAAATAGCCGCTTTTCCTCAATATGCCAATGATTGTTGTGCAGCGATACAACATACAATTCGATAACCAACCACGAAACACACAGACACTTACTGCACAAAGAGTTTGTAGATAAATCTAATTAACTAAATTGATACTGAAATACTTTCAAAAGAAAACTACCGTAAGCTTGAGGCGCACTGACCTACATATACGTACAAATAAATATGTAAATTCCGATCGTGAGCGGGTATACGTCCAGGTAACCATTGTATAGCTGTGTAGGATAGAAGCCACAAAGGAAACAATACCGGAGTGACCCACCCTCCACCCTAACCCACACTTCGTTCTCAGCGCTTGTCGTCTAAACATTTTATATCGGCCAAGGACACGGTCTGATATGCATAGCACTGCATCAAAAGTCGCCCCTGTGGGGAAATGCCAGACCTGCGCGAATAAATTACTGCGAAACTGGGCCACCAAAGGCCCTTTTCCGTTCCGTCAAATCGTCATACATTGCTACGCTATTCATTACCTCATCATCATCATCATTTTGAGAGCAAGGCTCTTTTCGGTGGAGTATTTAATCCCATTCAGTTCTGTCCTCTGCTGATGTTTTTAGCTATTGATAAGTAATGTTGTTGGCTTTTTTGACTTGATCTAGAAACACAAGTCCTCGGCCTGTTCTTTTTGCTATTCTCTCTTCAATAATAGTTTTTACATAATCGTCATGACGCATCAGGAGCCCCAAGATTAAAAACTGGCCAAGTGTCGTTGGAGGGTTCCCAACACCATAAATAAACATTAAAAAAATCGTTAAACTTATTCATTTTAGGCACTAATGTTGTTGTATATTGTATACACACGGTAAGTACATAGTTCTTAAATACTTGTTGATCATAACTAATTACGCAGCAGCTGAGCCCGCTTGATAACTGGTGCAAAGTTTTAATTAAAAGATGTTATAAAGGGGAATGGCAAACAAGCGAGATTAGGTTTTGGAGGGCCACCGCAGCACCGGCGTGCCGTGGCTGCTAGAGGCGAGATAACAAGCCGGTAAGGGGAAGTAAGGGGAAGGTACATACATACTGGAGATAGGGAATTTTGCACAGGGCTAATATTTGGAGGTACCTAAGCTTCTACCGTTTGGATATGTGTACATACTAGATGTATCTAGTGTAATTTAAAACGCATAAAGCTCTATAAATGGAGTACGCTTCGCCTCATCTTTCCAAACAAAAAAGTCTGCCAAAATCTGAGGGGGGCGAGGTAGTACGCATGTGATGTTTTCTAGTCAAAGGTACATCATTGTCGGTTGTTAATACAGTTTATTTCTAAATGCATTTTTATGGCAGCAACGCTTTATTGACAACCGACAAAGATGTACCTTTGACTTGAAAACACCAAACATATTTGACATATTCTTTTTATACTTCATAACACTAAATGGAGCAATAGATAGTCGACTGTACATACGTTAACATATGGTTCATTATTGGATGCAGTCTTTGCAAATGTCAAACAAAAAAGCCAAGGATCATTTTTGATTGTATTTTCAAACAAAATATAGAAGACAGCAATCCTTAAGCGCGTTAAATATGGAGAAATGTCAAACGTCAAATAGTTACTGCCCGTCAGAAAGAAAACGATTGTCTTTGAATCGATTCTGTAAACGAAGCTTGATTTTCGATTTAGGATAATCTTTTATTACGAAAGTAATGATAAATAAAGTAAAACTTTACTTACATCTGAAATGGTATTTCATCTTTTTGTAAACTAGACGAAATATAACATTTTTTACATCCAAAAACAGCGCATAAGGGCATTTTCACGGAGCTTGTTATCCATCGACAGCAGAGAGTTCTAAACCAGGAGAGGCCTTAGGTATCATTTCCCCTCTGCCAAAAGTATTGGCAGGAAAATCTAGTACATCTATAAAAACTATTTCAATAATCGATGTCACCCACTTTCGTCATCGCTGTCAATGGATAACAAGCTCCGTGAAAATGCCCATATGCGCTGTTTGTGGATGTAAAAAATGTTATATTTCATCTAGTTTACAAAAAGATGAAATACCATTTCAGGTGTAAGTAAAGTTTTACTTTATTTATCATTACTTTCGTAATAAAAGATTTAACCTAAATCGAAAATCAAGCTTCGTTTACAGAATCGATTCAAAGACAATCGTTTTCTTTCTGACGGGCAGTAACTATTTGACGTTTGACACTTCTCCATATTTAACGCGCTTAAGAATTGCTGTCTTCTATATGTTGTTTGAAAATACAATCAAAAATGATCCTTGGCGTTTTTTTGTTTGACATTTGCAAAGACTGCATCCAATAATGAACCATATGTTAACATGTGTACAGTCGACTATATATTGCTCCATTTAGTGTTATGAAGTATAAAAAGAATATGTCAAATATGTTTGGTGTTTTCAATTCAAAGGTACATTTTTGTCGGTTGTCAATAAAGCGTTGCTGTCATAAAAATTCATTTAGAAATAAACTGTGATGATGATGTACCTTTGACTTCAACCGACAATGATGTACCTTTGACTTGAAAACATCACATGCGTGCTACCTCGCCCCCCTCAGATTTTGGCAGATTTTTTTGTTCGGAATGATGAGGCGAAGCGTACTCCATTTATAGAGCTTTATGATCGACAGCGATGACGAAAGTGCGTGACATCGATTATTAAAATAGTTTTTATAGATGTACTAGATTTTCCTGCCAATACTTTTGACAGAGGGGAAATGATACCTAAGGCCTCTCCTGGTTTAGAACTCTCTGGGAATCGCTTATCAACCGACTTCAAGATTTCGAAGGAGGAGGTTATCAATTCGTCGGTATCTTTGTTTTTGCTATTTTTTTTTAATTATACAATTATGATTCAAATTCAACCTTTTTATAAGCATAGAGGTCTGACAACTCAACACAACTGGCAGTTTAAAAAAAAAACCTACACATTTTTTTTTAATTTGTTGTCTAAGCTAAGTTGCTGTTGACAAAATGGAACTATCACGGGAAAATTTAAGAGCGATGATATTTTATGATTTTAAAAGTGGTTTATCACAAAAACAAAGCTTAGATCGGATGACTTCTGCATTTGGGGAGGAAGTTACATCAAAGACGACCATTTATCGCTGGTTTTCCGAATTTCAACGCGGTCGTGTGAATCTTAGTGATGATGTGCGTGAAGGTCGGCCAAAGTCTGCGGTCATTCAAAAAAACGTCGACGCAGTGCGGAACCTGATTGAGAAAGATCGACATGTCACATATCGTGAAATTCAGTCATGTTTAGGGATTGGAATGAGTCAAATCCAAACAATCTTGCAAACAGAACTAGGCGTAAGAAAACTGTTTTCCCGTTGGATCCCGCACCTACTTTCCGAAGAACAAAAGACGGCCCGGGTCATTTGGTGCCGAAAAAATCGAGAAAGGTTCAACAATGGAACTTCAAACGCAGTTTTTAATATCGTATCGGGTGATGAAACGTGGATACACGCATACGAACCCGAAAATAAAAACCAGTCACGAGTTTGGGTTTATGAAAATGAGCTGAAGCCAACCAAGGTTGTTCGCTCTCGAAGTACGGCGAAAAAGATGGTGGCTACTTTTGTGTCGAAATCCGGTCACATTGCGACTGTTGCACTTGAGGATCGCAGGACAGTTAATGCGGATTGGTATACAATGGTTTGCCTGCCTGAAATCGTTGGCATACTTAGAAAAGATAACTGTCACCGACGCATCATCCTCCACCATGACAACGCCAGCCCGCACACCGCACGTCAAACAAAGGAGTATTTAAAGCATAATAACATCGAGTTAATGGACCATCCGCCATATAGCCCTGACCTAAGTCCTAATGATTTTTATACCTTCCCAAAAATTAAACAAAAGTTACGCGGTCAACGATTCCAGTCGCCGGAAGAAGCAGTCGATGCCTTCAAAAACGCCATTTCGGAGACTACTACTTTAGAATGGAATAACAGTTTCAATAATTGGTTTGAACGTATGGAAAAATGCGAGAATATGTTAGGAGAATACTTTGAAAAACAGTAAAAATATTTTTAACTCAATACATTTGTCCATTTTTTCTATTCCCGAAATATTTAGTGCAACCCTCGTAGAGTAATAATGTTGCTCATTTTGTTCGCGCCGCGAGTCACCAAGTCTTGCGGAAGGCGTGAGGGGCGGGTGGGTGATAGCGGCGCTGCGATTGGTCGATTCAAGGACCGCGCGCTATCACCACGCTATCACGTGGTTGCGTAGTGATGGGACATGTGTACTACAAGTAAACGGTACTGTACCGTAATTTGTTGTTGTTAATTGAGGTATTTACTGTTGTTATCAATTAACAAATAACAATAATGCAATATGTATTTGCCTACTTTAAAAACGTATTACCAATAAATTTTACCTAGTCGCCTTATAGACTAATCTGAAATTACATTATCTGTGCATTGAAAGTACTTTTAGGAGCGACTACCATGTGACACCCAATTCAAAGTGTCTTCTAGAAGCAACGCTCATGTGACACCCATTAATAATTCCTTAAAGCCACTCCTATGTGACAACTATTGAAAGCGCCTTATAGTAGAAACGCTCGTGTGACACCCATTGAAAGCGTCTTATAGAAGCCACGCTCATGTGACACCCATGGAAAGCGTCTTATAGAAGCAACGCTCATGTGACACTCATTAAAAGCGTTTTATAGAAGCAACGCCCATGTGACTCCCATTGTGTTTTAGTTAGCGTCTTATTAAAGCAACACTCATGTGACACCCTTTGAAACCGTCTTATAGAAGCAACGCTCATGTGACACCAATTGAAAAGTCTCATAGAAGCAACGCGCATGTGACACCCATTGAAAGTATCTTATAGAGGCAACGCTCATGTGGCACCCTTAATACCCATATTTATTATAACTATATGAAAAGAAAAATTACCGATAGAATAAATCTTTAAATTCTACCAACTACTCAAACTAAAAGAAAAAAAGAAAATAAAACAAAGTCTCCTGTTTTCCATTGTACTTCGTATATTTGTTAAGTCGAAAGTACGTGGTGCCGGTATATAAGTCCGGTACACATCATCCGCACATCACTATCGTACACGTGCTTCCGTAAGAAAGGAATAGCACATTGCATTCTTAACATGATAAAAAGAGACGGGCATACTAGCTACTTCTAAATTGACTAATTCAAAATGAACTCCGCTGGCTAGAAACATATTAAAGTAAAAAAAACATTTTGAAGTAAAAGTGGAAAGTAATTCCAACTCTTTTAATTCTTAACGTTTAAAAACATTTGCCACGCCACCTTACACTACAATATGCCTGGATTTTGAATAGTTTTCATACGTATTCAATTTTTGTTCTTGCATACACGCACACTACGTGCAGGTCTAAAACATGGTCGCAACTGAACGGCACGGCGGACGCCCGCGCAATTTGTTAGTCGTTTTACTCCAACGTGTGGTGACCCCAAGTCGCCTTGTAAGGCGTATCTAGTGGTTACCTTATCTGTGATTGAAACAGACCGGCGACTACGGAACCCTACACGAGCATGGCCCGACATGCTCTTAGCCGATTCTTTAAAATGGCAATCATAAAACATATTTAGAACAATTTCTTAATGCGTGCTATTCTTCATATTTGAACTATCCTTTACTTTATATCTTAGGGTAGGGAAGGGACTTCTCATCCTGCCCTCATATTGTTACCAGTCCAGGCACGTCCCGACCCCGAATTGCTTTATACAGCATGTATTTGATAAGATGTGTAATTAGATATCAATTAAATGTAATTATGTATGTAGTCAATATTATCGCCTCCATCCCGGGAGATAATATTTGCGTACGCTGCGATCAGGAAATAAACATGCATTAGGTTTAACAAAAACATCGTGCTCGTAACAAAGTGAGACAAATGCATAATTTCATAAACAATCATCATGAAAGCCAAACCTGTACGTAAAAGGTTAATTAGTACTCACTGCCAGTGGAACGGTCCAGTGATTCCCTCTCGGAGACGGTCTTTGAGGGAACGTTGTCTCGAGGGTCCCGGGCCCGGCGGCGGGAGCATCGCGGAGCCAGCCGGCAACGGCGCAGAGCGCGGCGGGCCGGGAGGGCCGGGCGGCGGGTGCGCCACAAGCGGAGGGGGTCCCGCGGGTGCGCCGGGCGCCGGCAGCGGCGGCGCGCGGGCCGGCGATGACATGGCAGCCGCTCGCGGCGCGGGCGCACTACCAGCCTCTCAAGCACACTAACATCACACTGCACCCGCCTGACACCACTACACACGCGCACTGCAACACGACAGAGACAACCAAAGCCAAATAAATATAAATAAAGCAAAGCTCCATTTGAACATTTGGCAAGCTCATTTTGTGTGTAACGACAAAATTGCAAGAGGTTATATTGAATGGCTTACGAATCCGAAACGAACGAACGGCTTACGATTAAAGCGCCATGCAAAATATTAGAGCAACAATACCAAGACAAGGAAGTGTAAGCATTACCTCTATAATACATTCAGGCGTTTTAGTTATTTCATGCAAACTTGTTTTGGTTGTAGAATGACCTTTATTATCTTTTTTAAACATACACTGGGACAACTCACACAACGTATAAAGGTACATGTTATTTGCCCGGATAATTTTTTACTTATGGAGTAATAAACCAGCGAAGTGCTTATCGCACCGCGCATAATGGAGGGCTCCGTACTTTCAATGGAATAAGAACCAAACTAATACCAAAAGGTCGTATCTGATGCCTATGGAAGAAGTTTTTTAAAAATGTCAAAAATGCCTCATAAATGTCTGAACCGATAATGATCAAAACAATTTTCTTAGAAAGGCGCATCTTCTCGATTTTTTTTCATATTTTTTGGACCTATGGTTCAAAAGTTACAGGGAGGGACGCAATTTTCTGACTTTTTAAGCGATTATTTCTGAAAATATTCACATAAGGTTGTCTGGTAGAGAGAGAGATAAGACCGCCTGTTGTTTACCTTTAATCTGACTTTATGCATTTAGCGTACTGGTTTTCTTTTTGAGGTGTTCAATAAAGAGTATTTGTAATGTATTGTATTATTTAATCACAAAATCTTCAAAGAAACGATTGATTGATGTGCAACATGTTGATATTTGGTAAAAATTTTTTTTTTTTTAAATATTGTCAGCGCCCAAAATTTTTTATGCTGCACATTGCAATTCCTCTAAAAAAGTGTTCAAAAACGGTAGGCAATGACTAGCATTATCACAAACGATTTTACTATGATACTTTTTTAATCTGTGGCAGTAACGTAATTTTAACATTACATGCTCAAATATTGTTAAATTATAAGAGTTTCAAATTTGGAACATCGAATTTGATAACATGTAATGAAAATCCAGCCCTCCTCTCCAACCGCGGTTGTCCTCCTCCCCGACCGTTCGCATAATCGAGTTGTCCATGGCGGTGCAATGGCGATCATTCTAATGGTTTCCGAACAGGTCATTTAGGATTTATAATATGTGTGTAGATAACGCAGTGTATGCAACTGTACGTAATTAATTAGGCCTTATTTTACGTAACAGTTACATAAACTACTATTATATTATCTGATTAGTACATAAAGTCAAGTAATTTTTATATTTAAACTTTTATGAAATACTTTAATATATTCCCAAATATCACTTAAACTTTGGCAATTTTTCCTACAATTGCTCTAGCTAAACAAAGTCTTGCTTAAAACATATACCAAGTATATGAAAGTAAAAAACAGAAAAACTGTTTCACTTATTCCTAAAACGACTCATTTTCCAACGTATTTATATATTTTAAATACTAGTTTAACATAATTTTAATCTTTAAAAATCTTACTGTTTTTCACCTCTCCAAGCAAAAATCGCGAAACAGTTGTGAGATTACTATAGAAGTCTTGTTAGTTACTGCAAAATGGTATGGAAAAGTTGAGCGAAAGAAAAACGTTACCGGACTCGAATAGGCATGATGAATTGTTTTCATGTATGGTATCAATCGATTCGTTTTGTTGTGCGGATCAAATGTCTATATGAGGCCAATTGCGTTAAAGCAACACAAAAGTCAGAAATGAGATTCAAAATCTGACACTCGCTTTTGATTCTCAAAACGCTCCTAACAAAATGATATGCACCAGTGACGTCACGATTGCATAGTCGCCCTGTTCAAAGTATGGAAAAATTATGAAATTGTTATTTTGACAGTGAAATATTGCGTTTATGTATATGTTTGCTATACAATTTATTTTACAGTAATATATGAGAAATCGAATGGTGTCATTGTCTTTTTTAATTTTAAACTTTTAAAAAATCGTATAATTTTGAAACTTTGAAGCCTGATATCTTTGAACTATTTCGATAGCTTTCTTTAATTTTCAATTTATTAGGATATATTGATCATTTTGCATCCATTTAACTAAATTTTATTACAAAATTCAACATGTGTCATCATCCCTATTGGGCAACTTCTGAAACATTTAATACATTTATTTATAGAGAAGAGGGGAGGCCTTTGCCCAGCAGTGGGACACTAATACAGGCTAATAAAAAAAATATAGACGGAGAGCTAGCCACGTCAGATATGACACAATAATGAGAGCAACAAAACCCCTCTAGTTAGTTTGCTATACTAGGCTTATTTCTAGATCTGGACATGTGGCAGCTGTAAAGTGGTGGAAGACAAAGAACGCAAATCACTTCAATAAAACCAATCCTAGATTTCTGAGTTTGATGCATTATGAGAAATAATATAAATAATTAGATTATATCATTGCCACAACTTTCTGTTGGGGGAAAGTCGTGCCAATCGACGTATAATATAATTCATAGTTTGTCGCCTTCTGTTTTTGTTGCCATAATAATACGCAATGTTTTTTGTTCTAATGTTATAATATAGGCCCTGTCCTTTATAACTCAGACAACTTCGGCAGTTTTTACCTATTTTGATATTACTATTTTCCATTTAAAAAATTTGCTAGTCTGTCACTCTGACCTCCACCCGTTAAAAGCTGCCAGATGCCTGGATCCAGCAATAAGGATAGTATAGCAAACTAAACAACGAGCTTTGTTACTCTCATTATTGTGTCATATCTGACGTGGCCAGCTCTTAGTCCATTAACTGTGTAATATGACTTTTGAAAGTGACATAATTGATTGAAAATTTTCCAAAACAAATGTTACAAACAAATTTCACTAAAATTACACATGCATTTTGCTACATCTGACATTGGTAGAGTAGATTGTGACCGTAAAATTCGACCATGTCTATTGAGAGTATTTAGTAAGACCGGAGATAACCATTACATACTTACATTGCGTAGGTACGAAGTTCAAACCCGCTACATTTTTATTACGCATTACACAACATTTTATTTCTTTAATCTTTATTAAGTCGCTTTCGTAAAAAGTAGTGTCGCCACTTTTATGGATTAGGTTACCGAGTGACACCAGGCTTTATTACTTTTGTAACTTACAAGCTGCCCAGCACTATACCGACTACGACGAAATACCCACCGCGGTCATTACTTAGTCCTAGTGTTTTCCCCCACTGCACTGATGCGAAAAAACATGTTTTTATTAAATACCCATAGGTTTGAGACTGAAAGCATTGCACTTATTCAAAATCGACTTAAATAAACTATTAAAATTTAATTAATTTCTAAGCAATCTCTTAGATTAAGCTGGTATTAATATTTTGATTAATTTGTATGTAATATTAAAATGTTGCAGTTGCCTTGAATTTGCGTAATTTATTATTAATATAAATTTTATGTAGGTATGTCCTTATAAATAATGTTGTTGTAATTTAACTAATTACAAGCTTTTATTTAGTTTAACCTGTCCCGTGGTCTGTAATCAATTCTTGCAAGTTAAACTTGACCCACTTCCCGGTTCCGATTGAGCTGAAATTTAACACTCATGTGTATATCGCGTGACAATACAATATTATGACGATGGGACTGCTCTGATGATGGAACTGGGAGGTGGCGTTCTCAAATACTCAAATGATCCCGTCACGTTAGGGCTCGTTGCATTCATCTTGGTGAGCAGTTAGAGATTGTACAAACAAAATTGCAGCTAGCAACAAAAGCTTGTCACATGAATGAAATATTTGAAATAAAAATCTTTTTGCATGTTGACTTTGTTTTATTTTCGTTTATATTTAAGCTTTTACATAATGTAATTATGAATGAAGTGGCGTTTAAAATGCGGAAGAAGTCAGCCGGGTTAGCAAACATTTAAAAACACCTATCCAATAATCCGCATGCAGCAAACCCAAGCCAAGAGTTGCCTTTAGAAATACACTACAAGCGGCGTGTCTGTTGAAGCCACTATTAGAATATTCTTAGACACCCAAAATGTAACGATATTAGTATAGTTTGTCCGGCTGCTTAAGGATAAATGCGCATAAATACTTTAAGTATGGAGCATTTGTCCTTAAGCCACCGGACAAACTATACCTACTTTATGTATTAGCTATAGGCGCCTCCGCGTCGACCACATTCGGCGCGCCGCCGCCGCCGGAAAAAAATCCCCAGCCTGACGCCGCGTGACCAGCGCCACCTTGTGAGCGTATTTTTTTGTACATGGTAAAAAAAATGTCTATGGAAGTGAAGTAAGTTAGTCAATAGGAATGGCTGAAGACAAAGGGAGTGGGGTGTAAGACAGTGAGACTGGTATAAAAGTCAGTGGGATACCCAGTAAAGATACGGTTGCGTCAAAACATTAATTTATAATAGCGTACGGAACTCCGGACCAGTTTGAATAGTTGTGATCAGTTCTTCACGCTTTCTGCATTTTTGCAACAAGAGCTAAACGTCGTGAGATGACTGGTATCATTTACGACCCCAAAATACCGATCAACCTGAGGCCTGACATGCAGATAATGAAGTTTGTGGCATGTCTGTTTCTTGCTGTATTAACTAGCGTAATCTAGAAGTTCGCACAGAATCGAAGTAAAAATCCGATCTAGAAACTTGATACCTTCATTAGGGGTAGGGTAGCATGATGCCGCAGAGTCAACGCAAGACCCTTACCGCCAAAAAATCGACTAAGCAGTGACACTTTCAAGGTCACGCCGCCGCCGGGCTACAATAATGTCGGCGTCCACCCTAGTTTATATTGTATAAGTTTAGAGTCATTTATACCAATGACCAGAAAATATCATTTTTTTTATTATTTCTTGATTTATAAGTACATGTTAAGTAGTTATAAGTATCATATTTATCAATAAATGATCTATTTATCTACCTATAGGTACTCGTAATGATGGCAATATACAGCTAGGATATAAAAGCCTAGAACAAAATGCTGAACATTTGGAATGGTTGAAAATTGGAAATTGAACTCGGAATTTCGAACGAACACCGAAACCGAAACAACCGACCGAGAGCGTTTATCGATCGGCCCTTAGTCGCCCCGCTCCGCCCAACCCCGCAGCCCCCCGCCCATCCCGCGAACCTTACGTAAGCTCAGCTGATCGTACCCACCCCGTACCCTTGGCAACGAACGCTGTGCTCCGTTCCTGTATGTCTTCACAGTACTGCGTCCGGTGCTTAACTACCCTACCTACATTACACGCATCAGCACGTCGCATCAGTTTTAATTGATAATCAATAATAGGTTTACCTGTTCTATCACTTCAACAATGCTGTTTGTAACAAGTAGTAAGATTTTTTATGATATCCTAATGTTTGCGTTTCAACACGACATAAAATGGTCAAACGATGATTTCCTATGACATGATTAGTCCTTTGGATCCAAGGATGAATTTGAGAAGTGGAGCCACCAAGATTTTTGATGTTAATTTTTAGGGGAGGGAGGCTCTCAACTATCTTGATATCTACATCAGATGATAAAATTGAATAAGGATAAGAATTCGTTTATTGTGCTAAAAGGATATAAGTAATAGTGGTGCATTCCGTTTCAGGCAATTTCGCGCCATAATATCCAAGGAAATTTTATTTGTATGTCGTGTGCAAACGCAACTATGTATATCATTCCACGATCGGAAAAAAACATTTTGATTTGATTTTTTTCCATTTAAATTTTTAGCATTTCAAAATTTTTTTCAGTACACCCGTATAATGTTTTAGTTTGACAAAACATTTTTTAAATGAACGAAAAATGGGGATCTCTAAAGCACCTTTAACTTTTTCATGATTCACAATTGTTTATAAGTTGTAGATTTTTTTTCCTTGTGAAATAGGGAGTTCCAAACTTACTTATTTTTGTATTTTACATGTTTTTGCTTCAGGCCGGTGTCAAACTTATACCATAAATGAATTCGGCATCCCCGATGTATAAGAAAGCGATACCAAACTTGGCCTAGTAGCTTAACTGATGAAGATAAAGTTGAGAGCCTCCCCCCGAATTATTGTAGATCAAAAATCTTGGTGGCTCCACTTCTCAAACGACTCAAATCCATCCTTGAGTCCTAAGGGATAATCATGCGGAAGGAAATCTTTTGTTCACGAAAAGCCGTATTTTTTCTGCTACAACGGCCACTTATATATTTTTTACTTTTATTTAATGTCGAATAGGTATGATAAAATCAGTCTCGTGGTAGTTATGGTATGGTAAAGAAAAGCATAGATACTGGCACTGGCAGACAATGCACAGCCTAAGCCGTTGAAGATATGACTACTCATTTCTTCAACGGCTTAGGCTGTGCATTGTCTGCCAGTGCCAGTATCTATGGTAAGGTTCTACAACCTTGATATCTAAAACATATCAATATGGACTTGAAAGGTTGTAGAGATGCACTATATCTAAAATAATTTGATTAAATCCAACCCCATATGCCCGGACAAGTTCGTTGGCCTTAGTCATTTATAATGAAAGTTCTTCAGATGTTTGTTAAGAGGCTGACAACAGCTGATGACCTTGAAATTGACTTTACTTTAACAGTTTTTTAGCAATAACTATGTATTGGGAAAATAATTAAAGAATATGTTAAAATTAATTATTTTGAAGAACTTTGTTAAGTTTGATACACGATTCGGGGATATCGGCTCGATAGAAAATAATTCCGAAGTTAGGTCTTAAAATTAGCTTTAAACAGTTACATATGTTTAGTTTCTTGACTAATACATCTGTAATTATAATTAGGAACAAAAAAAAACACAATAATATTAAAAACTTCATTATTTCACAATTTACAATTATGCGTAGTTTCTTTTTAATTCATAATTTTTCTGGATGTGCAATGAGCTCTCATACTAATCGTTACACAGTGTTTCTCTTTCACTCGAGCTTAAAAAGATAGGGACGGAATTTAGCTGTTGTCATCCACTTTGTTCAATTATGTTCTGCCCGGGAAGAGAACGGGTATAATACGAATATTTCGAATAATTTCCATACAAATTACTATTCCAAATATTCGGATTGCAAACCCTAGCACTAATACACTGCTTTTCGCGACTAGTACAGTCGACGTCAAAGATATGCTTACACTATTGTACCTTATTCCGCTGTAATACAGTGCAAAAATGTAAATACATCTTTGACGTCGTCGACAGTACTTACTATATCCAATCCTATTTTAATTTTACACGTCAATGAAAATATAAGTGGAAACAACTCGAAATTAAATATAGTTTTACTTAAAACTTATTAGCCTCACTTTCATGAATTTTCTATATTTTTTGGCCCATGGTTTAAAAGTTAGGGGGGGTGGGACATTGTTTTGAACTTACGGAGCCATTATGTATTTCCGAAAATATTGACTTTATAAAAAAATGTTTTTCAAGACCCCTATTCTTTTTAAAACGATCATTCAACTACAGCCTATAATAGAGTTGAAGCGAAAAAAAAACCACCCCCACTTCACGTGTACATCTATCTGTACGGGGAGGTACTATAATTTTTTATCACACATACATACAGACTCATACGAAAATATCAGCTTTTTAGTACTAACGATCACTTTGGCTGCGAGGCAGCGGACAGACATACGGACATGGCGAAACTATATGGGTTCCTAGTTTACTATACAACCCTAAAAACGCATCGGCTGCGATACCGGTGCGGCGCGCGCCTAAAACTCCTAAAAGCGATATGTTTCAATCAGGATATTCAGTTTATTTAGATTTTCTAATAAATTCCGACTCCATAAACAATTTCCGCTGCGTGTCATTCAATAACTCTGGCCTTAAACAAATAAACAGTTTCTTCCTATAATTATAGTCCAGCAGTTATGTACCTTTCACCTGGATAGTAATCCAAACTCAACGGAACTTTAACGGGTTGTTTGGGGGAATACTAGGAAGACTCTCCTAAGTTTTCGAACTCGAGGACCCTATGGAGCTTGGCGGAGGGACAAAAACCTCTTTTTTTCAGTTTTTGCATCTGCATCTCATAAACTAAGCACTTTGTGCATACACCTTGTATGGCAAAATTAAAGAGCAATAAATGTCCTGAAAGTGAGCCGTCATACCAGATTTTCAGGCCAAATATTAACGAAGATACAGTTCATTTATTGTTTCTAATGTGGCGAAGGAACCATATATTTTTTAGCAATTCTGAAAAGTTATGACTTTTATAGTGTCATAACTGACACTCACTTGACAGCTGGAAGAGATCGCTTATTAGCAATAAGGCCGACTGTTATTTGCCTCTCGTCATATGTAAATAGATTTGGTGTGCTGTTTTGTTATTCTGAGGTGTGCAATAGAGAGGATTTAACTTTACTTTTACTTGATATCCACAGAATATCATACATTAATTGCTATTAATGTATGATATTGATGTATGATGACACTTGACAGCAAAACGAAAAATAATAAAATAATTACCACCAAGTTCCGATGTTATAGGTTTTCAAAGACGTTAATGTTGGTGATTGATCGACATAATTAACATACCAAATATTTCAAAAACAGATTAGCTACTTTTTTAAATATTAATAACCTTTTCGACTGTATCTTCGTTAATATTTGGCCTGAAAATCTGGAATGACAGGATATTTAATGGAACTTTTAGGAAATTTAATGCCATACAAGGTGCTTAGTTTATGAGATATAAGCGAAAAACTGAAGAAAAAAAAATGGATTTTTGTCCCCCCTTCGAATTCCACAAGGTCCCCGAGGTCGAAAACTTATGAGAGTATTCGTGGCACACCCCCAAACTACCCGTGGAGTGAAGTTCCATTGAGTTTGGATTACTTTCCAGCTACCCTTAACTTCATTCGACAACCGCTAATTATTATGTCTTTCATGTCATGATGTTCGTACTGAGTCGTATCCCAGAACAACATATGTATATGAATGATCAATATTTTAATAGATCTCTGCCCTTTTTTAGGGTTCCGTAGTCAACTAGGAACCCTTATAGTTTCGCCATGTCTGTCCGTCCGTCCGTCCGTCCGCGGATAATCTCAGTGACCGTTAGCACTAGAAAGCTGAAATTTGGTACTAATATGTATATCAATCACGCCGACAAAGTGGTAAAATAAAAAGTGGAAAAAAATGTTTTATTAGGGTACCTCATTATATGTCGATGGGTACCTCCCCTATACGTAAAGTGGGGAGTGATTTTTTTTTTTTTCATTTTAACCCTAACGTGTGAAATATTGTTGGATAGATAATATTTAAAAATGAATAGGGGTGTACTAAAATCATTTTTTGATAATGTAAAAAAAATTCTAAAATAATCGCTCCAGAAGTAAAAAAAATGTGTCGTCCCCCCTCTAACTTTTGAATCATAAGTTTTTAAAATATGAAAAAAATCTCAAAAGTAGAACTTTATAAAAACTTTCTAGGAAAATTATTTTGAACTTTGAATAGTATTTGAAAAAAAATTACAAAATAATTTCTGAATAAGTTTGTAATTTAAACTTATAAGCAGGTGTTTATTGTACCTGTAATTCCTACAAAATCACAATGAAATGACGTGCTTTCAAAAACTCTTAAGTGGGGACACTTACTGTGACGGACGGAAAACTACGGAACCCTACACTGAGCGTGGCCCGACACGCTCTTGGCCGGTTTTTAATACAATAGTTTGTAATGTAAATACACCGTTATTCGTGGTACTACGCTAGGTTCATTATTTTCAAGTATGTTATCACTGTTATCAGTCTTATTAATCATTCTCTGCATTCAGCATTCGTTACGCCACTCCTCCACTGACTCACGATAAAGAAATGGACCTCTACATACGAACAAATATGTCGGAATATCTGGCACCAAAAGACATTTCTATACTAAATTTAAGTTTATGATAACGCTCATTTATAATCTTCTTCTGCGTGCATGTGTGCGACATGTTAAGGAGTGGTCCTGAAATAAAGTAGCCGTGTACAATCTTGCGTATTTTTTAATTTAGTGCTAATTTTGAAGCAGTATATTTATTTTATTAATCCGTAGATACAATACTAATAAATAAATATACAATCATAATAAAATATGTGAGCATATATAAGTTTTCGCGTTTTTATTTCAACATACTTTGTAACTTTTTGAACAACATAATTTGACAATCTTCAATCGACATCTGCTACAATGCCACAATTGTATTTCCATTTTCACAACCCGTTTTATGCTTTTCAGAATTTTATCTTACCAAGAAGCTACATTAATTAACTGTATTTTAGCTAGGATAGTCAGGAAGACTCTCTAATCTAACCTCCGACAAAGATTTTTCTATGGGAGACAATTTTCTATAAAAAAAGGGAAATACATTTAATTAAAAATTACTGTAACTACCTTATAATGAAGCCAGATAAAAAAGTTTACTATTGAAGAAAGACAATTTATTAAGGTATAAAATAGCTCATCAAATCAAACTATAAGAAAAAACATGTCTTTGAGAAACACCTCAAAAATTCTGTCAGAAGACGCTGTTCAAAAAACCATGTGTATGATTGAATACAAAAGGCGAAAACTTCCAAACGCTGTTTCATTTTAATATGATTGTATTTACGTTTTGTACGATTGTATCTACAGATTATTTAAATATAAACACTGCTTCTAAATCGGCACAAAATAAAAAGATAAATCAGAAAAGGCACGGCTACTTTTTTCCCGGACCACTCCTTATTATTCTAAAAACCACGAAAGAGCATCTTCAAGTTCATGAATATCATCAGTATAAGATTTAGTTGAATGTATTTTGCCGATTGTATTTTATTACTAGCTTTTGCCCGCGGCTTGGCTCGCGTTAAATTCGGGGTAACACGGTTCCCCTTTGCCCCCCGGAATGCTCCACACAAACTTCCACCTCCCATTTTAGGGATGTGGGGGGGTCAGAAAGAGACAAAAAGTAGCCTATGTCACTCTCCATCGCTTCAACTATCTCCACTTAAAAAATCACGTCAATTCGTCGCCCCGTTTTGCCGTGAAAGACGGACAAACAAACAAACAAACAAACACACACACTTTCCCATTTATAATATTAGTATGGATTGTATTGTCGTACTTATATTGCTCGGTAATCGCGTAACTCGGCAGCTTATGCCGATTTTTATTTTGACAAATGCTTATTGGACAAGTAGCCTTAACTGTCAAAGCAAGACACTCGTTTACCCCACCAGGGACGAGGCGTTCAAAATTTCTGTTGGGTAAATTAGGTTTTTTTATTTCAAACCATTTAGAATATATCACCCAAATGTCATAAATAGGCATACTTACCTATAGGATTCTAGTTCAAAAGACGTAGTAATGCGTTGCCACTGGTTCAAATATTTTTCCTTCCAATGATCGGAAATTCTAATGGATCTAAGGAAAAATATTTGAAACAAATAAATATACAAAATAAACTATCAACATGTCACATCTATAAGTAAGAAATACGAGTACCTAGGTAGTCTACGTAGATACAACTCTTATCTGGCGTATCGTCTTGATTATCGGTGACGTTATGAATAATATATTATATACCTATAGGCATATTGACATAAACCACAGCACATAGCAACATTTGATTAATCGCCGCCATACATCAGTAACATCAAGGTATCAGATAAGGGTTTTGGCAATATAGGACAATCGAGTCGAATATTGCTCTAGTTTTGGTAACAGATTTTGCCCGTGATCACAGAGTCGCTCCACAGTTTCTTATTTTTTCAATTCAGAATATTTCGAACCGTTTAATTTTATGTTAATTTGAAATGTAAAATCTGAAAAACGCTATCTTTCGGTTTGACTTTTCAGAATGAAAATATTTATTTATTTATATCTCCTCTAAGGTTTTTGTTAAATACGATGAAAGGAAATTGAACGATAACTTCTTCTTAAGCAAAGGGTGGATAAAAAATACGTATACCTTCGTTTTCACACAACGCACCTTTAAATATACCTAACTAGCCTTTTCCCGCGGCTTCGCCCGCGTACTATAAGTACTCAAAAAGGATACGATACCCATGTTGATTTTCAGACTTTGTGACCACATTTGCCCTTTTTAGGAGTTGAATTTTCAAAAAACCTGAAACACGTGTTTACTCATTTATCGTTAGGAATACTCCTGTGAAGCTTCGAATGAATGTATAACAAATCTTGATTCGCCATACAAACTTTGGACCCCCATTTTACCCCTTAGGGGATGAATTTTGAAAAATCCTTTCTTAGTGCACCCCTAGACCTTATAAGGAACCTACGTGCAAAATTTGGAATCGCTAGAACCAGCGGTTTGGGCTGTGCGTTGATATGTCAGTCAGTCAGTCAGTCAGTTTCTTCTTTTATATATTTTTAGATATACGAGTATGGTATGAGTCCCGCAATAGCCGACGCGATCGAACACAGGGCATCGTCGGCGTAGGAATAATCTTTAAAAAGTTCCTATTGACAAACAAGGTTACCTCCTAATGTAATCCAATTATTAATAAATATTTCTAATTAACTCATTGCGCCTTTAAGCCTCTATATTACTATAACTTTACGTTTTTACGACCATAAATCCCTACATCCAATATTTTAATTCAGGTTTAAATTATTAGGGTGTTGGTTCTGATGTAGTGTAATGTGACGTGTCAACGTTTTATACAGTAAAGGCAAGAAGTGTATGTTGGCGAGGCGAGTAAAGAACGAACACCGGACGCGTGTTGTGCTTGCTAAATATTAGACCGGTGCCGCTCGATACCAGCGACCTTGCGGCGGCGGCGCGCCTGCTCCCTGCCGGGCGCCCGGCCGCCCAGCGCGGGCACCACGATCAGCTGTTATCCTCCACAAACATGCGACTCACTAAACAACACAGTTTTTTCATATATGTTGCATTTAGAAAACTTCTTTCGAACAGGTGGTCGATACAAACACTATTATGTCTTATTGTTCTGAATGAGTTCAAGTCTATATTTTCTTTTTTTTACCTTTGTTAACTAGTTTTGTTTTTAAGCGAGGTGTAACTTTTTAGGTTTACGATAATATTTACAGTGAATTAACATTAACCCTTAGACGGGCCAGAAAATAAAATCCACAATTTAAATCTTTACGCCACTTCATAGTCCTAACTATTCTACATAGACAAAAAGCTACAAAAATATGACGTTACAAGGATTATTCGCCTCACATAATAGATTATAAATATATATTATAATACCTATGATAAATTTAAACCGGTGCTATATAAAAACTTTATTTTATGTTTATTGAACAAATGTTATTTTTATGTAGTTTTAATGCTAACTTACAATAGATTTAATGCTAACTACCACTGAGCTTCAATAAAACATGAATTTAATTTTTAAAACGATGCCAATCAATACTAATACATAAAACACTTCATTTCTATTAAAACTGCATTTGCTACGAAACAATCACTGATTTTTGCTATTTTTGATTTTGGCGATGATTGTAATGAATTACTCAATATACAAGTCATGATCTCATGATGAATATGGAACTAATTTCCCTATATGATAACATTGATAACAAAACAATGACTATGGTGTATGGAACATTAACAAATCGCTGTCTTCGGAATATCTAAATGAAAAATGAAGTGCAGTCAAAGCATCTAATGTGGTCCATGCATCGATGCAACGAACCGAAGAGGCTGTACAAGATTTGTGTGAAGAAGCGCTGGCTGGAGGTAATACGGCATTACGCTTACACGATATGCTTCGAGGGCTGGAAGCGTGCAACTGATGTTAGATAGAGATAGGAGCGCTGGGCAGGGACGGGTGCGCGGGCCGGGTGGCGAACAACAGCGGCGCCCCGGCGGGTCCGACCCCGCACCACGCCGACGCCACCCCCACATAATCACAGAACGGTTCCCCAACACCTAAGTCTTTACTTACACTGTATATACACCGTGGGCTGGAATAACCCGACAGATCTTAACCACGAATTTCTAAGACCAAAAGAAGTAAAAAATGTTATGTGACTTTAGGTCAATTTCGCCAAAAAAAAATTTTTTTTTCTTTTTTTTTTTCATTTTTTGAATGTTTGTTGCACATGAAAAGCAAATGTTATTAATAAAATTATCGCCTAAAACATTTTGGTACTTTTTTTTTGAAAAAATTTAGTTACTGCAAAGTTTTCCTTGTCACTGTGATATCTGTCAATAAGGACGTGTAAACTATGTCCAATAGTGGCAACAACGCCATTAGAAAGGCATTTTGTGATGAGTTATAATACTTATAATAAAGTGTATTTTTTTAAAATCGGTATTAACTCTGAAACTAGGCGTATTCCAGAAAAGTTTATAGGACATTTTAGTCTCCAATTATGATCAGGAATTTATGGTTAAAATCTGTCGGGTTACTCAAATTCACCGTGTATAACAACTCTGGGCGTGTTCGGATTGGAAACTCCTTTTCATTTATTTAATAATATTAACTAATTAGTAGTGTCCGACCGAAATTTCGGTTTCGGTTTCGGTTTCGGCCAGTTTCGGCCAAAAAATCAAGTTTCGGCCCGAGTTTCGGTTTCGGCCAAAAACGGCCGAACCCTTCGGCCGCGCCGAAACTTACAACATCGTACCTTCGGGTCGCGCTCGGCTAACGTCGGGCGCGCTCGGCACGGTTGGCAAATTGGCAATATGGCGTCGCTCGCCTGAGTCCGCAGGCAACTACCTAAATCAGTGCGCTTTGCTCATGTAGACGTGTCAATACGTGTTGTGTTTGTTCCGCGAATAATGGTAAGTAGTTTGATCAAGTATTTTAGTTTGTTTTTTTTGTGAATTCGTCATGTCATAGTTAATATTTAACGCTTTATTTTAATAGTTTGATTAGTTTGCTAACCTATTGACGAATATATTTAATTTTAAAGGTGTAAGTGCCAAGGTTAAGTACCTGCTTCATTAAAGTTTAAAATTCATCTTAGTTGCGTGTACTATTAATGTAATAACGATTGTAGGTACCTGCCTATGCAATAAAATGAAAGGTGAATAGTTATTAATTTAAATTTAATATAGACGTGTAATGTTAATGTAATGTTGCGAGTAATGTAATGGTGTGAGTAGGTATTTTATTACCAAAGGTGTTCAATTTGATTATCTAATTATATTTGAATTAGCCATTCGAGGCTAACTGATTGTGATATTTGTGAGTATAATTAAAATGTAAGTAACTGAAAATGTGAAAATAAATAAACATAATATATGAGCATCATATTTTAATAATAAATTTGTTTTATTTTATACCACCATTAAAAAATCGCTAACTTTGTGTTACAAATAATGTATTTTTTTCACTTTATAGGGTAGTTA
Source organism: Pammene aurita (assembly GCA_947086415.1). Lineage (NCBI taxonomy): Eukaryota > Metazoa > Arthropoda > Insecta > Lepidoptera > Tortricidae > Pammene > Pammene aurita. Next base: position 24,722,038 of record OX352289.1, read on the forward strand.
AATTTTCAAACAGAACCTCTGTAACTGTGCTGAAATTTCATTGTGATAAATCTTTGAAAGTAGAAACCTGTAATTATAGGTCGGCGAGATATTAATTTTAGAAAAAAACGGGCTTACTAACATTTTTTCGACTTTTTAAGGACTTTTTTTTTATGAAAGGTTCGGTTTCGGTTTCGGCCGAAACTACAATGAAACCGAACCTTCGGTTTCGGTTTCGGTTTCGGCAAAATAACATGTTTCGGTCGGTCACTACTAATTAGTAACGATTGTTACTAATTACTCCATTTCGATAACTGCTTAAGTCGGAAATGCATGCATCTGATTCATCGTCATCAACAAGCTAGAAATACGTCAGAATAAACTCATTTTCGAACAAAATACTGTGATAAAGTAGATAAACTTCCAGGGTTCGAATGGATATTTATCAATTATAGTTATCTTCATAATTATCGCAATTTTTTTTTTAATTATCGACTTGTGACCTAAAATTCAGAAAGGCGGATGGCACAAAAAATAAAATCGCGCTTGAATTTCAACATCAGTAGTTGAACTATAGAAAAAAAACCATACCGGGGATAATTATCCCATAATTATCGGATAGAAGATGGTGATGATGGTTATAGTTACGAGAACATATTGAGCACCTGACACGCTTAACTACTTCTACTGCTAACTGAACAACCCCTTTCAATGAATGCGTCGAATTATCAAATTTATCAATCAGGCTATAGGTATTTAATAGATTATGATATGAAATGAAGTTGGTACTGTGTGGTGTGGTGCTATCTATTTGATATACCTGTTTATTAGATGATGAATAAATATGGAATAATCGACAGTGGTTCGACCTTCCTATACGCGAAAATTAGCTTGATTTGAATATTTATACAAACATCGCGTTATCAACCGGTTGCCTAAAAATACTAGTATTTTTACGGCGCACGAATGTAGGTAGGTATTTTCTATTAAATTTGACTTCTAATGTAAATACGATTACGCATGTTCTGCCGTCCAACTATTAGAGAAAATACAACTATAGTCCAACAATATAGACATGATAGATATATTCCAACAATATCACACTCGTATTTCTGTGTAGTTCGAAACTTCTCTCAGTTAAAGTTTATCAGGGTCGGCCAGTACATGTACGTAATATACTTTAATACAAAAATATATAGGTGTCAGAGAGGTGTTCGACGACGGAGGTCTGATAATGCAGACCAAGTGGTTTTAAGTAAAAATGCAACTCATAGACTTCTGGGTTTATTGCAGTAGTATGTCTAATGTGTAATCATGTAATTAATCAGAATACACATATCATTGCCAGGCAATTCAGTAAGACGGAAAGTCCAAGTCCAAGTGCTATTGCGGAAAGTCCAAGTCCAAGTGCTAAGTCCGCCATTTGTACATCTTCATTTGCAATAAAGTTTAAATAAATAAAGTAGAGCTAGGGGGGTATCTAATTTTATTTATTCATAGTCGTTACCTGCAATACCGCGACTTTTATAATGTAATTTACTAAGGAGAAATGGCTGTATTGCAAGCATTGCACCTATGTATATGCACCAACACACTAACAGCCACTCACTCTAAATGCATATTATATTATTATCTTCTTTATTTATTTTATGTCTCAGGTTAGTTTTTATAATATTTTTACAAAAGTAAAATATAAAAATACACCTAAAACATACAAAAACAATAAAAACATTATAAAAACCTAACCTAGGGTGCCGCCGGCAGCGGAGCAAGGCCCAGGCTGCCGGTGGTTAGGGCCGCAGAGTGAGGAACCTTCGGACTATGCGCGCCGTGTCCAAGATTACCGCCTTCTGAATCTGACCCTTGATCCAACCACAACCTCGTAGCGAAAGTCTCTCAAGATGTTGGTCGAGACTCTTCGCTATGAGACCGTTCGCAGAAACAACTATCGGTACAATGATCGCCGAATATTATTATTATTATTAAATTATTTATTCATGTAAAACAATTACAATTACCTATTGTTAGTAGGTATTTAAATAAATGAAAATAAAAAGAAAACATGCATATCGTTTCCGTTCCATTGCGAGATAAAGTAAAAAAACATTGTGACATTTTCATACATGTAAATAAGTTCCTTAAATATAAGTTATCATGTGCATTTGATCAAGCTTCAGTTACGTGCCGCCGTCCTAGAAGTGTCGGAAGCTGGGAAATGAAACGTCATTCCTTCTTCCAGTTCTTCCCACTCTTAAAACTAGGTTGCATCGATATAAACTGGTACCTATAGCCCAATTATTAACAGCTCTTTGCAACATTCAACATCTTACTAAACTATACTTTAAATAGGTAGGTACCGGTACCTCCATGCACATAGGATAATTCAAAAATATGAATAATTGTGACAAGTCCATTATAAACTAGACTTAAACGACAAACATTATTAATAGATGCGCACTCCAGAAGGGTAGGTATGTGTTAGTTTCTTTAACTTAAAATAGCAAATTGTGCTTGAACTTAAAAGTGCATATTTCAGGCCAGGTGATGAGTGAGGGTACGAATCACAACAAAACGCAACCACCAATGAACAAATAGGTACCAAATCAAATTAAGTAAACCGTGGTCTAATGGCGTCAGGGTAATGCCACTCATACCTATTAGTAAACACGCAAATAAAACAAAATTGTTCCGGCTTTTTGTCACGGTTTAATTGAACCTGGGGTCCGCTTGGCAATCGAATCCCATAAATTAGCATAGGCTCTAGTTTATATGAAAGTGACTACCATATGACCCTCCAACCCAGAGGGGAAACTAGAGCCTTATTGAGATTCGACGCTGTTTCCTCACGATGTTTTCCTTGACCGAAAGCGACTGGTAAATTGGGTCATCATCAATTAAGAGGTAATTTGTTGTATGAAGTGGCGGCACGTCAATTTTATTATATTTACTTAAGTATACTATTGTTTTTATTGAACTCATTTGTGCATGTCTGCCAGTCAAACTTTCAATTATTTATCGTTTTATAAGAAACCAGGGGAAAGACTACAGTTTTTATATGGAGTAGTGTCTCTCCCCTGGACTTTTGTCTCTCCTCCGGACCTTCAGGAATAACAAAAAAAAACCGGCTATCTTACAGATATAAGGAAATCAAAACGTCATTATTCATTTAAACAAGTATTCATACCTCCTCTGAATCATCATCATATCAGCCTCCTCTGAATATTTTGGCGAATTACATATGTGCCAGGGCAGGGCAGAGACATTTGAACGATAAAACGAATATAATTGGAAAAGTATTCATTGTAATAAAATGGAAAATACCTAATAATTGTTATGTATGCACAAATACTAGTTACTACATAAATATAATTAAGCTTTAAAATATTTTTATAAAATAGAATTGATCCAGGGGAAAGATAATTTCATATGAACATCATACAGTCGCCATCAGATATATCTGAGCGGCCAAGGTGGTCACAAATATCTGAACAACGCCTCTATTGTGATAGAGGCGATAAAGTGCAGGTTCAGATATTTTTGAGTACCTTGGCTGCTCCGATATATTTGATGGCGACTGTACACAATAACAGACAATGGGAGCAAAATGACTGCCAATCTGTATAAACTTGATGACAAAGGGACCAACTGTGAAGTATAACTCTTTCAAACAAGAAAATAATTTGCTAAATCGGTCCAGCCGTCTTTGAATAATCGATAAACATAATACATTAAAAAAAAACATAGATCCCGACAAATTGAGGACCTGCCTGCTCATTCGAAAGTCGGTTGAAAAAGTATTTTTCACACCACCTATTCGTATACGGGCTTTTTCTTTCATGCTGGGGGGGAACAAAGTGGCACCTTTAAATTATAGGACATTGGTTTTTTTTTTTCAGCCAGTCCGTCATTACAAACAAATTTCTTATTAAATTAATTGATTCATTATATTCAGGAAGCACATAAAATGTTAAAATAAGTATGATTCAACAATAACATTTTTTATTTTCCTCTAAAGTGTGAAAACTATTTTAACCTTGGGCGTTAACACTTGAATCCCTCACTACCCTCAGGAGTCTACTTTAGAATCCCTCGCTACGCTTGGGATTCTATTATAGACTCCATCGCTTCGTTTGGGATTCAATACACGCCCTCGCCGTAAATATTTCATCTTGCTCCCTTGTTACACAATCTACTATTATTGTCCGACCCTTCAAAAGTACCTCTTAACTTAAAATGACCCAAATATCAAATGATTATCATTTATGGCCTACAAAAAACGATCTGGACGTAGTTTTCATTTGTCTCATAATCATAACTATGGGCACTGGTTTTGGCTATGTCCTTGACACTTGACAAAAAAAACGTGAAGTAGAACCTTAATCTCATACATACCTATAATTCCTCTAAACCTAAACACGTCACGAAACTGGATAGTTTCGTGACGTGTTATATTATAACATTTCTTTATTTCAAAATAAATGATATTTATTACTTATACAGCGTCCTAATCCGTCGAGTGTTTTTTCTCTTTGCAGAACTTTTTTTTAAATATGGATTTTTACTTTTTTAATATCAAAAATGAATTCTGCATATCTGTTTTATACGGAAATGATACCACACAACCCCTAGCAGCCTTAGCCAGAGAGTAATAAAATATTGCACGGGACCTCGGATTTTGACGTGAAGGTCCAAAAATTTTACGGACCTCCAATACTAAAAAATATTCATCATGGGGTACTCATCCATGGTCAAAAATTCACAACTTTTTTTAGAGGCGCACAATTTTTTCAATTTCAAGCTCAGCTATGAAGAAGTTTTCACTAGAATGCCTTTATTTCACAATAGTCAATATTTGTCATTAGTGTCATTTCATTACTCAATGTAAATAAAACTTTGTTGTATTGAAAAACAACAATTATGAGAAAATGTTCAGATAACCGCTAACGATAACCTTAAGTTCGTTGATAAGGTTAAATCCGTCCAGACTATAAACAGTATTGGTTTAATACCTACATTAACAATAATGTCAATCATGGCCAGAAGATTTATTAATGTAAAAAAAAAGTTTTGGAGAAGCAATGATTCATGATAGTGTTGTCATAATGCTTCTTTGTGTATACAAGCAACCTATCCTACAAAGATCTTTAATTTAAATGTATATTTTATTTTTATAAGAACAGATGGCAGTATGAATGTTTCTTATACATACATGTTTAAAAAAAATGCTTCTTTGTGTATACAAGCAACCTATCCTACAAAGATCTTTAATTTAAATGTATATTTTATTTTTATAAGAACAGATGGCAGTATGAATGTTTCTTATAAGGAGTGGTCCTGAAATAAAGTAGCTGTGTACAATCTTGCGTATTTTTTAATTTAGTGCTAATTTTGAAGCAGTATATTTATTTTATTAATTGTAGATACAATACTAATAAATAAATATACAATCATAATAAAATATGTGAGCATATATAAGTTTTCGCGTTTTTATTTCAACATACTTTGTAACTTTTTGAACAACATAATTTGACAATCTTCAATCGACATCTGCTACAATGCCACAATTGTATTTCCATTTTCACAACCCGTTTTATGCTTTTCAGAATTTTATCTTACCACGAAGCTACATTAATTAACTGTAATTTAGCTAGGATAGTCAGGAAGACTCTCTAATCTAACCTCTGACAAAGATTTTTCTATGGGAGACAATTTTCTATAAAAAAAGGGAAATACATTTAATTAAAAATTATTGTAACTACCTTAAAATGAAGCCAGATAAAAAAGTTTACTATTGAAGAAAGACAATTTATTAAGGTATAAAATAGCTCATCAAATCAAACTATAAGAAAAAACATGTCTTTGAGAAACACCTCAAAAATTCTGTCAGAAGACGCTGTTCAAAAAACCATGTGTATGATTGAATACAAAAGGCGAAAACTTCCAAACGCTGTTTCATTTTAATATGATTGTATTTATGTTTTGTACGATTGTATCTACAGATTATTTAAATATAAACACTGCTTCTAAATCGGCACAAAATAAAAAGATAAATCAGAAAAGGCACAGCTACTTTTTTCCCGGACCACTCCTTACATACATGTTTAAAAAAAATGCTAACTAAAGTGCAAGTTTTACTCTGGTCGGTGAAGCCACACTTTAATGAAAACCAATGTGCAGATAATAATACTCACATTGCATTGGCATTTATTGGCTATTGATTCTCTATGGCATAGACATCAAGACTTAATCCATGATTTAAAATAAATAATTTTGTTTATATAACATAAAGGTGGCTAGTAAGTCTGCCTATCAGGTATCTGATGATAATCTATAGAAGATGTGAGCATGTATGTATATGTATCCCACCACTGTATCCCAATAACAACATAAATGTGGAAAAGAGGGCCAAGCCCAATAGTTTTCATTGACAACGGATTGTAATAGTAACAGTAAAACAATAATAATTAATAATATTGTGATAGATTTTGAGAACCAGATGTTTAAAAATTTGTCTGATAGAAATTGCTCTTTAGCAATAAGGTTTCCACCTTCCTCCTGGAATATTCCTATTATGACTCCTCAAATTTATTATACTCGGGTTACACTCTTCACTATTATTTGTGAGATGTGTTATGGAACATGTAATATTAAAAATGCACCAGCCCTACTCAGCACAAAATATTCTAATAATCTGGTATAAAATTCTAAATAAAATGGTTTTAGGACAAAATTTTACTAACAACTATTTTATAAGGTTTGAGACCTTAGAATATTGGTTCAAAATACTTCAGAACAATATGCAAAAAGTTTCCAATCTAATAAGAAATCTAGGTATCTTATCTACTTCTATTCTAAGATTAAACACAACACATACAACATGTTAATAATCAAACGGAAAACAAGTTATTGATAGTAACCCTTTCAACAAAGACTACATTAGTCGTTTTAATTTGTTTGCATTGAACAAATTAAAGGCATGATGTATCTACTTCCAAAAACCATTGTTCAACTTCCTAATTGGAATTATTTCTAAATGGTTGCTTGGTAACATGAACATATTTATTCTCTGCTAGCCTCAGTAATCAGCTATCATGCTTCAGAGGCCAAAATATCCGAGAAGCAGCAATGCACAACCCAAGAAACCTTGTGCTCACATTCCATTTGTAACAATACCATGAACCCCAAATTGATTTTGACAGACCAAACAACACAACCTAAAAAATTTCAAAATGCATGGAAGTATATATTAATCAACCAAAATGCGTATGCGGTGCCTCCGAGCAAACAGTGGAACGTATGGTTTTTTAATGCTCGGTCACCAAATTCAATGGACGGGTTGAGGACCTCGCGAGACTTAGCGAAGAGGCCATCGAGTATCTGAAGAAGGCTAATCTCAATCTATAGCTGAAACCATGTACTTTTAATATGTATAAATATAATCCAGTGACTCGTAATGCCATATGATAAATAAATAACCAAAATGTATGTGGAAGTAAAACTAAAAAAATCTAGTACTATGTTTGGTGCATATTAAAGATTAAGTCTAAATATGTAAACCTCCACACTAAGCATGCATACAGTTTTTATCATAATATTTAGCTAATACTTACATATTGTGATCTCTGAGAGAGCTGCTGCAGTCCAGGATCTTCGTTTAGTAGGTATCACTGCCAGAACACTTATCCCAGAATTAAGTCATTTACTTGTTTATAAGTTCTGATAACACGGTGGATACTACCATCTAAACATACATTGTAAAGAAAAAGCTGTTTCAATTTATAAATCTATAAACAACTAAAATTATAAACTATCAGCAATATTGACACAAGTTATATCTTTTCATTTGATGTTTGCATCAACAATCAGTGTCTCTATAGGTATAAGTATCTTATCTATTGAAACTAAATCTGTACGTATGGCATTGTAATATGAATATATAACTTTGAATACTGTTTGAATACAGAGTAGTGACGGCAGAAAAGGAGTTAAAAATAAAGCGATAAACAAAGAGATGAGAATATATAAAAAGTCTACGTAAATGAGAATACAACAATAATTTACTTCGGTAAGTTAACTATTATAACACACCGATTATTTCGGGAAGTTTAAAGAAATGTAAACTCACTAAATACAAATACTTATCAAAAATATCAAACTAAATTGCGGTCCAAATAGAGCACAAATCTGTAAGGTTTTTTTAGTTTTTAACAACGCTAACACCTTATGATATTTAAAATATATGTGTCCAATTTATAATAGAAAAATCACAAACAACGTTATGGATAAGATAAGCGATAATTTTTAGATGTATTCCAACAAACAGGAAAAAAGGCGTTTCAACGCGAGTACGGTATGCGCATCTGTCATATCATGTCATGTCAATTCAAGATATTTTTTATTCTTCGTGACCAAAACAATACCGTCAACGCCATCTCTTATAATTTTGGAAGTTCTTTTTCCTTAAAGGGAGTGCTACACGACTCTAAATTCAACTCTGTAGAGTGTATTCGGAAAGAGAAGTGTCGTAGTATGTAGGAACTCCGATATAAACTACTACACTTCTCTTTCCGAACAAAACTTGAAATTTCAATTCAAGGTTGGTTTATGCGTTTGGCCCATAGACATAGGGTAAAAGAACCAAGTGAATAATAATACTAAACAGAGGTCCCTCTTTGACGTCACGAATCATGTTAACGCATAACAAGTTCTCTTTCTCACTTAGGCAAACTCAATTTTTTGACAGAGATTTTTTTTGACAGAGACTTTGGTAAAAGGTATAGCGACGGAGCATGGTAATAACACAACAACACCAAGACCGAACGGGATGGCCTTATTAGACTTTCATTAAGTACGATAGAGAAGGTGCTATTTTGTGCAGTAGAAATGATTTTATCGCTCAAAGCAAGAATTTAACTACAGATAGCACACGCGTACTACCGTAAGGGATAGACACAGATGACGATAAAATCACTTCTATAGCACAAAACAAAACAATTTACCATTGTTTTCCTTAGCTGACACACAACTTTCTAAGAAAAATATCAGGTTTTCTAGTAGAAAACACAGAAATACTTGAAGAAATCGCGAATTATATTTGTTTGTGACCCTCCACTGCTATAAGTAATGGGTGGAGGGTAACAAGGTCTATGACAAGGACCAACGACAGTAGCACCTTCTCTATCGTACCTATTGAAAGTGTAATAAGACCATCCCGTACGATCTTGGTACTATTATTACCATGACAGGTCTATGGCTAGTATGTCTATGTTTTATCGTCATCTATGTCCATCTATTCAGCTTCATTAATGATTTAGTTTCTAAATTTAGAGAAGTGTAACCACATTTAGCAAGTAAATTTACTATTTAAAAAGTTAGGATCCTAAAAAAGTAAATTGTAAGGGACGGATGTACGCGTGTGTGGTCTCTAGAATTTCTTGCTTTGAGGTTGGGCCTTGAACTTATGGTGTCTATACATGACGCAATGCAACGCAAAAATCGCGTGAAATTTCATAATGGTGCCGTCTGCGGGCCTACCCCGAAGTTCGAATATCGACAATAAGTGATCTCCGTTTCTATCGCTCTTGCATATTCGAAAGAGAGAAATTAATGATCATATTAAAATACAATCCACTTAAACACAATAAATAAATATATACATATATATATAAATAAATAAATATAATAAATAAATACGTATACAGTGCCAGCTATAAAGGGGAGAAAGAAAACAAGTGTCACGGACGAGATAAATAGTATTGTTTATGGAGCTTTTGCTTGTGGTTATAGCACAGAATAATAAAGTACTGGAGCCCGCCCTATTGTAAATTTATCAAAACTCTTGCCGCTTGGTTTATATATAGCGTTGTAGAGCCCACCTCGGAGATCATGAGAACATAAGTCTTAAGGGTCTTAAATGGGCGCTAGTATGCACTCGTAAAGGCACGGCGCAAGATATGGTTGATGGAGGCATGCCGCGCGAGAGTGTTGCAGGAGAGGCCGTGTATGCCTGTGCTGTTAACGTTGATACCACATTGGCACCTATGCGGGGCAACACAAAGGCGTACCCAGGCACAGCGCCATGGATAGCCTAAAAGTGTCGTTGCTAAAGTAAGGTGCCCAGATTCTTAGAGGGTAAGGTACGTAGCCAAGACCCGGACTCCCGTTTGTTACAAGCAAGGAGCCGAGCGCGCTCCGCGGGGCTGATAGACGTTTCGTACGGGTGATTCCGCACCAGCTCGCAGAGCGGCTCGTCCCATTAGCACTGCGAATGGAAAGCAGTTGGCAAGTCAGAGTTGGGGCAGTTGAGTCTCCAAAAATCTACGGCATCTTTCGAAAGAGGGATTTCCAAATCATAGGAGTCTTTTAGGATTTTTGCGGCCAAATGTCGAGTGCTATGGATTAATGAGAGGAAAGCGGGTAGAGATACTATGAAATTTTGGGGATCCCAATACCTCCATGCCTGGTAGGGAGGCTTGGGACCATTGACTGTAGTCGATATTTATATTTATAATATAACGGAGGAAAGAGTGGTTTTGATTAAGATATCAAGTTTTTCTAAAAGTTCGGGGCATATCCACAGGTTGCTACATCATAGTGCTTGAATTTCGGGACAAAAATGCAGTATTTTATTATAGTGTACGCTATAAAGGCATTTATTTGAAGCAGGAAATCTGAAAAGTTTAATGTTTGGAGCTACGGTGACAAACATCGGAGAAATATAATTCGAATTTTGAAAAGTTGAATTGAAGGCCTATGTTTGCGTGAAATTAAACGTCAAGTTGGGAGTGGGGATATCAACTGTGACGTCACCATCGTGTTGACGCCATATCGCGGTGAGTGTAGGTAGGCCTTTAACTTTTATAGTCTGGCCACAGATAAGGTAACCACTAGATAAGCCTAGTGAGTATTATATTCTTTGGATAAGCCTTACAAGGTGGCTTGGGGTTACCAGTCATTGGAGTAAAACGACTTATAAATTGCGCGGCCGTCTGCCGTGCCGTTCAGTTGCGTCCATGTTTTAGACCTGCACGTAGTGTGCATGTATGCAAGAAAAAAAATTGAATACGTATGAAAACTATTCAAAATCCTGGCATATTGTAGGGCAAGGTGGTGTGGCAAATGTTAAGAATCAAAAGAGTCGGAATTACATTCCACTTTTACTTCAAAATATTTTTTTTACTGAAATATGTTTCTTGCCAGCGGAGTTCATTTGAATTGGTAAATTAAGAAGTAGTTAGTATGCCCGTCTCTTTTTATCATGTTAGGGATGCAATGTGCTATTCCTTTCTTACGGAAGCACGTGTACGATAGTGATGTGCGGATGATGTGTACCGGACTTATATACCGGCACCACGTACTTTCGACTTACCGAATTTACGAAATACAATGGAAAACAGGAGATCTTTGTTTTATTTTCTTTTTTCCTTTAGTTTGAGTAGTTGGTAGAATTTAAAGATTTATTCAGTCGGTAGTTTTTTTTTTCATATAGTTATAATAAATATGGGTATTAAGGGTGCCACATGAGCGTTTCTTCTATAAGATACTTTCAATGGGTGTCACATGAGAGTTGTTTTAAGGAACTTTTAATTGGTGTCACATGAGCGTTGCTCCTATGAGACATTTTCAATGGGTGTCATATGAGAGTTGTTTTAAGGAACTTTTAATTGGTGTCACATGAGCGTTACTGCCATGAGACAAGTTCAATGGGTGCCACATGGGCGTTGCTTCTATAAGGCGCTTTCAATAGGTGTCACATGGGAGTTGCTTTCAGATTTTTTAAGGGGTGTCACATGAGCGTTGCTTCTAAAAGTACTTTCAATGCACAGATAAGGTAATTTCAGATTAGTCTATAAGGCGACTAGATAAAATGTATTGGTACGTTTTGAAAGTAGGCAAATACATATTGCATTATTGTTATTTGTTACCAATTTAGTAAACAGTAAATACCTCAGTTAACAACAACAAATCACGGTACGGTACGGTACAGTACCGGTTACTTGTAGTACACGTGTCCCATCACTACGCAACCTGGTGATAGCGCGCGGTCCTTGAAACGACCAATCGCAGCGCCGCTATCACCCACCCGCCCCTCACGCCTTCCGCAAGACTTGGTGACTCGGGCCGCGAACAAAATGAGCAACATTATTACTCTATATGAGATTCTCTGTGAGTCTGGCAAACCATTTCTGTCAGTAGAAACGCGCGGCAAATTCAAAATACGTACATGTGGCAACCCTTTGTGATGACACACCGTATTTCATGACGAACATTTGCATTTCACGCTCTCATCTTAAGCGCGAGTAAGATAGAACTCCTGCAACGTTCCCAATTAAATTTAATTTATTATTAAGGCATATGGCAATTGCCTCAACCAGAGTATCTGTTGCAGTTGATGACAGATCAGACGAAATATATCAGTCTCCTTTTACACACCGTAAACAGAGCCGGATCTAGGGGGGGGGGGCAGACCGGGGCCCTTGCCCCGGGCGGCAAATTCAGGGGGCGGCAAACTCGACCTTCTTGGTAGACGAATACACGTCTCATCATCGCTCATCATTAACGCAACCTGGACCACTGAGACAGGTGTCCATTCGCGGGGCGCGTAGGCGTAGGTCAACAACCACGCTCGCCCGCGGGAAATGAAACGCGCTTTCATTTGAGGGCGGTTAGGGCGCGTGTCAACGCTGCCACCCCTCCGCCGCCGCGTGCCTGTGCTGTGTGTACGTTGTACGAGTCGCGTAAAGCCCGCCACCGCGCCGCCGCCCCTTTGCGCTGTGTATGCGAGAAACAAAAGCCCGAGGCGGCGGCGCGTTGGCGGTCTTTGCGCATATCGTATACACAGCGCAGAGGTATGGCGGCGGCGCGATGACGGCGTGGCGGTGCCATCGTGTACATTGTACATGATACCCGCAGTAGCATCGTGGCGGCGGCGCGGGGGCGGCATCGTCTACACGCGCCCTTAGCCTGCGTGTGAAAAGATGAAGGTATATTTGGTGACTCCTTCATCGGTATCTCTCAGGGACGTGTGTTGTTACAAACATCTAAATCAAGTTTTGGATAAAATCAATAGTTTCGTAAATTATAGCTCCGAAATTTTTAAAAAAGCGTACGGTCCCCTAACCCTGGGCCCAAAAAATAAGGAAAATTCATGGATGTCTAAAAAAAAGTTCAATTAAAACTGTATAGTATGTAATTGTAATTTCATGGCAAAATATCCTAAAAAACTACTTTACGAATAGGTGTAAATATTGTGACGGGCCCGCAGCTACGGAACCCTACATTAGTCATGGCCCGAGATACCCTTGGCCGGTGTTTACTAATATGATTTTTCTACTCCAGCACTTCTATATGCCAATTAAATCACTGATACTGGTATCTAAAACTACATCATTTAAGTGAAGGCGCTAAAGTCTATTTGTCTATAGGTACTTTCTATAACGGCTAGCAGTCACACAAAACATATTGTGCAACTGTTTTTGTTTTTTTAAAACACTGACTTCCAGGTGCCATGTCTAAAAAGGGTTCGTTCTTGTTTACAATATAAATTATATTTTCAAATTGATATATACTTGAAATTATTTTTGCACAAACTATGATAAAAACATTATCATGTCTTTTTTAAAGTATTATATCTTAAATAATTTAGTTTTCATATTTATGAAAAGCATAATAGTACTGTAATGTAAACTTTTGCATTGAGAGTTACTTGAACGAAGGCATATTTTTTTGCAATTGAAAACCAACTCGTGGTCTGTCTATGACATTTAGTCAAAAAGTTAATATTTAAAAAGTTTTAACACAATGTACGGCTTAATTTTTGTATTTAAACTCGTATATTATGTCAATATCAAGAAGTTTATGTTAATTTTCATAAAATAAGTGACAAGAAAACTTCACAGTGAATATCCGAAGACTTCGGTACAAAAGTAAGAGTTATTAACTTATTAGTTGATAGAAAAATCTTAAAACAAAATTGATTTATGTACTCGTGATACTTAAGAACTTTAAAATTATTTATTAATTACGTTTTTGCTACTGTCGTAGAAAAAGTTTCGTGTGCAACGGTACATAATTAGGTCTTAAAATTCTCGGGTCTGTTATTACAAAATTCGGCTTCGCCTCATTTTGTAACTTCGACCCTCGAATCTTAAGAACCCTTATTATGTACCTGTTGCACAAAATACTATTTAAGGGAAAGGGAAACTATAGTAGCCGAATAAAACATGTGAATAAAGCCTGTGCTCGAATTTGCACTGACAGTGACACCATAGATAATAGTTATTTATTATACAAGGGGGCAAAGTTGCTGTTTTCCTCTCGTGCTTTACTGAGACCCGAGCTAGTGAAAGATTCCAAAATTGAGCCACGAGCGTAGCGAGTTGTTCAAAAAAATGGTATAATACAAAACTTTTCACCACACCACCTCAGGAAAAAGCCATATGAATGCTTTCAAAATTATATAATTCAAAATCATCTCTTTTAAGTCCATCCTGCCAGATAACGTGAAAAAACAAGTCACAACTTGTACCAAATTAATTTCCCCACATGTGGATAAAATGCGTTTTTCCCATCAGTTTTTTAGGGATAAAGAGCGCGTTTCCGAGGTAGAGTGGTAAAAAGCAGATTTTCCTGTTTGTTGCGTACTTGTATCATTGTGTGCACGTATTTATAGGAAGGCCCACTACACTGAATCCGCGTAATGGATCGGGCGGGCACAGTATGATTACTTACTTCATCGAGTGCCCCCTTAAATAATGTTTATAAATTAATTCTTATGCTTCAATATATGGCGAGATATAAAAGCCACTCACACACCAAATTTTATTAATGTAGGACCGTAAAATTCGGCTACAGACAGAAAAAGCACCCCAAAAATTGCACCACTAAAAGTGTCCGAAAACGGAACGGACCAGGCTGAGGGCTGTCCGACCAAAAAATATTGAAATAGCATCACTTTAGCTATCAAATCAGGTTGGATTCATCCTGCTACTCGATGAGGTAAAAACCGGCCAAGTGCGTGTCGGGCCACGCGTAGGAGGGTTCCGTACCTTCAATGGAATAAGAACCAAACTAATACCAAAAGGTCGTATCCGATGCCTATGGAAGAAGTTTTTTGGAGATAACCCAAAAATGGCTGAACTGATAATGTTTAAAACAATTTTCGTAGAAAGTATATGATAAGGGGCATCTCCTCAAATTTCTTCATATTGTTTGGACTTACGGTTTAAAAGTTACGGGGTTACACAATTTTTCTGAATTCAAAGCGATTATTTCAGAAAATATTCACTAAATCACAAAATGGTCAAAGAAACCTCAATGTTTTTTGTGTCACATGTTGATATTTATTTAAAAAAAAATATTATGAAATTAAGTACATGCCCCCCCTAAAAATTTTTTTTTTTCCAATTTAACTACATAACTAAGTAGCGGCTTTCAAAACACACCTTATGTGTAAATTTTATTCAGATACGTCGTATAGTTTCCAAGTAAAATGGCTGTAACATACGGACGGACAGACAGACAGACAGACAGACAGACATGACGAATCCATAAGGGTTTCGTTTTTTGCCATTTGGCTACGGAACCTAAAAACACCCCAAAAATTACACCACTAAATGTGTCCAAAAACGGAACGGACCAGGCTGAGGGCTGTCCGACCAAAAAATATTGAAATATTAGCATCACTTTAGCTATCAAATGAGGTTGGTTTCATCATGTTACTCGATGAGGTAAGAAAAAAACCAAAAATTGCACCACTAAAAGTGTCCGACCAAGTGATTTGTGACCTCTTAAACTTTTGCTTTTCGATGAATAAGGTTCGAAAGATGCTCCTCGTTGAGATAAGTGATCATATCATACTGTAGCCATCCGCCCGTCCGATCCTTCGACCGTAACTTCGCTACGACGCCCGGGGGCGCAGAAAACGTTTAGATAGCGGGAAATGTTTTCTGTATTTGCCGTATAACTAGTTATCCTAATTAAAATATATGACTTACACATCCATGTACATAATGTACATATGTATTAAAAAAAAATTGGGCTTAACACAGAAAGAGCAACGCTAGACCGGTCGTTGTGGCATTCTTACCGTTAATAGGCCTATCAATGACTTAGGCCCTGGGTTTTCTGACCACCCGTCGCCGGCGGCCGGCGACCGACGCAATACAAACATCCGATGTTTTGTATTGCGTCGGTCGCCGGCCGCCGGCGACGGGTGGTCAGAAAACCCAGGGCCTTATAGTAGGCGTCTGTTGGTCGAAATTATATGATAGTTAATAATCACTTATACTTGAAGCGAAGGCCAAGCTGGCATCCAAAAAGCTCGGTGTGCTCAATAGAGCGAGGCGATACTTCACTCCGGGGCAGAAACTGCTCCTATACAAGTCGCAAGTCAGACCCCACATGAACAACTGTTGTCACGTTTGGGCGGGAGCACCTGGATACCAGCTTAGGCCCTTTGACTCGGTGCAAAGGCGCGCTGTGCGGATCGTCGACGATCCCAAACTCACGAGCGATATTGAACCTTTGAGTCTTAGGAGGGACTTTGCCTACTTATGCGTGTTCTATCGCTTGTACAATGGGTTGTGCTCTGAAGAACTGTTTGATATGATGCCCACGGCAGCTTTTTATCACCGCACCGCTCGCCGCCGGCAGGGTGTTCATCCCCACACCCTGGAGCTCAATGGGTTGCGCACAGTACGGTTTAAGAGCAATTTCCTCCCACGAACGCTGCGGCTGTGGAATGAACTCCCTGCCGAGGTTTTCCCAGTGGGCTACAGTATGAGGTTCTTCAAAAAAGGAGTGTATAGGTTCCTAAAGGGTAGGCAACGCGCAATTGAATCCTCTGGGGTTGCAGGCGTCCGTAGGCTACGGTAGCTGCTTGCCATCAGGCGGTCCGTATGCTTGTTTGCCACCGTCGTAATATATTTAAAAAAAAATTAAGGCAAAATTAAAATACATATCAAATATATGCCGGGGCGGGGGGCGGCATTTTTCAGATTTTGCCCCGCCTCGAAAAATTTCTAGATCCGGCGCTGACCGTAAATGTTCATTGGAAGGGCGGAAATACCAACTAAAATTAAAAACATAAAATTTGATGATCATTGCTGCTTTTTTCACTGATCCTTAGTGTTGTCATTCTTTTGTGCGCTGTACATTGCTACTGCGTTCGTTGGCTGGCCAGACTATAAATCTAAATTATAAGCATGTCAGTGACACAAACCAAAGAATATCTAGACACGCGGCAGCGTGTCAAGCCAAGTTCAAGCAAAGGAACTGGCTAGCCAGCGCCAAGTGTATATTACACGAACCACTTGGTGCCACTTTTGACCCTTCTATAACTCATAACCTCTTTAGCGTAAACACATAAAACTACGTGTGTTTAATTATATCCATAAGGACATCTTGAAGCCCAAATTTCACGAAGCTAGCTCAAACGGTTATAAAGATATGAAGGTCAAAAAGTCGTAAATTTTAGCACTGACTGACTGACTGACATATTTTGTATTTGATTGAATAACATACTATTGTATGAGTGGAATGCCCCACTTTAAAAACATGTAAAATAATTATGACTGACATATAGTACCTAAACCTAACCTACTTCCAGATGACCTAGAAGGATGAAATTTGGAATCCAGCTCGGTAATTGTGTTTAAGCGTAGGAAAAAAATCTAAAAATAAAAAAAAGTTAAAAAATAGGGGGGTGCCCATACAAAAAAAAATTTGATTGTGTCGTTGCAACCGTTACAAGCAGATATTTCAAACTATCCCAATATATGTATTATTATATTTGCTATAAATATAAAAATAAAGTTAAGTCAAATATTAAGTGGTGTCCTCATACAAAAAACTTGTAATACGCGCTAAACGACCGGCCAACGGTGTGTCGTCGGCGGCGCGCGGGAGAATGTAAACAATAGCATAAAAAAGAAAACCATGCAGCGGAAACGCCAGAAAAAACATGAAATCTCAATACCTGCCTAGTTTTCTTTACAAAAAGTAATGATATCCCACCAAAACATAAATGTAAAAAAACCGGCCAAGAGCGTGTCGGGCCACGCTCAGTGTAGGGTTCCGTAGTTTTCCGTCCGTCACAGTAAGTGTACCCACTGAAGAGTTAAAGACTAATGCCAAAAGGTCGTATCTGACGTCTATGGAAGAAGTTTTTTGGAAATAACTCAAAAATGGCTAGACCTATAATGTTCAAAATAATTTTCCTATAAAGTTTATCATAACGCACATTTTCTCAATTTTTTTCATATTTTTTGGACTTACGGTGCAAAAGTTACAGGGGGGGGGACGCTATTTTTCCGACTTTCGAAGCGATTATTTCCGAAAATATTTACATTATCAAAAAATGATTTTAGTAAACCCCTATTCATTTTTAAATACCTATCCAACAATATATCACACGTTAGGGTTGAAATGAAAAAAAAAATCACTCCCCACTTTACGTATAGGGGAGGTACCCTTATAATAAAAAAATATTCCACTTTTTATTTTACCACTTTGTCGGCGTGATTGATATGCATATTAGTACCAAATTTCAGCTTTCTAGTGCTAACGGTCACTGAGATTATCCGCGGACGGACGGACGGACGGACGGGCAGACATGGCGAAACTATAAGGGTTCCTAGTTGACTACGGAACCCTAAAAAGGAGAGCCAAGTTCAATACAAAAATTATGCTTGGCTGTGGGCTTCGCCGTAAAAAGAATGGAGATCTAAATGAGTGCCAAGTTCTATGCAAAATCCAAATATATATTTATGGGAACAAAATAACATTATGAACAAGTATTAAACTCTATTTATTTGCTTTATTGGATACCTATAACAATTGCTGTTATTTAAAAATGTGAGATCTTAAAGTAGGTTAGATTTGACGGCCAGTTTTTATCAGAATTAAAAAATATATATAAATATGTTGAATAACTTTATAAAATGACTGATGTAATGATAATGATGGCTCTCCTTTTTTACATTTATGTTTTGGTGGGATAATACTGACACGAACGCTCCGCCATCGCAGACAATCGAATCGCGGCATTCGTAGTACCCATTTTGATACATCTATAGAGAGCTTTATGTAAATAAAGACGTCTATACATGTACCTAGAGCTAGGAATACTTACTTTTCTATATGTATACCTACTCTACTATGTTATGTTCAAAAAATTTGGTTGTGTAGTGAAGTTTCGTGTAGTGTAGTTTCGTAGTGTTTGCTGAGCTGTTACGGCATTTCGTAGACATATTTTGTTGAAACATTTTGGTTTGAAAGTCAACAAAATATAATTACTTCTAAATTAATGTGACAATATCAATGACAGCTGGTCAGCTTTTGGGTTTCAGTCGATTGTAATGTAATTTGTCCGTACCAAATAACGATTATGATGTTCATGCCTAATGTATATTCCACTAAAACTAATCTAATCTAATCTGGGTGTAAAAATTACTCGCAATAGCGCCTCATCACAATGGATACTTTAGTATGAGTGATGATTTAGGTGTGGTGACCGAAATGTCGAACTCAAAGTGCAGCGACGAGGATGAGGCGTTTCCTTTGCACGAGTGTGTGTTCAGAGGGGACGTGCGGAAGCTGTCATCTCTGCTGCGGCTAGAGGACGTGGCGCGCAAGGACAAGCACGGCAACTCGGCGCTGCACCTGGCGGTGATGCTGGGACGGCGCGAATGCGTACAGCTGCTGCTGGCGCATGGCGCGCCCGTCAAGCTCAAGAATCTCGCGGGTTGGTCGCCGCTCGCCGAGGCCATCAGCTACGGGGACCGTCAGACCATATCATCTCTCGTACGCAAGCTCAAGCACCAGGCGCGCGAACAAATGGAACGCAGGAGGCCTGACCTCATCAGGGCTCTAGCCCAAATTCAAGATTTCTACATGGAGCTAAAGTGGGATTTCCACTCATGGGTACCCCTAGTCTCTAGAATCTTACCATCTGATGTTTGTAAAATTTACAAATCTGGTTCAGGAATTCGATTAGATACAACTTTAGTGGATTTCACAGATATGAAATGGGAGAGAGGAGACATATCATTCATATTTCAAGGTGAAAAGCAACCAAGTGAGTCACTTACTGTTCTGGACAACAAAGCCAAGGTGTATCAGAGAGTGCGCTATGAAGAGACAGAGAATGAAATAGAGGATGAAGTAGATATACTGATGTCTAGTGACATTTTGGCAGCTCAAATGTCTACTAAAGGTATAGCTTTTTTGAGAGCACAATCTGGCTGGATATTTCGTGAAGACCGAAAAGAGACTGTAGCAGGACTTTACAGAAGTGACATTTATACTATTTCAGGCCTTGTCCTGGAGTCACGTAAAAGACGCGAACACTTATCCACAGATGATTTGCAAAAGAATAAAGCTATCATTGAGAGTTTAACAAAAGGCAATACACAGAATTTAGACACAAATGGAGAACCAACAAGACGGGCTTCATTAAACCCTCCGCCGGAGAGTGGGGTGGACTGGGTAACCTACATAGCTGCTCCTCCAGGCCAATATCCCAGTCTGGGCAGAGACCTAGTTTATAAAGAATCATCCAGAAACTTTCGAGCTACCATTGCTATGAGTGATGACTTTCCACTAAGTGTTGATATGTTGCTGAATGTTTTAGAAGTTATTGCACCATTCAAACATTTTGCTAAGTTGCGTCAGTTTGTAGCTATGAAATTACCTCATGGATTTCCAGTTAAAATTGATATACCAATTTTACCTACAGTTACTGCAAAAATTACTTTTCAAAAGTTTGAGTTTCAAAATGATATACCAAATGATATGTTCATTATACCAGATGATTACATAGAAGACCCCATGAGATTTCCTGATTTATGACGCTTTGATATTCTAATGTTGTTTGAAGTTAGCGAAAAGCCTGTTTGGCAGAGAGAAAGGAAACATGGGCACATTTTGAGAATGGTGAGAAGCTCGTGTTGCAAGGCCTCTGCATCTGCACACGGGCTCATCACTATAGAATTCCCAATGTTGTTCAGCCTGGGTAGCTCTTATTCCAGCCACTGTGTTCTCTTTGTGGAGTAACTGTTATTAAAAACAAATTAGAATGCAAGTTAGTGTCTTGAGATGAACAGTAACATATTCACAGTCCCCATACAAATGAGTCAAGTAAAAATATGGGAACAATTACAATTCCTTAAAATAACTGAAGTGGTTTTTATCCATTATAATAATCAGGTTGTTATGTTATGAGATGTATTACTATAATATTTCCTTCTGTCTATACCAGGGTTTGTTGCCGTTTCATTCTAAGTGTCTGATGTTTTGTCTCTTTTCAAAGTGGCAGAGACCCAGGCCAATTGTTGGCATTAATGATTCAAGAAATTGTTTTTATTTTTTGTTATAGCAGCAACAAAGATACGTACTAGGGTTTCTACCTTTTTACGAAGAAATAAAGTATATTTCAAATGTAATAGTTATTTATTATAAAGGGAGTAAAGTAGTTGTTTATCCTCTTGTGCTTATATTGAGACCCGAGCCACGAAAGTGTTCAAAATTTAGCTACGAACATAGCCAGTGGTCCAAAAAGGGGAATCATGAGTGTGTAGTTCTAGAACTATTACATTTAGCCCATTGACAAATGGACGGCAGTTGTTTAGGAATAGGGTTCCTTGGCACTGTGTTAAGTTTTTATAAGGCCAAGGGAATATGTATATGTCCCACCATTATTAAAACTTTATTTCAAAGTTATAGGTTACAATTTCGCATAATTTCTGACACCCTTGTGCACGTTAAATGTGTCTGACCATGCTTTACTTGGCAGTGGCAAAATGTGGAACTGCTACCATTTATTTATTTTTCATAGAAATTTGATATAAATGCTGGCGTTCCACATTCTGTCACTTGCAAAGCCAGTGCAGAGTCCCTTACACATATTTTTACTTTGTACTTGTATATATTTTGTATTTTATACCTAAGGACTGAGAATGTGTTATTTAAATGTAGTTTTTGGTAAAAAAAATAGTTGAAAATCATTGTGGAAGTAACATATATATTAGGGGAATGAAATATCAAATAATATTTACAAAAACAGCCTTATTCCGAAACCTCATTAGTAGTCTTGAATAGACTGAACTGTATGTTAAGGGGATTATATAAATTTACCAACTAATTGTATTTGTAGATTCAAATTTAGAAAAAAAAAGATAAGTATGTTAGATAGATAACAGGTAGACTCGCAAGTATTTTGGCTTTTTTATAATATTGTTTTTATAGCTTTTTTATGATTATGTAGAAGAAACTGAGTTTCTTATCAAATTTTCTTTACATTTGTATATACCACTATTATAACTTAATAAATATTTGTATTGTATCATATCATTATTTATTTCAAATAGATAAACACATGCAACTTACTTAGGTATTGATTATTTTCAAGTATGTACTGCTGAATATTTCATGTTTGTTATTGCTTGCCAAGTGTTAGAAAATTAAGATGTAGGCAATGAATAAATTAACCCTTTCGCCGCCAATAACCTTAAATACGGGACGTCATTGTTGTACAGTCGACTACATAAAGATGTATCACTTTTAATCCTTTAGTCTTTATTCATCGCAATAAGGTGAAAAAAGTGGATATATTTCTTTGTAGTTGACTGTACACTCACGCGTTACGGATGCCACGTCTATAATGCGCCATAGTAAACTTTAACGGAACGCGATAAGGTTCAGTTTAAATTGCAATCATGCTGCAGTGTTTGCCCTGGGCGACACTTCGACGGCACTATGGCGGCGAAAGGTGAAATGTAATTTTGTTCCTTTGTTATTTATTACCTGAAATAGTCATGGCCTATGCATAATTTCTACCGTTTACTTAATTATATGTATTAACCACTACTTATTGGCTTTATTCTGAAACTTATATAATCCAGTCATTCAATTTTGTTAATTATGGAAAAGAAAGCTCTATATTTCACCGCAGCAGAGTAAACAAGCAAGCTTTGATTCTAACAGCATTGAATTCGCATTCGGTTATCTGCGCACAATGAGGAAAAGTTACTTTACTTACCTACCTACTTTGTCTCACGCAGCTTGTCATGTCATGATGTGGTATCTAATACAGACTTTTTATTAACATTATGAGGATTTCCTGCATCTTATTACATTTAAACATTATCGCTAATGACCACCAATATGTAATAAAGAATGGGATACACACTCGGCTCAAAAAAATGTCCCCACGATTGTGCTGTAAGAACAAGTACAGCAGTTTCTTAGTCAGTTTTATTAGACTTTAATCAGTGATGTGACAAGACTGGCCAACTAGATTTAAAATCATTACAAACTTAGATTGTCATAACTCATAAGTACCAATACTTTAATTACATTCAAATTTCTAATATCTACTGGAATTGGTATACCAGAAGTCGTTAGAAATTTCAATGTAATTAAAGTATCGGTTATCGATATAAAATAGTATTTTATACAACTGTGACGATTAATATAGTTAAAGCAATGACGCGTAGTCAGAGTGATCTCGAGGCAACCGGATGGCTCGCGGTTAAGCTCCTAAAGTGACGAGGAACCGCCCTGTGCAATCCGAACTGCCCCAACTTGGACTCGGGCGGAAACAGAGGGGGGTGCGAAAAAAATATATCGCGAGACAACCGATTGAAACAGCGGTTGCCTGAAAGAACGTACGCTGGTTAAATAATACAATTTTAATGCCATCCCTCCAGGTGCGACTGGCGCCCTGTACGAGGGCAAAGAAAAAAAATGTTGGCAGGCAACCGCTTGAAAATTAGCATGCTTGTTCTACATCACATACAGACACTGGTTACAGATTTCCATCCGCCCCGACCGGACGGTTATCGATCTATCAGAGTAGCTAGAAGCCGGACAAATATTGTTTTTTTTCATCGGTGGACCAGAACTTAAGAAAAATGCACTTACAATTATTGAAATCGGATGGCATTTCTTTTTTTAGTTGTGTATGATGTTATATGCGATATGTACAAATGCCATCTCCCTCCTATGAAATTTATTTCCCATGTGGCCACACCTAGAAACGAGAAATGCGTCAATTTGGAATAACCGCACTAAATTTTTTTGCAAACATAGGCCACAGGGGGAATAAATTTTATAGGAGAGGGATGGCATTTGTACCAGGGACCGGAACCGGTAACCAATAAAGGGGTATTAGATTGGGTATTTGATAGAGTTGTTTTTAAAAACCCTATCAATTCGGTAAGCGTATCGTTTGACTTACCCGAACGAAAGGCTAACCATTTCAATACAGTTAATTCGGGTAAGTGGTTACAACCCAGCATATGGTTTCCCAATCAGATAGGGTTTTTCAAATGCGATTAAGCTATTTTAAATTCTGTGACCAATACATTTGGCTTATTTATTATTCGAGCACCCTACGAGGTAAGCGCTGCCGGTATGGCGGCACGAGCGAGCCTACAAACAAACAAGAATCTTTTTGCATATGTTTTCGTACTTACGCCTTTGATCTAGATGCTATTATTGCTTGTTAGTGCGCTAAAAGATCGTTGTGTGGTGCCGATATTTTTGTTTTTGCCATTCGACGTGACGACTCGTGTCGATTCAATCTTAGACCCAGGCTTATAGGAACCAAAATCAAATTCATATTGTGAAGTGTTAAAATATACAATTTTGTGTTATTCTAGTTATAGGTAGTACTTTGTTTCAATGGCTCCAGCAAAATGTGACGCCGTTCACCGATACTTCTAGTATTATGAAACGATCAATATCAGTCAGTGTTGGACACTCAAGAATAAAATCATTATTTGAAAAATATATCGTAAGAATAAACTTATGTTGATTTTATTCCCGTTAAAATAATTCAAAATAATTTCGTCGGGACTAATTCATATGCGAGAAAATGTAATAAAAATAATTTATTCTTAACATAATTATTTAATCATGCTTTTTAGGGTTCCGTAGTCAACTAGGAACCCTTATAGTTTCGCCATGTCTGCCCGTCCGTCCGTCCGTCCGTCCGCGGATAATCTCAGTGACCGTTAGCACTAGAAAGCTGAAATTTGGTACTAATATGTATATCAATCACGCCGACAAAGTGGTAAAATAAAAAGTGGATTTTTTTTATTTATTAGGGTACCTCCCCTATACGTAAAGTGGGGAGTGATTTTTTTTTCATTTCAACCCTAACGTGTGATATATTGTTGGATAGGTATTTAAAAATGAATAGGGGTTTGCTAAAATCATTTTTCGATAATGTAAATATTTTCGGAAATAATCGCTCCAGAAGTAAAAAAATATGCGTCCCCCCCCCTCTAACTTTTGAACCATAAGTTTTAAAAATATGAAAAAAATCTCAAAAGTAGAACTTTATAAAAACTTTCTAGGAAAATTATTTTGAACTTGATAGGATGAATAGTTTTTGAAAAAAAATTACAAAGTAATTTCTGAACTAAGTTTGTAATTTAACCGTATAAGCAGATGTTTATTGTACCTGTAATTTCTACAAAATTACAATGAAATGACGTGCTTTCAAATAAAGTAAAAACGGTGAAAATCGGTTCACGCAATAAAGAATTATCCCATAAAAATCATCTTCCATACTTTATGCTCGCGCGCTAGTTTACTTAATTTGCCGATAGATGTCGCTGTACGTGGAACGCTCATATCATATCCTACATGGCGGTGTTATTTTAACTCTTAAGTGGGGACACTTACTGTGACGGACGGAAAACTACGGAACCCTACACTGAGCGTGGCCCGACACGCTCTTGGCCGGTTTTTTTAAATAATGTTCCGCGTATAAGAATGTAATCTGGGTTTTTCGGTGTAAGAAAACATCGTGTGGAAACTGGACCTAATCCCAATAAGGCGTAATTTCCCTTATGCCCAGCAAGTTATATCTGTTTTAAAATCCAAGGTAGGCAGATATACTCTTTTCACTTCTCATGCTCGTAAAGTTCGACTTTAAGTCGTGCGTGGACGACATAAAATCGCATTTTAAGCTCTAGGGCATAAAGTAAAATTTTCTTCTAAGACTAAGAATGTGGCTCAACAGCCAAACAGAGTCAAAATATTTTGCACAATTTAATTGAGCAGTAAAATTTCGTAGAATACTGAAACTTGTTCTTTTATTATATTCTTGCTATAATTATTTGAATTGCATATTTTCTATACTTAAATAATCAAATGTGATTTCATTAATCAAATAAAATAGGAGTTGATAATAGTTTAGAAATGCCCCGAAATGTTTTTATGACTTGGCAGAAAACAAGTATCTTTTTTTTTATACTACGACGGTGGCAAACAAGCATACGGCCTGCCTGATGGTAAGCAGCTACCGTAACCTATCGACGCCTGTAACTCCACAGGAGTCACATGCGCGTTGCCGACCCTTTACAAAAAGGAGGATTCACTGTGTTGACGGCTAAAGGAACAAGAGGGTCCCTCATCGTCAACACACTGGGTCCTCTTTGAGCTCTTTGGCAACCTTACTCACCAGCAGGAACACAACACTATGAGTAGGGTCTAGTGCTATTTGGCTGTGGTTTTCTGTAAGGTGGAGGTACTGCCCCAGTCGGGCTCTACTCCAGATTTGAGCGAGATGGCATTCACTGAACGTGCCCTACCACACTAAGCGAGATGCCATTCGCAGTGCCCATACCTCTCTTTTTGGCATAGTTTAAGGACATACCCAAGTCCGGACGTAGTTTAAGGACATACCCCGGGTCCAAAAAACAAGCAAGCTCGCTCGGATGGATAAACGCCTCGCGTAAAATCGTACGTTTTATGCACTTGTTGTACAATCTACTATTATAAATATTATAATATATTAATAAAAATAAAATAAAATAAAAATGAAATAATAATGAAATAAAAATGAAATGAAAATGAAATAACAATGAAACGAAAATGAAACGAAAATAAAATGAATATAAAATGAATATAAAATGAAAAAAAAATGAATATAAAATGAAAAAAAAAAATATATATATACACGGGGAATCTGAGTAACCCGACAGATTTTAACCAAATTTAAATTCCTTTTTAATGTTCAATAATTTATTACAATAAACAGTTTTTTTTAAATATCTTAATAGAGTATAACATAATTTTATTTCAAAATTGTCATACATACTATTAAACTTTAAAAACAATTCATTACATTTAAAACTACTTAAAAAATAAAATTACAAATATACCATTAATTAATTATAGAAACGTATCAAAACTTTGCCCTTTAGGCAGGGTGCCCATCACGCAGGCAGCATTCCCGCGCTGAATAGCAATCGCTATTCTTTGAGCGAGAAAGCTGCCCGCGCGAGGGTCACCCGTTGCGTCCCTCAACCGCTTACTTATCTCCTTGTGGAGCCCACGCGCGCTTTTTCCCCAAGGGCCCTGTATCTCGACGCCAAATGCAACAAAATCGTACTGGGCGCCGAGACAGCTATACTTCCCGACCTTGGATCGCTCTCGGGCATCCGCCGCTGCCCCAGCTTGTTTGGACGTAACTGGCAAGTAGGACGCTGCCAACGTATCAGCGCAAGTAGCGTCCCACACTAGTGCACGGCCCATCTGCCAGGGGATCAACGACATCCCGTCTGGACGCTTGCCGTCATCCCGTACAATCCGAGGCTCAAGAGCCACGGGGATGCATGCGCTGGCAAGCGCCCTTCTCAGGATGTCGTTGAGTGACGGGACAAGCGGCCGGCGCCCGAGGAGCAGGCGAGTCCATGGTGACCAAATAAATTCCTGATAATTGACTGATAAATAACTGACTGAGACTAAAATGTCGTATAAACTTTTCTGGAATTAGCCTAGTTTCAGAGTTCTTCTTCTTTGTCGTTACACTCTTTACAGAGCGGTCGTGGCCAAAATGTACTAATTTATTTTAATCGACAGTTTTACCAATAACATTTGTTTTAATGTTCAAAAGCATATAAAATATTTAAAAAAAAATATTTTTGGCGAAATCCACCTAAATTCATATAACATTTATTACTCCTTATGACCTCAGGAATTTGTGGTTGAAATCTGTCGGGTTACTCAGATTCACCGTGTATAATAATAATAATAACAAAAAAAATAAAAAAAAATACCGCTGACACTGTCACACGCCTTGTTAATTTATTTTGCTAAATATTTATTTTTATACGTGTTTTTGCCTCTATTTGGTCTTATTTACCACGAAGTGAACCCAAAAATCAAAGGCAATATGAAGGTTGCTACAGTTATTGCCTGTAAATATAACGACGGGTCACAATCACAAATAGACAGTTGACAGCTAGTGCTCAAATAAATTTCGGCGAAACACGTACATTTCAAAGCATGATAACAAGGAGTAAAACAAGAGCGGGTACTACCCACGCACGACCACCACCCTCGCCCGCCTCGTCATCTTCTTCGTCCACTTCGTCGCCGGGCGGCGACATCGAAACAGCGCCCGACACAGACGAATCCAGTGACAAAAGCCAAGACCAATCGCAGCGCCGCTATCACCCACCCGCCCCTCACGCCTTCCGCAAGACTTGGTGACTCGGGCCGCGAACAAAATGAGCAACATTATTACTCTATATGAGATTCTCTGTGAGTCTGGCAAACCATTTCTGTCAGTAGAAACGCGCGGCAAATTCAAAATACGTACATGTGGCAACCCTTTGTGATGACACACCGTATTTCATGACGAACATTTGCATTTCACGCTCTCATCTTAAGCGCGAGTAAGATAGAACTCCTGCAACGTTCCCAATTAAATTTAATTTATTATTAAGGCATATGGCAATTGCCTCAACCAGAGTATCTGTTGCAGTTGATGACAGATCAGACGAAATATATCAGTCTCCTTTTACACACCGTAAACAGAGCCGGATCTAGGGGGGGGGGGGGGCAGACCGGGGCCCTTGCCCCGGGCGGCAAATTCAGGGGGCGGCAAACTCGACCTTCTTGGTAGACGAATACACGTCTCATCATCGCTCATCATTAACGCAACCTGGACCACTGAGACAGGTGTCCATTCGCGGGGCGCGTAGGCGTAGGTCAACAACCACGCTCGCCCGCGGGAAATGAAACGCGCTTTCATTTGAGGGCGGTTAGGGCGCGTGTCAACGCTGCCACCTCTCCGCCGCCGCGTGCCTGTGCTGTGTGTACGTTGTACGAGTCGCGTAAAGCCCGCCACCGCGCCGCCGCCCCTTTGCGCTGTGTATGCGAGAAACAAAAGCCCGAGGCGGCGGCGCGTTGGCGGTCTTTGCGCATATCGTATACACAGCGCAGAGGTATGGCGGCGGCGCGATGACGGCGTGGCGGTGCCATCGTGTACATTGTACATGATACCCGCAGTAGCATCGTGGCGGCGGCGCGGGGGCGGCATCGTCTACACGCGCCCTTAGCCTGCGTGTGAAAAGATGAAGGTATATTTGGTGACTCCTTCATCGGTATCTCTCAGGGACGTGTGTTGTTACAAACATCTAAATCAAGTTTTGGATAAAATCAATAGTTTCGTAAATTATAGCTCCGAAATTTTTAAAAAAGCGTACGGTCCCCTAACCCTGGGCCCAAAAAATAAGGAAAATTCATGGATGTCTAAAAAAAAGTTCAATTAAAACTGTATAGTATGTAATTGTAATTTCATGGCAAAATATCCTAAAAAACTACTTTACGAATAGGTGTAAATATTGTGACGGGCCCGCAGCTACGGAACCCTACATTAGTCATGGCCCGAGATACCCTTGGCCGGTGTTTACTAATATGATTTTTCTACTCCAGCACTTCTATATGCCAATTAAATCACTGATACTGGTATCTAAAACTACATCATTTAAGTGAAGGCGCTAAAGTCTATTTGTCTATAGGTACTTTCTATAACGGCTAGCAGTCACACAAAACATATTGTGCAACTGTTTTTGTTTTTTTAAAACACTGACTTCCAGGTGCCATGTCTAAAAAGGGTTCGTTCTTGTTTACAATATAAATTATATTTTCAAATTGATATATACTTGAAATTATTTTTGCACAAACTATGATAAAAACATTATCATGTCTTTTTTAAAGTATTATATCTTAAATAATTTAGTTTTCATATTTATGAAAAGCATAATAGTACTGTAATGTAAACTTTTGCATTGAGAGTTACTTGAACGAAGGCATATTTTTTTGCAATTGAAAACCAACTCGTGGTCTGTCTATGACATTTAGTCAAAAAGTTAATATTTAAAAAGTTTTAACACAATGTACGGCTTAATTTTTGTATTTAAACTCGTATATTATGTCAATATCAAGAAGTTTATGTTAATTTTCATAAAATAAGTGACAAGAAAACTTCACAGTGAATATCCGAAGACTTCGGTACAAAAGTAAGAGTTATTAACTTATTAGTTGATAGAAAAATCTTAAAACAAAATTGATTTATGTACTCGTGATACTTAAGAACTTTAAAATTATTTATTAATTACGTTTTTGCTACTGTCGTAGAAAAAGTTTCGTGTGCAACGGTACATAATTAGGTCTTAAAATTCTCGGGTCTGTTATTACAAAATTCGGCTTCGCCTCATTTTGTAACTTCGACCCTCGAATCTTAAGAACCCTTATTATGTACCTGTTGCACAAAATACTATTTAAGGGAAAGGGAAACTATAGTAGCCGAATAAAACATGTGAATAAAGCCTGTGCTCGAATTTGCACTGACAGTGACACCATAGATAATAGTTATTTATTATACAAGGGGGCAAAGTTGCTGTTTTCCTCTCGTGCTTTACTGAGACCCGAGCTAGTGAAAGATTCCAAAATTGAGCCACGAGCGTAGCGAGTTGTTCAAAAAAATGGTATAATACAAAACTTTTCACCACACCACCTCAGGAAAAAGCCATATGAATGCTTTCAAAATTATATAATTCAAAATCATCTCTTTTAAGTCCATCCTGCCAGATAACGTGAAAAAACAAGTCACAACTTGTACCAAATTAATTTCCCCACATGTGGATAAAATGCGTTTTTCCCATCAGTTTTTTAGGGATAAAGAGCGCGTTTCCGAGGTAGAGTGGTAAAAAGCAGATTTTCCTGTTTGTTGCGTACTTGTATCATTGTGTGCACGTATTTATAGGAAGGCCCACTACACTGAATCCGCGTAATGGATCGGGCGGGCACAGTATGATTACTTACTTCATCGAGTGCCCCCTTAAATAATGTTTATAAATTAATTCTTATGCTTCAATATATGGCGAGATATAAAAGCCACTCACACACCAAATTTTATTAATGTAGGACCGTAAAATTCGGCTACAGACAGAAAAAGCACCCCAAAAATTGCACCACTAAAAGTGTCCGAAAACGGAACGGACCAGGCTGAGGGCTGTCCGACCAAAAAATATTGAAATAGCATCACTTTAGCTATCAAATCAGGTTGGATTCATCCTGCTACTCGATGAGGTAAAAACCGGCCAAGTGCGTGTCGGGCCACGCGTAGGAGGGTTCCGTACCTTCAATGGAATAAGAACCAAACTAATACCAAAAGGTCGTATCCGATGCCTATGGAAGAAGTTTTTTGGAGATAACCCAAAAATGGCTGAACTGATAATGTTTAAAACAATTTTCGTAGAAAGTATATGATAAGGGGCATCTCCTCAAATTTCTTCATATTGTTTGGACTTACGGTTTAAAAGTTACGGGGTTACACAATTTTTCTGAATTCAAAGCGATTATTTCAGAAAATATTCACTAAATCACAAAATGGTCAAAGAAACCTCAATGTTTTTTGTGTCACATGTTGATATTTATTTAAAAAAAAATATTATGAAATTAAGTACATGCCCCCCCTAAAAATTTTTTTTTTTTCCAATTTAACTACATAACTAAGTAGCGGCTTTCAAAACACACCTTATGTGTAAATTTTATTCAGATACGTCGTATAGTTTCCAAGTAAAATGGCTGTAACATACGGACGGACAGACAGACAGACAGACAGACAGACATGACGAATCCATAAGGGTTTCGTTTTTTGCCATTTGGCTACGGAACCTAAAAACACCCCAAAAATTACACCACTAAATGTGTCCAAAAACGGAACGGACCAGGCTGAGGGCTGTCCGACCAAAAAATATTGAAATATTAGCATCACTTTAGCCATCAAATGAGGTTGGTTTCATCATGTTACTCGATGAGGTAAGAAAAAAACCAAAAATTGCACCACTAAAAGTGTCCGACCAAGTGATTTGTGACCTCTTAAACTTTTGCTTTTCGATGAATAAGGTTCGAAAGATGCTCCTCGTTGAGATAAGTGATCATATCATACTGTAGCCATCCGCCCGTCCGATCCTTCGACCGTAACTTCGCTACGACGCCCGGGGGCGCAGAAAACGTTTAGATAGCGGGAAATGTTTTCTGTATTTGCCGTATAACTAGTTATCCTAATTAAAATATATGACTTACACATCCATGTACATAATGTACATATGTATTAAAAAAAAATTGGGCTTAACACAGAAAGAGCAACGCTAGACCGGTCGTTGTGGCATTCTTACCGTTAATAGGCCTATCAATGACTTAGGCCCTGGGTTTTCTGACCACCCGTCGCCGGCGGCCGGCGACCGACGCAATACAAACATCCGATGTTTTGTATTGCGTCGGTCGCCGGCCGCCGGCGACGGGTGGTCAGAAAACCCAGGGCCTTATAGTAGGCGTCTGTTGGTCGAAATTATATGATAGTTAATAATCACTTATACTTGAAGCGAAGGCCAAGCTGGCATCCAAAAAGCTCGGTGTGCTCAATAGAGCGAGGCGATACTTCACTCCGGGGCAGAAACTGCTCCTATACAAGTCGCAAGTCAGACCCCACATGAACAACTGTTGTCACGTTTGGGCGGGAGCACCTGGATACCAGCTTAGGCCCTTTGACTCGGTGCAAAGGCGCGCTGTGCGGATCGTCGACGATCCCAAACTCACGAGCGATATTGAACCTTTGAGTCTTAGGAGGGACTTTGCCTACTTATGCGTGTTCTATCGCTTGTACAATGGGTTGTGCTCTGAAGAACTGTTTGATATGATGCCCACGGCAGCTTTTTATCACCGCACCGCTCGCCGCCGGCAGGGTGTTCATCCCCACACCCTGGAGCTCAATGGGTTGCGCACAGTACGGTTTAAGAGCAATTTCCTCCCACGAACGCTGCGGCTGTGGAATGAACTCCCTGCCGAGGTTTTCCCAGTGGGCTACAGTATGAGGTTCTTCAAAAAAGGAGTGTATAGGTTCCTAAAGGGTAGGCAACGCGCAATTGAATCCTCTGGGGTTGCAGGCGTCCGTAGGCTACGGTAGCTGCTTGCCATCAGGCGGTCCGTATGCTTGTTTGCCACCGTCGTAATATATTTAAAAAAAAATTAAGGCAAAATTAAAATACATATCAAATATATGCCGGGGCGGGGGGCGGCATTTTTCAGATTTTGCCCCGCCTCGAAAAATTTCTAGATCCGGCGCTGACCGTAAATGTTCATTGGAAGGGCGGAAATACCAACTAAAATTAAAAACATAAAATTTGATGATCATTGCTGCTTTTTTCACTGATCCTTAGTGTTGTCATTCTTTTGTGCGCTGTACATTGCTACTGCGTTCGTTGGCTGGCCAGACTATAAATCTAAATTATAAGCATGTCAGTGACACAAACCAAAGAATATCTAGACACGCGGCAGCGTGTCAAGCCAAGTTCAAGCAAAGGAACTGGCTAGCCAGCGCCAAGTGTATATTACACGAACCACTTGGTGCCACTTTTGACCCTTCTATAACTCATAACCTCTTTAGCGTAAACACATAAAACTACGTGTGTTTAATTATATCCATAAGGACATCTTGAAGCCCAAATTTCACGAAGCTAGCTCAAACGGTTATAAAGATATGAAGGTCAAAAAGTCGTAAATTTTAGCACTGACTGACTGACTGACATATTTTGTATTTGATTGAATAACATACTATTGTATGAGTGGAATGCCCCACTTTAAAAACATGTAAAATAATTATGACTGACATATAGTACCTAAACCTAACCTACTTCCAGATGACCTAGAAGGATGAAATTTGGAATCCAGCTCGGTAATTGTGTTTAAGCGTAGGAAAAAAATCTAAAAATAAAAAAAAGTTAAAAAATAGGGGGGTGCCCATACAAAAAAAAATTTGATTGTGTCGTTGCAACCGTTACAAGCAGATATTTCAAACTATCCCAATATATGTATTATTATATTTGCTATAAATATAAAAATAAAGTTAAGTCAAATATTAAGTGGTGTCCTCATACAAAAAACTTGTAATACGCGCTAAACGACCGGCCAACGGTGTGTCGTCGGCGGCGCGCGGGAGAATGTAAACAATAGCATAAAAAAGAAAACCATGCAGCGGAAACGCCAGAAAAAACATGAAATCTCAATACCTGCCTAGTTTTCTTTACAAAAAGTAATGATATCCCACCAAAACATAAATGTAAAAAAACCGGCCAAGAGCGTGTCGGGCCACGCTCAGTGTAGGGTTCCGTAGTTTTCCGTCCGTCACAGTAAGTGTACCCACTGAAGAGTTAAAGACTAATGCCAAAAGGTCGTATCTGACGTCTATGGAAGAAGTTTTTTGGAAATAACTCAAAAATGGCTAGACCTATAATGTTCAAAATAATTTTCCTATAAAGTTTATCATAACGCACATTTTCTCAATTTTTTTCATATTTTTTGGACTTACGGTGCAAAAGTTACAGGGGGGGGGACGCTATTTTTCCGACTTTCGAAGCGATTATTTCCGAAAATATTTACATTATCAAAAAATGATTTTAGTAAACCCCTATTCATTTTTAAATACCTATCCAACAATATATCACACGTTAGGGTTGAAATGAAAAAAAAAATCACTCCCCACTTTACGTATAGGGGAGGTACCCTTATAATAAAAAAATATTCCACTTTTTATTTTACCACTTTGTCGGCGTGATTGATATGCATATTAGTACCAAATTTCAGCTTTCTAGTGCTAACGGTCACTGAGATTATCCGCGGACGGACGGACGGACGGACGGGCAGACATGGCGAAACTATAAGGGTTCCTAGTTGACTACGGAACCCTAAAAAGGAGAGCCAAGTTCAATACAAAAATTATGCTTGGCTGTGGGCTTCGCCGTAAAAAGAATGGAGATCTAAATGAGTGCCAAGTTCTATGCAAAATCCAAATATATATTTATGGGAACAAAATAACATTATGAACAAGTATTAAACTCTATTTATTTGCTTTATTGGATACCTATAACAATTGCTGTTATTTAAAAATGTGAGATCTTAAAGTAGGTTAGATTTGACGGCCAGTTTTTATCAGAATTAAAAAATATATATAAATATGTTGAATAACTTTATAAAATGACTGATGTAATGATAATGATGGCTCTCCTTTTTTACATTTATGTTTTGGTGGGATAATACTGACACGAACGCTCCGCCATCGCAGACAATCGAATCGCGGCATTCGTAGTACCCATTTTGATACATCTATAGAGAGCTTTATGTAAATAAAGACGTCTATACATGTACCTAGAGCTAGGAATACTTACTTTTCTATATGTATACCTACTCTACTATGTTATGTTCAAAAAATTTGGTTGTGTAGTGAAGTTTCGTGTAGTGTAGTTTCGTAGTGTTTGCTGAGCTGTTACGGCATTTCGTAGACATATTTTGTTGAAACATTTTGGTTTGAAAGTCAACAAAATATAATTACTTCTAAATTAATGTGACAATATCAATGACAGCTGGTCAGCTTTTGGGTTTCAGTCGATTGTAATGTAATTTGTCCGTACCAAATAACGATTATGATGTTCATGCCTAATGTATATTCCACTAAAACTAATCTAATCTAATCTGGGTGTAAAAATTACTCGCAATAGCGCCTCATCACAATGGATACTTTAGTATGAGTGATGATTTAGGTGTGGTGACCGAAATGTCGAACTCAAAGTGCAGCGACGAGGATGAGGCGTTTCCTTTGCACGAGTGTGTGTTCAGAGGGGACGTGCGGAAGCTGTCATCTCTGCTGCGGCTAGAGGACGTGGCGCGCAAGGACAAGCACGGCAACTCGGCGCTGCACCTGGCGGTGATGCTGGGACGGCGCGAATGCGTACAGCTGCTGCTGGCGCATGGCGCGCCCGTCAAGCTCAAGAATCTCGCGGGTTGGTCGCCGCTCGCCGAGGCCATCAGCTACGGGGACCGTCAGACCATATCATCTCTCGTACGCAAGCTCAAGCACCAGGCGCGCGAACAAATGGAACGCAGGAGGCCTGACCTCATCAGGGCTCTAGCCCAAATTCAAGATTTCTACATGGAGCTAAAGTGGGATTTCCACTCATGGGTACCCCTAGTCTCTAGAATCTTACCATCTGATGTTTGTAAAATTTACAAATCTGGTTCAGGAATTCGATTAGATACAACTTTAGTGGATTTCACAGATATGAAATGGGAGAGAGGAGACATATCATTCATATTTCAAGGTGAAAAGCAACCAAGTGAGTCACTTACTGTTCTGGACAACAAAGCCAAGGTGTATCAGAGAGTGCGCTATGAAGAGACAGAGAATGAAATAGAGGATGAAGTAGATATACTGATGTCTAGTGACATTTTGGCAGCTCAAATGTCTACTAAAGGTATAGCTTTTTTGAGAGCACAATCTGGCTGGATATTTCGTGAAGACCGAAAAGAGACTGTAGCAGGACTTTACAGAAGTGACATTTATACTATTTCAGGCCTTGTCCTGGAGTCACGTAAAAGACGCGAACACTTATCCACAGATGATTTGCAAAAGAATAAAGCTATCATTGAGAGTTTAACAAAAGGCAATACACAGAATTTAGACACAAATGGAGAACCAACAAGACGGGCTTCATTAAACCCTCCGCCGGAGAGTGGGGTGGACTGGGTAACCTACATAGCTGCTCCTCCAGGCCAATATCCCAGTCTGGGCAGAGACCTAGTTTATAAAGAATCATCCAGAAACTTTCGAGCTACCATTGCTATGAGTGATGACTTTCCACTAAGTGTTGATATGTTGCTGAATGTTTTAGAAGTTATTGCACCATTCAAACATTTTGCTAAGTTGCGTCAGTTTGTAGCTATGAAATTACCTCATGGATTTCCAGTTAAAATTGATATACCAATTTTACCTACAGTTACTGCAAAAATTACTTTTCAAAAGTTTGAGTTTCAAAATGATATACCAAATGATATGTTCATTATACCAGATGATTACATAGAAGACCCCATGAGATTTCCTGATTTATGACGCTTTGATATTCTAATGTTGTTTGAAGTTAGCGAAAAGCCTGTTTGGCAGAGAGAAAGGAAACATGGGCACATTTTGAGAATGGTGAGAAGCTCGTGTTGCAAGGCCTCTGCATCTGCACACGGGCTCATCACTATAGAATTCCCAATGTTGTTCAGCCTGGGTAGCTCTTATTCCAGCCACTGTGTTCTCTTTGTGGAGTAACTGTTATTAAAAACAAATTAGAATGCAAGTTAGTGTCTTGAGATGAACAGTAACATATTCACAGTCCCCATACAAATGAGTCAAGTAAAAATATGGGAACAATTACAATTCCTTAAAATAACTGAAGTGGTTTTTATCCATTATAATAATCAGGTTGTTATGTTATGAGATGTATTACTATAATATTTCCTTCTGTCTATACCAGGGTTTGTTGCCGTTTCATTCTAAGTGTCTGATGTTTTGTCTCTTTTCAAAGTGGCAGAGACCCAGGCCAATTGTTGGCATTAATGATTCAAGAAATTGTTTTTATTTTTTGTTATAGCAGCAACAAAGATACGTACTAGGGTTTCTACCTTTTTACGAAGAAATAAAGTATATTTCAAATGTAATAGTTATTTATTATAAAGGGAGTAAAGTAGTTGTTTATCCTCTTGTGCTTATATTGAGACCCGAGCCACGAAAGTGTTCAAAATTTAGCTACGAACATAGCCAGTGGTCCAAAAAGGGGAATCATGAGTGTGTAGTTCTAGAACTATTACATTTAGCCCATTGACAAATGGACGGCAGTTGTTTAGGAATAGGGTTCCTTGGCACTGTGTTAAGTTTTTATAAGGCCAAGGGAATATGTATATGTCCCACCATTATTAAAACTTTATTTCAAAGTTATAGGTTACAATTTCGCATAATTTCTGACACCCTTGTGCACGTTAAATGTGTCTGACCATGCTTTACTTGGCAGTGGCAAAATGTGGAACTGCTACCATTTATTTATTTTTCATAGAAATTTGATATAAATGCTGGCGTTCCACATTCTGTCACTTGCAAAGCCAGTGCAGAGTCCCTTACACATATTTTTACTTTGTACTTGTATATATTTTGTATTTTATACCTAAGGACTGAGAATGTGTTATTTAAATGTAGTTTTTGGTAAAAAAAATAGTTGAAAATCATTGTGGAAGTAACATATATATTAGGGGAATGAAATATCAAATAATATTTACAAAAACAGCCTTATTCCGAAACCTCATTAGTAGTCTTGAATAGACTGAACTGTATGTTAAGGGGATTATATAAATTTACCAACTAATTGTATTTGTAGATTCAAATTTAGAAAAAAAAAGATAAGTATGTTAGATAGATAACAGGTAGACTCGCAAGTATTTTGGCTTTTTTATAATATTGTTTTTATAGCTTTTTTATGATTATGTAGAAGAAACTGAGTTTCTTATCAAATTTTCTTTACATTTGTATATACCACTATTATAACTTAATAAATATTTGTATTGTATCATATCATTATTTATTTCAAATAGATAAACACATGCAACTTACTTAGGTATTGATTATTTTCAAGTATGTACTGCTGAATATTTCATGTTTGTTATTGCTTGCCAAGTGTTAGAAAATTAAGATGTAGGCAATGAATAAATTAACCCTTTCGCCGCCAATAACCTTAAATACGGGACGTCATTGTTGTACAGTCGACTACATAAAGATGTATCACTTTTAATCCTTTAGTCTTTATTCATCGCAATAAGGTGAAAAAAGTGGATATATTTCTTTGTAGTTGACTGTACACTCACGCGTTACGGATGCCACGTCTATAATGCGCCATAGTAAACTTTAACGGAACGCGATAAGGTTCAGTTTAAATTGCAATCATGCTGCAGTGTTTGCCCTGGGCGACACTTCGACGGCACTATGGCGGCGAAAGGTGAAATGTAATTTTGTTCCTTTGTTATTTATTACCTGAAATAGTCATGGCCTATGCATAATTTCTACCGTTTACTTAATTATATGTATTAACCACTACTTATTGGCTTTATTCTGAAACTTATATAATCCAGTCATTCAATTTTGTTAATTATGGAAAAGAAAGCTCTATATTTCACCGCAGCAGAGTAAACAAGCAAGCTTTGATTCTAACAGCATTGAATTCGCATTCGGTTATCTGCGCACAATGAGGAAAAGTTACTTTACTTACCTACCTACTTTGTCTCACGCAGCTTGTCATGTCATGATGTGGTATCTAATACAGACTTTTTATTAACATTATGAGGATTTCCTGCATCTTATTACATTTAAACATTATCGCTAATGACCACCAATATGTAATAAAGAATGGGATACACACTCGGCTCAAAAAAATGTCCCCACGATTGTGCTGTAAGAACAAGTACAGCAGTTTCTTAGTCAGTTTTATTAGACTTTAATCAGTGATGTGACAAGACTGGCCAACTAGATTTAAAATCATTACAAACTTAGATTGTCATAACTCATAAGTACCAATACTTTAATTACATTCAAATTTCTAATATCTACTGGAATTGGTATACCAGAAGTCGTTAGAAATTTCAATGTAATTAAAGTATCGGTTATCGATATAAAATAGTATTTTATACAACTGTGACGATTAATATAGTTAAAGCAATGACGCGTAGTCAGAGTGATCTCGAGGCAACCGGATGGCTCGCGGTTAAGCTCCTAAAGTGACGAGGAACCGCCCTGTGCAATCCGAACTGCCCCAACTTGGACTCGGGCGGAAACAGAGGGGGGTGCGAAAAAAATATATCGCGAGACAACCGATTGAAACAGCGGTTGCCTGAAAGAACGTACGCTGGTTAAATAATACAATTTTAATGCCATCCCTCCAGGTGCGACTGGCGCCCTGTACGAGGGCAAAGAAAAAAAATGTTGGCAGGCAACCGCTTGAAAATTAGCATGCTTGTTCTACATCACATACAGACACTGGTTACAGATTTCCATCCGCCCCGACCGGACGGTTATCGATCTATCAGAGTAGCTAGAAGCCGGACAAATATTGTTTTTTTTCATCGGTGGACCAGAACTTAAGAAAAATGCACTTACAATTATTGAAATCGGATGGCATTTCTTTTTTTAGTTGTGTATGATGTTATATGCGATATGTACAAATGCCATCTCCCTCCTATGAAATTTATTTCCCATGTGGCCACACCTAGAAACGAGAAATGCGTCAATTTGGAATAACCGCACTAAATTTTTTTGCAAACATAGGCCACAGGGGGAATAAATTTTATAGGAGAGGGATGGCATTTGTACCAGGGACCGGAACCGGTAACCAATAAAGGGGTATTAGATTGGGTATTTGATAGAGTTGTTTTTAAAAACCCTATCAATTCGGTAAGCGTATCGTTTGACTTACCCGAACGAAAGGCTAACCATTTCAATACAGTTAATTCGGGTAAGTGGTTACAACCCAGCATATGGTTTCCCAATCAGATAGGGTTTTTCAAATGCGATTAAGCTATTTTAAATTCTGTGACCAATACATTTGGCTTATTTATTATTCGAGCACCCTACGAGGTAAGCGCTGCCGGTATGGCGGCACGAGCGAGCCTACAAACAAACAAGAATCTTTTTGCATATGTTTTCGTACTTACGCCTTTGATC
This sequence comes from Pammene aurita, assembly GCA_947086415.1. Lineage (NCBI taxonomy): Eukaryota > Metazoa > Arthropoda > Insecta > Lepidoptera > Tortricidae > Pammene > Pammene aurita. Next base: position 24,762,902 of record OX352289.1, read on the forward strand.
TAGATGCTATTATTGCTTGTTAGTGCGCTAAAAGATCGTTGTGTGGTGCCGATATTTTTGTTTTTGCCATTCGAACGTGACGACTCGTGTCGATTCAATCTTAGACCCAGGCTTATAGGAACCAAAATCAAATTCATATTGTGAAGTGTTAAAATATACAATTTTGTGTTATTCTAGTTATAGGTAGTACTTTGTTTCAATGGCTCCAGCAAAATGTGACGCCGTTCACCGATACTTCTAGTATTATGAAACGATCAATATCAGTCAGTGTTGGACACTCAAGAATAAAATCATTATTTGAAAAATATATCGTAAGAATAAACTTATGTTGATTTTATTCCCGTTAAAATAATTCAAAATAATTTCGTCGGGACTAATTCATATGCGAGAAAATGTAATAAAAATAATTTATTCTTAACATAATTATTTAATCATGCTTTTTAGGGTTCCGTAGTCAACTAGGAACCCTTATAGTTTCGCCATGTCTGCCCGTCCGTCCGTCCGTCCGTCCGCGGATAATCTCAGTGACCGTTAGCACTAGAAAGCTGAAATTTGGTACTAATATGTATATCAATCACGCCGACAAAGTGGTAAAATAAAAAGTGGATTTTTTTTATTTATTAGGGTACCTCCCCTATACGTAAAGTGGGGAGTGATTTTTTTTTCATTTCAACCCTAACGTGTGATATATTGTTGGATAGGTATTTAAAAATGAATAGGGGTTTGCTAAAATCATTTTTCGATAATGTAAATATTTTCGGAAATAATCGCTCCAGAAGTAAAAAAATATGCGTCCCCCCCCCTCTAACTTTTGAACCATAAGTTTTAAAAATATGAAAAAAATCTCAAAAGTAGAACTTTATAAAAACTTTCTAGGAAAATTATTTTGAACTTGATAGGATGAATAGTTTTTGAAAAAAAATTACAAAGTAATTTCTGAACTAAGTTTGTAATTTAACCGTATAAGCAGGTGCTTATTGTACTTGTAATTTCTACAAAATTACAATGAAATGACGTGCTTTCAAATAAAGTAAAAACGGTGAAAATCGGTTCACGCAATAAAGAATTATCCCATAAAAATCATCTTCCATACTTTATGCTCGCGCGCTAGTTTACTTAATTTGCCGATAGATGTCGCTGTACGTGGAACGCTCATATCATATCCTACATGGCGGTGTTATTTTAACTCTTAAGTGGGGACACTTACTGTGACGGACGGAAAACTACGGAACCCTACACTGAGCGTGGCCCGACACGCTCTTGGCCGGTTTTTTTAAATAATGTTCCGCGTATAAGAATGTAATCTGGGTTTTTCGGTGTAAGAAAACATCGTGTGGAAACTGGACCTAATCCCAATAAGGCGTAATTTCCCTTATGCCCAGCAAGTTATATCTGTTTTAAAATCCAAGGTAGGCAGATATACTCTTTTCACTTCTCATGCTCGTAAAGTTCGACTTTAAGTCGTGCGTGGACGACATAAAATCGCATTTTAAGCTCTAGGGCATAAAGTAAAATTTTCTTCTAAGACTAAGAATGTGGCTCAACAGCCAAACAGAGTCAAAATATTTTGCACAATTTAATTGAGCAGTAAAATTTCGTAGAATACTGAAACTTGTTCTTTTATTATATTCTTGCTATAATTATTTGAATTGCGTATTTTCTATACTTAAATAATCAAATGTGATTTCATTAATCAAATAAAATAGGAGTTGATAATAGTTTAGAAATGCCCCGAAATGTTTTTATGACTTGGCAGAAAACAAGTATCTTTTTTTTTATACTACGACGGTGGCAAACAAGCATACGGCCTGCCTGATGGTAAGCAGCTACCGTAACCTATCGACGCCTGTAACTCCACAGGAGTCACATGCGCGTTGCCGACCCTTTACAAAAAGGAGGATTCACTGTGTTGACGGCTAAAGGAACAAGAGGGTCCCTCATCGTCAACACACTGGGTCCTCTTTGAGCTCTTTGGCAACCTTACTCACCAGCAGGAACACAACACTATGAGTAGGGTCTAGTGCTATTTGGCTGTGGTTTTCTGTAAGGTGGAGGTACTGCCCCAGTCGGGCTCTACTCCAGATTTGAGCGAGATGGCATTCACTGAACGTGCCCTACCACACTAAGCGAGATGCCATTCGCAGTGCCCATACCTCTCTTTTTGGCATAGTTTAAGGACATACCCAAGTCCGGACGTAGTTTAAGGACATACCCCGGGTCCAAAAAACAAGCAAGCTCGCTCGGATGGATAAACGCCTCGCGTAAAATCGTACGTTTTATGCACTTGTTGTACAATCTACTATTATAAATATTATAATATATTAATAAAAATAAAATAAAATAAAAATGAAATAATAATGAAATAAAAATGAAATGAAAATGAAATAACAATGAAACGAAAATGAAACGAAAATAAAATGAATATAAAATGAATATAAAATGAAAATAAAATGAATATAAAATGAAAAAAAAAAAATATATATATACACGGGGAATCTGAGTAACCCGACAGATTTTAACCAAATTTAAATTCCTTTTTAATGTTCAATAATTTATTACAATAAACAGTTTTTTTTAAATATCTTAATAGAGTATAACATAATTTTATTTCAAAATTGTCATACATACTATTAAACTTTAAAAACAATTCATTACATTTAAAACTACTTAAAAAATAAAATTACAAATATACCATTGATTAATTATAGAAACGTATCAAAACTTTGCCCTTTAGGCAGGGTGCCCATCACGCAGGCAGCATTCCCGCGCTGAATAGCAATCGCTATTCTTTGAGCGAGAAAGCTGCCCGCGCGAGGGTCACCCGTTGCGTCCCTCAACCGCTTACTTATCTCCTTGTGGAGCCCACGCGCGCTTTTTCCCCAAGGGCCCTGTATCTCGACGCCAAATGCAACAAAATCGTACTGGGCGCCGAGACAGCTATACTTCCCGACCTTGGATCGCTCTCGGGCATCCGCCGCTGCCCCAGCTTGTTTGGACGTAACTGGCAAGTAGGACGCTGCCAACGTATCAGCGCAAGTAGCGTCCCACACTAGTGCACGGCCCATCTGCCAGGGGATCAACGACATCCCGTCTGGACGCTTGCCGTCATCCCGTACAATCCGAGGCTCAAGAGCCACGGGGATGCATGCGCTGGCAAGCGCCCTTCTCAGGATGTCGTTGAGTGACGGGACAAGCGGCCGGCGCCCGAGGAGCAGGCGAGTCCATGGTGACCAAATAAATTCCTGATAATTGACTGATAAATAACTGACTGAGACTAAAATGTCGTATAAACTTTTCTGGAATTAGCCTAGTTTCAGAGTTCTTCTTCTTTGTCGTTACACTCTTTACAGAGCGGTCGTGGCCAAAATGTACTAATTTATTTTAATCGACAGTTTTACCAATAACATTTGTTTTAATGTTCAAAAGCATATAAAATATTTAAAAAAAAATATTTTTGGCGAAATCCACCTAAATTCATATAACATTTATTACTCCTTATGACCTCAGGAATTTGTGGTTGAAATCTGTCGGGTTACTCAGATTCACCGTGTATAATAATAATAATAACAAAAAAAATAAAAAAAAATACCGCTGACACTGTCACACGCCTTGTTAATTTATTTTGCTAAATATTTATTTTTATACGTGTTTTTGCCTCTATTTGGTCTTATTTACCACGAAGTGAACCCAAAAATCAAAGGCAATATGAAGGTTGCTACAGTTATTGCCTGTAAATATAACGACGGGTCACAATCACAAATAGACAGTTGACAGCTAGTGCTCAAATAAATTTCGGCGAAACACGTACATTTCAAAGCATGATAACAAGGAGTAAAACAAGAGCGGGTACTACCCACGCACGACCACCACCCTCGCCCGCCTCGTCATCTTCTTCGTCCACTTCGTCGCCGGGCGGCGACATCGAAACAGCGCCCGACACAGACGAATCCAGTGACAAAAGCGGGCCGCCGCCACCGCCGCCACAAACACCTGCGCGACGCGGACGGCCACCGCTGCCGGCACGCTTGGGGCTTGCGGGGCATTCCGCCCCGCCCACAGCTCCCGCTGCCGGTGGTGTAGTGCGTCGCATGAGATGGTCTCAGAGTATGAACGAGAATGTCATGCGCGCCTACTATGGGGCTACAGAGGGGGGAACTAATCTGTGCGCGTATCGTGACCGGATACTTCCTCTGTTTCAGGCCCTTGAACCAACCATTGACACGACTGCGCAGCGGTTATCGGATCAGGTGCGCGTCATTCAGCGGCTAAAGCGGTTGGATGACGCGACACTTGATCGGCTTCGCCTGGAGACTCTCTCTGTTCGCGCGACCACCACCTCGGCGCGGGATCCGCTCGCCACGTCGCCGGATCCGATGCCTGCACCCGACCTGGCATCGGGGGCACCGCGGGTTGATCCCAGCGCCGATGACGAGGGGATCGCGAATCAGAGTGTGAGTAGTTCAGCCAATGAGCAACTGAGGAGGACTTTGGAAGAGGCAATTACGCAGTATCGATCCACAAACATTCCTAGGCCACGATTACCACGCTTGCCTATGAATAGACGCAATCTAGCGTTAATGGGAGCCCTAAATGATTTGCTAGATCCATTCCTGCGGACTAGTAAAGACTTAGATGATACGCACTCCATTATGTACTGCGGAGCCATCGCGGCGTGCCGTGTTGCTCGAGTCAAGTTTCCGGACGCTGAACGTGCACCTAGGACCGCCGGGGGTGTCCCCGCATGGCAGGTGCGGATCGAGCGTCGTATCAACTCATTTAGGACTCTCATTGCAAAGCTGATCTGCTTCAGGGGGGGCAATAACCGCCCCCGAGTAATGCGCTTTGTGCACCAGGCGTTCGCGGGGACGGATATCGAGCCCCGCGACTACATGGCCAACGTCATAGAGCGCATCGACTTTCTGAAGCAGAAAGTTTATGCATGGGCAAGCCGTATTCGCCGTTACAGAGAGCGTGTGGACCGATTCAAGCAGAATCGTCTTTTCCAAAGTGACCAAAGGAAGGTATACCGAAGGTGGGAGGGAACCGACCCCCGTGTGTCCGACGTGCGACTGCCGGATGCTACTGCCATGACTGATTTCTGGCGTAGCATCTGGTCGGCGCCCGTTGAACACACGGAGGGCGAGTGGATGAGTGTTGTTGAACGTGGGTGCGAGTCCATCGAACCAATGGGGGCTATCACCATCAGCTCCGACGACGTAAGTTGTGCGATCCGTACGGCCCAGAACTGGAAAAGTCCTGGCCCGGATGGGTTGCATAACTTCTGGCTAAAATGGTTTCGATGCACGCACTCGCGGTTGGCAACACAATTTCAACAAGCCCTTGAACTTGGCTCCCTCCCGCCTTCCTTAACAACTGGTGTAACCTTCCTGCTCTATAAGTCCGGTAGTACCACGGAAGCGAAGAACTACAGACCCATCACGTGCTTGCCTACGCTTTACAAGCTTCTTACATCCATTTTGAGAGCAAAAATAAACGCGCACATGGTCGCAAACAATATTTTGGCTTCCGCTCAAAATGGATGTAGGGTTGGGTCCCGTAGTACTAAAGAGCTCCTCCTCATAGATATGACCATTTGCCAACGAGTCCGGCGGAACAGGGGGGCCCTCTCGGCCGCTTGGATTGACTACAAGAAGGCCTATGATTCGGTGCCTCATTCATGGCTGGAGAGGGTCTTAGAGCTGTATAAAATTGATGCAGCTTTAAGATCCTTCCTTGGCGCGTGTATGAGGCAGTGGACCACAGTCCTTCGTCAACCAGGAGGCGGGGATGACCCCCCTGGCCAGCAGGACTTTATAAGGATCGAGCGAGGAATATTTCAGGGCGACAGTCTGAGTCCCCTGTGGTTCTGCCTAGCTCTAAATCCGCTCAGCAATCTGCTGAAGGATTCGGGGCTAGGTTGCCGGCTTCGGAGAGAGGGTGAAGTCATATCTCACCTTCTGTACATGGACGATCTCAAATTATTTGCACCAAATAACCGAGACTTGTTGGAACTACTGAAGACCACTGAAGTGTTCAGTAGTTCCATCAAGATGGAGTTTGGTGTTGATAAATGTGCGGTTATGCATGTACAGCGGGGGAAAGAAGTAAATTCAACAAATCTACAGCTTTCTGAGACAATGACGTTCAGATCTATCTCTGAATCAGAAACCTACAAATACCTTGGTATGTCACAGTCTTTGGGCATTGAGGATGTGGGTATTAAACAGGCGTTGAAGGAGCGCTTCTTCGGTCGGCTGACAAAAGTACTTAATAGTCTTCTGACAGGTGGCAACAAGGTGCGCGCCTTCAATACCTGGGTGATGCCCCTACTCACATACTTCTTTGGCATACTAAGGTGGACACAGACCGAGCTGGATGCCCTGGATCGGAGAGTCCGTCTATTGCTCACCACACACCGTATGCTTCACCCACGCTCCTCTGTTATGAGATTGTACATCCCACGGAAGTGTGGAGGTCGCGGCTTTTTAAACGCCAAAAATCTCCACAACCGTGAGGTGTACAATCTCAGGAATTATTTCCTTAACAACGAGTGTGGGATGCATCGTGATGTGGCGGCAGTAGATAAGGGTCTCACGCCGCTCTCCTTGGCAAACGAGAACTGGCGCAAACCTGTGGTGCTAAGTACTGAGGATCGCAGGGCGGTATGGAAGAGCAAGGAGCTACACGGACGGTTCTACAGGGCCCTCACGGGACCCGACGGAGACCTGCTCGCGTCGGTGAACTGGTTACGATTCGGTGACCTCTTCGGAGAAACCGAAGGTTTTGCCTGTGCAATTGCGGACGAAGTTATCATGACGAATAACTACCGGAGATATATCCTGAAGGACGGTACGGTCGACATTTGTCGGGCATGCCGCCGTCCCGGAGAGTCACTCAGGCATATCATCTCCGGTTGTTCTCATCTTGCTAACGGCGAGTACTTGCACAGACATAACCTCGTAGCCAGGATTATACATCAGCAACTTGCTCTCCTATACGGTCTTGTGGACCACGAAGTGCCGTACTACAAGTACACACCTGCGCCAGTTCTCGAAAATGGTCGTGCCACGCTCTATTGGGATCGATCTATTATCACGGACAGGACTATTGTAGCCAATAAGCCTGATATCGTGGTAATAGATCGACCGCAACGCCGGGCCATGCTCATCGACATTACCGTCCCATGTGACGACAACCTCGTGAAGGCCGAGAAGGACAAGTCCAGGAAGTACCTAGACTTGGCTCACGAGGTAACCGCCATGTGGGAGGTTGATTCGGCGATCATTGTACCGATAGTTGTCTCTGCGAACGGTCTTATAGCGAAGAGTCTCGACCAACATCTTGAGAGACTTTCGCTACGAGGTTGTGGTTGGATCAAGGGTCAGATTCAGAAGGCGGTAATCTTGGACACGGCGCGCATAGTCCGAAGGTTCCTCACTCTGCGGCCCTAACCACCGGCAGCCTGGGCCTTGCTCCGCTGCCGGCGGCACCCTAGGTTAGGTTTTTATAATGTTTTTATTGTTTTTGTATGTTTTAGATGTATTTTTATATTTTATTTTGTAAAAATATTATAAAAACTAACCTGAGACAAAAAATAAATAAAGATGATAATAATAATAAAAAACCAGTCCATCCTGAATTTTAAAACAGATATAATTTATACACCCCGAATAATTAACTGAAAATAACTACCATGACGATTTTTCAGTAAAAAGTATATAACCGCCATCTTGGATTATAAAACAGAAATAATTTTCGAAATCTACATCCCCTAATTATAAATATTATTTGAAACGGGGTATTTACCTCGCACCCGAAATATCGGGTGCCCAAAAACGCTAATATACATGGTAAATACCCCGTTTCAAATAATAATGTGAATGACCATGTGAGCTTAAAATCGTATATCCCATAATTAGCTGAAAACGACTACCAATCCCTACGCCAATTCATGGGATTAGGTTGCCAAGCGGACCACAGGCTCAACTGAGCCGTGGAAAAAGCTGGGACAAACGCTAGGAGGATGAATATATTGGTTTGTGTCAAATCGATTTGAATATGAATAAAAATTGTGTTTTTATTATTATTCAAAATAATTATTGCCCAACTCATCAGTACGTGCGAACTATGCAAAAATAAACTGAAGGTAAGACACATTTCTTTAACAGAAATTATTTAATTTAAAGTTGTGTACGCGAGCAGAGGACTGGACTGTGAGTGTTACTTTTCTAGAATGAATAAACGACAGCAAACCTTATATTCACTCAATTTGTTCCGCCGCCACCTCTCCTGTTCCATTTCAAATGAGAAAGATAGAACCGCCTGCCTGCGTGTTATGATAGGGTAAGCGGTAAATATTAAAGCTATCTTTACCCCATTCGACTCGGAAACCAAGCCTAATTAAGCCTTAGCCTATTCAAAATGATTTCCATATCGATAGGGTAACCCTATCATTAGGGTAAGACTTTAATAGGGTTACCGTATCGAAACGATTAATCAAATGAAGGGGTTTTCCGGTCCCTCATTTGTACATATCGTATATCACCTCGTATAGACGGAGAGCTAGCCACGTCAAATATGACACAATAATGAGAGCGACTAAGCCCCTCTCGTTAGTTTGCTATACTATGCTTATTTCTAGATCAGGACATCTGGCAGCTGTAAAGTCAAAGAATGCAAACCACTTTTAGAATAAAAATCCTAGAGTTCTGGTTTTGATGCAGTATTATTAGAAATTAAATAAATAATTAGGTAATATTATTGCCAAAACTTTCTGATGCGGGAAAGTAGTCCAAAACGACGTATAATGTAATTCATAGTTTTGTCGCTTACTATATTTGTTTCCGAAATAATACCCAACGTTTTTTGTTCTAATGTTAAATTATAGGTCCTGTCCTTTATACCTGAGACAACTTCGGCAGTTTATTCTATTTTGGTATTACTATTTTCCAATTCATAAATTTTGCTTGTCTGTTACTCTGACCTCCACCCATTAAAAGCTGCCAGATGCCTGGATCTAGCAATAAGAATAGTATAGCAATCTAACCGGACGGGTTTTGTTGCTCTTATTATTGTGTAATATCTAACGTGGCCAGCTCTTAGTCCAATACAAAACTATAAAAAACAAATGCCTTCTGATTTCAATTATTGTAAGTGCATTTACAAGGGCTGCTATTTATATATCCGGAAACCGGGATTACAATCTTCTTAAATAGCATATTTGACCTCCATGGTAAAATTTGAACTTTTTTAAGTACTGGCCGGTATATTTTTTCTTTCTTATTAACGCTCGTGTTTTGTTTTTGACGGGTTTTAAATGTCATCTCGCAGCAAGAATGGAACTCACTCGTGAAAATATTCGTGCTATGATTTATTATGATTTTCGGCGTGGTTTAACGCAACAACAGTGCATAGATCAACTAACTTCAACTTTTGGTGATGAAGCCCCATCTAAAACTACTGTGTATCACTGGTTTAGTGAGTTCAATCGTGGACGTAGTATGCTTACGGACGAAGTTAAGGCAGGTCGCCCGAAATCGGTCGTTGTACAACAAAATATCGAGGCTGTGCGAAAACTTATAATGGACGACCGACATGTTACGTACCGCGAGATAGAGGCGACTCTGGGTATTTCTATGACCAGCATTAATAGCATATTATTACATAATTATTTGGCTGTAAAAAAAATTTGTTCGCGTTGGATACCCCACAACTTAACAAAAGAGCAAAAAGATGCTCGCGTCGAATGGTGCAATAAAATGTTAAAAAAATATAACCGTGGTGACTCAAAAGCCGTTTATAACATCTATACAAGTGACGAATCCTGGATCTATGCATACGATCCCGAAACGAAGCAACAATCAACGGTATGGGTGTTTCAAAATGAGCCGAACCCTACGAAAGTTACTCGTGCAAAAAGTACATTGAAACAAATGGTGGCCTGCTTCTTCGGTATTAATGGCCATGTAGCTACAGTGCCACTAGAAAACCGTAGAACGGTTAATTCAGAGTGGTACACGACCATTTGCTTACCGGAAGTATTTGAACAAATTCGTTAAACTAACCAGCGACGAAGAATCATTCTTCATCATGACAATGCCAGCTGTCATACGTCACGCGAAACAACTCTATTTTTGGAGGGTCAAAATGTGGAATTAACGGGTCATCCGCCGTACAGCCCTGACTTGGCACCCAACGATTTTTATTTATTTCCAAATATAAAGAATAAATTACGCGGTCAACGATTTTCGACCGCTGAAGATGCTGTCGACGCATTCAAACAACACGTAATGGAGGTACCTCAGGCGGAGTGGCAGAAGTGCTTTAAAAATTGGTTCACGCGAATGCAAAAGTGCATAGATCATCAAGGGGAATACTTTGAAAAACAATAAAACCATTTTCAGCCGTGTACGTTTGTTTGTTTTTTTGTTTCCGGATATATAAGTAGCAACCCTCGTATCCACCGTTCTCGTCCACCGATGGAAAAATTCAATAATTGTTCAGCTTCCAACTCTGATAGCTCGATAACTGCTCGGCCAAGCGATGCGGATGGCAATTTGTATCCAGTGTCATGTGATGTAGAACAAGCATGCTAATTTTCAAGCGGTTGCCTAACAACTTTTTTAAATTTATTTTCTTTGCTCTCGTACAGGGCGCCAGTCGCACCTGGCCTGGAGGTATGGCATTAAAAGTATTTAGCAGGCCAAGGAAGGACGTGTGACCCCTGTGAAGAATAGTTGAATTGGTAAATGTCAATTGTTTGTCGCCTCATAACTAGTAATCACTCCAACTTTTAGCCCTCTATCTTGAACTGTCACAGAGATGTATTTTCTTAACATTTTTTTTTCAAAGTCGTGCATCTAAAGCATCGAAACAAAATCACAGCTACGTAGTTTGAGTCGGAGTATGCCCTACAATTTTATTAATATTTTATACCTGAAAAATTAAAGAAATAAATGTCAATTTATTTTTTGACAGCTCTTTCCAACAACCGACTTCACTTAGCCTTCACCTTTCTTAAAGCGAATGCTCGAGCTGAAAAGAATTTTCGAAATCGGTCCAGCCGTAATCGGTGAACATACATAAAAAGAAAAAAAAATAGCAAAAACAAAGATCCCGACGAATTGATAACCTCCTCCTTCGAAATCTAAGTAAGCTAAGTGAAGTCGGTTCATTTTTGTTTAAAATTATATTATATAACCAGCGAACGCACTACGCATCATTGCTCCGAATAATAGCTTGTCAGTCGAGTACAGTGTTTAGGCCACGAACCTTGCAGGAATGGCCTAAGAAAGGAACGAGATTTGATTATAGAATCTTCCCTCTCTAAATAAATGATCGGTGTTCTCTAAGCATATTATCAATAGACGCAGCATCACAATTCAAATTTAAGTACTAATTAGTTATTACGCGTACCACATACGCAAATGTCCTCCACAAGTCCACACCACTTAAGACGTAATAAATAAATAGGGATTAAAATTTTTTGTCATCCTCTGTTACCTTGGCCCACTGACTTGAGTTGGTCCGACTTTCTGGGTCATGCCGTTAATAATTGAGGGTAAAAATCGATTGTCTTTTCGGAGTGGTGTTCGGGTGTACGAGAAGGCAAGTGTGAAAAGCACGGAAGGATGCGTGACCTTATGGAATAGATTTACCAGAATTTTGTTTACTGAACATCGAATTTTAGTACCTACTCAGTAAGTAATAATTCTTATGTAACATAGATATTAGCGAGTGTACTGCCATATCGCCGAAATATGTTTCGCCTAATTTCACTGCCCAACCATTTTATTGCAGTACTTTTAGTTGACAAACTAATGCTTAGCATGTTATTATTTCGTATACTTTTTATTTGATCACAACAGTATTTATCAGAGATTTATTTTACCAAGATTAATTTAGCAAAATAGGTACTAAGGAAATGTGTTATTAAAACCATTTATTGTTAAATAGCATTTGGCAAAATTTTAACATCACTTTTTTTTATTTGATCACAATAATATTTAGCAGAGATTCAGCTTTTTAGCTGATACAAGAAACCTTTTCTTGGATCTGATAGTTGCATGTCAGCTTAAAGTTATACTTGTCATAATTTTCGTAAAAAAGTGAATTAGGTTAGGTTAGAACTGTGACCCCCACCCAACCAACTAACCCGAATGACTGTCAAAAAAGTAGGTTAAAACAGTGACCCTCAACCAACCAGAATGGCTGCTCAAAGAGTGGGTTAGGTTTGGTTAGAACTGTGACCCTCAACCAACCCGTTTGGCTGCTCAAAGAGTGGGTTAGGTTAGAACTCTGAGTCTGTGACCCTCAACCAACCCGAACTGCTACTTAAGGAGTGGGTTAGGTAGGTTAGGTTAGAACTACTGTCAAATCTGTCATAATAATATGACGATTCTAAAGCAAGATTAGGGTAGGTATATTAGTATTATGCATCATATTTTGAGAAAAATTACTTATACCAATCAATACAAATTATAAAAGACAGTTTGCGACATGTTATATATGCGAAACACTGGTTTGCCATTATTATGATTCTGCTTGCGAAACAACATGGGAATAACAGTTTGGAAGACGTGCGCGCTGCACCGCCATACATCCGCGCCGCCGCCGCCCTCATGTATTCGGCGCGCCGACGCACGAGCAACTGAGCCACGACTAATACTATTCATTAAGGTGCTCTTACACGGGCGAAAAAAAATGCCTTAATATGGAGCAACCATTGCTCCAGCATGGCGCCATTCTGGCTCCATCAGGCGTTATGATTTTTCATACATCTACAATCTTTTGATGCTGCTGCCACTGACAAGGCCACGCACGGGGGCTTGCAGCACCGCATTATCGTGTAGCCCTACCCCTCCCCTGCTTCGAGGAACAAAGGAAATCTAGGAGACATCGTACTAGAAACCAGATTTTATAATTTATTTTCAAAAAAATAATTAAAATACGCCACCACTTTTTTGGCATTGCAGCATCAGCATTTCGTGTTCCCCCATTAAAGACGCGTCTAATTATATATATCTCATCTAGGAGACTTATCGAACTAGGTTCAGTGTCATGGGCTCTCCTACTAATACGCAAACACATGTTAGGTATTTCTTGTAAGAACCTGTTTTGAGAGATATTTCACAAATATGATCGACGGTTTCGAGCCCCAAGTATACCTAGGTACAGTACAGCCGCCATCAAATATATCGGTGCGGCCAAAGTACTCAAAAATATATGAACATGGACTTTATTGCCTTGACGAGAGGCGTACAGATATATGTGACCAGCTTGGCCGCAACGATATATCTGATGGCGACTGTACTTAGACTTTAAAGAACTATAACCCGACTACGGAAAAATAACATGTGGAAGTCGGTTAAAATGTAGTCTATGTTACCCGGGCCATAATAAAATAAATCGATTCACACCTTATTCATCAAAATCAAATGAATAAATACTTACTTTAGGCGCAACGGAGAAACATATAAAGTATAGATCACATACAGTTAGGTGCAAAACTGTCCCAATAGTAGCATCTTAGTAGAATGTGGAGAAGTGGATGTCGATCGAGGAGAGGGGCACATGATTAATACATACCAGTACTATTTAAAATTTCCTACAAATCAGCCTTACATATGATATACTTAGAATTTACGGTTATTTTGTAATTTAGAATCGAAAAGTAGAAAAAAACACATTTTTATTTTTTCGAATATTTCTAGTTCCTCTTATGGAAACTCCAAATAGGGAACCATACATAATTAAGAAATTCAGCCTCTATAAAATAAGGTATCAACTGTTTAAATCACAAACATAGTTTTGTAGTTATGGCAGAGTAAAAGTCGTCTTGAACATTGAACTAACAAACACTTTCTATGGCTGTTTTTAATGGTACACTTTTGCACCGAACTATAAGCCACCTAAAAGTAACTTGAAAAATATGCCCATTAAAGCAATTGCATGATGATTTTATAGAGGCAGAATTTCTTAATTATGTATGGTTCCCTATTTGGAGTTTCCATAAGAGGACTTAGAAATATTCGAAAAAATAAAAATGTGTTTTTTTCTACTTTTCGATTCTAAATTACAAAATAACCGTAAATTCTAAGTATATCATATGTAAGGCTGATTTGTAGGAAATTTTAAATAGTACTGGTATGTATTAATCATGTGCCCCTCTCCTCGATCGACATCCACTTCTCCACATTCTACTAAGATGCTACTATTGGGACAGTTTTGCACCTAAGTATAAATCAAATACAAAGTAAATGGATTTTAAGTGATAAGAATAAAATAATATTTGTTTATTTAACAGTATTTAATGAAAATATACGCATGTATTATTGTTACGAGCGAGCTTACGGATATTTATATTGACGTCATCATCTTCTGAACAAGGCTTCTTTCAACTTTTTTAGCCTGTTGGATCCACGTGGGACGCAGAAAATTTATGTCCTAAACCGTTTGGCACGTTTTGCTTAATTTAGCTTTCATGATTGCCCAATAGTTCTCAATTGAGGACAGTTTGTAGGATTCATATCACGGGGTATAAAATGTGTTATTTGAAGCATACCACTCCAGAACCTTTTTCAAGTAGTAGCAGCTCGTCAAATCCGGCCAAAATTTAACTGGGCTATTGTGTTTTTTAATGAAAGGCAAAACTCGCTTTTGTAAATACTCTTTCATGTTCACGTGACGTGACCAGCTGACGGTCCTTTCACGGCGATATAGCTGACTGACGATTTTTTTATATTTATAATACGATATAAACTATCATCTGACAAAGTTTCAATCAGGACGCGATAATCATTTTTTTTTAAATCGTTTAAATGTCTACCAACGGAGAGACAACTGACCTTCACGAGGCTTCATTACCCATCACCTCGCAAGTTGTCGCCCGGGACTGCAGATGCTTGCCATATCATACTCTAGATAGCGGTCGTCGCAGACCACCTTGACTCTCCATTTCTGAGACACTGGTTGTCATTGCATGCATGCACCAGTGTCTCAGAAATAGGCTAAATAAATAAATAATTAAGTTTGGATATTATTAAATTTCTGATTCGAAATTCAAAAAGTGCTCGAGTGGAGACCACCAACCAGCAAGCGCAGCGTAGGACATCCACCCGCAAGATGGTCAGACGATCTTGTTAAGGTCGCCGGAAGACACTGGATGCGGGTCGCTTCCAACCGGTACGTGTGGAGGTCCAAGGGGGAGGCCTATGTTCAGCAGTGGACGTCTTACGGCTGAGATGATGATGATGATGATTATTAAATTTAAACTTTCGTGAGACATACTTTTAGTCACTTCGCGCGACGTGTTTACTAAAGACTAAACTACTACTAGAGTACTAGACTGTAGTGACTAAAGTGACGTGAGTGTAACCGTTATATTTTATAGTGAAGTTTGGATATGAATTCATTATATTTATTTTCTGTTCATGCACATGTTTCTATTAAGTGAATTATAATTAATAGCAATGTATTTTAAATTTAATTTTAATGTTTTTTTTGTTTCAATGCTTTTTATGAGCCATGTTTGCTTAAAATAAAGATATATAATATAATATATATTTCATGACAATTTTTTCAAGTTTTACAAACCTATATTTTTCATCAAAATTCCCTCTATCTTTGGTAATATAAAACTTGGTACCCGGTAGTTGATTAAAAGCTAGCTTGAAGTAAGTTTCATCATCCATAAGAGGCAACCCTTTAATTTTGTCAGTATTCGGCCGTATAAGAGTCGAGCACGTGTTTTTGCTGTTTTGTTCTGTTTCACGTTTCGGTTTGCCTGTTTTATGGCTTTATAGCTCTTACCCCGCTTGAAGGGGTGTATGTATATTACAGTATTACAGTACTTATATGTACAATCCGATATACTTTTTAAACTAAGTTCTTGTCCTTAGTGCCAGACCTTTGGTTGAGTTGGGGCTTTTTACCGAAAGACAGAAAACCCTCATATTTTTAAGACCCTACATATCGTGTTTTCGGTAAATTTAACGATTTAGCGATCTTCGAAACGGACGAAAAGCGTTTTTCTAGTATTTGTTTACTATCAATTTGCATTTTTCAACTCCCATCGTCTGAAATGGACTAAGAGCTGGCCACGTCAGATATGATATGACACAATAATGAGAGCAATGAAACCTGTCTAGTTCGATTGCTTTACCATCCTTATTGCTAGATCGGAGCATCTGGCAGCTTTTAATGGGTGGAGGTCAGAGTGACAGATCAACAAAATTTGCAGTTGGAAAAAAGTAATACCCAAAATAAGTAAAAACTGCCAAAGTTGTGTCATTTATAGAGGACAGGGCCTATATTATAACATTACAATAAAAATTACTTGTATAACTACCCATAATATTGCATCAAACCCAGAAGTCTAGGATTTATTTTATTCAAGTTATTTGCGTTTAATTGACCTCCACCACTTTACGGCTGCCAGATGTCCGGATCTAGAAATAAGCATAGTATAGCAAACTAACTAGAGGGGTTTCGTTGCTCTCATTATTGTGTCGTGTATATCTGTCGTGGCCAGCTCTCCGTCTATAATATATTTTCGAAATTCATAGACCTACCCGAGTCAAACTTTTGGCGGTAAGACTTTAAAATATTGACTTTGAATTGCGATCGTTTTTTTTTTATTTTTCACATCAAATATTGTTTGATCTTGTGATAACTGCTGCCATTTCTATATGAACTATACTTTACTGCTGAAATCATAAGTCTTAATGCTTCCTTTTGGATTCGCCATAGTCGTGATAAATAAATATTATGGCACAATTTTACACAAATCAACCTAGTCCCACAATAAGCTCAATAAAGGCCCATTTACACATTGATTAGTGTTAAGTGCGAGTTCATACATCTGTTACTAAACACAAGTATAAATTGTATGGACTCGCACTTAACACTAATCAATGTGTAAATGTGCCTTAAGGCTTGTGTTGCGGGTACTAGCCGACGACATAATATACATAGATATAGATAAATACTTAAACACAGTAGAAAACATCCATAAGTCATGAATCCGTGATAACAACACAAAATAAATGCCCCTGACCATGATTCGTACCCGGGATCTCCTGATTCATAGGTCACTATCAACTGGGCTAAAAGGGCGTGAACAATTAATTAATTATTTAAACGAAACGAACAAATTGCATAAGATGTAATACTAGCCTACAACAAGTGCATAAAACGCACTATTTTACACGAGACGTTCATCCATCCCAAGTAACACATCAAAGCAGTATAACGGCCGTCTTACAGCATATCTGTATGCTTTTAGCATTTTCAGTTCGTTTTATAGTAGCATTATAAACGTTTATAGTGCTGATATAGGTCTTAAATGGGCACGAATTACACAGCTTGAGATCCTATACAGGTCATTTAATAGCATTACAGGCGCAATATGTCTGCGCTATTAGCATTATCATTGTCATGGAAAGTGCCAATCGCATTAAAGAATCATTAGTACGCTCTATTAAGTTGCCAACTGCATTAAAGAAGCATTAATACGGCCAAAAAACTTGCTAATCGCAGTAAAGAAGCATAAGTACTCTCGATTAACTTGCCAATCGCAATACAAAAGCATCATACTAGCATAAGAGTGTAGTAAAATAAACCTTACGTCAATGCAAAAACGTCTCTAACACCGACGGAACAAATGTTATAATACAATGAACGTTGTGATTTAACCACTTTGTCTCGGAATATAAAATGGACGAAGACGGTACAAAAAAATGAATGAGTGACACGTCATATTTGTTTGCATCCTAACAATATTTATAAAAGTTTTTGACTCTTTTACGTAATTATATCCTTCAAATATTACTGCGCAATGTAGTTTACTGTAAATGTGTATATAAGTTTCATTGAAAAATTTCACGCGCCTTTGATTTATTGTGGTTTTGCTATAAAATATTATAAAAAGATATGCGTCAAATAAACAAAACAATTGTGTAATCCTCGTATAGAACGAGTTTTGCATTATTAACATAATAGTGTTGGTTGAGCAGTCTTAAATTAAGTAATTTCATTATTATGTAGGTATTTTCCTTGTATAAATAGGTCCGCATGATTTTATTTTTAGGTTATTAATTATTTACAAAATGGCGTTGGTCTATATAGACGGAGAGCTGGCCACGTCGGATATGACACAATAATGAGAGCAACCAAACCCCTCTAGTCAGTTTGGTATACTATGCTTATTTCTAGATCTGGACATCTGGCAGCTTTAAAGTGGTGGAGGTCAAATAATGCAAACTATTTCAAGAAAATAAATCCTAGAGATCTGGGTTTGATGCAATATTATGAGAAACTATACAAATACTATACAATATTAAGAGAAATTATACAAAAGTTTATGTTGGGAGAAAGTACTGCCAAACGATGTATAATAAAATATAGTTCATAGTTTGTCGCCTACTGTTTTTGTTTCCGTAATAATCATACATCGGGGTTTTCGGTGCGGGAACGATTTGAGAAAGAGTAGAGATAAACAGATAGGTTGAGAGTTAGTCTGAGAAAATATCATATTATGCCTAATGAATAACTACCTCTCTGTGAATAGCTTACACACTATGATACGAGCTTTTTTTTTTAGAGGCATGTTTGTATTGACTATTATATACTTAGTATTTTAAAAATGCTATTGCATATTCGAAATTTATTAACTAGATCTACCTAAGACAAAGACACGGTATAATAAATGTCAAATATTAATCTTGACGTCCGATATTTATGAACTATTTGATTAACTGAAGAGGTTGACAATGATCAGTCATTACATGAATTAATAAAAAAATACTCGAAAAAATCATAGGTGTATGTACCAACAATATATATACATAATAGTCAGCTATTACATATAAATTGTATATACGTATGATTTTTTCGATCAATTATTCATTAGGTAGAAACGTGCTAGAGTACATTCTGTTTTTTAAGTTAATGCCTACTCTTTGGCTAATGTCAAACATTCCCGCACCGAAAACCCCGATGTATGGTAATAATACACAATATTTTTTGGTGTAACGTTTCTTTTTATCGATTTTTGACCAGTTTTGAGTCGATATTCCAACATATTCACTATAGATAGAATTATAAGGCAAACGACTATCGGTTTTTGAATCTTTTATCTCCATTCTGTAGAGCCGGATCTTGAAATAAATGAGCCGTTATTTTTTTATGATATTTTTAAAATATGGTCTAAAAAAACACTTTCATCGATATTCGAATGGTGTAAAGAATCTTACATATACGTAATCTACATATTAGGGTAGAGATTTTAATTTTTAACAAATTAAAACAAAATTTATGACCATAAAACCACTTTTTTAGCCTAAACCGGTTCGACTTTGATGTCAAATATCTCGAAGACAATGAATATTGAAGTAAATATAGGATACTATATTGTTTAAAGCCGTTACTGATAATATGATAAGCTATATAAATCATTAGAAAACTAAGGGAATCAGATCTAAGGTCGTTGGCGCCAGGGAGCCCCTTAAAATATAGGCCCTGTCCTTTATAACTGAGACAAATTCGGCAATTTTTACCTAGTTTGGTATTACTATTTTCCAATTAAAACATTTTGCTAGTCTGTCACTGTGACCTCCACCCATTAAAAGCTGCCAGATGCCAGGATCTAGCAACAAGAATAGTATAGCAATCTAACCAGACGGGTTTTGTTGCTCTCATTATTGTGTCATATCTGACGTGGCTAGCTCTTAGTCCAATAGCAGCTCAGTGACCCTTAAAAAATGCCTTATTTATGCCTACAGCATTACACGTGAATAATTATGCTATTAAACAACATTAAGCATTTATTTATGCTATTGTAGAACCTAAGGCACTAAAACCGCTAAAAGCTGTATAGAGGCTGTTCATAAATTACGTCATCAATTTTTGATGATTTTTACCCCCCCAACCCCCAAATCATCCAACCCTCCCCCTGCCAAATAAAGTGACGTCATTAAAAAAAATGCGTTTGAAGCTTAATTGTAAAATAAAAAACTATTTAGTAGATAATATTTTATAGCATTAAAAGTTTATAGAAACACGACTTTCATTCCTTTTTTACACATTGATGATGTGATCTTCGGAATGACCGCTCCCCCCCCCCCCTCCTACGTCATGCTACCATCATCCTATGTCCAGACCCCCCCCCCCATTAGAAATGACGTAATTTATGGTGAATTACTTGGCTTTATAATGGTTTATATTATTGCTATTATACTGCATTAGGAACGTATTACCTACTTATAAATGCTATTGTACACCCTAAGGCATTAAAAATAGCTGAAAGCTGTATAGCGAATTTACGTGGCATTATAATAGTTATAAATCATCATCATCATCGTGGCATCATACTAAATAGTTTTTTATTTTACAATTAAGCTTAAAACGCATTTTTTTTTAATGACGTCACTTTATTTGGCAGCTTTACTATCAAAAATTGATGACGTAATTTATGAACAGCCCCTATACAGCTTTTAGCGGTTTTAGTGCCTTAGGTTCTACAATAGCATAAATAAATGCTTAATGTTGTTTAATAGCATAATTATTCACGTGTAATGCTGTAGGCATAAATAAGGCATTTTTTAAGGGTCACTGAGCTGCTATTGGACTAAGAGCTAGCCACGTCAGATATGACACAATAATGAGAGCAACAAAACCCGTCTGGTTAGATTGCTATACTATTCTTATTGCTAGATCCTGGCATCTGGCAGCTTTTAATGGGTGGAGGTCACAGTGACAGACTAGCAAAATGTTCTAATTGGAAAATAGTAATACCAAACTAGGTAAAAATTGCCGAAGTTGTCTCAGTTATAAAGGCCAGGGCCTATATTTTAAGGGGCTCCCTGGCGCCAACGACCTTAGATCTGATTCCCTTACTTTTCTAATTATTTATATAGCTTATTATATTATCAGTAACGGCTTTAAACAATATAGTATCCTATATTTACTTCAATATTCATTGTCTTCGAGATATTTGACATCAAAGTCGAACCGGTTTAGGCTAAAAAAGTGGTTTTATGGTCATAAATTTTGTTTTAATTGAGGAACCCTAATATGTAGATTACGTATATGTAAGATTCTTTACACCATTCGAATATCGAAAATGTGTTTTTTAGACCATATTTTAAAAATATCATAAAAAAATAACGGCTCATTTATTTCAAGATCCGGCTCTACAGAATGGAGATAAAAGATTCAAAAACCGATAGTCGTTTGCCTTATAATTATATCTATAGTGAATATGTTGGAATATCGACTCAAAACTGGTCAAAAATCGATAAAAAAAAAACGTTAGACCAAAAAATATTGTGTATTCTTACCATACATCGGGGTTTTCGGTGCGGGAATGTTTGACATTAGCCAAAGAGTAGGCATTAACTTAAAAAACAGAATGTACTCTAGCACGTTTCTACCTAATGAATAATTGATCGAAAAAATCATACGTATATACAATTTATATGAAATAGCTGACTATTATGTATATATATTGTAGGTACATATACCTATGATTTTTTCAAGTATTTTTTTATTAATTCATGTAGTGACTGATCATTGTCAACCTCTTCAGTTAATCAAATAGTTCATAAATATCGGACGTCAAGATTAATATTTGACACTTACTATACCGTGTCTTTGTCTTAGGTAGATCTAGTTAATAAATTTCGGATATGCAATTGCATTTTTAAAATACTAAGTATATAATAGTCAATACAAACATGCCTCTAAGAAAAAAAGCTCGTATCATAGTGTGTAAGCTATTCACAGAGAGGTAGTTATACATTAAGCATAATATGATATTTTCTCAGACTAACTCTCAACCTATCTGTTTATTCTTTCTCTCTTTCTCAAATCGTTCCCGCTCTACTCTCCCGTTCTACTCTTTCTCAAATCGTTCCCGCACCGAAAACCCCGATATATGATTATTACGGAAACAAAAACAGTAGGCGATAACTATGAACTATATTTTATTATACATCGTTTGGCAGTACTTTCTCCCAACATAAATTTTTGTATAATTTCTCTTAATATTGTATAGTATTTGTATAGTTTCTCATAATATTGCATCAAACCCAGATCTCTAGGATTTATTTTCTTGAAATGGTTTGCATTCTTTGACCTCCACTACTTTAAAGCTGCCAGATGTCCAGATCTAGAAATAAGCATAATATACCAAACTGACTAGAGGGGTTTGGTTGCTCTCATTATTGTCATATCCGACGTGGACGTGGCTAGCTCTCCGTCTATATAGACCAACGCCATTTTGTAAATGATTAATAACCTAAAAATAAAATCATGCGGACCTATTTATACAAGGAAAATACCTATATAATAAAGAAATTACTTAATTTAAGACTGCTCAACCAACACTATTGTGTTAATAATGCAAAACTCGTTCTATACGAGGATTACACAATTGTTTTGTTTATTTGACGCATATCTTTTTATAATATTTTATAGCAAAACCACAATAAATCAAAGGCGCGTGAAAATTTTCAATGAAACTTATATACACATTTACAGTAAACTACATTGCGCAGTCATATTTGTTGGATATAATAACGTAAAAGTGTCAAAAACTTTTATAAATTTTGTTAGGATGCAAACAAATATGACGTGTCACTCATTCAGTTTTTTGTACCGTCTTCGTCCATTTTATATTGCGAGACAAAGTAGTTAAATCACAACGTTCATTGTATTATAACATTTGTTCCGTCGGTGTTAGAGACGTTTTTGCATTGACGTAAGGTTTATTTTACTACACTCTTATGCTAGTATAATGCGTTTGTATTGCGATTGGCAAGTTAATCGAGAGTACTTATGCTTCTTTACTGCGATTAGGAAGTTTTTTAGCCGTATTAAGGCTTCTTTAATGCAGTCGGCAACTTAATAGAGCGTACTAATGCATCTTTGAGGCGATTGGCACTTTCCATGACAACGATAATGCTAATAGCGCAGACATAATGCGCCTGCAATGCTATTAAATGACCTGTATAGGATCTCAAGCTGGGTAATTTGTGCCCATTTAAGACCTATATCAGCACTATAAACGTTTATAATGCTACTATAAAACGAACTCAAAATGCTAAAAGCATACAGATATGCTGTAAGACGGCCGTTATACTGCTTTGATGTGTTACTTGGGAAGGTCGAGTGTTATATGAATATTTTTATGCACGAGTTTTACACTCTAATTTCCACTTCAATTGCGAGGAAATTATTTATCGTTAATCGTGAAACTATTTCAAATACTAACAAAAATATTACAATGGAAATAAAGGTTCCCGCCAATTAATTTTTTTATGTTTGTTTTTTTATTTATGTTCAAGATGTGAATTTAGATATGGATACTTGTTTTCTGCCAAGTCATAAAAACATTTCGGGGCATTTTTAAACTATTATCAACTCCTATTTTATCTGATTTCATTAATTTAATTATAGAAAATACGGAATTCAACTAATTATAGCAAGAATATAATAAAAGAACAAGTTTCAGTATTCTACGAAATTTTACTAATCAATTAAATTGTGCAATATATTTTGACTCCTTTGGCTGTTGAGCCTCATTCTTAGTCGTAGAATAAAATTTTACTTTATGCACTAGAGCTTAAAAAGCGATTTTATGTCGTCCACGTGTCGAACTTTACGAGCATGAGAAGTGAAAATATATTTTTGAAACCAGGTACTTACACGAATGCGTAAGTGTTTACTTTATGTTGGCAACTGTTTTTTTAAGAGAATATTTTCAACGCTATTAGCGATGTTAAATGTACATAAGAGAAAATAAAAGTAAAACAAAATTTCTTTCATTCAACCTGAAGAAGTAGGTAGGTTAATAGGTACATAGTATTATTATGATGAATATTCTTCCTATAAATGATTTTTGAGGAGTCAAAAGTTAAATCAGTAGGTAGACATTTGGATTAAACTTACATCAGGTCATGACTAAAAAATACATATATTGGAACTTAAAAAAAAACACCATGATTCACTCAAATTTATTTGAAAAAAGGATAAGTAAGTATAAATGTAAGGAAAAATAAGTTATCGTGATGTTTTGCCTTGTCGGCCTCCGGGGGAGCCAGTGGCCGAACCCGTCGGCTGCTCCAGGCCCAGCGTGATCACGCGCAGCGACACCGACGACCGGAAAACTGAACAACAAACCACAACAACATTGGATACTTAATAAAAAGGAACCTTATAATTAAACTTACCACCCGCACCTATTTCTTAACTCTTTTTAACCACCCGCACCTATTTCTTAACTCTTTTTACGTCATATCTTAGCGAAGTGAAGTTCTTACAGACAACTTCGTACACAATGGAACTGTCAGATGGCTACCTAGACGTCCCTGCACTTCAATGGCTTTTTGATTTTGAATAGCTGTTCCGCGATAACTTTAACGTTTAATGTTTTTCTGATCTTTATGAAATTTGATGGAGTTATAGCAGAGATCAAAATAATATAAGTTCGTATAAAACAAGATCGATTAAGGGGTTATGGAGCTAGAAGGCGCGGTACTATCATTATCATCATCATATCAGCCGAAAGACGTCCACTGCTGGACATAGGCCTTCCCCAAAGAGTGCCACAATGACCGGTCCTGCGCCACCCGCATCCAGCGGACTCCCGCGAAATTCACCAGGTCATCAGTCCACCTTGCGGGGGGTCTACCCACGCTGCGCCTTCCGGTTCGTGGTCGCCACTCGAGAACCTTTCCGCCCCAACGGCCATCGGTTCTACGAGCAATGTGCCCCGCCCACTTCCACTTTAGTTAAGCGATTCGGAGGGCTATATCGGTTACTTTGGTTCTGCTGCGGATGGCCTCATTTCTGATGCGATCACGCAGAGAGACTCCAACCATAGCCCTCTCCATTGCCCTTTGGGTGACTTTGAGCTTTCTTATGGGGCCCATTGTAAGTGACCACGTTTCAGTACCATATGTCATCACTGGCAACACACACTGGTCGAAGACTTTCGTCTTGAGACACTGCGGAATATTGGACAAAAAGATGTGCCGTAGCTTCCCGAACGCTGCCCGACCGAGTCGGATTCGTCGATTGACCTCTTTTTCGAAGTTGGATCTACCTAACTGGACAGTGTGTCCTAAGTATATATAATCGTCCACAACTTCGAGTGTAAAGTCTCCGATTGTAACGGGAGTTGGTGCTACATGGGTATTTGACATGATCTTCGTCTTATCCATGTTCATCTTTAGACCAACTCGCTCGGAGACTTTACTGAGGTCATCGAGCATCGTACTCAAATCCTCCATGGTCTCAGCCAAGACTACTATGTCGTCAGCAAACCGAAGGTGAGTGATGTACTCGCCGTTTATGTTGATGCCTAGCCTTCTCCAGTCCAGAGTCTTGAAAACATCCTCCAGTGCAGCGGTAAACAGTTTAGGAGAAATAACATCTCCTTGCCTGACTCCCCGCTGCAACGGAATAGGCTTCGAGCTCTGGTCCTGGAGTCGGACTGACATAGTGGCGTTCTCGTACAAACACTTCAGCACTTCGATATAGCGATAGTCCACTTGGCACCTCTGGAGAGATTGTAGTACAGCCCAGGTTTCGATCGAGTCGAAGGCTTTCTCGTAGTCCACGAACGCTAAGCAGAGGGGCAGGTTATACTCCTCGGTCTTCTTCTCTTCTTCTCAATCATTATAAGGGTCTTGTTATATTAGTCAACTCGTTTGTTAGGATATCGAGAGTTTTCAGTTCGAGGCGGACTATTAGTTTATAAAAAATAAACCGGGTTAGAGCATGTCGGGCCATGCTTAATGTAGGTAGCAAGGTATTTAAAGATGCCTCGTTATAAGATACCAAAATATACACGTATTATAGCCGCGTGTGTGGACTGTCAATTAGTACATAAAATATGTAGTAAGATACTGAGCTATAATATATATATATATATATTGGTATATTATGGCTACGTCTGTGACGGGCTTTATGACCTGCAATAAGCAACATGGTTCAAATGTCTAATAAATACTTTAATACCAAATAAGCTAGCATTCGGGTGTATTCTCATCTGTGCCCGAATATTTCCGTATACGGCGGGAAGGAGTTGATAACTCGAGATATGTAATTGAAGAAATTTGAACCTCATGTAATTCTATTTTAGGTCCAAATTTTTTCAACTTTTCCTCCCGACTTGTCAACTTCTTCCCGCCATGTACGGATATGTTCACCGATTATTCGAAGACGGCTGGACCGATTTGGTAGTTCGGTTGCTTTATGTTTAAAATTATTTTTCACAGTAATAATTCCCGTTAGTCCCCACCATCGCGCTAGCGAAGCGGCGCCAGATGGGAATACACCAGTTTTCGATCGTCGCATTCCCCACGGAGGGTTGCGCTCTTAATAGTGCAGTCATTGAAGCATTATTGCTCCGAATTTTTTTACTGTGAACCGAATTGCATACAATTTTGGAATTAGGTTCATCTTACCCTTAACTTCAAAAGTGAAAATGATTTGAACTCCGCAACCACCCTGGGGGTGGTTGCCACCCCTTCTCGGGGGTGAATTTTTTTTTTTTCAAAATAACCTCGGATATCGATAGAAGGCCTAATTTTAAGCAAAAAATCGTGTATAAAGTTTTTCAAAAAATCCAATACTTTTCAAGTTATTGGCAATTGAAAATTCGCAATTTTTTCACGTTTTTCATCGGTTTTTTGCAAATATCTCCAAAAATATACGTTTTATCGAAAATTTTATAAAAAACAAAATTGTAGCAGGTAAAACAATGAACAATTTGGTTTTTTACAAAGTATTCTAAGTGCAATATTAAGCTAGATATTAAAGATCAAAGCCGTTTTTTATTTTGTCTGAAATTTAATCGATGTGGTCAATGCCATCTAGCGGCGAGCAGATGCATTTTATGCATTCTAATACAATAGGGTTTTGTAGTGCTTAAAATAAGCTTCAAAATGAGCACTATTAAAAGTCTTTTGCACGTAAAATAAGTGAGCTGTATTGCAAATAAGGGGAGCATCTAATGTTTTTTCTTTTAAATCAATGGGTTTCATAAGTGCCATTTCCACCAAAATTAAAATTAATCGTATTCCTCCTAGAATTAACTTTATTATGAAGAGTTTGATAGATAGTATGAGTTTGGCTGCTTCAGGACACATATTTTTCAAAAAAGTCACGATTAAAAAAAAAAAAAAATTTCAAATTTTTTAAAAACCCACCTTTTTTTCATAATATCTCAAAAATGACGACAGATACGTATAAAAGTGTATGGATTGAAAATTTTGGTATTTTTCTGACAAACAATTTGGTTCTTTTGTTTTTTCTGTCAAACAAAAATTGACGGAGATATGATTGTTTAAAGAGCGCGTGGCAGCGTAATCACAGCCTCTCTTAAGCCCTTTAACCCTTCACCGTTTTAGAAAAAGGTTTTTTACTATATATTGCAATGAAGGATGTTGTAGCTCTCTTAATTACCTTTACAATGGTTTTTTATAAATTGTGATAGCATGAAAATTGAAGGAGTTATGGTCCTAAACAAACCTGGTAAAAACTTATCATATTTTTTTCTACTTAGTAACTGAAAATTTCGGAGTGTGAATATTTGGAGCAATGTGAAAGTACGCAGTATAATAGAGACCCACAACTATTGTAATGTGTATATATTGAAATGATTCTTGGTTTTGTAAAATGAAAATCCCAGGTTGTGGGACAAGATTTATTAAACATCCCACACTTATATTCAGCATTTGCAGTAAATACCCCTCCACTACACTTCTTTTATATCTTAACTCCCTAATTAATAACAAACAGGGTTTGTGCTTACAATTGGTCAGTATATTCTCGGCTGCGGAATCCCGCGCTAGCTAACGGTTCGGTACCTGGTTACACTACGGCAGGCCTACAGCTGTCGCAGGCCCACGGCGTACCCGTTGAACTCTCGTGCTGGACAACCGGCACGTCGAGCGCCAGCGTCGCCGACAGCCTGCTCGCAGGAACAGCGAGCCACCGTCATGCAGCTTCCATCAGTTTGACGCGACGTGGTCTATAAAGACCATAACTAAACACCTCCTAAGAGGGAATACGAAACCCGCGTATGCCGCTCGCCGTTGTTCCGATGTCAACCTCCGGAGGTGTTAGGCCTTTAGGGACGCTACCGCATGCGGCCCAGCGTCCGCATCATCGCCTGCGCTACCGGCAGGTTACAGTTTTGGGCTAAGCGAAGAAGGATAACACTTTATTCAGTGTCATGGATCGATTCGGAATCGTAGATGACTTTCATATTTCATCAATCTAGAACGAACCATAGACTATAATATTTTTAAATATGTAATCATATATATTTACTGTTTTAATTTAGGGGTAGTTTTAAGGGTAGAAAAGCTTAAGAATATGATAATCATTTTCGAGAGTGTCGAATAATATTTAAATCCTTTTCATTTTATAAAAAAAAAAAATTAACAATTTTTTATCAAGGGGTAGTTTTCAAGGGTTGAAAGGGGGTTAAAAATTTGATAATTATTATAGAGAATATAAAATATTACTTACTCTATACTTACATCTTTTTATGTCATACCAAAGTATTTTTTTGTGATTTTTTCAATTTAGGGGTTGTTTGCAAGGGTTGTAAGATTTTCAAGGGGTTGAAAATGATTTTAATATGAGGTAATTATGTTAGAAAATACTTTACAATTTCACCACTTACTATTAGACATGTTTTCTAGCGATAAAATGGCTCAATGTCAATTTTTCCATTAAGGGGTTGTTTACACCCCTTAAAAATAATAGGCGGAGTTCAGATCATTTTCACTTTTGAAGTTAAGGGTAAGATGAGCCTAATTCCAAAATTTCATGCAAATCGGTTCACAGTAAAAAAATTCGGAGGTAAGACCGTATTTTTCGCTTCAATGACTGCACTATAATGGCTATTTCAATTAGGTTAGTTCATTAACAATGCAACTATTACCTTGTTCTGGAATGTCTTCGCACAGCTGCAATTAACCACAAATTGAATTAGAATTAGTGTCAACCGTGTTAATCATAAAAAAACTGTAGCTATGCAATAGGCATCAGTCGGTGATGGTACGAGAATTCTTACACGAATAAAATCGTTAGTATTTAGCTTTAATATTCAAACAAATTTTTAGTAGCGGGCACGAGACGCTGATTATGTCCCTTGCCTCTATTTATTCGCTGTGTGCATGATTGTGGGGCCATCTCTTGGTCCGTGGTTGAGGTGGCTGAGGTGATGTCAAATATTTTGTAATTTGATATTGACAAGAGCCCTTTGCACTATAATTTCTTGTCACATTGTACACTGCGATTGTTCACGTTACCCCCACCATGCATTTCGCACATAGCGAATACGAGCCCAGCTTAAGTCACTAGTCATTTAACCTTTTCAACTCCAAAACCGCCTTGAACTGTCGCGCCTACAGCGCCAAAAACACTTATGGCGTATGCTGTCAAAGTAACCTTTATACTATCAAGTAAGATTTATATTGGCTCGCTTGCATCCGTGATATTGGCATGTGAGTGACGTTTTGTAGATGACGTATGGCGTTCAAAAGGTTAATCCATAATCCTTGGCAAGTGTAACTTACGGCGGGTTCCTGCACCTTGGCGGCAAGAGTCCTGCGGAACCCGATCAGCCGCCGGGTGGTGTCGCTGGTCTGGCTCAGACCGCTCTTCATTGACGACACCGACGAAGAAAACACGGATTCTGAGTACAAGCAACACATGGGGTTATGTTGTGGTATGTCATAGGGCAGGAATTCCCAACCAGTGGGGCGCGCCCCCTTAGGGGGCGTAGAGTGGCCCAAGGGGGGGCGCAGCAAGCGGCTCCAGATTTAAACTGTATAAGGCCTGTACCGCGGCGGGGACGGTGCCCAGTTTCGACTCTCCATTTCGGCCCCTAGGGGGGCGTAGTGCTTTAGCATAATGTTGGGTGAGGCGCATAGGGTAAAAGGTTGGGAATCCCTGTCATAGGGTATATCGTAATATAAATTACAAGGGTCCATTACCTTCATCGTCGCCGAGCATTCCAATACGAGAATCAGCTTGCAAACTGTTAAATAGATAATATTTCATTGAATAACCTTTCAAAAATAAAAGATAACAAACTTTTAAATGGATGGAATAAAACGTTTTCCTTTCTGATATGCGTTATCAACTAATGTTTCAAGTCGATTCCAACACATTTTAATCGAAGGTGGATCGCGTGGTTGTGTGTTATAGCTAGGGCCTATTTCTCGAATGATATTATTAGACTAATTCTTATTATTATTGCATGTGTTTACTGTGTTCTCATCAATAAAAATATACGAATTTGAGAGTTCGTGAACTAATAATATTGGTATGATATCTTTCAAGAAATAATAGGCCGCTAGAGGGAGATAATTATTACTGTGATCGCCAGAATGACTTCCTCACGATCGAACGTGGTAGAGTCATGTCATGACGTGACAATAATCAGTCCAGTCAGATCACACTAATACTGATTTGTGTATGTGTGTTACTCTTCTACTCTATTAGGTACTAAGTAGCTTGATCGTGCCACTGTATTTACAGTATTGTTCTTTCAAATACCATTTTACTAATTCTGGAAAACATGTAAAAAAAGAATATTTTTATTAATTTCCTGTCGATTAAAATTTTATCAGATTATCGATAAGGTGGTGTTTATATCATAACCTGCGATTACGAGTGCACTTAACGGTACTCCGTGATAAATACCGGGCGATTGCGGGGTCGTGGAGCAAGAGTACAAGGCGTGATACAGAACTTCAAA
Source organism: Pammene aurita (assembly GCA_947086415.1). Classification (NCBI taxonomy): domain Eukaryota; kingdom Metazoa; phylum Arthropoda; class Insecta; order Lepidoptera; family Tortricidae; genus Pammene; species Pammene aurita. The sequence goes on from OX352289.1 coordinate 24,793,686, forward strand.
TTCATATTAGTCCATTTTTTTTCGTCACCAATATTGATTATTATTTTTTAGGATGATAAGTAGAAGAATACGTTTTGGCATACGATTTGGTCACCCTACTTAATACTACTTGTCGTTTCCCATATAGCATATGTCAAAAGTCATAAGGTGACCATAATTTAATTAATTTAAGATTCATTTTACTTAAAAATATATGAAAAAAATAATTAATTCTGTTTGAGCAAATGCCACGATATTATGTTGATCAGTTACAGTCAGAAAAAGTGGTTCTCAACCCAGAAATTACAGTGTATGTTCCTTAACTTTCCGGTTTTTACATTATGTAATTAACGATATTATTATGTTAGTATGAAATAAGCATAATGTCATTGAACCCATATAATACAGAGCAGAGGACTACAGTTGTCACAAGCGCTCGGCTGCTGAAAATTACAGTTCGCACAAACATTCGTTGGCCTCTCTTCGGCAAAGGGGCTTGTATTACGACCCTTCTTTCAGTACCACTTTCGCGTGGTGACTGTCATTCTTATAAGATGTCAATGCATAAAGTCTAGGGGAAATTAAAAACACGACATTTCATATAATGATAATGCGAAAAAGTTTGCTGTAAGTCCCATCAGATAGATTTTACTCAGATATTTGTTAATTTTCGGCTACTTATCAGGCCACGAGCGTAGTCGAGAGACTAACCCCCTTATTCATAAACGTCTACTAAAGTTAAGAGGCCTCTGATAATCGTTTGTCCCTTTCCGACCAATCTATATGAGGGAAAGGGACAAACGATTATCAGCGATCTCCTAACTTTAGTGGCCGTTTATGAATAAGGGGATAAGTAGGTACCGTTCAACGAAGAGTTGCAGCCGGCGCTGGTGGCGCGAGACGTAGCGCTGCAGGTCGGACGAGGCGACGAGCGCGGCGAAGTGCGAGTACACGGCCGCCGCGCCCGCGCAAACCTCTGCTAGGGCCTCTAGCGCGCCGCTCGCCGCCTCCGAGTAGTCACGGATCCAGAGGGCTAACTGCACACAATACGATAATATCCAGCGATCCATAACTCACTTTAGGTTGGTTAAACGCAAAATAGTTACGGGCCCAGGACTTAACTGATTGCAGCTAATGGTATTTTGTTCAGGGAGTAAACATTTACCTACTTAACAACTTGAAAATTACCGTAAAACTACTTTATCAACCACCATAATTTAACGGTAAACCGGTAAACGGTATGCTGGTTACCTATATGTACAATGTACTGGTTTAAAACTCACAAAAAATTTTCTCATTGTTTTGACAAAAACGGGCCTTTATCGCGTACACTTACTTTTTAGTACATTACTGCAGAGACCAGTAAGTAAGCTTTCCTGGCTGAGTATTTAGTAGCCGTCCGAGTCGAAGACGAGGACGGCTACAATACGAAGCCAGGTAAGCTGATTACGGTCGAAGCATGTATAGTGCTTTTCTCAAACATGTAAGGAAATAAAATTACTTGTTTAATGCTTCAGTTACTGGCTGAGTGATTTAATGTTGTATGAAAATCCTTTACGTACGTCGCGCTGAACCTGCCTTGGAATAGAGTCCCTACTGGTCTCTAATTACTAACGTAACAGGAACATTTCCGAGCATGTTTGAGAAAATTATTTTCCTGGCGTTTCGAACGTGTCGTACCGTACGTAACGCTCGTGGTCGCAGGCATACGGACGAGTAATCGTATCAGCATCTACTAGCCACGCGGGTTTTGTGTCCTACCCGCACTTGGTCTCGATTATACACATTTATTTATTTATTTACGTTACGGAGATCCAACAGCTATCAAAACAAAATAGCACTAATTAATAAGAGATGAAAAGCCAATTACAGAATCACACTTTATGCTGTGTAAGCGTGAAAATACTTGCATTTCCAAACCGTTGGATGTGCCGTTGGATGTCGTGAGTGTTGTGTGTCATGCAAAGTGACAACCCTAGCGTAAATGTACATAATCGGGACCAAGTGCGGGTAGTTCGGAAAACCCGTGCGGCTAGGAGATGCGTGCGACCACGTTACGACACGCTCGAAACGTTAGAAAAAATATTAAATAAGTGTACGCGATTAAGTTCTGTTTTAGTCAAATTAATATATGTTTACGTTTTTAAATTCGTAATTGTGTTCAGCCTAAAAATGACTCGACGATTAAATGAATATTAAACTAGCATGAGAACTGAGAACCCACTTGGAATATACGCCAGTCATCGACGTTATCAATAATCTTCTTCGCGCGTTTAGCGTTATTCTTGACTACTTCCAGCGCGTTTTGTAGACGGCCTTCATGCTTAGAGATTCTATCTTTCAAGTTGTCCAGTTCATTTTCGCAGTCAGACCTAATGAACAGAATTAAGTACCACACTTAGTAAAATACAAAGTTTACGTTATATTATAATGAATAACTTTACAATGGCACAAAATTTAATAACTGATCAAATCAGCGTCACATTAAAAATGTTTTTATCATATTTTTTATCACTAAACAAATGCCGCCCTTTGTCAGTGTGAGATGACCTTGTTTACGAGCAAACGCGATAAAAAGTATAAAAACACCGGTTTACGCCTGTCGAAGAAAACAAATGTAAATATGTACTAGCAAAATATTTACTTATCGGAGAGTTCAGAAAACGAAATAAAACAATTATAACATTATCTCATCAACACAAAACTCATTCAGTCATTAAAAGTTATAAGCGAGGCGGGAAGTAGAACGTTACTGACCGCTTGTTATTGTCCATCTCTATGCACTTCCTTCCATTCGGGATTGTAGCATAAAGCTCTATAGATGTCAACTGTACGCTTGATCTATTACATTATGTTGACAAAGGGAGAAACACATCTGTACAGAATTCATCCTTACTTGTTTTATCATGTAAACAAACGTGTGTCAATCTAGACATCGTAATGTCATTTATTTTTGGGGTTATTTGTTCGTTACTTCTATGGATGGTACAAGGAGGATCGGTCTCTCTTATTGGAAAACGGTCGAAAAAGTGTCCAGCGGTAAGCACTAAACAATATTTCCAAATATCTCCGGGTGGCGCTAGGTATAGTTCAGCATTTGAAATGAATTACTTATATGACATTCTAAATAAAATTAACATACAGAGTGTTTTTCTTCTCCGCAAATAATTATTTTGTAAATAATGTAAATATGTATAGATTAGGTTTTTTTATATCAAAATTAATTTAATCAAATTTAATATCACTGTGGCGCCATCAGTTTATTGCCCTTTGACGGACATTTTTGTAACATAGAGATTTATATCCTTCTTGTACCATCCATAGTTACTTCGATTATTTATGAATATTTTATGAAAAATTATATTTTTTTTTTGTTACTTGGTTGAATTCAATACTATGTGAGTTTCGTTATAGTACCGTAGTAAAGCACTGTTTTATGTCACGGGCGCGATACTGAGTCCTGAGTGTAGTGAGGGGTATATTCACTGGGTATATTGTAGCGTCTTTTGTAATCGCGCGCGGCATTTGTTTTCGAATAAATTCGATTCTCAAATAAGTTCAGCGCGGCGCCGCGGGTCCCGGCTCACTGGGATGAGATGTGCGCCGTGCGGACTTTTCGAAATATATATATATATATATATATATATATATATATATATATATATTATTTTAAGGACACAACAGTAAGAACTATGGGAAGGGAAATCAAATTTATTAACCAGCGGGCTATAATTAAATTTAGTACAACATTATGACTCGGCTAAAGTAAAGATTGCTGAAGGTTTGCATGATATATAATTTGGCATTGTCGAGCAGGTGGTGTGAAACAGTACATTATTGTCGAGGAGGCGATGTAGCACATTGATGGCTGTCTATTATGGCTGTGTTTACACGAACGACTTTAGGAGTCCGTTTATTTTAATATGAAGCCAGCAATGGCCCTTCGCGCCGAGTTCAATATACTCCTTTTTTCAAAAATGATGCAAAACAGCCAAATACCACGTTGGTGGACAAAAACAATATTGACATAAATAATGTATGACAGGATAACCTCTAGGTTAACAGGATGACCGCTACCGCGAACGTCGAATTTCGATTCTTATTATATATCTCCTTCTCCATCGCTTGTCATTTTGAGTGACAGAGACAGATATAGTCGAAACTACAATTTTCTATGTTCGCCGTACACGCTCAGCTTTGCCGCCATAGACATACTAGCCATAGACCTGTCATGGTAATAATAATACCAAGATCGAACGGAATGTTCTTAATACACTTTCAATAAGTACGACAGAAAAGGTGCTATTATCGTTGGTCCATGTCATAGTCTCACCTTTTTTTGTTACCCTCCACGCCATTACTTATAGCAGTGGAGGGTCACAAACTGATATAATTCTCGATTTCTTCAAGAATTTCTGTGTTTACTACGAGAAAACCTGATATATTTCTTAGAAAGTTGTGTCGGCTAAGGAAAACAATGGTAAATTGTTTTGTTTTGTGCTGTAGAAGTGATCTTATCGTCATCTATATCTATCCCTTACAGTAGTACGCGTGTGCGGTCTCTAGTTAAATTCTTGCTTTGAGTTTGCCGCTTTTATATCTTTATAATTAAAAAGTTGGAAGTGTATTTTTCTTCTGAAATTACCACAAGCTATTTGACATAACTAAAAAGTCGCGGTACCAACATTATAAATAATAGATACCGATGTTGTGTTTTGGCTGTTTAGGACCTTTGCCTTTATCAACCGACTTCAATATTTCGAAGGAGGAGGTTATCAATTCGTCGGGATCTTTGTTTTTACTTGTTTTTTTTTTATGTATGTTCACCGATTATTCGAAGACGGCTGGACCGATTTGGAAAACTCTTTTTTTGTTTGAAAGAGTATACTTCACAGTTGGTCCCATTGTAACCAGGTCAGGATCTGATGATTGGATCCTGGAGAAATCGAGGGATCTCTTCAACTATTTTAGGCACACCTATAGTGACTTGAGTATTTTTTACAGCAGCTCGAGCATTTGCTTTTGGCAAGGTGGATGCTAAGTGAAGTCGAAAATTATTTTCGTATAATTTTGTATTGAATTTTTCTTTAAAGTAAACATTTATGTCGCATACAAATTCAATTTTTTTGTTAACTTAAAAAATTTTGTTTGACCATAATCTAGGCACTTTTCCGCCTTGCTTAAAACCGTAAAAGTTAACCTTGCGGATCTTTTTTGAAAAACTATATAACTACATTTTGAGTGATAATTCCAGAGAAAAGTGTGATAGTGTCTTTGAGAAGTATTTGATTCCATGAATTATGTTTTTCATCAAATATATTTTATTTTATTTTTTATTTCATTTATTTAGAAACAAACAGTCGTATACATTTATATTAGGTACAACAGGGTTTTTAGGTTATAGACTTACAGTTTCGTCAATAAGAATAAGTTAACCATAACATACTATAAATATAAACAGCTTGACTAAGGTATACACTTTTGCACCTCATCACAAAGGAATAAGGTGCAAATTGTAAACGTGTTATAGATGTTGTCGTCGAGTGTACTCACGTGCGCTGCTCCAGCTGCCGGCACTTGTCGTGCAGCGCGGTGGCGCGCGCGCTCGCGTCCTGCACGCGCGGCTCCAGCGCCGCCACAGCGCTGTACATGTCTTTCAGCTCGTCGCGCACCGCGTAGTACTTGTTCATCAGCGCGTCCAACTCTTGGATCTCAGGCGCTGCGTTAAGCAGAGAAAACAAGTCCGTCAAGAACGTTAGATTACATTGTTGGAGAATCTGGAATATTGCCTTAAGATGGACGAGTGAGTTTGAGGGTTAACTCGTTAGGCACAAGAGAAGGACCTACTTAGTCACTTGACTACGTAAGCTCGTTGCCAGTAGCTCGTGGCCTGATGAGTCAGGCCACGAATTCCTGGCAACTTATAACCGAAAATTAACAAAAATATAATCTAGAAAAATTACTTTCTACGCCTGGTTGCTACGCTACGATTAGTCGAATGTCACTAAGTGGCTTTCACCAACCAATGAAATGTAATAAAAACATTGTTGTAGTGCAGTAGTGGTGGGTAGCGAATAATAATTATTTTTCAGCTTGGATTCAGATAATCTTTTGCCACATTTCCGAACAGTGGCGTGAAAAATCACACCACTTGTGCGCGGCATGCACAACGCGCAGCGTGGCCTCCAGCGCCGGGATGTCCCGTTCCTGTGTGTGTGTGTATGTGTGACTAACTGTCGTGCGCGAGCGGCGTGATGTGGTGCAGGAAGTGCTTGTGTGCGGCATGCACAACGCGCAGCGTGGCCTCAGGCGCAGAGATGTCCCGCTCCTGTGTGTGTGTGTGCGTGTGTGTGACTATCTGTCGTGCGCGAGTGGCGTGATGTGGTGCAGGAAGTGCTTGTGTGCGGCATGCACGACGCGCAGCGTGGCCTTCAGCGCAGAGATGTCTCGCTCCTGTGTGTGTGTGTGCGTGTGTGTGACTATCTGTCGTGCGCGAGTGGCGTGATGTGGTGCAGGAAGTGCTTGTGCGCGGCATGCACAACGCGCAGCGTGGCCTCCAGCGCAGAGATGTCCCGCTCCTGTGTGTGTGTATGTGTGACTAACTGTCTTGCGCGAGCGGCGTGATGTGGTGCAGGAGGTGCTTGTGCGCGGCATGCACAACGCGCAGCGTGGCCTCCAGCGCAGAGATGTCCCGCTCCTGTGTGTGTGTATGTGCTACTAACTGTCTTGCGCGAGCGGCGTGATGTGGTGCAGGAAGTGCTTGTGTGCGGCATGCACAACGCGCAGCGTGGCCTCCAGCGCCGAGATGTCCCGCTCCTGTGTGTGTGTGTGTGCGTGTGTGTGACTAACTGTCGTGCGCGAGTGGCGTGATGTGGTGCAGGAAGTGCTTGTGCGCGGCATGCACAACGCGCAGCGTGGCCTCCAGCGCCGAGATGTCCCGCTCCTGTGTGTGTGTGTGTGTGTATGTGTGACTAACTGTCTTGCGCAAGCGGCGTGATGTGGTGCAGGAAGTGCTTGTGCGCGGCATGCACAACGCGCAGGGTGGCCTCCAGCGCAGAGATGTCCCGCTCCTGTGTGTGTGTGTATGTGTGACTAACTGTCTTGCGCGAGCGGCGTGATGTGGTGCAGGAAGTGCTTGTGCGCGGCATGCACAACGCGCAGCGTGGCCTCCAGCGCCGAGATGTCCCGCTCCTGTGTGTGTGTGTGTGTGTATGTGTGACTAACTGTCTTGCGCAAGCGGCGTGATGTGGTGCAGGAAGTGCTTGTGCGCGGCATGCACAACGCGCAGCGTGGCCTCCAGCGCAGAGATGTCCCGCTCCTGTGTGTGTGTATGTGACTAACTGTCTTGCGCGAGTGGCGTGATGTGGTGCAGGAAGTGCTTAGGCGCGGCATGCACAACGCGCAGCGTGGCCTCCAGCGCCGAGATGTCCCGCTCCTGTGTGTGTGTGTGTGTGTGTGTGTGTATGTGTGACTAACTGTCTTGCGCGAGCGGCGTGATGTGGTGCAGGAAGTGCTTGTGCGCGGCATGCACAACGCGCAGCGTGGCCTCCAGCGCAGAGATGTCCCGCTCCTGTGTGTGTGTATGTGACTAACTGTCTTGCGCGAGCGGCGTGATGTGGTGCAGGAAGTGCTTGTGCGCGGCATGCACAACGCGCAGCGTGGCCTCCAGCGCAGAGATGTCCCGCTCCTGTGTGTGTGTATGTGACTAACTGTCTTGCGCGAGCGGCGTGATGTGGTGCAGGAAGTGCTTGGGCGCGGCATGCACAACGCGCAGCGTGGCCTCCAGCGCGAGATGTCCCGCTCCTGTGTGTGTGTGTGTGTGTATGTGTGACTAACTGTCTTGCGCGAGCGGCGTGATGTGGTGCAGGAAGTGCTTGGGCGCGGCATGCACAACGCGCAGCGTGGCCTCCAGCGCCGAGATGTCCCGCTCCTGTGTTTGTGTGTGTGTATGTGTGACTAACTGTCTTGTGCGAGCGGCGTGATGTGGTGCAGGAAGTGCTTGGGCGCGGCATGCACAACGCGCAGCGTGGCCTCCAGCGCCGAGATGTCCCGCTCCTGTGTGTGTGTGTGTGTGTATGTGTGACTAACTGTCTTGCGCGAGCGGCGTGATGTGGTGCAGGAAGTGCTTGTGCGCGGCATGCACAACGCGCAGCGTGGCCTCCAGCGCAGAGATGTCCCGCTCCTGTGTGTGTGTATGTGACTAACTGTCTTGCGCGAGGGGCGTGATGTGGTGCAGGAAGTGCTTGGGCGCGGCATGCACAACGCGCAGCGTGGCCTCCAGCGCCGAGATGTCCCGCTCCTGTGTGTGTGTGTGTGTGTATGTGTGACTAACTGTCTTGCGCGAGTGGCGTGATGTGGTGCAGGAGGTGCTTGGGCGCGGCATGCACAACGCGCAGCGTGGCCTCCAGCGCAGAGATGACCCGCTCCTGTGTGTGTGTATGTGACTAACTGTCTTGCGCGAGCGGCGTGATGTGGTGCAGGAAGTGCTTGGGCGCGGCATGCACAACGCGCAGCGTGGCCTCCAGCGCCGAGATGTCCCGCTCCTGTGTGTGTGTGTGTGTGTATGTGTGACTAACTGTCTTGCGCGAGCGGCGTGATGTGGTGCAGGAAGTGCTTGTGCGCGGCATGCACAACGCGCAGCGTGGCCTCCAGCGCCGAGATGTCCCGCTCCTGTGTGTGTGTGTGTGTATGTGTGACTAACTGTCTTGTGCGAGCGGCGTGATGTGGTGCAGGAAGTGCTTGTGCGCGGCATGCACAACGCGCAGCGTGGCCTCCAGCGCCGAGATGTCCCGCTCTTGTGTGTGTGAGTGCATGTGTGACTAACTGTCTTGCGCGAGCGGCGTGATGTGGTGCAGGAAGTGCTTGTGCGCGGCATGCACAACGCGCAGCGTGGCCTCCAGCGCCGAGATGTCCCGCTCTTGTGTGTGTGAGTGCATGTGTGACTAACTGTCTTACGCGAGCGGCGTGATGTGGTGCAGGAAGTGCTTGTGCGCGGCATGCACAACGCGCAGCGTGGCCTCCAGCGCCGAGATGTCCCGCTCCTGTGTGTGTGAGTGTATGTTTGACTAACTGTCTTGCGCGAGCGGCGTGATGTGGTGCAGGAAGTGCTTGTGCGCGGCATGCACAACGCGCAGCGTGGCCTCCAGCGCAGAGATGTCCCGCTCCTGTGTGTGTGAGTGTATGTTTGACTAACTGTCTTGCGCGAGCGGCGTGATGTGGTACAGGAAGTGCTTGTGCGCGGCATGCACAACGCGCAGCGTGGCCTCCAGCGCCGAGATGTCCCGCTCCTGTGTGTGTGAGTGTATGTTTGACTAACTGTCTTGCGCGAGCGGCGTGATGTGGTGCAGGAGGTGCTTGTGCGCGGCATGCACAACGCGCAGCGTGGCCTCCAGCGCAGAGATGTCCCGCTCCTGTGTGTGTGTATGTGCTACTAACTGTCTTGCGCGAGCGGCGTGATGTGGTGCAGGAAGTGCTTGTGCGCGGCATGCACAACGCGCAGCGTGGCCTCCAGCGCCGAGATGTCCCGCTCTTGTGTGTGTGAGTGCATGTGTGACTAACTGTCTTACGCGAGCGGCGTGATGTGGTGCAGGAAGTGCTTGTGCGCGGCATGCACAACGCGCAGCGTGGCCTCCAGCGCCGAGATGTCCCGCTCCTGTGTGTGTGAGTGTATGTTTGACTAACTGTCTTGCGCGAGCGGCGTGATGTGGTACAGGAAGTGCTTGTGCGCGGCATGCACAACGCGCAGCGTGGCCTCCAGCGCCGAGATGTCCCGCTCCTGTGTGTGTGAGTGTATGTTTGACTAACTGTCTTGCGCGAGCGGCGTGATGTGGTGCAGGAGGTGCTTGTGCGCGGCATGCACAACGCGCAGCGTGGCCTCCAGCGCAGAGATGTCCCGCTCCTGTGTGTGTGTATGTGCTACTAACTGTCTTGCGCGAGCGGCGTGATGTGGTGCAGGAAGTGCTTGTGCGCGGCATGCACAACGCGCAGCGTGGCCTCCAGCGCCGAGATGTCCCGCTCTTGTGTGTGTGAGTGCATGTGTGACTAACTGTCTTACGCGAGCGGCGTGATGTGGTGCAGGAAGTGCTTGTGCGCGGCATGCACAACGCGCAGCGTGGCCTCCAGCGCCGAGATGTCCCGCTCCTGTGTGTGTGAGTGTATGTTTGACTAACTGTCTTGCGCGAGCGGCGTGATGTGGTGCAGGAAGTGCTTGTGCGCGGCATGCACAACGCGCAGCGTGGCCTCCAGCGCAGAGATGTCCCGCTCCTGTGTGTGTGAGTGTATGTTTGACTAACTGTCTTGCGCGAGCGGCGTGATGTGGTACAGGAAGTGCTTGTGCGCGGCATGCACAACGCGCAGCGTGGCCTCCAGCGCCGAGATGTCCCGCTCCTGTGTGTGTGAGTGTATGTTTGACTAACTGTCTTGCGCGAGCGGCGTGATGTGGTGCAGGAGGTGCTTGTGCGCGGCATGCACAACGCGCAGCGTGGCCTCCAGCGCAGAGATGTCCCGCTCCTGTGTGTGTGTATGTGCTACTAACTGTCTTGCGCGAGCGGCGTGATGTGGTGCAGGAAGTGCTTGTGTGCGGCATGCACAACGCGCAGCGTGGCCTCCAGCGCCGAGATGTCCCGCTCCTGTGTGTGTGTATGTGTGCGTGTGTGTGACTAACTGTCGTGCGCGAGTGGCGTGATGTGGTGCAGGAAGTGCTTGTGCGCGGCATGCACAACGCGCAGCGTGGCCTCCAGCGCAGAGATGTCCCGCTCCTGTGTGTGTGTATGTGTGACTAACTGTCTTGCGCGAGCGGCGTGATGTGGTGCAGGAGGTGCTTGGGCGCGGCATGCACAACGCGCAGCGTGGCCTCCAGCGCAGAGATGTCCCGCTCCTGTGTGTGTGTATGTGACTAACTGTCTTGCGCGAGCGGCGTGATGTGGTGCAGGAAGTGCTTGGGCGCGGCATGCACAACGCGCAGCGTGGCCTCCAGCGCCGAGATGTCCCGCTCCTGTGTGTGTGTGTGTGTGTATGTGTGACTAACTGTCTTGCGCGAGCGGCGTGATGTGGTGCAGGAAGTGCTTGTGCGCGGCATGCACAACGCGCAGCGTGGCCTCCAGCGCCGAGATTGCCCGCTCCTGTGTGTGTGTGTGTGTATGTGTGACTAACTGTCTTGTGCGAGCGGCGTGATGTGGTGCAGGAAGTGCTTGTGCGCGGCATGCACAACGCGCAGCGTGGCCTCCAGCGCCGAGATGTCCCGCTCTTGTGTGTGTGAGTGCATGTGTGACTAACTGTCTTGCGCGAGCGGCGTGATGTGGTGCAGGAAGTGCTTGTGCGCGGCATGCACAACGCGCAGCGTGGCCTCCAGCGCCGAGATGTCCCGCTCCTGTGTGTGTGAGTGTATGTTTGACTAACTGTCTTGCGCGAGCGGCGTGATGTGGTGCAGGAAGTGCTTGTGCGCGGCATGCACAACGCGCAGCGTGGCCTCCAGCGCAGAGATGTCCCGCTCCTGTGTGTGTGAGTGTATGTTTGACTAACTGTCTTGCGCGAGCGGCGTGATGTGGTACAGGAAGTGCTTGTGCGCGGCATGCACAACGCGCAGCGTGGCCTCCAGCGCCGAGATGTCCCGCTCCTGTGTGTGTGAGTGTATGTTTGACTAACTGTCTTGCGCGAGCGGCGTGATGTGGTGCAGGAAGTGCTTGTGTGCGGCATGCACAACGCGCAGCGTGGCCTCCAGCGCCGAGATGTCCCGCTCCTGTGTGTGTGTGTGTGTATGTTTGACTAACTGTCTTGCGCGAGCGGCGTGATGTGGTGCAGGAAGTGCTTGTGCGCGGCATGCACAACGCGCAGCGTGGCCTCCAGCGCAGAGATGTCCCGCTCCTGTGTGTGTGAGTGTATGTTTGACTAACTGTCTTGCGCGAGCGGCGTGATGTGGTGCAGGAAGTGCTTGTGCGCGGCATGCACAACGCGCAGCGTGGCCTCCAGCGCCGAGATGTCCCGCTCCTGTGTGTGTGAGTGTATGTTTGACTAACTGTCTTGCGCGAGCGGCGTGATGTGGTGCAGGAAGTGCTTGTGTGCGGCATGCACAACGCGCAGCGTGGCCTCCAGCGCCGAGATGTCCCGCTCCTGTGTGTGTGTGTGTGTATGTTTGACTAACTGTCTTGCGCGAGCGGCGTGATGTGGTGCAGGAAGTGCTTGTGCGCGGCATGCACAACGCGCAGCGTGGCCTCCAGCGCAGAGATGTCCCGCTCCTGTGTGTGTGTGTGTGTATGTTTGACTAACTGTCTTGCGCGAGCGGCGTGATGTGGTGCAGGAAGTGCTTGTGTGCGGCATGCACAACGCGCAGCGTGGCCTCCAGCGCCGAGATGTCCCGCTCCTGTGTGTGTGTGTGTGTATGTTTGACTAACTGTCTTGCGCGAGCGGCGTGATGTGGTGCAGGAAGTGCTTGTGCGCGGCATGCACAACGCGCAGCGTGGCCTCCAGCGCCGAGATGTCCCGCTCCTGTGTGTGTGTGTGTGTATGTTTGACTAACTGTCTTGCGCGAGCGGCGTGATGTGGTGCAGGAAGTGCTTGTGTGCGGCATGCACAACGCGCAGCGTGGCCTCCAGCGCCGAGATGTCCCGCTCCTGTGTGTGTGTGTGTGTGTATGTTTGACTAACTGTCTTGCGCGAGCGGCGTGATGTGGTGCAGGAAGTGCTTGTGCGCGGCATGCACAACGCGCAGCGTGGCCTCCAGCGCAGAGATGTCCCGCTCCTGTGTGTGTGTGTATGTTTGACTAACTGTCTTGCGCGAGCGGCGTGATGTGGTGCAGGAAGTGCTTGTGTGCGGCATGCACAACGCGCAGCGTGGCCTCCAGCGCCGAGATGTCCCGCTCCTGTGTGTGTGTGTGTGTGTATGTTTGACTAACTGTCTTGCGCGAGCGGCGTGATGTGGTGCAGGAAGTGCTTGTGCGCGGCATGCACAACGCGCAGCGTGGCCTCCAGCGCAGAGATGTCCCGCTCCTGTGTGTGTGTGTGTGTATGTTTGACTAACTGTCTTGCGCGAGCGGCGTGATGTGGTGCAGGAAGTGCTTGTGTGCGGCATGCACAACGCGCAGCGTGGCCTCCAGCGCCGAGATGTCCCGCTCCTGTGTGTGTGTGTGTGTATGTTTGACTAACTGTCTTGCGCGAGCGGCGTGATGTGGTGCAGGAAGTGCTTGTGCGCGGCATGCACAACGCGCAGCGTGGCCTCCAGCGCAGAGATGTCCCGCTCCTGTGTGTGTGTGTGTGTATGTTTGACTAACTGTCTTGCGCGAGCGGCGTGATGTGGTGCAGGAAGTGCTTGTGCGCGGCATGCACAACGCGCAGCGTGGCCTCCAGCGCCGAGATGTCCCGCTCCTGTGTGTGTGTGTGTGTGTATGTTTGACTAACTGTCTTGCGCGAGCGGCGTGATGTGGTGCAGGAAGTGCTTGTGTGCGGCATGCACAACGCGCAGCGTGGCCTCCAGCGCCGAGATGTCCCGCTCCTGTGTGTGTGTGTGTGTATGTTTGACTAACTGTCTTGCGCGAGCGGCGTGATGTGGTGCAGGAAGTGCTTGTGCGCGGCATGCACAACGCGCAGCGTGGCCTCCAGCGCCGAGATGTCCCGCTCCTGTGTGTGTGTGTGTGTGTGTGTATGTTTGACTAACTGTCTTGCGCGAGCGGCGTGATGTGGTGCAGGAAGTGCTTGTGTGCGGCATGCACAACGCGCAGCGTGGCCTCCAGCGCCGAGATGTCCCGCTCCTGTGTGTGTGTGTGTGTGTATGTTTGACTAACTGTCTTGCGCGAGCGGCGTGATGTGGTGCAGGAAGTGCTTGTGCGCGGCATGCACAACGCGCAGCGTGGCCTCCAGCGCAGAGATGTCCCGCTCCTGCCGCCCGATGTCCGCGTCCAGCGCCGCGCCGCGCTCGCGCAGCTCCGCCCGCTCCGCTGCGAACTAAACACGCATATTGTTAGAAATAATGAAAAAATGAGAAAACACACTGCTTAGGGCGAGACACGAGTCGTGACTGGAATACCAGCCCGCCGCTCTACCAACTGAGCTACTAAAAATCTAACCAGTCCCAAGTAACACATCAAGGCAGTATAACGGCCGTCGTACAGCATATCTGTATGCTTTTAGCATTTTGAGTTCGTTTTATAGTAGCATTATAAACGTTTATAGTGCTGATATAGGTCTTAAATGGGCACAAATTACCCAGCTTGAGATCCTATACAGGTCATTTAATAGCATTACAGGCGCATTATGTCTGCGCTATTAGCATTATCGTTGTCATGGAAAGTGCCAATCGCATTAAAGAAGCATTGGTACGCTCTATTAAGTTGCCCACCGCATTAAAGAAGCATTAATACGGCCAAAAAACTTGCTAATCGCAGTAAAGAAGCATTAGTACTCTCGATTAACTTGCCAATCGCAATACAAAAGCATTATACTAGCATAAGAGTGTAGTAAAATAAACCTTACGTCAATGCAAAAACGTCTCTAACACCAACGGAACAAATGTTATAATACAATGAACGTTGTGATTTAACTACTTTGTCTCGCAATATAAAATGGACGAAGACGGTACAAAAAACTGAATGAGTGACACGTCATATTTGTTTGCATCCTAACAAAATTTATAAAAGTTTTTGACTCTTTTACGTTATTATATCCTTCAAATATTACTGCGCAATGTAGTTTACTGTAAATGTGTATATAAGTTTCATTGAAAATTTTCACGCGCCTTTGATTTATTGTGGTTTTGCTATAAAATATTATAAAAAGATATGCGTCAAATAAACAAAACAATTGTGTAATCCTCGTATAGAACGAGTTTTGCATTATTAACATAATAGTGTTGGTTGAGCAGTCTTAAATTAAGTAATTTCATTATTATATAGGTATTTTCCTTGTATAAATAGGTCCGCATGATTTTATTTTTAGGTTATAAATTATTTACAAAATGGCGTAGGTCTATATAGACGGAGAGCTAGCCACGTCAGATATGACACAATAATGAGAGCAACCAAACCCCTCTAGTCAGTTTGGTATACTATGCTTATTTCTAGATCTGGACATCTGGCAGCTTTAAAGGTGGAGGTCAAAGAATGCAAACCATTTCAAGAGAATAAATCCTAGAGATCTGGGTTTGATGCAATATTATGAGAAACTATACAAATACTATACAATATTAAGAGAAAATATACAAAAGTTTATGTTGGGAGAAAGTAGTGCCAATGTATAATAAAATATAGTTCATAGTTTGTCGCCTACTGTTTTTGTTTCCGTAATAATCATACATCGGGGTTTTCGGTGCGGGAACGATTTGAGAAAGAGTAGAGATAAACAGATAGGTTAGTCTGAGAAAATATCATATTATGCCTAATGAATAACTACCTCTCTGTGAATAGCATACACACTATGATACGAGCTTTTTTTCTTAAAGGCATGTTTGTATTGACTATTATATAGTATTTTAAAAATGCAATTGCATATCCGAAATTTATTAACTAGATCTACCTAAGACAAAGACACGGTATAATAAGTGTCAAATATTAATCTTGACGTCCGATATTTATGAACTATTTGGTTAACTGAAGAGGTTGACAATGATCAGTCATTACATGAATTAATAAAAAAATACTTGAAAAAATCATAGGTAGGTATATGTACCTAAAATATATATAAAGCTTGTCCCAGTAAAAAATGTCGTTAGTTTACGCAGCGTTGGTATATCAGGTTTCAATGAAAATGGTTGTAACTGGCTGGTTATATGTTAAATGCATCTCGGTTCTTTATTTAATATTAGAAAAAAATCTGTCACAGTCACATTTTCAAAGATCTCGTCTCCACAAGAAAAACTTCATGAGAAAATATTGTACAAATATGTCCAATATTAAGGCATTTTCACGAAAAAAGCGGCAATGGAGCTAAACACGTCTGTTAGAACTGTGCAAAGGGTCCTAAAACAATTCAGAGAGGATATTCTGGAAGTGGTCGGAAGACTGGGTTTGTTAAGAAAAATATTGGGAAGAGTATCATAGCTGCTTTGCTGAAAAAACCTACATCATCTGTAAGAGATTTAGCTAAAAAGTTTAAAACATCTAAATCCACTGTGCAACGAGTAAAGAAAAATAATTCTATAAAGACTTTCAAACAAACTAAAGTGCCTAATAGAAATTCGAAACAAGAAACTGACGCTAAAACGAGATCCAGAAAACTTTATTCAAAATTAACGACAAAAAAATACTGTATTGTGATGGACGACGAAACATATTGCAAGCTTGATTTTAAATCACTGCCGGGACATCATTTTTATTCGGGGACCGATAGAAAAACTATCAATGACGAGTACAATGTCATAAAAACGGATAAATTTGCGAAGAAGGTTCTTGTGTGGCAAGCGATCTGTTCTTGCGGCAAACGCAGCACCCCATACTTTGCTAAAGGAACTATGAAAGGCGATATATACCTTAAAGAGTGCATGGAAAAGCGATTATTGCCGTTTTTTAAGCGACACAAGAAGCTAGTTCTGTTTTGGCCTGATCTGGCCATGTGCTACTATTTTAAAAATGTGATAAAATGGTACAAAGCCAATAATGTCGAATTTGTGGAAAAATACCAAAATCCTCCTAACTGTCCTGAATTACGACCTATAGAAAAATATTGGGCTCGTATGAAGCAGAAGCTCTTAAAACATAAAACTAACAAACCGAAGCATTAGTGTAGCAAACCAAAACGCAACTGTACAGCATTCAGCTGTACAGTTGCATGTTGTTCGCTGCACTAAAACTAATGGCTAAACAAAAGCATTTACATATGCCATTATACAACCGTTATACAGCGTACAGCATCATAAAATGCTATTGTAGAACCTAAAGCACTAAAAACAGCTGAAAGCTGTATACCGGATTTACGTGGCATTATAATGGCTAACATTCATGCTCATAAACAACATTAAGCATTTATTTATGCTATTGTAGAACCTAAGGCACTAAACCACACCGAAGCATTAGTGTAGCAAACCAAAACACAACTGTACAGCTGTCAGCTGTACAGTTGCATTTTGGTTCACTGCACTAAAACTAAAGGCTTTAAAAAAGCATTTATACATGCCATTATACAGCTTAAAGCATTATATAATGCTATTGTAGAACCTAAAGCACTTAAGTGCTTTTAAACAGTCGAAAGCTGTACAGTTGCGTTGTGGTTTGCTGCACTAAAGCTAAAGGCTTTACAAAAGCATTTAGATATGCTATTATACAACCGTTATACAGCTCAAAGCATCATATAATGCGACAAGTTGCTCGGTGAACGTATATAAGAGTTTATACGGTCCTTAAGTTCGAAATAAGTTAACTATTCATATGTTATAATGTTTCCTGTGTTACTTGGGGTTAGCTCCAATTTTTTTCCACCATATCCTTCTCAAAATTAATAAAGACCCATACAGCGTAAGACACATTGTGTAAACATAAGTATATGCTTGAGTATGCGCTAGTGCGAATCATCCGCACTAGTACCTAACTGTGCGATTTGAGTGAGAGTGTTACTTCTGCATATAGCTTGAACATGCTTTTCGTTTGTCCGGTTATAAAAATTCACTTATATTCGATGTGACACTTGCCTAATTCATTAGACACGTTTGGACGTCCTTGTCGTTAGGGCCCGATGTTTAATACCGGCATTACTACTGCAATACTCACTTTTATTTTAAAGAAGGTCACAGACAACTGCTGCCCGGAGTCATCCTTGCCCAGCGAAGCTATAAAAATGTCGTATCTGTAAAAATAAAAAGAACGAATTAAGAGCGATATTATAATCTAAGGCAAAAAATAGCGCCTCTGTTGGCCTGCGTATACACGTAGTTTGACAGTCATGCTTGTCCACAAAAAAGAGCTGCAAAACAAAACCCACCTCTTCATGAGCTGTTCTATGCGGTTCTCCCGCTCCTTGATCTCGCCGCGCAGCTTGCCGCAGTCCTCCATGAGCGCGCGCGCCTGCACACTGAACATGTCGCGACGCGCCTCAATCTCCACCATGCGTTCGTTCATTGCCTGTCAACAGTCAGTTTGACATAAATGAAATGAAATGAAATATTTTTATTTTCAGGCAACTAGGGGACCATAGATAAATACCTTAAAACTAGCATACATATATTATAAAATAAAACTAAATTACTATCATTTTGGCGACACTACGGTTCGCTGTTGTGCCACCTGCTCCGGTGTAGGATTTGGCAGAGTTCCCCGGAACTGTCGAAATACCGCACCCTTCGGCCAGAAATCCGCGCTCGCTATGGTCTGCAGTAGGGGCTATGGCACTCGCACCATAAAGAAGCTGAAGTGCACGTAATGGCGCGTTCGCAGCTGTAACACCCTCAGCTGGTAGCTGGTCTTCTAGCTGATATAATTCACCACATCTGCTGCTGTGGTGGGAACATGCAGGCGCGAAAAGCCAGGACAGAATAACAGCGTTACAAATTGTGGGGTCAACTCGCAATTTCGCACATTATGCTGAGTCTGAGCCTTTTCTTTATCGCGCACATTGCTGAACACATTGTGAACTTCTGTAGTTACCTATACTCGGCTCTGTTTTTTATGTTCTGTAGTGTGTGCTTTATTGAATACATTTATATCTATCTATCTATCTATCTAAACGTACAACGCCTTATTCGGCGTGGCAACCCGTAGACCCGACGTAGCCTCCGGCTTCGCAGTGCCACACTGGCTTTTGCGAGGCGCATTGGGCGCCCTCTTTTCCTTCGACACCGGCGTGAAACCGTTGTCATCACAGGCGCTTTACTCCGTTTCGCAAGAGTAGCAGCGTAGTCGATGACATGCCCACTGGAGCAAGTGACGGGACGCGACACACTGCGTGCGGGGTGCGGGGAGCGGGCCTACGCGAATGGCGTTGGTGACTGACGTCATATCGCTCGTTGCTGACCCAGCATTGCACATAATCGCACGCGCATAGCTACACGAGCCAAACTCAGTGGCCTCGCGTGACCTACATACCGAAAGAGAGTCACTACCTTGGTACGAAGATCTCTAATGGTGTTATTAGCGACCTCTAAGTTGGAATGTTATGTCCTTCAACAACCTGGTAACATCGACGAAGGAAATCGCTTTGCAACGAATGTGGGCACGTAGTCTGGAGCGGTCGCCTTGAACAGCATTAGTATATTCCTCCCCCCCCCCATCCCTCCGCCGGGATACCACCTGGTCGGCTTAACCGAGCGTCTGGAAGAGCAATGCCTTGCCACTGCAAATGTCGTCACCACTACGAGTAAAACTTGATTTGCAGATATCCTTGATGCTGACTTCGTCCATGGTGTCGATGGCGTTCTGTTTAAACGCCAGTAACTCATTTGCTATGAGTTGTTGCGAACCCCTTGCAAATAACTACGGACAGCGACCTAAATCGCGCCGATCGCGAATGATATTCGATATGAAGCAGTTAGGCGCGTATTCCGTTTCCATAAGCGCGTATTGCACTGTACTGAACAAAAGTGCCGAAAGGGACGAACAGTTTCATATAGCTACCTAATGATTCGCTGAAATATTTTCGATTCGCAGACAACGTCTGGCCGAACAACGATTCGCAGAATGATTTATTCCTAGATGTATCTTTTGATCGACTAACGTTTGGCAGCTCTACGGTTTGCAAACGGTTCAGTCCGCATCTTTTTCAATTCGCTGAACTACGATTGGACGAAATTGATTTGGCAGAGTGATCATTTCGAATTTGATATGTTACGTTTATTAGGATTTGTAAAAGGTCTATGTCATTTTCTCGTAAGATTGTTAATGGTAGTCCTTAATTTTTTTATGATACATTTTTAATATATTTACATTACATACATATAGTCCTCCTCATCGATTTCGATGACAGCGACCCTAATGCAAACCCTATGGAGATTGACTATTATGAGCCCTAATATGGCTAGCTAGGCCGAACTTGGTTTTAAATACTCTATTGCACATGTGGCAGTAAAGCTGGCCAGTTGCGTTGTAGGTGTACACGTAAGAGGGCTTAGTTGCCTCTTTACGTCTCAGGGTCGATAGCGCAAGTATGCAGATGCCGTTTGAGCACATCCTTGTATTACATACACATACATTTTAAACTAGAATGATACTTTTTTTTTATTAATCTCCTACCATAATATAAATAAGTCAGTTTTTACTCGCTTCGCTCGACGTCGCACCTATCTTACATGACTCTGTAAAATGACAGTCATCCGTGAAAATATTTCCAAAATGTTATACATCTTTTTTGACCTCATCACCTGTTACACTTTGCATCTGCACGTAAGATTTAGCCCTAAAAAGCATAAAATGGCGGTAGATATATAATAATGCTTAAGATTAGCCATACATATCATGGTAATAAACAAATACGGTTACTAAAACAAAGGAAGAGCTTTGAACGATATGACGGATGTTAGTTTAGCATATCATTAAATTGCACGCCGCAATTTAATGATGGCAGGCGCAGGCAATGCCTAGGAAATTAATGCCAAATGAAATGATCATTCTACGAATCGTTTTTCGAATTGGTCTTCGAAATTATTACTCTGCGTAATGAAATTCTGCCAATCGTGTTCCTACTAAAGAACCCATCTGCGAATCGATAATCGGCGAATAATTCGTCGGAGAATCAATAGGTTACCGTTTCATATGTGCACTGCGTGTGGAGTGCGCCAGACGATTAGCAGCCGCGTCAGCGCCTCACCCAAGCGCGCGCGACGCTACTGGACTCCTCACAGTCCTTCTCTAGCGTATAAAGAGAGAAAGAGAGCTCACCGCATCGAGCCGCAGCCGTTGCGTGTCCGCGTTGAACGCGCGGTCGTCGAGGCTGGCGAGCGCGCGCGATGCGTGCGCGACCCGCAGCCGCGTCAAGGCTTCCTCGACGCGCGCGCGACGCCACTCACCGCGCGACCCACGCAATTCTTTTTCACTTCCTTCGACGTTCAACACTGACGTACGCAAACGACTTTGCTAAAACATGAGAATACAATACAATGTCATTTCACAAGAAACTAAAATATATTGTAGTAGGTACTGATTTTACCTTTTTTTTGGACTCTACATGGTCCTACAGTGACAAAATGAGGAACTGCACCATAAGGTAACGAACAGTATAATACAAGGCATATTTTCGGAAAATAAAGTATGAAGGTATATCAGCAATAGTTTATTTTTTCAGGCGATATAATTTATGGTAGATAATTAAAATTGCAGTCTCAGATATTGTGCTATTATTGTTTCAAACGACAGTTTAGCTATACACAGCGTGCTAACACTAACCAGCGCCACGTGGGTGTTGACGTAGTACTCCAGGTCCCGCGCGAGGCGCCGCATGTCGTCCTGCAGCTTGGCCGAGTGCCGCTCCAGCAGCGCCGAGCGCGCCGCGTGTCGCGCGCGCACCTCCAACAGTCTGGGACAAACGCAAACTTACTACTCACACTTGGCTGCTCGCTACAAGGGTCATTATGGCCTAGTGTAAGGGTCGCAGCTACGGCAGCTATACGGAACGAGAACGCAATATCCTTTGCTCCCTCTAACGCATAGCTAGAGTACGGCCTCAGAGGCGCGCGTGCGGCGTCGCGACCAGCATGCGTCGTGTATCTAAGGGAACTGGGATGACAGCGGGATTTTTGAAATTACTATTCTCTTTTCGTAGCGATAGTAAGTTCAACAGTGAACTGCAAGATTGACACTAAGTTGACAAATTTCCCTTTAAGTAATACTTTAAGATTTTTTAGGTTAATATTATCTCATTTATATAAAGCACATCTCTTGTATTATATAATTTTATGTTCGCAATGATATTCGCAACTTTGAAATGAAGAGGTATCTGAATGATAAATAAAGGTTCGATATTAGTATACTGTTTGTTCTGCCTTATTTTCTAAAATATAGTGATTTTATTTCATTTACATTCACTTCACTTTCATTCACTTTTTTTGCAATCAGTACCTAATGTAGCTGTGTGCGTAATCAATTAATCATTCACCTCATTCTTTCCCGGGATATACTACTTTCAAATAACCAGGGTGTTAACGAAATGTCGTCGAAACGTCCATAAGTTAGAATCTCCTTAGCTGACCTGTTCTCGCGCGCCAGCAGCTCGGCCGAGCACTCGCGCTCGGACTGCGCGCCCTCCATATGCGCCACTTGCGCGCCCATCGTCTCCACTTGGTAACACTGAAACAATCCTTACTTTCACTGTTTCCTCTGTCGTCACGTCAATCCAAAAAAAAACATCTAAAACAGGATTTCTCAAACTTTTAACTCCCCGAACCCCTATTTGCTTCCTCTGACGACTACGAAATTTTTATGTGTAAAAATGTATGTTTGTAATAAAATAAGCTAGGTAGTCACGGGGAGCTAGCCAAGAAGACAATGATTAATCGTTAACAGCCGCAAAATAAAATAAGCGCTGGTAGCCTGGCGGTAAGACGTCCAACTTTCAATCCGGAGGGCTCAAGTTCAAACCCCGGCACGTGCCACTGAGTTTTTCGGAACTTATGTATGGAATATCATAAATAAAATAAAGAAATATTATAAGACAATCTTACATAAATCAACTTAGTCCCACAGTAATCTCAATAAGGCTTGTGTTGTGGGTACTAGACGACGATATATGCAATAGATATATATACATATAAATACTTAAATACATAGAAAACATCCATAACTCAGGAACAAATATCCGTGATAAACACACAAATAAATGCCCTGACCAGGATTCGAACCCGGGACCTCCTGCTTCATAGGCAGGGTCACTACCGACTAGGCTAGGAGGCCGAGACGCTTTTCGGTGAAGGAAAACATCGTGAGGAAACTGGACCTCATTCCGAGGCCTAGTTTCCACTGCGTTGAAAGGTCAGATGGCAGTCGCTTTCGTAAAAACTAGTGTCTACGCCAATTCGTGGGATAAGGTTGTCAAGCGGACCCCAGTCGGGACAACCGCTAGGAGGAAGAAGAAGACAGACACGGAGTAAACGTTGCGATCGTCATCGTCGTCACGTTGAAACTATCTTTTTCACACATTTCTATTAGCGTTAGCGCTTATCAAAGATTTCCACCTTGGTTTCGCCCCCTGGTCACGAGGTGAAAAATATACACCATTGTACTTCTATCTATACTCAACATTTGACCTTACAAACAATGCTATTGTTGTCTTATGGCTTAAGGAACCGTAGAACAACTAGAAATAGTTGATTAGTTCAAATAAAAGTTTATAAGGGGATACTAACGATATTGTACAGAGACTCCTTGACGCTCTGAAGGGTTTTGAGGATTTCGGCTTGCTTCTTGTCCAATTTACTCACGATGGCTTTCGAGGCTGAAACAAAATAAAATTCACACGTTATCCTTTATACTAAAATTAATGTTTGGTGCACGGTGCATTCCACCGCAACGACAAGTTACGTCGGTGATAGGACTCGCATAGTAACTGGAGCCATCTTAACCTTTAGACGCCAAGGACGCTTAAAAGCGTCACGAGCTGTCGTACCCACAGCGCCAACGACACTTATCAAGGGTTATGACGTACGCTGTCAAAAGTGGACTTCATCGGACACTTGGCGCGCCGAATGTTCGATCGAGCCGACAGTTCCCGCCACCAGCAGCTCCAGGGGATAGCCCCCCCTGTACGCCCGCCCACCAGACGCCCGCCCACCAGACGCCCGCCCACCAGACGCCCGCCGGCCGCGAGCCCAACCGCGTGAGCTCGCGCAGCCAGTAACAACAGACTGACAGCCCACAGAGCCGCAGATTGGCCATCAGACCCACAAAGCCATGATGGCCAACAAAGCCCATCAAGATGAAAAATGCCACGATCTACTGGCACTCACAGACCGGGCCGCTGTTATGGCCCGCGACTGAAGCCGCCACAGAGGGTAATACCACAGAGGGTAAGATGAGCAGTACAGCTGTCAAAAGTGACTTTCATACATTCATGTAAGGTTTATATTTCCTTACTTGCGTCTGTGATCTTGGCCTTTGCCTTTGAGTGACGTTTTTGTATGTATATGACGTATGGCGTTCAAAGGGTTAATAACCACAAATTACTTACTTGACTTATGATCCTATGTCCCCTAGATGGGACAGAGGGCATTCACAGTGCTCCGCCATCCCTTTAGGCCTTGAGCTTCGCGCTTCATTTCGCTCCACGTCTGCGAATGGTCGCCGCCTCTGCGATCCCGTCCGCCACCAGGATTGCGTAGGGCGGCCACGTTTCAGCTTTCCTTGGGGATTCCAGTCTAGAGCTTGCCTCGGGATGTAAACGGTGTCCCTTTGGAGCATGTGGCCGATCCAGTTCCACTTGTCGTCCAGTTTCGCTTGCATGTCGGCGCGCGTGTGGCTCAATAGGCGTAGGTCATCGGCACAGTCCAAATCTTCCAAGACGTTGGATAGTCCCCACTCTATGCCGCGGCGCTTGCTGTTGGTGGTGTTGTTCATAATGCCATCGAGGACGATAAGGAAGAGGAGAGGTGTAAGGAGTTACCCCTCACGAACACCTGCATGGGCGGGCTATGTCCTCCGAGATGAGGCCATCGTGAGTCACCCTACAAGAATACTTCCTCAGATGGCCTTGATCATATTTGTACTCTTCTCGGGGACTCCAATTTCACACCGCCGGTCCCAGATACAGCTCCATCGCAGCGTGTCAAAGGCTTTTTCGAAATCCACAAAGGTCAAGTAAATTTCCCTCTGCCATTCTGATGCATGTTCGAGAATTATGCGCGAAGTGTAGATCTGATCCGTACCCGATCGGATGGGTCGGATACCAGCCTGCTCTTTGCGAAGAAGAGGTTCGACGGCCCTCGACAACCTGTCCAGGATGATCTTGCAGAGCACCTTAGAAGGAATCGAGAGCAAAGTAATGCCTCTCCAATAGAGCTAAGTTATCACATGTTATCTTTCCAACTGATTGCTATCAGATGGCCTATCAGAATGGCCTATCAGAAGTATTAAAACATATAGCGTCAGGTAACTTTGCAAAATCACATTCACATAATTCAGACAAATGAATTAACACAATATATCGCGTCACTAATGAAGCAGTTTCATCATCAAACAATCAAACACTTAAGAGCCATGCTCTTGTCGGTGCAACTCAAAGTGGGCTCTCCATTTGCTTCGGTCCCAGGCCTCCTCTTTGATCTCTTGGTACGACCTGACCTTAACATTATTTTTAATTTGGTCTATATAATTAATTCTAGGTCTTCCCCTTCCTCGCCTTCCTTCCATTTTTCCTTCAACTATCTTCTGTATGAAGTTGTCATGTCGTATTATTAGTTTCATCATATTATGTGGCTATTTAATATTTTGAAAATAACTCAATCGTCCTCAATAGATGGTCACCTAATACCTTAAACAGTGGTCTGAACTTTACCGACCGCGATTATGTATGGGCATAGTCAGTCCAGGTAATATTTGGTCCAAACTTAAACAAGTACTTGAAATACCTTTGAGATGCATATTGAAGAGTTTCTCCTCGTTTTTGAGTGCCAACAGTTTCTGCTGCTCGACGAAGGAGCAGTGCATGGCGCGCTGCTGGCTCACCGTCAGGGTACTGGCGTAGCGCTCCTCCTCCTACGACGGAACAACAATCTCACAGTCATGCAAGTAACCGTTCTACTTATTACAAACTATTTTTTTATTACTGCGCAACAATGTACCTACTGCAAACACGATTGATGTTAAGTAAGTAATATACTAATATATATGTAACTAATATTGTTTTTTGAATATTTTCCGCTCATATTCTCAAATTCAAATGCGCATACGAATATGGGGTCAATAACCGTGATACAAAGAAAGTTGTGGTATAGTTGATATTCGCATTGAGTTTTGCAAATACGAATGCTAATATTCAAAAATTCAAAAAGTTGACAAATCAAAGACTTTAATACGGCCGTATCTCCTAAAATTCACCTCTTCAGTATGTTTTCAAATAAGATGCTGAAATACTTAATTATTGTAAACTCACATGCAAAATGGCGTCAAGTTCCTTGGCTCGTTGTTCAGATGATTTAGTTTTGTCCATTGATTCGGCTAATTTCACCTTTAGCTCTTTAATCTGGAAAGATGTACATATTGAATTTTAGAACCAAAATTATTTTTTAATCCTAGCATTATGATAATAACTTATTTACTTCTATGAATCGTCAAGATGCTCTCTAATGCTGGGACCACACTTCGCCTATGCGGACAAATATTCGTGTTGCGTCTCTGTCTTATTGTATAAAATAGGAAAGAGACGCAACACGAATATTTGTCCGCATAGGCGAAGTGTGGTGCCATCATAAGACGTGATGTTTGTGACTTTAGAAATAGCCAAAGCAATACCTACTGTAAAGGTTTACTACCTTTACAACCTCTCTTCTCGAACACTGGCACGGTGTTATTTTAAATTAGGAATTCCCACGTTCTATGTCAGACGATCGAGATTCTTTCAGAGGGTTCCAAAGGGTCAGCCTAAACAGCTAGTTGATATCTGTGTGATTAGTTTAAAATTAAAATAATAAACACCTATTATAATTGCTTCGGGTATTCATTTATTGATACCCTGACACTAAAATAAAAAGTACGTACTGTAGAGGTTGGATAGAAACCTCTACATTACCGGTTGTTTTATGTCAAATATTCTTTATTCAAATTAAAAGTCTATGTAAATAATGAATCAAATATGAAAATCAGTTGCCATCGAGGCTCCTAGCCTCGTGGCCACGCGCGCTTGTTCCTTAAAATAAACTCCAAATAAATCAAGATTATCAAGCTCTACCCCTGTGTTTATCTGAAGCTACGCCTCCACCCCTCACAGTACCATACGAGGGGGTTTGAGAAGGTACATGAGACCGCTGCCTTTAAAAAGTATGCATATTCTAAATTGGTGTAATGGTATATGTAAGAGTTCAAAGTAAATAGAAAAAAATAGATAAAAAAACACATTCAAAACGAAAATGTTATGCTAGAGTCGAAAGTCATTTAAATCGTGGATTGTTGCAAAAGAACCTTGTTGATAACTTCCTTGAGGGCGACGTCTTTTCTGTGTTGCTGGTCCATGATGCGGCGGTTCTCCATGTGGAGTTTCTCCAGCGAGTTGCGCATGTTGTGCAGCTCACGCTGAGAACATTGAGCCTGGGAGGAGAGACACAACATCAATCATTCAGAATTTGATCGAAAGAGCTTAGAAAAGTGACTTCCTAAGTTGTACATTCTGTCACCGGGCTAGCGGTATGTGTAGCAGCATTTCAAAGTTGGTTTTTATTAATTTGTTACGCAACAACTTTAGTAGGTATATTAAATTATATCAAATTTTGCTTAAATCTGGTAAAAGCGGAATTATATACTTTTTAATATGAGCAGGATTGATCAAGGGGTTTTATTGGCAAAAAAGTATGCACGTGCAAAAATCGCGAAATTTAGTTGGTGGGGGAGCTTCAGTAATAATTATAGTGACTAACGTGTTTTAAAATGTTTGATAGTTACGAGTAGGTACTCGTAGTTTGTAAGGGCTATATTGGATTGGGATAGGAGGTCCTATCCTAATCCAATATAGCCCTTACTAACTTCAATATCATCTAGAAATCAGGATAAACGCGTGAAAATATGATCACAGATGGCGACGCAATCGCTAAGAAACAAACATCTCCTGGTTTGCATCATAATGCGCCATTTATAATACGTCGGTATTCCTCATTTCCAAAGCCCTAAAGCTATTAAAAATCTGGCACAAAGGTAATTATTCTTTAGGTAATTATTCTATTTGTAATTAAGGTTGGAAGTCATTTATTAAAGAAATAGCTAATAATAATGTATATAAAATAATAGTAATAATTCACATTCTATTTGTAATTTATTTTAGCATCCAATTCTAGTCTTAGTCCTATTTTATGTTGATGTTGTGTACTAACAAATAATTATTAAGATGTGTAATTAATTACTAACAGCTTATGGATTTGACATCTGAAATAAACAATATACAATACTCACGTTGCTGTGCAGAGTGGCGTTCAGCTCAAGCAGCTGCTGGTTCGCCAGCCGCAAGTTGGACAGCTGCTGCGACAGGCCCACGTTGGCCCGCGCCGCCTCCGCGTTGTTGCTGGCCTGCTGGTCGCAGAAGCTCTGCTGCTCCCGGCATTTGTCTGCTACGTTGTTCGCTTCCACTTGCAACACTTCGTAATCCTTTTAAATTATTCAGAATTACACAATGCTTTGATAATGAAGAACTTAAATGGATTGTAACAACAAAACCCAATAAACCGACAAGACAAGGCCGCCTGTTATTTGCCTTTTTATGTGCATCATGTATTTTCTATATAGGTAGTGTTGTAATTTCTAGTGTGTGCACTAACCAAGGATGATTAAAACATGGATTGACAATGCCTATACAAAATCGCGTTCCTTATTTCAGGCTAAATCACTAGCGTCATCTATCGGCCACCACAAACACTTAATTCCTACTTAACCTTTCTGTTAAGCCCATTGGTTGACTGGTAGAGAATGCCTTATGGCATTAAGTTCGCCATTTGTACCATCTTATTTTGTGCAATTAAGATTAAATAAATAAATTCTAGTTTCTAATATTTTGTTCGGCGATTAACGCTGACAGAATAACTCGACTCCAGACTCAACAGATGGCGCTGTGGCACTTAGTACCGAAAACAGAAGTATAGCCTGAAGGTTCGAGGAACGCGATTTTTTATAGGCATTATCAATCCATGTCTTTATCATCCTTGGCACTAACGAAACTAATTCATTAATTCATGTGACGTTATAGATCAAGAGTTGCCGTTGGCAACTCCACCTCATAGAGTAGCACAATTCGGCTTATGTAAGGCAAAGCACGGTGAAAAGTTTAGTACTTGGTAGCCTAAGCTAAACTTGGAGCATTTGGCTACTCGAAGAGGGTTGAGGTTGAGGGAGGCAACTAGGGTCGCCTACGGCCTACTGTTGATGTATTATATTATAATTATAAAAGCTGGAACAAAGTCTTACCGAAACCGTTTTGTTTTAAAATATTTCCATTCAGTGAGCGCGAAATACATATTTCAAAGACAGACATGCTTAAATTTCATACTAAATAACGCTACGAGACCTACCTCTCTGATGTGTCTAATATCGGTGTCACGCTGTCGTAAATTTTCTACGGCAGAAGTCCACATGATCATCATTTGCCTCCTCTGCTCCATGCCTTCCATCACCTGATAAAAAAGTAGGTATAAAGTAATAACTATTATACATTAAAGATTTAGGAAAACCCCCGAAACAGCTACCTACTAACCTAGCCTAACCTATGTTTCTGCTAACCATCCCAATCTGAAAGGGTCTCAGTTCTATCTTACTTTCGTTATTTAAATAATTATGTCATTTCACTAGTTAGAACAAGTATATTTTATAGTAACAATTATGACGGTGTATAATAGCCCAAATGTAAATATACCCTGTAACCACTATATCGTGCATTTCGAAAATTAGGTAATATAGTATTATGCCATTCATTACATATTCGAAATGACGGTAGTTATGTCAAACTATAATATAAGAAAATAAATTATATAAAAAGTAATGCACCCCAGACACACTAAGCATCAAGCTTATAACACCCCTCTTTTTACGTGGGGGTTTAAAAACGGTTACGCATGGCATGGTACTTTAGGACTTCCCAACACAAATGAATCTTACTTCCATCTTAAATAAAATCGAAGGCATCCTATGAAACATTTTCTAGTGGAACACATACCTGAACAGATATTCGCTCACAAGCTCTCTCTTCTGCACTAAGATTTGCCACCAGCTGGTTCAGCCGATCTAACATATGGTCATGTTCTATCTTCAACTTTTGTCTCTTCGTTTCCAACGCCTGAAATTACAAAAGTTGAAAAACAATTCTAAATAAAAGTTGTAAACCCAACGCTTGTAATGTGTCTTCCTGAAGGTTGGGAATCAGAATAAAGCAATTTATTTCTTTAACAGGCAAAAAATACGTCACTTTCATGCTGATGTACTCAAAACCTTAAATAAAACATTCAGTATTAAATCATCGGGAAAAGAGAGACTTTCTTTTTTATAAACTATTAATGATGCTATAATACTTTTGCTTTGGAAACATCCTGCTTGGTGAATTGTTCGATGGCGCTGATGTCTCCGGAGTTCCGTTCTAACTGCGCTCGCCATTCCTGCAATGCGCCGCGTTCCCCGCAAACTTCGCTCTTCAGAGAATCGGCTTTCTTCAGCAGTCGCGCTATGTTAGCTGTAAACCAACATAGTTGCAGTCAGTATCAATCAATCTACGACATAATATTATTAATTAATTTATGCGAAAGATTGTATGGTAAGACGTTTGTATGTTAGTTACTTCTTCACGTAATAACGACTTAGCATTTAGATAAATTTAGCAGACAGTTAATGAATAACCTGAGAAAGGACATAGGATACTTTTTGTCACAGAATTTAGGTTGGATAAGGGTTCATAACATGGGAGTACTACGTAATAAAGACGGGACGAGAGATTAATACAGGTAAAGTAAGACTACACATGCCATTTTGGCGCAAAATATGTACATCAATTAAACTTTATCTTGGCACTTAGGAATGAGGATCTGCAAAGATTTAGGGGTCTTACCCCTTTACGTAAGGTGTCCAGGTTGACCGGTTTTTCAGTTCCCCTCCCCCCATATGGGGGGAGGGGAACTGAAAAACCAAGTCCAAGTCCAAACCAATCAAGTGCGTGTCGGACTACAAATAATAGAAGGTTGTATTGTTGTAAGAACGAACTAATGCCAAAACCAAAAGGTCGTATTAGCATATGAAAACACTTTTTGTAGATGGCTCAAAAATTCAAAAATGGCTTAACTGATAATATTTAGATTAACTTTATAGAAAGTGAATTTATTGTTTTTTTAACTTATGGTTCAAAAGTTAGAGGGAGAGGACTAAATTTAATTGACTTTCGAAGCGATTATTTCTGCTAATATTCAATAAGTCAAAAAATATTTAAAGAAACCTCAATGTTATTTTGAAAGACCTACCCATTAATGTGCCCCATGTTGATATTTGGTAAAAAACGTTGTTTTGGCAATATTTCATATCTCGCAAAATATTGATCCTATAAGTTTTGGTATGGTCTCATTTGATTTAAAGAAGAAAAAAACAGAAAATGACAGTGTACTGATCTAGTTTGTAAAATGTGCGTTGCTAAAATTTCCCCCCTGGCCCGTAACCCCCCGATGGGGGTAGGACCCCTAAATTTTTATAGGACTTGGCACTAGAAATGAGGATTTCCTCATTTCTAGTGCCAAGATAAAGTTAATAAACAAAGTTTTATTGATGTACATATTTTGCCACCAAAATATGCTTATATTCCTGCACAAGGTGGTTATTTTACAACTTCTGCACGGAGAACTCGTGGGCGAAATATAACTTCTTTTTTTTTAAGCTTACTTCAATAACAAACGAGGCCAGTTATCTTCATCTAGATAATTTATCTAAATAAAAAAGTTGTCAACAGACTATTTTGTGATTGAATTTATCATAGAATGAATTTATTTGAAATAATGATCTAGATAAGAAATTATCTAAATAACGCCCAACTCTGCGCCCCATATACACCCAGATTACTCATTTCTTAAAACACCATTCAAAAACAAAGATATGGTGAGGTGCAGGGATGCTTGGCCATAAACAAAAAGGCTATTAATGCTTTTCATATTTCTTTTACCCCATTAGGATGAGAACTCCATGTAAAGTGAGAAATAATAAAGCATAGAGAAAAGAGTTGCCTTATAGTAAAACTAGTCTAGACACTCGGCTTTAATCAACCCAAATCCCTAAAACTACACATTACAACCACCCATGAGCAATGAAAAAACTTTTTGTGGGAATTTCTAAATAAAGTGAGCTGCTTTGATTGCTCTTTAGTGTACTATGAAATACCTTGGTATTTATCAATGCGCCCAGCAATGTCCTTGCTCTGCTTATTAGTTGCTGTAATGTCTCTGTCAAGGTTGTCAGCGTCGTTGCAGGACAGCTGGCGGAGTTTCACCTCTTGTTCCAACTGCTGCTTGTGTGCAAAAAGCAGGCGCTGAAACATTAAATAAGTATGATCACATCAACACACAGGTATACACTTATAAAACTAAAATAAAAATACAGTGTCATTAACATTAATACTTTTTTATTGTTAACCTTTATTGTTTTGTTTTTTACCTTATGGTGGAACCACACTTCGTTATGTGTTATTCGTTATGCGGCTTCGCTGTATTTACCTAAATATATGTTAATATATGTTATGTGTGAAGCGAACAACAGATAGGGGGTACCATACTTCGCCGTATTTGGCGAATAATTATTCGTGTCCTTTGAAGTGTGTCAAAGAACCGACAAGTGAACGGATACGCGTATTTGCTATTGGCGCTTATGCGTTATGCATGCTAATAAGGCAAATACAGACGAATAAGTCCGCCACACTTCGTCGTATTCGGACGAATAACGCGCATAACGAATAACACATAACGAAGTGTGGTTCCAGCATTACAGTTGAACTGTATTTATTTTTGGAAGGACTGTACAATTTTGAAGGAATTTGGAAGGAATGTAGGTACGACGACGAGCGAAGCGAGGAGGAGTGTTAGGTAGAACTGCGACCCTACAGCGCGCGAGCCGAGCGAGCGAAGCGAGCGTGCCGCGGCAGCGGCCGGCAAAGCGCCAGAACCTAACACTATCACACTCCCCCCCTCTCCTCTGCAAAATATTGTGTCATGGCGGTGTAAAATCGTGATTTTATATGGAACTTTGATTATTTTTTATCTCGCAAACCAAGCGTTTCCGCAACTTAAAATTTGGTGAGAAGTAGTCTTTTGGCGAGTAGAAGCTACAAAAAAAATATGAAGCCTGAACTCGATGTCACATATTGTACAGTTGAGCCGAACACAAAGTATTTAATCGAATATCGATAAAGGGTAGAGAAATGCTTATGAAATAAATTTAAGTGACCAGTTAATAATTGATTTATACTTTACACTATTACTCTTTATATGTTTAATTATATTAAAAGCTAAATACTAACCGTATTTTCCTGATACTCTGTATGAACATGTTTTATGTAATTGTTGAGATCACTGCTTTTTTGGTTTTGGAGTGTGAGAGCTTCCTTTAACCTCTGTATTTCATTTTGTCTGTAATAAGTACACTGTGATTTGAGAAACTTCTTAATGCAAATTAAAGGTAACTATGATATTATTATAATTTCCAGTTACCTATCAATTAAGAGAGTTTCTAGGATTTGGTTTTCAGGATTTGCTAGAGGAATTCTTGTTCCCTGATTCCAACCCAGTGCATCCAACAGTTGGGTCATGTAGCGCGGCACTTTTTGCTGCTCTGCCATTGTTGACTATAAATGCACTAAAGGAGTAAAAATAAGACAATAATTAATCGATATTCGCTACTACCGCGTTTGTTTCGCAATACCAATACCACGACAACCAAGGTAAACAAATAAATATATAAAAACAAACCTTTGACCATGAACAATACATTGACTTTGACGTTTGACAGTGACAACCAAGCAGCCAGCGTTAAAATCGGTATTAGACATTGCAATCTGTCATATTGGGAGGTGTAATAAGAGCTCAAAGCAAGATTTAACTAGAGACCGCACACCAGAGAGTTCTAAACCAGGAGAGGCCCTGAGTATCATTTCCCCTGTCAAAAGTATTGGCGGAAAATCTAGTACATTTATAAAAACTATTTCAATAATCGATGTCACTCATTTTCGTCATCGCTGTCAATGGATAACAAGCTCCGTGAAAATGCCCTTATGCGCTGTTTTTGGATGTAAAAAAATGTTATATTTCGTCTAGTTTACAAAAAGATGAAATACCATTTCAGATGTAAGTACAGTTTTACTTTATTTATCATTACTTTCGTAATAAAAGATTTAACCTAAATCGAAAATCAAGCTTCGTTTACACAATTGATTCAAAGACAATCGTTTTCTTTCTGACGGGCAGTAACTATTTGACGTTTGACACTACTCCATATTTAACGCGCTTCTTCTATATTTTGTTTGAAAATACAATCAAAAATGATCCTTGGCTTTTTTGTTTGACATTTCCAAAGACTGCATCCAATAATGAACCATATGTTAACATTTGTGCAGTCGACTATCTATTGCTCCATTTAGTGTTATCTAAATATATAAAAGAAAGTGGTGTTAGTAAGACCGTTTATAACTCGAGAACGGCTAAACCGATTTAGATGATTTCGGATTAGTTTGAATGGTCACAGCCCTGGTTAACAGAATAAGTATTAAAAAGTCACAAAACCCTTGATTTCAAAGAACAAACATGACCATAATTAAAAGCCGGCCATATCGGCCATTTTGTTTATTGACATTGATATGACAAGCCTGTTCGAGCTCAATATTTAAAAGTGGGTAGCAGCTCAATATTTAAATGAGGGTAGTTATAAAATTGAATTGAAGCATTCGTAACATTGGCACGACGAGTCTGTTCAAGATCAATACATAAACGCCGGTAGCCGATTACCATTTTCAAATAAACTTTTATTTTATTTTTGTGTTTGACTGTTTGTTGTCATTGTCTGTCATAATTTAATGGTGAATTGTAATAATGTTTACAAGTCGTCATCTTTGTGTTGTACCGTCGCAATCAAAGAAAAGTCTATTGCAATATTTTGAAAATCGACTATCTCAACTCTAGATAAAGCGTCAGCAACGACGTTGTCCTTTCGCTGTGTACAGCCTTGGCCAGAAGTATTGAGCATAGCAGTTTTTTGTTTACAGTTTTGATGTTAAGTATTATTTCCCAATAATAACAATGTACGGTGACGTAAAATGTTATGATTTCATTTATATATCTAGAAAACTTCACTTAATAACAATTTCAAGGTAAATATAAAACATGAAAACTTAAGGTCACAAAAATGCGACTTTAGGTCGGTGGGATAAATTGCAAATATTCTATGCAGTTACTACTAACTTCAACAAAACATGCCTGTTCAGTTTGAATTAAAAATATAGAAACGCTGGACTAAAGCTTCGAGTTTTGTATGACAATCGCAAGGGTGCTCAACACTTCTGGCCAAGGCTGTATGTCTTATGTAAATACGTAGACAATCTTTTATATTATATATATAAAAGAAAGTCGTGTTAGTTACACTATTTATAACACAAGAACGGTTGAACCAATTTGGCTGAAAACTGGTGGGGCGGTAGCTTAGAAATTAGTATAGAAGTCTGTGCTTAGAACAAGAAGACGGACATAGGATACTTTTTATCGCATTCCCGCGGAACGTGACATAAAACGTGGTATAACAAAATAACTCAAGAACCGATTTTCATGATCTTTGATTTTTAACCGACATCAAGATTTCTAAAGAGGATGTTCTCAATTCGGCGTGTATGTTTTTTTTTTAGTTTATATATATATTACAGATTGGTCCCGTTTTTGTCAATACGCAGTTCAGATGATGGGATCCATGAGGAATCGAGGGAACTCCTCAAACTTTAAAGGCATACATATACATATTTTTATCAAGAAATCCATCATTTTCATTCAAAACAGTGAATCATTTCAAGAATTATTTATTTATTTTCTAAAGCTGTTTTATTATTAATTGTACCATCTTTTATAATTTCATATTTGTGTATTAAAATATAATAGGGTAGAAACTAGAAGCCGATAAAAAAAATTTACCCCTACTTCATGTGAACCTTGCCCAAAAAAAATGTTAACTTCAGTTTTTATTTCTCCATTTTTTCAAGATCATTTGAAGAAGTAGATCTGCTGATGATGATCAGAATGGAACTCTTCAACGATGCATAGTTCACGTTTGGCGATTTGTCCTCTTCGCTGTGTTTGTTAAGCAAGTAGGATTGTCAGGACAAATTTTCGTCAACCTCAAGTTCTGATGATGGGATCCATGAGGAATCGAGGGAACTCCTCAAATCTTAAGGGCATACACATAGTGATTTTTGTATTTTTTTCAACAAATCAAGATTTTCATTCAAAAGAGTGACATTTGATAAAGTGGAACTGCTGATGATGATCAGAACGGAACTCTTCAACGACGCATAGTTCACGTTTGGTGATTTGTCCTCTTTGCTGTGTTTGTTAAGCAAGTTATTTCATTGTATGGAGTCTAAGAGTACACCATCTACATAATAATCTTTCACCAGCTTTCCCCATTGAAGTCGGGTTTTTTTTTCTTAAAAAATATTTGGATGTACATATCTCCACCCCGAATAACAGAATAACTATTAAAATATTGGAGAAACTAAAAAGAAAATGGAACATAATCTATGGAAGTAGGGTTACCAGGCCCAAAAATGAAAAAGCCGCTTAATTTAGCCGGACATTTGATCCCAAAAGCCGGACATGCCTTTTTTGCATACGCTACGCTGGTCTTTCGAATCGTGCCACGGGCGTGACTGGCGCGTAGCGTAAGTCAGACAGAAGCCTAACAAAAGCCGGACAGGCCGGACGAGGAATTATTTGGCCGGACACACTGGTAAAAAGCCAAACATGTCCGGCTAACACCTGGCAACCCTATATGGAAGTTAAGAAAGTGTAAGTCCGTTAATAGGAGTGGATGAAGACAATGGGAGGAGGTGGAGACGATGAGACTGACGTAGTGTAAGAGTCAGTGGGAATGGAGTCGATGGGATGGGAGTGAAGTAGGAGTCGGTGGGAGAAGGGTGGTGGAAGAGAGTGAGAGAAGGGTGGACAAGAGTGGGAGATGGTTGGACGACAGTGGGAGAGTGGTGGGAGACGGTAGGACTGGCGTAGGAGTGAACTTGAGGTTGACGGAAGTCTGTGGAAGTTGGCGGTACGAAGTTCGTCGGGTCAGCTAGTGAAGTATAAAAAGAATATGTCAAATATGTTTGGTGTTTTCAATCAAAGGTACATCTTTGTCGGTTGTCAATAAAGCGTTGCTGCCATACAAATTCATTTAGAAATAAACTGTATTAACAACCGACAATGATGTACCTTTGACTTGAAAACTTCACATGCGTGCTACCTCGCCCCCCTCAGATTTTGGCAGACTTTTTTGTTTGGAAAGATGAGGCGAAGCCAGAGAGTTCTAAACCAGGAGAGGCCCTGAGTATCATTTCCCCTCTGTCAAAAGTATTGGCAGGAAAATCTAGTACATCTATAAAAACTATTTCAATAATCGATGTCACGCATTTTCAGTGTTGCCAGAGCACTACCAGCAGTACGGTCGTGTGTCAAAAAAGGTACGATTTTGGCCAAAAAGGTACGATTTTTATTAAGTCTACAAAATCGCCACAAATAAGATCAGGGTGGTGTTTTATTGATGTACGAGTTATAATTTAGCTATTTGTCTCTCATTCTAACAACCATATTCGTTAGAAATAGCTAAACATTGAAATTGTAAAGGTAACTTCTGTGGACCACGATCAGCGGGCCTACCGCGAACTTAGGGAATTCAACCAACCGGAGTCGCCATTGACAGGCGTTCCCCTCTGCCGAAAACATATGACCAGTGGTCATACACATGTATGGACTGACGTTTATCTGACGTAGCTATTTGTACGGTACGTACGAATAGCCATACATTTGACGTTCACCTCCCCCGCAAAAAACGGCAGACTTTTTTTGTATAGAAAATGACAGACATGGCTACTCCATCCGGGTCGAATTCTCTAAGACCGCGAACGTCGTATATTAAACGGGTATTAGACATTGCAATTTGTAGGACCCAATCTGTCAGGTTGGGAGGTGTAATAAGAGGTAGGGCCCTTAGGGAGCTGAAGGAGGGGAGGGGGAGGCAGGGTACACAACAGATTGGGCCCTATAAATTGCAATGTCTAATACACGAAATTTCGTTGTCTCGTAATACTCGAAAAAGAGACGCAAATAGCGAGGTTTCGAAGTTCGCAGTAGGCCTCTGGTAACGATATTAATCGAGTGCTGATGCCTAGAATACTCTCATGGCAAACTCGGGCCAATGTGAATGGAGGCAAGTGACGGCCAACCCGCACGAGGAAACACATTAGTGACTTCACATGGGTGACTATTTCTGCTACTTTGATCCTATATTTCTGTGACACAGTCTAGTGACAGTTGATTTGACACGTGACGTTATAGTGGTATAAAATAATAACTATTGAATACAGTGACCACATATTAACTAGATAACACGCTCGATATTCATTACGATGCACATTCTAGATCATTAAATTTAAACTATCGTGAGACATACTATCACTATAAAATATAACGGTTACACTCACGTCACTTTAGTGACTAAAGTGACGTGAGTGTAAGTTATATTTTATAGTGACATTCCTGATCGTTAATTTTAGGATTTCTAGTTATTTTTGGTTCATGAACTAGGATCAATACGTTTGATTGGCGCTGTAAAGTATAATTTTAGTATGATTTTGCCGAGTACGCTATAAAGTACGATTTTTAGTACGGATTTTCGCCGGGTAGGCCAAATAGTACGGTTTTAGTACGGTTTTCCGCAGGGTACGTTAAAGGTACGCAGAGGTCCAAAATAGTACGTAAAATCGTACCAAAAGGTACGGTCTGGCAACACTGCGCATTTTCGTCATCGCTTTCAATGGATAACAAGCTCCGTGAAAATACCCTTATGCGTTGTTTTTGGATGTAAAAAATTTTTATATTTCGTCTAGTTTACAAAAAGATGAAATACCATTTCAGATGTAAGTACAGTTTTACTTTATTTATCATTACTTTTGTAATAAAAGATTTAACCTAAATCGAAAATCAAGCTTCGTTTACAGAATCGATTCAAAGACAATCGTTTTCTTTCTGACGGGCAGTAACTATTTGACGTTTGACACTTCTCCATATTTAACGCGCTTAAGGATTGCTGTCTTCTATATTTTGTTTGAAAATACAATCAAAAATGATCCTTGGCTTTTTTGTTTGACATTTCCAATGACTGCATCCAATAATGAACCATATGTTAACACTTGTACAGTCGACTATCTATTGCTCCATTTAGTGTTATGTATGAAGTATAAAAATAATGTCAAATATGTTTGGTGTCAAAGGTACATCTTTGTCGGTTGTCAATAAAGTGTTGCTGCCATAAAAATTCATTTAGAAATAAACTGTATTAACAACCGACAATGATGTACCTTTGACTTGAAAACTTCACATGCGTGCTACCTCGCCCCCCTCAGATTTTGGCAGACTTTTTTGTTTGCAAAGATGAGGCAAAGCGTACTCCATTTATAGAGCTTTATGGGCGAAGCGTACTCCATTTATAGAGCTTTATGCCGCACACGCGTACTACCGTAAGGGATAGACATAGATGACGATAAAATCACTTCTACAGCACAGAATAAAACAATTTACCATTGTTTTCCTTAGCTGACACAAATTTCTAAGAAAAATATCAGGATTTCTAGAGGTTCTACACAAAAATTCTTGAAGAAATTGCGAATTATATCTGTTTGTGACCCTCCACTGCTACAAGTAATGGGTGGAGGGTAACAAGGTCTATGACAAGGA
Organism: Pammene aurita; assembly: GCA_947086415.1. Classification (NCBI taxonomy): domain Eukaryota; kingdom Metazoa; phylum Arthropoda; class Insecta; order Lepidoptera; family Tortricidae; genus Pammene; species Pammene aurita. The sequence goes on from OX352289.1 coordinate 24,833,193, forward strand.
CCAACGATAATAGCACCTTCTCTGTCGTACCTATGGAAAGTGTAATAAGACCATCCCGTTCGATTACACAGGTCTATGGCAGCCGCTGGCACCCCCCCCCCCCCCCCCCCGCGCTGCAGAGAGAGAGATATAGACTAATCGGCCGGAAGTTGGATTTTTCCGCTCTAAATATCTATGATAGCTGAAGTGTGTTTTGCGCAAACAATATAATACTCACTAGAAGGTTTTGCGTCTCAATCCTAATGAGTATTATACAGGTATTATATTCTTTGGCCTTAATCAGATCTTACAAAACTTTAGGTTAACATTCTCAAGAGCATTCTTTTTAAAAAGCCATTTGTGACAGTTCATGTGCACATGCGCATTGTTGGTATATAACTACTAACTAGGGACAACCAACTCAAAAAGTTGTATAATTATAACGGGTAACTGATCAACATTCACGTTGTTATGGCCAACGCTCATGCCCTTTTAGTGTTGGTTTTACGTAACCTAGGTGCTAGGTAATCATTTAAACAAGGGCCGTCGTCATTATCAACGCGCATGCGATTACTCTATCCATTCGGTTGCCTCGCGGACACTGAAACTAAGCGTCATTGCTCTGAACAGTAGAAGTTCTGGAGTTAGAACGTAGTAATTATATTCTCTTTGTTTATTACAATTCTTTCTTTATAAGATCACGTATAAATTGTGCTAATTTAAATAAAATATGTATACCATCTCTTATTTCTTTCTAAATTGACGGGTTTCAATACTTTTAATAAATTATTTTATGATGATTCACAACTCGAAATGTAACTTTAACTGCTGTTCTGATATAAAACGTCACGCATGAATTATCAATGTACCAAACTTGAAATGCAGCCAAAAGAATATGTGCGCTGTTTTCCCAAAATAACTCATTAGAAGTTTAGTTTCGCGCTGTCTAACGCGGCACACTGCCGCCCCTGAAGATTAAAACGAATAAAACCACATTTTCTCGTACTATGAGTGCTGATGCAGCATCATTACCCTGTCCGATATGTTTGCAAAGTGGCGTTTTTGACTCGGTGCAATCACTTAGGGACAGGCTAATTCACGTGTCCACTAACAAAATATTATGTCCCGTTTGTCAACAAGAGGTATGTGGGCTAGACAAGTTAACTATCCATTTATTTACTCACGTAAATTTAATTAACACCAGAGATATTTGCGAGAAAAATAATGAATTCATAGGTACCTGTAAATCAAAAGTAAACGTTCCAGTCACCTCAATTCAACAGAAAAAATCCAGAGCGTCGACGGCTAAAAATAAACCAACAACATCAACGGCAAATGCACCCGTGAAATTCGTCAAGATATGTCCAAAGTTGCCAGTGATGCCAGTAAATACGGCGCCAGTAATATTAGACACATCACGCAAACAGGTGGAAGGTGGGGTCCAAGAGGTGGCTGTAAACGTATCATCCATTAAGAAGGAAAAGTCACAATTGCAAGTCAACACAATCTGTGATATTTGCAGTGTTCAATTTGTAGACGAAATAATTTTGAGAATGCACCGATGCCTGATACACAATATAGATGATAATTCTAATCAAAGCATTTCAAGATACCAATGCCATTTATGTCCAAAAAACTTTAAGATGAGGGGATCTCTTATGGTTCACTTGCGAGTAGCACATTACGGATTTCAATCCGATACCAGCAGCGCACAAACTGACTCTACCAATGACGCCAGCTCCGGCAATCAACAATTTCCTGCAAACGATAAATCCAGCAGCTACGAGAGGAATGACAATAAACAATGGCAGTGTGATGTTTGCCGAAAATGTTTTACTACAAAATATTTCCTGAAGAAGCATAAGCGGCTACATACAGGTTAAAATTAATTGGTGTTCGTTTGCGAGGTAATTCATACTAACATGAGAGAATGTAGCTTGTATGGTAATTTGTATTATAGTGTACCTATACAAAATGTCGGATTGTCGGAATTTTGTGCAGAACAAAGTTTTTCCTAGTTTTTTGCATGCGTTTACCTTACCTAACCTTTGTTAGTCTAACAAAATGGACCACTATGTGTTCTACTCGTGAAAACAAATACTATTTTCAATCTGGGAAGTCACTTGATATCACGTCGGTGTCGATGGCCTTGTCAACAGAAGTTTTTTTCTGCCGACTCGTTACAAAAAGTTGATGTTCCAAGGAGCTGATTAAAATTATAGTATTATAACTAGGTATATAGCAAGCCGCAAAATTTACAACACCATAACTATATAGTCTAGATATGTATAACAAATTTCATTCATATTGCAAAATGTGAGGAATTGAGGATGTGGTTATGTAGTTTATATAGATTAATTAGATACTCAGTAAATATACCTGGGACAATAGGTAGATAGATAATATCGTGTTTCGTGGTAACGTCAATGTACACGGTAGGAAGGTATGTAAATAACTAAATACAATGAGTTCCACCGGCAGGAAGAAGTACACGGTAGGTCCCAGTCACTCTCAAATATATCAAAGCTGTCAAAAATATCTGCACATGCACTTTATCGCCTTGACAATAGACGTTGTTCAGATATTAGCTATCATCTTGGCCGCTCCGATATATCTGATGGCGACTGTACCAGAATCAACTGTGTGAAAAGTTGCTGATCTAAAGAAATAATATTTCATTTCCAGGCGAAACGCCATACGCCTGCTCCCAGTGCAACAAAACGTTCACGTTCCAACAGTCGTACCACAAGCACCTACTGTACCACAACGACGAGAAGCCGCACATTTGCGGGTACTGCGGTCGCGCCTTCAAGGAGCTCTCCACTCTGCACAACCACCAGCGGATTCATACCGGCGAGAAGCCTTTCTCTTGCGAGACATGCGGTGCGTAACGGATAACGTTCCAATACTGGTCCCAAACCACCACGCACCTGCTCAAACTTTTACTACGAAAATGGTGGGTGCGTGATAAAACGAATAGCCGAGGCTTACAGTTTACCGATTTTACCGTAAGGGTCTGTGCGGAAACAGCAGTGGTGTAACTATAAGGTGCAAAGCTGGTAAAATTCTGGTAAAGGGGCCCTGGCCCGAGAGGGGATCCAATATGATCAAAAGGCCGTGAGCTCAAGGACCCCATTGCCCCCATTCGAAGAATTTGCCACAGACCTGTTGGTATAGTATAGTTACGCCACTGAAAAAGAGAAGTCGCGCAGTATTCGCAAGTTCCCAATTCCCACAAGTATAAACCACAAGATCTCTAACTAGGGTTAATTCAAGTTGTTTTAAAACTTCAATTGTTTGTTTGCAGGTAAATGTTTTCGACAACGAGTGTCCTACCTCGTCCATCGACGCATTCACACTGGCGTTATGCCATATAAATGCACCGCCTGCGATAAGAGTTTTCGCTATAAAGTAAGTATCGACGAAGGACCGACTCAGGTAGTCTGCAATTCAGCTGCAATACAAGTCGCAGCCGGGATGCAGGTCGTCTGTATAGTGCCCGAACATTGCATAAATATATAAGTAATAAAATAAGCGACACTTTGGAGGCGATAATTTATACAAAATTAATATTGTAATTCGTTTTAAGGTATCACAAAGAACTCATAAATGTCAAGCTCAGCCACCGGGCACAGTAGTACGACAAAGTGGAGACCTCGTAGAGAAATTAAAAAGAAAGCATCCTGAACCAACGACTTCTACAGAACCTCCAAAAGAAACTTGTGAGAACATGAAGTATCACCAAGTATCGGAAGCAAATGCAGAATTGGTACGAACGGGGGCGAAACTTTCGTTAGAAGATACCGAAGCGGATAATTTTACTCTAATCGCCGAAGCTTTCAATGATAATAAGAATACTACGGAACAGGTAACTAGTGAGGACAATATAATCTTACCTGAATCCAATACTCCTGTAATAGACAAAAATATTCCTTCACCGTCAGAAACTTTAAAAAACTTATGTTTGTCTAAAGAAGACGATTATAACGGAGTCCAGCAAGAGAAATATGAATTAGGGGAGTATTCCATGTATAAAGAGTTTAATTTATTCTTGTAATATAAAGTATAAATCTGTGTTGCTTATGTAATAAAATACATTTATTTTAAAGATGCTTTTAATAACGTTGACCAAGTCAAGATATAAGTAACTATATTCGATTTATAGATGGCGTGGCGGATAGAGTGGCGTTTAAATACGGGCTGGTCGTAATTATCAATATATATTTAGAAGAGCTAGAACCCAGAACAGAGAGGAATTCTCGGGATCGTGTTGCAGAGTGGACCCCCGGCTTCCTTAACAAGCCGTTGTAATTAATACTTGCAATAATACCGGGAAACACCGTTACGATAATTAAGATTAAGGGACGGTTGCACCAAATGCACCAAACCCGTTAAAACTTTAACTAAATGCTATTTATGGGAAATGGGAAGTTTCATAGTGCCCTTTTTAGGGTCCCGTTGTCAACTAGGAACCCTATTATATTATATTCTTATAGTTTCGCCATGTCCTTTAGTCCGTCCGCGGCTTAGCTCAGTGATCGTTAACACTAGAAAGCAGCAATTTGTTACAAGTACATACGTGTATTTACGCCACAAATGGTAAAATAAGAATTGAAAATTGGGGGTACCTCACGTACACAGTACACATGAAGTGGGGGTGAATTTATTTCGCTTGAATCCTCTTGGGTGGGGTGTCGTTGGATAGGTCTTTCAAAAAGCATAGGAGTCTTAAATTTTTTTTTAATGAAGTAAATAGTTTTGGAAATAATGGTCCCAAATATAAAATAATGTTGAATAAAATTGGTTGGACCTTTTGAGTTGCCGTAAAAAAAATTCATTTTTTTTTATTACTACGACGGTGGCAAACAAGCATACGGCCTGCCTGATGGTAAGCAGCTACCGTAACCTGTGGACGCCTGTAACTCCTGTAAGTCACATGCGCGTTGCCGACCCTTTTCAAAAAGGAGGATTCACTGTGTTGACGGCTAAAGGAACAAGAGGGTCCCTCATCGTCAACAAACTGGGTCCTCTTTGAGCTCTTTCATTCACAGTGAGTGGTTTAAGTGCCGCAAAAATTACTATAAGAACGAGCTTTTGAAATGGATGTATCGTGATGGGCGGACAACTACGGAACCCAGCATTGAGCATGGCTCGACATGGTCTTGGCTGATTTTATAAATTGCCAAGTCACTCTATTTATTATAAAAATATAGACATCTAATATTAAAACGGTCACAATGAAAATGTTGTTTGTAAACTCCAGTGGGGATTGAGTTATATGGACACCGGCTTGGTTTTTCATTAGATCTCAATACTTTTTGCGGTAAAAAAAACTGCGTCGCGAGACTTGTGTTTCTGTAAATGTAATGTTTTTGATAAGATCTCATTCATTTTTGTAGTAAGGAGCCCTGCTTTTCTACTATCACGTTCATGGCGTGCACATTCCGATACCTATTTTCACGCATAAACCCGTACGCATGCCCACATCCGAGGTTACTATTTACTCTTAGATGGTGAAAAAAGAACAAAATGTTATCTACGTGGTGAATTGGTGAAAAAGAAAAAAAGTAATTTTGTATTCGCATATAATTTATATGCAGCTTGTGCTATATGTAAAACTAGACAACTCGACTGATATTGCGGTATGTTTAGGTTTTCAGTGGCTTTATGGCCCTATTTGATACAGAATGTGTTCAAAATTTGGAGCTGGAGTACCTTAGAATTATGGTGACCACTCAGTCAGTCAGTGACATAACTCTTAAATTAAAAGCTAAAATTATATGATTTTAGAATAAATTTAGTTATCCGTGTGTTATGGCGTCTTGTTCACTGAAATTTCACATTTTTAGCTTTATCCATACCAGAGTTAGAGGGGTCGAAAATGGCCTGAATGGTTTCGGGTAAAGGATGGTACGGCTGTACCTATGTTGTTTGTTTTGCGCGACTTGGCGGGGGCACTGCCGAGTCCCCAGATACGTACAATCTGTTGCCCCACAATCATTCAGTGATATCTAGTGGACTTGGATTGAACAAATCTGTAAATGGATTCCAGTTGCAACCATAATAACATACCGTGATTCCCAAGTGGTCTCTGTCCAATTTCTTTGCCTCACTAGTTAGCCTGTACTCAAGTGTTTCCCTGATCTCCTCTTCCATTTCCGCTTCTATGAATAAACTGTACAAGTTACAGCACTTTTCCAAAAACATAAACACTTCTTTGTTACTCGGTACATATTTGTTTCGGTGGTCTCGGTCGCACATATGAATATTCTCCAAAGTTGGACATTTAGACAATGAATTAAAGATATTGTGGTAATCTACGTCTCTTAAATTAAACCTAAGATTCTTTAGCCTTATCTGATACAGGCTGTTAAACATAGACATCATGCATTCGCTGCCAAGGCCCATAGGTTCGCAATTTTGAATGGACACATCAAGAGTGTGCAACAATTCACATTTTGAGAAAATATGCGCAAAAAAGCCGTCTTTTAAAAAAACTTCTCTTATACTCAATAATGTTATGTTCTTAAATAACTCAAGTTCTAGTTTTTGCGTTATTGACGAACTCCATTCAGGCATGTAGCCTCTTCTACAAAAATCTGTCAAGGTAACATTTTTTGGAATATTTTCCAGAATACCATCAAAAGTATCACATGAATCTATGCAGTACCAGTAGCTTGGTGCTTTAGTTAGTCTAGTATTCGTTTTTGTATGCATGCAAACATAAGTCGGGAAATAATCAGTTACCTCACATAGCAATTCATTAAAAAACTCATCACCAAAATCTGTTAAGTTCCTATTCCAGGCTTTAAATACAATTTTTCCTCTTACTTTGATATTTAAAGAGAGATGTGAACATACATTTATTGATAGATTACAGCAGCAATTTATGTCAAATATTTTACTGATTTTTGGAGAAACATAGATGTGCACAATTCCTTTACAATTCATTATAAACAAATATTCTGTTTGAGTATAGTTCAGATTGGATATTCCTCCTAGCATATGTGATGGCTGATGGGAAGTTTCCTGAATATACTGAAAATCATAACTCAGGTTTTTGAAATTAATGTAATAGCTTACTGCAACATTTATAAATAGGTTATACTCCTCAGTGCTGATACTACTGCAATATCCACAGTGGTCAGCAAGCGTTATTTTTAAATCTTTAGTTAAAGGTTTATCTTCCATAAATTTGAGTGGAAATTCTGATAGATTAAACTCGAATAGAATAAAGTGAACTCTTTCGAACTTTTGTTTTTTAAAGAGCTCTGAAATATGAATCCAAGCTTTGTCTTTATATGGACCACCTCGAGGTAATATATCAAAATGTACAGAGGGCTTAAAAAAGTGAGGTTTGAAGAAATTTATACCAATATTTTTTAAGCTATCACAGCATATCTCTTCCAAATCACATAAAAAAATACGAGTAAATGTAACGTCTAATGTTATGAGGTTGTTGCATCTTTGCATGAACGGAGCAAGTTGGTTAGCTGTAAGATCTTTTATTGCACTTAAATTTAGTTCCAGAATGTATACAGCCATGTCTTGAAAAATACTGTGACTTAGTGTCTTTGCGGTAGCAATTGTACTTCTAGATAAATCCATCTCACTCACCAGATGTGGGGCAAACAACGGTTTTAGTTCATTTATAACATACACGTTTATTTTTGACTTCGTGTCTAAAAATGTGAATATTAAAGTACAAACTTCAGTTGGTAAACCCATAAAAATCATTTTAGATCATAGCTTCCAATAAGTTTAGGTACAAAACATAAAATAAATAAATAAATTAACTGACAATAGTACTATTATTTACCCGGTGCTGACACTTTAGACAGATGGCTGTCTCTCACTCTAACAAATAGCAGCGTCCTTATCGGTCCTTGGTCCGGTCCGCTCGTCTGTTAGCAACCGAGCAAAGCGTAAGCGAAGCAAGTTCTTACAAACAACTTCTGGCTAGTGGGATGTCTCGGCATTTTGATGGCTTTTTGATTTTGAGAGTTTGTTTCGCGATAACTTTAGTAACGCTTTTCTGATCTTTATGAAATTTGTTGGGGTTGAAGCAAAAATAACAGATTACAGGATGTGTCAGGGGTCTCCGCACAAGGCCTGTATCGCGGTGAACCAGTTACAGTTAAACTTAAGAACTCAGTTACAAAATCAAATAAAACACAATTTTTCACATTTTTAACTCTTGAGAGTTCGTATATGAGCAGGGAGCGGAGCGTTAAGCGAAGTGAAGTTCTTATCGAACGAGCTGAGCGTAAGCGATGCTAGTTCTTATAAACAACTTCTGGCTACTGGGACGTCTCGGCATTTCGATGACTTTTTGATTCTGAGAGTTTGTTCCGCGATAACTTTAGTTACGCTTTTCTGATCTTCGTGAAATTTGTTGGGGTTGTAGACTTGTAGCCAAGATACATATAATTTGAGTGTTCGTATATGTGCAGGATCTACCTAGGGGTCATGGAGCTAGAAAGCGCGAAAAAATCGTCATAAGGGTCTTGTTATATTGGTCACATTGTTTGCAAGGAAATCGTGAGTTCTAAATTCGAGGCGGACTACTATTAAAACAATTTCGGATACTGGGACTGGGATGTCTCGGCATTTCGATAGCTTTTTGATTTTGAGAGTTTGTTCCGCGATAACTTTAGTATCGTTATTCTGATCTTTATAAAATTTGTTGGGGTTGTAGCAGAGATGCATATAATTAGAAAGTTCGTATATGAGCAGAATCGACCTAGGGGTCATGGAGCTAGAAGGCGCGAAATAATCATCATAAGGGTCTTGTTATATTGGTCATTTGGTTTGCAAGGAAATCGCGAGTTCTGAGTTCGAGGCGGACTGAGAACTCGCGAACTGGGCCCTACAAATTGCAATGTCTAATACCGGTTTTACGCTACGCTCGATATCTATAATGCCGCTTGTACATTCTCGAGCGAGTGTCTCGTGCGAGAGGCGATCGTCCGAGTGCAATCATGTACACTCTCGCATAGTTCAGTCACGGTTGCAAAGAATAATAATTAATAAATAATAAAGAATAATAAATAATAAAGAATAATTATATTTTAAATATAATAATAATAGTGCTGGAGCCCGCCTAACTGGAAATTTATCAAACTCCTAACCAATTTTCTTCCATATAGCGTTGTAGAGCCCATCTCGGAGATCATGAAAACATAAGTCTTAAAGGTCTTAAATGGCCATAAGTATGTATGGCGTCAAGTTGAAAATACAATTTTTTGGCCTAAATTTACCAACGAGACTACCGCTCCAAATTTTGACACATGATTTAGCCCACATCAAATAACCTACATACCAATTTTAAGACCATTCTGGTGGGCGCATAAGATTTTAAGACCAGTTGAAGTTGCAATTTTTTGGCCTAAATTTATCAACGAGCCTATCGCTCCAAATTTTGACAGTAGTTAAAGGACCCATTCGACAAACCAAATCCCAATTTTAAGACCATTCTGATGGGCGCATAAGATTTGAAGACCATTGTAAGAAATAGTCGACTTGAAATAAAACAATTAAAAACGGATTTTATCGCGTGTATTGAGCTTAAATTACATCCCGACGTTTCGAACACTTTACAGCGTTCGTGGTCAACGGGTCGACTGAGGAAAAATGTACAATTACCTCCGTTCAAAAAATATTACAATACTAGCTGTGCCCGCGGCTCCGCCCGCGTGGAATTCGGTCTGTGTAAGTGGCTAATTTGCCCCTAATTTCTCTCCCGCTATCCTGGAGGCGGAACTTGAAGTAAAGTTGACAGATGGATACGCTAGAGGACAGTAGTCCTGATAAAATATTTTACAATTACCACTAAATGAAACTATACTCAAAAATCAATACCTTTTTTTGGCATGATTTAAACGACATAGAGAGTAGGTGTATATCGGATACAGTATCACTTTTCCAAATCGATCCTCCCGTCAAATCAGTCTAAGCATGAAAGGTAAGAACAGGTGCGGTTGAAATTTGGGGGGGGGGGGGGGGCACAAATGCAGAAATGATTTTTTGAGGGGGTCAGTAACGTTTACTTGGGGGGGGGGGGGGGGGGGGTGACCTATTCAATAATACCCAACACGATAGAGTTGTAGCGAAAAAAAATTCACCCCATTTTATGTGTACCCTAATAGAAGCATGCACTGCTTTATCTACACACATATTTAAAAAATCCTAAGTGACGTGTTCGGAAACCATTAGAATGACCGCCATGACCAACCTTATTGTGCCGGCGGTCGGGGAGGAGGGCGAATTTTCATTACGTTACCGTAGGTAATGAATTTTTATACGTTTTTACCACACTGTCACAGATAATACACTGATGTTACGTTACTGATTGCATTAATGGTGGTAATTACATACGGTTTCTGAACGCGGAATAGAGGATTTATGATATTGTTGTAGATCAAGATATTTATTCTTCAATGTAAGAAAATTACAATGCACTAATGAACGTCAGAGAAAAAAAAAATACCTGAGTGCGATTCGGTTGTAACGAAGTTGTTATTTAATTTGATTTCATTTTTGACTTTTTCCTAATTTTTGTAGTTTTTATTTTTTTTTGTATTTTTTTTATTGAAATTTTTGATATTTTAGAAATTTATGATATTTTTAAAATTCTTTAAATTTTTTGAGATTTTTGATATATTTGTGATTTTTGAGATTTTTGAAATTTTTAAAATTTTTGAAATTTTTGAAATTTTGAAATTTTTTTTAATTTTTTTTAATTTTTTTTAATTTTTTTAAATTTTTGAAATTTTTGAAATTGTTGAAATTGTTGAAATTTTGGAAATTTTGGAAATTTTGGAAATTTTGGAAATTTTTTGAATGTTTTGAAATTTTGTCATTTTTGACATTTTCGACATTTTTTACTTTCAGGTTCTCGACTTTTTTCACTTTGTCACTTCTCACTGTCACTATACACTCATTCTCACATCTCTATACAAAATTTCATTAAAATCTGTTCAGCTGTTTTCACGTGATGCGCGGTCAAATAAACAGACAAACAGATAAACAGACAAAAATTTTGTCGAATATATTCCATGTACAGACTTTCGACCCTCTTCAGCTAAAATGGGGGGGGGGGGGGGGGGGCTTTTTTGAAGATGAAACTATCCTTTGTCCTTTCTCGAGACCCATACTATCTCTATACCAATTTTCATCAAAATCAGTTCAGCGGTAAAAAATTCCTCATACCAACTCCAACCCCCTTTTCACCCCCACAAGGGTTTGAAAACTATCCTATGACGTTTCTCGAGACTTAAATTATCTCCATACTCATTTCTATCTAAATCGTATCAGCGGTTAAAAATTCTCCATACAAATTTTCAACCCCATTTTCACCCCCACCAGGGTTGATTTTCGGGACTAAAACTATATATTATCCTTTCCCGGGACTCAAACTATCTCTATACAAAATTTCATCAAAATCCGTTCAGCCGTTTTCACGTGATGCGCGGTCAAATAAACAGACAAACAGATAAACAGATAAACAGACAAACAGATAAACAGACAAAAATTCTAAAAATTGTTGGAACGTGTTCTGTTATCGATTCTAAGTATCCCCAGCCAACTTTTTTTCGATTATCTTCCATGTACAGACTTTCGACCCTCTTCAGCTTTATTATAGGTATAGATGCAAACCTACCCACATATTAAATATTAAACAAATTTAGTATTTGCACATGCCAGAGGGGCCTTTATAAAAACAAATTATTTATTATTACAAAACAAATTATTAAACAATTTATTTTATTATTATTAATTATTATTTTTGTTTTTATATTTAAAATTTTTAAAATTAGTATTAAATTATTATTAGTGTCCACACTGTCCACCATTATGGTCTCACAGTCCTATGTCTAGCTTGCTCCTTAACCAAATGAATAACTGGATCCCAAGCTGGTGGTACCGAAAAACCATCCTCTCTGTTGAAATTTGGATATTTTTTAATCTCGATTGCCTCTCGCAACATCCGGGGAATGTATCGTTTCTCCTTGACGAGGACTTGCGGTTTGTCAAATTTAACTGAGTGGTTGGGCCTATCCATGACATGCTCACAGACTGCTGACCTTGGTCGACGGTGCTTCACATCGGCTATATGTTCCTTTACCCGAGTAGAAATGCTCCGCGTAGTCTGGCCTACATATGATAGACCACATTCACATTCCAGCCTGTAGACCCCTGCACTCTGTAGAGGAGTAGCCGACTTCACTGACCTCAGGAACTGTGACATCTTCTTCATTGGCTTAAAGTAAGTTTTTATAGAAGCACGTTTCAAGATGTTGCCAATCCTGTCAGTGACTCCTCGGACAAAAGGCAAGATGGCAGGCCGGCGCTCAACCGTAGGAATTTTCATCCGAGCCTTCTGATTGAGCCGTGGAATCTTGAGCCCGTTCGCTTGAAGTGCATCCTTGGCATGCCGGAGTTCCGCCGCCAGGTGCTGCTCATCACATATCCTCTGGGCTCTCTGAAACAAAGACTTGCCTACAGTAGCTAGCTGACTGGGGTGGTGGTGTGATCTACCATTCAAATATCTATTTGTATGTGTAGGTTTCCTATATACAGTGCGGCCTAAGGTATTATCGGGGTTTCTCAATACTAGTACATCTAAGAAAGGCAGTGAACAATTATTTTCCAATTCCATGGTAAACTTAATCTTACTATGAATGGAATTGAGGTGGTCAAGGAAAACTGAAACACTATTTTTAGGTAATATAGTAAAAGTATCATCTACGTATCTTTTGAAAATCTTCGGCTGCACGGGAGCCAATGAGAGCGCCCTCTCCTCAAAGTCCTCCAATAAAGATGTCAGCGACTACTGGAGATACCGGGGACCCATGGCGACACCGTCGACTTGCAGGAAGAATTCATTGTTCCATAGTAGATATCCTGATGTAAGGCAGTGTTCCAAGAGCTTAGCATATTCTTCAGACCTGTTCTGCTCACGCAACCTCTTCTTCACAATTTCAATGCAGTCTTGTACCGGTAGACTCGTAAAGAGTGACTGGACATCGAAACTGACCATGATCTCGTCATCAGTTAATGTAAGGTCTCTAATGTCACTGATGAAATGGTAAGAATCCTTTGTTTGTGTTCTAGTATTACCCCGTAAAGATGAAAGGACTCCTGCTAAGTATTGAGCCAATTTGTAAGTTGGAGCATCAATTTGACTCACTATTGGACGTAGCGGGGCACCCGCCTTGTGTATCTTCGGTAACCCATACAACTTAGGAGGCACCGGGCAATCAGGAACCAAACCTGCAACATCTAGGAATAATATTTGAATGGTAGATCACACCACCACCCCAGTCAGCTAGCTACTGTAGGCAAGTCTTTGTTTCAGAGAGCCCAGAGGATATGTGATGAGCAGCACCTGGCGGCGGAACTCCGGCATGCCAAGGATGCACTTCAAGCGAACGGGCTCAAGATTCCACGGCTCAATCAGAAGGCTCGGATGAAAATTCCTACGGTTGAGCGCCGGCCTGCCATCTTGCCTTTTGTCCGAGGAGTCACTGACAGGATTGGCAACATCTTGAAACGTGCTTCTATAAAAACTTACTTTAAGCCAATGAAGAAGATGTCACAGTTCCTGAGGTCAGTGAAGTCGGCTACTCCTCTACAGAGTGCAGGGGCCTACAGGCTGGAATGTGAATGTGGTCTATCATATGTAGGCCAGACTAAGCGGAGCATTTCTACTCGGGTAAAGGAACATATAGCCGATGTGAAGCACCGTCGACCAAGGTCAGCAGTCTGTGAGCATGTCATGGATAGGCCCAACCACTCAGTTAAATTTGACAAACCGCAAGTCCTCGTCAAGGAGAAACGATACATTCCCCGGATGTTGCGAGAGGCAATCGAGATTAAAAAATATCCAAATTTCAACAGAGAGGATGGTTTTTCGGTACCACCAGCTTGGGATCCAGTTATTCATTTGGTTAAGGAGCAAGCTAGACATAGGACTGTGAGACCATAATGGTGGACAGTGTGGACACTAATAATAATTTAATACTAATTTTAAAAATTTAAAAAATAAAAACAAAAATAATAATTAATAATAATAAAATAAATTGTTTAATAATTTGTTTTGTAATAATAAATAATTTGTTTTTATAAAGGCCCCTCTGGCATGTGCAAACACTAAATTTGTTAATATTTAATATGTGGGTAGGTTTGCATATTGTGATATTTTTTGAACGGAGGTAATTGTACATTTTTCCTCAGTCGACCCGTTGACCACGAACGCTGTAAAGTGTTCGAAACGTCGGGATGTAATTTAAGCTCAATACACGCGATAAAATCCGTTTTTAATTGTTTTATTTCATGAATAACTATCGCGGCAACCGAAGACAATATTAAATAGTCGACTTCATAGAAAAAATAGCAAATTACTATAAATTCCTTTAAAAAAAATATTTAGCTGGCACAAACACAACTGCATATTCATATATAAGTGTCTTAAAAAATGTAATTAAAAATGCCCTAAAAGTATTCCGCAATAAGTCGAAAATTGGAAAAATTCGTCATAGCAGTACTTTAGTCACGGGGGTCTTAAATCACTAAAATTATTATTTATTTTAAACTTAATGTCACAAAATATGATGAAAAGCCAGACGTAATGCTTATAAACATTTTCTACCAGTCGCTCATAAGTCGAAACTCATAAGCGTCAAGTTAGGTGCACCGAGAATATATTAACTAACTGAAAAATTACGTAAATTTATTTTAAATCCTACCGTTCCAAATTTTGACAAACGGCTAAGCCCACATCAAATAACCTACATACCAATTTTAAGACCAATCCGGTGGGCCCATATGATTTTAAGACCAGTTGAAGTTGCAATTTTTTGGCCCAAATTTATCAACGAGCCTACCGCTCCAAATTTTGACAGTATTTAAAAGATCCATTCAATAAACCAAATCCCAATTTTAAGACCATTCTGGTGGGCGCATAAGATTTTAAGACCATTTTAAGAAATAGTCGATTTCATACAAAAAATAGCAAAATACTGTAAATTCGTTAAAAATATATTTAGCTGGCACAAGCACAACTGAATATTCATATTTAAGTGTCTTGTAATTTAAAATGCCGTAAAAGTATTCCGCAATAAGTCAAAAATTGGAGAAATTCGTCATAGCAGTACTTTAGTCACAGGGTCTTAAATCACTAAAATTATTATTCATTTTAAAATTAATGGCTCAAAATTTGATTTGAAAAGCCAGACGTAATGCCTATAGGCATTTTCTACCAGTCGCTCATAACTCTAAACTGATAAGCGTCAAGTTAGGTGCACTGAGAATATATTACTGACTACAAATATGACGTGAATTTATTTTATATCCTACCGATCCAAATTTTGACAAACGGTGTAGCCCACTCCAAATAATCTACATACCCATTTAAGACCAATCCGGTGGGCGCATAAGATTTCAAGACCAGTTCAAGTTGCAATTTTTTGGTTTTTATTTATCAACGAGCCTAACGCTCCAAATTTTGACCGTAGTTAAAGAACCTATTCAACAAACCAAATCCCAATTTTAAGACCATTCTAGTGGGCACATAGGATTTTAAGACAATTTTAAGAAAGAGTCGATTTCATACAAAAAATAGCAAATTACTATAAATTCGTTTAAAAAATATACTTAATTGGCACAAACACAAATGCATATTCATATTTAAGTGTCTTATGATTCAAAATGCCGTAAAAGTATTCTTCATAGCAGGACTTTAGTCGCGGGGCACCAATTTTTCAACACGGCGTCGCTACATTTCAAGTTCAAGTCGTCTCTAATTAACATCTTATTTCATTTACGTTTTGAACCGACCACAACACAACACCTAGATAATTATATATATATTATGAAAATTAATTATATTCGTAAGTACTTACGAAAATACTCAATTTGAGAATTTGAGTCTATTTTGTTCTTATATGCAAGTGTGATAGAGACGGATATAATGTGCTGGAGCCCGCCTTACTGGAAATTTGTCAAAATCCTTCTCCTTATTTTCTTCCATATAGCGTTGTAGAGCCCATCTCGGAGACCATGAAAACATAAGTCTTAAAGGTCTTAAATGGCCATAGGTATGTATGGCGTCAAGTTGAAAATACAATTTTTTGGCCTAAATTTATCAACGAGCCTAAGTAATTTTAGTGATTTAAGACCCCCGTGACTAAAGTACTGCTATGACGAATTTCTCAAATTTTTGACTTATTGCGGAATACTTTTACGGCATTTTAAATTACAAGATACTTAAATATGAATATACAGTAGTGCTTGTACTAGCTAAATATTTTTTAACGAATTTACAGTATTTTGCTATTTTTTGTATGAAATCGAAAAATGGTCTTAAAATCTTATGCACCCACCGGAATGGTCTTAAAATTGGGATTTGGTTTGTTGAATGGGTCCTTTAACTACTGTCAAAATGTGGAGCGGTAGGCTCGTTGATAAATTTAGGCCAAAAAATTGCAACTTCAACTGGTCTTGAAATCTTATGGGCCCACCGGATTGGTCTTAAAATTGGTATGTAGGTTATTTGATGTGGGCTAAGCCGTTTGTCAAAATTTGGAACGAAAGGATTTAAAATATTTTCGTAATTTTTCAGTTAGTAATATATTCTCAGTGCACCTAACTTGACGCTTATCAGTTTCGACTTATGAGCGACTGGTAGAAAATGTTTATAAGCATTACGTCTAGCTTTTCAAATCATATTTTGTGATATTAAGTTTAAAATAAATAATAATTTTAGTTATTTAAGACCCCCGTGACTATAGTACTGCTATGACGAATTTCTCCAATTTTCGACTTATTGCGGAATACTAGGGCATTTTTAGACACTTATATATGAATATGCAGTTGTGTTTGTGCCAGCTAAATATTTTTTTAAAGGAATTTATAGTAATTTGCTATTTTTTCTATGAAGTCAACTATTTCTTAAAATGGTCTTAAAATCTTACGCGCCCACCACAATGGTCTTAAAATTGGGATTCAACAGAATGGGTCTTTTAAGTACTGTCAAAATTTGGAGCGGTAGGCTCGTTGATAAATTTAGGCCAAAAAATTGCAACTTCAACTGGTCTTAAAATCATATGGGCCCACCGGATTGGTCTTAAAATTGGTATGTAGTTTATTTGATGTGGGCTAAGACGTTTGTCAAAATTTGGAACGGTAGGATTTAAAATAAATTTACGTAATTTTTCAGTTAGTCATATATTCTCAGTGCACCTAACTTGACGCTTATAAGTTTCGACTTATGAGCGACTGGTAGAAAATGTTTATAAGCATTACGTCTGGCTTTTCATCATATTTTGTGACATTAAGTTTAAAATAAATAGTAATTTTAGTGATTTAAGACCCCCGTGACTAAAGTACTGCTATGACGAATTTTTCCAATTTTCGACTTATTGCGGAATACTTTTAGGGGATTTTTAATTACATTTTTTAAGACACTTATATATGAATATGCAGTTGTGTTTGTGCCAGCTAAATATTTTTTTTAAAGGAATTTATAGTAATTTGCTATTTTTTCTATGAAGTCGACTATTTCTTACAATGGTCTTCAAATCTTATGCGCCCATCAGAATGGTCTTAAAATTGGGATTTGGTTTGTCGAATGGGTCCTTTAACTACTGTCAAAATTTGGAGCGATAGGCTCGTTGATAAATTTAGGCCAAAAAATTGCAACTTCAACTGGTCTTAAAATCTTATGCGCCCACCAGAATGGTCTTAAAATTGGTATGTAGGTTATTTGATGTGGGATAAATCATGTGTCAAAATTTGGAGCGGTAGTCTCGTTGGTAAATTTAGGCCAAAAAATTGTATTTTCAACTTGACGCCATACATACTTATGGCCATTTAAGACCTTTAAGACTTATGTTTTCATGATCTCCGAGATGGGCTCTACAACGCTATATGGAAGAAAATTGGTTAGGAGTTTGATAAATTTCCAGTTAGGCGGGCTCCATCACTATAGGGAGGGCACGCACGAGCAACTTAGTCGCAAGGCGATTTATTTGTCTCTTTCGACAAATTAATCGCCTCCTCGCCGTGATGCGCGCACGAAAGCGACAATACGACTTTTTCTACGCAGTCATCAACATGGATTATGAAGAGAAGGTTGTGGTCGTTCCACTCGTACTAAAAAACCGAAGAAAACGTCGAAAAAACGAAAAAAACAATATTGGGTGCATCCATTATGGAGCAATCGGCTGATTCTCGGAAAATTTCAGACAATATTTATGAAATTGAGAGCATACCCAAAAACATTTTTTCGCTACTTTAGAATGAGTGTCGAAAGTTTCGATGAACTGTGCAGAATCTTACGACCTGGCCTCGTTTATGAAGATACAAATATGAGATTAGCTGTCTCAAACTTCCTCCCAGGCTTTATATTTTGCATTCACGTCCGAGTATTCTTTTAATGTTTTATTGTATAGTAGTGGTCTCCCTTCCACTTCTTCAATTAGCCTACTATTATCAATATCGTCTTCTACGACCGGCAGTTTACTTTGTATTGAATGCGTGCGCGTATCCGTACACGTACCAACCGCCGCGGTATTCGAGTGGCCACTGGCTGGCCGGCCGGCGACTTATTTGTCGCCCGTGCACACACTAGCATTAAAACCAATAGGGAAGGAGACAGTTGCGTCGCGGGCTTGTCGCCGAACCCGCGGATAAAAAAATCTCCCAGAAGTCGCGTCGCTACGTGTGCGCACTTCCATACTAACCCACAGACTTGATGTGAGAGACAAAATAGTCGCGGAGACAAAAGTTGCTCGTGCGCGCCCGCTCTAAGGAGAGCACAGTACTATTATTTACTCGGTGGTGTGGCAACATTGTGGCACAGATCACGGCCACTCACGGCGCCCATTTTTGACAACATTTGTCTCATTCTAACTATGGTTCCCTCTTACTCTGATCGGGTGACTAGTGACTAGGACTACTGATTCGGCGCAATTCGGGTGCAAAAATCGCCGGCATTTTCGATACGTTGCCGTCTAGGTAGGTGCAACGAAATCAACCGAAGGATCCAAAACCGCAATGTATTGAAAATCACCTGCGAATTCAGTGCGCCTTACGCTAAAAGCAAGAATTTAACTACAGTAAGTGATAGACATAGATGACGATAAAATCACTTGTACAGCACAAAACAAAACAATTTATCATTGGTTTCCTTAGCCGACGCATCTTTCTAAGAAAAATATCAGGTTTTCTCGTAGTAAACACAGTAATTCTTGAGGAAATCGCGAATTATAAATGTTTTGACCCTCCACTGCTATTAGCGTGGAGGGTAACGAGGTCTATGACAAGGACCGACGATAATTGCACCTTCTATGTCGTACCTATTGTAAGTGTAATAAGACCATCGCGTTCGATATTGAAATTGTTATTACCATGACAGGTCTATGGCTAGTATGTCTATGGCCTTACGTGAGTGGACCCCTAGAATGCAGCCATTGCAAACTGTTGTGTTGGTAGTAGTAATTCAAAAATGGTAGAAAATTATATTTACTGTTGTACCATTGCGAAGCTGTGGTTGGCAGGTTGGCACTTGTAGAGAGAAAAAACATGAGATACCAGCTGTTTTTGTTCTCCTCGATCGAGTTCTTGTAAAATCAGTATGGATCTAAATTAAACAGTGTCGTTCATTACATCTCGGTAGTGATCATTTATTAACTGTGATTATGTAATTTACTTCGAAATTGGTGTAAAGTAGATGAGACTGAGAATTTGTCACAAATGATACATGGACTTCGTTTTGCGATTTACTACGTCTTATTTATGGTACATGCGATGTGTTTAAATTAGGCCAACAGGCGAGGCCAAAGTAGATAACTGCTTCTGTTTCCGGGGACACAATTTAACTGTAAGTAAAGTAATATTACCTATTCAGCGGATATCGCAGAAAATATATTGTATTTTACAGTAAGGTGATGCAACTCAGTGTCGAAATGTGTCCACGTATTATTTATTTGTTGTCGAGAACCACCTACGCAAGGTAGTATGCGCCATCCTTGTTTTATCATGCAACTAGAGCCTATGCGCCAGTTGAATTTTAACACAAATGGACGCCCTTGTTGCACGATATACTGCAGTGATTACGGTTTATATTTGATAATGATGATAGTCCTTACAGTTAATAGGTAGGTTGTTGCTACTTACTTTATATGCGTATTTGGATGTTAAATATTTTAATTTGTCCATTTTTGATAATTATAACTTTCGCCTTTGTACTTTCAATACGTTTATTGACAATAGGTTGGTATTGTAGGTACCTAACACATTCATAAGTAAGCAAGGCAAACCCGTTATATTTTGGACGTGATATCACGTGCTGGCGCTGAGGGCACGATTTTTCGTGTGCGTGATTTCACGTTTTTGGCGGTCAAAGGCTTCCCTTTGACTGCCAAAATACAAAGTAAACAGACAGACATACACTTTTTCAATATTATTACGTAAGGATTAGGAAGCTGGTAGATGTTTTTTCTGCTGGTATGCAATTATTGTTACCAATCAGTATACAGACAGCAGTATTATTATTATAATTATAACATTAATAATTCCATTCATGAAGTTATTCCAAACAAAATATAATACCAACAATATAAAGTTATACATGTACTTACAATTATTGGATTCAAGAAGGTTTTATCTATATTATTAGAGACTAAAGGTATTTATACACAGACACAGAATATAAACACTCATAACAAAGAGATGTTAGGTAATACATTTGAGTATGATGTTGATAAACAGTTTTATGTAAGCGGGCCATATTCAAAGTATAGTGACTATACTATAGGGAGTGACAAACAACATGGATAGCCTATAAATATTTAAGCATTTAAAATTACAACATTTGCTGTGGCTTTCCAACAAATATTTAAATTCTTTGTTATCTGCTATAAAATCATTTGACATCATGTAATTTATAGAGCCATAAGAGTGTGACACATTTTTTGCGGCCTTCATTGAACCACCTGTTATTGTTAGATACTATATACATATTATTTAAAACTATCAGGTGCACATGTATTAAATATTAATCAACATATACCTATGCCCTATCAGGGCTTGATTGAAGATTAAGCACATCAGATGCACTATATTATATTCAAGTAAAAATACTGATTTAGAAATATTCAATATAGGTACAAACATAATATATATTCCATTTGAAATATATTTATTATTCCCTTGATTATAGAGAATATTATGGAGCGAAACATGTCAGTATTTTAACACAAACAATTGTTTACTCATTAGGGCAAAGTGTGAAGGGACTGTTATATTATAACATGATTTTTTTATTAACAGAATAGAATAGATATTGTTTATTTGGTGGTACAGAAAATAATAATAATATATAAACTTGATCTATTTACATCTTAATCCTAAAGAACAGAGCACTAAAAAGAATGCTGCTCAGCATATGCAGATAGCTAAAGGTTCTTAGCCTAAAGCTAAGAACCTAAAATTAACAATTGAATAGAGAGGTCACAACACAAGCCAATAAATAAGGAAACTATAGCTAGAATAAATTAAAACAGTATTTTATTATGCTATTAATTTTTAAAGTTAAAATCATCTTCATTACTAGCTGAATAATTTATTTTTTCTCTTATATTTTAAGGTATTCTAAGTTATTTTCAACTTTATTAAGGTATAGAAAAATTTACAAGTCTATGGTTTATAGTCAATATAAGAGTAAATTATAGCAGCACAGGTGGCATTGTCATCTGTCATGAATCATTAGTCATTCAGTTATGAGGAGCCATGGAAAAGAGTGGCGAAACTGGCTCCTGGGCATCTTTCTGACATTAAATTTAAGAAAAAAATAAGATCTAATATCAGAATCATACAGCAGAGACTCATGTAATAGTAATATATTATCAATGACTCCGTAGTCTCAGTACATAAAGATTGTCATAATTCCTTATTGACACAAAATGACGGACGTCTGAATAGACAAACTCTCCTTAAAGTGGCCAAAACCGGGCTATACATGGTGTAGCCAACACAGAATTGTTTTAATTACATGATAGTAAGATTATTTTTTCAATCAGATTATTAGCAGCAGAATCTGTTGCCAATCACAATAATTGGCAAAAAACAAAATATTATGGCTGCTCTATTAATGTTGCTATATTTACACTACAATTACATATTTATTTTTTGAATTGTGCCGGAGGTTCGCATTTTATAATGCAATGTTGGTGTTTGCCTCTCATGAAGGAGGTTGAGTAATGTAATGATTAGTAATTAATACTAATTTAGGTACAAAACACACTTGACTATAATTTGTCTAATGGTGGTTGAATTTTTGTATGGAGCCCATAGGCAAAATTCAGCTGGAAGTTGGACTTTCCCGCTTTTTTGTGTATGATAGCGGAATTTCGCTCAAATATGTATTGCGTCTTAATTGGTTAGCATAGTCACGACTATAATGGGTGAACCATTTACGACTCAAGCTACCCATTTTCTTTTGTAACCCTTTAACCAATATTTTTTTGGAAGCAATAATTCAAAAGTTTGCAAGCACGTAAAGCACGTTCGACCTAGGTAATTTATTTATATAATTTAAGTGAGATTTTTTTCTATTGTCATTGCAACGTTACAAGACTGCAATATGTTTGCAAATGTCGGGCAATGAATGTCAGTACGCATTTTTATAGCGCGAATGAAATCTTGTACACAATTTCTAATATTTTATAGAATAAGGTTTTTTAGATGTTTTAGACCATTCATTTGACGTTTGAAATGTGAGAATTACGATTATCAACAAAATCAAGCGTAACTAATTTTATTCATGGGTATTTTTGTTCAAATGTAGGTAATATCTAGAATCTGACCAAAGATCTAACATTTTACAAGAGACGGAATAACTTTTATCAGGTCTGCTTTTTTTTGTAAATTAGTACGAGTGTTCTCCAATGCGAACTCAAATTTATATTAACAAACAACGCTTTAATTAAGAAAAAAAATTAAAATGATTCAGTTGTCAGACGGAAAGTATTTTGCCGTTAGTTACCCAATACGGCGGCTTTCACACTGCTGCGGTTTCCGCATGCGACGCCGGTGCGCGAGTGGGATAGCGCTCTGCCTGTGTATAGTGCTGTCGGGTTGCGGCGCCATCGCCAGTGTGACCTAAGGGGCTAAAAACCTGTAACACTTCTTGCCCTAAACTGTATGAATTTCAGTTATCCAAAGCATATCAACACGATGTTTTTCTTTGTGATTGCGGCGCCATCTGCGCATAGATTTGCGCGTTTATCCTCATTCAGTATTTTGTTGTCTGCAGCTATTGAATGCTAAATGTAATCTGAATAAACGCGCTAAGTAACGCGTAGAAGCGCTGCAATAAAAAATAACGCTTCTTTAAACATCACATACGAATAATATTCACTTAATCACAAAATGGTCAAAGAAACCTCAATGTTATTTATAAAGACATATCTATTATAAGTGTATAAGTGATCCAAATACGTGTATTTTGTTTTAGTGTGTGTACTTATCTTTAATAAATATATTTTCATATTTTCATTGATGTGTCACATGTTGATATTTGGTTAATTTTTTTTTATATTTAGTTACATGTATGGAGCGCCCCGCCTAAAAATATTTTTTTTTTCTAATTTAACTACATAACTATATAAGTAGCGGCATACAAAATACACATTATGTGTAAATTTTACTTAGATACGTCGTATATTTTCCGAGTAAAATGGCTGTGACATACGGATGGACGGACAGACAGACAGAGAGACATGACGAATCCATAAGGTTTTCGTTTTTTGCCATTTGGCTACGGAACCCTAAAACGAGTGGGTTTTTTAACTTCATTAAATTACGTCGGAGTTCGTGCTTTTGTTTTAATTTACACAAAGTATGTATCTTATAACTCTTAAATACAGGTTAAATTATAAGGGACATAATCGTTAGTGCTTAGCAAAATGTTTTAATCAGGGTCAGATGTTGTATTATCAGACGAGTAGCCATTTCATCAAGGTCCATAGATTTAGTACCTAGATCCGTCGAACAACGGCTTCCACAAAGAGTTGCAGGCGGTGCGGGGGTCTATGTTAAATTGGCAAGGGTACAAGAGTGTAGGGCACCGTGCGGCAGGCTCGCATCTGTATCGATCCGTCGGCACGGTACACGGCGGCCGCGGCCCGCGCGCGCCCGGCCCTGCCGCGGATGCCGAGCCAGCGCCACCTCGATGTCTACCCATATTGAACCAACCAATCACGCTCAATCATCCAGCTTCCATTACACTTATGCCTTCGTTTTAATGAGTATGACAGTCGACTATGTAGGTAGTAAGTAAACAAACTTTTCCATACGATTTTTTGCACTGCACTTGTAAATGTAAAAAAACGACCCTAAACCTAATAAAAAAATTGATAAACTAATTAGAATTTTTGCTTTAATTATGACACGGTGCGGTGCGGTGCGGTCGTGATACGAGTAGGTATCCTAAGCATGTTATAAAAATACGTTTGTCATTGGCATTAAGAGTTATTAGAGTACACCCTTACTGTAACAGCTGAAAAGTACGCTTTCGCCTGTATATAATAACGTTATTATGCATGACGAATTGACGATGACAGTGTACTGTTGCGAGGTTAATACCATAGGTAAACAGTTCTGTACTATACAGCTTTAAGCAATTAATGGAACTGTACTGTAAGCTACAATGACGCATTTTTTGGCTTTAACTAAGCTATATTCTGAATTGAACGCCACAAGTGTACCGTTAAAATGCTTGCAATTTAAGAAAGAACATGTGAACTACTAAAATGCTATCGGTTATTCTGTGACTTCAATTAACTCTTATACAGGGTGGAATGATAAGTCGGGCCCTGGAGGAAAACTACCTTAAAACGTTGAGATAGCTCAATTCACTGAAAGGAAACATTCTTTAATTTCTTTAAAGAGACATAATTGCATTTAGAGTTTTTTGGAAAAGAGTACAGTTTTAAAAAAAAGTATTTATTTTGTAATTTTTCCATACATCATTTTTATGATAATTGATGCCAATCGATCCTGTTTCCAACGAGGATAAAAACTTCTAAATACCAACCAAGTTTAGGGCACAAGAGAACCCTTAAATTATAATAATAATATTTTTCATACAATTAGTATGGAAAAAAGTGAAAATTAAGAAAAAAACTGTAAATGCAGTTTTAGTTTTTAGGAAAAATAAAAGAATGTTTCCTTTGAGCGAATTGAGCTATCTCAAGGTTTTAAGGTAGTTTCCCTCCAGGACCCTGTATATGGCGGCTTGCTGCTCATGGTTAAACTATTATAGTGTTAATCAGCGTGTTATACGCAATTGTATAATAGCACTTATATAGCCCACATGATCACTGTGGATGAATTCATATGATGCTGAATTACAGCAAATTTTTGCAAAAAATATTTTTAAGTTGACAGTGATACATTGAGGGCGCGTGAAATTTTAATCTATCATATAGAATTAGGCAATAAATTCTCTTTCCCATTCAAATTACACATACATGGAGGAAAAATCAAAGTTTCGAATATAACTTTTGCTTTTTATTCACCATCAAATAATAAATAAATAAATAGTATGGGACAATATTACACAAATCAACCTAGTCCCACGGTAAGCTCAATAAGGCTTGTGTTGTGGGTACAATATATAGATATATACTTATATACATAGAAAACATCCATAATTCAGGAACAAATATCCGTGGTGAACACACAAATAAATGCCAAATGCCCTGACCAGGATTCGAACCCGGGACCTCCTGCTTCATAAGCAGGGTCACTACCGACTAGGCTAGGAGGCCGTTTATATCAACCACTTACCGTTACGTTATCAACCACTACCATAAAAGTATTCACGTAAACAACAAATAATAAAGGAGTAGAGTGAAATTTATTCTCAACTGCTTAAAAATGTGCTGAGAAAAGGGTAACAAAGACTATTAATCAGCCATTAGAGCTGTATAATACACATACTCCAATAATCAGTCAATATTAATCTTCCGGGGTGACTGTTACCTTTAGTAATGCTGATATACTGCTGATATGACGCAATTAGTTACAGTTCAGTACAGTTTACAATTGCTCAAAACAATTATATCAGCAGTTACAGCGGCTCTAACGCTGTTAGTCTGCTTACACACGGCTGCGGTTTCCGCATGCGGCGCCGGTGCGCGAGCGAGATAGCGCTTTTCATGTGTATAGCGCTGACACGCTTGCACACCGTCGCCTGCTCCGGTTGCGGCACCAGTGTAATAATCGCCTTATTCAGCAGGTTTGTACAGCTTAGGATTCTATTGTGGACAATAATTCAGCTAACTAAATATAGTACATGTTATTTATTTTAATTACTTGGAGATCCAATAGCTATGACATAAACATTATACATTGTAGTAAATCCAGTAAAAACAAAACTAATACAAATAATAAAGGTGTGACCACACCGCTGCTTAAAATACGGCGACGTTACGGAATCGCAGTGACGCATCGTATCCGCACCGTTTTAATCGCATGCTCTCCACACCGCTGCTTCAAATACGGCGACGTTACGGAATCGCAGTGACGCATCGTATCCGTACCGTTTTTATCGCATGCCCCCCACACCGCTGCTCGAAATACGCAGACGCAACGCAGAGCATGCGTTAAAATCGTGACGTTTACGGCACGTCATTGCGATTCCGTACCGTCAGCGTATTTTGAGCAGCGGTGTAGAGGGCATGCGATTAAATCGGTACGAATACGATGCGTCACTGCGATTCCGTAGCGTCACCATATTTTAAGCAGCGGTGTGGTCGCACCTTTGATAATTTTTACTGAAACTGAAGTTGTTTTGTTATACACTAGAGCATAAATTAATTATATGTTAAGTAAGTAAGATAGTAACTGTTTATAAGGCTACTTAGATTTTATTATTCTTGATTTTTTTATCATACAACTATCGGCGTGATTTATGTCTACAAATTGCAGTTATCTTGAGCTAACGGCCATTGGAGCATAGCCACAAACTGGCAGGCAAATTGACGGACATACTAAAACTGCAAATATTCATTGTTGACTACCAAGCAAGTGTGACGCGGCCGAGGTCTTTGTCTTACCTCTTCACGTCTTCCGGCTTCACACTTGGCCGTTGTATTGGAGTAAACGAGACTGCGTCACTTTATTTTTCGATATTAAAGAAGCATACCAAGTATACAAACAACACAAATATGTGGACAATTAAGGCTAAGAGTACTAAGGGGGTGCTTAGGGTATCGGTTTGGTTGGATCTTTTTTTTTTCAATGAATATAAAAAACTCGTAAAATGAAAAACCCATCTTTTCGCGTGTGACACCCCTAATACTCCATTAACTCCATACATATTTTTTCCCTCCTAAACTGACTGCGCTGTATTTAATTTAATTGGCAGTGTTTTTTATAGTTAGCTTCTCTGTTGAAGTTAAATGCTAAAAGATGTTCGATTGAGTTGTGACTTTGCGTATCAATGTGTCGTTGTAATAAACTCGAATAAAATAATAAACTCAACGGTATTGAGTTTAGACTTGTCGTAATTGTCTTAAAAGAAACTTACTGACGGCGATAAAAATGTGTACAGTCGACGTCAAAGATATGTTTACATTTTTGCACCTTATTACATGTGTAAGGTGTAAAAGTGTAAACACATCTTTGACGTCGACTGTGCTTATTTGAATACATACTTGTTTGCTAATGACCCAATGAGCCGGTGACGAAATATCAAATAAATCGTTAGTCATTTTGGAAAACTTGATTACAAATTGTCGTACAGATAATTATTATTTTTCGTGTCATATCATTGAGAAGTTAATTAATTAATTTTTCTTGTTGCAAAATATTAAAGGTAACGTTACGTAACAATATTTCATTTCCTTTACGTAGGGTAATTGTGCTAGTTTTCGTCCACTTATCGATTTTGCCAGCTTTGTGATGCAAAAAGAATATCTTAAAGTACCCTTACTTAAATGTATTATATTTCATTTTATAGCTTATATAGTCTAGTTTATGTTAATATTACGCGATAATTATCCATACTTGCGAGATTTTGTATAAAAAATATTATTTGAAAAAGTGGGGTATTCGTTAGTTTTCGTCCATAAATGTCAGTTTTCCGTCCTAGGCTCTGCTAGTTTTCGTCCACTGAGTAGGGCGATTATTTCTGAAAATATTCACTAAATCAAAAAATGATAAAACAAACCTCAATGTTATTTTTAAAGTCCTATCGATTGATGTGCAACATGATGATTTTTGGTAAAAAAAAATTGTTACATGTATGGAAAACCCCTTGTGGCTCCCCCCTAAAAAAATACTTTTCAGCAATTTTACTACAATACTAAGTAGGGGTATACAAAATACACCTTCTGTTATAATTTCATCAATATTAGTTATAGTCTCCAAATACAAAATGGCCATGGCATACGGACGAACTACGGACATGACGAAACTATAAGGTTTCCGTTTTTGCTATTTTGGCTACGGAATCCTAAAAACGAACGATAGTAAGGATTAACACCGTGTTTCTTTATTTCCGTTAATATTAGTATACAGTTAGGTACGATTAAGGAAACGAAATGGCGTAATTAAATTTGTTTTTTCCATACAAGTATGTATTGTTAAATCGATCACGGTATTATATTTAACTCAACCAAACAATCGAATATTATAACTAAGGCATTTTATCACCAAACAATGATATTGTAGGCCTTTAATGTTAACCACTGTGAGTGCTTGTACTATTAAGCCTTGGCCAAACAGCAAGCGTGGCGCAGCGCCGAGGTCGCGCGGTGCGACCGCGACACATGTTAACAGGTTAGCGACGTCAATCAGACTGCTTCCCGCCGGCGCCGCGCCCCGCTTCTGTCGTGCCCCGCGCGTCCACGCGGCGGGACGCGGCGGCACGCTGCGCCGCGCTGGGTCACATCAGTCGGACGTTAGGCAGCGCGGTGCGTCGTGCGAGCGTAGCAATATACTGTGATTGCAAGAGTGAACAGCAAGCGTGGCGCAGCGCCGCGTCCGCGCCACGTGACGCCGACGCGATGACTGTTCAAACAGGGCGCGCGCGGATCGCGCCGGCCTCGCGCTCTCAACACGCCCTCATCGCGCGCGGCCCCGCCGCGTTCGCGCGCGCGATGCGGGCGTGACTCGTGCCCGATACAGCAAGCGCGCGGAGGGTCGCTCATTCCTTCCGAAGCCAAGATTATTTTTTCGAAGAGAAGATTTTTTTTCTATATCCATAATCACAATCACAGTATATTGCTACGCTCGCACGACGCACCGCGCTGCCTAACGTCCGACTGATGTGACCCAGCGCGGCGCAGCGTGCCGCCGCGTCCCGCCACGTAGCGCTGCGCCCGCGCCGCGTGGACGCCAGGGGCCGCGCGGCGCGGGCGCGACAGAAGCGGGGCGCGGCGCCGGCGGGACGCAGTCTGTTTGACGTCGCTAACCTATTAACATGTGCCGCGGCGGCGCCGCGCGACCGCGGCGCTGCGCCACGCTTGCTGTTTGACCAAGGCTTAATGCAATTGACACGACTAGCGTAGTCAACCGCGCATTGGATCGTTCATTATTGGGTCGTTCCTTATAGAATTCAACCCCGAGTAGCCATGTCTGCCGTTTTCTTTACAAAGCAAGTCTGCCGATTTTTGCGGGGGAGGGGAACGTCAAGTGTATTCTGTGGCTATTCGTACGTAACGTACAAATAGGTGTATGCATGACCACTGGTCATATGTTTTCGGCAGAGGGGAACGCCTGTCAATGGCGACTCCGGTTGGTTGAATTCTCTAAGGGTTGTGCATTACCCGGAATCGTGCCGCCGAAGGTTTCCGATTGGTTCCGATCAGATCCGAAGGTTATGCGACTATTTAAAAAAGTAGCTTTTTTCATAGTAATCAGCTCAAAACACGAGACTTCCTTTTTTCGGATGTATTTGTTCAAATATTTAACAGCGCATGTTTTTGTTTGTTTGTTTTCGTGTAGTTTTAATTGCCGGTAAATAGATAAAGGTGATGTGATAGTGCTTAGTGAAAATAACGGATAATATTCATTGTGAAAGATGTACGGGTGTGTGTGCGTGTGTGTGTACGGACGATGGCAATGGCACGATCACAAAGCTTTCTTTTGAAGTGAAATAAGCAGAGCTCGCCATAGTGTGGAGGTTATAATTGTTATTCTACTACCATTTGGTCATTCTAATGTTAATTATAGTTTTGTCTACTCACAAATAACTCGTATATTAACGATAACAATGCAACAGAAGAGCTAGTTTTAGTCTTTGCTCAAGTCATTTAAATGTTTTATTTATTACATTTGTTTACGTAACATTATATGAGGAATGGACAGAAACTAAAGTGTGTAGGTAATCAAATATAATATTACCATACTACTATATACTATATATAATATTACGTATTAATTAAGTATTTTGAAGTAAAATAACCATTAGAAATATTTACCTAGCTGTCTGGGTTACCGGGATCAGGTGGTTGCAAAACTGAAATTTATACCAAATTGCTCTGCTAGTTTTGGTCCACAAAGTTTATATATTAATTTTATTCTAAAACATTAATCTCCACTTAAAATACTGTACAATTAACTTTAAAATAGATAATTCGTGCCAAACATATTTAGTGCACTGCCTAAATCATTAATAAAACTCATCATAAACTTTTCCCGCCACAAGTTTTTTTCTTCATTGCGATGACATTTGCTAGGGCTGAATTCGAGGCAGCTATTAATGTTTTATTATTAAAGGCACACTTGTCAAATTACTTTTTTATGATAGTAGAATTGTTTCTTAGATATTATGGATCGCAACAAGACCAAACTTCCGCAGGAAAATTCATTTACGTTCAAGTTTTCCCCATATATTTGTAGCAGAACCGTCAGGTGGACGGAAACTGACCATGGACGGGAAACTAGCACAATCACCCTACATTATTTATTTCGTTAAAATTGTTTGCAGTTAAATGTGGTTCATATTTAAAAAAGTCTAATACCTGATGACTATATGACAAAATTATGAGAGTAACGAAACCTCTTGTCTGTTTGCTATACTATTATGCTTATGAGTCCAGTAACGATTTAAAACGAAATTCGCTTATAATGAAATAACGAACATTAATTGCATTTGATAAGATTCCGATTTTGGTGATTATAATCACCCCCTAAAGACTAGTTTTTGACAGTACCGTTTTTCCTAGGGAGAAGGGGGGGGAAAAAAAAGGGAAAAACGGTTCTATTCTCAAATCGACAATCGATACGTCTAGTCTCAAATTGTAGCAAATTTAGTCTTCTTTAAAATTTTCCTGATTAGGTACATAGGCTGCTATTTATATATCCGGAAACCGGGATTACAATCTTCTTAAATAGCATATTTGACCTCCATGGTAAAATTTGAACTTTTTTAAGTACTGGCCGGTATATTTTTTCTTTCTTATTAACGCTCGTGTTTTGTTTTTGACGGGTTTTAAATGTCATCTCGCAGCAAGAATGGAACTCACTCGTGAAAATATTCGTGCTATGATTTATTATGATTTTCGGCGTGGTTTAACGCAACAACAGTGCATAGATCAACTAACTTCAACTTTTGGTGATGAAGCCCCATCTAAAACTACTGTGTATCACTGGTTTAGTGAGTTCAATCGTGGACGTAGTATGCTTACGGACGAAGTTAAGGCAGGTCGCCCGAAATCGGTCGTTGTACAACAAAATATCGAGGCTGTGCGAAAACTTATAATGGACGACCGACATGTTACGTACTGCGTGATAGAGGCGACTCTGGGTATTTCTATGACCAGCATTAATAGCATATTACATAATTATTTGGCTGTAAAAAAAATTTGTTCGCGTTGGATACCCCACAACTTAACAAAAGAGCAAAAAGATGCTCGCGTCGAATGGTGCAATAAAATGTTAAAAAAATATAACCGTGGTGACTCAAAAGCCGTTTATAACATCTATACAGGTGACGAATCCTGGATCTATGCATACGATCCCGAAACGAAGCAACAATCAACGGTATGGGTGTTTCAAAATGAGCCGAACCCTACGAAAGTTACTCGTGCAAAAAGTACATTGAAACAAATGGTGGCCTGCTTCTTCGGTATTAATGGCCATGTAGTTACAGTGCCACTAGAAAACCGTAGAACGTTTAATTCAGAGTGCTACACGACCATTTGCTTACCGAAAGTATTTGAACAAATTCGTAAAACTAACCAGCGACGAAGAATCATTCTTCATCATGACAATGCCAGCTGTCATACGTCACGCGAAACAACTCTATTTTTGTGGACTTAACGTGGACAAATGTGGAATTAACGGGTCATCCGCCGTACAGCCCTGACTTGGCACCCAACGATTTTTATTTATTTCCAAATATAAAGAATAAATTACGCGGTCAACGATTTTCGACCGCTGAAGATGCTGTCGACGCATTCAAACAACACGTTATGGAGGTACCTCAGGCGGAGTGGCAGAAGTGCTTTAAAAATTGGTTCACGCGAATGCAAAAGTGCATAGATCATCAAGGGGAATACTTTGAAAAACAATAAAACCATTTTCAGCCGTGTACGTTTGTTTGTTTTTTTGTTTCCGGATATATAAGTAGCAACCCTCGTACTATCAAAAACCAGTCCTTTAGGGTCATAATCGTCAAAGTCTATCGAATTTTCGATTTTTGACAAAGTTGCGTTCGGCGTTCGAGGTCACAAACTTGGAGTATTCATTGGGTTTTCACAATATCATAAACACGTCTGCAAAAAATCAGAACTACCGGATTTTACGCACAGTACCCGTACTTACAGGCGACGAGGTTGCTGGATTAATAAGCTTAAAGTCAAATTCATTTCTTCATTTTTATTTTTATACATTCCGAAAAATAATACCTCCTAAACTTGGGCAATTTTGCTTAAAATTGCTTTAGCTAAACATACTGTTGCTGAAAAAATATGTATGATAATGAAAAAAAAACTGTTCCACGTATTCTTAAGACGACTCATTTAACTACGTATTTTCTACATTTTATTCTTACTATTGACATTATTTTTCTCCAATGTGCTTGGAAATATTCACCTTACTGTAGCAAAATTAGTATGTGAAGTTCTTCATTATTTACCAATACAAATAAAAAAGCACTATTGTCCTGTTTTAGAGGACGACAAGTTGTACTAAAATCCATTACTGTATTGTTTTCTACCTTTTAAATATTTCATTCGACTAAGAAATATCATTTCAAATATCCAATTACTTAAGCCACATCTACAACGTCTGAACCGTAATCCCTTCAAATTATTGGATAGAGCGAGATAGTGAGATCAAAAACCTCGGTGGTCTCGTTCTGTGTCATAGCTTGCAGGACCACCGTGTCTGATCGTGCGAATACGGCTTAATATAATCATAGACAAACCAACTTGGTTTGGAAGCTTTTACATCTGTGTGAAAGGAGCATATTTAATACTGTCTTAAATAGTTTTTGCCGAAAATTTATTTTTAAATATTATTTGAATGAACATTGGCAGATAATTGGCAGCATAAGTTGTGCTCTATACTAAAAAAAAAATATGAAGGGAAGCTAATTCATGATATTTAATGTTAACCTAAATATGTAATTCATTTAATTTCCTCGCTCATTTGGAGAAAAGCACTATGCCTCGGCGGGAATAGAAATTCGTGGACTAGTCTTAAATTTAAATAATCGCTCGTCCTCGAATTTATCTTTCCCGCCCTCTGCAATAATGTACTAAATCTTGCTTGTTTCACCTCTCCAAGCAATAATCGCGAAACTGTTCGATTATGGTAAATGGTTTATAAATGAAACAGAAAATCGAAAAAGTATTCGACTTATGCAGTTTAAAATGAAACTATTTTTCAAGATATGTATTTTGCTAGTTTTCGTCCACTCTTGTCAGTTTTCCGTCCATACTTATGTATATGTTTATCCCAAAATAAAAGCTTATAATTAAAAAATCTACTAAAGAATAAACTATAAATATAAACTATATTGACCTTAAAAAGTTTTTGCCAATTATTTGCAGCAGTTTAATCAAGTGGACGGTAAACTGGGCCTGGACGGGAAACTAGCACAATTACCCTATACAAACTAATAGAAGTATTATTAGTTCCAGAAAAATAGTATCCAAAAATTGAGCGAAATTGAAAAAAAACTTTTCCGGACTCTTATTTCTAGATCTGGACATCTAGCAGCTGTTAAGTCGTGGAGTCAAATAATGCATACCATTCCAAGAAAACAAATCCTTGATTTCTGGGTTTGATGCAATATTATGGGAAATTATATAAATAATTAGTTTATATCTTTGCCAAAAGTTTCTGTTTGGGGAAATAAAACAAAAATAAATGTTTGGCAAACGACGTAAGTATATGTCATTCATAGTTTGTCGCCGACTGTTTTTGTTTCCGTAATAATACGCAATGTTTTTTTTTCCTTATGTTAAAATATAGGCCCTGTCCTTTGTAACTCAGACTCTTCATACTATAGAACTATTGATCGGTTTAGATTGTACTTATGTATTCATTACTATTTTCCAATTCAAAAATTTTGCTTGTCTTTCACTCTGACCTTCTGATATGCCCGGATCTACCAATAAGGATAGTATAGCAATCTAACCACCAGGCGGGTTTGGTTGCTCTCACTACTGTGTAATATCATATCTGACGTAGCCAGCTCTTAGTCCAGTAGTACTTGTACCTCCTACTTACTAGTTCTCATTAGCGAAATGCTGACATAATAAAACCGTAATTAAACATAATGAAGTTTCGATATCGTTAAAGTTATTTTTTCCTATTCCAAATGTTGGATGTTAGTCTTTTTTTTAGGGTTCCGTACCGAAAGGGTAAAACGGGACCCTATTACTGACTCCGCTGTCCGTCCGTCTGTCACCAGGCTGTATCTCATGAACCGTGATAGTTAGACAGTTGAAATTTTCAAAGGTGATGTATTTCTGTTGCCGCTATAACAACAAATGCTAAAAAAACAGAATTAAATAAATATTTAAGGCGGTCCCATTCCCATACAACAGACATGATTTTTTTTGCAGTTTTTATAGATAACTAGCCTTTTCCCGCGGCTTCGCCCGCGTACTATAAGTACTTAAAAAAGCATACGATACCCATGTTGATTTTCAGACTTTGTGACCACATTTGCACCTTTTAGGGGTTGAATTTACAAAAAACCTGAAACACGTGTTTACTCATTTATCGTTAGAAATACTCCTGTGAAGTTTCGAATAAAATAGTCTAACAAATCTTGATTCGCCATACAAACTTTGGACCCCCATTTTACCCCCTTAGGGGGTGAATTTTGAAAAATCCTTTCTTAGTGCATCCCTAGACCTTATAAGGAACCTACGTGCCAAATTTGGAATCTCTAGAACCAGCGGTTTGGGCTGTGCGTTGATATGTCAGTCAGTCAGTCAGTTTCTTCTTTTATATATTTAGATGGTACGGAATCCTTCGTGCGCCAGTTCGACTTGCACTTGGCCGGTTTTTTTTAAATTATAGTATGGATAATTCTTGTATTTATTAAGAGCTGACTACGTCTATGACACAATAATGAGAGCAACAAAACCCATCTAGCTAGAATGTAATGCTAGATCCGGGCATCTGGCAGCTTTTAATGGGCGGAGGTCAGAGTGAGACACTAGCAAAAATTTTCAGTTGAAAAAAAAAGTATTCTCATTCATAGAGAGGACAGGGACTATATTTTAACAGTAGAAAAAAAAACATTGCGAACTGTGAATTACGCTATACGTCGTTTAGCACTACTTTCGTCCAACAGAAACTCTTAGCATTGATATGTATAATCGAATTATTTATATCATTTCTCATAATATGGCATTAAGAGAACTCTTGGATTTGTATTCTTGAAGTGGTTTGCATTCTTTTACCTCCAGACCTCCACTAATGAATAGCTGCCAAATGTCCGGATCTAGATATAAGCAGAGTATATAGCAAACTAACTAGAAGGGTTTTATTGCCCTCATTATTGTGTCACGTCTGACGTAGCCAGCTCTCCTTCCATAAGATGTACGCAACCTTAGGTGGCTAAAGCAATGGCTATACTCGTACCTACGAGGTGTTATTAAAATGTCACACTTCAATCGATAACATTCTAGGTAAAATATGATTTTGTGTCTGAGGACACTGAGGCTCACTCTTTTTTGCTGTCTTTTACACATATGCTTAAGAGTAAATGCCCCTCACATATACATATGAACTGATTTACAACTTTAAAATGATCGTCACTTCATATCGCGTATTTTTACCGGACTACGAGTATAATCGCGGTCTTGGCCGTGACGAAGCACCACGGTTTTATTACCATAATAACATTTATGCTATGAATATGTAAGCACAAGCATCAGAAGGTCTATACACAACACAATAATTAAAAAATATCATCGTAGTTTTTAGGGTTCCGTAACCATAATGGAACCCAATATGTTACAGCAATTTTATTCGTAAACGACAAAGCATTTATTGTTATTGTTAGGATAGGTTTTCGAAAATAACTTTCAGGTTCAATTATTTCTTTATATTTTCAGAAATCTGCAATCCCCCCTCCCCCCTCTAACATTTCAACTGGAACTACCGGAGGTTCAAAAAGTAAATTCAAAAAGGTATACATATTTCATTATAGATACTTTTCAAAAAAATCTTTGGAACACTTATCGGGTTAGCCGTCTTTAATTATTTCAAAAAACTAGAAAACAGTCACATAGAATCAGAGAGTTACATTATTGGTTCGCAATAACAAAGCCTGCACAACTCAATACATAGATAGGCAAATAGTCACGTGTCACATTACAATATCGTCGGCCTAGTTGCGCGAGTTGCGTAAACCAACGTAGACTTGGACTCCTTCTTCACTTCGTTGGCACACTTTACATGCACACCCGCTGCGAGTAGGTGCTGTATTTTAAGATTGCCGCGTGAAACTATACTATAGGCGCGTCATAGATTTTTATAGAGCTTTTTGTCTCTTAGTCGGTTTCTAAACGCATTTCCTTAAAAATCATGGTTTCGATAAGTTACACGACATTATATATACGCGACTGCGTTCTGTACTTTTATTAAGACAGAATCTTCATGACGAAGTCTTAATAAATAATATAATTATAGGTTGTAAAAGAAAATAATAAGTCGATAAAAAATCTAATAAATAGGGATTGATCAAGAGCATGAAAAAAATGTTAACATCGATCAAATACTAACTCCCGTATTCAAACTAAAACTTGGCAAACAACAGCTAAACTGTTAATTTTGTCTCTTTCTAACAAACACTACTAACAAATTGATGGAAAGAGACAGGCTACTATAACGGCATTTCAGTTTTGTCAGATATTTATGAATGACGCTGTAAGGCGGCATCGGCAGCTCCGTTCAAAACTGTTCCTCTAAACCGAAGCTACATTGATGTGATCTTTTGTATTGAGCGTTAATCTGGTGTGGTGAAGGCGGCCTATTATGCAAGCACGACCTGCCGTCACGAAACCTTTGCATCCGTGCCGGTGACGCAATACCATAGCTTTCTCTCTCTACTTGGCTTAAGCAGAAAGCTTCACTTAATTTTTTCAGTACCATTTTCTTTTAAGTGTAATATATAATAAGTGTCAGTAAAGTGTAACGTACAGTTTCTAATAACTAAACTAACTCAACAAACATTAACCGTGGCTAATTTTACGAGATTTTAAACATTTTAACTTGCAATGTTTTCAGTCAGCTGCAAAAATACGTATCGAAAAAATCGTCTCATAAATATGGTACTACGCACTTGTTACAACGGAATAAGATACTATGGGACATATTTTTGAGTAAAATGAGGACACCCATATTTTTACAGCTGACGGTACTATTTACTATTGCTCCAAGTTACGAGAAAGCACTAGTGCAGTAATGTCTTTAGGTATTGACTGTTGTACTCGTACTCCGAATGTTTATGACATTTTATGACGCACAGAGATTTTAATTTGTAATAGTATCTGGAGCTTGACACTTATTTTGTATGAAATTTCGATTGACTGGTTGCTGCGTTTACAATTTAGCCAGGGGCTGCACCGAGGGGTCGACAAAGGGTCGTTGAACCACTAGGGTTCCAAAGTCGTCCCGTTTCTGGGCGGGGGCGAGCGCACTCCACTAGGCCGGTCGTTGACTCACTGGGGTATTGCACCCCGTGTAAAACAGCGGATTAATTTTAACTGATCTACTTTTCACTTTGTTCAATTAAAGGTTGAACACGCCAAAACCTGGGCGTATAAAAATAGCTATAGTTATTCGAAAAATGGAGATATTTAAACTTTTGAAACAACAATTTTCTCACAAGGAACTGGGCTATAAAATGATGATAGTTTTATTTTCTTTTATTTATTCGTTGGCAAAATGTCGAGCGTACAATATCAAAAACGTGAACGCATTTTGCACGAACATGTAAAAAATCCCATGTTAAGCTACATAGATATCGCGAAAAGGCTGAAATTTCCACAATCTACTGTTGGTCACGTATTAAAAAGTTTCCGTGAACGCTTGACAATAGATTGAAAGCCAGGAAGTGGTGGGTTGCAGGGAGTCAAGAATAAGAAACAGGAAAGAGTATTTTAAAGATTTTTGCCTCAAATCATACGATTTCATCTCGTGATGTTGCTAAAAAAGTGAAAATGTCTTAGTCCTTTGTCCAAAAAGTGAAACAGATGGCAGAACTGAGGAGTGTTAAAGCCCAGGCCGCACCAGATCGAGACTCAAAACAGAACTTATCCGTAAAGATACGGTCGCGACAACTCTATGAAGATTTTCTTACAAAATTTAAATGCGCGGTGATGGACGACGAGACGTATATAAAATTGGATTGTAAACAAATACCTGGTCAAGAGTTTTATACTAGCAAATCTCGAACAGATACTCCTGAAGATTTTGAATTAAAATAATGAGGGCAATTTCCAAAAAAAATACCTTCTTTGGCAGGCAATATGTAGCTGTGGTAAAAGAAGTCGCTCGTTTATCACCACCGGGACAATAAACGGCGATATTTATCAGAAAGATTGTTTACAGAAGCGTTTGCTGCCTTTTATAAGACAGCATGCCTCACCACCGCTGTTTTGGCCAGATCTTGCCAGTTGCTAATACGCAAAATCAGTTATGGAATGGTACAACGCTAACAGGATAATGGTGGTACCCAAAATATGCAACCCGCCAAATAGTCCGGAACTGCGGCCTGTTGAAGAGTACTGGATTATTATGAAAGGAATTCTAAAAAAGAAAGGCGGAGAAGTAAAATCGGTCCCTGAGCTACAAAAAATATGGACCTGGGCGACAAAAATCTTTTCTAAAGACATGGTGCAAAGTCTTATGAGCCGTGTGCGTAGAAAAGTTCGATCTATGGCTTACTGTGTAAACATTAATTAAAATTAAAAATGTGATTTTAGAATTCATTAAATTTGTCATTAAATGTAGTATTCATAATGTAGTTATTTATTTTCAAACTAGTTTAAAAACAAATTTTGCGTGTCCAAGTTTTGGCGTGTTCAACCTTTAATTGACTATCTATCAGTATTAAATTACATATGTATTTTTTTCAGCCCTCTATTCTTGTTGTTTATAAGTTACGTAGGTCGTATGTATAGTCGATGTCAAAGGTCGTATAATCGATGTCAAAGATATGTTTACACTATTGCACCTTACACCTTGGAAATAAGGCGCAAAGGTGTAAACATGTTTTTACCGTCGTCCTAAAAGGCTATAGTCGGCTTTCCATAGTAAATTTGCCCTTACATTAAATTGACTCTGGGTTTTTTTTTGTAAATACCTCTTATAGTAGTTATAGTGGAACATCCCAGCTGTGACAGTTTTTGACTGATGTTTTTTTTTACTTTTTTTTTATATATTTTTATTTTTCGCGCGAGCGATTCGGGTAAAATGTTGAAATTATTTTCTTTATTTAGATTTGTGTCACCACCAAAAAAAACTAGTAGTTAGTAAATTCTAGTGGGGATTGAGTTCCGTGGATGCAGGCTTGGTTTTTCATTAAATCACAATACTTTTAGCGGTATAAAAACAGCATTGCGGGACTTGTATTTTATTACATGTATGTTTTTGATGGGATTTCATTGCTTTTTGTAAGTAGGGCTCCTTTTTCTCAATTCCGTGCACATTCCCTACCTATTCTCACACATAAACCCGTATGCATGCCACCGTACCACGTCCGAGGGTATTGCCTCAAAGTTGCCGTTATTTTACTATTCATCATGTATGTATTTAATTAAGTGGGCTTTTTACTATTAACTCATCTATCCTATCCATCTAATTAGGTGGTGCAAAGGACTAAAATTGTACTAACTTTGTAACCGCATATATTTATATGGGATTGCAATGTTACTTGGGCGTTTTTTTACACCAGTCTACCCGACCGACATTTGCAGTGTGTTTGGGTTTTCTGTTGCTTTATAGCCTAAACACTAGATGTGTTCATAATTTGGTGCTTGTGGGTCTGCTAGAAGTACTTAAGAATTAAGATTATCAGTCAGTCAGTCAGTGACGAAATTAAAGAACTTTGATTTGCAATAATTCTTAATATAATATAAATTATAATTCTTAATATAATATAATAAAATAATATAAATAAATAATTAAATAAATTTGACAACTTATATCTTCCTTGTGTTATGGCCTCTTGTTCACTAACTTCTAGCTTCATCCACAATAG
Source organism: Pammene aurita (assembly GCA_947086415.1). Classification (NCBI taxonomy): domain Eukaryota; kingdom Metazoa; phylum Arthropoda; class Insecta; order Lepidoptera; family Tortricidae; genus Pammene; species Pammene aurita. The sequence goes on from OX352289.1 coordinate 24,873,925, forward strand.
AGTTAGAGGTGGGGTTGGCTGTATATTTGTTGTTTGTTTTGCTCGACTTGGCGGTCCGGTTCTGTCATACATATGTCATGTATATGTCCGGTACAAATCATAACCAAGCAATATATTTGGCATTAATTTTAGAATACATTCAATTAACGATGTAGCCAGAGCCTGAAACCGGTTTTTTTTCTAATTTCTTTAAAATAGGCTTTTTAGAACACAAAAAAAATAATTATATGTAGGTTACTGCCTTTACAGTAAGAGTAACGTTTTAATTCTATTTGTTTTGATTCAATGTCGTAATTCCCTGGTGTTTAGATAATCATGTCCGTCTACCTAGGAGATCAGACTTTTAGACAAAGGTAAAAAGAAATTAGAGCTACATATTTATTATTTATTTATTTATTTAAGAGCCAAGAGTATCCCACTGCTGGGCAAAGGCCTCCCTCTCCTTTTTCCATGTATCCCGGTCTGCGAAGCTACTATGCTACCGAGCTCTGTAGCTGATGATGAGAAAAGAACGTTGTCATCGGCGAATCGCAGATTTGTCGCTTTCCACCGACATCGATGCCCGTGTATTCCCATACAGCGGCCAACCTTCGGAATATACTATAATACTTATTCTAGGGTACTGTTGAACAGCTTTGGGGACAAAGGATCGCCCTATTTAACGCCTTTCGCTATCGTAAAGGATAGTCCGGGAGACTGCATTTTAATGCTGGCGGTGCTTGAAGAGTAGATACATATTTCGGATGACTTGAATGTAAGGTGGTTATATGTCTTGATTGTGGAGTGCGGTAAATATTGATGCCATCAAAAACAAAACTTGTAAAAAAAAACAAGTCGCGCACCTCAGTTCTTCTACCGTAAAAAGTTGTGAGATCCATGTAATACCAAGTCGGTTGATTTATTCAGTCCCTACTTAAGGGACCTTCTGTCTTAAGTTATTACGTAATTAGCTAATCTAACAACATCTTATAGTGACCACATTAATATTAAAAATCTTTTGTTTAAATAAAATAGATTGACTTAGCCATCGCATGAAAATACAGTGTAATTCACAAGCAATACATACGAGTATTATAGTAAATAAGGTTGTTTAGTGCGATTGCAAAATCGCGCTGGCTAAGTTGCGAGACTTAGTTTTTTTTACAAGTTTTGTTTTTGATGGCATTGTGTTATTAATTATTATACTTATTATCTCTCTTTTAGGTCGATTTCCTAAATAAGTGTCATTTTGGTTGATATTTGCGGAAATTGATAGCAATCCATCTAATTTGAAAATGTGTTATATTATAGCTTATGTATTTCAGTGAGCAATCAAAAAACAAGAAGCCATCTATGGGATGATATATCTATTCCATAGACAAAACAAGATTTAGCTTGTCTCTGGCCCTTATAGACTGGAAATTCATTTTATATGAAAACCACCCGTGTCAGTATATTTGACTAATAATTGTCTTCGTCAGATATCTGTGCTAATAGCGTTGGGGTGCATGTCGATACTTATATAGATATTTTGTTGAGAGTATCTGAATAATCATTATAATCAATCAGCGGTAATATTACGCAGGAACTAATTATAACAAAAGTTTATGTAATAATGACTATTTTTGAAACTTTTATTAATTATTCTGATACTTAGAAACTGATAGATCACCCTCAGCTTAAACCGAAAATACTTAGGACCTAAAGTCGGTTGATTTGAGCCTGCCTATCGAAGGCCAGAGAACTCTTGGATTTTTTTTATCACCCTACAAACAGTAGTTTTCGGGAAATTTTATGATTTAGCAATCATTGACCCAGACCAAGTGGGATTTTCCACGTATTTGTTCACAATATATTTTCGCCGTTCAACTTCCATTACCAATAATTTACTAACGCAAAAAGTCAGATCAACCGCATTCCTCGCCAATCCGAGTCGAGAATTGAGTCATCATGTCATCAATGAATCGACATTGAGTTGTGATTGTCAGTATTATTTTTTTCAAAACATATTTTATTTTATGATAAACGCGTGCCAGTTCTATATTAACTGTGCTTTAGAAACATGACACGAGTTTCATAGAATTCGTCTCTGAATCGTCAATCTCATGCCGCCAATCAATGTGTCTCATCACTGTTGCCCCCTTTGTACTGCATTTTTGAATAATTCTTAATATTATTCTAGTTAGTTATTTTTGGTATAATACGCTCGTATATGTTACTATTCTGTATTTTCTTTAATAATTTTACTAATTTATGTAACAAAATGGTGTCTCGAACCCATTTTGTGATATTAACAACACCACACATCTCAGATTGACACTGGCGCTAACGGGACGCAAAACTCAAAACTCAGATATTCCAGAAAAGCAATATTTAAATCTCAGCGGAAACAGGAATTTTCTTATCTCGGCAGTGATGTACTATTTCTCAAACATGCAATAAAAATCGTCAATATTTATGGGCAATATTATTATGGGCCTATATACAAGATATTATCTCTATACTCCGCTAGCGCGTTATTTCTTAGAAACCTAAGCTGACAAAAATAAGGGGTGCGGGAGGGGAACACGCAAAGCTAGACAGGGAACGCGCGATTGTCCCATGAGGCGTAAGAGAGAGTCAGACATTAATGTTTGCCATGGAGACGTACTAAGTTTACTGTCACTTCCAATAATGAGTGTCTTACTATAGAGTGAAATTACTTCGAGCCTGGCAGCGGGGGTTGCCCGGCTATGCGGGATCTTGGGTTAATTAGTCTATGTATGAGCCTGATAATAAGGCTGCGAAGTATCACGTTCCACGTGCTGCTAGACGGTCTATAGTGGAGTACGGGAACGCCTTTTTAACTTATAAAAATGACATAAATCACAAGTTCGATTTTATTTTGTGACCTGTTAGAATACGTTAAGTACTAATAATAAAAAAATATTTTCTAACAATTGTTAGCGTTGTGCTAGGTATAATACATGTATTTGTTTGCTACACATATAAAAGATTATGTAAGTTTTATTTTTCTCCACCAGGCTATCGCTTTTTACTATTGTAACATAACTTCACATTTTATAACGGTTTTGTCAAGAGCATATGTCGTCTTAGCCATTTGTAATTCGTTTAGAATTCAAGGTCACATATTTTGACAAATTGTTTTCGATTATGCTCACATAATCTATAGACCAAACTGTTATAAAATGACAGATGATGTTGAAATACTTGAATGCAATAGAATGGTAAAGGAAAATATATCTTGTATAATCTTTTCTTGTTGTTATTAAAAAATATCTATATAACACCTAGAGCGACGTCAAAAACTGTTAGAAAATATTTTTTACTATAAGTAATCATATCATATTCTCTAACTAAAAAAGAAAATCGCACTTGTGAGTTATCAAAGCTCAAACCTGTTCGGGTACTGTACTACTAGGCCTGCAAGTGCCTCTTTTAGTTTCCATTCCATATATATTTGTGGCACAGGATCATGGCGTTCAGCCATTTAACACTATAATCAATGTTTGCTTTTTGATACGTTTGACACTCTGCCACTATAGACCGTAAGCCACGAACAAATTTGATGACCAATCGCGTCCCGTTCGATAACTCGTATAATGATTAAGGGTGACTTGTGATGGAGCCTCGTGGGCGTCAGCTGCCGCTCCGTCGGTGGGTTGAGGAACGGCAGCCACCCAAACACGTAAAAAAATTAAATAAATTCAGTCATCGCGTCCCGCTTGAAACTTTGTCAGACGATAGATTATAAGCTATTTAAGGCATAACATATCGTCAGCCCTATCGCAGTGGAAAGACCGTCAGCTGGTCAGGTGAACATGTAAAAAAAAAATTTTTTCAGTCATCGCGTCCCATGTGTATCTTTGTCAGAGGGCAGTTCATATGCTATTATGAAGATATAAAATCGTCAGCCGGCTGTATCGCGGTGGAAAGACCGTCAGCTGATACCCTGAATGCCGAAACGCTGGAGCCACTCGGTAGCATATATCGCCTATTAAAATGCACCAGCTCTTCATTTCATCACAAAAATGATTAAATGTGATATATAATGAAGCCATGTAACCATCAGCTACCGCTCCGTTGGGGGGTTGAGGTGCGACAGCCAACCAAACACGTAAAAAAATTAAATAAATTTAGTCATCGCGTCCCGGTTGAAATTTTGTCGGACGATAGATTATAAGCTATTTAAAGCATAAAAAATCGTCAGCCGGCGGTATTGCGGTGGAAAGACCGTCAGCTGTTCACGTGAAAATGTAAAAAAAAAAATATTTTTTTCAGTCATCGTGTCCCATGTATAACTTTGTCAGATGGTAGTTCATATGCTATTATGAAGATATGAAATCGTCAGCCGGCTGTATCGCGGTGGAAATACCGTCAGCTGATGCCCTGAAGGCCGTGACGCTGGAGCCACTCGGTAGCATATATCGCCTATTAAAATGTCTCCATTGTTCTCCTGTATCTCATTGTGTTCTCCATTTCATAACTAAAATGATTAAAGGTGATATATAATGAAGCCATGTAACCGTCACCTACCGCTCCGTTGTGGGGTTGAGGAGCGACAGACAACAAATGCAAATTAGAGTACATCATATTGTGTTGGATGATGTACTTTAATTTTCTCAGTTGCCACGGAAAAATCATGATCTTGACATTTTATCTTGCTAAGATATGACATCCAAGGGTCAACTCCAAAATACCACGTACGGATCTCCTCAAAAATATCAAATCGGCAGTTGATTTTCGGATAAACCGACATTTTTCCTCTAAACTCGCACTCTCACGATATTTAATATTTTAATGGTTTTAGCTGAACGTCGCTGACCAAATTTTTTCCCCTCTTCTAAAGAGGAGCTATTTTAAGACGTCCTCATTGTAGTGTAACTAAAAGTTTTCAACGCCTTGAAAATAACACCTTAGCAGTTCCATTACGAAATTTTGACACAATGGTTGATCGAAAGTACTTCTTCGAGGTGTGGAGCCAAATAACAAGTCATTGGCGTTTTTACTGTTATATTATTTTCCAGTTAACTTATTCCTTAGATTAATATAATAATTGGATAGTCTGTATGCCTTCAGGGTCTACGCAAAAAGATATGTATTCGTATTTCTTGGATACGGGGTAGAGGTGCTATTATTAAATAAAATTACGTATTATGTAAACATTGTAGGTTAACTTTTTTATTAACTTAAAAAAAGTAATGAAAAAAATAATAGTAAACAGCACAAAAATATTTACTTGATTATTTCGCGTATTGATGAAGACTTGAGGCTTTGTTTTGAAATAGTGTCAGGACGATAGCAAAACCAAACAAAAACTTTGGGTCGTCTAGATAAGACACAACTTAGCCAAGTGCGAATTTGCGGGTGGATATAACCTCTACCTGAGTCTAGGTAGGTAGCTAGACTAAAAATTAAAACAAAAAAGAACCTGTTTCCAATTGAATAACCTATTTCCAATATTCCATATTTTATCGATACATTATAGAACACAACATATTAAATAAGATTAAAAGTAGAGGTAAACAACAGGCAATCTTATCTCTTACAGATAACTTTTGAGCAGTTGAAAACGTGCAATAGAGATTTGCGATGAAAACATTGAATAGTTAACAATTTCATATGTCTATAAAACTACTAGTCAAAGGTCATCAGATTAACGGCCAGTACCTTACATAACCTGATATCCTTAGGCTCGATAGCAATTCCTGTTGCATATTCTTTTAATTTTTTTAAAGGTATAAGAAATCCACAAATTATGTATAAGAAACAATAAAATATTATTATTTTAATTCCTATTTTAAAATTGTGGTCCTAAGGTTTCTTTCTTTCTTTGATTGTTCATTCGCGGTAAGGCTTCCTGTTGTTTACTCCTACTCGTAATCATATTTTGAATATTGTATTCCGTATTTATCGATAAACATGTGTATATCGGAAGTCGATAAACGAGAAGTCCCTATGACAGCTCAAAAGTGCTACGAGAATTCGATATAGTATCGGGGCGTCCTATTCGCTTTTAGTCAAGTTCTTAAATTCGTCTCTTTCTGCTTTCGTCACCCATTCTGCATTCGTCACTTTCGTCGGTAGTCTTTATCATCTTTCGTCATATTCATTATTTGTCTTTTTCTTATTCGGCTCCTTCCTGTATTTGCCATCCTCTTCTTTGGGCATTTTCGACTTTAGTCTATTTTTGTTTGTCTCATTCGTTATTCGTCCTATCGTCTTTGGTCTTATTCTAAGTTCGTACTTTTCTCACGTGGCCTTTTTTGAAATTTATCTCGTTCTTTGTTGGACACATTCTTTATTCATCCCGTTCGATATTCGTCTCATTCACTACTTGTTTTATGCGACTAGAAAGAAAAATTACTTTCCACTCATTCGTTCGGGCCAATTCGGCTCTGGGTCCTTCTTACCTATTAGTGATTTGACCGTGGTTGTCTGAATTACTGATGTATTTGTTTGGTATAATTTTTTTAGTACTCTATTTATTTACTTGTTAACTATATTTTACCCAATACCTTATTTGAAATTGTGAGGGTGCTGAGGGTAGTCACAACTTGTCACAAGGTCATTTCAACGAAAACGGACGAATGGGGTATGAATTTATCATACAATAAATGTTTTGTCTTTGACTTACTAGTCTTACTACACCGTAGTTACTAGTAGTATTGGTACTACTTTATTACAAGCTTAAGGTCCGACTGCAGGAATAAGGGATGGCTCACACTAGTTTAAAATATTTAGATATTGCAGTGTGACAGATTGCTATCCCATCACCAACAAGACACTTGAATCGACTTCTACGACACCCACAGGAGGAAAGGGGGTGGTGAAATTCATAATCCGACACCACATGGAGGGAAAAGACAAACAACAAATATGACTAAAGATAACGAAGACTATCAGCGAAAGTGACGAATGAGGAATGGTTGAAGAATGAGACAAATTAAGTTATTAACTTGACAAAAACTGAATGAGATCAACAACGAACGTATCGAAAAAAACTTGACGAATAACGAATGAGACTGAAAAAGGGATGACTAACATCGAAAATGCCCAAAGAAATGAAGAATTGATGACGAATACCGGAATGAGTAGGAACAAGAAAAGGACATACAACAAATATGACCAAATATAACAAATATTACTGACGAAAGTGACGAATGAAGAACGGATGACAAAATCAGAATGGGATGAATTAGGAACTTGACAAAAAACTAATGGCACGCCCCGATACTATACCGAGAATTCCGGTCTGTGCTCATGTCTATATGCACTCGGCCGGCAACCCCTTACTTCCCGGCCTCTGTAGTAATGTACTATTATTGCGTTTTCTCAGCGTTATATTTAATAGTTAGTCATGTAGGCGTGGGTTAATACCTGCGTTTTAGTAGCAGTATCTTATCAGCAACTACACCACATACTGTACGCCGTGTCCTATTGAATATTGCACACAACACTTCCGTGTTATCTGCTAGTCTATTATATTTATCATCTCTTATTTGTGTCACAAGCATGACAATATAATCATATTGTACTATTTCTCTTGGTTACCTAAAGCTTGATTCACACAGCGCGGGTGCGGGTCGGGCGCGTGACCGAGCGGGCCCGCGACGGGTCTATTGGCTTCACACAGAGCGCGGGTCGGCTCGGGCGCGGGCCCGCGCCGCAGTGGGTATGCTCGGCGGCGGCTCCGAGGCAGTCTGTAGTAAGATGTCGGAGGATAAGGACACAGACGAGGAATTATTAAGTCTGCTTATTTTGAGAAACAGAATTCGAAAAAGAGAGTATGGTTTCACGAAATCAATAAAAAAAGGTTTAAAAGGAGATCGTCAATTCTGGGCCACCTGATATAAACCGTATACAGTTTGTACTGCAATGTAAAATAAATACTCATTTTATTACTAAAGTAGACAAAATATTGCAAAAAAATTAAACGGGAATTAGAAATACTAAATAAATAAACATTATGTTGATTTATCCGCGATTAAAATACAGCAAGACAAGTTGTTAACCTCCTTATGGCATTGACATAAAGTTTAACTTCACCCTGACCTGAAACGGGAGTGTTTTTTCGTTTGACACTGTCAATGTATACCGTTACATAATCTGCGTTTTGATACTGTTCGGTAAGTTAGATCATTGTTATATTAAAATAGTATCTAAGCCTACGAATACGGAAGTTTAAATTAGAAATCGACTGTATTAAAACGCCTAAAGATTGAAAATGCGTGTTTTTGCATTTTTGATCGGAGTTTGAATATTAAAAGTGGGTTTCATAATGGCATAATATCATGCTCCTTCGATAACGAAACGCATCTTTTTTTTCAATTTTGTAATGTCAGATACTAGTGCTGTCGCACTTAACGGTGGTAAACCTTATCCCTTCGCAATAGGTGTTAGGAATGTTCAGTTAATAGTATCAACGATGGTTTGACAGCAGTCTTTGTTTACCGAAATACAGGAACTATAAATACGATCAAAATATGACTTTTTATTATTTCATCATGATTCCCGTTTTGTTTTCTAGTCTGCTTTTGTACATTATCCTTAAATAATCGGTACTTTTTTTACATTAATATATAAATCATAGGCAAGCACGCTTTCAAATATTGTCCTTGTCAGATTCAAGTTTTAAATGCATGATTTTTCAATTTTCCCATTAGATTTCGCAATATTTTTACCACCATCCTGATCTAGAAATTATGGCGATTCTTTAAAAGAGCGAACCATTCCTAAACGGTCCTAAATAATCTGGGCCAGATCACCTAACAAAAATTGACGATCTCCTTTGGAGAGTACCATCGATTGTGTAAAGAACTGTGTCTACATATGAAGATCGGTTTTTAAACCCATAAACAATTGTTTGCGAACACATTCTATTATTTTTTCATTCCCTTCCATTTTTTTTGTAAAAAAATACAACTTCAATGAAACGCGCGCACGCGCCCGACCCGCGCACGCTCTCTGTGTGTGGGCTTGTTTACAAACGAACGTATGACGAAAAAAGCGACCGCCCGCCCCGCCACCCGCGTCGCCCGCGCTCTGTTTGTTTTGTGGCAGCGGGCGCGGGCGTGCGCGGGTGCAAACGACCGGTCCCGCGCCCGACCCGCGCCCGCTGCGTGTGTGATGATGTTCATATAAAACTACTGAATACAAGCGTCGCAGGCCCGCTCGGTCACGCGCCCGACCCGCACCCGCGTTGTGTGTAAATCAAGCTTAAGTTGGCCACTGAAGGAGACGGGATACGCAAACACGTAAAATTGAGGTGTTTTTGTGCAAGTTTTGTGATGAAATCAAAGCACTTAAGAGAGTGGATGTGGCATGATCTGAATATTAGTCAGGTTTATATTAGCTTAAAGATTTTGTCCTGTATATTATAATTATAATATACAGGGGTATAAATAAAGTGACGGGATACTAGATCCTGTGCCGCTACGCAAAAACGGTCTTAGAAAACGTTTCCTAACTTTTTAATTTATTATTATTGTCATTTTTTTTCAAGAGCGAGTACTCGCGCACCAAGGGTTGGTTTGGTTCCACGACATTACGAAAGTAAATACCAAAAATTTAAGGTTTGGAGGAACACGATTTTGTACAGAGATTGTCAATCCATGCTTGCCTCCTTCATCCTTGCCATCCTTGATAAATTTTCTGGTGACCGACTGACACATTTACATTTACTTATTATTCTTTATCAGACAAACTACTCAGCAAGATATATTTCCTGACATTTTATCCTCCTCTTGGTCCTGATCGGAAATCGTATTATTTAACTAAATCTGTTAACCGTTTCTTTTAGTAATTGTTTGTGGAGATTTCTTTTTCGGTCGAAGGGTGACCCATGCTTCCGTACGCTACGACCACCACATCGACAAATTCCTTCTACACCAGATATTTAGAGACGACGTTTCCATTATTTCATGGGAATCGCGAAGAAATTTCCTTTCAGTTATGTTATGGTATAATATTAGTTTTTCTACTCGTCGACTATAATGCTTGAATTGAGACTTTGTAGACCGAATTACCAGCGCATATACTTTTCGATACGCGGATTTCCGAATCGAGCGGATACTTTTTTATGATCGCAAATTTTAGCATCATCGCGGATGCTGAAATGGATTTTCATACAATATTATCCCTTCAAAAACATTACATGTACAAAAATGCCAGTCTCGCAACGCAGTTCTCCTACTTCAAAAAGTATTGAAATACATATAATGTAAAACCACAGAATAACTAATAGTACTACCGTACAGAAAATTCACTCCTTTACAAAAGGCAGATTTAGGTATAAAATTATACCTATACTCGTCGCTTGCAAGCAAAATTAAAACTTATAACCGCGCACGAACAGTGAATCTTCTTGTCACTTGACAAGTTTTTGTACCTATACCTACAGATTATTTTTAAGATAAATATGTAGGAATTACAAACGTTGATTCTGTAAACATAAAAAAATTATCCGGAGATAGTACCTATGTATGTCTGATTCTCACGGAAGTAGGTGTAGATATGCCACAGCCGTATTCCTTCAAAATTATGTCGGTCAGTTCCTTATATTGTTTCTTGGCAACCAATATTATATCTTTTACACGGATTAGATCAAGATTTAGATTTCGAAGCCATTGTGTATTTTCAATTTTGCGCGACCACCACATAATACGACTATCGTGCGAGCCGAGCCGAGCGGTAGCCCACTGCCATACGCCTGCCCGGGAGGTGCGCCGGCCAAATGTACCTAAACTGCGTAGTGACACCCCCCTGGTAAAACCAAGCCGATGTGCCAGAGTTTACTAACAACGTGTCATTGTGATTATTTTTTATAATATATAGCTTGACCTGGCTATCGCACAGCTAAATATACGTATAGCACAAGCCGGCTTATCAATGTGTACATACATACATATTTATTGGATGAATAATGTAATATTATTAGATTATTTATTGTCCTGCGCGATTGCCAAGTCATTCAATTTATTATAAAAATGTAGACACCTAATATTCAAAGAATCATGTCATTCTGAATCATGTCTAGTACCTAACCTACACTATCTAATTCTAATTATGTAGTGTAAAAAAGCTAAAATTTTAGCAACAGAAAGAAATAACTTTGGCATATATTTATTATGGGATTACAATGTTAACTGTGCGGTTTGTAAAACTAGACCACCTGCGATATTGCGGTATGTTTTAATTTTCAATGGCTTTATAGTCTAGACACTAGAAGTGTTCAAATTATTATCATATTCTTACATTTGACTTCAAAAACCTCAATAATTAGTTAATAACCAATGATATATAATAATGAGTCAATATCATTGTTAATAACACAAAAAATAAATTAAATTGTTTTAAAATACCTATACCGCCATTTTGATTTTTGACAGTTTTTTTTATTTACGTTCGGTAACTACAGTTCACAATACGAGAGATTGTTGTAAGTAATCATATTTTTCACATGATTATCTAACTAGTAATTTTTCCATTTATACTTATTTTATTTTGAAATAAAGAACGTAAATTATTTCAAGTGTTGTATGGTTAAACATTTAAAAATTAAAAATTGTATAAATTATATTTACAACTAGTAGTGTCCGACCGAAGGTTCGGTTTCGGTTACGGCCATTTTCGGCCATAAAAATGTGTTTTGCGGCGGAGTCCATACATGTAACTAAATTTCATTTTTTTTTACATAATATCAACATGTTACTGAAATTTGTACGATTTAAACATGTCCCGATTTAAACATGTAAAAATTCCATTTCGATTTCGGACAAAACTGGATTCAGAGCCGATCCTTCTGTTTCGTTTTCGGCAAAAAATCGGACACTATAAATTAGTCCTTGTGCGCGACTGATGTTTCAGGGGTCTGCTGTCGAAAGTGCAGAATACGAAATATAATTAGATAGAATGGCGTTTAATATATTTACTAACGACTTTTGTCTCTCTATTTACTAACGACCTGAAAAAGACAATGCGAATAGACTCCGAGTATTTCGAATTTGTATTAGGCCTCGCGCGTAGAATTGACATTGTAATTCTAAGGTCACTTCACTTCAAGGTCATTTTGTGTCACGCTTGCAGCAAAATTGAGTTTTGTTCACTGTTTTTAGGTATCAAAGAACCCTCGTTCCTGCTGCTGAGGTGAAAATAATTTATATCAGGTTTCTTCAAAGTACTGGTATTAAAATACTTAGACCTCTACTCTTAATGAAGGCTGACTAAGTACTCTATAAAATGGTGTTCTTTAAAGACTTGAGGGTTTGAAATGTCGTGATAAAACTAATGAAGGTGCGTCATTCAGGGCACGAATGCTCCGAGCTCCGTATAATACTATCGTTTGTGAAAATTGTGTAAAATGCAGCTTGTTCAACAATAACCTGTATTTTAGGTGCCTAAACGTTTGTGTTCTGGAACCAGTATCCTGTATAATTGTAAGCACCTGTGTACCAGTTTCAGCAAAACTTTTTTTTCTTGGGCACTTTGGAGCTTATAATTTGGATTTTATTGTTCTTCACAATGTTTACGTTCTAGAACCAGTAGCATGTAATACATAGGTTGCTACTTATATATCCGGAAACAAAAAAACAAACAAACGTACACGGCTGAAAATGGTTTTATTGTTTTTCAAAGTATTCCCCTTGATGATCTATGCACCTTTGCATTCGCGTGAACCAATTTTTAAAGCACTTCTGCCACTCCGCCTGAGGTACCTCCATAACGTGTTGTTTGAATGCGTCGACAGCATCTTCAGCGGTCGAAAATCGTTGACCGCGTAATTTATTCTTTATATTTGGAAATAAATAAAAATGTTGGGTGCCAAGTCAGGGCTGTACGGCGGATGACCCGTTAATTCCACATTTTGACCCTCCAAAAATAGAGTTGTTTCGCGTGACGTATGACAGCTGGCATTGTCATGATGAAGAATGATTCTTCGTCGCTGGTTAGTTTTACGAATTTGTTCAAATACTTCCGGTAAGCAAATGGTCGTGTACCACTCTGAATTAACCGTTCTACGGTTTTCTAGTGGCACTGTAGCTACATGGCCATTAATACCGAAGAAGCAGGCCACCATTTGTTTCAATGTACTTTTTGCACGAGTAACTTTCGTAGGGTTCGGCTCATTTTGAAACACCCATACCGTTGATTGTTGCTTCGTTTCGGGATCGTATGCATAGATCCAGGATTCGTCACCTGTATAGATGTTATAAACGGCTTTTGAGTCACCATGGTTATATTTTTTTAACATTTTATTGCACCATTCGACGCGAGCATCTTTTTGCTCTTTTGTTAAGTTGTGGGGTATCCAACGCGAACAAATTTTTTTTACAGCCAAATAATTATGTAATATGCTATTAATGCTGGTCATAGAAATACCCAGAGTCGCCTCTATCTCGCGGTACGTAACATGTCGGTCGTCCATTATAAGTTTTCGCACAGCCTCGATATTTTGTTGTACAACGACCGATTTCGGGCGACCTGCCTTAACTTCGTCCGTAAGCATACTACGTCCACGATTGAACTCACTAAACCAGTGATACACAGTAGTTTTAGATGGGGCTTCATCACCAAAAGTTGAAGTTAGTTGATCTATGCACTGTTGTTGCGTTAAACCACGCCGAAAATCATAATAAATCATAGCACGAATATTTTCACGAGTGAGTTCCATTCTTGCTGCGAGATGACATTTAAAACCCGTCAAAAATAAAACATGAGCGTTAATAAGAAAGAAAAAATATACCGGCCAGTACTTAAAAAAGTTCAAATTTTACCATGGAGGTCAAATATGCTATTTAAGAAGATTGTAATCCCGGTTTCCGGATATATAAATAGCAGCCCTCGTATTGTAAGCACCTGGATACAAATTGCAGCACTTAATTTTTTTTTCGGGCACTTTGGAGCTAGTAATTTGGCTTTTATTTTTCTTTTTGAGCTATAAGAAAACTGCTCAACTATCTTCCGGCCGTCCTCAGCAATAGACCTACTTTGAATACCTTAGTGCCACCCGATGTACAGTCGACGTCAAAGATATATTTAGGTACACTTTTTTACCTTACTGCATTGTAATAAGGTGCAAAAGTGTAAACATATCTTTGACGTCGACTGTACAATACCATGTACATATTAAGTATTGCAATGAAATTTAAACCCAATATGCCCTATAAAGTGCATTTAAGTTTATTTTCCAAGTAATTTGGTTGTAATTTTGCGGGATAAAATTACGTATAGAAGGCGGCACGAGGATACATGAAAAATGGAAAAGATAACTACCAAAGAAAGCTAATGTGAATTGATGTACCATGAAAGTGACGTGTTTAGAAGGTGACCTACCTCGAATGTGGCTTTTAAGAAACGTGACCTACTTCGCCAAAATTATCTAATAGTATATGCACCTAGATACATATGCATAGTAAGTATCTAGGTGCCTATTGCAATAGAAACACCAAGGTAAAGTTTTTGACAGCAAATTGGCAGCGATTATTTTCCGGCCTAGTTTATTGTTGTTTTTTGCGATTATTTATCTGAGAATTCGTATAGAAAATTTATTTTTGGTAAGTAGAACACTTCCGTGATTCTGGCAAGTTCTTATGGTGCAGTGAATAAATAAAGTATCTAATACCTATACTCATATGTATTGGATTAGTAGATTTCTTGAACTAACCAGCTAGTCGTATATAAACTCGCCGTCAAATGGGGCTCCGCCGACCGTTAGGTCAGGCCGTCGCGACTCGCGAGGGTGCTCTCGGCTCTCCAGTGCAGTGTTGAATTTGGATGTAGCCGAGGTAAGCGGGTTCCGCACGTGGCCGCTACAGCACAACCGGGTTGTCGACCCGCGGCCTTGGGGCGCAGCGCGCAGCCCCGAGCCGTACCATGCCATGCCCTACACGACCAAAATCTACCCTAAAACTTTGCTGATAAGAAACATAATCCCATGACCGAATAGTGTTGGTACAACTTGTATTTCTTTATAAATTTAACTTAAAATACCTACTTAAATTAAAGCAAAGTTAATTGTAAATAACAGATTCTGCCTTCCTTGTGTTAAGATGAAGAGTTTGCATTTAATTGCTTTAAAATTATACGGTTCCAATCGTATGTAATGAAACAATTCTGTACTTGTAACAAAAGATATTTACTTATTACCTGCGACGGCTGTGAGTTTATTTATGAAAATGTTTAAAAGTATTACCTCATTTTCCTATGTATTATGAATTGTAATGGCGCGACAAACTACCTACTACCGACCTACCTTGATTGGCTTTACTGCTTAATATTAGCTTTGGCCACTGTTGTTGGCAATCTTAATCAATTTTTGAATTACAATACTTAAACAGTTCTACAGATATGTATCTACAGGGTTGGGCATATTAAGTGTCCTAGTTTTAGAAACCTCTTTTTTTCTTAAAATACTTCAGATCTTTTTGAACTATTATACTTTTTAAATTGCTTATTTATTATAGTATCTATAAATCATAATGACAGATTGATTATCTTTTTTTTTGTACATTTGTCAACGATGGACGCAAAACGCGAACTCGTAATAGATTTGTACAAGAAAAAATATAAGCCATGCGAGATATTTAGGAAACTGAAACGCCTAAATATAAATATAAGGTTCATATCGCGGACTATAAAACGTTTTATAGAAACCGGATCTTGCCGACCGAGGCCCAAACCTGGACGAAAACCATCGATACGTGTGGGAAATCTAATAAAACGCGTCCGTGAGAGAATTAGGCGGAATCCAGCACAAAGTGCGAGTAAACTCGCGAAGGACCTGAAAGTCTCAAGAAGATCAATGGGTCGAATATTGCGAATTGATCTGAACCTCAAGGCCTACAAAAAACAGAAAATACACGGTTTGACAATAGCTCAAAAAAAAGCTAGAGTTAAAAAATGTAGGGGTATATTAGCTTGGCACGATGGAGATGATATGATTTTTTCGGATGAAAAGATGTTTGTGCTACAAGACAGCCACAATCAACAGAATGATCGAGTGTACGGAGTAAGTTTACGGGATATTCCAGCGGACAAACTAGCAGTGCAACGATTCCAGAGTACGTCTGCAGTTATGGTATGGGGGGCCATAAGTCCTAAAGGGAAGTTGCCACTACTGTTTATTGACCGTGGGGTGAAAATCAACCAAGACTTCTACATACAGAACGTTTTACAAGATCATCTGCTTAAAAACGCTCAAATGTTATATGGGAACGAGTATTACTGTTTCCAACAGGATAGTGCCCCATCACATAAAGCCAAACGTACACAGAAACTGGTGTCGGCAAAATTTAACAGATTTTATACCATGGGAAGAATGGCCTGCGTCGTCACCAGACCTGAATCCCTTGGATTTTTCAATATGGGGTTACATGTTAAGCAAAATTGGGAGCACACATGGACTAAATTTGAGTTCATTTAAGGATCGGTTAATCAAAATATGGGACGAGATACCTGAAGAAGTCGTGCGTGCCGCATGCAAGTCGTTTTACAAGAATTGCGTAAAGTTTTACGAGCCAAAGGAGAGCGTTTTGAGTTAACGAATTAATTTTGTAAATATATAACATAGTTTAACACAAATACATACAGCATTTTTATTTTTGTTGTTTTATTTAAAATTTATTGTCTTATTAAAATAGGACACTTAATATGCCCAACCCTGTATATTTGAATAACATTGTAACCCGAAAATCACAACACGGTTCAACATACCTATTGAACTGACAATTAAAACGATTCGAAGGTCACTAGGTACTAAGTTACGTACGTTCATATTTATTACAACAATGCCTCGGAAGGGAGGGCGGAGATAAGCAGCCGGAGTCGGAGTCAAGGAAGGTCATTTTAAAATCGCAAATCACTAACTTCGGCCCGAGTTGTTTTTGTTGTTTACGCTTCGGTTTGACGGCAGGTTCGCCTCGCACTAGTAATGGGCCATTCCCGGGAATATTCCCATTGGGAATATTTCCACCTCGAGGCAATATTGTGGGATTTTGAAATTGTTGTATGAACACATATTGTATTTTCAAGGATTTGGTTAAAACTAAGGTCACAAAACTCTTTACCGGGACATCAAGCACAGTAACTCTAGCGGAAAAGTAAATATAATTAAAATTATATTTTAGGAATATAATTATATTTAAGGACATATCCGGGGGTATGTCCTTAAACTACGTCCGGACACGGGTATGTCCTTAAATTACGTCCAAAAGAGAGGTATGGGTACTGCGAATGTCATCTCGCTATGTGTGGTAGGGCACAGCACTGCGAATGTCATCTCGCTCAAATCTGGAGTAGAGCCCGACTGGGGAAGTATCTTCACCTTGCAGAAAACCACAGCCAAAAAGAACTAGATCCTACTCATAGTATTGTGTTCCTGCTGGGGAGTAAGGTTTCCAAAGAGCTCAAAGAGGAACCAGTGTATTGACGACGAGGGACCCTCTTGTTTCTCTACATAGTGAATTTTCCTTTTTGTAAAGGGTCGGCAACGCGCTTGTGACACCTCTGGAGTTGCAGGCGTCCAATATCGGCGTGCTTGTTTGCCACCGTCGTGGTGTTACAAAAAAAAATTAAATAGGGATGATGTTGAATTATGCAATCAAATTTAGTTGATAGGATGCAAATCAATACATATAATACACTCGCGAGCAAAAGTTCTGCATCACTTTGCATTTTTTCATGTACACCCAATATCTGTCACCCTAACCGAAAGAAAAATAATTATATAATAACACTTTTTAAGGTTCCCTAATTAAAATGGCAAAAATAAACTATACTCGTAGTTGTGTCATACCTTTCTTTCCGTCCGTGAATGAGTATTCATGAATTATAAAGTGTATTTGAATGAAATTCTAACTGCAGATGTGTTTTGTGTGCCGCTACTTTTATTTCCAGTTAAATTTAAAAAAAAACTTCATACATGTGTTCTTCTTACTTCTTCTTTAAATATAAATTTAGAAATTTGTTGCTATGATTAATATGTAGTACATCAGTCGATAGTTCTTCCGAAATGAGGTTCCTTGTAAAAAAATATTACGATTTTATTTTCAGAAATGAGCGTCTAGAAAGTTTAAAAAATTGTCTTATTCTTCCCTAAATTTTGAATCAGGAGTTTAAAAGATACATCTTCATACACACGTTCAATAAAAAATATTTTTCATATAATTAGTTAAACAGTTTTCAATTTTTTTTAATTTTTAATTTTATTCTACTCAATACTAGTTTAGTGACATTTATAATTATGCTTTGATAACTATTTTATTTTGTGTAACCTCTAATTAAACATTCCCCCATTCCCGGGAAGCGGAATATTCCCCTTCCCGGGAATATTCCCACGGCACATCACTACTCCGCACTCGCTTTCTCATGCCGCACTTTGTGTTTGTTTTATTACATAGGTAGGTATATACTCGTACATGAATAACATGAACGGCCTATAGGAAAAGATGGATTTAAAGAATGATTAGGTACCTAGTAAATTGAGCCCGAGCTCAGGTGACTTGATTCCGGGTTTTAAGGGCACAAGTATAAGGTGTGATGCGCCACTTGCGCCATGCACAACTAACGGACTGATTAAAAATATGGCGGCACAGCTGTCACCTCATAGATAACACAATAGAAGCAAACGTTACACGCTACCGGCCCTGCTTAGTGCACACTCTGTTTATGTACCTCTAGGGTATCAAGGATCCGTTACATTGATCGACTGAGCGTAGATACGGCGCATCGGAGCTATAATATTATAGGTCAACAATGGAAATACACGGTCAGGTTTTTTTTGAAGCCTATCGCGTGTGGTGTCATATGAAAGGGATTTTTAACATATACGACATCATAACATTTCAGCCATTTTTTAAATTAAAGCATAAATAATTTTCAAAACATACCAAGTTTGGGCATTTTCAATTATTTTTGTTTTAATTTAAAAAAACCGGCCAAGTGCTAGTCGGACTCGCGCACCGAGGGTTCCCTACAAACCTGTAGGTATATAAGTAAAAGTTCACCCATTGCGTTGACATAGAAGTTTGATTTTGTTACAGCCTAAAGGTATTATAGACCTGAGTATTTGATATGAAATTCAATTTAATACCTCTACGCGTTCATGAGGAAAGGGGCAGTAACTTTAAAAAATATTATTATTATATGAATTAAAAATTTACGGTATTCGCAATTTTCCCATTATCTGTGCTTAAGACGTTGCTTCGTACCAAATTTCTAGAGTATGATTTCACGGGAATTACCCTGTAGGTTTTGATTCACTTGCGAGTTTCGAAAATTTGCGGCATAAACGGCTGTATCTTTTGATTGCGTTGGCTTAGAAGTTTGGTTTTTTCACAGCTCCAAGGAACAATAGACCTGAGTATCCATACTAATATTATAAATGGGAAAGTGTATGTGTTTGTTTGTTTGTCCATCTTTCACGGCAAAACGGGGTGACGAATTGACGTGATTTTTTATGTGGAGATAGTTGAAGGCATGGAGAGTGACATAGGCTACTTTTTGTCTCTCTCTAACCCCCCACTACCCTAAAATGGGGGGGTGGAAGTTTGTATGGAGCATTCCGGGGGAAAAGGGGAACCGTGTTACCCCGACTTTAACGCGAGCGAAGCCGCGGGCAAAAGCTAGTTTGATATAAATTTCAGCTTGATACCTCCACGCGTTCCTGAGAAAAAGGGTCTTGACAGACGGACGGACAACAAAGTGATCCTATAAGGGTTCACTTTTTTTCCTTTCGTGGTACGGAACCCTAAATTTGGCTGAAATGTAATGAAATAAACTAAATGATTTCTTTATATTTATATTGGAGAAATTTAAAAAAAGTAGTTGGCGGTACGTAGTTCGCCGGGTCAGAGAGTCTGGACTGATATAAAAATATCAACTTTTTTTTATATGCAACCACTTAAATCTGTGTCATTATTTTGGTAAAGGTACCATTTGGAGGCCGGCGCTTACGTCATAGATGCTTTGGACAGATTCAATATTCTAATCAAGCAATAAAGGCGTAAGGGCCGTCCTTCAAATGGTACCATTATCAAAATAATTACACATATATAGGTATTCATCCCTGTCCGTGTTACATTACAAGCCACACACTGTATAACACATTTAAAAGGAATGAGGTATGTCGTTGATATGATATGCTATGAAATAAATCGACTTGATGCACCGACAGTACCACAATAGTTATCATTGATTGACCTGCTTGCCCTCTCCAGAACGCGTATCATGGTTGTCATTTTATCGCCTATCACGTCATGCATCACTTTCGCACTTACATACTTGTTCGAACGTGACAGCTATAGTGACAGGCAATAAAAATCCGACCATAGTAGGCTAGTAGGACTCGACGCAGTTAATTAATAATTACGTAGTACCTAGGTTTACAGGTTGACATTTTAATCATATTTTCAGTCATATTGATCGAGGTGATTTGATTTGGTAGGTAGGCCATACTGAACAACTTTTACTATGGGACTGACTCCGAAATCACTTTAATTTCAATCAATGTTTTTGGCGGTTTCACACATTTCTTTTTCTTCGTTATCCCATAGTAAAAGTTATTCAGTATGGTATGGCTTAAATACTTAATCACCTCGCTGGATATGACTGGCGATTAAAATTTCATGTATCTACGGATATAAAAACGTAGGCTGTATTCGTGTCTACTAACAGCATAACACTTGATTGACTTACCATTGATATGGTTTACAAATACTGCACAACAACATTCTATAGCTCACTAAACTTGACCAGACCAATTTTCATTATCATTACCCCTGCCATTGATTTCGTGCTTTCTTTTCGACTTTCGAGTCTTCTCTATGTGTATCTCGTTCTTCTTTATATCAAACAAAAGTCGCAAGTACAGTCGCCATCAGATATATCGGAGCGGCCAAGGTGGTCACAAATATCTGAACAACGCCTCGATTGTCAAGGCGATAAAGTGCATGGTCAGATATTTTGGACTACCTTGGCCGCTCCGATATATTTGATGGCGACTGTACCGCAACCATGCAATGCAACGCAAGAAATTCCACAAACTATAGACAATTTTCCGCACAGTACTGAATATTATCTACGCAGCGGAAATTTGTCTATGGCCTCCATACAAAAATTCCGCTACCTACCATAGACAAATAACCGCTTTTGTCTATGAATAGCTAAATTCCGCGCAGAATTCGCTCTAATGTGTGGTGTCTAAGGGATATTCCTCATTCATGTCTTTGATAGGTCAGTCGAAAATTAAAAAAATTATACTATTTTAAAGCTTGTCCCAGAAAAAAATGTCGTTTATTAGTTAGTATGAAATAATGTAAGCAATAAAAAGTTACCAAATTTTTGACAAGTTTAAGTTTATTAGAAATGTAGTAAACAAAACGTATTTTTGTTATGTTTTTGTTCTATTGTTTATTCATCCAGAAACTTCGTAATTTTCTTTTGATACCTGCCATCAGGTTTTGTACATCAGTGTCTGTGATTAGTTTTAAAGCTGCATTCCATTTTCGCTTGAAGTTTTCAACTGATGTGGCGTTAGTTTTATGTTTTAAGAGCTTCTGCTTCATACGAGCCCAATATTTTTCTATAGGTCGTAATTCAGGACAGTTAGGAGGATTTTGGTATTTTTCCACAAATTCGACTTTATTGGCTTTGTATCATTATATCACATTTTTAAAATAGTGGCACGTGGCCAGATCAGGCGAAAACAGAACTGGCTTCTTGTGTCGCTTAAAAAACGGCAATAATCGCTTTTCCATGCACTCTTTAAGGTATATATCGCCTTTCATAGTTCCTTTAGCAAAGTATGGAGTGCTGCGTTTGCCGCAAGAACAGATCACTTGCCACACAAGAACCTTCTTCGCAAATTTATCCGTTTTTATGACATTGTACTCGTCATTGAAAGTTTTTCTATCGGTCCCCGAATAAAAATGATGTCCCGGCAGTGATTTAAAATCAAGCTTGCAATATGTTTCGTCCTCCATCAGTTCCATCTCAATACAGTATTTTTTTGTCGTTAATTTTGAATACAGTTTTCTGGATCTCGTTTTAGCGTCAGTTTCTTGTTTCAAATTTCTATTAGGCACTTTAGTTTGTTTGAAAGTCTTTATAGAATATTTTTTCTTCGTTGCACAGTGGATTTAGACGTTTTAACTTTATAGCTAAATCTCTTACAGATGATGTAGGTTTTTTCAGCAAAGCAGCTATGATACTCTTCTCAATATTTTTCTTAACAAACCCGGTCTTCCGACCACTTCCAGGACGCCGTCGAATACCGCCAGTCTCTCTGAATTGTTTTAGGACCCTTTGCACAGTTCTAACAGACGTGTTTAGCTCCATTGCCACTTTTTTCGTGAAAATGCCTTAATATTGGACATATTTGTACAATATTTTCTCATGAAGTTTTTCTTGTGGAGACGAGATCTTTGAAAATGTGACTGTGACAGATTTTTTTCTAATATTAAATAAAGAACCAAGATGCATAAAACCAGCCAGTTACAACCATTTTCATTGAAACCTGATATACCAACACTGCGTAAACTAACGACATTTTTTACTGGGACAAGCTTTATGTATGTAAATACAATATTACCAACGTTTGATTTATTCCTAATATTAAGTACTTATAGTTTCCCCATTATACTGTTAATTTTGCGTATTGATTTCTACGTAACGGCTTAGTCGAGTGAAACAAAAAAATTATAAATATGTCACTAAAGATAACAACGTAATTCCGTTACAATTACAACGTAATTTATAAAATAATTTCAACGTCATTCCACATTTAGTGCGTTAGTATGGCGTTATACACGCATTTGCACTATACCAATATTTATTACGTTACGAGCAACTATTATTAATTATTATGTAAGTATATTTAGGAATCTCAGACAAAAATGAAACAGTGACAGCCCATCACATGCACAGACACATGCATAATACAGGATATTATTATACATTATAATATAATTATTGCCAGTGTAAGAAATTAGTTCCAATGAAATTCCGCAACATGGCTCATGATCATATATTTCTGGTCAGGCTTTAGATACCGGATTTTTAACTATATATATATATCATCTAGGAGTCTTATCGGGCTAGGTTTAGTGTCGTGGGCTCTTATACTAAGATTATTTATGAAGAATTTAAAAGGGAGGAACGCATTAATCTACGTAATCGTTGGGTGATATTCATGACACTGTCAAAGTTGCGCGGCACGATTTGGACTTTGCTTGATTAGTTACATTTATTGGAGTTACTAGTTATACTGCTTCTGTAGGACACCAATAATGTTCAAAGAATCTTACTTGTTTCAAGGTAATACCTACTCACGAGTCTTATGAATCGCTTAGCTACAAATGGGTCCACATAAAATCGTGATAATTTTTCAAACATAGGTAGGGGAGATGTTTCAATTTTAATATCGACTCGCATAATTTTATGTCTATATTTTCAGTAAGTACGTTGCTTTGTCTATGCTAGTAATATAAGTAAAAAGTATGTTGGAAAGAAAGATTTGCTTCGCTCTCTCAATACAATTGAATTTGTTTGTAATTAGTTAAAAGCGGGAGTTAAGAGCATTGGAGTTTGGAGCATTCTCCGAGAGCGCCCGCTCCGTTAATCGCCTCCGCTCTGCTCGCCGTCCTAAATATAGAACTGCATAATGTGGTTATGGACTACATCGGTCGTAGCGTAGCGCGCTAGCTAGTGTCGTCGTCGGCCCAACCACCCCGTTGCTAACGCACTCCAGTCCCTATTAACTGGCGACGGGGGGTAAACTTCTGTTTAAGATTTTTTTTTGGTAGTAGTGTGCTGTGCTGCCAATAGAAAACTGTACACACTACAGATCTAAAATGGCGCTTACGCTTAAAGATAAATGAAGTGCGCAAAAGAGAAACCAATCCTTATATGAACATTCCACGAGTGCAAAAGAGAGACACGCTCATTTTTAAAGCGTGGCAACTTTTGAATTTTGGTATTTGGCCTTTATACCCATGTCGGGACAGCTCATATTTTAGCGTGAAAAATATAAATCAATCGTAACTAAAATATTTTTCCCACCTTTCCAAAAGCTGCTGTACAAAATACTCAAATCACTATAGGTGTATAATAGTTGAAGAGTTCCCTCGATTTCTCCAAGATCCCATTATCAGATCCCGACCTGGTTACAATGGGACCAACTGAGAAGAATACTCTTTCAAACAAAAAAAGAATTTTCCAAATCGGTCCAGCCGTCTTCGAATGATCGGTGAACATACATAAAAAAAAAACAAGCAAAAACAAAGATCCCGACGAATTGATAACCACCTCATTCGAAATCTTGAAGTCGCTTGAAAAAAAGCAAAAACAAAGATCTCGACGTTTCGAGTTTCAGCTATGACTTCCTCATTTGATGAAAATCTTTTCCCACCGAGTCATTTCTTCATGTTTGGGAATTTAAAAAAATCACACGGTGCCAAATCTGGAGAATATTGTGGGTGGGTGTGGCAATTATCGTGATGAAAAAGTATTTTCACTTCTCATGCTCGTAAAGTTCGACTTTGAGTCGTGCGTGGACGACATAAAATCGCTTGTTAAGCTCTAGTGCATAAAGTAAAATTTTCTTTTAAGGCTAAGATAATGAGGCTCAACGGCCAAACACAGTCATAATATATTGCACAATTTAATGGAGCAGTAAAATTTCGTAGAATACTGAAACTTATTGTTTTATTTTATTCTTGCTATAATTATTTGAATTACGTGTTTTCTATAATTAAATAAATGAAATAATATAAAATAGGAGTTTATGATAGTTTTTTTTCTTTTTTTATACTACGACGGTGGCAAACAAGCATACGGCCTGCCTGATGGTAAGCAGCTACCGTAACCTATGGACGCCTGTAACTCGACAGGAGTCACATGCGCGTTGCCGACCCTTTACAAAAAGGAGGATTCACTGTGTTGACGGCTAAAGGAACAAGAGGGTCCCTCATCGTCAACACACTGGGTCCTCTTTGAGCTCTTTGGCAACCTTACTTACCAGCAGGAACACAACACTATGAGTAGGGTCTAGTGCTATTTGGCTGTGGTTTTCTGTAAGGTGGAGGTACTTCCCCAGTCGGGCTCTGCTCCAGATTTGAGCGAGATGACATTCACTGAACGAGACCACACTAAGCGAGATTCCATTCGCAGTGCCCATACCTCTCTTTTTGGCATAGTTTAAGGACATACCCAAGTCCGGACGTAGTTTTAGGACATACCCCGGGTCCAAAATATAGTTTAGAAATGCCCCGAAATGTTTTTATGACTTGGCAGAAAACAAGTATTTATGTCTAAATTCACATGTTGAAAATTTAAAAAAAAAACCTTAAAAAATTACTTGATGGGAACCATATTTGTTTTCATTTTAATATTTTTGTTACAACTTGAAATTGTTTTACGATTACCGATAAATAATTTCCTCGCAATTGAAGTGAAAATTAGAGTGTAACCCTCGTCCATAAAACCCATTTTACACTCGACTCCTCACTCGATTTTTTATCAATCCTCGCTCGCAAGCTCGCTTGGATCCACAGAATAACTAATAGTACTACCGTAGATAAACGCCTCGCGTAAAATCGTACGTTTTATGCAGTTGTTGTACAATCTACTATTTCTTCTTTACCAGATGTGGCCGATTTTTCAAAACTTCTTCATTAAATTTTTCCAATAAAGCAGCATAATAAAGGCCATATTCTCAAACATACTCCGAAATGTATGCGTTAATGTCACGAAATGAAGACATGAAGTTGCTCATTTATGGCTCCTTACATTACTTCTTGACCTAGGCCAAGAAGTAATGTAGGGAGTTTGTATGAAACGTACATTATTGTCCGCTGCTTTAACTTTTTACGTTTGCTCACTAAGATTAAACTGACAAAGGAAATATTACATACAGCCAACGACCACTCTCTCTGTAAGCATATACTTGCGACAATAAAATTAAAAAAGAATAAAAGAAAATCTATGGTACTATATTTTAAGCGGTTAAAAATGGTGCCCGAATAGCTTTTTTAAATGTCAAGTTTAAAAAATAAAAAAGGCGGCAAATTAATCATTTTTTTCTTACATTGTTTGAGAAAAGCACTATACAATCCTTGGCCGGAACAGGGATTGCAGGACTCGCTTTATTCGGTCTCGTCTCCGACTCGGTCTACCGAAATCTCGTCCTTAAATCCCTTACTTCACGGCATCTGCAGTAATGTGTTATTACAGTACAATATATCTATTATTGTTTTACCTCTCTCTAGGTAATCGATGTAAAATAACCCCTTGACTATCCCAAAAGACAGTGGCCATTACCTTTCCTGCTGAATTAACTGTTTTGGCTTTCATCGGGGCCCGTTCGCTAGTAGAAGTCCATTGTTTTGACTGATTTTTCATCTCTGGTGTATAATGGTGGATCCATGTTTCATCCACCGTCACAAATCGACATAAAAATTCATTAGGATTACGCTTAAATTTGTCTAAAGATTCCTCGGAAGGTCTTACGCGATGTCGTTTTTGCAGAAAGCTTTTTCATACTTAAAATATTATGCAAAATACGAAAAACTCGTTCAGATGAAATGTTTACAGTCTCAGCTATCTCACGTATCTTAACTCGACGGTCATCCAAAACTATAACGTGAACTTTGTTAACGATATCTTGAGTGGTCACTTCAATCGGCCTTCCAGAGCGTTCCGCGTCATTGGTGGTGCTACGTCCACAATGAAATTCTGTAAACCATTTGTGAACCATTCCATGAGAAGGAGCAGATTCTTGTACCCGGCGCGGGAAATTAAACTAATTTTTAAATATACAAAAATATAATATAATAAAATAAACTATATACAAATCTACAATGAATCAGTCAATACGAGAGCCACTAGTTAATTCGAAACAGAGGTCACTGGCCTTTAGTGAAGTAGAAGGCAGTCCAAGTTGAAGTCTGCAATCCGTCCAGTCGGATTTCTGTACTATACACCGTGGGCTGGAATAACCCGACAGATCTTAACCACGAATTTCTAAGACCAAAAGAACGAAAAAATATTATGTGACTTTAGGTCAATTTCGGCAAAAAATATTTTTTTTTCGTTTTTTTTTTCGTTTTTGAATGTTTATTGCACATGAAAAGCAAATGTTATTAACAAAATTATCGCCTATAACAAAATGGTACATTTTTTTGTAAAAACTTAGTTTCTGCAAAGTTTTCCTTGTCACTTTGATATGTGTCAATAAGGACGTGTAAACCATGTCCAATAGTGGCAACAACGCCATTAGAAAGGCGTTTTGTGATGAGTTATAATAAAAAGTGTATTTTTTAAAAATTAGTATTAATTCTGAAACTAGGCGTATTCCAGAAAAGTTTATACGACATTTTAGTATCTAAATATGATCAGCAATACACTGTTAAAATCTGTCTAGTTATATGGGCCCACGGTGTATATTCTTGTAGGATTCCATGAAAACCTGGAGCTTTTCGGGTGTGATGAAAATCCCTTTAAAGATGAATGATAAGCAATATTTCAAGCAGTTGATGTAGATAGTATCTTCTTCAGTTGATATTCAGTAGAAAAGGGCTGAAACAATCGTTTCTTAATTTTCATTCAAACTCCATCCAAGCCTCCCAATGGTTTAGAGCAGTGACATGAAAGTGAGACTTGGATTGAGTTTTAACAATAACACTAAATGATTAAAATATAGGTATACAATAGTTACCTGCATAAGTGGCAGCCCTTATTAAATACTTTAATCAGTACTCGACACAGAAAGTAATTACATATATCCAACAATATAAATCAATAGAACTCTAAGCATCAGCGAATTCAAAGCAAATTTTCCGTCTCAAAACAAAAGCCGAGCGCGCGATCGGGAACTTTTTTATTCTCGCCGGCCAGTGCGCGCGGCGGCTGCACGATGCAGGTTTGCCACGTTACATTCTCCATAATATTTTTTAAGCCGGTCTTCGGTCTCTGATAGATTTTCCTCGTAAAAAGTAATTCTTAATTAGCACACGAAATTCACTTTTCTCCATTTTCCAATAATTTTCCAACCTCATCTGACATATTACTCATTATTTTCAATTTTTCCCACCAAAATATAAAAAAAATATGCCAGCCAGTCAAAGAATTAAATATTTGAAAAAAAAAGTTTGTATTTGAAAAAGTTTTTTTCTACTCCAGCACTTCTATATGCCAATTAAATGACTGATAGTGGTATCTAAAACTACATCATTTAAGTGAAGGCGCTAAAGTCTATTTGTCTATAGGTACTTTCTATAACTGCTAGCAGTCACACAAAACATATTGTGCAACTGTTTTTGTTTTTTTAATACACTGACTTCCAGGTGCCATGTCTAAAAAGGGTTCGTTCTTGTTTACAATATAAATTAAATTTTTATACTTGAAATTATTTTTGCACAAACTATGATAAAAACATTATCATGTCTTTTTTAAAGTATTAATATCTTAAATAATTTAGTTTTCATATTTATGAAAAGCATAATAGTACTTTAATGTAAGCTTTTGCATTGAGAGTTACTTGAACGAAGCCATATTTTTTTGCAATTGAAAACCAACTCGTGGTCTGTCTATGACATTTAGTCAAAAAGTTAATATTTAAAAAGTTTCAACACAATGTACGGCTTAATTTTTGTATTTAAACTCGTATATTATGTTAATATCAAGAAGTTTATGTTAATTTTCATAAAATAAGTGACAAGAAACTTCACAGTGAATATCCGAAGACTTCGGCACTAAAGTAAGTTGATAGAAAAATCTTAAAACAAAATTGATTTATGTACTCGTGATACTTAAGAACTTTAAAATTATCTATTAATTACGTTTTTGCTACTGTCGTAGAAAAAGTTTCGTGTGCAACGGTACATAAACCCTTATTATGTACCTGTTGCACAAAATACTATTTAA
The DNA here is from genome assembly GCA_947086415.1 of Pammene aurita. Lineage (NCBI taxonomy): Eukaryota > Metazoa > Arthropoda > Insecta > Lepidoptera > Tortricidae > Pammene > Pammene aurita. The sequence goes on from OX352289.1 coordinate 24,902,824, forward strand.
GTACTCAAAGTCACTGACTTGTCAAACCGCCCTCGTAAGTAAGTATTCCAGTTGGCACTCGCGTTGTAGAGCCCATCTCGGAGATCATGAAAACATAAGTCTTAACGGTCAGAAATGGGCGCTAAATACGAAAAAATAACGTAAAGGAGATCGTCAATTCTGGGCCACCTGATATAAACCGTATACAGTTTGTACTGCAATGTAAAATAAATACTCATTTTATTACTAAAGTAGACAAAATATTGCAAAAAAATGAAACGGGAATTAGAAATACTAAATTAATCAACATTATGTTGATTTTTCCGCGATTAAAATACAGCAAGACAAGTCGTTAACGTCCTTATGGCATTGACATAAAGTTTAACTTCACCCTGAAACGGGATTGTTTTTTGGTTTGACACTGTCAATGTATACCGTTACATAATCTGCGTTTTGATACTGTTCGGTAAGTTAGAACATTGTAATATTAAAATAGTATCTAAGCCTACGAATACGGGAGTTTAAATTATAAAACGACTGTATTAAAACGCCTAAAGATTGAAAATGCGTATTTTTTCATTTTTGATCGGAGTTTGAATATTAAAAGTGGGTTTCATAATGGCATAATATCATGCTCCTTCGATAACGAAACGCATCTTTTTTTCAATTTTGCAATGTCAGATACTAGTGCTATCGCACTTAACGGTGGTAAACCTTATCCCTTCGCAATAGGTGTTAGAAATGTTCAGTTAATAGTATCAACGATGGTTTGACAGCCGTCTTTGTTTACCGAAATACAGGAACTATAAATACGATCAAAATATGACTTTTTATTATTTCATCATGATTCCCGTTTTGTTTTCAAGTCCGCTTTTGTACATTATCTTTAAAAAATCGGTACTTTTTTACATTAATATATAAATCACAGGCAAGGGCGCTTTCAAATATTGTCCTTGTCAGATTCAAGTTTTAAATGCATGATTTTTCAATTTTCCCATTCGATTTCGCAGTACTTTTACCACCATCCTGATCTAGAAATTATTACGATTCTTCAAAGGTAAGAACCATTCCTAAACGGTTCTAAATAATCTGGGCCAGATCACCTAACAAAAATTGACGATCTCCTTTAAGACTATTCCGTTCGGCACACAATATTTTGAAAATGAAATGAAATGAAATTATTTATTTCAGGCACAAGTCCCATATAATGTTAGTTACATAATAACATTATAAGACCATTTTAAGAAATAGTCAATTTGATACGAAAACTAGCAAATATCTTTAAATTCTGTTCATAATAGTACATTATGATACAAGTGTGCTAAGTTGATCATTACATACGAAGCGATATTGTGCGCACGAACGCATGTGAGTGCGCATAAGGAAGCTGAGCTTATGTAATGATCAAGCACTCGCGTTTCATACGACGTTTTTCAACATACTTGCGAGGAAATAACAGAATAGTATAATTAATAACTTTTGATAAATACATTAATTGTCAGAATGTTTACAGGATAGAGGACCTAAGATAATTAAATTTAACTAACCTTTTTTGTGATGTTATTGAGTATCTGGAACTCTTTTTCAAATCATTTCATAAAATTAAAGACTTCACATTTATTGTGCAATAAATTATAGTATTTTTTTCTTACGTATTGCTCACTAGATTTTTATGATGACATTTTACTAGTATTTATCACAATTTTGAAATATATCCAGAGGTTAAATTAACGCTAAAGTTGTCTTCTTATTCATTGAAAATATAATTTGTTAAAAATTAATAAAACACGACGAGAAAAATCTAACAAATAAACAATGATTTGAGGTTAACTTATAAATGGCGCGCAATTTTTTTTTTTGGATGTGCGTGCAGCTTGAGGCAAAGGCGCGGACGTATAATGCCAAACAGCCAATATTAAAACAGACAATTCGTGTTTTAAACACGAATTATTGTGTATCACGAGTAATATAATCAGTTGAAATAATTCTTATTCACAATCAGGATTGTATAATTTATATTCTATCGTAAATGTGTATATTTTTAATATATTTACTTTTTTTTTACTTTTTTAGAATGTAAACTCATAAAGAGTTAAAAAAAAGTAAAGGGAATACCCGACTAAATTACAATGATTCGTCTGCGTACGTACAACTTGGTACTAGAGTACAAACGTCACTTGATCGGATTATTAAATTATTCCACTAGTTGGATAATTATTGTGAAATGCACGCGTGTTTAATATCTCGGATTATGAGCATAAAAGCGGTGGAATAAGAACCTCGTTACGAGCAGGTGTGTTGAAAATTCATTTTATTGGTACAAACATAACTAAATATTCAAATTTAAGTGTTATGCCGTAAAAGTATACTACAATATGTCGAAAAGATGGGAAATTATTCATAGCAGTAATCACAAAATTGAAATTTCATCTTTAAAACATAATTAAATAAACCGGACCTAATGTCTATAGGTTTTTTTACCAGTCGCTCGAAACCCGAAATAGACAAGCGTCAAGATCGGTATACAAAGTAAATATTAGTGACTGAAAAAAAAAACAAAAATAAAATAAGATTTTAATACTGTTGTTTAATAATGTTGAAATCGTTTTTTTTACTTGATTTGTATTTGAGTCCACTGCTCTAAATTTTTACAGTAGATATAAGCCCCATCCAACATACCAAATACCTAATTTAACACCATTCCGGTGTGCGCATACGCTTTTAAGACCATTTAAAAATATATTTTATACGAAAAATAGCAAGTATCTTTTAATACGGTTCAAAAATTAATTTAATTGGTACATGCATAACTGCATATTCAAATGTAAGTGTATTATAGTTTAATATTCCGTAAAAGTATACTACATTACCCATCAAAAACATAAATGTGAAAGGCTGCCAAGTTCGATACTATGGGAATGCTTCGCCTATAAAAGAAGTGAGATCTGAATAAGTACCAAGTTCCATAAAAATACCTCAAATCATAAATACTCGTAGTTATAGGAATGCACACTTGATTTCCAGCAGTTTTTAAGGTACATTTTGAATAAGTATCACGTTACATAGAAATACCTAAAATTATAATAGTCAGAGAAACGCACACCGGTTTTTTTAGCAGTTTCCTGATAACATGTATTATTTTCAGTACTTTTTAATGATGTTACTTGGCAAGTTTTCACACACCACACACCTTTTCAATGCAATGAATCGACACCTTTGGACTGCAATGTGTCAAGTATATAATTTTCTATTAAAACTTGCCAAGTTACATCATTAAAAAGTACTGAAAATAATAAATGTTATCAGGAAACTGCTAAAAAAACCGGAGTGCGTTTCTCTGACTATTATAATTTTAGGTATTTCTATGTAACGTGATACTTATTCAAAATGTACCTTAAAAACTGCTGGAAATCAAGTGTGCATTCCTATAACTATTTATGATTTGAGGTATTTTTATGGAACTTGGTACTTATTCAGATCTCACTTCTTTTATAGGCGAAGCATTCCCATAGTATCGAACTTGGCAGCCTTTCACATTTATGTTTTTGATGGGATTTCATTTATTTTTGTTAGGTGTAGGTTCTTTATTATTTTTTTATCACTTTTGCTTTAGGAAATGTCTCATTCCACTTAGGTATGTACTTTATACTATACCCTTTATACTAAACGTCTAATTCTATTTTACTATTTATTTATAGGTGATTTTTACAAATAAACTGGCTCCCTACACTTATAAAATGGACCTACTTACATATAATTACATACATCAATAACGTACTTTATTCTGTTTGTAAGTACGCTACCTACATAGATAATTAATAACTTGGTAATACCTACCAAGCAACTTGGTAATGCAATTATAATACCTACCTACCAGTAGGTATTATAATTGGTGGCCTATTATGTAGCCCTAGAAGTCCACCATCCCATCTCATCCCGTGGCGTATCGGAGGGTGAGATGGGCAGTAGTATATATAATTCCATCTTAGAGTATATATGATTTCCATGTTCTTGAATCTGCGATTTTATTAGTTGTAAAATTAGAAATTATTTAGACTATGCGAGAAAAAATAGTCTTTTCATTTTTGTTTGACTGATTTAGCGCACCTAGTGTACCTAGTGACCTGCTTTGTACTTCTTAAATCGTGGGTTCGGTTCCCGCAACAGACACACACAGACAGTGGTGAACAATTTTATTGTTCTTGTCTTTAAGACAAACATGTATTGTCTTAAATTGGTATGTATCTAAATTTAAATAAGTCTTATCTCATTTCCACTCCATACCTACTTATAGTAGAACAAAATTACACATTCGTTGTTTTCGAAACTGACTCACACTTGGCCGTTTTCAGATTTTTACTTTATTTCGACCTAAAGACAAACCTTCGAGCCAAATTTCAGGTACGACCATGGAAGATAGACCCACTTAGTTCATTATGACTTCATAGTAGAACAAAGTTACACCTTCGCTATTTTTAAAACTGACTCACACTTGGCCGTTTTCAGATTTTTCCCTTTACTTTGACCTTAAGACCAAATCCAAATTTCAAGTCAGTACGACCATTGGAAGTGGTCTAGGTTTTTGATGAGTCAGTGAGTCAGTGAGTCAGTGAGTGTATAGTAAAAATAGCGATTTTCTGACGTCAATATCTCAAGAGCTGCTATAGGTAGAATAATGAAATTTTTTATTCTAGACAATTAAGGGGATGTCAACAGACACTCGAAATTTCATATGCGTAGATAAAATATGTTTTGAGTTATAGGGTGGTCGAAATTGGCCCGAAATGGTTCGTGTAATATAACCCACGGCCGGTGTGTCGCTTTTTTTTGCTCGAACTTGGCGGACACACTGCCGTGTGTCTAGATGTTGAAAAATGCGGATATTCGTTTAAGTCACGGGGGTCTTAAATCACTAACTTCATAATATTTTTCATCTTAATGGCACAACACTATACATGTTCAGAAAATTTAACGTATTTTTTATAAGCGCTTGTATGTTTAGGGTTAAGAGAAACTAGTAGAAAAGCTAGCACCAGCACCATTTTTATTTTTTATAGCTACCGAAATACAATTATTGAGCAGCTTGGTTAAATACATGCCATTGCAAAATACGAATCACGTGAAATGCAATTTGCTTTACCTTTATTTATTGTTTTTTTTTTAAATATTTATACAGGGTGTAACAAAAATTCTGCTGATCCGTTTAAGGGCATAATTGGTATCGTATTCTGATTATAAATAATTTTAAACAAAAAATAACCGACTTCACTTAGCATCCACCTTTCCAAAAGCAAATGCTCGAGCTGCTGTCAAAAATACTCAAATCACTACAGGTGTGCCTATAATAGTTGAAGAGTTCTCTCGATTTCTCCAGGATCCCATCATCAGATCCTGACCTGGTTACAATGGGACCAACTGTGAAGTATACTCTTTCAGATAAAAAAAGAATTTTCCAAATCGATCCAGCCGTCTTCGAATAATCGGTGAACATACCAAAAAAAAACAACAAAAAATAGCAAAAACAATAATCCCGACGAATTGATCCTCCTCCTTCGAAATCTTGAAGTCGGTTGAAAACTGAGAAATAATATTTTCGTTATGCGGAAAAAAATAATCATGCGAATGGTTTAGTATGAAGGGTTGGCGGCCGGCTGGGAAGACGAGTTCCATATAAAAAGGAAATTCCCGCGTCCTAAAAATGTTCCTCCTATTTTTACTTAGTCGCAATACAAGACCAATTATATCCTTAAACGGATCATCAGTATTTTTGTAAAACGTAGATCAGTAAACAGGCTACAACATTTTGTGGGTTGGCACATTCTTGCTTATCATTATCACTTTATCAGCATCCAGTTATGCCACCACCACCACGACGACCGATCTATCAAACTTGTCTCGTTCTAACTATCGCTCCCTCTCACTTTTAAAGTCGACTAGTCCTTTTGTACTGTGGTTATATAGTAGGCGTCAATTACCGATCTGCACGCGCATATGTTCCGAGAAATTTAAAACAAAAGAATACAATACTACAAAATACATTATTATTTATTTATCTACTACATATTGAATAGTTGTAATAATTTTCTAGAAAATCAATAACCCTCACTGTTTTAGTAGGTTTGATTGCCTTAAATGGCAACACTGCCGTTTGACAGCTAGCCAGCTGTCTGGAATGTATTGGAAAAATATCTCGGAAAGTGTAGCGTAGCCGTCCTTGATGTGTCATCCATTATTACAATAATTTCAACGAAACGTGTAGGTTTCACTAATCTACATTTTGTGGTGTTTATTTGTAGTATTTGCTTGGTTTGTTATTGTGCAGTGACGACTGGGCGCTGAGTGGAACCTGTAGGTGGGCTCAGTGGCATGGTTGAAATGTTTATGTAACGTTGCATTGTTAGGCTTGCTGAGTGTGTATTATCTTTGTTCCAGATTATTGTGGGAGATTGTCATTGAGTGTGAATCAGCTTGGTTCGGAACGCGTCGTAAGGAGTGGTAGCACTTGTGGATGGTGCTTGGAACGGTCGCGCGTCCATTAGGCTGCTGAAGGCATATCAGTGGATGCGGAAGCAGCGGAGTAGCGCTCGCTCGGGTATGGTGCCGGGCAGGTAGCGCGCGCGGGCGGCCTGCGCAGGCCCAGAACAGCAGCCGCGAGTTTCCCCAGCGTCGTCTATGGCCGAGCAACACATCTCACCGTCGTCGTCACACTCTGCACTCTCGAGAGAGTCCACAAGGTACACAAAATGCTAGTACTAAACTAAAACAAATTAGTAAATTCGTTTTTATGCAGATGTCCACCAAAGTGAAAATAACTCATATTTATAGCGGATATTACAGACTAAATATCCGCTATAAATACAGGGTTTTTTTAGATACCGTATGTACGTTAGCCGATTTTTCGTAGTTTTCGAGTTATGAAATTTTTTAATTTCATAACTAAGTTCCGGGTGAAGCAATTAATTTATTAAAAAAAAACTTGAACTTTTTGATTTTTTCTTTTTGTAGCACAATCCTTAATAAGCGGCGCAGTTGCAAAAAAAAATCAGCATCCTCACTTGGCTGAGAGTTAGAAAAAAAAAAGACAAAAGTGAAAGTTTTACGACCAAGCTGGTCAAGCTTAGATTTTGTGCTTAAATAAAAAAAATACAAACGATTTCAAGGACTTTTGGTTATTTTAAAAACTGCTAGAACATAAGTTTTTTTAAAGGTAAAAAAAGTGACACTTGATAGTCATAATTGGACAGAGTCGCCGGTCAAAGGAACTGAGGTGGAAAGTTCCCAAATAAGTAATTCATTTTAAAAAACTTACTACGAGAATTCAATGTTGTGACATGTGATTGACCAAGCATCATTTTGATTAACCGACGACTCTGTCCAATTATGACTATTAAGTGTCACTTTTTTTTACCTTTAAAAAAACTTCGGGTCTAGTAGTTTCTAAAATAACCAAAAGTCCTTGAAATCGTTTTTATTTTTTTTTATTTAAGTGCAAAATCTAAGCTTGACATGCTTGAACATAAAACTTTCACTTTTGTCTTTTTTTTTTTCAACTCCCATCAAAAAAGTTCAATAGTTTTTTTAAAATAAATTATTTGCTTCACCCGGAACTTCTTAACCAAAGTTAAAAATAAAAAAATTCATAACTCGAAAACTACGAAAAATCGGCTAACATACATGGGGTATATTCTGATAGCCCACGACGATAGGTATCTAAAAAAAATTTTTTGACGTCAAGGTTTGGACGAGCCTGTATGAGTTGTTTTAAAGTCCATATGTCTACGGCAGCTCCAAATTTATATCAATACTATGTTCTTTTTCCAGCAAAAGGTGGCGTATAGTCACTTTGCTTTAAGAGTAGTTTTAATTGCACCCTAGCATCCATAACACATTATTGATAATCAATAAATGCAAAATTTATGGGGTCCATAGTCCCTAGTCCATGATACTGCCCTTAATAATTAATAACAGAATGTAACAATTGCTTTTGATACAAATAGCGTGAGGTTTGTGACGTTACTGGCCTCAAACTCGCAGAAAACTTTTTGGAAGGAATTAGTTATTAGGAGATTGTTGTAATTTTAGGCACAAAAAAATGCATTGGCCTATATAGTTATTATACTTTTTTTTTGTTAAACCACAAGTAATGGAGTTGACATTTGAAGATACATTTGGGGATTTACAACCAAATGTTTTTAGTGAAATGCAGTGTTTAAGTACCTACATATTGTTATGATGACTTAAAAGTCATGAGTCATGACTTTTGATCGATTGAAATGGTAAAGTTTGCTAAGGCAAATTTGAGGTAAGCCTCAAATCAGGCATAGCAGATTTTTTAGGGTTCTGTAGTCAACTAGGAACCCTTGTAATTTCGCTTTGTCCGTCCGCAGCTAAGCTCAGTGATAGTAAAATAAAAATGAAAGACATATATTACCCTACCCTACACATGAGGTGGGGGGTAATTATTTTTTCGTGGGTGACGTTGGATAAGTATTTGAAGGCCTAGGCCGGCAAGTGCCTCTGTTTTAATTTCCATTCCACATATGTTTGTGGCACAGGATCATGGCATTCAGCCATCTAAGACTAAGTTATATTTACTTTTTGGTTCGTTTCAGATTCTGCCACTACGCCTATAAAATAAACGATGTAATATATTTTACATTTTCGTTTATTTATATATAAAATCGACATGAAAATAACAAATAACACATTATTAACAAATTCATAAGTTTAAATTGTAAAGATGTAGGCAGATTTTACAAAATGCTGTTTTTTTTTTTGTGAAGGGTCGATTATCATTATCAGACTAAAATATATGCAGAAAGGGCTACACACGAGCTGAAATGAAAAATTTGAATTTCTACAGTTACGAAATAAATTCGAAGGTTTCTGATTCTTATGAATATTTATAATAATGCGTAAACAGAGACCATACACAATATTATTAACAGTCTGAATTTATTCAGTCACCATTATACACTTTTCTTCTTAATTTTGGTCGTGTAGAATTGCCCTAAACGCAACCTCTCAAAGAGCGCAGATACTGTGAAAATGTTTGTAGGAAAATTTTAAACATGTGTATAAAAATAATTTTAAACAAAAAAAAACCGACTTCACTTAGCCTCCATCTTTCCAAAAGCAAATGCTCGAGCTGCTGTAATGAATACTCATATCACTCAAGGTGTGCCTATAATAGTTGAAGAGATCCCTTGATTTCTCCAGGATCCCGTCATCAGATTCTGACCTGGTTACAATGTGACTAACTGTGAACTGTGCCCAACGGTCCAGCCGTGTTCGAATGATCGATGAACATACATTTAAAAAAAAAATGATCCCGACGAATTAATAACCTTCGAAATCTTGAAAATCGGTTGAAAATGCTATTATGTTGCGTATATTGTTGTGAATTATAATGTCGATGTGTTTTATTCTACAAGTTGTAAAAATGTTTGTGATCTTCATATCGTTCTAATTATGAAAAAATGAGAAAAAAAAAATTTTGCCAAGAAAAAAACGGTTTATGGGTCTAAAAAATTTTCCTCCTTACTCGTAATACGATACTAATTATGCCCTTAAAGTCCTTAAACGGATCTCCAATATTTTTGTTAAACCCTGTATAATAATTTGGCTATAGGTACAATATAATTTTAAACAAAAAAGAACCGACTTCACTTAGCGTCCACCTTTCCAAAAGGAAATGCTCGAACTGCGGTAAAAAATACTCAAATCACTATAGGTGTGTATAATAGTCGAAGAGTGCCCTCAATTTCTCCAGGATCCCATCATCGGATCCTGACTTGGTTACAATGGGACCAACTGAGAAGTATACTCTTTCAAATAAAAAAAGAATTTTCCAAATCGGTCCAGCCGTCTTCGAATAATCGGAGAACATACATTAAAAAAAATAGCAAAAAAAAACAAAGATCCCGACAAATCGATAACCTCCTCCATCGAAATCTGGAAGTCGGTTGAAAAGAGAAATAAGTTCAGATGTTTTCAAATGCAAGTGAACAACTTAAATGGCCGATTCACGTACTAGTTATACATTTTTAAAAGCCGTTTTTGAAATGCAAAGTCAGAATTTAGCAATCCATACTTCATAACGTAATGTTTTTACGCATGTGTTTGATTTTTGTTGTAGTTTGTTGATAGGATAATTAATTAACAACAAGAACAACAAGACGAACATATGTACTTGGTCGTAATAGTGGGAACGTTGGTTTAACATGTTTTCTAGATGTTAATGCAAATTTTGGTTGTAAGTTTGTGGCTTATTGAACTTATTGTATCATTTTACATAAAAGTACGAAGGTCGAAGGTGTTTTAAGTGCATACAACATCCATTATATTATTAATACTAGTTTACGAGTAGAGCCTACCTTACCTATATCCGAAAAAGATTTTGATAAGTTTCATATTTATTTCATTGCATATTTGAGAAAAGCACTATACAAACCAAGGCGTGAAATTTAAAAGTTTAACTCCTAGGAGTAAAATAATCATAGAGAATTAACTTTTCAATTAATAATTTTTAAGAAAAAAAAACCGACTTCCATGGGGGTAGCCGGTGAAGCATTATTGTAGATGGTGCACTTAGATTCCATACAATGAAATAACTTGCTTAACAAACGCTGCGGAGAGGACAAATCGCCAAACCTGAACTATGCGTCGTTGAAGAGTTCCGTTCTGATCATCATCAGCAGTTCCACTTCATCAAATGTCACTCTTTTGAATGAAAATGCTTGATTTGTTGATAAAAATACAAAAGTCACTTTATGTATGCCTTTAAGATTTGAGGAATTCCCTCGATTCCTCATGGAACTCATCATCAGAACTTGAGCTTGACGAAAATTCGTCCTGACAATCTAACTTGCTTAACAAACACAGCGAAGGGGACGAATCGCCAAACGTGAACTATGCGTCGTTGAAGAGTTCCGTTCTGATCATCATCAGCAGTTCCACTTCATCAAATGTCACTCTTTTGAATGAAAATGCTTGACTTGTTGATAAAAATACAAAAATCACTATGTGTAAGCCCTTAAGATTTGAGGAGTTCCCTCGATTCTTCATGGATCCCATCATCAGAACTTGAGCTTGACGAAAATTTGTCTTTCTACTACCTCTAAACTACAATCTGGAAGTCGGTTAAAAATAACAAAATAAGGCACTTTCCGTGTTTGATTTACGTATAAAATGCAGCTATTTCCGAGCATGTTACAGAAAAAAATTGTATTTAATAAAATTGGGTAAGTCGTTTTTTAGCTGCCGCATGAAGTTGTCTTTTCATATTAAAAGGACGTAAGTGCCGCAAAATATCCTATAAAAAAATTAATGCTCAATAGAACTAAATAGGATTTATTTCTAAGAATTTTAAATGAATGAGACTAAGGGCTTGTTTCACAATCTCCAGATAAACTTATTGCTATCCTTTTCTCCAGTCATATAAAAGAAAAGGACAGCAAACATTTATCTGACAGATATGCTTTAACTGGAGATTGTGAAACAGGCCATAAGTAATAACTAATGAGCAGTGCTGCCCTGTTAATTAGTCTTCATTTAACACAAATTCATTAAATGTAAATTGTAGTTTCTTTCTTAAATTTTAGTATTCCATTTAGCCCTTACACGGCAGATTAAAAAAAAAATCGATCTTAACCATAAATTTGAAAATTATAACTGGCATAATAACGATTTAGGTTCGTAACTGGCTGTTAAAGGGTAAGTAATTTGTTTAGGGTTACATATAGGCTCTAGGCTCCCATTTTATAGGTAGTATAAATTGTAAAGCAATGGTATATATGAAAATAGAATGCTTAATATGAGCGTTGAATGATTGATCCACTCAAGATTCATTTTAATCCTTTTATACTAAAATTATAAATATGGCTTGATCATAATAGTATCTCTATTGGAGCTGAGTATAGTATGATTTTTTTAAATGTCGGTATCGTAGGTAACTCTTTAGTAAGATTCCGTTATCTTAAAAAAATACCATAATATGGAGGGGGGACAAACGGTGTCTTATTAATTTACCTTTATTTCTATAATAATATGAGTACATTTTGGCCCATTTAATGATGCTGTTGTATGTAATTAGTGCAGATGCCCCGGTTTTGGCCATTTTAAGGAGAGTTTGTCTATTCAGAAGTCCGTTATTTTGTGTCAATAACGAATTATCACACTCTTTATATACGGAGTCATTGAATATATATTACTATATTTATATGATTCTCCGCAATTAGGATTATGGCATTAGATCTTATTTTTTTCTTTAATGAAATGTCAAAAAGGGGCTCAGAAGCCTGTTTTGGCCACTTTTTTTCATGGCTCCTGACAACTGAATGTCAACTGATACATGACAGATGACAGTGCCATCTGTGCTGCTATAAGCTACTCTATTATTAACTATAAACCATAGACTTGTAAATTTGTCTATACTTTAATAAAGTTGAAAACTGCCAAAACCGGCACGGTGGCCACAACCGGGGCATCTGCCCTGATTACTTTTAGATTGTAATATGTTGTAATTACCTTAATGATAAGTAATTAAATATCTTAACTCGATAAAGTATATTAAGTTTTGTATCTCATTTAAATATGATCCTGATTACGGTGACATTATAATATGTTAATATTTATGGTTATGTAAGTTGAATTTATATGCAAAATAGATTTATCATACAAAGTACTTAACTTTCTTCACATAACCAGAGACATTTTCTATATCAAGACTAAAGGATAAATATCGTTATGAATTGACCAAATGCAAATATTATTCTAATCTAACATGTATATATTTCAATATCCTGCGTTAAATCTGTTGACAAAGTATTGCTTTTGTGAAGATTAGATATTTACTAGAGTAAAATGTGTTATAATTTCACTGATTTAAAAAAATCACTAAACATCTAAAACACTAACTTAAATTGCTAAAATATTCCGCATTTGATATAAGCATTACATGTTTAGGTCTTCTCAAAGCAGGGTGGTGGGCGGTCGGTCGTTGCGTGTAGAGCGTCGGGCCCAGAGACGCAGTGTGACGTCGCCCCTGCCGCGTCCTCCCAGCCGACAATCATCGGGCCGCGCCTCCCACGCCGACTCCCAAGTCCGCGGCGAACTGCGCCGGAGCTCCCGGCTTGTCAGCGCACTCCCGAGGTCTGACTACTCTCTCACGGAGCGCTGGTCCTACGGAACTGACATATACGAGACTCGTTACAACACCTCCGACCTTAGAGCCGGAGAAGACACCGGCAAACCATTCACCAGCGGCCATAACAAACGCGGCAGACCGTCTTCTCATGAGAGGAAGAAACAGAAGACCCACTCAGGATTAAGTAACAGTGCTTCGGAAGAGTGTATCGCGCATTGTACCCGCTCACGGACTGGTGTGAAGTCGAGCGAGAGTGCATGTGCGCAAGCGCCGAATAGCTTGAAACCTCCATTGGTTGCTCAAATCCCGCTGAATCAGAATACTGGCTCCTCCACTGAAGCCAATGCCCAGGCTCCTGTAAATAACCCAGACAGTGGCTTGTTGCCATTAGACGAGAGGGACTTCGCATATTCCCCATTTAGCTCTTCCACTGTAACTGACATACTTGATTCAGATTATTCAGTCTACAGTCCAAAAGCGAGCCGTAGAAAAGGAAAGAAAAGGAAGAGGTCTTCATCAAGTAAGAAGAGCAGTAGTCTGCTGATCTCAAAAAGGACTAAGACTGACAATCAACCTACCGAGGCTGCTGACGAATCTAAATACACTGATAGGGAAGGATACTTGTTAAGGAACTCGGCCAGCCGATATTCTTTGAGGCATACTTATCCTCGTCCAACCGAGCAACTAGGTAATCATAATCATACAATAACTATGGTATTTATTAATATTATTCTTACTAAATCGATTGTGTATATTTGACAAATTCGTAAATTAAATACATATACACCTACATGTTCACATTGATACAGTTTTTTGATTGACACAAGTATTTTGATTGTAGCACCACCAGCGCGGGTGTCCAGCACAGTTACCTTGTTCAAAGTAGGTGAGCGTAAGAGTGCAACAGACAGTCGTGAGAGACCTCACACTCCTCCACTACCTGCAGATTTTCAAGGTGATATGCTATATTCTAATTATTAAATAATCGGTAGTGTTTAAAAAGTGTCAGAGAGAGGTAGAGAGGTATACAATATTTTTTATTGGATTAAATAATTTAGTAACTACATGATCTCGTTGGTATTTGGAAGGCTCTTTTTAATTTTAATGTATGTATGTAAGTACATCAGGTTAAAATATAGTGTCTGATTAAAAAGCCTGTTAAGAAGGTTCGATTTATTTTCTTACACCAATATGGAATACCAAAACAGAAATAAAGGATTTATATTATTGTTAGTTATTAGGACTATGTATTTATAACTAAACCATAATCACTTGATCCACAGAAGCAAGTACATCAAAATAGGAATATGTATTTATAATTAAACTATATTCACTTGATCCACAGAAGCAAGTACATCAAAATAGGAATATGTATTTATAACTAAACCATAATCACTTGATCCACAGAAGCAAGTACATCAAAATAGGAATATGTATTTATAATTAAACTATATTCACTTGATCCACAGAAGCAAGTACATCAAAAACACGTAGCCCTGAGAGCAAGCTCCTTATTGTTCCTCGCGATCTTCCGTACCTACGTCAGACTAACGCCCGAAGGGTAAGTGTTTTCTTTGACTTGTATCTAGAATTTTAGCGGACATATCATGCGGAAGGGTGAAACTATGAAGGGCATGTGACGAAAAGGGTAGATAATAAAGTTTTTACATATATATATATAGATAGCTAGTATATGATAAATATTATACAATTATCATGATCGTACAACCGATCTCGGAATTCGGTCAAGATAAGAAAAACTTCATAATACGTACTCAATCTAAGGAAAGTATGAAGGTAATGGATAGTACCTAATAATTAAGACCACATATCATAGGTGGTCTTAATTATTAGGTACATTCCATTAAATTGGTGATTTTCGTAAGGAAATAAATGCTTGAGTGGCTTAAGAAAACAACCAAATCACCATACATGTGCCTTTAAAAATTGAGGAGTTCCCTCACTTCCTCATGGATCCCATCATCAGAACAGCACCAGATTTATGTGGGACCAACTTCGAGGTAGTTCCTTTCAAACAAAAAAAATGTGGCTCAAATCGAACCATGGGTCTCGAAGTAATTTCAAAAAATATTGTCCTGAACAGCCTACATTTCAAAAAATATTGTCATCAAAACAATCATAATCATCATAATCAGGTCTACTCTATCAAATTGGTGGTTTTCGAGAGGAAATGCTTGAGTTGCTTAAGAAAACACCCAAATCACTATACATGTGCCTTTAAAAATCGAGGAGTTCTCTCAATTCCTTATGGACGCCATCATCAGAACAGCACCAGATTAATGTGGAACCATCTTCGAGGTAGTTCCTTTCAAATAAAAAAAGAATTGCTCAGATCGGACCACGGGTCTCGGAGTAATCGCTGAACATCCTACATTTAATAGATTCGTCATCATTATCATCAAAACAACCATCATCATCAGGCCTACTCCATCAAATTGGTGGATTTCGAGAGGAAATGCTTGAGTTGCTTAAGAAAACACGCAAATCACCATACATGTGCCTTTAAAATTGAGGAGTTCCCTTAATTCCTCATGGACCCCATCATCAGAACAGCACCACATTAATATGGCCACCTTGGAGGTAATTCCGTTCAAACAAAAAATAAACCATGGGTCTAGGAGTAAACATAAACAGTAAATATAGAACCGCCTCCTCCTTCTATGAAATTGAAGTCTGTTAATAAATGCGGATGGCTATAAGAGCAGGCAGGTAAAATAACACGTGGATAGCTTGTGTAAGAGGTGAATTAAACCAAAACAAAGTGAATGATGATATGTCGGGCAAGCAAGCGTGCATGCGTGCATGCATGCATGCATGCATGCATGCAAGGCCTGTGAGGTCATTATTGAATCGACGAATAAAATGCAATTGTACACTACACACAATCAAGACTTTTTTATTTATAAATATTTTTTGTTTTTATTTATTATATTTTTATTTATTATTAATATTATTATCCATTCATTCTCTATTTTATTCTAAATTCGCTTTGACTTCCGGTATCCGTAGCTTTGCAACTACGCCTTTTTCTAGAACATACTGTCGGAAGTTTTAGTTAAATGTTGAAGTACCCACATTAGTTTCTCAATCATAATTACAATGTTAACATTTGAAAGTACTGGTTAAGTAGTTTTAGGCGACACTTAAATCAATATTTCCAGTAATTCTCCATCTTAAACTAGAGTTCGCGATTAAAAGTCATCAAATTAAACGATTAAGTGAGAAAGTGATTGCGAATAAGTTCAAGAATGGCGGATATGGTTAGCATTTATATAATTTTGTTCTGTCTCCTTTGTGCGGTCGCGTTGGTGTTATTGGCGTGTTTTTTGCGTCAGTCATCCCGAGAAAGAACACAGAAGTCTGATGAGAAGGTTATTAAGAATACATTGTGAATCATGAAGAGATTGGGTATTGGATGTATAATTGACGGTTTTGTAATGTTGGGCAGAGCATCGCTGCTGCAACGGGCGCTACCCTGGGTGCGTGTCTGACGAAGAGGAGCAACACTTCTCAGCATCACAGGCAGGACACATCTTCCAAGAGACAGGTAAACTGTCCTGTGTCCCACAGTGTTAAAATTATGGTGATTTAGAAATGCCGTTAATATCCGTTGGGCCTGTCCTACGGTTTTGTCCTTTGCTTACAATATCAATGTGAAATATATTGAAATGTTTAAAATTTTAATAAGGGTTCCTCATTAATTACTATAGAACGTTTTGGTCAATATGTGCAGTAATCTTACAATCTTAAAAAACATGTACCTACTCCTAAATGTAGCAAGAGTTTATTTAAAATTTCTCAAAATATATACAGTTAGGTGCATAACTGAACCAATGTGCATCACTTTGACATGTTTCTTTCATTATTTCAGAAGAGGCTAGTTATTAAGTTACTATTTTATTATTAATTGGTAACAACGCTAATAAACTTACTGACCTATTATGTTATTGTAGATAAAAATAAACATTTTCTCTATTAGATAATATTTGGTACTGACTCAGTTTTGCACTGACATCGTTAAATGAAGATAAGTCTTATCAATTATGAAAAAAATAAAAACTTTCAGGTTATATTTGTTCGTCTCGGTGTCAGCTATGTATCCATATGAAAGCCAATTTCGAGTCATTGCATTCACAATCTTGATTTTTTTATTCGTCCATGATTTTGAACCAAAAACCGTTAAACTACATTTTTTTTATTTAACCCGATATTGATATTTTTCTTTTACACAACCAGGTAAGACAATTAGTTGAAATAGTACATTATATGCTCTTTAAAATGAGGTGTATGACTTTTATATCACTCACGTATTTTTATGGTTATCTCAGAATGAAGTCCGCTACAAAAATTAACTAACGAGAAAGTTGTTCGGCCATTTGCCTTGACTCAGTTTTGCACCTGACAATACATTGCCAGTAACTAATTACAAAAATAAGCCTGATTTAAATGTTTGATAACTAAAATAATGGTCGTGGAATTCCTTACTTTAAATGAGTTACTGAATTGGGAATGCCTAAGAAAAAATGAAATAATGGGAAAGCTAAATTAGGTGAAATTTCACAGTTTTCGGTATGAAATTGAGAAAAATGTATAAGTCGGAAGAAAATAATTTGTGAAGCAGTTTTGTAGCGGTACCCAAGGATTAATATTTTACGTTTAGAACTTTTATGTAACTTTGATTGTTATCAAATTATTTACATTTTACTAAGGTACTAATTTTGACTCAGTTATGCACCTAACTGTATTTAATGTTAGATGTCATTCAATTACACTAACAAGTAAGCTTTTTTCATGCTAGTGTTATCTTTGACGTACATACAACGACCACAAATCACGTTGGTTGGGTTTGACTTATTTTTTTTTTAAATTAACTGTCTATTGCTCTTTTAAATATAAATTGACAAAGGGCCTGTTTCACAATGTCCAAAGTAAAGTATTGGCATATACTAAATATCTCTATACTCCGCTTAGCGCGTTATTTCTTTGAAACCAAAGCTGCCAAAACCGAGGGGTGCGGGAGGGGAACCGAGCGATTGCAGGCAATGCTAGACAGGGAACGCGCGATTGTTCCGTGGTGTATAAGAGAGAGACAAACATTAATGCTGCCATGGTAACACACTTGTTTACTGTCATATCCAATAATTACAATTATATTTATAGTCTGTCCGGAAAGACAAGTGTCGTAGAATGTATGAGCTTCCTTATAAACTACGACACTTCTCTTTCCGGACAAATTTTAATAGGTAATTAAGATAAAAAACGGTTTACCAGTGAAATGATATGCCAAAATTTTGCAGACCAGATGTTACAGTGTTTCTGCGTCACAATTAAATGCAACAATAATGCGTTTTAATGCCGCAAGCAAGCGATGTTACATACAGGACTGAAAGGAAAGACAACTTCCTCTCTCACACCGTCGAGTGAAGCGACTGTATGCGTGGCAGCGGGGATCGCCCGGCTATGCGGCGTCTTGGGTTATTAGTCTATGAGTATTGGATAGCTAATTAACAAATAAATTAACTGCCAGATAAAACTACCCGCAAAACTTAGCACTTAATGTACCAGTTCAGCTTATTTGAAGATTGAGAAATGCCAACGATGACTTTATTCGTCAGATAAGTGGCAAGTAGCTTATTCAGGACGTTACTTGGACATTGTGAAACAGGCCCGAAATCCATCAAGTAGAAAAAAAATTGGTAAATATTTAAAGTAAAATTATCTGCTCGAAAATTTGTACTTAGCATAGCCGTATGTACGTAATGTGTAAGTTATTTTATTATGGATGGGTTATACTCCAAAATCCCAAATTGATTTCATAACCTAGCAATGATCTTGTCGTTTATTCTCGTTATTAAAAATTACAGTTTGTTTCTTTTTGACGCCAGTGACTGGAGCTCATTAGGACGTCCCCATCCCTCGCTTGCCGGTGCGCGACTAGAGGCATTTGTGTGTAGTCTCATATTAAGTGCTTCATTTTTGAAGCGTGCATAACCCATCTGTAATTATTATATTTATTATATATCATAGTTGGTATGTTGTACGCTAACTGAAGTATTTGTTGGCAGGTGCCGGGCAGCGAAGGCGCGGGCGGCAGCGCGGAGGGCAGCAGGCGGGCGCGGGCTCGCGACATGCCACAGCCGCAGCCGGCGTCCACGCGACGAGACAAGCGAGGTACAGTACAGCACAGCGGTGACTGTGGTCAGGGCTCTATTGGACCTATTCACCGTACCTGACGTGAATCTAAAGCTTGTCCCAGAAAAAAATGTCGTTTATTAGTTAGTATGAAATAATGTAAGCAATAAAAAGTTACCAAATTTTTGCCAACAGTTTATTTAGAAATGTAGTAAACAAAACGTATTTTTGTTATGTTTTTGTTCTATTGTTTATTCATCCAGAAACTTCGTAATTTTCTTTTGATACCTGCCATCAGGTTTTGTACATCAGTGTCTGTGATTAGTTTTGAAGCTGCATTCCATTTTCGCTTGATGATGTGACGTTAGTTTTATGATTTAAGAGCTTCTGCTTCATACGAGCCCAATATTTTTCTATAGGTCGTAATTCAGGACAGTTAGGAGGATTTTGGTATTTTTCCACAAATTCGACATTAATGGCTTTGTACCATTATATCACATTTTTAAAATAGTGGCACGTGGCCAGATCAGGCCAAAACAGAACTGGCTTCTTGTGTCGCTTAAAAAACGGCAATTATCGCTTTTCCATGCACTCTTTAAGGTATACATCGCCTTTCATAGTTCCTTTAGCAAAGTATGGAGTGCTGCGTTTGCCGCAAGAACAGATCGCTTGCCACACAAGAACCTTTTTCGCAAATTTATCCGTTTTTATGACATTGTACTCGTCATTGATAGTTTTTCTATCGGTCCCCGAATAAAAATGATGTCCCGGCAGTGATTTAAAATCAAGCTTGCAATATGTTTCGTCCTCCATCAGTTCCATCACAATACAGTATTTTTTTGTCGTTAATTTTGAATACAGTTTTCTGGATCTCGTTTTAGCGTCAGTTTCTTGTTTCAAATTTCTATTAGGCACTTTAGTTTGTTTGAAAGTCTTTACAGAATTATTTTTCTTTACTCGTTGCACAGTGGATTTAGACGTTTTAAACTTTTTAGCTAAATCTCTTACAGATGATGTAGGTTTTTTCAGCAAAGCAGCTATGATACTCTTCTCAATATTTTTCTTAACAAACCCGGTCTTCCGACCACTTCCAGGACGTCGTCGAATACCGCCAGTCTCTCTGAATTGTTTTAGGACCCTTTGCACAGTTCTAACAGACGTGTTTAGCTCCATTGCCACTTTTTTCGTGAAAATGCCTTAATATTGGACATATTTGTACAATATTTTCTCATGAAGTTTTTCTTGTGGAGACGAGATCTTTGAAAATGTGACTGTGA
Source organism: Pammene aurita (assembly GCA_947086415.1). Taxonomy (NCBI): domain Eukaryota; kingdom Metazoa; phylum Arthropoda; class Insecta; order Lepidoptera; family Tortricidae; genus Pammene; species Pammene aurita. The sequence goes on from OX352289.1 coordinate 24,923,380, forward strand.
CAGATTTTTTTCTCTTATTAAATAAAGAACCGAGATGCATTTAACATATAACCAGCCAGTTACAACCATTTTCATTGAAACCTGATATACCAACGCTGCGTAAACTAATGACATTTTTTACTGGGACAAGCTTTATTTACTACTTAAGCGAAATAATAGAACTTTCATAAATGGAACTGCCGCTTATGCAAACTAACGAGACTTAATATGCTATATAATAAACACATTATAATTTTAGTTAACTTACTTTAGTTAAAGTACTTAGTACGGTCAGCTACAGAGGAAAATACCCCCCCCCCCCTTGCTTACAAAGTTTGTATGCAGGAGGGGTCTTTTTCTCTGCAGCTGACTGTACTACGTCGCACATAGGTTATCTTTCCTACAAAATTAATGTTTTTTATATATCTTTCCTACAAAACTTTTTACTTTACTTTACTTACAATTTTGTTTTCTGGACTTTCTAGGGTTGACAAGTATGCAATTAGTTTGATCGCTGGACCTTCTGCAAGCTGCCTGAATCTTCCAGATCAATCAGAAGTTTTAATACAAAACTAGATAAATGTAAAATAAATAAAATTGATTGGTGTAATGTTTGGTAACAGGGAAAAGCAGTCTGGGTTCCTGCGCGAGTACCGGCGGTGCGTCCAGCCGCCCCCACCCGCAGCCCTTAACCACGGTAAGCCATACCCGATGCCCGCTAGCCCGCTGCCTCGCCTGAACCTTCCATTCTGCGGTGTATATTAATATACACTATTGAGCACAAGATAACCTTGATTTTATATTTGAGCTAAATAAGTATAGCTGAGTACCTACAAAACGTTTTTGGCACCAAAAGACACTTGACAGGCAAGTTCAGTTAAGCCAATGTCATTTAGCTAAAATCGGGAGCAGGGCCCGACTGGGGAAGTACCTCCACCTTACCAAATAGCACTAGACCCTGCTCATAGTTGTGTTCCTGCCGGTAAGTAAGATTACCAAAGACCTCAAAGAGGATCCAGTGTCTTGACGACGAGGTACCCTTTTGTTTCTTGATCCTTTTTGTGAAGGGTCGCCTACGCGCATGTAACACATCTGGAGTTGCAGGCTTCCATAGGCTACGGTAGCTGCTTACCATAAGGCGGACCGTATGCTGGTTTTTTTAAATCTGTTTATATCAATAAAAGTTACATATGTATATTCTTAAAAAAATTAACAACTAACCTCAATTTAAAAATATTTTGAAGCTAAGGAGTCCACAATTTTAAATTATTCATTATACAATAATATTAATTAAGCTGTTACAGTAAAAAATAATACTTTATTTACTTAAGCTGGTGGCTCTTATTTAAAAGATGTGTTTTTTGACGGCCTCCTAGCCTAGTCGCCACCCTGCCTATGAAGCAGGTGGTCCCGGGTTCGAATGCTGGTCAGGGCATTTATTTGTGTGTTTAACACGGGTGTTTGTTCCTGACTGATGGATGTTTTCTATGTATTTAAGTATTTATCTATATTATATATATCGTCGCCTAGTCCCCACAACACAAGTTTTATTGAGCTTACCGTGGGACTAGGTTCATTTGTGTAAGATTGTCCCATAATATTTATTTATAATTTTCTGGCTTTTCCATATGTTCGATCTTCTAATGATCTTAACAATCCAGTTGGAAATCTATTCAATATAAGCGGTACATGTTTGCCATCGCCGTGGTATGAAAAAAAATAATAAACAGTTGTGAAACAGCCTCGTCTTTAAGCGAATAATTTATTTTATTACTGACCGAAAACGATACGTAGATCGTATATGTGTATCATATTTATAAGGATTATTCAGGTTGTGTAACAGTGCCCTCATTAACCTTTTCGGCGCCAATGACTTGATATAAAGTCAGTAGGTACATTCCGTGCCCCACACGCCTTGACTTCATATCAAGTCGAGGCGTTCGTCAGGTTTTACACGTAAACTAAAAAAGTTCTTTATGAGTCGTCTTTTGTTCTTTGTTTTCTCTTTTATAATTAAAAGCTTTCATAATTAAAAGCTTTTTTAATTAAAATTAAAAGCATAGTTACATCTTCGATTTACAAAATGTATAAATCCGGTATTCATCACTGCTTTAGTATTGCAACAAGAAACTAATCATTGGGTTTGTTTAGGTACAATTTTTTGCTTGACGTTCCTTATTACTTCATTGACGTGGCGGCGAAAAGGTTGATGTGTGCGTAAAATATTGTGTTGTTCCTGTGTAGGGTGCCGTCGCATCTACGTCGAACACGCCGCCGCCATCAGCTTCAGCGGCTTCGATGCCTAATAACGCATCGGACGATGCTAAACCAAAAAGCAAAGGTAAATCATGTTTTGTGTTTTATAAATTGTTGTCTAAGAACATTTGGAAATTTATGTTGTATCTGTGATATCAATTTTTGTTATTATAGAGAGACAGACACGAGTGTCTTATCCATTTCGTAATAGTAGTTTATGTAACTGTTACGTAATAAGGGTCCTTAAAACATGAGTGTGGTTTTATGAAATGAGCCGCAGGCGAATTTCATAATAAGATCACACGAGTGTTTTAAGGCCTAATTACGTACAGTTGCATACACTGCGTTATCTACACTCATATTATATATATTAAATTAATTGTTCGGAAACCATAGAATGACCGCCATTGTACCGTCATGGCCTACTCGATTGTGCCGGCGCTCGCGCGGGACCAATCGAGTTGGCCATGGCGGTAACATTATGTTATCAAATTCGATGTTCCAAATTTGAAACTCATTGCTTAACAATATTTGAGCATGCATAGTTAAAATTACGTTACTGCCGCAGATAAGAAACTTATCATAGTTAAATCGTTTGTTGTAATGCTTGTCATTGTCTACGGTTTTTGAACGCATTTTAGAGTACTTACATTATGAGTGTAGATAAAATAAGAATTATAGATTTAAGAAGACATTAGGGCTGTAAGTGCTAGCTTTATGCTCTTGCAGTAACAAGATAGCTAATCGTATAATATTTGTAGCATCGTCTTCAGCTGAAGAATGTGCGAGCGGCGGCGTCGGCAGCGGGGCACCGGGGGTGAGTGGAGCGGCGGCGGCGGCCGAGGAGTCCTCCTCCGAGGAGGGCGAGGTGGGTCGCCTGCAGGCGCTGCTGGAGGCGCGTGGCCTGCCGCCGCATCTGCTTGGCGCACTGGGACCGCGCATGCAGCACCTCTTGCATAGGACAGTCACCGCTAATTCAGGTTTTTATTCACCTTATTGTTTTGGACGTACACGATTATACAATTATATACGTGATTTTTAACTGCTAAATGAAAGGTTTAAAATATTGGTTCCTCCGCCGGCGACTAGCTAAAAGGAGTATCTTTGAGAGTATTTGTTTTTTTTTCTTGTGGTGCTTTTACTGGCAGTGTGAACACTCACCGATGGACAATTAATATCTGTAACTAGCATTTCCCCATGCTTTTAATTTAATTCTCATTTATTTACACGGGTCCTTTTGTTACATCCACTAATAAAAAAAGGGATGAGAATAGTTTTTTACTTGTGTTGTTACCCACTACAGAACTTGGTTTGCTATATGTATTTTTTTGTGTGCAGCGGCATCAAAGGCGGCGCAGCTGCTCGCTGGGCTGCAAGCCACCGGCGACGAGGGCCAGCAGCTGCAGGCCGTGATCGAGATGTGCCAGCTGCTGGTCATGGGCAACGAGGACACGCTCGCCGGCTTCCCCGTGCGCCAGGTCGTGCCCGCGCTCGTCAACCTGCTCGCCGCCGAACACAACTTCGATATGGTATGTTACAAACAACAGTAACTTTAGGTTAAACACAATATAGAAATAAATATTTTAAAATGCAGAATACATGCTATTGTCACAAATATATACCTGATTCTGACTGCGACACAGCCAGAAGTCTGGCGCGGTCCGCATCCACGGCATTCCCAATAAGCCCGTTCAGCATGGCCTTGCAACCCACGTCATCCCACGCGCGCTGAACTTTGGGGTTTTCCGGAACGTTTGCCCCAGGATTAAGAGCCAACCACTCCCTCAACGCCTCGGCCTCATAGGGTAAGCTCGCCCTGTCGCCATCTAAGGATAAAATATTAGCAACAAGGTCCGCTACCCCATGGGCCGACGCCAAGAAGGCTGGCAAGCTTACGTCCTGTACACGCCGCATACCGATGCCCCCGTGCCGGACCGGCAAAGCCGCTTGCGTCCATTGGTCATCGTTGAGCGAGACGTTTACGAGTGACTCGATCGTGGCTTTAATGGTCTCGTCAAAGGAAACAATCTCGTCCGGAAACGACCAAACTGGGGCCGTACGCAACAGGTAAATTATCCTAGGGACGGCGAAACATTTCTGCATTAGGACCAGAGCTACGTGCGGACTAATACCCTTAAGACGCTCCCCGGCGAGCAGAAGGAGATCCCTGCGAGTCTGTAGCGCTTCCGGAACCGCGGACAGAAATATCGGAGCACCCAGTAAACAAAAAGAATTGGTGTCTAGCTCCTTCAGGCCCGGAAGTAAAGAAGAGAAAAAGGAGAAAAGACAAGAAGACTCCGGGCCACAGGGGAAAAACTCACATTTCGAAGTATTTACCTCCAGCTCCAACTCCCTCAGCCCTTGTGTATCGCGAGGCTGAAGGTAAGTGGTCCAAGAGGATCCCCCTGTTGGGCACCAACCTGAGAACTAATAAGGTTGGAACCATGAAAGAGATTGGAAGGAAGTTGATAAACTTGGTGAAGAAAAGGAAAAAGGGTTGGAATGTTCTCCCTAACCTCGTTCAACAAGACGTCCCGCTCCAAGGTGTTAAACGCGTTTTTTAAATCTAGTTTAACAACTACGCTAGCTGAATTCGCAGGGTCCATTGCGAAAGCTCGAACGGCATATATCGCCGCCTCACACCCCAAATGAGTTCCGAACCCTACCTGATGTGGCTGAAGGTAGGTGGCCATCTCTCCTTTGACCGCACGGCACCCCAGTTTGGCCACGAGACGACGAAGAGTACATCCCACAGCTATCGGTCTCACCCCACCCTCCTTCTTCTTTAACGCACAAAGTGTTGCCCCATATAAATCAGGACACCTGGGGATTTAACTTCCCGCCAAGCAAAAAATTACATAGCTTTGTGAGAGCCTCCAACAAGCGCACCCCACTGTCCCCCGCCGAGCTGGATATCAGCTCCTTCAAGTGAGCCGGACGAATGCCATCCAAAATATTTAATAAACTTATTAACTACAACATAATACTTATTAAATCATATAAAATTAAATTAAAACTATACATAAAACTACATTAAAAACAAGAAAAACTATATACCTACCAACCCACAAAGTTACAAAAAGAATACCCCGTCCAGCAGCTCCGATTGTGGCATAGTCCCCATCACGCTAGCGGCGTTCCCCCTTTGTATCGCCAGACTCAGTCGTTGTGACAGGTATGAGCCAGCTCTGGAGTCTCCTGAGGCGTGGATTAACCGGGACGAAAGGGCCTTCATAAATGTCTTCATGTCTGCCGACCAGGGACCCAACGTCTCGACTGTAAGCGCCGCAAATTAGTAATCCTTTAAAAGGGTGGAGTATTTGCGGCGCTTGAGAATTTGAGCCTGATCAGCAGCAGCGCCGGCTAATGAGCGGGTTGCTTGGATGTGGGACATGGCAAATGTGTCAACGCACGTAGCGTCCCACACCAAAGCTCTGCCGAGTTCCCACGGCACCAAAGTAACTCCATCCGGACGCTTACCATCGTCTCTTGCCATTCCGGTTCAAGAGAGGAAGGCACTGAGGCAGTGGCAAGCGCCCGGCGTACCAGGTCGTTAATGGTGCCGTGACGGTACATGCGGCCAGCGCTTCTGACACAAGAAAGCCCATGTCGACCCAGCCAATCCACGTCTTTTCCACAGGCGCATGTATGAGGTACGCATATCCTGGCCCCAATTCTCAGGCAGGCGGCTATTCTTAATGTGCTTGCGTCTAAAACTGTGCCGATGTTGCGTGAAGGCAAGGCGTTCAGCCAATGACCTGACTCAGTTGTAGAAACATCTAGGAGCCTAGCACTTTCCGAGTCGTCAGGACTGTTTTCGAGGAGAGAAGCGTGGGTTGCCTTTAAGCGGGGGGTATCCCAAGCCCTCTGAATATGTTTAGTTGCTGGGGCACACGCTCCCGGGCACGAGTCACACCAAGACTTCTCAGCCTCCGCCAGACTCGTAATCTCTGCGACGGAAATCTGTGGGAGATTTAAGATTATTCCGACGAGAGAAAAAGAGCTGAAGGCGGACGATAAGAAGGCAGGCAAGGCTTGTTTTAAGGAAATTTATATATTAGAGCTAATTTCGTAACCACCATTTAGTTTTCTTGCGAGTTTATGCTAAAGATATTCCTATTTAAATCATCATATTTTTAAGTTTTGTACAAAAACCTTTAGAATGCTATGCAACAAACAGACTTTTTATTTTATTTTATTTTATTTTATTGGTTTACCAGTAACTGTTACACTGATGCATGTTTACATAAATTTTGATTTGAAAATAACTTAGAGCTAAGTGTACAATAAAATGGAGGTAAACACTACATGCAATTACAAAAGTTGTTTAACAAACGAAGTTACTAATTACTTATTAACTAATTAACAGACTTGCAACGAATAGTCGGTAAACGTGAACTATACATGTATCAAATTGAAGCTAAATAATATAGCTACCAATTGTGAAAGACTGATGTGTCTTAAACATTTTTAAAAATAAATATGATTTATAATCAACATGGACAAGGAGCGTAATTTTTCACGCGTTTTTCCGAATATTATAAAGAATTCAGAAAAACTGCGACAAGAATTTTTATTTATATTGTAATCTAATTGTCTAAGAGCTGGCCACATCAGATGTGACACAATAATGAGAGCAATTAAACCTGTCTAGTTAGACTGCTTTACCATCCTTATTGCTAGATCCGGGCATCTGGCAGCTTTTAATGGGTGGATGTCAGAGTGACAGATCAACAAATTTTTTAAGTTGGAAAAAGGTAATACCAAAATAGGTAAAAAATGCCAAAGTTGTGTATTTCATAGAGGACAGGCCCTATATTTTAACATTAGAACAAAAACCATTGTCTATTATTGCGGAAACAAAAACAGTAGGCGACTAACTAAAAAATGCATTTTACATCATTTGGCACTACTTTCCCCCAACAGAACCTTCTGGATATGATATAACCTAATTAATTACATAATTTCCCATAACATTTCATTAAACCCAGAACTGTAGGATTTGTTTTCTTCAAGTTATTTGCATTTTTTGACCTCCACCACTTTACAGCTGCCAGATGTCCGGATCTAGAAATAAGCATAGTATAGCAAACTAACTACATGGGTTTCGTTGCTCTCATTATTGTGTCATATCTGACGTGGCTAGCTCTCCGTCTATAATCAATATTGAATAATCTTATAAACGATTTACATGAATAATTAAAATATTATTTCTTTAGTGAAATCTCTACTAACAGAACTTAGTAACTACTACTAGGTATATTGCGCGAGTCCTACAGTCGGCTTCTCCCGAGCTCAGTCCAGCGGTGGCACAAAAAAGGGGTTCTAAAATGCCTCCTGTATTGTATTGGCAGCTCCACTGCTTTCTTTAGCTACCGTACATTTAAAGACTGCAACCCTCTAACTGTCGTTCCTGTTGCAGATGAACCACGCGTGCCGTGCGTTAACGTACATGCTGGAGGCGTTGCCGCGCAGCAGCGGCGCCGTGGCGCTGGCCGTGCCCACGTTCCTGGACAAGCTGCAAGCCATCACCTGCATGGACGTGGCGGAGCAGAGCCTCACCGCGCTCGACATGCTGTCGCGCCGACACTCCAAGGCCATCCTGCAGGCAGTAACTAATTTCATTAATTTTACCTTAACCTGTCATCATTTTAAACAAAAAAATAAAACCCACTTCGCTTAGGTTCCTCCATTTTTTCAAGATCAAATGCCCAAACTACTATAAAAAAATACTCATATCACCATAGATGTGCTATAATACTTGAAAAGTTCCTTCGTTATCTCCAAGATTTCATTGTCCGATACTGACCTGATGACAATGGGTCCATGACAAGGGATACTTTTATAACAAATAAAGAGTTTTCCAAATCGATCCAGCCCTCTTTGACAATCGATGAATAAAAAAGACCCTTCGAAAAGTCAGTTGAAAACGATAAACCTTACTCGAAAGCGTGAACAGGTCACTTTGACAATTACCATAACACTTGTAGGTTACTTGGCGCTGTTGACACTTTTAGGTTTCCTTGGCATCGAAAAGGGTAACATCATACATATCCTACTCCTTTAGACAAACATACGAAACGAAATCGGTAACTCACGAGTATGAACATTACGTTTCTATCTTTACCTTGCGTCAGGCAATGTATCTTTAGTACGGCCACCTGGAGATTTTTTTTATGAGGTCGGTTTAGTAGCACAAATGTTGAGTATGGTTGTTGGTTGTTGAAGTAGAGTAAGCTGCGAGACCTTGAAGAGACAGTGCAGCTGCCAAAGTTGTTGCGCTCTTCGCACCACCCGGGGATCACGTGTAGGGTTATCTAAGGTAATTCCTACGGACGTGGAGCAACATCGACCCCCCTGTCCTCTAACCAAATACCATGGGCAAGTGGAGGATTTTACCACCTTAACTATTGTATTGTATTGTAGTACGGGCAGGTTTCCGCAACTCGACGTCTGGCGCCTATTTTGCGTGAAGCCACCTTAACTAAAGAAGCGGTACAATACTTAAAAACTGTAAATCTCTGAAGTAGAGTAATACATAAAGCCATACCAAAAAAAAAGAAAAAAAATAAGTAGCACAAATCATTGTTGTTTAAAACACATACTTTACAACAGTACATCGCCCTGTAACCATACCATCCTCCTAGAATATAATAAACCTAAACGACGTATTATTTTTTGTAGCGCGGGGTCTCTGCGTGCCTGACTTATCTGGACTTCTTCTCCATCAATGCGCAGCGAGCGGCGCTCTCTATAACGGCCAATTGCTGCCAGAACCTTACCCCCGACGAATTCCACCTCGTCAGAGATTCGCTGCAGTTGCTCGCGAACAGGTTAGTAATACAATAATGTACAATTTTTTACTAAACTTACTTTTCCTTATCTAAATTTAACGTAATTCCTGAGTAAATATAAACTGTTTATTAAGGCTTATATAGGCTTGACTCCTCACAATTAAACTCTCAGACTTGTTATTCTTAGTTTTCAGCTATTCGTCTTAGGAAATATATTTGGTTGAAGCAATACTATTGTATTGATATTAACAGATTGACCCAACAAGACAAGAAATCAGTGGAATGCGTGTGTCTCGCGTTCTCGCGCCTCGTGGACAGCTTCCAGCAGGACCCGGCGCGCCTGCAGGAGATCGCCACGCCGGAGCTGCTCACCAACTTGCAACAACTTGTAACTATACACGTGTTTCTTAATATTCGTATATTATTACTTATTAGGTATATGTATTCAGAATTCGTACTATATACTATACTACGTACTATGTAACCAGTAATAAAAAAAATGTGATGGTTATAAAATGATTTCAATGAGTCGCAAAGGTAAAGAGGCTCGATCTAACTTTTGTTTAATCTCTTTGTCGTATTTCCGAACGTTCCAATCACGGAACTATATCAAGATAGAAAAAAAGAGTGTATAACCTCGCGCGTCAAAACGTCGCCTCTACGGCTTAATTTTTATTCCGCGGACGACGTCAGGTTATATAATTTTAAACAAAAAAGAACCGACTTCACTTAGCATCCACCTTTCCAACAGCAAATGCTCGAGCTGATGTAAATAATACTCAAATCACTATAGGTGTGCCTATAATAGTTGAAGAGTTCCCTCGATTTCTCCAGGATCCCATCATCAGATCCTAACCTGGTTACAATAGGACCAACTGTGAAGTATACTCTTTCAAACAAAAAAGAATTTTCCAAATCGGTCCAGCCGTCTTCGAATAATCGGTGAACATACATAAAAAAAAAAACAAGCAAAAACAAAGATCCCGACGAATTGATAACCTCCTCCTTCGAAATCTTGAAGTCGGTTGAAAAATACCTTTATACGCACAAGTTTATACCTAGATAATAACTGCAGCGGTTATAGTAGGTACTGACAAATGTAACGCAATTTATTGGTTAGGTAGAGCAGGTAACCGCAAAAGCTCTGGCTGGGGAATGAACTCCCTGCTGAGGTTTTTCCAAGGGGCTACAGTATGAGGTCAGACGTTCTTCAAAAAAGGAGTGTATAGGTTCTTACAGTGTCGGCAACACGCATGTGAATCCTCTGGAGTTGCAGGCGTCCATAGACTTCGATAACGGCAAACAACCTCCATCGTGGTATAAAAATATTTCTGAGATTTTCTAATTTCCTCTGTCTGTTCTTATCGACATTTTGAATCGATAAAAATGCACCTACAAGTGGTTCTGATCGACGCTTTAGAAACGTATTCGCGCGGCTTATGTTTTCCGTCACTAAATCGCTAGTCCAATATTACAGGGTTCTATGTAACATTTTCAGGGTAGTTAAATTTAGACTTAGTGTCACTAAGACAATGTTCAAATTTCAATTCGATATAAGTGAAATATAGAACCCTGTAATATTGGCCCAGCGAAATTAAATTCGTGACGTCAAAGTACCTACACAAAATGTTACACGCTCGGTCTCTATACAAATCGATGAAGTCTTGTGTTCAATCTGAATAGAGTTCTGTGGTTCCAACCCCATGTTGGTCACCTTCTAGAACCTACATCGTGACAATGTGTTTGTTGACAGCTGGTGGTGGTGCCGGCGCTGATCTCCGGCAACACGTTCATCACGGTGCTGCGGCTGCTGTGGGTGATGTGCGCCGCGTGCCCGCAGCTCGCGCTCGCGCTGCACCAGCGCTCCATCGCCGACACGCTGCTGTGCCTGCTCACCGGCTCGGCGCTGCAGCAGGAGGTAACACACCTGTCTGACCAAATGGGGGATTCCTAACAAGTTAATACGCGTATTTTTTCCGGGAAAAAAGCTTCATGCTCGCACTGCTTGCAGCTACAGCGCGCAATGTGGACGTGTTTTCCATGCGCGGCGACTGGCATAGATAGGTATACCTACTGCATATGATATGTACCTGCATACACGTCCCCGGTTTGCCGCTATGGCACATACCTTTTCCGCGCATAATGTCTACATAGCTTTAAAATGGCAGATAATATGCGTGTTGCTGATATCCACCTTGTGTCGTATAGGCTGCATCGATAAGTGTGTGGACCGTGCGCGTCGTAGGCTATATTACCTTGGGGTCTAAGTCGAAAAGTTAAGCTACTTCGAACCATAAGTAGGTGCTGCACCCAATAAACTGAAGCTGTGCCCCAGCGCGTTGTAGGTTCTGCTATCTAGTGGAGTAATATAGCAACTTTTACCTCTTCGCGCCTTTAAACAGGAGGGGCCTGTGCGTACAGTTCACGCGCGCTCGCTATATAATTTTCTTTTACGATGTCCGCATGCAATACACTAATACAATTCGCACATCTTAAAAAATCCTACGAAAATTAGAACTAATTCCAAATTCTATTATAGTATTTTATGTAACAGTTGTATAAGAGAGGTCAAAAAAGGCGAGTGACGTGAGTTCCGATGTTCGCCTAGGGCTCACATCGTAGACGCCACGAGCATTTGTAGGCTCAGTCATACAATAGTATTTTGTGCAACAGGTACATAATAAGGGTTCTTAAGATTCGAGGGTCGAAGTTACAAAATGAGGCGAAGCCGAATTTTGTAATAACAGACCCGAGAATTTTAAGACCTAATTATGTACCGTTGCACACGAAACTTTTTCTACGACAGTAGCAAAAACGTAATTAATAAATAATTTTAAAGTTCTTAAGTATCACGAGTACATAAATCAATTTTGTTTTAAGATTTTTCTATCAACTAATAACTCTTACTTTTGTGCCGAAGTCTTCGGATATGCACTGTGAAGTTTTCTTGTCACTTATTTTATGAAAATTAACATAAACTTCTTGGTATTAACATAATATACGAGTTTAAATACAAAAATTAAGCCGTACGGCTTAATTGTGTTGAAACTTTTTAAATATTAACTTTTTTACTAAATGTCATAGACAGACCACGAGTTGGTTTTCAATTGCAAAAAATATGGCTTCGTTCAAGTAACTCTCAATGCAAAAGTTTACATTAAAGTACTATTGTGCTTTTCATAAATATGAAAACTAAATTATTTAAGATCTTAATACTTTAAAAAAGATATGATAATGTTTTTATCATAGTTTGTGCAAAAATAATTTCAAGTATATATCAATTTGAAAATGTAATTTATATTGTAAACAAGAACGAACCCTTTTTAGACATGGCACCTGGAAGTCAGTGTATTAAAAAAACAAAAACAGTTGCACAATGTGTTTTACACACCACCTAGTCGTATACGGGCTTTTTCTTCCCTGCTAGGAGGGAACAAAGTGGCACTTTTCTGTTCTAGGACATTCGTATTTTTTTCAGCCAGTCCGTCATCACAATCAAATTTCTTATTAAATTAATAGATTCATTATAATCAAGAAGCACACTAAGCACATATAAAGTTAAAATAAATATGATTCAACAATAAAAAAAATATTTTCCTCTAAGGTGGTGTGAAAAGCAGTATGTGTCACATAGGAGCAAAACTATTTTCAACTTGGGCGTTAACACTTGAATCCCTCACTACGCTCAGGAGTCTACTTTAGAATCCCTCGCTACGCTTTGGATTCTATTATAGACTCCATCGCTTCGTTTGGGAATCAATATACGCCCTCGCCGTAAATATTTCATTTTGCTCCCTTGTTACACAATCTACTATTGTGTGACTGCTAGCAGTTATAGAAAATACCTATAGACAAATAGACTTTAGCGCCTTCACTTAAATGATGTAGTTTTAGATACCACTATCAGTCATTTAATTGGCATATAGAAGTGCTGGAGTAGAAAAAGTTGTATAAAATACTTTTTCTACGACTACATACATACTCACTTTTATATAAAATTGGAAGTAATAAATTTTCGGTTACTTCTTTGGCTATTGCAGATATTTCATCAACAATAACTAAAGTTAAACCCTTTAAAACACAGTATTTCAAGTAGGTACACTAACACAAATACACGCAGTTATTAAATCAAGAATTCTTAATCTAGCTCAAATCCATTTATGTAACTAAACAAATCAAGGCGGTTATAGCGAACCTTAAAAATCAAAATTCGATTATTTGCGTCCTTTTAACTCAAATGAGAAGAAAAACATAAAGATCAATAAAAAGATTATCGATATTTGCGAAGTTATCCCTCTGAACGCGTGGGAAACGTAAAAACGGCAACATGTATTTCTGGTATTTTGTTTAAAACACTGCGTTTATTTAGATTTCTTAGGTGGGCAATAATTTATTATCTGCATGCGATTATATTGCGGCGATTTTGTAGAATAAGTGCTATTTTGGAGAATAGACTAGATAGACTTCTTCAAGTATATTATGTGTGTTTTATAGGTATAAGCGTTGACGAATGTATAAATGACATATAAAAGTACGGGAGTAGAAAAAAATCGTTTATGGTAATTTTTGCTACTTTGATCAAAATATCCTTAAGAATGACTAGTTTTGTCGATTTTCTGGCCAATGGTACACAACTCCTCAGATTATTGACACGCGTATCCGTTCCCAATGCATTAAAACTGTCATCCTAGAAAAAACGAATTTTGATTTCATATATTATAAAATATGCCAAAGTGATTCCACAGATCGAAAGATTAACGACTAGTTGCGTCAGATGTTGAAATCAGATTTAAATTGTATGCTTAAGTGCGACGCAGTGTTTTTGTAACATTGACAACGCGCTGGACAATGGGTGCAGTAGTCACCAGAAAATGCACAATAGTATTTACATCTTTTCAAATATTATGCATGAATGAGACTTCCGACATATTACATAAATACAAATCGAAAACGCTATCCAAAAATATAAAAAATAATTATAGATTATGACCTAAGAGAAATGGACCTAAACAATTAGGATACTTTAGGTGTCTATGATAAATTAACTTAATTTAAGCTAAGGAATGTATGTGCCCTTTAAATTAACAGAAAAAACAGGATGCAATCATTATGGCTATTACAGTCAGCATCAAATAGATAGTGACAGGGAATACTTCCAAATTTACCGCAACATCTACAATACCGGTTCGTCCAGAGTGATCAAATTCTTCGGGCCATCCGACGAGTACAAATATACCGGAGCACGCACAACGCCTAATACTTGGTTACTTCCAATCCGCTGTTAGCACTGGAACACCCACAACACCATCGGTATCGTAGCATTCAAAGTATCCAAAACTACGGGACACGCTAGAAAAATTTATTTTATTTTTAATGACATAGAGCTAAAAACATATTGATGTCAGTACAACGTATCAAATGTAAGTGACAAAATGAACGATCAAAATTTAAAGTTCTAAGAAGTTTAAGCTACGTAACCGTTATAAGCCTTATTGCATCCGGAATAAAGTTTGATTTCATGCTGTATACATATTTATGAATACTTTGGCTGCTACGCAACCAGTGGCGGTGTGGTTGTACCGGTATTATTGCCGGCTTGACTGTTGTCAAGTATTAGGATTTGTGAGTGCTCCTGTATATTTGTAAACGGTAAATGGTCTGAAGAATTAGATTACTTTGTTTGAGTTATTATTAATTACTACTCTGGATGTGACAATATATTTGGGTATCTTAACAGCCACGGTATATATGATGCTGACTGTACATACATCTACAAAAATGTACATTCGACGTCAAAGATATGTTTACGCTACATAAAATCATCATAAGTACACAGTGGTGTAATATTGGTATAAGTTATGATGATTTCCTGTTTTGAAACACTACCGTACACCATCCTGAAGCTAGTTACGTGTGTGTTGGCAGCAAGTGGAGCTGCTACCGCGGTCGCCGCAGGAGCTGTACGAGATCACGTGTTTGATCGGCGAGCTGATGCCGCGCCTGCCCACCGACGGCATCTTCGCCGTGGACCAGCACCTCGACCGGCCCTGGTCCGCGCCCACCGAGCGCGCCGCGCACTGGCAGTGGCGTGACGATAGAGGTATCATGGCTTCATTATAATAACCTTTACTTACATATCTAAATAACACAATAAAATGCCTATACAGAAAATAACTGACTATATTTACAGATAAAAAACGGGAGAGTAGGGTGCCCAGAAGGCTAGTGGCATGGCCGCGTTGGATAACGATGCCAATTCACTGGGCAAGAAAGGAACCACCCTTCTGGTCACCCGATAAAAAACCACATATAATCTTGCCGACTGTCTCCCCTTAATACGTTTAGACTAGTTTAGAGACTAACAAATATGGATTTAACTTATCCTAAGTATAACCAACAAGAGGTTTTTTACGACGCTGCGTCTACGCATTGCTTTGCTCAGTTTAACCAGTGTAGACTTCGGACATTGTAATAGACATTGATGTGTGTAGGTGGTGTCACGTAGTATTTTTTTTCTATGGGGCTAATTTTTCCTGAGCGCAGTGGTTTGAATTGAGTGATTAGGCTTGCGCTCACGACTAGATACCAAAGAATATTATAAACTGGAAACCAAGATAATGAGAGTCATAATTTTTGGTTTGGTAATTGTCAGGTTTATGGCGGTCGTACTCTTGGGCCGAGAGCCGCGCGCTGGAGGCGGGCGCGACGGCGGGCGAGGAGGAGGTGTGCCTGACGACGCTGGGCCGCTCGTACACCGTGGACCTGACGGCCATGCAGCAGCTCAACGACCACACCGGCACGGCGCGGCCCGTGCAGCGCGTGGCGCCCGCGCCGGCCCAGCCCGACCAGACAAACCCTGCCAACGCTGTGCCAGGTACTAACACTACGCAAATACCTTATTATAACAGTTATTACCTTGACATATAACATTACATACATACATATATATATATATATATATATATATATAGATCAACTCCATGTGTTAGAAGAAAGAGACTACCGCTTGTAAATTGTCACTTGTAGCTTTATTAACCCCTTGACCGCCAAAGACGTCAAACCACGCGCACGGTATTTCGTGCCCTCAGCGCCAGCACGTGTTATCACGTCCAAAATACAACCGGTTTGCATTATGCGCTCGTGCACGCTGGCACGATTTTTCTGTCCGATGCTTGGCGGTCAAAGGGTTAAATAAATAAATAATGAATAAAGACTTTGCAGGTTTTTGGTTTAAAGTTAATATAAAAGTAAATTATGGCAGCGCAGATGGCACTGCCATCTGTTATGCATCAGTTCTCATGAGCCATGGAAAAAAGTGGCCAAATCTGGCTCCTGGGACTATCAGTGCTACATAAAAATACACACAAAATGATACTTTACTCGCCTAGTTTGTAAAATGTGCGTTATTAAAAAAATATTCCCTGCCCATACCACCCGATGGGGGTAGGACCCCTAAATTTTGATAGGACTCGGCAGATTCTCATTCCTAGTGCCAAGATAAAGTTATAAAGCAAAGTTTCATTGTAGTACATATTTTGCCTCAAAAATGGCATATGTAGTCTTTCTTTACCTGTATTATTATTATTTACCGTTGTGTTAATCTGAAACGGCCCTTGGCACTGAAACGGCCCTTGGCACTGAAATCATATTTTATGTGTGTTCACCGATTATTCGCCGACGACGCCGACGACTATACCGATTTTGAACATTCCGTTTTGTTTGAAATGGTATACTTGAAAGTTGGTCCCATTGTCATCAGGTCAGGATGTGATGATGGGATCCTAGAGAAGTCGAGGGAACTCTTAAAATATTAAAGGCACGCCTATACAGATTTTTACAGTAGCTCGAACATTTGCTCTCGAAAAGGTGGGGTAGCCTAAGTGAAGTCGGTTATTTTTACATATTGTAACCGTTCGCGTTTGTTAGATCCCCGCATCGCCATGGTCCGCTGCAACCCGGGGCTGGCGCGCGCGCTGCTGGCCGTGTTGCACGAGGTGTACTGGAGCTCGGCGGGCCCCGCCGTGCGCTCGCAGGCACTCAAGGCCATCCTGCGCTGCGTCTACTACGCCGATGCTGCGCTACTCCGACAAGTGCTCAAGATGCAGGTTGGTTCTATGTGCCGCCGCGTTATCTCCCCATCTTATAACTTCAACATCGTTGTCAATCTTTACAGAGTTTGTAGTATTAGTCGCAATGTTATTGGTGCTACCTCCGGTAGCGCGTCCCACGCGTTGCCTATTCGTAAATCTGTATTAACTAGTAGTCCGCCTCGAACTGAGAACTCGCGATTTACTTGCAAACAAGTTGACCAATGTAACAACACCCTTATGAAGATCACTTTCACCTTTCTAGCTCCATAACTCCTTGATCGATCCTGCTCATATACCAACTCTCAAATTATATTTATCTCTGCTACAACCCCTCTTGGTTAGTTACATAAAGCTATTGAAATGCACGGCCGTCCCAGTAGCCAGCTGACAGTTCCGGTGTGACCGAAGTTGTCTCTATGAACTTCACTTCGCTTACGCTCCGCTCGTTCGATTACTCAAAGCAACATGGTAGTGGAGGGCTTTCTAATTTAATGTAAAAGTGTATCATATTAGGTGGTAAAATTGTGCACACGACATGTATTTTTACTTTAACTTGCCCATTTGTAGCACCGCCCACACTGCTTCGCCTTAAGGTTGACTGGTAGAGAATGCCTTATGGCATTAAGTCCGCCTTTTGTACGATAAGGTTTCTTTTGTGCCATAAAGTTTAAATAAAATTATGTAAACTAACATATTTACTTGTTTCTCGAGAATTGAAGTTGAAACTCGATGTACTTTCTGCTCCAAAATATACCGTACTGCATAATTAGGCTTATATCGTGCATACAGGTGATATCATCGCACATTGCGGGCATGATGGCGTCCACGGACCTGCGCATCGTGGTGGGGTCGCTGCAGCTGGCGGAGATCCTGATGCAGCGGCTACCCGAGGAGATGGGCGCGCAGTTCCGGCGCGAGGGCGTGCTGCACCAGGTGGCGCA
Source organism: Pammene aurita (assembly GCA_947086415.1). NCBI lineage: Eukaryota > Metazoa > Arthropoda > Insecta > Lepidoptera > Tortricidae > Pammene > Pammene aurita. The sequence goes on from OX352289.1 coordinate 24,941,440, forward strand.
GCTCGCCGAGCGCGCGCCGCCGCCCAGCGCGCCCAGCCAGGCCCGCAACACCAAGCTCAAGGTTCAGCTTGTTTCATAATTACTAGCTGTTATATTTGTGTCGTATTTAGTACCCACTAAAGATACGAGATAGACTCGCATCATGTTTAAAAGATGCCATCATCTACCGGAACTGCGCATTATGCTCGTCTCGGTGGAAGCTTTAGCCGGAACGACAGACAAATTATTTACATTGTCCTATATTTACACTTTGTATCGACATGAGAGTTTCAAGCAAAATCTTGACAAGTAACTAGTAGTTCGCCTCGAACTGTGAACTCGCGATTTACTTGCAAACGAGATGACCAATATAACAAGACTCTTCTGAAGATTTATTTTCGCCTTCTAGCTCCACACAACCCCTTCATCGTACCAGCTCATATACGAACTCTCAAATGATGTACATATGATATAGCAGAGATAATCTCTGCTACAACCCCAACAATTTTCATAAACATCAGAAAGACGTTACTAATGTTATCGCGGAACAAACCCTCAAAATCAAAAAGCCATTGTAATGCCGAGACGTCCCAGTAGCCGAAGTTGTTTGTAAAAACTTCACTTCGCTTACGCTCCGCTCGCGTAATTAAATTGACTCTTATTGTGATGTAAATTTTGATGATAGCAAGCCTGCATTGTCTATATTTAGTATAATATGTGATGATAACGGAGGTTGTCTGTGGCAGTCCCCAGCGGCTAGCGCGCGTTCCAGCGCCGGCTCGTCGCCGCCCGCCTCGTCCTCCAACACCTCTCTGGACCACAATCTGTCACTGGCGTTCTCTGCCTCCGGATCATTCATTAATTCTTCCATGCGTAAGTATTACTTTACTGCAAATTACACTTGTAATATAATTTTACTTGTTTGATAAAGGTACATAATCACTTGGAACGTGTTGCATCAAATCATCTGCAGCCGTAATAATGTTCAGTAAAATTTGTTTATTCTTTAAATATTCTTCTATAGTGTAGCTACACGTGTTAATGAAGTGAAAATTATAGATTATCGTAATATGATTTATTCAATGTTCAATATTTGTAGCACCCCTTGGCAACGAGGGCAGCGGGTCCGAGCCCGGCGCCGCCGCCTCCGCCTCCGCCGCGCAGCCGCAAGCGCCGGCCGCAACGCACAGGTCAGTTGTGTTGCCCTTCTCGACCATATTCGACAGGTGATTAACGTACATTTACATCACACCTGGCCATAATGTGAGTTTTACCACACGCTACGCGTACGGTAAAACTCGCATTATGGCCAGGTGGAGACGTAAAATTGTGTACTCACCACGGGCAGTAAAAAAGAAAACCCTCTATCGCATATTTACAACTCTCGCCTGCGGCTCGGGTCACAAATTCCTGCGATTTCGGGCTTTCTTTCTTTTACAGTCCTTGGTAAGTAATGTACTATTACATACCAGACCATCCCTAGTCATTTCTTAATCCAGTAATAATATGTTATTGTGCATAATTGTTTTAGGATAACCGCCGGGTAAATACTGTGTAAATTGCATGCATTTGACAATTATAGTGCTATAACTCCCTTCAATCTCGGATGTCTTAATGCATGTAACGAGGACAGAATCTAGACGGACACACGCCCAACGAAAATGCTGTATATATATTGCTTGAATATATCCAAAACTGATCAACCAATCTATTTGTGGCGTGCAACGGATTTTCATGACAAGTCAGCTATGGTTCTTACGTTCTTAGATAGGTGTTATGGTTTTGCCGCACTCTGAGCACTATCCTGCTGTATGTACATTTCTATTAGATCATGCACCGTTTTCTCATGTGATGTCTAGAATAATAATGAGATATGAGTAAGTGTTGTTGTTGTACTAGACATTTTGTTATGTTATGCAGGTCTGCCAGCCCGCTGCAGTTGGCCGAGATGCTGAAGCGCAAGCGCGCGGTGAAGCGCTCCGGAGGCGCGCCCGCGCGGCACGCCCGCCGCCGCGACGACGCCGCCGCGCACAGCTCGCACGCCGCGCCGCCGCACCACTCCCACCAGCTCCATCACCAGCACGCCGCTACCGCTCACAGTACGAACCAACTCACTATCACGGGCCCTTGAACATCGTCCTCGCTGCTCTAGTGCTCTTCCTGGACTACTACACGCGACGAGCACGTCCGTCAAACATTCATTAATGTTGTCAATGAAAACGTGCTTCTAGAGTATTTCTAGTAGAGAAAGCAAGGGCTTCTATTAATATTCTTAAAATTCATGTAATGTCAAATATTGTTTGAAAAAGTATGCCTTAAATGGTTTAGGACTGTTAAAGAGATAGTGTTTACCCTGACTTGTGCACTGTTTAAGTGCATCCTACATATCGTGTTATGTTAACGCAGGCTCAGGCGCGGCCGCGTCGTCGCGGTCGACGTCGCGCGTGGGCGCGTCCAAGACGTCGTCGTTCCTGTCGTCGCTCAACCCGTCGCGCTGGGGCCGCTCGCCGCACTCACACAAGGACACCGGCCTGCTCGCCTCGCCACACTCTTCCGCTAACCTCACCGTTCAAAACAAGTACGTATTCTATATGACATATTTTCACAATTCAATACGATGTGCTAAACACGGCGAAAATCTATCGCTCTGTTTCCGACCAATCTTTACTAGTATGTATACCTACGAGTATGTATGTGAAATATATTGACAAAGTGTAGTGTTTTGTGCGTTTGCAACATTGTTACAATATACATTATAATTTCTGCATTTGCGAATAAAATAAACCTCAACGGCTATGATTATGGGCTATGACTGTGTGAAGTATTAAGGGGGGGAATGGGGCAAATTGTTCGCAATGCGATGTCTTAAATTGTAACAGAGCCTGAAAAAAGTGTCTTCGCATTACTTGACATATGTCCTTTAACCACTTAACCCAAATTGATTGAAGTTTGTCACGTTGGCATTCCCCTTGTCATGGTTTTTATACGAAGTAGAAAGAATTTGACTTAAAAAATATATGATGTAAACGTGCAATGCAATGTCCCATTTTTAGGGTTCCGTAGTCCCTTATAGTTTCGCCATGTCTGCCCGTCCGTCCGTCCGTCCGTCCGTCCGCGGATAATCTCAGTGACCGTTAGCACTAGAAAGCTGAAATTTGGTACTAACATGTATATCAATCACGCCGACAAAGTGGTAAAATAAAAAGTGGAGAAAAATGTTTTATTACTTAGGGTACCACCTCCCCTATACGTAAAGTGGGGAGTGATTTTTTTTTTCATTTCAACCCTAACATGTGATATATTGTTGGATAGGTATTTAAAAATGAATAGGGGTTTACTAAAATCATTTTTTGATAATGTAAATATTTTCGGAAATAATCGCTCCAGAAGTAAAAAAAAATGTGTCCCCCCCCCCTCTAACTTTTGAACCATAAGTTTAAAAAATATGGAAAAAATCTCAAAAGTAGAACTTTATAAAAACTTTCTAGGAAAATTATTTTGAACTTGATAGGTTGAATAGTTTTTGAAAAAAAATTACATAATAATTTCTGAACTAAGTTTGTGATTTAACCGTATAAGTTTATTGTACCTGTAAATTCTACAAAATCACAATGAAATGACGTGCTTTCAAATAAAGTAAAAACGGTGAAAATCGGTTCACGCAATAAAGAATTATCCCATAAAAATCATCTTCCATTCTTTAAGCTCGCGCGCTATTGTTTACTTAATTTGCCGATAGATGTCGCTGTACGTGGAACGCTCATATCATATCCTACATGGCGGTGTTATTTTAACTCTTAAGTGGGGACACTTACTGTGACGGACGGAAAACTACGGAACCCTACACTGAGCGTGGCCCGACACGCTCTTGGCCGGTTTTTTTAACTGTGGCTTCGAAAAGGTTGAAACATATTAGCGTCAATTGCCTGTCAGACGTTGCCACACAAGACTGCATCTCTTTGCTCCATTGATGTATATGAAGTGGATCTAATTCTTACACTTTTTCCCTAACCACAGTTGAACTTTATTACCGAGTAAAACAGTCGTTCATAGATGACTAGTAAAAAGTAGTAAAAACGGTCCGATAGAGAGCATAATGTAGGGGGGTGTCTCACTCGCACTCGTTACAAAATTGTCACATTTGACACATTAACATTTTGATTGTCTGATGACGTCATTACCTCCTTAGTCAAAACGGGACACAGTCCCCTAGATAACCTTCTCTTTAGGCCTCACTTTGTGACCGAAGAATCCAAATAGATCCGCTTCATATAAATGAATGCTTCGCCCTTAATATTTATATGCCAAGCCACAGCTATTGTGTTTAACACGTGCATTGCGTTACCGTTGTCTCATTGTATGATCTGTAATGTGAGATGGAAACTACGGGATCGAGCCGTGACACGGTCGTTCTAAAAATGTGACGTGCAGATATTTTGTTTGTTGGGTTTTATTACTACCATTTGAATGAGATTCCAGTAATTTTTCGCTACATTTTAAAGAACTTCTTGTATTCAAAATTGTCACAATGCAGTTTTATGTAATAATAAAACTTCTTCAGTTTTGTTTAACGGTATTGGTGAAATGTGATATAATACTTTCATAATCTGTTATCATTATATTATTTATTGTTTATGTACTGCTATACTGCGAATGTTGACTGCGTTTTGCCATTGAACATCGAGATATTCCATTGTTGCAAGTAATCCTCTCCTGGCTAAGAACGTGTAAATATGTTGGTTATCCAATTTATCCATATGTAAAGGGAACTTCTTGCAAGTTGATTTGTCTTCATGTTTTCAGCCTCATTAATCTTATTTGCGACTATATTATCGCAGAACCGGTATCTTACGGGTGTAATGCCTTCGTCAACACAGGGTCTCGCCACTTGTTTCCTCAGCTCACCGCTTTTGATTTTATTAATACGCTATGGCACAATATTTTTAATTCTATCCTCTTTTGATGGGATACATTTCCTAATAACCAAATGCTAAAATATTATTGGGTTTCTAAATGTTAATCTAGTGGTAATTCGGCCATTTTATTTTTTATCGAATTGAGATTTGAACATAGTCATAGTGACAAGTTTAAATTTAACTAACCTGAAAATGTAACATAGAACACTGTAATATTGGACCAGCGACATGACTTGTTTGTATGAAAGTTTATAAACCAGTGTTCTCTGCGTTATGTTATAATATAATGTAAAAAAAATACATATACTTTATCTTTTATATTTTTCACTTCTCATGCTCAAAAAGTGTGTCATATTATGCTTATCAAAGCGGACTAAAGTAGTACATTTAGCCTCTTGGGAAAATATGTAAACAAATTTATGATTTATAAAACATTTTAAAATGACTAATCAGAAAACTTCACCATATTAAATCCACCAATCACAACACATATCGAAGTTAATCGGACCGCTGGATTCTTATATGGTGCGTTCATTGTTTAAATAATAAAATGCTTAATAAAAAAAATTGTATTTTCGATATCAACAAATCAGAATACAGCAATGTTAAAACCGACCAATCAGGAAACGCAATTTATTTCTCAAAACATGAGGTGATTTCTAGTTCCAACTTCACAATAATTAAAAAAGATTATTTTTTCGAAGCGCTTTAGAGCGTGCTTATAGCGCTAAATATAATCGTCGGAGGCATTTATTCCCAGTGTTTATATTTTGTATCTATGAAGTTGAAAAAATAAAAATACCGTCAAGTTAAACCATAATTTCACCTCAATAGTTTAGTCATTGTGTTTAGTAAATAATAAGTATTTTTATCTTTTCTATATTACTCTTGTCTAAAAGCCATATTACCACACGAACTATTTTCATTGTATAATAACAATCAAACAATCTACTATTATGCAATTTAAACCTTACCTTATCTTTAACTAATTATTTTTATTTTTCTGCGCTTTTAGCAATTATTTATTTTTGAGATATATTATATGTTCTGTTTTGCAACTGCTATGTTGCTTTTGCGCAATTACTTATTATTTGTTTTGCTGTGCGTTAAAGCTTAAGATTTAGCATACATATATATACTCCCTTATTATTTATTTAATTATTTATTCTGTCCACGACTTCTGTCGTAGTAAATTCCTCTCCAATTCACCCCCTTAAGGGATGAGTTCCATATTAAAACTACCCTATGTCCTTCCCAGGGACTCGATTATCTTCATACCTAATTTAATGTAAATCGGTCGCAAAGAGGTCCAGATGTAGTGCATAATAGATTACACCTGGAATCTGTAATAGATAAATAACATCATATTAGGATTTTCTGTCTTAAAATAAATAAATTATAAATGTGTGTATGTATGTATCACTTTATTGCACATAAACAAGTAGGTATAACATATTACAACAGTAACATATATAAAAGATATGCACAAAGGCGAGCTTATCCCTGATAGGGATCTCTTCCAGCCAACCCATGAGAAAATGAGGAAGGATTAAATGAGTGTTGAACTGAATTGTTGAGACAATTTTAATGCTGAAGCTGTTTGCCTGAATTCAAAATGTGTATAAGAAAATTGCGATGCGAATGCCTAACTAATCAACTATACTGTGGATTATTTTATACTAGCTTTTGCCCGCGGCTTCGCTCGCGTTAAATTCGGGGTAACACGGTTCCCCTTTGCCCTCCGTAATGCTCCATACAAACTTCCACCCCCCATTTTAGGGAAGTGGGAGGTTAGAAAGAGACAAAAAGTCTCCTCCCTTCACTATCTCACTCTCCATCCCTTCAACTATCTCCACTTAAAAAATCACGTCAAATCGTCGCCCCGTTTTGCCGTGAAAGACGGACAAACAAACAAACAAACAAACACACACACTTTCCCATTTATAATATTAGTATGGATTGCGCCACTTTATTAAATATTGACAATGAATGCCAGATACCTTTCACTGCAGTCGTAGATAGGCAAGTCAATGTGACATATGAGCCAATAAACAAGTAAAAAAAAACTAGTCGCTTAATCGTTGGTCTGTCAGCCTGGGAAATGCTTAGTTGTTATTAGGATTAGAGAGTCCTGTGACATGTCCGTAATCGTTTGTTCAGAGAAAAAGTCCGCGAGTGGATCCAGTGGACAGCGGCGCGGCTAGTGCGCGAGTGGGGAGCGCTAGGCGGTGGCGGCGGCGCGTTGGACCAGCTAGCCGCGCTGGCCGGCGCACTGCCGCATGCGCCCGGGCAGCAGCGCCGCCAAGCGCTCGAGCAGCTGCGCGACACGCTCATGCAGCACGACGTCTCGCCCTTTGAGGTAACACATACACACCTTTTAATACTGTTAATATTACTAGCATATACAACATTCATTAAGATTAATAGGTATGATGGAAAAAAAATTTCAATAGTTTTGTAAAAATTGTAGGGTTAAGCGGCGAGAGGTGCACTTTTCAGGTTTATAAGTGCTATGTTTGTTGGATCATAATATCTTGAGTATTCTTTATCTAATAGTCATGAAATTCGACAAGAACGCAGTTCATTTAAATACAATTTTTTTAGAAATATTAGGTCTAAGGATCAAAATATTTCTATGTCGCGAGGTAATTTTTCGGGACAAATCACTAGAATAGCATAAGTGCTACATTTCTACGTCAGTGTAGTGTATCATGTTCGTTGGTTAGGTGAACCACTCGGGCGTGCTGGGCGCCCTGCTGCAGTACCTGACGGGGCTGGAGGAGGCGACGACGGCGGGCGCGCGCGACCGCGACCGCGACGCCGAGGGCGAGGGCCGCGGCGCCGACCAGGTGGCCGCCTGCGAGGAGCGCCTGCGCCTCTTCCTGCATGTGTTCGCCGACATGCCGCTCGTGCCCGAGTAAGACATAAAGACATACAGACCCACCAAACCAAAACTTATACCTAATAATTAAGCAATAAAATAAGCTTATGCACTAGAATCCCACGTGCTAACGGTCTCAACGCCGAAACAACAACAACAACAATTAGTTATCTAATTTTCATACTGTAAATTAACTGTTTTCGAAATAAGAAAAACAAACATAATTAAAAGCGCAACACCATTTTTGGTCTTGTTTATCAGTGTCTATTTGAAAATTAGGTTTCATGACTGCTGGGAACGAGATAAAGCTATATATAGGACACTCAGTGTTTAAATTGTTTTGCATACCTTTATCGTTACTTAGAATTATACACCTTTTGTGGCTGTGGGCCACAGTCATAAAAGATATCCCACTAGAAGATGTATATATATTCCAGTTAGCCAGATGGTAGATGAATTAGATGTATGTATATTACGTTGTGGCGCAGCATCGGCGAGTGGGTGGACAGCGGCTTGTTGCTGGGCGGCGGCGGCGCGCTGGCCGCGCTCGTGGCCAAGGTGAACGCGTGCGTGTCGCACCTGGAGCAGTTCCCCGTGCGCGTGCACGACCTGCCCGCGCGCCCCGCCACCTCTGCGCTCAAGTTCTTCAACACGCATCAGCTCATGGTCAGTGCACAACCAATACATGTCCCTATACTATACTAGCTGACCTGGCGAACTTCGTAGCGTCAACTACTTTTTTTAAATATTTTAATAATTATTCTGCTATACGATGCGGAGATAAATCAAAAAAATTAAACATCTTTAAATCTCGGTTTAGCCGTTCTTGAGTTAGAAATAGGGTAACTGATACGACTTTGTTTATAGTCATATAGATTGATGTAGTTCTGTGACCAACAGCGTATCATAGAGCTAACTCTTTTTGTGTACTTCTTTAAACACACTTAGAAACACAAGAGTGCCTCAAAAAACAAACCCTAATTCCTTTCAGTTTTTTCAGTAAAGGTTAAAACTAATGAATAGAAATACAATTAGAAACTATTATTAGCTACGACGTTTTACACGCTTTTATTTAAATTAAAATGTTCATTATATCTACAATAGAGCTGAAGTTTGGCATACTAATGAGAGACCGATGAAGATGAAATATTCTAAACATATTGAGCTGATCAGATGATAGAAACGAAAGGTAGCCAAAGGAAATGTAGCTGAAATGAAACAAAACATCTCATTGCTTTGGGTTTGTAAGACTAATATCGCTAAGCTATTTGTTGACTGGAACCTGCCGTTCAAGCTTGTATCTCAAATGCAATTTTTGACAAAAACTATTTTATTTAAATAATCATTTTATGCAGTGTATACATATTAGTCTACACAAACAATGATCACTTCATAATTAAACTAAAATGTGTATTTCTTCTACAGTGTGATCTCAAACGCCACCCAAGTTGCACTAATCTCAAGCAATGGAAAGGTGGTGTAGTACGGATAGATCCGCTTGCCTTAGTTCAAGCGATAGAAAGGTAAGATTTAATGATCTTCAAAAAACTCTTATAACTTACCCGTATATGTCCAAACATTTTGTCCTTTATCTTAGCACGCAAAATCGAGAGTTTGTTTAGTTTTGTAATGTGTATTTGTTTGGTACCAGGTATCTAGCACAACGCGGATACGCCAGCGCGCGGTCGCGCGACGGCTCAACGGCGGCCGCGCAGTCGGACGACGACGCGGGCTCCGACGACGACGTCGAGGACTCGCTCGCCACGCCGCCTATCCACCAGCCCACGGAGTACGCACTATACTACATGCACATTTTATATTACAGTCCATGACTGAACTCTAACAATGCCACTTATCTGACGCCGTTGGATCGCTTCACTGCTACACTTCGTACTACTGTTCAACGGCCTCCTAGCCTAGTCGGTAGTGACCCTGCCTATGAAGCAGGAGATCCCGGGCTTTTGTGTGTTTCACAGATATTTGTTCCTGAGTTATGGATGTTTGCTATGCATTTAAGTATCTATAATATATAGCGTCACCTAGTAACCACAACACAAGCCTTATTGAGCTTACCGTGGAACTAGGATTTGTGTAAGTGTAATATTTATTTACTGTGCTATGTGCGTGCACTAAGTGGGCGGATAGCACCTTAGTTAGTTAGTTAGTTTTACTGGGCATTTTCCGCAAGTCGACATCCAGCGTGCCTATTTTGCGTGAAATGGGGATGGCGCTACTCTAACCATCCTAGCTCCTCCACGAACCCCAGCAAAGCCTTTATTAACCGACTTCAAGATTTGAAAAGAGGAGGTTCTCAATTCGGCGTGTATGTTTTTTTTTTTTTTTTTTATGTTTGTTACTCCATAACTCCGTCATGTCTGAACCGATTTTGAAATTTCTTTTTTTGATTGTAAGTATATATATACAGATTGGTCCCGTTTTTGTCAAAACGCAGTTCTGATGATGGGATCCATGAGGAATCGAGGGAACTCCTCAAATCTTAAAGGCATACATATAGTGACTTTTATATTTTTATCAACAAAACCATCATTTTCATTCAAAACAGTGACATTTGATGAAGTAGAACTGCTGATGATGATCAGAACGGAACTCTTCAACGACGCATAGTTCACGTTTGGCGATTCGTCCTCTTCGCTGTGTTTGTTTAGCAAGTTTAATTGTCAGAACAAATGTTCGTCAAGCTCAAGTTCTGATGATGGGATCCATGAAGAATCGAGGGAACTCCTCAAATCTTAAGGGCTTACACATAGTGATTTTTGTATTTTTATCAACAAATCAAGCATTTTCATTCAAAAGAGTGACATTTGATGAAGTGGAACTGCTGATGATGAACAGAACGGAACTCTTCAACGACGCATAGTTCATGTTTGGCGATTCTTCCTCTTCGCTATGTTTGTTAAGCAAGTTAGATTGTCAGGACCAATTTTCGTCAAGCTCAAGTTCTGATGATGAGTTCCACGAGGAATCGAGGGAATTCCTCAAATCTTAAAGGCATACATAAAGTGACTTTTGTATTTTTATCAACAAATCAAGCATTTTCATTCAAAAGAGTGACATTTTTTATGAAGTGGAACTGCTGATGATAATCAGAACGGAACTCTTCAACGACGCATAGTTCACGTTTGGCGATTTGTCCTCTCTGCTGCGTTTTTTAAGCAAGTTATTCATTGTATGGAATCTAAGTGCACCATCTACAATAATCCTTCACCGGCTACCCCCATTGAAGTCGGTTTTTTTTTCTTAAAAATTATGTTGCTTACCGCGTCGTGTAAGGTGCTTACGCTTGCGTTAAGCACCTTACGTTTGCGTTTATTTTTGTTTTCTTATAGCCTTTAGCTCCATTTTTTAATTTCTATTCTTGTTAGACTGTACTAGCTTAACCCTTTTCCTGGTTAAAAGGGATCTGTCTCCCACATAGTGTATCGTTTACCGTAGTTCGGTTTCAACTCCAAATCTTCTACAAAACATTATATCAATCCCTGAAAAATTGATTTCATGATCTTCATTCACAGCACACAGCTAAATCCAGTAATGTATCTGTGGCAGACTTGACCAGTAATTCAAGTGATTTGTGACAAAATACAGTCTACTTAATTTTAGCGAAATAAAAGCTAATATAAATTGTCCAACCAATTTTTTGATATTTTATGGATTTTGAGTTGTATATTTATTAGGTAATGTAGTTATTTTATAGGTAATGTAATCCTATACTTTGCTAAATATTTGTGCATTTTTGTAATATGACCAGAATAAGGATGTGGGATGGGATGACACTATCCCATTGCCTTGTTAGATTTTGACTTTGTGGGAACTATTCTGCCCATAGCCCTGTAAGTAATAAAATTGTTATTGTGTGCAACGTCTACTAGCGAATTCAAATAAATTGTTTTGTTGTAGATTTGCAGTTGAAACCGCACTATGGTATTAAATATACTATGCAGGCGACGTATCACCGTTTGAATATAATAAATATCATAAATTAAATATGCACCTTTTTACTCAGACAGGCTGGGAATACCCCTTTTTTCTGGTTTACAGGAACATATCCAACTTTTGTAAATACATTTGTGCAAGACGTTCAAAACGGTTTGGACTAAGAGCTGGCCACATCAGCACGGCTAGCACGTCTTACGCGACAAGAGACAGATCTGCGCGACTTCATGCTTTGTCGCTAGTTGGCAGCACAACTTCGCGAGTAACTGTCATAAAATTACAGTTACTCGCGACTTAGAACTTAAATTCTTAGCACAACTTTGAATTCTCTTCGTGTCAGTTGCAGCCGCGGGTGCATGTTATGCTACCGGAAAGCGAAATTTTTGACAGGTGCGGGAAGGTTTTCCCTACTCGCGGCGTAAGTCGCTCTTGCAAGACGTGCTAGCCGCACAGATATGACACAATAATGAGAGCAACGAAACCCGTCTAGTAAGATTGCAATACTATCAGGTGGAGGTCAGAATGACAGACAAGCAAACATTTTTAGTTTGAAAAAATGAATACTAAAATAAGTAAAAACTGCCGAAGTTGTCTTATTTATAGAGGACGGAGTCTATATTTGAACATTAGAATAAAAAACAATGCGTATTATTTCGGCAACAGAAACAGTGGGTGATAAAGCTATGAATTACATTACACGTCGTTTTGGACTGGCAATGTAAACTAATTATTTATATAATTTCTTATAATACTGCATCAAAACAGACCTCTAGGATTTGTATTATTTCTTTGACCTCCACCACTTCACAGCTGCCAGATGTCTGGATCTAGAAATAAGCATAGTATATCAAGCTAACGAGAAGGGTTTCGTCGCTCTCATTATTGTGTCATATCTGACGTGGCTAGTTCTCCGTCTACTGCAATTCTATATAAAGAACTTATTAAGACACGCTTATTGTTCGCGGCCTGGTAAAGGGTTAATGAACCTTCAGTAGTGCTTGGACGATGTAAGCTAGAATACCCTGTCATAGGTTTATTTAAATTTGATACGTATGTATGTCATAGCACGGACCACAAGCTGGAGTTCCTGATCGGCGACACGGTGCTGCCCTACAACATGACGGTGTACCAGGCCGTGCGGCAGTTCGGCGAGCAGACCGACGCCGACACTGACACGGAAACTCCGCTAGGTGATAGATAGACATATTTATTATTCCAAAGGGTATATTAATTTATACAGTTCCCTGCAAAACTGTTTCCTCAGTTTGTTTACAGGTGGGATAGTTGACTAATTATTCTACGTGCTACGTGCTATTTATTGCTTGTTATGCTGAATGTTATTTATTGGCACACCTAAGCAACATCTTGTTTGTGATACGGTGTCATTTAAGTGTATCCCGTAGGTATTTCTTTAGCTGGTGTCTTATCTTATACGGTAGGTTAGTACCGTACTACCTGTACGGTAATCTTTTCTTTATGGTTCAGTCACTGAACTAATTTTGTACTCGTGGCACCTTGTATGTGCCAGCAGACACTGACTTTGTGCTGTGCGAGTGGTCGAGTATATACACGGTGCTCGTGACCATTGCGAGATATTTTAACCACGAATTCCTGAGGTCATAAGGAGTAATAAATGTTATATGAATTTAGGTCAATTTTGCAAAAAAAGAATCATTTTTTAAATACTTTTGAACATAAAAACATAAATGTTATTGGTAAAACTGTCGATTAAAATAATTTACAATACAATACAATACAAATACTCTTTATTGAACACCTCAAAAAGAAAACCAGTACAGAAAATGCATAAAGTCAGAATAGAGGTAAACAACAGGCGTTCCTATCGCTAAAAAGCGATTTCTCCGAGACAACCTTTAGAATTGAGTTAAATAAACTAAGTCAGTAGGTGTTGCAAACAGTGAAGAAAAGCGGATTTAGTAATGTTTTTTTCGTAAAAACTAGTTTACGTAAAGTATTCCTCGGCACTCTGATATGTGTCAATAAGAACGTCTAGACCCCATAAAGAGTAAAATCGCCATCAAAAAAGTTTTGCACTGAGTCACAATAAAAAATGTTTTTTTATTTAATTGGTAGTAACTCTGAAACTAGGCGAATTCCAGAAAAGTTTATACGACATTTTAGTCTCCAATTATGATCAGGAATATGCTGTTCAAAATTATTCGGTTTCCTCATGTTACACCGTGTATGTGGGATTTGGATGCGAGTCCGAAGCAGCAGTAGCTCAGCATACATGCTACTAAAGCAAAATATAGACATTTTAATAAATGCCATGGTACTTAAGTGCGTAAGTGATAAAATTTTCCTAAAAGGATTTGAAGCTTACTGCTAACATAGTTTATGCGCTTGATCCAGGACAAACTAGTCAACCTTGATTCCAAAGTATGTCACACAGTCCACTATTTATATGGGTTCACACTGGCAATTGCTTTTATTATTGTGGAAACAATTGTAGCTGTGAGTATACTACCTCCATAGGTGAGGCCTTCTCTATCCTAAAATTACTTTAATTTTTCGTCACTTTTCAGTGCTTTCACTATGAATCGGCTTTACCTTATAATTTATATATCTATGGGCTTTACTTACATAAATCCTTCGACTTGTAGCGAATGCGGGCATCTGGGTACAAACGCACACGATTTACTACCGAGCGGTGGAAGCCAGCGAGCCGCCGCGAGTCGACACCGCCGCATCGCGCAAGGGCAAGGGCCAGCCCACCAAACTGTCATCCCGACGCAAACCAGACGTGCTGTGGAACGGTAAGCAACACACACTCGCAGTATCAAGGAGTACACAGTAATTTACCGACCGACCAATGTCTACAAAATAGTTCATTGAGGAGACTAATGTAAAGCCTGACCAGACATATATGATCATGCGCCATGTTACGGAATTTCATTGAAACTAATTTCTTACACTGGCAATAATTATAATGACATTAATGACAGAATGATATGCATGTGTGAGGGCATTTGATAGGCTGTCACTGTTGTCAGTGTCATTGTGACGGTTTATTTGGATAATAAATAATAAACGACAAAAAAAATACCAAAATTATTCATAGTCAAGAGCGAAACATTGTAAATAGTGTATATAATGATCTGCTGTGAATAATACGCTCGGGAAATGAAACTATTTCACTGTGAAACATTTTTAAATTAACCAGGTAAACAAATCAAGATGTTACCGTACCATAGAAAATAATACGTTCTATGACTATACTGAACGGTTGCCATATAAATGAGAATAATAGCGCCCTCTTGACAATGATCATATATTTCTGCTCAGGCTTTACATAGTTTCTAAGTATTCCTGCACTGATGCGATCGTATTTTTTTATCTGGATAAATAATATTGCAATTAACTTATAATTATTTTTTTCTTAAACATGCAATAAAATATTGATGTTATGTTCCTTATAAATAGGCTGCGAAGTATCACGTTTCGGGTGCGGCTAGACGAGAGGTGTTAATGGAATTTCATACAAATTTGGAGGCCTAGGCCGGCAAGTGCCTCTTTTTTAATTTCCATATGTTGTGGCACAGGATCATGGCGTTCAGCAATTTAACTATAAGCGATATTTACTTTATGGTTCGTTTCACATTGTGCCACTACACCTATAAAAAAAAAACATAAACGATGGGATATAATTTGTAATTTCGTATATATATACAACGTGTTACACACAAGACTAAAAACCTGAAAATGTGTCTGTTCAGAATCGAGAGTGGAATCGATTGCAGTATATCTTAACATTGGTATACTTTTTCTTTAATTTTCCAATTTTTTACGTGTCGAGTCTAAAAGTTTCAAACACTACAGTTTATCATTCTATCGAGAGGTTAGGAGTATAGGGAGTATAGGAGATAGAGGTTGAATATTTAATAATGGCTGGCAGCTCTGACAAATTTGTTTTTTCACTGTCAAAGTATGTCATCTTATGTCATGTCATACAAATTGACAATGCTGGTTGATATGACATGACACATGTAGAGATGTGACAGCAACGCAACAAATGTAGAGTTAACAATTGAATGCACGGAAAATTAAACACACGAATATCTTTCGAAATGATTAACTGATTGAAAAATAAATACACTAGATTAATTCGCAATAATAAAAATCATTTGGGGTGTCTGGGGTTTTTAGTGGCTCAAGTAACACGTTGTATAATCGACATGAGAATTGCAAATAAAACATTATTAACCAATTTATAAGTTTAAATTGTAAAGATGTAGGCAGATTTTACGAACAGCTATTTTGTTTTTGTTTTTTTTCGTGAAGGGCTGATTATTAGACTAAAATATGTGCAGAAAGGGCTACACACGAGCTGAAATGATAAATTGGAATGTCTACAGTTAGTAAATAAATTCGGAGGTTTCTGATTCTTATGAATATTTTCTATAATAATGCATAAACAGAGACCATAGACAATAATTGAAACGTTCTGAATTTATTCAGTCACCATATAACATTTTCTTCTTAATTTTAGCTCGTGTTGAATGGCCTTAAACGTAATCTCTCGAACAGCGCAGATACTGTGGAAAAAAATTGTGGGAATTTTTTATAAACATTCTCAACATTTTATTATATTGCGTATATTGTTGTGAATTATAGTGTCGATTTGTTTTATTCTATAATATTTTGGCTATAGACTATAGGTACAATAAAAGTAAAATAGGTTCAGATGTTGTTTAAATGCAAGTGAATATTATACTTTACGTCACACCTGGCCATAATGTGAGTTTTACCGCACACTACGCGTACGGTAAAACTCGTATTATGGCCAGGTGGAGACGTAAAATTTTGTACTCACCACGGGCAGTAAAAAAGAAAGCCCTCTATCGCATATTCACAACCCTTGCCTGCGGCTCGGGTTACAAATACCTGCGATTTCGGGCATTCTTTCTTTTACAGTCCTTGGTAAGTAATGTACTATAAATGGCCGATGCACTTACTAGTTATACATTTTTAAAAGCCGTTCATCGACAAAGAATTTAGCAATCCAGACTTCATAACGTAATGTTTTTATGCATGTGTTTGATTACTTGGTAAGTCTATTTAAGTTTTTGTAGTTTGTTGATAGGATAATTCATTAATAACAAGACGAACATATGTACTTGATCGTAATAGTGGGAACGTTGGTTTAACATGTTCTCTAGATATTAATGCAAATTTTGGTTGTAAGTTTGTGGCTTATTGAACTTATTGTATCATTTTACATAAAAACCTAAGTACGAAGGTGTTTGAAATGCATACAACATACAATATATTATTAATAAAGTTTACGAGTATTGCCTTACCGTTATCTGAAAAAAAAAAGTATCATATTTATTTAATTGCATGTTTGAGAAAAGCACTCGACCGGCAACCCCTTCTTCCCGGCCTCTGTAGTAATGTACTATTATAAGCGGTTCAATGTATAGTGGCTATAGATCGATCTCCCTCCCCATACGTACCAAAAGTGTATTGAGCACAGATTGTTAATGTATTTGACGGTATGTAGATGGAATAGTGCCTGCGCGCGAGTCTCCGTTGGTGATGATCCTGCGGTCGCCGCTGCTGGCGGGCGGCGGCAGCGGCGGCGAGCGCGAGGTGAAGGACGCGGCGCTGCCGGCGCTGGGGCTGCTGCGCGCGCTGCACGCGCTGTCGCGGCACTGGCCCTCGCTGTACCGCGCCGCCTGCCTGCCCGACCACCGTCCGCTAGTGCCTAATGCCGACTTCATCAACGCCAAGGTATGCACCATATTCTCTTCATGCTCACCTCACATTCTGAGGCTAGTTTAAATCGAATTCGATTTGATCGAAAGCGAGTTGATATCAGAATTCTTATTTAGATGAGGTCAACAGACATTCTTTATTCGTTATCAAATATATCTTTGATTTCACTTCATAGGCATGATGTTATTATTTTCTAACTAAAACTATTTGATTTATGTGGTTTTATTAAATGACATATCTAGAACATAAACAATTTGGACCTAAGGGCCTACGCTAGCTGGCGCGGACGCACGGAGCGGGTGAGCGGATTAACGTAAAATAGTATGAGCAGCGCTAGCTGGCGCGGACGCGTGCGACGGATTTTACCTACAATGGCCACCCGCGTGCGAGCGCACGCGGCGGCCGTCCGCGCCAGCTAGCGCAGGCCCTTAATTCTAACGGAATTTTGTACTTGAATGCGATATAAAAATATAATATATATTTTGCGTTAAAACGAGTATACTGGTTGTTTACATTAGAAAGTACTTAATTTCTTATTTATGGTTTCGATAAGCCATGGATTTACGTAGTGTGGATACTATAGATGTTATAATGTGCATACCAAATAACAATTCTTAGGCTGAACAGTATATAGCTAAGCTAGTCTCACTTTGACCAGCAAAATATGATATATTATGTTTTTCTTTTCTAGCTTGCTGCCAAAGCCAATAGACAGCTTCAAGACCCATTAGTAATAATGACAGGAAACCTCCCGCCCTGGTTAAAAAAGATTGCATATGCGTGGTGAGTCATGGTTGTTGTAAATACGCACCGTGCATGAGTCATTTGAGTACATCATTTTGTTGGCTTTCTAATCAATATAATTTCTCTATACTTATTTATTCTACAATAATTAATATAATTTTAAATAAAAAAGAATCAACTTCACTTAGCCTCCACCTTTCCAAAAGCAAATGCCAAATCTACTGTAAAATACTCAAATCACTCTGCCGAGGTTTTTTCAGCGGCCCACAGTAAGAGGTTCTTCAAAAAAGGAGTGTTTAGGTTCTGAAAGGGTAGGCAACGCGCATGTGAATCATCTGGAGTTGCAGGCGTCCATAGGCTACTTACCATCAGGCGGGCCGTATACTTGTTTGCCACCGTCGTGGTATAAAAAAAATGTTTGCCTATATATAGTATTTGAAGACTTCCCTCGATTTCTCCAGGATCCCATCATCAGATCTGGACTTGATGACAATGGGACCAACTGTGAAGTATTATATTCTTTCAAACAAAAAATAAGTGAACATACATAAAAGAAATTGCAAAAACAGATCCCGACGAATTGAGAACCTCCTCTTTCGAAATAGTGAAGTCGGTTGAAAATGGTGTTCATCCTAACATTTTTGAGTCCCAATGGTCTTGCCTTTGGTCTAGGATTTTATATTCCACCTTTTTACTTAGAGGACTTTATGTTTATGTTAACGAATTTCAAAAAATGATTAATCCTGGTTTCGTTTTCCCAAACTCATTGTACCCATTTGAAACAGAATTTCTTCTATCATAGTGTTTTAATATAATGAAATACTGAAGTGTTCACATATTTTAATTAGTGATATTTTGATGTTATTGTTGTTTTCAGTCCATTCATATTTCCGTTCGAGTGTCGTCACCTGTTATTCTACGTGTTGTCATTCGACCGCGACCGCGCGCTGCAGCGGCTAATCGAGGCGGGAGGCGAGCGCGGCGGCGCGGCGGCGGCGGGCGGCGCGGGCGCCGACGCGGAGCGCGTGGCGCCGCGCCTCGACCGCCGCAAGCGCACCGTGCAGCGGCAGAACGTGCTACGCCAAGCCGAGCACGTTATGCACGAGTTTGCGCACTCAAAAGCGCTGCTTGAAATTCAATACGAAAACGAAGTGGGCACCGGTCTCGGCCCGACCCTCGAATTTTACGCCCTCGTCTCGCAAGAGCTTCAACGCGCCGATCTCGATCTCTGGCACGGTAGCGAAAACTTTAAGCAAAAACCGCACTCGTTTGGCGGCGAAATAGTGAAAAGTCAACCGCCTATGGTGACCGATCGGTCATCCGCAGAGGTGGCGGCACGTCTGGCCTCGTCGGTGCGCGATGCCCTCAGCTTGAACGAGGAGCGCTCGGCGGAGCCCTCGGAGCTGGAGAAGGAGACGTCGCTGCCGTCTCCGGCGCCCGACGCCACGTTCGTGTCGTGGCCGTGCGGCCTCTTTCCCCAAGCGATCGGCCGGAATGCGCGCGCATCTCATCTCTCTCGCGTCAAGGCCAAATTCCGCTTCTTAGGCAAATTCATGGCTAAAGCTGTAATGGATTCACGAATGGTATGTTGTTTGCGTTATTCTTCTTTAAGACTCTTCTGCTCCTCTGATATTCTAAATCACGGTTTAATTATTATTCCCCAAAATATCTTGTATTTAACAAAGAATATTCAAACTTGTCTCTTGCGAGTCTTGCGTTATCGTAGTAAGTGTGACTCTGAGAGTAATTTCACCTTATCAAATAATAACATACGCCTGGAGGATATAGTAGCTAAGTGGCGTGTGAATATGCAGGTGGATATCCCGCTGTCGGTGTCGCTGTACCGTTGGGTGGTGGGCGAGGAGCGGTGGCTGAGCCTGAGCGACGTGCGGCACGTGGCGCCCGAGCTGTGGCGCTCGCTGTGCCGCCTGCGCCGCGTGGCCGAGCGCGCCACGCTCATCAACGAGGACGACTCGCACACGTCCGACCAGAAGCAACACTTGGTAACATACACACTCATCCAAATAACTAATGTACAGTCAAGGAATCTGATTCGCGTACCGTTTCGCCGATTTATTGCTTGAAATGTCAGATAATCATAAGGTTTATATTCCGTTATACAAGCCAAAAGGTGTTTACGTAATTAAAATGACGCATGTGCGGGTGAAAGTTCTGCAATCTTTAACCTTAGATATTCATCATTATATTCATTTCACGTTGTCAAATAGTCTTCCCTGTATAATATAACCTACTTGTAGTATTTAAGGAAAAATATATAATTTTTTCATCGATGTCAAATTGTAACGACATTTGTTTGACATATTTGTCTTAATGATTAAAAATAAAAATGCATCGTGTAAATTACGAAGAACGCAGAAGCCAGATAGTAACGTTATATGAACAGGGCCACGGAATTCGAGGTATTGCTCGGTCATTGAACATATCCAGGACAACTGCGAGACTGTGGGTAGATCGCTATGAAAATGAAGGCAATACACAAGATCACCGACGTTTCAACCATGGTTCACGACGACTGACAGCTGAACAAATTACTGAAATTAAAGAACGTTACGAGGAACATCCTTTTACGCCCACTAGATATTTTGCTGATCGGTTTGAAGTGTGCTTACGAACAGTGCGAAATTATCTTCACGGGATAGGAATTCACCACAGGCAACACGCGAAAAAAGTAGCATTGACCCAAGCAAACAAAGACGAAAGAGCTGCATTTGAACGCCGATATCAAAACTTTGACTGGAGCACTGTAATTTTTACAGATGAAAAAACCTTTCGTACTTCACAAGACGGGCGTTTGATTTTATGGAGATATAACGGGACGCGATATGCAGAAGAACATGTTGTCCCCAACCGAGCGTCAGGTCGTATTACTGTAAATATGTGGGGGTGGATATCTGCTGCGGGGGTCGGCGAGCTTGCCCAGATGCCTTCGCGAGCTAATGCTATTGATTATGTAGAGATAATGGATACAATCATGGTTCCTACTGTGCGAAGCGTTTATCCGCAGGAAGAAGTTCCCAATATACACTTCGTTCACGACAATTGTCCGATTCATAAGGCACGGGTCACCAAAAATTGGTTTCGTCAAAATCCTGACATAAAAGAAATTAATTGGCCTAGCAGATCACCCGATATGAACCCCATTGAGAATATATGGGGTATTATGGTGCAAATGTGGGAAAATGGGCAAGAAAGGACAAAACAAGCATTGGAAGAACATTGTCAGGAAGTATGGGAGTCCCTGCGTGGCTCAGACATTTGTAGTAGGATCGTAGAATCGATGCCGGAGCGGCTCCAAGCTGTGTCTGACTGTGAGGGTGGTTATACCAGATATTAAATGTTATAAATATAATTTCTGATTTTTAACTGTGTAGAAATTAGTTGTAATCACCGTTTTTTAACCTTACTCATAGCATAGCTTCATAGGTAAAACATTTAATTTTATGAAGATGTCAATGATAATGATAACGAATAAAATTGGTGGTTAGTTCGAGCGAATATTTTTCATATTGCTAATAGGTTAGGGTTAATTAGCAATAAACATTGCTAATAGGTTAGGGCCGATTGGTTAATATATTGGACAATATTCGATTACGGTAAAAAACCGCCATTATTACTCTCGTTGTCATTTTATGCCTTTCCTTTTTCTTTTAAACTGTGACATGACGTCGGAGGAGCTCGTAATAAACATGTCATACTGCGGCACAAACGTCATTAAGCGTTGCGATGAAACATAACCCTTAGCAATATCGGTTGTCATCAGTAATATAGACCTAAGACGGTACGCGAATCAAATTCCTTGACGTACACCTACATACCTTATAACTTTTTATGCCACGTTTGCGATAAACAAGCGCACAGCCTTATTTTATTATATATATATTGGTGTCGTTTATAGATCAGCAGTTTGGAGTTGGACGGGTGCCCGATCGAGGAGCTGGGGCTGGACTTCATCCTGCCGGGCGACGGTTGCACGGAGCTGCGGCGTGGCGGCCGCGACCTGCCCGTCACCGCGCACAATCTGCACAACTACATCACGCTCGTCACGCACTGGCTGCTCTATGAAGGTACGCTTCCACCTCACTTCACTACACTCTTTAATGTTCTTTCATCTCTACACTCCGACTCTGACCCACCGCCTATATCACATCTCTCAACATTCCATTACCTAAAGATCATCCACTAATATAGTAATCTACTACGAACATGCAAGAGTTACATTCCATATTTTAAAATCTACACTTGTATATTGTACTTGTATAAGTTAAAAAAACCTTGAGTAACAAAAAAGAACCCCGAGATAAGTTCCCAGCGGAAGAGTGCCCGTGATGATGTCCCCGCTGTATGTCGATGCCTAATATTCTTTGGTCAAGAAATGTGCCAGCTCTAGGGTCTCTAGTGGTGTCAACGGGATTATTTTTTAAATCCTTAACCTTTTGACCGCCAAGCATTGAACAAAAATGACGCGCCACCGACGCCACGTAATCGCGTTTTGTCAAGCGAAATTGAACTTTGCGGAAGCCCGCGTAGGTCCCTATTGCATTACAAAGCCTGTCGGCTGTAGCCGTCGTTGGCGTCCATGGCACAACTTTTTGATGTCGGCCACAGCCGACTGTGGCGGTCAATAGGTTAAATAATCTATTGGCATCCTGACACCACGGTCCCAAAATCTCAGCTGCAAACATGTGGTCGCTTAATAAGTCAGCATATTTGCGACGTTTAAGGGTTTCACCTGCTACTTGCGTCTACTACATATTTCATTAATTTATATTACAGGTGTGATTCGTCAACTGGAAGCATTCAAAGAAGGATTCGAATCAGTATTCCCGTTAAGTAATCTCAAAATATTCTACCCAGAAGAGCTAGAGCAAGTATTCTGCGGAAGCCCGTCAGGTAAAAAAAAACTAATTTTAAGTTTTTATTTTAGATATACGTAAGATTTTTTTTTAATAATCTCACTTAAAATTATATGTGGATAAAAGTTGCAAGAGGGATAAAAAACTAAAATGTTTGAAATGAATGCTTATTTTGTTGTCCCAGGTGGACGCGAAGCGCGGTGGGAGCCGCGCATGCTGGCCGAGTGCATCCGGCCCGACCACGGCTACACGGCGGAGTCGCGCGCCATCCGCATGCTCATCGACATCCTCGCCTCCTACAGCCGCGACGAGCAGCGCCTCTTCCTGCAGTTCGTCACGGGCAGCCCCAGACTGCCCACTGGAGGTGAGCCTACTTGCACTCGCTAACTTATGATATGGTTGCATTGATAGTTTTATATATAACGAATGTATGTGTGTGCAGGTTTCAAGGCACTGAACCCTCCCCTCACGGTGGTAAGGAAATCTCTGGAGTCGTCGCTGGACCCAGACGAGTACCTGCCGTCAGTGATGACGTGCGTCAACTACCTGAAGCTGCCCGACTACAGCAGCGCCGAGGTGATGCGCGCCAAGCTGCGGCTGGCCGCCTCCGAGGGCCAGCACTCCTTCCACCTGTCCTAAACGCCCCTCCGCGCTCGACCTCTACTGCAATCCCACTACACTCAGCAAGGCCACCGTCCGTGCCACCGCCGCGTGGCTCGCGTGTGTTTGTGCCACTGATTTGGTACAGTGTGTGCGTCGCGTGCCATCCGAATCGATCGGGGCATACCAGTTTTTGTGCAATCAGAGTGATTTATATTTACCTTTCGTAACAGACACTCAAAGTGCTGTGCGGACATTTATTATTATCCTTTTGTTTTCTTATTTGAATTCTTTTTTTAAAATCGATATAATTATACTATATTCTGTGTTAATTGTAATGTGATAGCTTTGTATATTTCTTTATCAACACTAAAGAGAGACTAACGACTCTCCATATCTAAGTTGGAATTGTGTGTCGTGATTGTACAAGACAATTGGTGACGAGGCGAATTGTCGGGTAGCATGTGACGTGTCGCGTCAGTCGGCCCGCATCGCCTGTACCGCCGCACTGTTATATCATGGTTATATATAATATAATAAGCTCCATTATGTTTGAAGGACCTCTGGATTCATCCTTCAAGAATCAAAAGTTAAAATAGCATTTATTACCAAACGGTATATGTTTTCATTATCATTTAAGTTTCATTAAAGAGTAAAAGTGCAAAATTTTAATATGTAACGATTTCAATAAAACATGTAAACATATTGAATCAATCTCGAGTTTCATTTAAGAGTATATTATTGCGCTATTTGATTGTGCTGGATAGAGATAAGACTTTGGCCTGATACATTTAGTACCTGGAGTAGGCAGTTTTAAGAGCAACGGAACCTATAACAAATTTTGGTTACTATCCTAATTAGGAGATCCGGGTGTCTGGCAGCTGTTCATCGGTGGGGATCAAGGAGAAAAAGGAGATATGGTTCCAAGAATCGTGAACAATGATATATATTATTAGAATATTTCATTGTCAGGCGTTTTTATTAGGGTAATACATTTGATTGAGTGACACACCACTAATGTGTCTTAGAAAAACATTAATAGAGATTTCTCTGCTACACCTATTTATCCGAAAGTTCCTTAGACTATCCCAATCTGTTCGAATTACTGTCTAAATTCAACACTGATACAAAATAGGCACTGTTCTGAAAATTGTCTATGCTTCATACCAGGGTTTCCCAACCATGTGACACCTTTGGAGTTGCAGGCATCCATAGACTACGGTAGCAGCTTAGCATCAGGCGGGCCGTATGCTTGTTTGCCACCGTCGTGGTTTAAAAAAGTACTCTACGTCTTTATATTGCGCAGTATAAACATACAAAGAACAACAAGGTTCCAAAGAAGAAGACAATATCATTGCTAACACCTAATAATAATGTATCTGGGCGTCCCATTCCGCTTTCGTCACCCATTCTTCATTCGCCGGTAGTCCGCCATCTTTGGTCACCGACACCGATATACACCCGAAATGTAATGTTATAAAGAGCGGGATACTCAATCAGCCCAAAAAATGGCCCCACAATTAGTGCTGTAAGAACGCGAAGAAAGCAGAATGGGACGAATTTAATAGACCGTAAGCCAGGAGACATTTTTGTTGGTCATCGCGTCCTAGACGATAACTTGTCAAATGGTTAACCCTTTCACCGCCACAGTCGGCTGTGGCCGACATCAAAAAGTTGTGCCATGAACGCCAACGACGGCTACAGCCGACAGGCTTTGTAATGAAATAGGGACCTACGCGGGCTTCCGCAAAGTTCAATTTCGCTTGACAAAACGCGATTACGTGGCGTCGGTGGCGCGTCATTTTTGTTCAATGCTTGGCGGTCAAAAGGTTAAGGGCGATGTGAATGAAGCCTCGTAAAGGTCAGCTGCCTCTCCGTTGGTGGGAAGAGGATAAAAAAAATGGTCATCGCATCCCGATTGAAACTTTGCATACTTTGCATTGCAACTAAAAAACAAATGCCATCCGATTTCAATTATTGTAAGTGCATTTTTCCTAAGTGCTCGTCCACCGACGGAAAAATTCAATATTTGTCCGGCTTCCTACTCTGATGGCTCGATAACTGTCCGGCCGTTGCGGATGGCAATTTGTATCCAGTGTCTGTATGTGATGTAGGGTAGAACAGGCACCAGGCAACCGCTGTTTCAATCGGTTGCTTCACGATAAAAGAATGCCAGCAAAAACAAAACTTGTAAAAAAAAACAAGTCTCGCAACTCGGTTCTTCTACCGTAAAAAGTTGTGAGATCCATGTAATACCAAGTCGGTTGATTTATTCAGTCCCTACTTAAGGGACCTTCTGTCCTAAGTTATTACGTAATTAGCTAATCTAACAACATCTTATAGTGACCACATTAATATTTAAAATCCTGTATGTTTAAATAAAATAGATTGACTTGGCCATCGCATGAAAACACAATGTAACTCGCAAGCAATACATACCTAGTCGGTTACTAAGTTCTGTTACTAGAGTTTTCACTAAATAAATAGTAATAGGTAGTAACATTTTAATTATTTATGAACATAATTTAACAGCTTATTTTATAGTCAATAGATTGTAATATATTGAATTGAAAATTATTGTCACAGTTTTTCAGAATTCTTTATAACACTCGGAAAAAGGCGTGTAACATATATATGTCAAAATTACACTCCTTGTTCATGTTGATTTTAAATCCTATTTATTTTAAATCACGTTTAAGACGCATCAGTCTTGCACAATTCGGTAGCTATATTCTTTAGCTTCAATTTGGTATATGTATAGTTCACGTGGGTCTATCTGATAAAATACTAGACTATACGTTGCAAGTCTGCTTGTTCCATAGCAGTCTAAATCTATGTATTTTGTGCAAAACTTAAAAATAGGCAATGTTTCAAATAGGAATATCTGTGTGATAAAATCGCAAGAAAATGAAATGGTGGTCACACAATTACCTCTAATATACAGGTTTCTTACAAACAAGCAATGGAACCTTCAAAACAAAGATGCAATATTTATTTGATGCACTTTTGTAAAGTGTAATTTTCTTAAATTTACCGCGTGTTTGCGTCTTCAGGCAATCCTGTGCTTTACAAAGAATTTCAATAAATTTCCCATCTCATTTGTATATTATTATACCATATTATGTTCATTAGAAATTAGGCTAATAAATAATTACTTTAAATTTTTATTTAAAACTTTATTTTAAATTTTATCAGTCAGAAATCTGGTAACAGAACTTAGTAACCAACTAGGTATTATAGTAAATAAGATTGTTTAGTGCGATTGCAAAATCTCGCTGACTGAGTTGCGAGACTTGGTTTTTTTTACAAGTTTTGTTTTTGATGGCATTGTGTTTTCATGCCTTAGAGAATTCAACCAACCGGAGTCGCCATTGACAGGCGTTCCCCTCTGCCGAAAACATATGACCAGTGGTCATACACATGTATGTACTGACGTTTATCTGACGTAGCTATTTACAAATAGCTACGTTACGTACGAATAGCCACAAATTTGACGTTCCCCTCCCCCGCAAAAATCGGCAGACTTTTTTGTATAGAAAATGACAGACATGGCTACTCCATCCGGGTTGAATTCTCTAAGTGTCATGCGATGGCCAAGTCAATCTATTTTATTTAAACATAAAAGATTTTTAATATTAATGTGGTCACTATAAGATGCTGTTAGATTAGCTAACTACGTAATAACTTAAGACAGAAGGTCCCATAAGTAGGGACTGAATAAATCAACCGACTTGGTATTACATGGATCTCACAACTTTTTAAGGTAGAAGAACCGAGTTGCGAGACTTGGTTTTATTACAAGTTTTGTTTTTGCTGGCATCTCATTTCTTTTTGTAGATAGACCTCCTTCTTTTCCTTTCCAGTACCCTCTACTTCTTAAATACCAACAACGAATTTTCTTAAAGCCCACTCTCTGTCTTATGAGCTTTTCTTATTTTTGTAGGTAGTCCTCCTCTTTTTCTTTTCCGGTACTACTTCTTGAGCTTCAGCTACAGTTTTTCTCAAAGCCCACTCCCTGTTTCTATAGGTTTTTCTCCGCTCAGAACGACTTCGCCATTTTCCTAAACTTGGCACTTCCCCATCTTGTCTCTTTTTTAACTTGCCATTTTGTTACCTGGTCTCTTTTCCAAACTTGTCGGAGGCTTTAATGTTACAATTTTTGACATATATTCAATTAATCATTTATATATATATCATATCATATGGGATTACACAGTTATTTATGCAGTTGGTGTATCTTGAAAACTGGACTGAAATTGCAAAAAAAAATGTTTTTCCTTGATTTACACACTAAACACTAATTGTATTCAAAATTTGAAGCTTCTATGTCTACTAGAAGTGCCTTAGAGTTTTGATGATCGGTCAGTCAGTGAGTGATAAAATTAAGAACTTTGACTAGTTATAATTCTTAAACTACTGGTTCAAATTGAATGAAATTTGAAATATACAGTGTTTATACAATGCTTGCTTGGTTACTAGAAAACCAGGCTTCTAGTTTAATCCACAACGAAGTTATAGGGGGTCGAAAATGGCCTGAACTGCTTCGAGAAAAGGATGGTACAGTCGCCATCAAATATATCGTAGCGGCCAAGGTAGTCATTAATATCTGAACATGCACCTTATCGCCTTGACAATAGAGGTTCAGATATTTGTGACCACCGTGGCCGCTCCGATATATCTGATGGCGACTGTACGGCCGTGCCGCTTTTTTTGCTCGACTTGGCGGGGGCACTGCCGTGCCCCCAGATTTTATTCGCACCCATTACACAGGGCGGTTCCTCATCACATCACTGCAGCAGCTTAAATACCACGAGGCATCCGGTTGCCTCGCAGTCACTCTGACTACGCGTCATTGCTTTAAGAGGCCTTATTCCCAAAACGCGCGAATTTCACGAAATGCTTCATTTTCTTCGAAGGCTATGGCGAAAATACTAAGTGTTTTTAAATCAACTATTGATGCACATAATAGTTCATTTCTTTATCTAGACGGCCATCGGAGCAAATATTACATTTTAACGAGTGAAATATGAAAAAAATTGGTTGTCTTGGAAGGCCTTTCCGGATTTTCCAGTTAGGTGTAGGGTCAGGGAGGGTACAGTCGCTCGGTGGGAACAGTGGCTCGAATGTGCTGTGCGAGAAACGGAAAGAGCTTTATGTCTGTCCTCTACATCAATCGGAAGCGTTCCGTACCCTATCATGTTCGAACTAGTTAGTGAGCCGCTTCGGCGCCATGCGAATGTATTATGGTGCGTTTTTGTGTTGAATGCTATCAAAATTACATTTCCAGGTAAGTTTCACTCCTCTTTTTTCTTAACTCGAACGAGATTTTTAATTACTTATATTTTTATCGAAGAGTGTGTCTAATCTACTTAGTATTGGCTGATAATTCAAGGCCCTCGATGTTTCTATTTGTTTTTAGTTCTATCTAAACTACAAAGTGGCGCGTAGGTCAACAGTCGTTCGTTTCAGAAAAGTACACGGTGGCTCGCGAACCACTGTGCACCTTACAGAGTTGGGCTAAAATTTACTTGAATATTAATAAGAATAAAAGTTCTTTTATTATTAAAAATAATTCTTGCACTCTTTTTTTAATAAAATGAAAGTGAATAAATCATGCGACATTTATTAGGTAAGTACCTATTTTAAATGAAGAATGACTCAGGAACGATTATTCCGGAATTAGGCTTACCTATTCTAATTACCGTTTTATTCAACAAAAATGTTTTTTGTTATAAAGTTTATTTAGGTTCGATTCTTACGTAGCCATTGTGTACTGTTAGAACCACTGTGTACTCGAGCCACTGTGTACTGTTAGAACCACTGTGTACTAGGGGGTCCTAGTCACTGTGTACAGCAACGGGTACACAGTGGCTCGATTCCCAATTTAAAAAAAAGAATGGATATATATTTTTTGGTGAAAGTAACAGCAAATATATTTGCTACATATGAAAGTTTAATAATGCACTGTGCTCTGTGCTTGCAACAATTAGTTCAGGGATTTATATTTTTCATGCTACAGCCTCTTGAAAAAATCCTAGCGACTGTTCCCTCCCTGACCCTACCGTTCATTTTCAGATTACGCAAAAAAGGGTAAAAATTCTTATTTAATTTGAATTGAATTCAATTGAGTATATCATGTATGAGACGGCCATGGAAATAAAAATCGAAGATTCATCTTGGATAATCGACAAAATACCTTCTGATTATATGCCAGTTTTTTGATGAAAACACGGTTACATTTCATTTTTTCCACGAAAACCCTATGAATATTTTGCCCTAAAAATATTACCATTGCAAAGTTAAACTATATTTCTATCACGATAAAAAAAAACTATACTATAGCAGTAAATTTCAAATAAGTAACTTCACAGGACACTTTTTGTAAGAATCGTATTTTTGGGTACTTAATAATAATAAATATGGTTCAAAATTTTTTTTTTGTATTACTAATACTTCAAACTATCTTATAAATAGCATTTTATGCGGCTTTTTTCATTAATAGTTTTTCGACCTTTTAGGGAATAAAGAGCCTTAACTATAATGCTCTATTTTCGAACAAAAAGCAGTCTAAGGTTCTCAAAGTGACTTCATATGCAGTATCATTTACAAATACCCAAAGAGGAAAAACTTATGCTTTCATTGTACTTTTGAAATTTTACTGTTAGTAGAGGATTAGTCATAACGTCATAAGTATCAAAGCATCAGTTGATAGGTTTTTGTTAATGGTTTTGCATATGCACTACAATTGATATTGCATTTGCATATGCACTGACACTTCCATATTATAGTTTTAATCAATTTTATCATAAAATAAAATTGATAAAAAAAAGGCATTTTCTTGTAGACGATTAACAATATATTTGAAACCTACTTCTACTTGCATAACGATTACTTAGGTTAGGTCTACGTACCTTAACAGAATTTGTATGAGGTGGATTTAACACTGAGCGGACTTCTCTTAGGTCTAACTAAAAATACACTTGAAAATACGCCTGGGTATATTTGCGGAAACTGATAGCACATTTATCAATAATAATCATTTACAAAACAGTGGAACAAAGTGGGCAAAAATATATATATTAATTAATGTTCTATAAACAGTTCTTTGCTTTAACTATGTGTAAGCAAAAAGTAAAATATACTTGCCACATGCAGTATAACTTGTAAAAAAATTGTCTTTTCATTTCATACCCATGGTTATTACCAGACAGACAGACAGAATTTTCGACAAAAATTATAAGTAACTAGGGACTTGCTTCCAATATAAAATTATTGATAACTGTTTTGAAGTGACAAAAACTGCACTTGGTGAAGTATAACTTTAAACCTGTATGCTGATAATTACCGATTGCCGCTATGTAATGGTAATATGTCATATTTTACAACTTTAGAAATATTAAAATTTAAACAATAAATATTTTAACATCTAAAACATAAGGGATGTAAACCGTTTTGTTAAGCGATTTATAATAAGAACTTACTTTTATTTATTTACTTTGTTTTCCGTTTATTGTTAATGATGATATCCTGTTGCCCCTCATCAGGGACATAGGGCTCTCAGAAGGGATTTCTATTGTTCACGGTCCTGTGCGCCCTCCTCCAACTCCGTCCAACCAAGTCCAGTTGATGCAGCCTCCTTCTCAACTGTGCGCCTCCAGGTGGTACAGTCGCCATCAAATATATTGGAGCAGCCAAGGTACTCAAAAATATCTGAACATGCACTTCATCGCTTTGACAATAAGGGCTTTGTTCAGATATTTGTGACCACCTTGGCCGCTCCAATATATCTGATGGCGACTGTACGCGGGCGACCTTGCCCCCTTTTTCCAGGGACTTGCAAATCAGCCCTTGCTTGGGTAGGTGGTTATTTGGCCTTCGCAAAACATGTCCAGTCCAGCGCCACTTCCGCAAAAGTATATCCTAGGCTAAAGGGTTTTGGCCGGTCAACTCCCATAGTCGTGTGTTTGAGATGGTCTGTGGCCAGTAGACTCCTACGATTCCCCGCAAACATTTGTTTACAAACAGCTGGAGTCTATTGGTTATGTCTTGTTTGACAGGCCATGTTTCGCACCCATACAGGAGGATCAACTCAACATTAGAGCTGAAAACCCTGTTTGAAGTTTGGTGCGGCAAGTGATGTGATGACTGTGGAGGTCCATATGGGTTTCAACTGCACATATGCGGCGCGGGCTTTAGTGATGCGAGCTTCAAAATCCGCTTCCGCACCTCCCTGTGGGTCCACCAAGCTTCCCAGGTATGTGAAGTTTGCCACTTGTACAACTGGCTCCCCGTTTACTAGAATCGGTGCTACATTCGTGGTATTTAGGCGCATAGCTTTCGTTTTAGGACAGTTGATATAGGTCATCAATTGCAGGTCTCGGTTGCGGTCTCGTGTCATGGCGAGTAGGCACAGTCTATTCTTGTTGCTATTTCTTTTCAGTCTTTCCCTATTGTTATTTTATTAGGTAACTTTCCCACCTCATTTTTGGTGTGCCTACTTTTCTTTTACCAATTGTTGGTTTCCAACTTGTCAGTGTTCTTGTCCATCTGTTGTTTGGCATCCTAGCTATATGACCAGCCTAGTTATTTTTTTTTGTGTAAGTGTTTTACCGAATCTATACATTTCGTTCTTCTTTTTATCTGTTTCTTATTATGTTTGTTAATTTGATGTTAGAAACACTTCTCTCTGAATAAAGAATAACTTGCTTATTTTATATTTATTTTTATACAGCATATATGTAATCTGTAAATTAATTTACATCATAACTGTTATAAGGCTTTATCAAACAATTAATATTATTGGGAAGTCCCTAGGATACTTTTATTACTACAACTAAAACTTCTATATCTGGTCATAAAACAAAACCCACACTTAAATGATTTTTATCACACATAACCTATGGCCACCTCCAGTCTCCTCATTAAAGCAGTCCATCATGTCATAATAATATTGCAACTTACATTGTTCTAAGAAACAATGCAAGTTAAATAAAAACCTTGTATAAAGTACAGAAGGCAAGTTACATAGGAGTGTTTGACTTTAGGTATATGAGTGAATAATTAGTATATCATTTACACAGGGTAGGAATGAGCTATATTTAAGGGATTAATAGCAAATCAGTTGATGATTTATGATTAGAAATCCCTATAAAGCATACAATCTCTAATATTAAGATACCAATACCATAACTATAAGACATCTATGATTTACACTTAGGTAAATTACACACCTGACTGATTGACTGAATTACACACCCATAGCACTATTCTTAAAATACCATTGCTATCCAGCCAAGTATGAGGCATGAACCCCCAATTGGTGTAAGTCTACGCAAACTGCGGTCTCCAGTGAAAGCATGGTAGTAACAAGTTCCACAAAACAGCCCCATTCCTGCCATGAAGAATGCTCCAGCCTGTAACAACATTTGAAATGTACACATGACCTGTAAAGTTTTGTTTGTAGTTAGCCCTTTGACCGCCAAGCATCGGACGGAAAAATCATGACCTCAGCACCAGCACGGTTAAGACAAACCGGTTATGGCCTGGCGCTGAGGGCACAACTTTCCGTGTGCGTGATTTGACGTCTTTGGTGGTCAACGGTTAATCATTTTTCAGTACTGCACTTACAACTAATGGTCTTCTACACAGCGGCACTGTCATAAGTGCCAAAGTGTGCAGGAAGTGAAACCTATTGGCCGTGTCAAAGATTTTCCTGAGATCTTCTTTGGTATCAGTTTCTGGGAAAGTGCGATGGGCACCCATTGCTCCCAGTACTACGGCGGAGGCTCCGCTCAGGCCGGCCAGCCGCACGAACGGGCCAGCTTCTTGCGCCAACTCCCATAATGGCATTTTTACAATAATTGTTACTGGTGGAGCCTCTACTTGCTTAGATTTAAACACGCCCTGAAAACACAAATGGAAAAAAGGTGAATTAATTTATAAACTATAGCGCATTAAATTTACATCCACATCATTAACGTCAAACAGGTTCGTCTAGATAATATTTTGCCTTATCATTCGACATTGAATGGATTGGCAACTTACGATATGGCGTAATAAACTCATAGCTCCGTCCGTCACCGTATTAATCATCAAAGTATCCATCAAATTTACCATACCTTTTGTTTATTTACAACGGATATTATTAAATTGTTAAGGAATGGGTATTAACGAATACTTCGTTTACTCGGATCAATAAAACGTATTATCTATCAGGTAAAATTTTGACTGTCAACTCCACAGATTACTAATATGTAGATAATCAAATGTCAAACTGACATTGTCATCGTGCTTTGTTTTTTGTTTGTTCGTTCAACTGGGCAGGCTAAAGCATTAAAGCCATACTGCCTATATAGTGAGGTATATGCTTTGAGAATTCAACCAACCGGAGTCACCATTGACAGGTGTTCTCCTCTGCCGAAAATATATGACCAGGGGTCATACACATGTATGGACTGACGTTTATCTGACGTAGCTATTTGTACGTTACGCACGAATAGCAGAGAGTTCTAAACCAGGAGAGGCCCTGAGTATCATTTCCCCTCTGTCAAAAGTATTGGCGGAAAATCTAGTACATCTATTAAAACTATTTCAATAATCGATGTCACGCCATTTTCGTCATCGCTGTCAATGGATAACAAGCTCCGTGAAAATGACCTTATGCGCTGTTTTTGGATGTAAAAAAATGTTATATTTCGTCTAGTTTACAAAAAGATGAAATACCATTTCAGATGTAAGTACAGTTTTACTTTATTTATCATTACTTTCGTAGTAAAAGATTTAACCTAAATCGAAAATCAAGCTTCGTTTACAGAATCGATTCAAAGACAATCGTTTTCTTTCTGACGGGCAGTAACTATTTGACGTTTGACACTTCTCCATATTTAACGCGCTTAAGGATTGCTGTCTTCTATATTTTGTTTGAAAATACAATCAAAAATGATCCTTGGCTTTTTTGTTTGACATTTCCGAAGACTGCATCCAATAATGAACCATATGTTAACATATGTACAGTCGACTATCTATTGCTCCATTTAGTGTATGAAGTATAAAAAGAATATGTCAAATATGTTTGGTGTTTTCAAGACAAAGGTACATCTTTGTCGGTTGTCAATAAAGCGTTGCTGCCATAAAAATTCATTTAGAAATAAACTGTATTAACAACCGACAATGATGTACCTTTGACTTGAAAACTTCACAGCACGCATGTGAAGTTTTCAAGTCCCTCGCCCCCCTCAGATTTTGGCAGACTTTTTTGTTTGGAAAGATGAGGCGAAGCGTACTCCATTTATAGAGCTTTATGACGAATAGCCATACATTTGACGTTCCCCTCCCCCGCAAAAATCG
This sequence comes from Pammene aurita, assembly GCA_947086415.1. NCBI lineage: Eukaryota > Metazoa > Arthropoda > Insecta > Lepidoptera > Tortricidae > Pammene > Pammene aurita. The sequence continues at coordinate 24,976,470 of OX352289.1, forward strand.
GCAGACTTTTTTGTATCGGAAATGACAGACATGGCTACTCCATCCGGGTTGAATTGTCTAAGGGTATATGGCCACAAAGTTGGTACACAAATACTTATTTTAAGGCTCCTTATTTTCGGAAAAGATATGATTTTTTTTGTCACTTATGTTATTGCATTACTTATGTTCTTGTGCAAGGAGAAACATTTTTATCAAAAATATTTTTTTATATAAATTTTTCGTTACATCTACTAAATTTCTCTATTTGTGACATTCCGCGTAAAAGTACCTTATGCGTACCGTATTAAGTAGCGATAGCTTAAGCGCCAACCGCCATAAGGTACGTTTACCCGCGTAACGTCACATTTTAATGTTTATTTATAATAATAATTTATTTCATTATTTTCCTTATTCCGCTGTTTATATCGTCACTTTTTAAGGACATAGTACTGTGCAAGAAATTTGAATGGCAGTTTTCTGACACACATAATACTTTTTGGGCAAACATTTTTTCATCTATCGTAGCCCCCTTGAAGACTTTGAGAATTCAACCAACCGGAGTCGCCATTGTCAGGCGTTCCCCTATGCCGAAAACATATGAGACACATATATGGACTGACGTTTATCTGACGTAGCTGTTTGTACGTTACGTACGAATAGCTATACATTTGACGTTCCCCTCCCCCGCAAAAATCTGCAGACTTTTTTTGTATCGGAAATGACAGACATGGCTACTCCAACCGGGTTGAATTCTCTAAGCTTGAAGATGAACATATAATGACATCAAAAACACATAGATAAACTACTTTTGCCTCTTTATACTTAGTAGACGAAAGCTCCCGCGGAAATAAATAAAAAGACGCTATTTTTTAAACTTTCGGAGCTATTTATTAGGAAACTGTCGATTTAATCTTAAATTTGTTTTAGGAGACCCTTATCCCTCTGTCACTCAAGAACATCAATTTTAATATTTCAAGCAAATTTGGATAGAACTAATTGAAATAAAAAACTTAATTTCTCTTTTTATTGTTATTTTTTTTATTTCACGACAAAAATCAATAAAAGGGAGCGTTGCTCGTAGGCAACATTGAGTAACAACCATATCAAAAATATTCAAAATCCTGTCCTTTTCATCTTTTACTAGTGCCTATAACAGATGATAGTTTCTAAAACAATTTTTATTTTTTGTGTAGCATAAAGCTAAACCGCACTTCTCACATACAATGTGGGTGAATCCGATGCAAGACGGAAACTTACAGCGGATTTTCTTGTCAGACCATTAAGGCCAGTGCCCAATCTGGTCCTGTCGAAATGCTTGTGGGGGTGCGTGCTGAGCAGGTCCTTTACGTTTTGTAGCCACGATTTCAGTTTCTAAAGTTCGTCGAGTTGTTGTAGATGATTTAGTCCCCATTTGGCATAGACTCGGCGACATCCAGACGAAAATCTGCCGAACCTTTGATGGATTTCTTGGGAATTATTTTGTGTTTGCACACTCTTTTGTACAGCAGCCATGCATTTGCCATTGACAAATCCAAGTATTCAAGGTATCAACAACCGGACGAAATTTAAAGATTCTATCGTGATTTGGATTGCTTCTGGGATCTGCTTTGCTATTGTCATTGAAATGCAGCAACAGTCTTATTTTTTAGAACTTGTTCAAGGCCATTGTACGTTGAATTAATTCTGTACCGAGTATAGGTGCCCAGTGACTGGTAACCCTGGGTAGTTTAATCAGGGACATCAGGAATACTATGCCGATGAACTGTCGTATATCTAGGTCAGTTACACGAAAGGTATTACTTGGATCCTTCTGTACCACATAGAGGTTGGTCTGTTCAACAATCGTTTGAATTAACTCTGGTGGGAACAAGTTCAGAAAGAACTGCACGGGTGTATCGAGTTCTAAAGTATCAGGACTAAGTGTCTCATTACCTTTGAATGCTAGCTGAAGTGCGTTTAACTCCAGGTTCTTCTTTTTCCACTGTAAGTTCAGCTTTTTTAGTTTCTTTCCTTGGGCCTTGAAGCTGGAAGATTACAATCGCTTGAAGTCGATTGTATTGGTTCTACCTGAGTCGATGTGGTAATTTCGTCATTTTGTAAGGTTCTAATCAATGTGTCCACATGATTATCAAACTCCCCGTCACAAGAAGCATCGCCAAACTGATCAATCAACTCCTCAACCATCTCCTCAGTCAACCCCTCCATCTCAGGTTCAAAATCAGGGTCGGCAATACTATCGTCATCAAATTCTAACCCATCTTCACTCGCATCATCATCACAGAGTGCCGCAGCAATGTCGGTATCTTGCAAACGACGTTTACGAGACATCCTAGGACAAGATATTAATTACGTTAAAAACATATACCTACCGTACTAAACTTTGACCCTTTTACGATAATGTAGCTTATGGGCTACAAACACTAAGTACCTACTACTTTCATAAAAACAAGGAATTACTTGAAGATAACAATATATGTTATGATTTATACACTTACCTCAACTTTTTTCACGATAACAGGCACAAAAATCACCAACCACTATTTTTAAAAGATTTTTACAAATTCACAAACACATGTTTTTCAAATTTCTCCGAAACACTAAACATTGTTGTGTTTGACCGAGTAACGCCATCTAGTTGAAAATTGAGGAAGCTTCTAGTCCATGCATCGGTGTGTAGACTGCAAGGTACAGTGCATAAACTAGCGTTTAAAAATTTCCTTTAAAATTGAGAAAGGTGTCAAGAGTATGTTGCCCGTAGGCAACAGTATGATACAGAGGGCTAATTGTTTTTGAAAGACCTATCCATGGGCACCCCACACAAAAAAATTACCCCTCATAACATGTCGTGTACGGTAGGTAGGGTAATTGTGCTAGTTTCCCGTCCAGGTCCAGTTAACCGTCCACTTGATTAAACTGCTGCAAATAAATGGGAAAAACTTCAACATAGTTTATATTTATAGTCTATTCTTTAGTAGATTTTTTACTTTAAAGCTTTTATTTTGGGAAGAACTTGAAAATAAACATATAAATAAGTGTGGACGGAAAACTGACAAGAGTAGACGAAAACTAGCACAATCACCCTACTTTGCCGCTTTATCGGCGTGAAAATGCTAATTTGCTCATACTAAATTTCAGTTTTCTAGTCCTAACGATCACTGAGCTGGGCCGCGGACAGACTGACAGAAGACGGACATGGCGAAACTATAAGATAATGGTTCCTAGTTGAGTGAGTTGGAACCCTAAAAATAGCCACTTTTTAAAATTGTGTTATTTTCTGCTCAGAATCACAACATTAACCAATTTTTTGTTCATATTGTGTTACCATTTCCTATATACTTTTTCTACTCGTCGACTGTAATGCTTGAATTGAGATTGTGTAGACCGAACTACCCTCTAAAACGTGTTCAAAAACGGTAGGCAATGGCTAGCATTACCACAACCGATTTTACTATGATAAGCTTTTTATCTGTGGCAGTAACGTAATTTTAACTTTACATGCTCAAATATTGATGTGCTATGAGTTTTGATAACATAATGTAAATCCTGTGCTCCTTCCTGACCAACGGCACGCGCCCGCGCGGCCGCTGACACGCGCCTCCCCGACCGCCGGCACAATCGAGTTGGCCATGGCGGTGCAATGGCGGTCATTCTATGGTTTCCGAGCACTTAATTTAATATATATAATATGAGTGTAGATAAAGCAGTGTATGCAACTGTACGTAATTAGGCCTTATTACGTAACAGTTACATAAACTACTATTTCGATAGAGCTTTTATGGTGTTATATTAACACTGTTGCCCGAGCCCGCCCGGCCACACCCCTTGTATAGAGGCAGCAGGTCTTTCAACTCAATTCTTAGGTTGCCCATATTGAGCACTCGTAGAAAAAGTATTGTATACAATAGGTCACTATTGACAGAATCGCAAGTACCAGATTGAAAAGCTTGATTATTGATATATAATCAAGCTTTTCGATCTGGTACTTGCCCTATATAATAATAAACCCCTTCAGAATCGTCGACGATCACTATCCTTTAAGTTAAGTTACTCGGCGAACTTCGTGACAACCGCACAGCCGAACGAATAGTCTCGGTTGTATAAAATAAATAACTTTTCTATTTATTTATTCAATCTGTTATATTTTGTAACGCGGTCGTCAGGAGGCTAATAGTCAGGACTGAAAAATACCCGGCGGTTATTGATGAAGCATTGTACTATACCATACAGTCCCGTGCTAGGCTCACCGTATCTGAAATTATTCATAAACCCGAACGTCTTCGCTGCCCTCTTAAACGCTGTAGTGTTCGAATAAGGTATGCGGACACATTCAGAACTACCATTTATATTTTTCGTTTTTACATCATCTACTGTAGTTACTTGACACGAATATACAAAAGTGACGAATAATCGCTCGTGATCCTTAAGTACATACGAGAGATTGAGTTGAGTGAAAGGTACATATACTGTATTTAGTAGTAACCTTGACACGTTGAGCAAGTGGCCATGGGGCAATTTTGTTCTATTGTTCAAATCATATGCTCCGAATTTATAAGTCCTAGATATCTCCGGCCGAATGCAAACACGACCAAGAATAACAATGGGATTGTACAAAGAGTCCTCGAAAAATCCCTTTCGCAAACGCATTTCTATATCGTCCCATGTTTCGGATAAGAGCATCCAACCCATTCCCGGGAAGAAGTGGGTCCGGTGCAACGCAAAATACTGATTTGCCTCCACCAAATCTGGTTTACAGTTGTCGTTCCATGCTGACACACACCATATACTGGGATCCTTCTTCAAAAGTGGGTAAGTTCCGAGGAAATACTCAAAAAAATCTGGAGAAATATCCAAGTTGTCTTCTAAGACTACTACGGCTTCGTGTTTTAGTAACCTGAAGACATAATTAAAAGCAATCTTGTAGTGTCGACCATCGGCCAACCATCCATCATCAACCGACTTCGGTATTTCAATAACGGTGATGGTAGGGTCCCAGTCAACCGATTGCAGGATGTCGTAATTTGCTTTGGGATAGCAATATAGGGCTACAATAATAGGGAACCTGTCTTGATTCGGTCTGAAAGCCGTGAGACTATGGATAGATCGTGTAAAAAACTGCGACTCGCACGCCATCAATAATATCGGTAACACCGTTTTATTTTGTGGTATTACTGATCTGGTTGCTTGATCTCTGTGTTCTGATATAGTGCAGTTGTTTCTTTTCTTTCTGTTTATTATATCAACACAACTAAATACCAAACAAAGAAGTATTACCACTCGAAATATAAAACTTTTTTCCAGGATATTTTGTAAATTTAGTCGCATTTTTATTTAAGACAGGTGTACTTCTAGTTCAACAGAGAAGAAATGAAATAAGTACCTAGATATAATAAACAGATTTAAAAAAGTAGGTAAGTATAGAAAAAACTTTGAAAGTACGAATGTAAATGCTTGTCTGGAAGATGCATTTTGATTTAAGTTTTATGAGCGCATTGAATAGGTAAGTTTTTAATGATGCGATCAGTGGTCACGCCTGAGAAGTCACAGTAAGTAACTTTGATGGCGTCAATATTTTCGATAAAGAAATACCTAACAGCAATAACATTGAGACGAAACAGTCAACAAAAATGTAGTGTTTTTAACAAACTCCAAGAAGGCGGTTCTCCGAGATGAGCCATTTTGCATGACTTCGGTGGCCAAATTATTCTTTTATTACTTTTATAATGTGCAGGTCGCTAAAATGCCTTAATTTAAAAAACAGACAAGTGAGAATCGGCCTCGCGTCCGAATAGTCCGTACATCAGATAGACTTAATACACAATTACTCACATACACAATTTTAACAATCACCGAACATAAAGAATAGTACATTGTAAAGTATAAGTAGGTATAACGGACCTAAAGTATAATAGGTCAAAAATGTTCGTGGCGTTTTTCTTAACAATTTTCGCCTCCGGCTCATATTGTTACTTACGCCATACACCTTTTTTGACCCCTCTTATACAACTGTTGCATAAAATACTATTCTACGCTACGCGATGTCGATAGTCATTAACGGCCTCCTAGCCTAGTCGGCCGGCAGTGACCCTGCCTACGAAGCAGGAGGTCCCGGGTTCGAATCCTGGTCAGGGCATTTATTTGTGTGTTTATCACAGATATTTGTTCCTGAGTTATGAATGTTTTCTATGTATTTAAGTATTTATATGTATATATCTATTATATATTTCGTCGCCTAGTACCCACAACACAAGCCTTATTGAGCTTACTGTGGGACTAGGTTGGTTTGTGGAAGAATGTCCCATAATATTTATTTATTTATTATTTATTAAATGGCTCTCGCCAACCAATGAAAGACTGGCGTGAAAACAAACAAACAACAACAACAAACATAATTGGTAGTCGCATTTCGGTGAAGAAAAATGTCGTGAGTAAACTAAGCTGGCGGGTAAGGGTCTCCCCTGATCTATCGACGGGGATTCGGCAAAATCCGGTGGAAAAAAGCTTTATGTCCACGCAATAAGAGCGAAACAGACGTCGACGCGTCGGCAGGCGTCGGCCGAGCCGATCCGAGCCGAACCGTGCCTTGTTAGCTCTTAATGCGTGGACATAAAGCTTTTTCCCACCGGATTTTGCCGAATCCCCGTTGATAGATCAGGGGAGACCCTTAGGAGTTGTTTTCCATCTGGGATGGAAGGCCAGATGTCAGCCTCGTTCGCACAAACTACTTATCCTTAGGTTGGAGATGCCGAGAAATTCCAGGCTCTACTGAGCCATAGCAAAAAGCCGGAACAAACGCTAGGGAGATTATTTATGTATTGATGATTGAGGAAGACTTAAGAATAAAACGATAATTAATGGGGGATCACCGTTTATTCCCATTGCGCTACTTTCATTGCCGTCAAGTTATCGCTGAATAAGTAAATTAAGTTTAAAGTATTAATCTTCATGGAAATTATGAAATGTATAACGACACACATGGTTTATTATATAAAAATATCAATTTATTTAACTGTTCCTTCTGTTAGTAAGCATAAGCTTACTACTACGACATAAATAATCTACTTAGTCAATAGAATTCTTATAAAATCTAACTTGGACTGCCAGGACTTAAACATTAAAATCACATTTTCACAACGTTTAGATTATAAGTGTTTCGAACAAGTTAGTTCTTAATGTTGGCAGTAAGTAGCTGGGTGGTCACGGCGCGGGCGCAGGCACGGGCACGGGCGCGGGCGCAGGCGCGGGCGCGGGCGCAGGCGCCGGGCTCGGCGCGGCCACGCTCGCGCTGGGGCAGCACACGCCTGCATGACTGAAAACCAATGCAATAACTTTAATTAACTATACCAAGTCATAGAAAAATCTACCTATAGACGGAGGTAGACCCATGTCAGATATGACACAATAATGAGAGCAACCAAACCTCTCTAGTCAGTTTGCTATACTATGCTATTATTTCTAAATCTAGACATCCGGCAACTGTAAAGTGGTGGAGTTCAAAGAATGCAAACCACTTCAAGAAAACAAATCTTAGAGTTCTGGGTTGGATACATATTATGAGAAATTATATACTTAAATAATTAGATTATATCATTGCATACAGTTTCTGATGGGGGAAAGTAGTGCCAAACGACGTATAACGCCTACTGTTTTTGTTTCCGTAATAATACGGGAAGAAAGAGAATTAAGTAAGTACTTCCTCATTTATGTATGGTTTCTGTTCTATTATCTTATGTTTATAAATCACGTTTTCAGGCTCCGGTCGACTTTTAGTAGGTTTGAAACTTGTCGTTCTATAGGCGGCTACAGAACAAACCTTTGACTTGGTTATACCAACATTAATTTTTATTGGAATGTGAGACTTTAAATGTTCGTGTTTATTTCTGGCAGGCCATAATTGCATCGTTAAAAGACGGTTTGGTGAAATGGACCCTATATAAGGATTGAGAAAAAATACCCCCAAGTAGGAGTTATAGGTAAAAATTGAGATGCACAATATAAATAAATAAATATTATAGGATAATCTTACACAAATCGACCTAGGCCTACAGTAAGCTCAATAAGGCTTGTGTTATGGGTACTAGACGACGATATATATAATAGATAAATATGGATAAATACATAGAAAACATCCATAACTCAGGAACAAATCTGTGATAAACACACAAATAAATGCCATGACCAGGATTTGAACCCGGGACCTCCTGCATCGTAGGCAGGGTCACTACCGACTGGGCTAGGAGGCCGTTATATATTCAGAGCAATGACGCGTAGTTTCAGTGACCGCGAGGCAATCGGATGGCTCGCGGTATTTAAGCTCCCGAAGTGATGAGGAGGTGCCCTGTGCAACCCGAACTGACCCAACTTGGACAGGGGCGAAAATAGAGGGGGATACAAAAAAAAAATTACGCGAGGTGACCGATTGAAACAGTGGTTGAGAGAAATAATATATGCTGGTTATATAACAAAATATTTATTAATGACATTGCCATCCCTCTTGGTTGGACTGGCGCCCTGTACGAGAGCGAAGAAAAAAATTAACAAAAATTGTCAGGCAACCGCTTGAAAATTAGCATTCTTGTTCTTCATCACATACAGATACCGGAAACAAATTGCCACCCGCCCAGGCCGGGCAGTTATCGAACCATCAGAGTTTGAAGCCGGACGCAAGGTGAATTTTACGTTCGGTGGAGGAGAACTTAGGAAAAACGCACTTACATTCATTTAAATCGGATGGCATTAGATTTTTTGAGTTTTGTATGAGGAGGAAAACGATATGCCCAAATGCCATCCCTCTCCTATGAAATATCAAAAACAAACAAATATCAAATATCTCCTATAAAAATTTACAATGAATAATACAATCTTCATTTTATCTACAATAACTATTTAAAAGTATGTTGCTAGGACTTATAGTTTTTAAATTAAGTGTACCCACGTTTTTCTCCCATATATGTATGCCGTATGAGCAACGAGGGAAACACTGAACAGTCAAAATTGGTTTGAATTGTCAATTGAAAGACATTAAAAATTTTTTGCTCTTATATGACTTTAGGCTGTCACTATTTTTAATAAATATTATTGTTTGTTTATTTTAAGTACACACACTACTATACAGGATGATTCATGAGACGTGAGCAGGCTTAACACTACGGATTCAATTAAAAATAAGCTATTGTTTGATATCAGTATTAGTGTGATAAGCGCAAAAAAATTTTTTTAAATAAAAATAAAACGTTTGAAATTATTTACGATACGCATGGTCACTCTAGAATTAGAACTCCGTCGAGTACTGATATTCTCTTGTTTTTCTGTGATATGTGTCAAATTGATGTTTGGTTACTTTTGAAACATCGTATCTCACTTAATTTTTTTTTTAATTTTTCATAATCAAAGTGCTGTCATGATTGTCAAAGAGGTTTTATCTTTATTGATTTGTTTATGTGGGGTGACCATGATTACAGAGAATAAAATTTCTACCAAACAAAAAGGTTAAAAAAATTGAAAGGCGTCATTGTTTCACTTAAACATGATGGCGGTCGTTTCATTATCGTTAACTAAGTGTGTAGGGTTGTTCCTGCTCACGTCTCATGAATCATCCTGTATAAATTATATGTACACTTAAATAGATGTGACAGGTATATCTTTAGCAACTATCCTGACATTTAAATATGTAACGCCTTTCTTGGGAGGCTGACGTTTCCCAATATCCCATACTGTCTTGTATAGCAGAGAGAACATGGTTTTCTTCATTTGCGCGGTACATCAACTAACAACTATAAGCCCTAGCAAAATATTTCAAAGGCAGTCGCCAAGTTGTAAGTGTTGTAACACTTGTAACTTCAACCGTAGGTATTCCAAAATGTGATAATTGAAAATCAGTACACAATCGTAGGGGAGAGAGGGAGAAACAGCCACTGGATGACTTGTTTCCACTTACATTTTATTTTGTACCTGAAACACCACACACGTGAAGTATCATGATCTTTTCCAGATGGGACCAGATTGAAAGCTGAGAAGTTGAACTATTACCCCTGGTTGCTTGCATGCACCGTGCAGTAGATGTCCTGGTAGAGTGTCTGCGTGATGTTGCGCGCGGAGTCACAGCGCGTGAGGTACACGCAGACGCCGGCGCCGCCGTCCGTGGCGCGCGCGCACGCCGCGTCGCTCGCCTCCACAGGCACCTACGTGCCAACAGTTGGATATTACAAAACCTCCACACCATTCAAAAACTCCAACAGAGACAGTTAAGGTGACGGGATACGCAAACATGTGAAATTGAGGTGTTTTTGTGCCAGTTTTGTGGTGAAGATAATGGTTTTCTAATTAGGTAATGCCAAAGAATGGAATGCGCTCCCGCTATCTGTATTCCCTAACAAATACGATCTCGGTTTCCTTAAAGCAAGAGTGAATAGACTATTACTGAACCGGAGAGCTCTATCTTAGGCTCTCTCTTCACTTTCCATCAGGTGAGATCGACTAGGGCCAATCATTCTTATTATTAAATTATACAGTCAGCAAGAAAATCGTATTTTTTCAAAAAAGAATATGTTTGCCAATCGATCCCGTTTCAATCAGGGATTAAAAAGTCTCTTAGGAACCAACCCGGTCAGAGCACTAAGAAAGGCAGAAAACATTTTAAATATAGGTACAGTCAGCTGCAGAGAAAAAAAGGACCCCCCTCCCCTGCATACAAGCTTTCATTTCATCATTCGGGGGGGGGGGGGGGGTCTATTTCTCTGCAGCTGACCGTACATACTTACCATCTAACTTTCGATGACTGTACAATTTTCGAAAAAAATAACAATGACAATAATAATAAATTAAAAAGTTAGAAAAGGTCCTTTAAGACCATTTTCACGTAGCGGCACAGGATCTAGTAGCCCAAGCCCTACATACTTACTGGTTAAAAAAATGCCCTCACTTTATACCCCTGTATATACCTAATTATGATATACAGGAAAAAACCATTACCTTCACGTGCCTTCACATAAAACTTGACTATATGTTCCTTCAGATCATGCTACATCTACATCCACGCTCCCAAGTGCTTTGATTTCATCACAGAACTTGCACAAAAACACCTCAATTTTACGTGTTTGCGTATCCCGTCACCTTAAGTAGGCAGTGGGCTAACATATGCACAAAAACTGCTACTGAACAAACAGTTACCTCATATGATTTATAATCAAATGTTTGTGTTTAAGATTGCAGCTTAAAGTTGGGAATTGAATATTTTTAATTCTTACTCGTATCTCAATGAAACTTACGTACTGTTTAATTCAAAAACACAAGTAATAGATAAATACATTATCCAATAAAATAATAGAATCGACATGCTTGCTTAAAGTACAACAAACCATGGTAAAAACTTACACTGTTGTCCTTAGTGAGTTTAAGGTTAATCGTGCTTCCGTTGACTTGTATAACGAGTGCGTCTAAGTTGGCATCGAGCAAAGGTTGCGTCCAACCGAACTGCTCCAAGTGGTAGGGCTGCAGGGGACTGCCGCCCGACTTGTTCTGGTCCACGGCGGGTGTTGTCGTGGTTGATGGCGGCGACGGCCTGGCGAACGCGGGCGCCGGGGGCGCTGCGGGCGCTAGGCCAAAGGACGCGGCGGCAGGATATGAGTGAGCTGATAAACCTAAACATATTTTTTTTACTTTTAAGGCTTACGGAACATATTATACGATAAATTGTATGGAATATTTGAACAACTGTCTTGTTTTGTGGCCTATATAATCAAATTAGAATGACATGAGAATGACGATAGTAAAACTAGGTGAAATGATGATGATCTATCTACTAGAACACTTATTTTTTTTTCTGTTTCATTATATTGGCCAAATAGGGGTAGGACAAAAGCAGCCACATGGAACAAAGTTTTTTTTTCATATTTATGACGCAAAAGCATTATTTTAATACAAATGGTCACAGCGCATCAGCCAGCTAGCTACCCGAATGATATTCAACTGTGGCAGTACCTAACGGAGCCCTCCGAGTTTGTTGAATTTACTAGGCACCATCTAGTAAATTCAACAAACTCGGAGGGCTCCTAAGATGTCATATTTGGTGACTTGTCAAACGTTAACTTTTAAATAAGTTACCGCAAACCTAACGCTCAGCATAATACACCCCCGTGTATTCAGCGCCATCAAGTAAAGCTGTCAAACTCGGAGCACGATTTATTTATTTAACTGTGCGCCTCTATTACTAGGTTCCCTGATACTTAAATATAAAACGACAGCATGTTACTCGAGTCGAGATTGAATACTTTACGCGGTTGTCACACCGATGCAGGTCTTCACGCTGATCCACATTACTCATTCTTCTCGCTCATCTTGTATAATGGTTACGGCGGGTTAAAATATAAGATTTTTAGTTTAGAGATTTCCGAGGCGTGTTTTACAACTATGGAAACTAATCGGTAGGCAATTAAACCGACTTCAGTACTATACAGTGTGTTAAATACCACCTTGTCGTCTCCGATACAGTCATTGTATTGTTGTGACCCTGACGCCCCTGATATACTACACACCTGGTACTTTGTGATTCTAGTATCGTGGTCTTGATCGCACCAACAGATGTGGCCTTTTTCAAAAAGAGAGCAGTAAAAAAAGAGATAACCAGGGACCGGAAAATCCCTCTACCTATTTAATTATTAATCTTTTCGATAGTGTAACGTAACCCTAATGATAGGAGTAACTGTTTTTAACAAGGTACACCATAATCAATGTGGTTTCCCTGTCGAATGACCCAGAAAAAGGGTTTAAAATATATAGCTCGATAGAGAAACGTCGTGCGGGGTTTTGATTTCGGTAACTGCTTGCTTACCTTTGGGTAAGTCAAGGATGGGCTAACGTTTAGCGGATCAAATTGACAGGGTTTTTTAAAACAACTTTATTGAATACCCAATCGAATACCCCTTATTGGTATCAACCGGTTCCGGTCCCTGGATATAACACATCCGCATACCATGCCATGAATATACATTTCTCAATTTTTGTTACTACCCGACTGCCGAGGGTGGGTTTTATTTTTCAAGAGTATATATGTTTGTCTTTAGGTATGGTGAACGCATATTAAAGCCTCGTAAAATAATGACATTAAAATTTTATCGGGTCTAAATTGTATCAACTGCCAACGTAAAAAATTTAAAATTGTTACCCTATGCCTATGTATGTATTTAATCAGTATAACTAGTTATGTTGTTACGTACAATATGCAGCTAGGGTGCAGGCCGCCTATTCCAACCCTAACAGGAAGCAGTAGTTCCATTAAGCATGTGCTAGACGGCATACAACCACAATTTCTACCGTGTGATCTTGATATAAAAACAGCGATCGTAAACCCTAAAAATATGACCATGGTAGCAAATGAGGAAGGACCATCCCTTAGTTTTACATTCTAGAAGTAAAACTATGACTCCACTTAGATATTAGCCTATTTAATGTTCATGTTGTTATGAAATGAATCTCTAATATGGAAACAGAATCTGCGGTGTGAGCTTGACTATATATGGCAAGCCTACCTGAGTAACCTGAGTACAATGTGGAATGTGGGCGGAACTGGTGGCGGGCCGGCACATAGGACAATCTGTGCATTGCTGACGTTCCTGAAATTTACACATTCACGATTGCCAGAGAACTTAAAAAAACCGACTGCGTTGGTTTCATCAGTAAATATAACAGTTTCTAATCATCCTTATATTACATTTTAGGTAACAATTAACATTTTTGTGGCATGCTTTGAGAATTTTCTTATTATCTATTTTTAAACTGACTCCAAATCATGCCCGAACACACTTGAAGCTTAGATGCACATGCAGTCACACAACACAAGTACACTGAATGGTTTAATTCCTTATCTCGGGCGGTTCACCATGTTATTTCTTATCGAAAATGACTTTGAAGTGTTGATGCGCTTGGGTAGAATCAAACAATAAAATTCTGACTTGCTTCAGACAGTCTAAAAGTTTATCGACCTTTCATAAGTAACAAATTTGTTAAGGCGGTATACTCGTATATTATCTTGAAGTCGGGCTCCAAATGAATAGGGCAAAAACCCAGTTAATGGCCAATGGCATGAAACATAGGGTCAGGGTAGATGGGCAGGATATCCAACATGTTGACGAATACATCTATTTGGGCCTGATAGCATCCTTCGACAACAGGCAGTCCAAGGAAATCCATCGACGGATCGAGAACGCCTGGAATAGCTTCTGGTCATGAAGGCGCTAATGAAGGGCAACCTTCCACTAGCACTAAAGCCCAAACTCAATTCCAAATGATATCCGGACCTGTCAAGCCTCAAATGCACCCACGCACCGAGCACAAATACTACTAAATGAGTTTCTAGCCTCCATCCAAATTGCCGATATATTCACAGACAACTTGACTTCTTTAAAGCGTAAAATCAATAGTCACCTAACTAGCTCCTACTGTAAATTATAATTTATAATCTTTATGACATTATTAACATTTAACTAAATGTATTTAAACCGCATATTAAAGTGTGGCAACTGTGAGCTTAAATTTGTTTTTTGATTTGTGCAAACTAATAATGTAAAATATAATAGTTCCTTATAAGTGTGTTGGCGTTAGCTGTTAGCTTATATGTGGAATATTTATGAATAAAGAATAAAGAACATATGTATCCTGCCTATCCTAACCTACGGCGCCCAAACTTGGTCACTGACGGAAGCCCAGAAGTCACGACTAAAGATTTGCCAGCGAGCAATAGAGCGCAGCATAGTCGGAGTCCGCAGAACCGATCGTGTAAGGAACACAGAACTGCGCTCCTGAAAAGGTATTGCGGATGTAATAAGTATGTAATAAGGCCGCCAAGCTCAAGTGGGACTGGGCTGGACACGTCTGCCGAATGCATCCGGAATGCTGGGCCAAAATGGCTACGTAATGGGCCCCGCCGAATGGACGGAGCAGAGGCACACCGAAAAAGAGATGTCGGGACGACCTGGATGACTTTTGTAGCGACTTGCGGGAACATGCACCAGGCCATGAAGAGTGGCGGCAGAGAGGGAACCCTTTGCGCAGCAGTGGGACACAACATAGGCTATGTTTATGTATATTTATAAAGTGTATATACATATATGGTATATGTGGTTAGGTACCAGGTTTTTGAATAAGCTGCGGACTGGTATACTTATAAATTATATGTATATGTATGTATACCTACATATAAATTCAAAAACCTGGTACCTAACCAAGAAAGCCATGTTAAAATTTTAGTCTCATTAACATAGTCAAAGGTTAATGAGAATGCCGTTACAAAGATACTTATCGAAATTAAGATATTAAATGAACAAAAGCGGCCACGTCGGCTTCACTCTAACCTCCTTGACTGGAGACTTGAAACCATTAAACCGATCTATGATGGACAGAATTGCTGTATAACAACAAGACATTTATGTAAGGTATTTGCTCTCAGGTGCCGCTCTGATGAATTAGCTACCACCAGACAGATACCTACAATTTAACGCCTCAAAAAAAAGAATAATACCTACATATATGTCCCATGAAGATTAACATTTTTGCCATGACACCGCGTGGTCACCGCCTGCGTAACTCGCGTTCGTTCTCTCTTCATGCACATACGAGCAGCCAATAAGTCTGTAGTTTTTCCCGTAGCGTACATTTGGAATGAAGATATGAATGTTGCGTATGCGATGCGAATGAATTAAGAATGTGATGTGAAGACCTTCATTAGCGTACTGTGAAAAGCAAGTACCATGCTGTCGTTACATATTTCAAGAGTAAAGTACCTACTACTAATGACATGTTGCCGTTATTTTGAAGAATTTGTTTATTACCTACAAGCTAGGCTTATACTAATTCATTCTTATGATAAACGCCTTATTGTATAAGTATATTAAGTATGTAAGTATGTATGTTCTAAAAGAGAAGTAATGTGCAAACTATATTCGTAATTTTCGATATTCTGATGGATGTACTTATTTATTGGATTCCGATACCTCAAAGAATGACACGTTTAATCGATTAAAATGTGACAATAGTTTAAAAAACATCGTTTAACAAAAGAATACGTAGGAACAATAAGACTTAGGTACTGCAAAATATTGAAACACCAATGTTGACAGCTGAAGAGTAGATAGATCTATTCTAACGCACCGTACTATGAGGTAAATAATCATATATTGACTAGCGCTGACGCTTGACAAACAGTTACCACAACAGAGACATTGTTATAAAAGTAATAATAATACAGAGTAAAGACTAGAGCCCGGTCAGATACTTACCGCCGTCGACCGCGGCGCCCGAGCCGTACGAGGCATAATCGACGAACTCTTGCTCCTCGGCGTCGAGCACAAAGTCTTGCGCGGCTGGCGGAGCCGCGGCAAAGTTAGCGGCTTCACAACAGAAACAAGCGGCCGGTAAGCACAGATAGGCACAGCAAGCGTCACACACAATACTTGCTACTACATATATGATTCACAAGTATGGCAATTCCCTTCGTGGTTTTTTAATTGTTTTGTATCATTTGCATATCTTGACTCAACGAAGCAACGCAATTACAAACTACGAAAAGTTGCTGGCTTCAAATAAGACAAATTTTTACATATTGTATTTTCAAAACTAGAATTAATACTTTTCTTATGATCAGGGGCCCGATTAATGACTTGTTACTCGTAAAATACAAGCAGATGTTTCTTATGATTATGAATAAAGCAGGTTAAAACTTTCATGAAATGAACCTCCGATCTGGCCAAATAGGCCGTCAAGTGCTCGCGTGCATTTCAAAAGATATAAGTAAGTCATGGTGCTCGTACAAAGTGTGCGATCGCGAATGTTTGAGACCTTCGCCAATACATGAAATGCAATGACAACGGTGACGACCCGAGCCAAACTAATTAGTTATTTTATTAGGAATCACGTCTACGCATGAATTATGTAACAAGTTTTCATGATTAACACACAAGTTTTATAAAATACCAGATAAGAATAGCTAGGTGACATGAAGCATATACATAACATGATTCGACGTCATCACACATAGATAATATGGCACTCCCATACTAGGCACCTCAAAGCATTCAAAATGAGGTCACTTCACCAAATAAGAATTCAGAACTGCAACACAAATCAGAATTTTAAGCATTTTCTTGAAATAAAACTTTATGACCCAAGTCTCCCTTGATTGTGCTTAGGAAACTGTCTTAAATTTTCGGTTTACCCTTCAAATAATTTTTTTGAGGCCTTAAGTCCTATTTACTGAAACTGTTTTAGAATTAAGCTATTTTGAAAATGAAGCTCGCGGCGCGGCACAATGTAATACAGGTATAAGAGCACCGTGTGTGGCGACGTCGCGTGCTTTGTTAATACCCCATAAAGCTGAGTTTGTGCTTAGGGGTCTATGAGACCTACACTCTCATAGACCCCTAAGCACAAACTCAGCTTGAGTGTACAGCAAGAGCGTGTTTCAGTAACGGTTTAGATCAAAAATAATATTTTTCAACTGATGCAAAATATGGGTGTCGATTGAATATCTTGTTTTAACAGGTATCTTCCGTTATTGAAATGGACTAGTTTATGATAATGATGGTAAAAGTAAGTAATAAATATAAGCGAATCAATCCCCAAAAGCAATAGCTCAGTAGTGCTTACTGCTATAGAGCGGCGGGCCGGCGTGTCCCACGGAGAGCGAGGCCGGGAACGAGGCGAAGCTGGACGCGGCCATGGCTGAAACACCCGACAACCGACATCAACGCCACGTCCGCCACCGCCACCGCGCAACACAACACAACAACCGACCACAAGTAGCGCACGCAACAACAGACAATCGCAACGTATACCATAGAGAAAATAAGTATGCTTACTAATTTATCTACATATTATAATGCTTATACTTACGTCCGCCAGGGTACGGCCGGTCTAAAACAAAATTAATACAAAATTACAATTCGTTGTTTAAAATGAGCCAAGTTATAACAGTAGCTTTCGAACGTCAGTTATGTATTTTTGTCAAGTATAGGTAATTCCAAACAAAATACAACAGACAAGAGCCACGGCTACATTCCACCTCATTCCTGAGGGTGAGGCTTGATTTGTAGTGCATAAAAGTGGCGCGAACAAACGGTGGCCGTGGAACACTTCAAATTGAACCGTTTACCTTTAGAATTATGGTTCAATTCAGCGCCAATACCGGTTGAATGGTTGATTGAATCCACGTTTTAAAATGATTACATTTTATTGGTGTGTAATTAATAAAACACTCACTTTGTTGATCCACCGACTGAGTGTCGACGGCATTGGTGGCGTTCGGCTTCACCACGACGAGCGATGTCAGCGGGGTCACCAGTTCGTACTGGAATCAATGTACACAAGTGTAAATAGACAAAAAGATAATGGCTATTTAGCAGATTATTGGGATATGATTACTATAATATATCTACTAAAATAATATACACGGCTTACTTTTGTATGTCAGTAGTATTAATTAAATCAACTATTGTGAAATATATAGGATGGATTTTCCAAATGGATAAATGGGACAGTTTCCTGATCCCATATTTTTATTAATTAACGATGATTCATGTACAGATGTAAGAAAAATACAGTCTGCGAGAAAAACGTCCTTATTCATTAAAAAAAATGGATGCTAATCGATCCTGATTCAGGTATCAAAAGTCTCTTACATGCCGTCCAGGATTAGAGCACTAAAAAAGCTACGCCACAATCACAGATTACGAATAAATAACGTTAACCTTTCTTTTGAATAATTAAAAGTTAGGGAAGGTTTCCTAAGACCATTTTCGCGTCGCACCTCTGGTAGCTGCCCTCACTCACCCATTTGGAAAATTCATCTGTATAGCCGCGAATGTAATGGCATTATTAATGTCATGTACCACATTTATGATCTATCGCATACATTCCGATCCGGACGCAGCTTTACGAGAGCAGGGTGAGCACAAGTAGTACCTTGAGCGCGAGCTCCTTGGCCTTGGCCTCGGGGTTGTCGTCGGCGGGCGGCGTGGCGTCGGCGGCGTCGGCGTCCTTGCGGTCCAGCAGCTGCCGGATGGTGAGGCTCACCCACAGCCGCTCCAGCGGCAGGTACTGGTCGCGCGCGCGCGCCACGGGCACGCGCGGGAACACCTCGTAGCGTTTCTGACAAAACCATTGACTATATTATAGTACTGATATTTAAGTATTAGGTACATACTAACACACCTTATAATTTATGATTTAATATGATTATGCAATACATGATCCGTTAAGGTGTAAGACACATTTAGCGGGAATCAGCAATACAGATTTAAAAATCCGCAAATCATACAATATTCAGCCCTGGGCGGAAAATTGTCCAGAACCTGCTGACTATTGTCTATGGTATGTTGAATTCCGCTGAGACCTTGGCTGAATTCAGCTTACAATTACTATTCATATGTGAGATAATATTGGTATTTTTATGTCAATACTGATTTGACCAAATAAATAAAAGAATGAGTGTTGTAGAATGCACTCTGTATTAACAATAATGAGTGTTTCCGCGATCGAGTTTTTCACTAGATGGCAGCACCGTGGTGAGGGGTCTAGACGTATTTTTTTTTTAATTGTGGAATTTTGACAGGTGCTGTCATAAAGACCTCTCGCCATAGTGCTGCCATCTAGTTAAAACTCGATCGCGGAAACCCTCACGGAATGAAAGATAGTTATGAGTAAATGGATTCGATACCTTGCCCACGCCATCCTCGACTCCGCAGAAGGCCTCGACGCGCGGCGCCAGCTCCGTGGCGTCGGGCGCCACACGGCCCGCCACCACCACCTCGGAGCCCGCGTAGTACGTGCGGAACTTGTGCTTCGTCAGCGAGCCCTCTGTGATCTGTTTATTAACAATCAGCGGTTATTACTTTTGTGATAAATAAGTTTCGTAGATGTGCCGCATGAACCCGTCGTTGCCAGCGACAGTTTGACTACGCTAGTGCTCGCACCTGGTCGGGCGGGTACACGAACTTGACGTCGTCGAGCAGCGGCGAGGAGATCTGCTTGTAGAAGTCGCGCAGCTGCAGCGCGGCGTCGGCCGCCTCGTAGATGTGCCGCATGAACCCGTCGTTGCGCAGCGACAGCTTGCGCAGGAAAGTGCGGTCTGCGTCCTCGCCTGCGCATACACACCAACATGCATTTACATTATACATACTCATGTACTTTTCATCTTATTTCCTAATAAGAAACTGCCTTTCATTGCATTCCTGTTTTAAACGAAAATAAATGCAATACAATACTGACGACATAATTGCAGCAGCTTTTTAATACTACAATAGATGTCTTACCTTCTACTAATAGAGAAGTTAGTATAGGAACTAAATGAAATAAGTCACTTTTCAGGTCTTTCTATTAACATTATGGTGGATTTGTCAAAGTTTGTAAAAAGTTACAAAGTTAGTCTTTTATCCTGTGTATGGGGCCTACTAGTTAAGTTGTGTAACGCACCGAAGGCGAGGCAGAACATGGACGCCTTGCGCGGACCGGAGTTCTTCTCGGAAATGCGGTTGGTGATGCGCTTGGGGTCGGTCTCACCCACCGTCGGGTCGCCGTCCGTCAGGAACACTATTATTGATTCCAGCTCCTGTTTTTCTGAAAAAAAAAACCGTTTTATATTAAAAATCGAAAGGCTAGTGATGTGTGTAGGTACTGGGTAGGTAATTAATTAAGGTATCGACGAAGATATAAAGTTCAATTTTTTTTTAAGTTTAATCTAGCTTTCTCTCATGTGCTCCGAGTTGGAGTCTTCCTTAATTTAAAGGATTTAAAAGGAAATCACTAATTGGCACTATTTTGTGTTGACCCGAGGTATGATATGAGTAATAATCATAGAGAAACGTTTCAGTGGCCTCACCTTCATCATCGTCTTGGTTTTGCTCCGTGGTGGCAGCCACACCGGTTCCCTCTGTAGGGGGAGCGTCGGTGTGGTCTCCCGTGGCGCCCGTGTCCCCGGTGGACCCCGTCTCCCCCGTGGATCCCGTCTTGCCCGTGAGCTCGGGTTTGTTCACGCCTTTGCGGACGATGTCGATGGCCACATCGAGGGCACCGGCTATGTTTGTGCCTGTTCCATTCAGGAAAAACGATGTTTACACTCATTATGGTTTAATTAACATAAAAACGGTACTTATTCATAAAACTTAAAACACCTCATATACTTAGTCAAAGTGTAATATTTATTTCTAACAATAGCATTTCCCGTGATAATGTCTCTAATAAACCTACTATCTATTGTAGACCTGAAACTTAAAAAATGTGAAAATACGTCAGGCGTCTGCACCGCGCGTAAAAACGACCCATACAGGAAGGGTGAGTCACCCGCTCTCCAAGTTGCGGAAAACTGTTTGGAAGGAATAAGTTTTTTTACGATTTTTGTCATTTTAGGCGTGAAAAAATGCGTTTAAGTATACAATTGTCGTACATTTTTAGGGTTCCGTAGTCAACTAGGAACCCTTATAGTTTCGCCATGTCTGCCCGTCCGTCCGTCCGTCCGTCCGCGGATAATCTCAGTGACCGTTAGCACTAGAAAGCTGAAATTTGGTACTAATATGTATATCAATCACGCCGACAAAGTGGTAAAATAAAAAGTGGAATTTTTTTTTTTATTAGGGTACCTCCCCTATACGTAAAGTGGGGAGTGATTTTTTTTTTCATTTCAACCCTAACGTGTGATATATTATTGGATAGGTATTTAAAAATGAATAGGGGTTTCGTAAAATCATTTTTCGATAAAGTAAATATTTTCGGAAATAATCGCTCCAGAAGTAAAAAAATATGCGTCCCCCCCACTCTAACTTTTGAACCATAAGTTTTAAAAATATGAAAAAAATCTCAAAAGTAGAACTTTATAAAAACTTTCTAGGAAAATTATTTTGAACTTGATAGGATGAATAGTTTTTGAAAAAAAAATACAAAATAATTTCTGAACTAAGTTTGTAATTTAACCGTATAAGCAGGTGTTTATTGTACCTGTAATTTCTACAAAATTACAATGAAATGACGTGCTTTCAAATAAAGTAAAAACGGTGAAAATCGGTTCACGCAATAAAGAATTATCCCATAAAAATCATCTTCCATACTTTATGCTCGCGCGCAATAGTTTACTTAATTTGCCGATAGATGTCGCTGTACGTGGAACTCTCATATCATATCCTACATAGCGGTGTTATTAACTCTTAAGTGGGGACACTTACTGTGACGGACGGAAAACTACGGAACCCTACAGTGAGCGTGGCCCGACACGCTCTTGGCCGGTTTTTCTTGTTAGAATACAAGTAATCGAAATCAGGTTTTGACACTACAATATGGGGCATAAAAAATTGCTCAAATTTATCGTTTTCAAACAGCATTATCTTTACGAAAGTGTTAATTAATTATTACGCATTTCCACTTTATAAGGTTCCGTAGTCAAAAAGGCAAAAACGGAACCCTTATAGTTTCGTCATGTCCGTCTGGCCGTTCGTCCGTCCGTCCGTATGTCACAGCTATTTTACTCGGAAAGTAGAAGACGCAAATTTATAAATTTTTGACATAAATAAATAAAAAATGGGGGGGGGGGGGGGGGGTTTACATGTAACTAAATAAAAAAATCCAGAAAAATGTTGCCTTTTAATTAAATTAACAACAAAAGAACGTTGATGTATTAATTAGGTAGTAGGGTAGGGTGTTGTTGTGACCTACCTCCGACTGCCACCAGCCTGCTAACGATGACCTTTGCCTTCTCGATGTTCTCTTTAGTGGCGCTGGAGGGCGGCACCAGGGTCACCTTCTTGGTGTTCTCGTTGTTCCAAGTGCCGTAGTAGTAGTCGTTCGGTGGCGACGCCGCTGGCTCGTCTGCTTCTTTCAGGTCGTGAACCTGTCAGTTAAGTGGAATGATGGAATTTGATGATGTAAAAAATATCCTAATTCATAACCTACGGTAGAATTAATAATTCAGCGGAGTGATTTGACAGAACTTCAAAATCACTCCACTGAATTATGAATTCTACGTTAGGAGAGCTACACGTTTAGAGCATGTAAAATTAGGGATGTGTAAAATTCATACGAAAAGGTGCGCCTTTGTACGACCACCCCATAATTTCTCTTCCGGCTGGCTGGGTTTTGTAAGTTTGGTAATCATCTCCGCTGCTCTGCATGCGTCGAGTCGCATTTTATGGTGTGAATTGCAGGAAACCTTGAAGCAGCCAGCGAATGTCCTCCACGTTACCTTGACGCCGGAGCTGAACTCCACGATGCTGAAGTAGTCGCCTTCGTGCAGCTCGGACAGGATGGCCTGCATGGCCTCGCGCAGCTGGACGATCTTGCGGTCGGACATGGATCCCGAGGTGTCCAGCACGAACACCACCAGCTTGGTCAGCGGCGGCAGCGACTCCGGCGCGAAGAAATGCACGAAGTAACCATCGTTTACCTGAAGTGCAGTGTACACATCATGTAAGATTACGAGTAGATACACCATCAATGCATTCATGTTATTAGCTATAGGCGCCGTATTAGCGAAAGTGGCAAGACAGGGAGAACCTAACAAATGGCTGCCGAGCAAAACATTATATTGTTCATCAGTGGCCCATTAAATAACAGGTTAAAATTTACAAGCAGAATTCACTTTTTTAACCAAGACCTATAAACAGTTGTAGCGCCACAGGAAGTAAGCAAGTTTATTTCTTAAAGGTAATGTATGTGTTAAAAATGACTCACAAGAATTTCGCCATTCTTGGGACGATTCACATCGTATTGCACTACGAATTGTCCGAGCACTCCTTTAGGTTCGTTCTGTTCACTCGAATACCTCCTCGAAGATTGTAGAGATTCTCTGCTCTTCTCCTAAGTGAAAAAATAAATAACGTGAGCCATGCTACAAAGTATTTTGTTTTGTTTAATACTTACTTCATGACATGCCTAAATTAACCCATGTAAAGCGAACCCTAAATGGGTCAACGATTTAAGTCCGTGACCGTACATATTTAGGTCAATAAATGCCACTGCCATTTTAGACTAGTTTTGTACGTCCCACCGTACACATAAAGTGAGGGGTGATTTTTTTTCGCATAGCGTGTAGGGTGTCGTTGGGTAGGTCTTTCAAAGAGAATAAAGGTCTTCTAAGACAATTTTCGGATAAAAAGAATACTTTCGTAAATAATATCTCCGAAAGTTTGAAAAGCCCCAGACCCAAGACTCCAAATGTTACCTACCTTTACCAAAAAACTTGCACAAATAAGTAAATATACTAACTTCATAAACTTGCATGAGCCTCTTCTGTTCCTCAAGGTCAGGTTTGAAGGTGATGGTGGCTTCGCGCTTGTCGTCCGACCTCTCAATCACTGCTATCGCGTTACCTGGTATTACACCAAATAATCATTGCCGTTATTTTGATTACATAATAAATTTATTGTATACTAGGAACATCACAATAGAGGTGCCTATTGTGCCTGTTTTTAAGTTCAAGTTGGAAGACCACAAACATTTGGGATTAGCCAAACTTCATCTTTAACTGAATCCGGGTAAAATTTAATGAAAAAAAAGTGGGCAAAACGGAAATTTTACTCCGATGTAAGTAATGGAATTAGGGCTTGCAATTACGGTATTTATTGTATGGCCAATACCGGAGTTCCGTAGTTGAAATATAAGTGATATTAAAAAAAACTGCATTATCCGATATTCAATATTACTCGAATACCAGATCATCGTTAAAGTATCGTGTCGCAGAGCGAATATCAAAGTATTCGATTTGTACGACTAGTTTTGTCATATACAAATAATTATTAATTAGATGTAGACTGGCTATACTCTAGAAATTTTTAGGTTATGTAGTGGTGAGAACCGAAAGGAGGTAAATGTGTAATATAAGCTAACTAGTTTATTAGGATCAGTTTCAGTAGGATAAATCTCGCTTTCGGTGTGCATTCAGGCACTCGTCACCACGAGCTCGGGCACAGCGCGTCCGGCAGCATGTTGGTATGGTATACATTATACCTCGTTTAATACCTCTATTCACTATACCTCGTTTAATTTTCAGATTAGAAAAATAAGGGTCGATTTCGCCAATGTATATTTATTCTTCTCAGCCATATCAGGGATTTTTTTTTAATGAGACTCCTTTTTTCCAGATGCAAAATGGCGAATTTTAAAATCGTAACAATCGATTTTTCTAACCTGAAATAACAACGAAGTATATGGTCGGTCGGACCCGGCGCTGTGATGGGCTGCGCCGCGCGGACGTGCACGGTCACAGTGAGCTCGGGGACGGCGCGCCCGGCATCATGTCGGTGTTGTGTACGCTACTCACTCGGGTCGGTCTCGGTGGGATCGATCTCGTTGCCGGTGCGCACCTCGGGCACGCGCAGCGCGGTGATAGGCTGCGCTTCGCGGATGTGCACGGTCACCGTGAGCTTGGGGACGGGCGCGCCCGGCAGCATGTTGATGTCGTGGTTGTACACGCCGTTGCGCCGCCCTAGCAGCTCTTCGTAGGTCAAGTTGAATATTCCCATACTATTAGCTCCCAAATTTACATTCACCATGAATTCGTTGGAATCTCGAGCCCTGAAATTATCAAGACATATATTTTTTAATTTTTACTGGGTTTTCCGTCAATAATTTAGAAATAAACCATAGAGAACTTACTTTGCAGCAACATGACCAGCACTTATTCCTTGAGAGACTGCCTGATCGTATATCCTTTTAGCTTCTTCCTTCTCTTTTACGTAAGCTCTGTAAGTTTTCCCATCCAAAGTCCTAAAAAATTATATTAAGATTATTAAGCACATAGTGTTAGTTACAAAGTTTTATTCACTTAAATGTTAAGCTAGTACTTGGTATAGAGCTAATGAAGTTTACGTAAGTGCATGACATAAATAAAAAAATAATATATAAGATTGCTTTTTCTAGTAATCAGTCAGATAAAGGCTTAGTTTTGCCCTATTATTGTCGAATATTATAGACAGGAACAGATAGATTTGATTTTAGTTTAGGACTGTTTATTTCAATGTTCGTAATATTTGTTATTGAATATTCTTAAATGCATGAATGTTTAGACAAATTAAAAATTACATTTGGAATCCGCTAATATAGGCGGTCTCCGGAATGAGCACCCTAAAGACGGCCTCCTGGCCGCGGTCGGCGGGGTTCCGCACGCGCGTCACCACGGCCGTGCGCGCGTAGCGCATGGACACCTCTGAGCGCACGTCCATCTCCGTCACCTTGAGCGGCGGCGGCGGCCCGCTCTGCGTCGGCGTCGGAGCGGGCGGAGTCGGCGTCGTGCTCTGAGAGTTTGTAAACAACATTAACATATGGGAAGATAAAGTATGAAGATAACAATTCTAAAATTGGCACTGACAACGTCATGTTTATTACGTGACGGTGTTATGTCTGCATAATTCAACAGGTAGCATTGAAGAAAATTTCAGTAGAACCTGTGCGAACTGCGACCGTGTGGTTAAATTTTCTTCATAGTTAGTATAAGAGGGCATGAATACCGGAATTCCGGAATCTCGAAATACCGGAATCTCGGACCAATATTTACGATATTTCAATACCGGTATTGTTAAGGACCAATATCGAAATATCGGAATCCCGGTATTGGAAAGTTTTCGTAAAATTTGATGTAAATTTGATTAAATTAATGGGTAAAAGTACAAATTTGCAGATATTGAGTCTAATATTATAAGTAATTATTATTTTGCATGTACCTATTGCACTATTTATCTTCTTTAATCTTTGTTTGTTCAGTTTAAACATGGCTGGCTCATTAGTTCCGCAGGGACCAGGGACATTTAAATTGATCCAAAATCAGCCCCATATTTTTTCGATTGATTGACGATTTTTATCAAATCAACGTAAGATGAAGAAGTGCTGGAAAGAGTGGAGGAAAAGAGGCAGTTGATGGATAGCATAGAGTCGAGAAGAGGGAGGATGATGGGCCACCTCATACGACATGACAACTTTATACAGAAGATAGTTGAAGGAAAAATGGAAGGAAGGCGAGGAAGGGGAAGACCTAGAATTAATTATATAGACCAAATTAAAAATAATGTTAAGGTCAGGTCGTACCAAGAGATCAAAGAGGAGGCCTGGGACCGAAGCAAATGGAGAGCCCACTTTGAGTTGCACCGACAAGAGCATGGCTCTTAAGTGTTTGATGATGATGATAAACGTAAGATGTTTTGGAATACAACTACAAGTACTACGACTATTAAAATGAGAAAATCCGTTGATAACATTTTACAGAATTTATTTTCGAAATGCGCGGCGAAATGTATCATTATCCGTAGAAAAAATACAGTTAAAATATCAGTATTAAAATGTCGTAGACCCTTGCACGTACTTGTACTACTTATTAAGTACCTATCTAATCTGTTTTCTCATATTGAAGTAATCAATCGAAGCTTGAAAACAAGATTTGAATAGTTTTGTTAACTATGTAATGACAGATTCACCGATGAAATATGTTTGTTTAGGTCAAAGACGTGCGAAACTTACATCTGAAAATTTTAGTTTACGGTTCTGTTGAATGTCCGCTATCGAATAACTCAAACTAAACCTCAAACTAAACCACCAAACCAATTATAAAAGCACCTACAGTCGTATGTAATTGTATGATTTAATACGTATTCAATTCAAATATAACATTTATGACATCATTTAGACACAATGATTAATATGGCCACTATACTATATTAAACTCAATGTAAATTTTAAAAATTTAGATTCATTCTATCTAGAATTACATAAAAATTTTCAATGAATACCTAAACATCAGCTTTATCACCGCACCTTTCCACCAGGGTGTTCATCCTCACACCCTGGAGCCTGCTTGTTTGCCACCGTCGTGGTATTAAAAAAAAACGTTATGCTATTTATTACCTTGTACGAAACAACGATATGTAATACTAGAATATAGGTATGATATGAAATTAGAATATAGGTATGGTATTTGGCAGGTAGGTTTGATGCACCATTACTCAAGCACTGGAATAGCCTACATGTGGCAAAGTCAGATGTTGAGAAATGGTGCATCTAGACTTGTGATATGTAAGTATACTGTTCCGATTGTTTTTCTGTTTTTTTTTTTAGTTTCTATTCTTATTTTATTTAATTATTTTGTAATTCTGTGTTACTAACCCTAATTTTAAGTCTTCTCTGCTGTATGTACTAACAATCTATGGATCCTTAATTGATTCGAAATAAATTTTGATTGATTGATTTGATTGCTTGAAATTATATAACACGTTATGTACCCAGTTGCTGGACCACAAATTTAAAAGACAAAAATCATCTATCAAGACGACTGTACTTATACGAAATGAATATTAACAAGTTGCAGCTAATAAATACAACAAAATATGATTAACTGTTAAGGTTCATTGAGTTTTTAACTGATTTTAGCCTTTAAATAACGTTTCTCAATGGTCATTTCCGGTATTAATACCGGAATTCCGGTATTGAGCCCTAATATCTGATTCAATACCTAACTACGAGAAAGAGGTTAATCGACGAATCCGACTCGGTTGGGCAGCGTTCGGGAAGCTACGGCACATCTTTTTGTCCAATATTCCGCAGTGTCTCAAGACGAAAGTCTTTGACCAGTGTGTGTTGCCAGTGATGACATATGGCACTGAAACGTGGTCGCTCACTATGGGCCTCATAAGAAGGCTCATAGTCACCCAAAGGGCAATGGAGAGGGCTATGCTTGGAGTCTCTCTGCGTGATCGCATCAGAAATGAGGTCATCCGCAGCAGAACCAAAGTAAGCGATGTAGCCCTCCGAATTGCTAAACTGAAGTGGCAATGGGCGGGGCACATTGCACGTAGAACCGATGGCCGTTGGGGCGGAAAGGTTCTTGAGTGGCGACCACGAACCGGAAGGCGCAGCGTCGGTAGACCCCCCACAAGGTGGACTGATGACCTGGTAAAGGTCGCGGGAGTCCGCTGGATGCGGGTGGCGCAGGACCGGTCATTGTGGCACTCTTTGGGGGAGGCCTATGTCCAGCAGTGGACGTCTTTCGGCTGATATGATGATGATGATGATGATGATTGAGCATCGTCCGATATTTGCATGCCCTAGTAAGTACAGTCACTTTTAAGTGAGAGCCTTCGGTGAAATTGTTTTAACCGAATAAACTTTACACGGTCTTTGAAATGCTTAGTTAACTCTATCCCCCATATGTTTTCTTATTCATTGAAGCGAGTGAAGCACAAAATTCCAAAAAACAAAACTAATTTATTCAACGGATGTGCCAATGCTGCGTCAACTCGTCAAGTAAGTAGGTACGTGATTCACGAGTCGCTGTGTACTCTTATTACTTGACCGAAATATTGTTTTTTAATTCTTTATTGCAACCATGATATTCTTAGTTCTTACAAATGTCATAAATAGAGTAACAGCCTCTCATTGATTCAGACTAGGGTATAGAAGACATACTTACATGTATCTACCTATTCTAATCAAACAAATTATACTTAGTCTAGTCAAACTATTATCATAACTAGTTTTGTGGGACAATGTAATAGTTTTTAAGTTCAACATTGTGTATATTAAATAAATATAAATAATAAAAAATACATATAATACCTAGCAATATCTGAAAACTACAATTAATATAATTATACATATATGACGTTTTAAATGAACATCATTAGTTATTATTTTTTGTTTTTTTCTTGTTTTAAAACTTCATCATACTGAAATCGGCTTCTTCTAATACGACGTATGTGCTGAAACTCATTTTTGCTTTAATAATATCGTGTTTTGATAATAGCATTGCGGATTGATAATAGGTACCTACATATATATAGTCGAACAACTTACCAATGCGGCTACAAAATAATACTTAGCTCATTTACATTAATATTCAAAACAAAATCAGAACGGAAAAGTAAAAGTCAGAACTTTTTTTTTCGAAGTCGCTTAAGTTTTTGAATCTATTTTGCAGTAACTACGAGTAACAGGAGTTTTATTATAAGCAGCTTTCTTACATTTTTTTAAGATGTTTCATTTTGAACTGCATGAGTTGGCAGCTTTTGTTTTATTGACGTGATAACGTCTTTAAAATCGTTTTAGTCGGGTGACATGTTCAGAAACTTGTGTCACACCAAAACCTCACGAGCGCGATCGCAGGTATAACGAGAGAGAGACGGACCGATCTCCCGTCTCATCTCGAGCGCTGCCAGTCATTCCGTGAAACTTGTCACGCGGAATCCTCACGAGCGGTTAGACGTTATCACGTAAACATCTCGATCGTAAACCTACTTTACAAACAACCAATTTTTTATTTAACTTTATCTAACGGCTTAATCTGGCTTTGACTCGGAAAGGTGAAGTAAGTAAGTATAGTTTGGAAACGGACTGTTTTACTTCGAGCATGGACAGAGACATCGTTCTGTCTATTTCTTACGCTAGCACCCTGGCTACTAAAAATAATGAGTATAGCTTATTACTTCTACTGTTACTGCACTTTTTGGCCCGTCAGACTATAAGTAGATTGTTAAGAATGATTAAAGTTAATGTTTAAATAGTATGTACAATATAGATTTCGCAGTAAATATGTACTATTGTGTAGTCTGTTAAGAGTTTGTTATTTATGTCATGATTCGATATAGTAAAACTACGCTCATTTTATTCTGGGATGAATCTTACGACCTAAATAATGAATACATCTGTGCCCGCCGGAAACAGATGGGAATAGGTTTTTCATAGAAATCACCAGTCCTGTCCCCGCCCTCACCATACTTCGAGCGATCGAGGACGGGTACAGATAGGAATACACCAAATAAAGTGATAAATGGGGGAATTATACCTCATCCCCTTCGTCGCGGGTCACGACCAAAGGGTCCTGCGTGCTTGCAGGCAAGGCCGCGGCGCGCGCCACGCACAGCGCCGCCACCAATATCGTCCACCGTACCATACTCTTCTGAAAAAAAAAAACGGATCTAGTTATTTCTATATCATAACTATCATAAGCTTAGGTACTTAGGTAAATTGGCTAAAGACATACCTACCGACTGTTAGTATTATTTGTTGTAGGTACACTGGTCCCTACAGAGGATAATCTTTTTGAAGTATTTTTTTTTTAAATTTCATTTAGGGAAAGGAAAGTGAGCGAATGATTCGCGATTTCATATGTCCGTTGATAAAGCAAATTATTGTATCTGTACTACCGTACGTACCTACTACGTAATACGTGAAATGACAGAAGCGTCCTAATTATTCTTCTAATGAATACAAAAGTAGATATGCATAAAACGAGGTACGAATCAATTTTGTATAGATGATAAGTTTAAAATAGTTATTTACGTGTTGTTAGTCATAAGTAATTTTAAATATTATTGTTTAGATGTGTAAACAACTCTTGCATACCCTAACAGGGTTGTTTTATTGTTAGTTATGTAATATAACTATAACCTTGGAGTTCACGCGCCCTTGCCCCGCCTGGCTCGGCTCGGCTATACAACAAGCAAGCAGTGTCCCGCCCCTAGATGTATTTCACGAATTATACCCACGTTTACGGATTCCCTTCACGACAATGAAACAATTTTTAAAAATAAATTGCTTAGTATCTGTTTTCGCCCGTAGTCAATTTGTTAGTTTAAGTAGATAAGATATAAGTATACTTAGGTTAAATTTCTAACTTGAGTACTTTAGTTTAAATTGTAAATGCTAGTTTTTAGTTAAATAACTCGTGACACAATCAATTGTGTACGTTTTCAATCTTTATATTCAAATGTGTGTTGTATCTCCTGTTGGTAATCCTAATAAATAATCAAATACATGTAATCGAGTATATGTACAGTCACGTCTGAAAATATGGATACATTGAATATGACAAAAATATGTAACCACGACTCTATTACCAAGGCGTAAAGTTTTGGATACATGTTTATGTCACATTAAATGTATCCATATTTTCAGACGTGACCGTACAAGTAATAAGATTGAAATTTGTACAATTAGCGTTACTCGCATAAATTCGTAGAATCGCGTCATAAATAAAAGACAAATACGATAAAACTTCTTAGAACAGAGGTCAAAATGAGATCATTAAAACATATAAATACCTATCATCGTTTTCGATAAGCCACCGGCATATTAAGTATCACGCTTGCGCGAATTCCAAGTAAGGAAATCATACAAAACAAGCAACCGCGCGTGGTCTGGCCAGTCGACCGTTTAGTTCTTGGGAAATACCCCTGACTTGCTTTGCACACAAACACAAATTATGTTATTGTATTCATTTAGATACGTGAAATTACGTGTTAATCATAATCATTCATAAGGACCTATATATAGATTCATTTATCCTTAACAATATACTCCTTCATGCGGTTTGTGTTATGTAGATAATTTTAACTTATCAACAACAAAAAATGCATTACGTACTTTGTTATTGACTTTAAATTAAAAATATTGGGTATGCATACTAAAACGAATTTTCATACAGCGCAACCGTTAACATAGCTCTTAAGTGTATGATGTGTGAGTGTTTGAACGGGTCGGGTCGGTTACCAACTTAGATACATTTACAACAACTTATTATATAGATACAGTCTGATTCTAGAGTTCTAAAGACTCGAAAACACATGTGGTTATGCTTGTTTGCGTGCCATTTAAATTGAGTAGCATGAAACGGTCGAACACATTGAAGTAGGTACAAACGATAACAAAACCAAACGTTTTTATTTCACAACAACACATCTGCAATTTTCCATGGGCTTTATTTGAATCTACGTATACATACACTTACTTTAATTCTTAACTAATCAAGTGACATCATAGCGTCAGGTGACAACCAAAACTAACTAATTGCAAAAAAAACCGGCCAAGAGCGTGTCGGGCCACGCTCAGTGTAGGGTTCCGTAGTTTTCCGTCCGTCACAGTAAGTGTCCCCACTTAAGAGTTAATAACACCGCCATGTAGGATATGATATAAGAGTTCCACGTACAGCGACATCTATCGGCAAATTAAGTAAACTATTGCGCGCGAGCTTAAAGTATGGAAGATGATTTTTATGGAATAATTCTTTATTGCGTGAACCGATTTCCACCGTTTTTACTTTATTTGAAAGCACGTCATTTCATTGTAATTTTGTAGAAATTACGGGTACAATAAACACCTGCTTATACGGTTAAATTACAAACTTAGTTCAGAAATTATTTTGTAATTTTTTTTCAAAAACTATTCATCC
Source organism: Pammene aurita (assembly GCA_947086415.1). NCBI lineage: Eukaryota > Metazoa > Arthropoda > Insecta > Lepidoptera > Tortricidae > Pammene > Pammene aurita. The sequence goes on from OX352289.1 coordinate 25,009,627, forward strand.
TATCAAGTTCAAAATAATTTTCCTAGAAAGTTTTTATAAAGTTCTACTTTTGAAATTTTTTTCATATTTTTAAAACTTATGGTTCAAAAGTTAGAGGGGGGGGGACGCATATTTTTTTACTTCTGGAGCGATTATTTCCGAAAATATTTACATTATCGAAAAATGATTTTAGTAAACCCTTATTCATTTTTAAATACCTATCCAACAATATATCACACGTTAGGGTTGAAATGAAAAAAAAAATCACTCCCCACTTTACGTATAGGGGAGGTACCCTAATGAAAAATTTTTTTCCACTTTTTATTTTACCACTTTGTCGGCGTGATTGATATACATATTAGTACCAAATTTCAGCTTTCTAGTGCTAACGGTCACTGAGATTATCCGCGGACGGACGGACGGACGGGCAGACATGGCGAAACTATAAGGGTTCCTAGTTGACTACGGAACCCTAAAAATCAACCTTGTAAACTGAAATAGATGTCATATAAGTACTTCCTCAGACTAAAGGTACTTCAGAAAAAGTGACCAAGTCCTCCATAAAAAAAAACCGGACAAGTGCGAGTCGGACTCCCGCACCGAGGGTTCCGTACAAACCTGTAGGTATATAGGGGTAGTAACTTAACAATTAAAAAAATAAAATATTATATGATGTAACAAAAAATTTACGGTTTTCGCAATTTTTCCTTTATTTGTGCTATAAAGCGTTGCTTCGTACCAAATTTCAAGATTCTGATTTCACGGGAAGTACCCTGTAGGTTTTGATTTGATTGCGTTGGCTTAGAAGTTTGATTTTTTTACAGCTCCAAGGGACAGTAGACCTGAGTATTTGATATAAATTTCAGCTTGATACCTTCACGCGTTCCTGAGAAAAAGGGTCTTGACAGACAGGCAGACAGACGGACAACAAAGTGATCCTATAAGGATTCCGTTTTTTCCTTTCGAGGTACGGAACCCTAAAAACTGCAAATCAAAACATATAAAAATCAGCCTTGTTTTGTTACTATACTTCTATTAGAAATTGAGTAAACATAGAAACAGTAGTTGTTCAACAATCTGTTCTAAATGTTCAATTTAAACACACTGCAAGCACACCAACAAACGATTAGTTAACATGATTAAGAGTTCACATTTGTGAATAAACAATAACAATATGCAGATTAAATAATCCAACACAACAATAAAAACACAAATTCGTTTTGATTACTAGTATCACGTTAGAGACGCGTGAAAAATTACTAACTGACCTGACAGTCAAACTTAACGTCTAGTTTTTTTATCAGTATTCACATAAATTATTTAATTGACAATCATAACATGCACTTATTAATAAATGTTCGTCAATAAACGTGCTTCTAAACGTTATTGAATAGTTTTATTATATTATACTAAATAATGAAACAACTGTCTAGGTGATGGTAAAAGATTTGGTGGACTACGAAGTGGCTTTTTTTAACCGACTTCAAGATTTGAAAAGAGGAGGTTCTCAATTCGGCGTGTATGTTTTTTTTTTTTTTTTTTTTGTTTTTTTTTTTATGTTTGTTACTCAATAACTCCGTCATGTCTAAACCGATTTTGAAAATTCTTTTTTTGATTGTAAGTATATATTGTTGCATGACTCTACGTATCGTACGACATCTGTCGACTTTCTTTAGAACTTCTGAACTTCTGTGTCTAAGGCTAGGTCACGGTTGATATATAAAAAAACCGGCCAAGAGCGTGTCGGGCCACGCTCAGTGTAGGGTTCCGTAGTTTTCCGTCCGTCACAGTAAGTGTCCCCACTTAAGAGTTAAAATAACACCGCCATGTAGGATATCATATGAGCGTTCCACGTACAGCGACATCTATCGGCAAATTAAGTAAACTATTGCGCGCGAGCTTAAAGTATGGAAGGTGATTTTTATGGGATAATTATTTATTGCGTGAACCGATTTTCACCGCTTTTACTTTATTTGAAAGCACGTCATTTCATTGTGATTTTGTAGAAATTACAGGTACAATAAACACCTGCTTATACGGTTAAATTACAAACTTAGTTCAGAAATTATTTTGTATTTTTTTTTCAAAAACTATTCAACCTATCAAGTTCAAAATAATTTTCCTAGAAAGTTTTTATAAAGTTCTACTTTTGAGATTTTTTTCATATTTTTAAAACTTATGGTTCAAAAGTTAGAGGGGGGGGGGACATATTTTTTTTTACTTCTGGAGCGATTATTTCCGAAAATATTTACATTATCAAAAAATTATTTTGGTAATCCCCTATTCATTTTTAATTACCTATCCAACAATATATCACACGTTAGGGTTGAAATGAAAAAAAAAATCTCTCCCCACTTTAATAAGGGTTCCAAGTTGACTACGGAACCCAAAACAGCGTACATTGTGATTCACGGCATTACAGGTAGATGGCGCTTCTATCAGTCCGTATTTTGTAATACGTCTGGCAGTTATAAAATTGAGATAATACTCGCGCTAATTTTGAATGTGAATTTTTGAGGTATTCCAGATTGTCAAAAAGAAAAAAGTTGATTTTTGATTGAGTCTGTCAGAGCGCCGTGAGATTTTGGAAAGAAAAAGAGATAATCTGGATTTGGTCTGGGGTTTTTGCTATAATTTGCTTAGTTGCATCGTGGTGAAGTGCGATTTATTTCAAACATTATATAGCAAGTGCTATTAATACATTATTGGAGCAAAAATAAAACCAAAACCATTGCCGGGCAAAAAAGGCCATATAAATTATATAGCAAGTGCTATACACTGGAACCGCCTGATCCGGAAGGATTCCGGAATGCGCTTGTGGATGCCGGGCCGGCGGGACGGTCTGCAGCTGCCGCGATTTCCGCGGGTTTCTTCGCCACATCATCGGAGAGTTAGAGTCCGCATCCAGCGGGCTCTCCAAGTGAGAAAAGGAGTTCAGCGAGCTATTGGGTCCGCCTAAATCAAAGCGGACACTTGCCCACGAACTCTTTTTAATTTAAAGCCACAGCTTTAGCCATCCTGCTTTCGAGAGTATCAAATTATTTACATTTTTGTTAAAAACGTTATAAATCGGATTACTTTTCTTTGTATCCAGTATTTTTGTGCCATAATAGTTTTTTTTGTTGTTTTGCTAAATTCCCCAAATTCCAATTGCCTCGTTTGACGGGCGTATAAAGACCTGGCTCTTTAATTTAGGCTACGTTCAGCCAGCGAATCATCTGTCACCATCCATATCACCCGCCTCATTAACCCATTATTTTCCTGCAGCCAAATTATTACTAGCCGAGTCTTTATTTTTACTTACCGGTTTTGCTAACTATTGAATGTGTAATGTCCTTGTTTAGGTACAGTTGTCTTCATTTTTAAGTGAAGTGCTAATATTAAATATTTTTAATTATTGTAATTTAATTACATTCTGGCCACTAGGGAGGTTGTTGAATGTGAAAGTGAAATAGGTACAGTTGTCTTCATTTTTAAGTGAAGTGCTAAATTTAAATATTTTTGTTATTGTAATTTAATTGCATTCTGACCACTAGGGAACTTATTGAATGTGAAATACCCTTATTTAGATGCCGTTATTGTGATTTTTACGTGAAATGCTAAATTTTAAATAATTGATTATTTTTGCTAATATTAAATATTTTTACTTTGTCGTCAAAATTAAACGTGTTAATGCAATTAAGAAGTATTTTACTGCAATATATACAGATTGGTCCCGTTTTTGTCAAAACGCAGTTCTGATGATGGGATCCATGAGGAATCGAGGGAACTCCTCAAATCTTAAAGGCATACATATAGTGATTTTTATATTTTTATCAACAAAACCATCATTTTCATTCGAAACAGTGACATTTGATGAAGTAGAACTGCTGATGATGATCAGAACGGAACTCTTCAACGACGCATAGTTCACGTTTGGCGATTTGTCCTCTTCGCTGTGTTTGTTTAGCAAGTTTAATTGTCAGGACAAATTTTCGTCAAGCTCAAGTTCTGATGATGGGATCCATGAAGAATCGAGGGAACTCCTCAAATCTTAAGGGCTTACAGATAGTGATTTTTGTATTTTTATCAACAAGTCAAGCATTTTCATTCAAAAGAGTGACATTTGATGAAGTGGAACTGCTGATGATGATCAGAACGGAACTCTTCAACGACGCATAGTTCAGGTTTGGTGATTTGTCCTCTCCGCTGCGTTTGTTAAGCAAGTTATTTCATTGTATGGAATCTAAGTGCACCATCTACAATAATGCTTCACCGGCTACCCCCATGGAAGTCGGTTTTTTTTTCTTAAAAATTATTGTTGTATATATTAATTAAATATTGTTTTTCACCAGACCAAACATGCCTAGTTTTTATTAATTAATAAAGCCCGCCAGCTTGAACATGTCGTGCTCGCTTAAAAGTCTCTGCTTATGGTGGCGTCGTTGATCGGGTCGCCACTTTCCCAAAGAAAGGTTGAGGGAGGCGATGACTGAGAGACGCGTCATACTCGTGAACGGGTGCTGTTTGTGGAGACCGGTCTGTTTAAGCTAATTGGGGCTACACAATTACGTAACTTTTTATTAATCATATTTAATTATAGTTGAATTGGCTTTAGACACAACATTCGGTGCTTGTTTATCCATATTTTTAACCGACTTCTTGATTTCAAAAGAGTAGGTTCTCAATTCGGCGTGTATGTTTATTTTTATTTCTTTTTTTGTTTTTTATTTTTTATGTTTGTTACTCCATAACTCCGTCATTTCTGAACCGATTATGAAAATTATTTTTTTGATTGTAAGTATATATATACAGATTGGTCCCGTTTTTGTCAAAACGCAGTTCTGATGATGGGATCCATGAGGATTCGAGGGAACTCCTCAAATCTTAAAGGCATACATATAGTGATTTTTATCAACAAATCCATCATTTTCATTCAAAACAGTGACATTTGATGAAGTAGAACTGCTGATGATGATCAGAACGGAACTCTTCAACGACGCATAGTTCACGTTTGGCGATTCGTCTCCTTCGCTGTGTTTGTTAAGCAAGTTTAATTGTCAGGACCAATTTTCGTCAAGCTCAAGTTCTGATGATGGGATCCATGAAGAATCGAGGGAACTCCTCAAATCTTAAGGGCTTACACATAGTGATTTTTGTATTTTTATCAACAAGTCAAGCATTTCCATTCAAAAGAGTGACATTTGATGAAGTGGAACTGCTGATGATGATCAGAACGGAACTCTTCAACGACGCATAGTTCACGTTTGGCGATTCGTCTCCTTCGCTGTGTTTGTTAAGCAAGTTAGATTGTCAGGACCAATTTTCGTCAAGCTCAAGTTCTTATGATGAGTTCCATGAGGAATCGAGGGGATTCCTCAAATCTTAAAGGCATACATAAAGTGACTTTTGTATTTTTATCAACAAATCAAGCATTTTCATTCAAAAGAGTGACATTTGATGAAGTGGAACTGCTGATGATGATCAGAACGGAACTCTTCAACGACGCAATGGTTCACGTTTGGCGATTTGTCCTCTCCGCTGCGTTTGTTAAGCAAGTTATTTCATTGTATGGAATCTAAGTGCACCATCTAGAATAATGCTTCACCGGCAACCCCCATGGAAGACGGTTTTTTTTTATTAAAAATTATTTTATTATATAGAATATATAGATCAAGACACTTGGAGACCTTATACATCTCTAAGCATAAATTGGAAATAGTATGGTTTTTGTATACTAGAATTACTTACTTTTTTTTATTATTTAATTTCAAAATATGTTTCTAACTGTTGATGATGGATGATTATAATTTGGCAATTTAAGTAGAAGACACAGTTTAGGTAAGAAAGTATATCAAACTTGTGTGTAATTCATTTTCAAATAGTCAGATTTGGACTCATAATCTTCCTTTTTCTTTGGTATTTTTCTTAAACTATAACCTATTTGGTTAATCTCACCTTGGTTTGATATGTTTTCTTATAGAACAACGCATTTATATGTATTTTTAAGTTTTTATCTACACTCATACTGTAAGTACTCTAAAATGCGTTCAAAAACCGTAGACAATGACAAGCATTACAACAAACGATTTAACTATGATAAGTTTCTTATCTGCGGCAGTAACGTAATTTTAACTTTGCATGCTCAAATATTGTTAAGCAATGAGTTTCAAATTTGGAACATCGAATTTGATAACATAATGTTACCGCCATGGCCAACTCGATTGGTCCCGCGCGAGCCCCGACACAATCGAGTTGGAAACGCCGACACAATCGAGATGGCCGCGGCGGTGCAATGGCGGCCATTCTATGATTTACGAATAGGGCATTTATAATAAATAATATGAGTGTAGATAAAGCAGTGTATGCAACTGTACGTAAGTAGGCCTTAAAACACTCGTGTGATCTTATTATGAAATTCGCCTGCGGCTTATTTCATAAAACCACACTCATGTTTTAAGGACCCTTATTACGTAACAGTTACATAAACTACTATTATGTACTATATATTGTTTTGAAAAAATAAGTCCCGCCGAGTTTCTTGCCGGTCATAATTCTTCTCGGGTCAGAGGTGTAGGGTTAGAACCGGTGTAGTTTGTTTTTTTTCTCTTTTACTTTGATTACTTTTAACTATCTGACGTGTAAAAGTGCCCTTATGGCCTACTTACTGAATAAATGTTTGAGTTTGAGTCGGTCACTCGGGCCTGCCTCTGATTCCTCCATAACTCTTCAACCAAACCCGCAATAATAGAGCAAGCAAATACCTTTACTTAAATAAGAATCATAATAAGCTTTAAACATTAAACACTATCCAGGTATAGCTGAGAGATAGTAATGACAGATGACGCGAGAAAATATTAAAAAATCGAACCATCCGTTTCGAACCTCTTCTTCTCTATGTATTTTATTGTGCAACATTCGTAAGAAAATTCACAATGATAAAAATAAAATATTTCGTGCATATAACTGCTATCAAAATATTGTTAAATACTCAATATAACATTTACAAATACGAAAGCATGGCTTTACTATACATACAAATATATTTAAGTATGTTTAATGACGACGTAGGCACTTTGACAGTTGTGACATTGTTGTGGCATGTATCGCGCCTAATAAAGAACCATGTACCATCAGGTTCAAAATTGCATGGTCAATTTATCAATGAATTCATTCATAAATTGGCCATGCAATTCTGAACCCGATAGTACATCGTTCTGTCAACTTTTTTCTAATCTCAAAAAAAACGAAGTATAGTACAGTTCATAATGGCTATGAACTTGTTGTAGTAGTAAGTTTTAGTTTGTCACCCGAAGGTAACATCTATCTAAAAAAATGGATATCTGGGGGCACGGCAGCCAAGTCGAAACGAACAACAAAGGCATGACCGTACCATCCTTTTCCCGAAGCCATGCCATTTTCGACTCCCTCTAACTCTTGTGTGGATAAAGCTTGAAGTCAGAAATTTCAGGAAACACATTAATCTAAAAGAAAACTTGCCAATTTTCCTAAAACAAAAACATTTGTTTGTCCGCCTTAAATATTCTTCAGTATTTTTTTTTGCCAAACGAATTGCTTTAACCGTAGAGATTTTCAAGTTTGTTGAAACTCCAAGTTTCAGACAAGTCACTTCTTTATTTTTTTGACCGTAATTTTACTCTAAAAATACTACTGTCAAGATAAAAATCGTGTCGTGCATATAATATAATATACAATTTATTGGTAATTTTAACGAAACAGAACCTAATTTGCTAAAGAATATCAAATAAAAAAAATAGCATTGAGTGTCGTCAGATGCGGTCGCTTTGTGATAGTAAAAAAAAAATTAACGTTACAGTTATCAAAGAGTATTTATTCCTATGAAACCTCTATGCTAGAAAACATTTCCTATCTAGCATTTATTTCGCGGAAAATATGTGCTGGGCCACGTAGTGCGTGGCACGGACCATGAAAAATTAGAACTACTTATATAAATAAATTTTCAAATCAAATCAAAATACGCGTTTTGCTGACTTTTTCCAAATATTACATAGAGTTGTGTAAAACTGAAAAAAATATATTTATTAAAATATATTGTTTGCAGATTGCAGCATCCGGACTTATTCTTATTAACTTTAGTATATCACTCAATACTCACTTGGCTTGTTTTATTTTGTATCACCTACACAAGTTACAACGGCTTACTGACATGCACCTGAAATATGTACAATTTTAACACGTCTATCAAAGTTTCGGTTTCGGCCGAAGCTGAACCCAGAGCTTCCATCTGTTTCGGTTTCGGCAAAGAAAACATGTTTCTGTCGGACTTATAGGATTAATCGGATAACACGCGGATTAATCTTTATATAGCACATAAAAACAAAGTTAAAGTAAAAACAACACATTTTTATACCCATTACATTACAAAAAAAAAACAAAAAGTACAAATTAAAAATAAGCAAAGAATAAATACCAACCGAAGGGACATAAATTAATTATACATATATATAATGTAATGTACAGGGTTTAACAACAATACTGGTGATCCGTTTACGGGCATAATTGGTATCGTATTGCGACTAAGAAAAACAACCCTCCAAATAAAACCATAATTTGTTCGCGTAAATTTTTTTTTCTTCCTTTCGTGTAAATAATTAGAATACGATACCAATTATGCCCTTTAACGGATCACCAGCATTTTTGTACACATTGTATATAAATCATATTTTCACCTCAGCAGCAGGAACGAGGGTTCTTTGATACCTAAAAACAGTGAGCAAAACTCAATTTTGCTGCGAGCGTGAGACAAAATGACCTTGTTGATCTTGGAATTACAATGTCAATCCGCGCGCGAGGTCTAATACAAATTCGAAATAGTCGGAAGCTATTCGTGTTGTCTTTTTCACGTCATTAGTAAATAGAGAGAGACAGAAATATTTTAAACGTCATTCAATCAAATTTTATTTAATTTTAATTCGTATTCTGAACTTTCGATTCGACCCCTGAAACAGAGTCAGAACGAAACGTTCCGAAATGCGCAGAAGTACTAATTTGTAAATATAATTTAAACAAATTTTAATTTTGAAATGATTAAACATTTCAACCATGGTATGGATGGCATGGTATGGTTAACCATACAACACCTGAAATAATTTACGTTCTTTATTTCAAGATCAAATAAGTATAAACGGAAAAATTACAAGATTATCATGTGAAAAATATAATTACTTACAACAATCTTTCGTATTGTGATCAAACAGTAGTTACGGAACGCAGATAAAAAAAAAGTTGACCAAAGTCAAAATGGCGGTATAGATATTTTAAAAATATTTAATTTATTTTGATTATTTTTTGTGTTATTAACTTATAATTGAGGTTTTTGAACTCAAATGTAAGAATATTATAATAAATACAAGTGAAAAAAGTGTATTTTCACCCAGGTTGTATTTTTCCATGTCTTCTCACTGCTGAGGTGAAAAATAGTATGTTCAACATGAGAATAAAGTTATTTACATCTTGTGCTTTTGAGTCCCTCTCTACGCTGTGAGAGGAAGGCAACGCGCATGTGAATCCTCTGGGGTTGCAGGCGTCCATAGGCTACGGTAACTGCTTACCATCAGGTGGGCCGTATGCTTGTTTGCCACCGTCGTAGTATAAAAAAAAAAAAAAAAAAAAACGCTCAAGACTCAAAATTAGCACTCGAAGTAAATATGAACTTTCTTCTCTTGTTGTACAAATATCTATTTTTATAAATAAATAAATAAAACCGCGAGACGGACCATGGGAAGCCAGGGGCCACGATATGATAATAATTTTTTTATTGCATTCATGTTGATACAGATAGTCTTATAGTTAGTTTAAAACTAAAGAACAACATGAGACCCCAAACAGGGTATTGCAAAATTAAACAAACAATAAAGCTTTGTTGCATAAAATAAAAAATATAGGAAAACATACTTAAATAACTATAATCCAATTATATACATATCTAACGGTATTTATGGTATTTGTTATCACTTATCATCAAAATATTATTGCAACGAGTAGAAACACTTTTCTATTAGATATGTTTTTAGCTTCTGAACAAATATTGCATATTTGAGCTCTGCAGTTATTTCTTTAGGAAGATTATTGTATATTCTTAGTCATTACATGGGGGCTCTTATTGCTCATTTGTAGGTTACTAGTTGGTATGGCTAATTTATTATTATGTCTCAGATTTAAATCACTTAAGTGGCGTTCTTTTGTTGTAGTATATAGAGCTGGTTGCTTGCGCACCAATTTACAGGCTTCCATAATATATAAACTAGACTGATGACGAGATGAAGTGTAATGACAATTAGCCGACCTTATTATATCTTATTTGATTCGGGGGCCCATATGGATACACTCCGACCGAAAGAGATCTTTTGTTTAATTGCCCCCTACAAGAGCTTTTTCAACCATGTCCATGTGTTGGAAAATAGAGCTCAAGGGCAGTGCTTTGAGTTCCTCTGGATCTAGATAGCCAGTTTCAAAGCCAACCTGGAGCTTTTGTTATTCAGCCAATTATGATGTTTTAGTAGTTTTATGTTTCGTATAGTGAAAATCGACTAAGGCAAATACGACGTGCAAATGAGTTCACGGGATGGTTTAAATATATTACATTTTACCGTGCATTGCCCTAGATAAGCCAAATTCTGCTACTCGATGAGGTAGGGTTGCCTACGGCCCACTCTTGATATATATGATTAATATAATATCTTTGGACATAATTAAGTACCTGTGTAGCTACATATTGAGATATCATTTTTTTACCTATGCGAACGAAGTGTTTTAAAAAATTCACCATCACTTCGCGTGTGTGAAAGGTAGACACCCCAAAAAATATGTTTATATTTTATTTTACTGTTTTGCTGGCGTGATTAATATGCGCACTCATACCAAATTTCAGTTCTCTAGTGCTAACGATCGCTGAGCTAGGCTGCGGACAGACAGACAGACATGGCTAAACTATGAGGTTGGTTATTTACGGAACCCTAAAAAGCGGGCAAAATTTGATGATTTCACGGTAATCGCATTTATGTGTGGCAGTAACATTTATATTTAATTATATTATAAGTAAATTTATATTTAATAGTGGTGTGCTATTCAGTTTACCGATACGAATAACAATTTTTGAAAATAACTTATGGAGTTAAGAGCTAGCCACGTCAGTTATGACACAATAAAGAAAGTAACGAAACCCATCTAGTAAGATTGCAATACTACCCTTATTGCTAGATCCGGGCATCTGGCAGCTTACAGTACTTAGTCGACAAACTATGAATTACATTATACCTCGTCTTAGACTACTTTCCCCATAATAAAGTTTTGGCAATGATACGAGTATAATCTAATTATATGCCATTAAGAGCAAATTCGACGATTTCACGGTAATCCATATTCAATACTGATATTTAGGTTATTCACACTAATATACTGCAGGTGCTTAGGTATAGGTATGTATACCTTAGCATACTGTACTGAATGTATCTATGTAGGTAAGTATTGTATTGCATAGGATCAGGACACACGACCATCATGATCGAAACGGACGTCGTTGGCGCACTTCGCACTGTGAATTGAATAGAACAGTGGCTACTTAAAGTGGATCGCTTCTCATTTTCCGTACTCGTGTTGTTGACCGGTTTAGTGTACCGCCATTAAGGCGAGCGTTGTGTATACGCAGATGGGTCGCGAGTATTTATTTAGGTTAGGTAGATGATAGGTATTTACCTGAATCTACCCAAGTCGTCGATTTTCGCATGTAGTAGTGGGTTATTGTACAGATTTAAAGTAACTTAGTGGATGTAGCTATTTTTTACTATTTATATATAACAAAGTAATTAATTGACAATAACAGTTATATTAATGCAATTTTCATATAAATTCATCTTATCCATCAAACACGAAAATAAATAAAATTTCGAGTTTTGGAGTGAAGGAGGTGAGGTTGATCGGGGAGGGTGAAATGTGACTTTTGCATGTTTCTTATCATTCATCATTCGTATCAAAAAGTTGGTGTGTGACAAAAATATGTAGCCACGACTCTATTTACCAAAGCCTTACATGGTTTTGTCACATTAAATGTACCCATATTTACAGACGTGACCGTACACATTCTAGCTTGCAATATTTCCTCGGAAAATTGTTAAACAAATATTTGTCTCGAAACTGTTTTCGATTTATGAGCCTTCATAACTGCGATACTACCATTGTATTATCAATATGCACCTTTAACATTTTTTATCAAAAAAATGTATTCTTACTAATTAGATATTGTTGAAAACTTCAATTTTTAATAAAGCTATTAACGCTTTTTACTGCTCATCGAGATGATTCTAACAAACGCAAACACAATGAGCTCGTAAGAGTTTTATCACTGAGTTCTTATGAGCACGTTCAGTGTCCATCCCCAAACCAGCTCGACGGTGCCTAAGCATAGTACAGTCATCTAAGATACGCAGGTATGCCAAATTTCAGCTCAATCGGACTGGGACTGGTTCAAACCTGGCTCGCAAGATTCTATTTAAACAATGAACTAACAAACATTGTGAATTAAATAAATGCTCGTAAATTGTAAAAAGCAATTACTGAAGCCATTTCTAAGAGTCGGAAAATATTATATTCTACTTTATAATTTACCTCGTGCGTCAAAATAAAAAAATCGGCAGGTGTAGGTTACTGAACCTCATAGAATACCTACTCGTACCTTAAAAAAACGAATTAAAATTAAAATGTTGCATGTAATAATTCTAAAGATTAACGCAAATTAATATTATTTGAATTCAGAGATCACTTAGCACGAATAAGATACTAATAGGGTATTTACCCGGGTAGTTACCCATCTCTAGTCGTCAGGCACTAAATAAAATGGGTCCATCACAAACAACTTTAAAATCCTTCGAATCGTTGACCACAGCGCGCCCCACGGAAATAGACATGCTAAATAAATGTAAGTAGGTACCTACATACTCGTAAAACGAAAGTAGACATAAATACGATAAAAAATAATAACTTAGTTATATTTACAGACAAAATAAATACTTAGATTACTTAGAAACTGTAATATTCAAATGGTTTCAAATGTATAAAATTTTAGGCATACCTAACTTGCTAAATACTTTACACTGACGAGTGTAGTGCAAATGTAAACATTGTTTTTGTACCTACAATCCTATGAACATGTAGGTCCAATAAGCTATAGCTGCTTAAAATGCTAAAAGTAATACCAGGGTAACTCTACGAACTTTCTTGTTTAAATTAATCTATCAACTGAAACTGCACATAAGTGGGTACCTAAAGTAAACAAAATATAAAAACGAGAAATCTTCATTTGAGATTTTTTTCACAGTATAACATGAAATATCAATATAAAACTATATCAATGAGATTAAAAAGAATTATTTACGTTATTGTTGTTATTAAGTAAAAAAAAAATATTGTTGGACAATCTTACACAAATCGACTTTGTCCCACAGTAACCTTATAATGCTCTTAAGCCTTGTGTTGTGGATACTAGACGACGATATATGTAATAGATATACATAGATAAATACTTAAATACATAGAAAACAACCATAACTCAGGAACAAATATCTGTGATAAACACACAAATAAATGCCCTTACCAGGATTCGAACCCGGGACCTCCTGCTCCATATGCAGGGTCACTACCGACTAGGCTAGGAGGCCGTTGTCTTCAAGTCAAGACATGTCATACCGAAAATTATAATGAGATAAACTACAGCAAAATAAAACAATTCAACATTGAATCGAGATAGATTCGCTACCGGCTAGGCATGCAAGAGGCCAATATTACACAAAGTCATACGCACCGGTTTGTTTACTCTCAACTAGATGATTGCTCCAATTGGCCGTCAAATTCTGGCACGTTCCTCTGTGGCTAGCTGAAGGTAGGTGCTGCCGCGTTGCTGGCTACGTGTACCGTCGCGGTCGGTCGCGTCGCTACTCGCGGCTCGGCTGCCCACCAGACAACTTATATTACGTATATTATCGCTCGGCCGGTCGGGTTCAACGTTTATAGGTATCTACAATATCTACATTCTTGTGCAGGGTCTCGGCGCTGCGTCTCTAGCGCTTACCGGCCGGGCCGGTTCGCCTAAGGCAGGATTTTCCTGATGTGTTTTGACAACAAAAACCACTATCAGAAAACAACTTTGTAGCATCCCAGAAATTCAATTTTAACAATATTTTACCTGTTTGTAAGGTCTTAAAATATTCGGACAAAAAATAATAATACGATATAATGGTAGGTACCTAGTAGGTTGGTACCTAGCAAAACGCTACATAATAGACATACATATTAGGGAGCTTGTTATTTCTCTATTTTTAATAAATAGGGGGAAATTATGTTATTTAAATTGTTTTGCATGAAAAATATTTACCTGGGACCCGGGGTATGTCCTTAAACTACGTCCGGACTTGGGTATGTCCTTAAACTACGCCAAAAAGAGAGGTATGGGCACTGCGAATGGCATCTCGCTAAGTGTGGTAGGGCACGTTCAGCGAATGTCATCTCGCTCAAATCTGGAGCAGAGCCCTACTGGGGAAGTAACTCCACGTTACAGAAAACCACAGCCAAATAGCACTAGACCCTACTCATAGTGTTGTGTTCCTGCTGGTGATAAAGGTTGCCAAAGAGCACAAAGAGAACCCCGTGTGTTGACGATGAGGGACCTTTTTGTTCCTTTAGCCATCAAAACAGTGAATCCTCCTTTTTGTAAAGGGTCGGCAACGCCCATGTGACTCCTTTGGAGTTGCAGGCGTCCATAGGTTACGGTTTGCTTGTTTGACACAGTCGCGGTATTTAAAAAAATGTAACTCTCCTGTGGGTATAAAAAAAAATTGAATTTGGTTTTATTTTTTTCTAGAAATACAGTTATGGGCGGAGGTCGAATTTTCGTAGAACCTTTGATTTTAAATTAAATTAAAAATAAATAGCTTTCTCTCAATATTCTGAGTCGGTGGAAGATCAGTTTATTAACCAACTAGTTTAAATACTTTAAATATGCTGCCGAGGCGCTGACGTTGAAGAAATAGACTTGAAATAGGTATTTCTGGCTGAAGTAAGTAATCATTGTGAATTACTTTTAACTCTTATATATTGTTTACTAGTAAATTTAAATTGCACATCTTCATTTCAACTTTCTAGGAAGAGATCGGTCTTTAGAGATAAGACGGTCTGTTGTTTACTTCTATTTTATAAATACATATTATATTGTATCGATATCATGTATAGCGAAAGTCTGCGAAAGTCGATAAATGAGAACTCACTATGACAATTCAAACGTGCCACGAAAATTCCGGTCTTTGCTTATTAGACGCGGGCCGAGAGTTAAAGTTGTTCGAAGAGACCACATTTAATCCGTATTTCGTCCTTGGGATCTGATAAAACATAATTTATTGATATTACGTATTAAGTTTTTTCCAAAATTCAAAAGTCGATAAATGAGAATTCACTCACTCATTTTTCTTTTTACAAAAAAAACAATATTTAAATGTTTAATAAATAACCAGAAACATTAAATTCTACACTAGAGATTTTTTCTCCAAGGGGCAACCTGAATATTTAAAACAGTATTTGAAATAGTCACCACTTATCAAGTGGAGGATACTAGAATAATAAAAATGTTTAATAAATTCAATAATAATCAAACACCAATTATAAAAATGGTGCTTGGTTTAAAAAAATTACTTCGGTTTATTATTACTATTTTTAAATGATTTTCGAACACACGCATTAATTCTAGTCATATTTTAATGCTCGTGTTCCACCGTAGATCGCATCATCACTTACCATAGGCCGGCTAGCATATCTTACGTTGTCTCCTGTCACTCCATACTTCGAGTCGCGCTTGAAGTATGAACTGTCGCGTCAAACGTCAAGTTATGCTAGGCGTGCAGGTGAGATCGCGGTCAAACGCGTGCCTATCCTCCATTAAAAAATGCTCCTTTTAGCTTTAATAATATGTTTGGCGTACAGTTGACAGTTGACAAGATGTGCGGCGACCGATTAGCGCACAAGTGTAGGTCATTGACCGTGTAGGTATCCAAGAACTGAAGAAGCTAGGAAGGGCAGCGAACGTGCGAAATATACAGGATAGAAAAATAATAGGCTCAGTTTATTTATTTTACATCGTCAGTAGCTCGTGCAAGGGTTCTTTGGTGCTTAATAACAGCGAGCAAAATTCAATTTTCCTGCGAGTGTGAGACAAAATAACCTTGACTGACTTAAAGAGATAGTGACATTTTCAAACGTCATAATATCGCTTTTCTTATTCTTTTGAATAGCAGACCCCGATGCACACCAAAATTGCTTGAAAACCTAATCTTGTGATTAGGTTTCCAAGCAATTTTGGTGTTGTGGTCCATGTCAAATTTACGTTACGGGATTATTGTATGGGGTAACGTTGTGACTATAGTACCAACCAAGTTTTTTATACTCTAGAAGAGATGTCTTCGTGCTGTGTACGGTCTAAATCAAATTTAAACATGTCGTTCACTATTCGTCGATAGCAAAATATTAACGTTTCCCGCCATATACATATTTGAAATCTGTATTTTTGTTAAAAATTACCCTGAGTCCCTGACATGTTTGAGGGTAGAAATCCAAGGCCACGTCTACTCTCTAAATATGGTTATGACCTTATGATATTGGATGTCCGAGATCAAACTCAGATTTAATGTCGTTTATATAAATTTTTTAACGTCATTGTATATTCGACATTGGAGAAGAACTCGACTCAGACTGTTTATTTCCAATACAATACTCATTATTCTACGAATACACCGATAGGTAACTGAAAACAACAAGTACAGTACAGAACAAACACATGTACCCAAACCCACAAATTATACAAAAAGAAGCAACGCCGACACGTGACTTAACTACATACATATTTGGTTTATGCTTGTAGGTACAAGTGTTTTGTCGAAAAATGAAGCAAACGGCAGCGTGTTTTGCATTTTTTCTGCGTCTGGTCTGCACTGACCTATGATCCAATCAGTAACGAGAATTCGTTATCGCTACTAAGGTGCTGTAAATAGCTGTACCCATCCAATAACCAATAACATATTGGGCAAAGAAACAAATTCAAGCCATTTGCCGTCAACACAGAGCGGAGCTCTAGCATACTTATCACTCAATGGGGTGGGGACCCCAGGGGATGATTACTTTGTTTTAACCCTTTGACCGCCAAGCATCGGACGGAACAATCGTCCCAAGTAACACATCAAAGCAGTATAACGGCCGTCTTACAGCATATCTGTATACTTTTAGCATTTTGAGTTCGTTTTATAGTAGCATTATAAACGTTTATAGTGCTGATATAGTTCTTAAATGGGCACAAATTACCCAGCTTGAGATCCTATATAGGTTATTTTATAGCATTACAGGCGCATTATGTCTGCGCTATTAGCATTATCGTTGTCATGGAAAGTGCTAATCGCATTAAAGAAGCATTAGTACGCTCTATTAAGTTGCCAACCGCATTAAAGACGCATTAATACGGCCAAAAAACATGCTAATCGCAGTAAAGAAGCATTAGTACTCTCGATTAACTTGCCAATCGCAATACAAAAGCATTATACTAGCATAATAGTGTAGTAAAATAAACCTTACGTCAATGCAAAAACGTCTCTAATACCGACGGAACAAATGTTATAATACAATGAACGTTGTGATTTAACTACTTTGTCTCGCAATATAAAATGGACGAAGACGGTACAAAAAACTGAATGAGTGACACGTCATATTTATTTGCATCGTAACAAAATTTATAAAAGTTTTTGACTCTTTTACGTTATTATATTCTTCAAATATTACTGCGCAATGTAGTTTACTGTAAATGTGTATATAAGTTTAATTGAAAATTTTCACGCGCCTTTGATTTATGGTGGTTTTGATATAAAATATTATAAAAAGATATGCGTCAAATAAACAAAACAATTATGTTATCTTCGTATAGAACGAGTTTTGCATTATTGACATAATAGGGTTGGTTGAGCAGTCTTAAATGAAGTTATTTCATTATTATATAGGTATTTTCCTTGTATAAATAGGTCAGCATGATTTTATTTATAGGTTATAAATTATTTACAAAATGGCTAGGTCTCCGTCTATATAGACCTATATAGACGGAGAGCTAGCCACGTCAGATATGACACAATAATGAGAGCAACCAAACCCCTCTAGTCAGTTTGGTATACTATGCTTATTTCTAGATCTAGACATCTGGCAGCTTTAAAGTGGTGGAGGTCAAATAATGCAAACCATTTCAAGAAAACAAATCCTAGAGATCTGGGTTTGATGCAATATTGTGAGAAACTATACAAATACTATACAATATTAAGAGAAATTATACAAAAGATTATGTTGGGGGAAAGTAGTGCCAAACAATGTTTAATATAGTTCATAGTTTGTCGCCTACTGTTTTTTTTCCTTAATAATACACAATATTTTTTGGTCTAAAGTTATTTATCGATTTTTGACCATAGACTACAGATAGAATTATAAGGCAAACGACTATCGGTTCTTGAATCTCTTATCTCCATTCTGTAGAGCCGGATCTTGAAATAAATGAGCCGTTATTTTTTTATGATATTTTTAAAATATGGTCTAAAAAAACACTTTTATCGATAATCGAATGGTGTAAAGAATCTTACATATACGTAATCTACATATTAGGGTTCCTCTTTGATGTCTCTAAAAACTGTAGAGAGATTTTAATTTTTAACAAATTAACACAAAATTTATGACCACATATGAACAACTATTTTAGCCTAAGCCGGTTCGACTTGGATGTCAAATATCTCGAAGACAATGAATATTGAAGTAAATATAGGATACTATATTTACTTCAATATTCATTGTCTTCAAATATAGGATACTATATTTACTTGTTTAAAGCCGTTACTGATAATATGATAAGCTATATAAATCATTAGAAAACTAAGGGAATCAGATCTAAGGTCGTTGGTGCCAGGGAGCCCCTTAAAATATAGGCACTGTCCTTTATAATTGAGACAACTTCGGCAGTTTTTACCTAGTTTGGTATTACTATTTTCCAATTAAAACATTTTGCTAGTCTGTCACTGTGACCTCCACCCATTAAAAGCTGCCAGATGCCAGTATGTAGCAATAAGAATAGTATAGCAATCTCCCCCCTGCCAAAAAAGTGACGTCATTTTAAAAAAAATGCGTTTTTAGCATAATTGTAAAATAAAAAAACTATTTAGTAGATAATATTTTATTGTAAAGATGCGAGAGATGATGTGATTTCGGAATGACCCCCCCCCCCCTCCTACGTCATGCTACCATCATCCGATGTCCAGACCCCCCCCCCCCCATTTGAAATGACGTAATTTATGAACAGCCCCTTATAGTGAATTACTTGGCTTTATAATGATTTATATTATTGCTATTATACAGCATTAGGAATGTATTACCTACTTATAAATGCTATTGTCTACCCTAAGGCATTAAAAATAGCTGAAAGCTGTATAGCGAATTTACGTGGCATTGTAATGGCTAATATTCATGCTCTTAAACAGCATTAAGCATTTATTTATGCTATTGTAAACCTAAGGCACTAAACCACACCGAAGCATTAGTGTAGCAAACCAAAACGCAACTGTACAGCTGAATGCTGTACAGTTGCATTTTGGTTCGCTGCACTAAAACTAATGGCTAAACAAAAGAATTTACATATGCCATTATACAACCGTTATACAGCGTAAAGCATCACATAATGCTATTGTAGAACCTAAAGCACTAAACAACAGCTGAAAGCTGTATACCGGATTTACGTGGCATTATAATGGCTTATATTCATGCTCATACACAGCATTAAGCATTTATTTATGCTATTGTAGAACCTAAGGCACTAAACCACACCGACGCATTAGTGTAGCAAACCAAAACGCAACTGTACAGCATTCAGCTGTACAGTTGCATTTTGGTTCGCTGCACTAAAACTAGGCTTTAAAAAAGCATTTACATGTGCCATTATACAACCGTTATACAGCTTAAAGCATTATATAATGCTATTGTAGAACCTAAAGCACTTAAGTACTTTTAAACAGCTGAAAGCTTGTGGTTTGCTGCACTAAAGCTAAAGGCTTTACAAAAGCATTTAGATATGCCATTATGCAATCGTTATACAGCTCAAAGCATCATATAATGCGACAAGATGGTCGGTGAACGTATATAAGAGTTAATACGGTCCTTAAGTTCGAAATAAGTTAACTAATAACTATTCATATGTTATAAATTATAATGCTTCCCGTGTTACTTGGGGTGCTCTCAGCGCAAGGCAAACCGGTTATATTCTGGACGTGATATCACGTGCTGGCGCTGGCTGAGGCACGACTTTCCGCGCGTGTTATTTGACGTTTTTGGCGGTCCTAGGGTTAACATGTTCGTCTGATCACTTCTATGAGATAGGACACATTGCCTGCTAGCTGATGGTAGGCAATGTAGACAAACACAAACAAACACTTACTGTGTGTTACACACTTACATGTCGATATTTAGGTACCTACACACACACAGGCCGACGGGGCGCGAGCTCTGACGCTAGTGACGCACAATAGGTACTTACTACCGCGGTAAATTTAAAATTACTACTAAGTTCCTAATGCGTTCCTTACCGTGAATATTACGACTGTTATGAGGAAGTTAATGAAATGCTTAGTTTAGCAAGTCAGCGTGTAAAGCCGTAATGATTGGTGTTGACGTGTAATAAAAAACGTGACAAGCGCGAGTCGGATTGGCGCCCCGCGGATTCCGTACATCACACAATTTTAATTATTTTTTCTTCGGTCCGACTGAACACCTTTTTTAGGGTTCCGTAGTCAACTAGGAACCCTTATAGTTTCGCTATGTCTGCCCGTCCGTCCGTCCGTCCGCGGATAATCTCAGCGACCGTTAGTACTAGAAAGCTGAAATTTGGTACTAATATGTATATCAATCACGCCGACAAAGTGGTAAAATAAAAAGTGGAAAAAATGTTTTATTAGGGTACCTCCACTATACGTAAAGTGGGGAGTGATTTTTTTTTTCATTTGCACCCTAACGTGTGATATATTGTTGGAAAGGTTTTTAAAAATTAATAGGGGTTTACTAAAACCATTTTTTGATAATGTAAATATTTTCGGAAATAATCGCTCCAGAAGTAAAAAAAAATGTGTCCCCCCCCCCTCTAACTTTTGAACCATAAGTTTTAAAAATATGAAAAAAATCTTAAAAGTAGAACTTTATAAAAACTGTATAGGAAAATTATTTTGAACTTGATAGGTTGAATAGTTTTTGAAAAAAAATTACAAAATAATTTCTGAACTAAGTTTGTAATGTAACCGTATAAGCAGGTGTTTATTGTACCTGTAATTTCTACAAAATCACAATGAAATGACGTGCTTTCAAATAAAGTAAAAACGGTGAAAATCGGTTCACGCAATAAAGAATTATCCCATAAAAATCATCTTCCATACCTACTTTAAGCTCGCGCGCAATAGTTTACTTAATTTGCCGATAGATGTCGCTGTACGTGGAACGCTCATATCATATCATACATGGCCTTACTGTGACGGACGGAAAACTACGGAACCCTACACTGAGCGTGGCCCGACACGCTCTTGGCCGGTTTTTTCAAAATTAGGCTTACGCCTTTTTTTTCTTGTACAACCATAAAGCTGTTTCATTCAAAATAAAAATAACAAAAAATAAATTAGAGGTCCTCACCACAATACCTTTTATTTGATATATGACACAGTAAAGTTAGAAAAACTTTATTTTAATTTCTAGGACCCAAAAGTGGTCGTCATGTTTAAAATAATCATTCATTAACGTTAGACGTCCACCTTCGGATCGCTGACTCACACATGTGGACAAATTCTCAGCTTACTCGGTCCAGTAACTCTGTACACTCGCGAACAAAGAAACGGAATCACCTTGCACGTTTGGCTTCTCGGCTCGACAGATTTTGCATTTTTCATGTGATCCTGAAGAAAATGGTGCCAAAGAAAGCTCATAACATAATGTACCCTGCAGAAAAAAAAACAAAACCTTGATCTCATTTCAGGACTCTAAACTGAAAAAAAAGTATTTTCCACGAAACGGCAGAAAACGCCTCGAATAATTACAGGGGAAACAAAAGTAAAATGCGTTTTCCATGAAAAATTAATTTATTCAGCGAAAATTTGTACCTGGTATAGGCACCCCTACCATTTTTCACATACAATAAACGACTTTCCATTGACCTAATTAGCTCCCTAGAGTAATCCTGGGGTATGTCTTCCCACACCTCCAGCAATGCGGCCTTCAGGTCCAACGTTGAATGAGCTGGGTCCCGCTTCCGATCTCTACTCTTGAGGTAGACCAATGCATGCTCGATCGGGTTGAGGTCCGGGCTCAGAGCTGGCCCGTTCAGCCTTGGGATGCCGACGTCATGAAGGTAGGCCTTGGTGATTCTCGCGGTATGATAAGTGGCGTTCTCCTGCATCAGATCGAACCCCTCGTCGAAGAACCCCGCGAAAGGAACCATACATGCCTCTCCAGGATGTCGGTGACGTAGTTTTCCGCGGTCAAACCGCCTCCACGGCCTCCACCACGCACGAAAACGAGCTCGGTCCGGTGATCGAACGAGATCCCCGACCACGTCATTATCAAAACACGTCAATAACGGCCTCCTAGCCCAGTCGAATCCTAGTAAAGGCATTTATTTGTGTCTTTATCACAGATATTTGTACCTGAGTTATGGATATTTTCTATATATTTAAGTATTTATCAATATCTATCTATTATATATATCGTCTAGTACCCACAACACAAGCCTTATTGAGCTTACTGTGGGACTAAGTCGGTTTGTGTAAGATTGTCCTATAATATTTATTACGGAACCCCCACCATACGCAACTGTTGCCCTGATTTGTTTGTTTTACTGCGAAAGACGTTCGCGTGGTCTTCGGTAAACTCGTCCTCTCCTGTTGCACCCATTGAGGCACATTCATCCCTGTTTGGGGTCCGGTTAGCTGCCTTGAGTCTTCGCCTCATTGTCCACTCGCTGGCATTGACTCCGCGCATACCCCGAAGTCGTTGTTGAACTACAACTCCTGTGAAGTGGCGGTTTTGGAGACTGGTGTTGATTTGATGAAGCGGATGTTCCTCTTGGATGTGACAGCTGACTGGCTCACATGCATCTGGGCACTCTGGGCAGCCACAGAGCGTTGACTCTAACCAGTTTCCAGCAATCCGACGATTAGAGCGACGATTTCTTCACTGATATCAATTTTCAACCAATTTTCAACCCGGCGGGGGTGGAATGGTACCCTTTTTTTGACGCAGGTAATATGCATTTACGCATCCCCCGGGGCCCGGGGAAGGCCCATAAGTGGGGCGTTATGTGGGACTCGTTAAGGGAGAGGAATACCCACTAAAAACCCTGCGGCGTTTCCATCCATGTCGTTACGGGGGGTGCAATACGACCGCGTGCACATACCACTCGAGTGCGGGGGGAACTCCCGTCTAGGCTAATGAGGTCCACGGTGTACCCACTTATCACCTCACCATAGTACGTTCGCCGGAAGACTGGCTTCTCGTTGAGGGTGCACCAGCTACAGTCCCGGCACTACGTGCACTTCAGCTCGTTTGTGGTGCGCGTTTCGCGGCCGCTGCAGGACACCATCCCGAGTACAGATTTCTGGCCGACGGGTGTTGTGTTTCGGCGATTTCGGGGCAATCTGCCGAATCCTACGCCAGATCAGACGACGCAACGGAGCCACGCAGTTGCGTCGCCTAAATCGACCTAGTATTAAGTTATTTTATATGTTTATATTTTAGTTCGCAGTGCCTTGGTTTTTACTGTAATGCTGTCGTGTAACTGTTTTGAGTAATAAATAAATAAATCACCGGCCCTTCTCTTCTTCTGCAGACCCCCCGACGCCGTTTCAGGGGAACGGCCCCGCCAAGGTCGCAGGGGGAAGGGAGAGTGGCGCAATAGATATAATACCATCACGCCACTCCCCCTGCGATTTCACCTCGGCCGCAGAGGATAGGGAGAACGGCTCACCGCAATGCAGGCACTCCTCTTCCTCTGCGGTCCACCTCTAACGCGTCGTCACAAGCGGGCTCGTTGAGCCCGAACGAGCCCGCTTGGAGCGCCCTCCTCGGACCAACCGGTTCCCCAAACTGGCCGGCCTGGGTGCCTCTTCGCTTCACCGTGGATGACCAAGCCACGGTTACTAAGGCCCTCCACCACAACAAGGTGGGCACCCGGCGGGGGGTGGAATGGGGTACCTCAATCAACCCAAACCAACTAAAACAACAAAGACCTAACACCTAACACCAGTAATTTATTTCCCCTTTAAATAGTTAAACAAATAGAAAGGATAGTATTAGAAACAGAAGACGATTCCACGTAAACAGATGAGATCTGCATACAACTTGCGTTTAGAGGTATACCTGCTAGGCTAAGGCCGTTATCATAAATCGTATAATAAATATAAATTAACGATATGGGAAACCCCCTTAACCTCCAGATATGTACCTCTCAGTTTTCTTAGAAAACATGACATTTTATCACTTTGTTGACTGACACTCTCATCATTAGTAAGGAGGAATGACAAAAAATAGGGAAAAAGGCCCGAGAAATATAAATATGGGTAGATAAGATACACATATAAAATATAACCATATAACCTGGTGGAGCAAATTTCAACTTTCTAGCTTCAGTAGTTTCAGTTTAATGTGTTAGGTATACACCGTGGTTTTTTCCGTTAATTTTAGCATATAGTTAGACACGATTAAGGAAACGGATTGGCACAGTTCGTTTTTAGGGTTCCGTAGTCAACTAGGAACCCTTATAGTTTCGCCATGTCTGCCCGTCCGTCCGTCCGTCCGTCCGCGGATAATCTCAGTGACCGTTAGCACTAGAAAGCTGAAATTTGGTACTAATATGTATATCAATCACGCCGACAAAGTGGTAAAATAAAAAGTGAAAATTTTTTTTTATTAGGGTACCTCCCCTATACGTAAAGTGGGGAGTGATTTTTTTTTTCATTTCAACCCTAACGTGTGATATATTATTGGATAGGTATTTAAAAATGAATTGGGGTTTCCTAAAATCATTTTTCGATAATGTAAATATTTTCGGAAATAATCGCTCCAGAAGTAAAAAAATATGCGTCCCCCCCCCCTCTAACTTTTGAACCATAAGTTTTAAAAATATGAAAAAAATCTCAAAAGTAGAACTTTATAAAAACTTTCTTGGAAAATTATTTTGAACTTGATAGGATGAATAGTTTTTGAAAAAAAAATACAAAATAATTTCTGAACTAAGTTTGTAATTTAACCGTATAAGCAGGTGTTTATTGTACCTGTAATTTCTACAAAATTACAATGAAATGACGTGCTTTCAAATAAAGTAAAAACGGTGAAAATCGGTTCACGCAATAAAGAATTATCCCATAAAAATCATCTTCCATACTTTATGCTCGCGCGCAATAGTTTACTCAATTTGCCGATAGATGTCGCTGTACATGGAACTCTCATATCATATCCTACATGGCGGTGTTATTAACTCTTAAGTGGGGACACTTACTGTGACGGACGGAAAACTACGGAACCCTACAGTGAGCGTTGCCCGACACGCTCTTGGCCGGTTTTTTTATATATAATTTTCTTTTCTACCATAATTGTTCAATTGGAAATACACGGTGTAGTAGGGGTCTTAAGTGCACAACCTCAAATTTTGATGCACAAGTACAAAATTTGGCACAGTTGTTTCTTGTCCCCAGACAAGCTGATTAAGATCGGTACCCGAAGGTAACCCCCCCCCCCCCCCCCCCCCCCCAATAATGGGAAGTAACAAGGAAGAAGAACAAGTTTGCATTTCTTGTTAAAGTACGACTGTCCACAATCTGTGAAAGACGTTTCCGAAATTACTTTGGCCATATAATGAGAAGGGGAGACGAAAGTTTGGAAAGATTAATCGTTGTTGGCAATACTGAAGGCAAAAAGGTCACGGGGCCGTTCACCAGCACGATGGACTAACCAACTCAAAGGTGAGAAACCCTCTCGGAAGTTCTACGATGTGGTGAGGAAAGCGCGATGGACCGAAATCGATGGCGAGAGTGTCTTCGTGCCAATCGTACCCGAACAAAACCCACCAAACACGATCATCAGTCATGATGGATGCGACCAAGAAGAAGAGTGCGGTTCTTGAGAATACGCGAAAAATATATAATGACTGACGCTAAGCAATACTATTATACAAATATAAGCTACGGTACCTTTTTGACGGAAGTCCACATTTCTTAAATTTAAATAATTAACGGTTTTTTATTCTTATTATAAATTGACTTATTTTAGCACAAGGAAAAGAGATTGCGCACTCAACTCCTATACTAAAAGTCCCTTTTCTGACGGAATGCCACATTCTTTCAGGTACGGTTTTTATCTTTGTTATATATATAAGCGATTTCAATAAATAACTAGTTTACATGGTACCTATGCACAGTGCATTATTTGGATATTTTGACCGCGGATGCCGACGGCGGTAAAAATAATTTCACGACGCGCGACGCAATTTTTTTTAAATGGCATTTACTTTTAGTAAAGGTAATCAAATGTTATGTTTTTTTGAATCTACATGAAATATGCTTTAATATTGTATTTTTTGTGTATGAAAAAAATTTGCAAATTAATATTTATGATGACTGGATTATGAAAAATTTAGTTGAGATTTTCGATTATCGTATGTTTTTTTTTTAATATTACTTAGTAAATTGCATTTTTTAATACCAGAAACGAATTCTATACGGTCGTTTTATCCGAAATTGATACCAAACTTGACCTATTAGCTTCAATAAAATATTTTTTGTGCCGTTGTATCAATAAGATAAATAAAATTTTCTGACATCTATCAATGTCAAGTGTCATAGACACGGACATAGACAATAGCTGTCAGGAAATTAAAAGAGGGTTAGTTCGTAAAGCCAGAGTCAGGGGGATTTTAGCAGGTTTTGAAACTTGACTTAGCCCACATCTAGGCAATTTGAGAGAATTTAAGGCCATAGGCTCACTTCTCATTTGCCATTTGACGTTGACTACCTTATACTTAAGGCTGCCTCTAGAAATTTTCAACTCTGTAGGGGTCCTAAGCATAGGTAGGGAAACTCTTAGTCAGGGTAGATTAGGATAGGGCGTAGTGTTTGTAAGTGTAAGCTGCCCCTTACACCCGAGGAGGCGAGATATGTAAAAGTTGTCTACCTTTACAACCTCTCTTCTCGATCACTGTCTGGCACGGTGTTATTTAAATTAAGAATTCCAACGTTCTATGTCAGACGATCGGGATTCTATCAGGGGGTCCCAAAGGGTCAGCCTAAACAGCGAGTCGTCTTCTATGTAATTAGTTAAAGATAAAAAAAGAATAAATATCTAATATATATTTCGGGGTATTCATTCAAGACACCCTCCACAGTACCTTGGGATACCGATCTTAATCAGTTTGTCTGGGGACAAGAAACAACTGTGCCAAATTTTATACTTGTGCATCAAAATTTGAGGTTCGACGTTTTTATGTCGCTAAACAACCCCACTAGTGCCCGTGAGAATTGCGAGAGATTTTAACCTCGCATTTCTGAGGTTAAAAGAAGGAAAAAACATTACGCGACTAGTTTTAAACGCCAAAAATATACTTTTTTTTTATTAAATTTTTTGGAATGCATTGGAAAAAAGTAACGGATAAAATAAATTGCTACATTTTTTCTCGTAAAAACTAGTTCATGCAAAGTGTTTCGTAGGTCTTTGATATTTGTCAATAGGATATGTCTAGTCTATGCGGGGCATAGACCAGTACGGGTACTGGTGACATCGCCATCTAAAATGCATTTTACACTGAGTAACAATTAAAAATGTTATTTTTTGTAAGTAGTATTTACTCTGAAACAATGGCATATTTCGGAAAAAATTATAGGACATTTTTTTTTTCTAAATATGATCATGAATACACTGTAAAAGTCTCTTGCATTGCTCACGGGCACCGTGTATACTTCATTTAAGCTTGAAATTAAAGGAAATAAAAAAACGGTGTATTTACATACATATATATGGTGTAAGAATTAGTTATATCACTTATATCCAATCCAATGTTCGAAAGTACCTACTAAACGTAATCCATCTGTTTCAACTTGAGGATTTTGCTAACTGTGTACATTCAGGCGCGAAATTAAGCACGAGATAGCTAGGCTAAGTAACTAACCCTAGGTCATTATCTTTCTACTCTTGCTATCGTTTATCCTGGCTTCTTTATTAAGGCTCAACGGAACCTGAGGTCCGCTCGGCAACCCAATCCCAAGTTTTGGCGTAGACAATCGTTTTTACGAGGGCATCTGACCTTCCAACCCAGCGGGAGAACTAGGCTTTACGAGTATTAGGATTGTGTTCTGGTTCCTTCACGGTGTGTTCCTTCACCAAAAAGTGATATTTGTTACATAAATTCCGAGTAGCATAGGTACCTATCGGTACGAGCCAGTCTGTGAACCCGAGACCTCCGGATTAAAAGTAGGATGTCTAGTAAGACGCAGTAGCCAGCCCTGCCAGTGCCAGGTCACCAGTGATTCCAATAGCTACTAATATGTTAGCCTATACGTTCCACTCCAAATAGAGTCGTGGGATATGGTATCGAAAGCCTTTACATAATCGATGAAGGCTACATATAAAGGTTGTCTAAATTCTTTATGGACGGCGCTCTACCAAGCTATAATAAATACATTAACTTACTAAAAGACTTGTATAACAACAGCACTAGCAGAGTGAAACTAGAAACAAAAGGAGATGTTATTCCAATATGTAGAGGCGTGAGACAGGGGGACCCGCTCTCACCCACACATTTTAGTGCCGTACTAGAAACAATATTTTCAAAATTAAACTGGCAGCAAGAAGGCATAATAATTAACGGCAAGCGCCGTAAAAAAATGGAAAAAAAGTCAAATCACTCGAGTAAGAAAGCGAAAAAGTAGGCTTGCAGATGAACGAGAGCAAAACCAAGATAATAACAAATAGCTTCCAATAACCGATTAATCTAGGACAAACAACGTTAGAGTACGTGTAACGCTACAAATACCTAGGAAAAGAAGTATCTTTTAGCAAAGATAACACTCAGGACGAATTAAGAAGAACGACGTACGGCTGTACGTCGTAAGTTGGAAAAAATACTAGTCTCTAAAATAAATCTTTAAAGGCGACTATCCCCTGCATATGAAAAAAATTGTGATGGACACCAACATTCTACCCACACTAACATATGGCTGCCAAACCTGGAGTCACACGGTTAAGACAAAAACCAAAATAACGAAAGGAAAGGAGTATACTGAACATTAGGTGAAAGATTCTGAGAAGCGAACGCATACGAACTAAAACAAAAATAACAGACGCCCTGCTCTATGTCCTTAAATCAAAATGGCGATGAGCTGGCCACCTATCGAGATGCAAGGAGAAGAGATGGACCAAAGAAGTTACTCTATGGAAAGGCCCCGACGTAAAAAGAAAGCCAGGGCGACTTAGAACGCGATGGAGCGACGACATATGTAGTAAGCACGGCTGGAGGCAACTGGCTAAACAAGGAATCGCCTCGAACTCAGAACTCGCGATTTCCTTGCAAACCAGATAACCAATATAACAAGACCCTTATGATGTTTTTTTTTTCTCCTTCTAGCTCCATGACCCCTTGGTCGATCCTGCTCATATACGAACTCTCAAATTATATGTACTGTAAAGGTTGGATAGAAACCTCTACATTACTGGTCGTTTTATTTCAAAAATTATATGTTCAAATTAAAAGTCAATGTAAATAATGAATCCATAATGAAAAGCAGTCGCTATCGAGGCTCCCAGCCTCACGGTCACGCGCGCATTCCTTAAAATAAAATCTAAATAAATTAATAATATTGTAATGGTTGTCGTGAGGGCAACCACACATATCCTTCAGCCTGAGGGGCTTTGTGAAGGTTTCCAGGCTAACTCAGGGTTTGGAGGATAGGGTTAAAGTAAAACGCCAAGGTAACTAATATAACTGGGTCTTGTACGCCCTTTATTGAAAGTAAACCTTAGTCTAAGTTGTAAGTTAGGTCTCCTGAAGGGAGCTAGATTCTATGCTACGTAATAGTTCCGGTATTTATCCGGGGTACGCGATTACGCGGTACGGTGATCCTGGCTTAGGACAGGACGTCGGAGTGTTCCCCGTGGAACGGCGGGATCAGGAATAAACCCCCGGCTAACGACGCGAGGTTTCGCGCGGCCTTCTGGGTTTACGAGTATCGGGACAAACTGGGGAAACCTCCCGGCTAACAACGCGAGATTTCGCGCGGCCCTCTGAGGTTATACGGGGGAAGGGGAACGGGAAAGTCCTCCGGCTAACGACGCGTGATTTCGCGCGGCCTTCTAGGACTAGCAGCCGTTGTTCGTCGCTCGGGCTCGGAACATCGACTGCCACTGTGCCACTACTGCCAGTGCCACTGCGGCACGGTCCGGGCGGGCTTATATCGGGCGCGGCGCGGCGCTGGCGGCCGGGCGCGTGGAAGGGATGCGGCTGTTGCTCTCCGCTCACCGCGCGTCGCACCCTGCCGGTGCCGCTCCGGTTGTCGCGGCGCTGTGACGTGACGTCACACTGCCTCCCCCGTCGAGAAGATTTTTGCCTATGGTAAAAATCACCGTGTTGTAAAAAAATATTCTGGTTATACGGGGTCCTATTTACCCCGCCTGTACAACTTGTACTTTATTTTATTTTATAATTCTTATTTATTAAATTATCTTTTTCCGTTATTTATACTTTCTACTATGTCTCTTTTATGGTAGTTACTCTATTCAATGGGATGTGAGTTAACACACAAAATCGTAGTATAATTTTTTTTTGTTTCACGTTGTAACTGTAGAAATATACATCTAGAAAACTTATTTAACTTAACCAAAAAAAATAAACAAGCTTAATAATCAAACCAGAAACGAAAGAAAAGAAAAGTAAGGATATACCGAATATACCCTCTACTTCGGTCTTTGTTTTGTACGTGGTAACCTTACCACCCCTCGACTCGAGCCGCCGTTCCTGCGCCGCCCCGTTCTATACTTCTTTCCTCTCCGTCCCCGCGGGACTGGTTCGGTGGTCGCTTCGATCGCCCCTGGTTGTGCCCACCTGTCTGATAGGCCGTCTCCGAGCATTTCGGATACAAATGCGGAATATTCTGGCTCATGCTCGTTCTCCTCCTTTACCACGCAGATAGTGTTCCTAGATATTTCGTTGATTTTTCTGTAATCAACACGGAATCTATGTTGTCCGTTTTCTTTCTTAACTAATACGACCGGTGAGCTGTACGGGCTGTCCGACTTCTCGATTATGCCTTGTTCCAACTTTTCCTTTACATGTGTATGTATAGTTTGCTGTTGCTTAGGGTTCCTCGGGTAATATTTCTGCTTTACGGGTTCTGTGTGTTTCCGTTTTATTTTATGTTCCGCACGCGTGTTTCCTTTTGGGGCTTTCTCGCCTTTTGTGAATTCTTGTTGTAGTGGTGTCTGTAATTCCTGCCGTTGTGACTCAGTGCATTGGTGTTTCCTGTCTCCGATAATCAGTCTTATCTGAACTCGGTCTGCTTTGGCTTACTTGCTCCTTAGTTCCGCTATGTCGTGGCTCTGAGCTGTCGTTCTCGTTCTGTTTTGGTCGACTACTTCCGCCTGTGTTGACATCTTTCTTTATGGCGAGATCGTCCATTGCCCATGTCATCGACATTCCGGCTCGTTTCAATATATCCATGCCTATGATGTGGCGGAGGGTAGCACGCGGATCCAGTGTTTAAATCGGGTGTTCCTCATTTGGATGTCTACTAATATATTTTTCGTTACTCGCGTTTTTCCCCCGTTAGCGAGTATTACCTCCCTTTGTACTCCTTTTTCCTCTGCACCATTCTCCATGCATTCCTCGTATGTCTGTTGGTCAACGTAGGTGTTTGTTGAGCCTGTGTCTACGAGACAGCGATATTCTTTCCCCATTATTTGGATCCGCTCGTATATCCGGTTGTCCTCTCGGTTTCCATCTCCTGCAGCTCCTACAGCTTCATTTTTCCCCCACTGTTTCCTTTTACAGCAGTTTTTACTTAGGACTCCCTGTCTACCGCACCCACTGCAAAATATCCTCCCTGTCGATTGGCAGTCTTTAGTCATGTGTCCTGTTCTCCCGCATGACCAGCAGCAGGTACGTGTGTCGTATGTGGGGTTGACTTTGGTGTCGTTTCCTGAATTGGTGCTTTTGCCTTGCGGTTGGTATTGATTCATGGAGTTCGATGACTTACTTGATTGACTGGTTGAATACGGTGTCCCTGCTCCTTCCTGTGAGGTTGTGTCTTGGTTGACATCGTATGATCTCCTATTCATACTGAACCTGTCACTAAATGGTGTCATCTTTATATTCTCGTACTCGGAAGCGAGCTGCAGTAATCCGGGCAGATCTTCGAAGTCCTGTTTTTTAATATATAATTTGTAGCTACTCTGCATGTTCTCGTGGATACGGTTTATCTTTTCTTTATCGGTTAGCTTTCCATACCTTCGCATCAATGTCTGGAGGTCAGTTAGGTAGTCTGTAAAACTTTCCCTGTACCTCTGTTTCCTGGCTACGATCCTTGTGACTAGGGTTTCTTCATACTTTGTCGGAAAATAGTAGAATTTAAACAGCGTCATAAACTCCTCCCATGTTTTCCATGTTTCTGCGTTATTTCTCTACCTTAGTAAGGCTTTCTCCCGTAGTATCCGGGGTAGGATAGTCAAAACGTCCTCTTTTGTTATACGACTTGCCGCTATTAATTCCTCCAGTCTTTCGATAAACTCGACTGCGTCGTCTGTTGGTTTAAAGGTGAGGTTCCAGTCCCTGATTATATTTCTCAATTCTTTGTCAGGCTGTTCCATCTTCGTAGTTGGTTTTCCGTCTGGTGTTCCAAACTCGTCGGGTTTGCCTTCGTTGGCGTCTTCTTTCACGGCCTCTACCAATAGTTTTCGTATCTGTTCCACGTTTAGACCTTCAGTCTGTATGTTCCTTTCCTCAGCTGCCTGAGTTAACTGTTCTTTCCTCAAGTGGTATATCCAGGATGTCGGCATCGGCGATCCGTTGAAACGTTCCGGTGGGTCGACGCGTTAGGGCTTTATTTGTGTAACTCACCGGCGCTGCAGATGGATCGTGGTTCAAGATAGCGGCTACGACTCACCTAAGTGCTGGATACGGCCGGTATTACCTTCCTTGGTTACAATCACACGGCCGGGGGACGGCGGCAGGTAACGGGGCTATTCTGTGGAATCTAATTAAGCTTTCGTCTCTCCCGATTCACGGGTGGGTGGGACGCGTCGAATAAAAAGAAAAAAAATCTTTATAATCGACCCTTATCCTCCTGAGCTAACCAAAACTCCTGTATGTGAGTTTTTCCGTTGGGCGCCAAATATAATGGTTGTCGTGAGGGCAACCACACATATATTACGGCAATTACCGTATCCGGAACAACACTGGGATGAATGACATGGACGATATGATAGTAGTAAAAAGTAGTAAACCACAGGCTATAAATGCTTCGCTTCCTTTGTCATCGACCCTTGTCGATAGCCACGGCTGTTCCTAAATCCAAACTAGGGGGGTTCTACACACGTGGCATTTTGTCGCGCGATTATCTCAGTGAATCTGTAGACCGTATTAAAGCGGCCTCCATAGGACGGAATTAGGAAACGTTTGAAGTTTTTAAATTGTTTTTGTGTTTATGTTTATAATTTTTTCCTGTTTTTTATTGTTTTTTTTTTCTCTTGTTTTGATTAGGATATTCTTACTTTGGGGATGTGATCGTGGCGTCAATGCGCCGTGTCGTCAAATGGTTGCAACGGAAGACCAGCGCTGGCCCTGCCGGCATTTAACGCTGAGTTGCGACCATTTCGTGGCAATTAATGTTTCGGGTTGTATATGTTATTGTATATTATGTCTTTTGTAATTGTCATGAATAAACCTTTCATTCATTCATTCATATCCTTCAGCCTGAGGGGCTTTGTGAAGGTTTCCAGGCTAACTCAGGGTTTGGAGGATAGGGTTAAAGTAAAACGCCACGGTAACTAATATAACTGGGTCTTGTACGCCCTTTATTGAAAGTAAACCTTAGTCTAAGTTGTGTCTCCTGAAGGGAGCTAGATTCTATGCTACGTAATAGTTCAGGTATTTATCCGGGGTACGCGATTACGCGGTACGGTGATCCTGGCTTAGGACAGGACGTCGGAGTGTTCCCCGTGGAACGACGGGATCAGGAATAAACCCCCGGCTAACGACGCGAGGTTTCGCGCGGCCTTCTGGGTTTACGAGTATCGGGACAAACTGGGGAAACCACCCGGCTAACAACGCGAGATTTCGCGCGGCCCTCTGAGGTTATACTACGGGGGGAGGGGAACGGGAAAGTCCTCCGGCTAACGACGCATGATTTCGCGCGGCCTTCTAGGACTAGCAGCCGTTGTTCGTCGCTCGGGCTCGGAACATCGACTGCCACTGCGTCACGGTCCGGGCGGGCTTATATGGGCGCGGCGCGGCGCTGGCGGCCGGGCGCGTGGAGGGGATGCGGCTGTTGGCCTGTTGCTCTCCGCTCACCACGCGTCGCACCCCGCCGCTCCGGTTGTCGCGGCGCTGTGACGTCGGCGTGACGTCACAATATGAAGCTCTAACCCTGTGTTTTTCTGGAGCTACACCACCCCTCACAGTACCTATCTCTGCTACAACCCCAACAAATTTCACGAAGTTCAGAAAAGCGGTACTAAAGTTATCGCGGAACAAACTCTCAAAATCAAAAAGCCATCAAAATGCCGAGACGTCCCATAGCCAGAAGTTTTTTGTAAGAACTTGCTTCGCTTACGCTCCGATCGTTCGATGATATCCAACCGCTCTTGAACATCAATGTGCTCAAGCCTCATAAATAATCCACAGCCTAATACAGGAGCAATCTTCGCGGCGAAACGGAAGCGGAATCGCGAATCCACCTTTATTTCGCTGTCGTTCCGCTCAGGGTTGGCAAATACTGCGGCACGGTTTCGCGGTGTTGATTCGAACGGCTGTTTTAATCCAACAGGGGCATTACAGGGGTAACGGGCAAGGCAACTGTCACAACAACATTTCCAACAATGGCTACCGAAAATGGTTAGGGAAAAGCTAAATTTGTGTGGCAGGAAATAGTTTTTATTTATTTTACCGAAAATTACTCACTTTTCGCCTCGATTTGGCCCCCAAGGGAATTTCGCAGGTATTCGAACGAAATACTCTAAAATTAATATGCTGTAGAATAAAGTTACAGGAAATAATTTTGCCTAAGAAAAGCCTTCTAAATGTATGTGTTTGTTGTTTCCGTGCATTGTTAAGGACCATACTTCTTCTCTTTCTCTCGTTGTATGGAATCTGGAAGAGTGCCTTCTACAATAAGTTTTAATCAGCCTTCCCCATTAGCAACAGCTTTGAAATCAATGGTCTACAGGCAAATAAATATTTTCTAGGTGATTATCATTATTATTGATCCTACTATCCGACAAATCTACATATTTAGTAGAGTAACTAATCAATTTAACCTGGAGTATGAGGTATATTTATGATAGCAAACCTCTTTTGAACACCAGTGTGCTTAAGCTCCATAAGTAAGCTAGAGTTCTGAGTCAGGAGCAATCTTCAAAGGCCTGCGCCTTTGCCTAGCAACATGTTGTGGCTTCCCGCTTCAAAGTGCATCTGCAATTGTGCATCCATAGTAGTGCCATTCTGTGAATTATAAAATTATAAACGACTTCTATCACAGGTAAATCTGTAATTGGACACCACTTCAATGGATACATTATCATTATTAATGGAATTAAAAATACTTGACTACATATTTTTTATTTTTGTCACATTAAATGTATCTATATTTTCAGACATGACTGTACTAGGCACGTCTTGTCTTATTTACAATTAAATTATTTAAATTATAGCCAATGTGCCGCTACTTAGTTTTTTAGTTCAATTGCTGGATAAAAATGCTGGCGTTTAAAGATTTTGGAATTAACATACAGGATGTGAGAAAAAGATTTGACAAAAAAAAATTATAACAATCGATCCCATTCCAATCCAGAACCAAAAGCTTGTACGAAACCAAAAAAAACCGGCTAGAAAAGCCACAATTCAAGGAAAACTTTTCCCATACAAGTTGTATGAAAATGATGTTTTTTATGTTGCATGTTATTTACATGCAATTTTTTTATGCCAATCAATCAATTCCATTCCTATCCGATATCAATAGTTTCCTAGGGGTCAACGTACGGTAATGTACTAAGAAGCTATAAAATAAAGAAAACTTTCCTTTTATTCCATAATAAATGTATGGAAAAAGTTTTCTTCAATTTGTGTTCAGTTCTCTCAATCTGTAATCTGTCTTCTACGACCATTTTCGCGTAGCAGTTCGGGATCTGGTAGCTGCTCTCACTAAACCAAAAAGAAAATCCATCCATCCATTTTCGACTTCGAAATCCCAACGGTTCATACTCAAATTCTTAGATAACACAAACACTTTCGTTTTATTTTATAACCACTCTCTAATGTTTTATTTTCATATTTCACCCGCATAGAGGGTGTTGTAATAATTTAAAAAAATATTTTTGTGCATGTTTCATCTATACATTCTATGGATAGGTATAACTTATGGTGATAACTTAAAAATTACTAGTACTCATGTCTTTATTTAGTCTTACATAACAGTAGGCCTAGCACATGAGTGTAGCGACAGTATCTCGCGGTCGAGATAGACATCTGTCACTGTCTAACTGTATTCATCAGAAAGTGACAGATGTCTATCTCGACCGCGAGATACTGTCGCTACACTCATGTGCTAGACCTACAGGACTTGTGAAAAGAGACTAGTAAGTAAATATAAAAATGTGTGAGTGTCATGGAACACTCAGTGGCTTCGTTCCCACTGAGTGTTCCATGACACTTATGTTAAGTTTTTTTTCACACCACCTGCTCGACAATGCCAAATTATATATCATGCAAACCTCACCGAAAGCAAATCATTATAGCCCTTGGCTTTAGCCGGGTTATAATGTTGTACTAAATCTCATTATAACCCGCTGGTTAATAATGTGATTTCACTTCCCATAGTTCTTATTGTTATGTGCTTAAAGTCTAATTTGGTAAAGTCCGCAGGGTGCACAGCCCCGCGACGCCAGCCGGGGCCCGCGCCGCCGCGTCGAACTGATTTGAAAATCGAATTTATTCGGAAAATCGTGCTGGCCACCTTTTTTAAATACCTAAAACAAATGCCGCGAGTGTCATAAGACGCTGCAGTATACGGAGTAAAACTGCAGGTTCTATAAAAATTGAAGATAAAATTTGAATAAAATGGACTAATGTATCAAGAATCAATTTTTAGGGTTCCGTAGCCAAATGGCAAAAAACGGAACCCTTATGGATTCGTCATGTCTGTCTGTATGTCTGTCCATCCGTATGTCACAGCCATTTTACTCGGAAACTATACGACGTATCTGAATAAAATTTACACATAAGGTGTATTTTGTATGCCGCTACTTAGTTATGTAGATTTGAAAAAAAAAAATTAGGGGGGGGGGGGGGGGCAAAATACATGTAACTATTTTTTTTTGACTAAATATCAACATGTGACACATCAATGATAGGTCTTTAAAAATAACATTGAGGTTTCTTTGACCATTTTGTGATTAAGTGAATATTTTCTGAAATAATCGCTTCGAAAGTCAGAAAAATTGTGCCCCCCCCCCTGTAACTTTTTAACCGTAAGTCCAAAAATATGAAAAAAATTGAGGAGATGCGTCTTACCATATACTTTCTACGCAAATTGTTTTGAACATTATCGGTTTAGCTATTTTTGAGTTATCTTTATCTCCAAAAAACCATAGGCACCAGATACGACCTTTTGGTATTAGTTTGGTTCCATTGAAGGTACGGAACCCTCCTATGTGTGGTCCGACACGCACCTGGCCGGTTTTTACTTTAATAAAAATCCGTTTCTAGTAGCCTTAGCTATTTTATTGTCTCGCAAGAGGTGAGAAAAGTAGAGTATACTCCTCGGGGATAAAGCTGTTTTTGTCACGGGCGCGCTTGAACCCCTCACTGCACTCAGGACTCAGTCTAAATTAACTCATAAACCCCTCGCTGCGCTCGGGATTAAAATCTGGAGTCCTTCGTTACGTTCAGGATTCAATATTGCGCCCGTGACATAAAACAGTGCTTTATCCCCTTGGTGTACAATCTACTATTATTTTATTTTGTTTTGTTGCTAAGTTTTATTTTATTCTTATTATTTATTTGTTGTGACAGGTTTTCGTGATCGTGACAAATCTTACACTTTTTTCGCTAAGGAACTTTGTTCCAATAACATATTTAGGGCAGATGCCCCGGTTGTGGCCACTGTGCCGGTTTTGGCCATTTTCAACTTTATTAAGGTATAGACAAATTTACAAGTCTATTGTTTATAGTTAATATAAGAGTAAGTTATAGCAGTACAGATTGCACTGTCATCTGTCATGTAATTGTTGTCATTG
The DNA here is from genome assembly GCA_947086415.1 of Pammene aurita. Classification (NCBI taxonomy): domain Eukaryota; kingdom Metazoa; phylum Arthropoda; class Insecta; order Lepidoptera; family Tortricidae; genus Pammene; species Pammene aurita. The sequence continues at coordinate 25,048,195 of OX352289.1, forward strand.
ATTGGTCAGGAGCCATGGCAACAAGTGGCCAAAACTGGCTCCTAGGCCCCTTTCTGACATATCATTTAAGAAAAAGAAAAGATATGGGATTAGAATCTTAACAGCAGAGATTCATATAAATATAGTAATATATTTTCATTTACTTAGTACATAAAGACTGCCATAATTCCTTATTATATTATATATTTAAGTGGCCAAAACCGGGGCATCTGCCCTACTTATATATCCTCACACACATGATTTTTTTCATGGTGCAAAAATTAAAATATCGGATAGATTGGCAGATTTATATGGTGAAACTGTCATGGCTCTGAGTTTGTCATTTTGGGAAATGGGTATAATAAGGTTTCTTTATGCACGAGCAAAACTTATTGGGTAAAATTCATTCATAACATCAAGAAAAGGCAATAGTTACCCACATTAGTTATATTTAATTTCTTCTTCAATCAACACAGCCTGGAGAGAGTTACACATTCATTTGTTACACATTAATCTTAATATTTGTCAGATGGCATCAATCCACTACAGTTGGTACTGCCACATAAACATTTTTTCTTATTTTCTGCTTCCTCAGAACGACTGAAACTGTTAGATCCATAATTATATGTTATCTCAGAGCCAGGAGGGATATCTACTTGGGCGAATATAGCCAACTTGGGTAAAGGGCTTTCTACCCGGACAGGCACTATGATACAGTTGGGCTGGCAGCTATGGTTGATGTAGCGACCTATATTTCCTATCTCACTTGGATCTATTATCATCTGCAACTGCGTTCCATTGCAGTATTCATTGAGACAAAATATATAGTTCATATTTTTGTGTTTATCATTTAGCTTATGCCGCTTCTCGGCTTGTGCAAGGGTTATGATTTCTCCAGCATATTCACATATAAAAGCACCTGTAGGAATAAACTGAGTAGTAAAGAGTCCTTTGCCCTTATCCGTGTTTCTACAAGATCTCACATTTAAACCATTAATAGGTCCCTTCTGAACGACGCGGTTTCCACAGCTCTCTGAGCAAGCACATAAACTGTTGCATTCTATAACTGGATATGATGTACCTTTGAGGAAGTTTAAACGATATCCTTCCTTTTCATAATTAGAATCACCTGATTTAATCAAGCACTGGCAAGATTCTATTGTGCATATTGAATCGCATTTACAGTAATGTAGTAACCGTGAATTAAAACAACATATTATATTATTGTATTCAACACTGTCCTCAAGAGGCCCTGGTATGTTTTCATCAATATATACTACACAAAAATCGGGGTGCATGTAATCGTCCTTCATTTCTGTTTCAACAATTTAATTGCTTAATTCATTTTAAGTTTCAGTAATCTATGCTGTAACACTTCAAAATTGCATAAAGTCGTATACACGTAAATTACAAACTTCACCTAAAATAAAACTATCCTATAACCAAACAAAACCCTAAAACGAACCGTCAGTGTCATGCGTAGCCTTTTTTTTTTACTTACTGATGGGCCATGGAATGACTTAAGTGATGAAAATTCTATATTCTTTGGTGGAAACTGTTTTAAGCCATGATCCTTAAAAAGTACTCTGTAAACCTAGATTTGTATTTTTTTCTATAAGACAAAATTAGAAATACTAAATTCATTTTTAGCTGCTGTCACAGTCACAGTTATAATTGTTAAATCTACGAAGAAGTTTCTATCAGCTTCGATATTGTACTTCTATGTAATACCATGTTTTATGTAAATAATGTATTGAAATACAGTACATTTAATTTAATAAATGAATGTTTTTATTTATTTATTTAAAAACATAATGTTTAACATATTTTTGCTTCTGGCAATAAAAATGTCTGTAATATTGCCACGCTTTGTAACGATTAGTATTAGTACACATCCGCGCAGGCGCTTTGTAGTGACGTGACGTAATTGTCCATTCATAATTTTACTTCATTCAATAATTTGATGAACTTTATTTTGAATTACTACGAAGAGGTGTTTATCAAAACTATCAAAGCCCAATTAGTATTCGCGTTGTACGCATTATAATTTATCCGCAACAATGTACACTTATAAGAGTTAAATCGTAGAGTGCATTCATTGATAAAGTAATGCATTAGTTGCGCACATGCGCAATGCAAGCGGCAACATCCATCTGTGCGTGTGTGATGATAAACCTTGTTGGAAAATGTGGTTAAATGAGACTAGGGTAGTGTTTTTGTACGAATGGATTTCAAGCTCTCAGTAAAGATATTTGAAGAAAGACTTGAACAGAACATTACGACACTCCGGAAGTGGCGGGACAGGCTCAGGCTCGTTCCGAAAGAGATAACAGCGGATGAAAGAGATAAACAGTAATGGATTTAACATGGCGGACGATATGCGTAAAGTGCGAGTTGAAGAACGATTAAAACTAAAGATCGGTAAGTAAATTTCACTATATGATTGATATAATCGAAGACGGAAAATATTATTTGAAATGTTTTCCTCCTCTTGCTGTGTTTAAATCGACCTCTCCCTATGTTGTTGTCATCACAGTGAACAGGTGGTATCAGGAAACTTTGTTTCCCGTGCCCTACATGAATGAATATTATAACAAACTAATCATTTCAATAGGTATGCGATTAGTAGAACAGGCATAGGAAGAAGGCTAATGCCGCAGTCATTTAATTACTAGCACGTTCTTTGTTTGCAACTGGTGGTTTGACAGTTCGCGCAGTTTATGAATGAAATTGGTCTTGCCTTACATACAATGAATATCGTGTCTAGGGACAGCATGTATTTGTTGGTTTCTATATCAACGGTGCCGTTTACGACTTAGTTCATAAAACATCTTTGTTGTGCTCTTTCTTATTTATAAATATAAACTCATTGTTCAGAGCAGAGTAAATAACCAATGCATGAATCACTAATTTCGTGAAAATTTTCCCTTTTCGACCTTTACAACTCAACAAGCCTGAGGCTAGGCTAGTTTAACATCTACTTTACAACTGTAAGTACTCTTATTTATTTATACTTATAATATTTACTCTGTGTTAAGTGTAAATGTACATCCTTAAAATAAATGGACACTGACTTCTGATGCATTTGTTTAAGCGAGTAACAGTTAAATACTGCATTAAGTTTAGAAAATATTGCCAATGAATTGAATTGCATTGGGCTGATAACCCCTGAGGCAAGTTCCCTTCATCACGGAAATAAGGTGCTTGACATTGAAAGTATAGTCTGGCTAACCAAAAAGTGCAGTAACAGTAGAAGTAATAAGCTAGCTGGAAAAAGCTGCTCGATCAGGCAAAGGCCCACCCCGGGCTGTAGAGCCTTAGATGATGATGAATAAGCTATACTCATCCCTTTTATAGTGGTGAGGGTACTAGTGTAAGAAAAAGACAGTATGATTATCTCTGCTATGCTTGAAGTGAAAAAACCCTGGCCAAACTAAATGTATTGTAATATGGTAAAATAATACCTTAATCCCTCATCTGTGGCGGGCGTTAATTAGTGGATTAGGTTTTGAATTCTAATTATTCCATAATTCAATACCTATTGCACGGAATCTGTTGGACAACATAGAGAAACTAACACAGAGATCAATGTGTTTGCATTTTGAGTAAGTTATAATTTTACACTAGCACCTGTAAATATTAAGCCGTTGTGCATGATTATCGCTCCTTATATTTATACAGTAGAAACTCTATTATCCAAACCCTCAATTATTAAAATGCTGACAGTTTATAAAAATGTTGGCAACAAGTTTATTTCTCTCTGCAAGTCAAATCTTTATATACTGTACCATTACTAATGTGAACTGGTGTTATTTTTGCTTGATCTTGTCCAAAAAAAAGACGTAGTTTCTGGTTTGTAATCATCTAACATATGTATCTTATCTTAGTCTAGGAAGACCGAGTAGAGGACACAGTTCAGGTAAGAAAGCATATTCAATGTTTTGTGAAGCAGTCAAATTTGGATTGTATTATTTATTTTCTTTTATTTACACAATAGGTACATTGTCTGCCACTTAAATTGTTTTGATATGGCTTCTGGAAGAACTATGGAACAGTTATGCATTAAATATTAAAATTACTCGATAAGAGTAATTTTAAGATTTAATGCACAACTGTTTTGAAAAAATAAGTCCCGCTGAGTTTCTTGTCGGTCATAACACTTCTTGGGTCACAGGTGTAGGGTTAGGACCGGTGGTAGTTTTTTTTTCTCTGACGTTTATAAGTGCATTGTAATATGCCTAAATTGAAGAATAAATGTCTTTTAGTTCCCCATTAGTTCAAATAATCGAGGTTTTACTAAATCTTCCTCTTAAGTCCTATAAAAATACCTTCCCTGTATACTGGTTAAAGGTTAAGTATTCTATATGTACATGACGTGTTACTATTCAGCCCCATGGGTTTGTTGACCGTTAACATACTTCAAATAATATGATTATTTGAAATCTTAGTGAGTTGACATTTTTGTCATGAAATGATGAAGTGTCATTGCTTTTACTTGTAGACTTATTGAAATAGCCATTGCAAAGACGAACTGTCTAGCCTAGTTGATAAAGCCACTGCCTGTAAAGGCCCGTTTCCAATCCCAGCAAGAACATTTGTTTATTATGGTGAATCTAAATCCTTGTTTTAGACTCATTGATGGTTTCTCTCATGGTTCAAGTTCTACATTATCATGCCGTCCAAATTTTTACTTAAAATAAAACCTGGATAAATGGGAAACCACAATACTGGCAATCAAGTGGCTACTCCCAATCCCTGGATAACCCCCGAAGAGAAATCTAGAAATGTCAGCTCCAGGCTTGTTTTATATTGATTGAAATATAAGCATGCAGACCATGCTACCATAATACAGTCTGCATTAGTGTTATAAAAAAATTCTTATTTTGAGGCTTAAAAGTCTAGAACGCTAAAGACTCAAGGGTTAACGACTCAAAGGCAGTAAAGACAATTTCTTGCATCCAATAGGCATACCTAGTGTATTCATTTTTAGGGTTCCGTAGCCAAATGGCAAAAAACGGAACCCTTATGGATTCGTCATGTCTGTCTGTCTGTGTGTCCGTCCGTGTGTCACAGGCATTTTACTCGGAAACTATACGACGTATCTGAATAAAATTTACACATAAGGTGTATTTTGTATGCAGCTACTTAGTTATGTAGTTAAATTTGAAAAAAAAAAAAAATTTTTAGGGGGCGCTCCATACAGGTAACTAAATTTAAAAAAAAAAATTACCAAATATCAACATGTGACACATCAATCGATAGGTCTTTCAAAATAACATTGAGATTTCTTTGACTATTTTGTGATTAAGTGAATATTGAAATAATCGCTTCGAAAGTCAGAAAAGTTGTGTAGACCCCCGTAACTTTTGAACCGTAAGTTCAAAAAATATGAAAAAATTTGAAGAGATGCGCCTTATCATATACTTTCTACGAAAATTGTTTTGAACATTATCGGTTCAGCCATTTTTGAGTTATCTCCAAAAAACTTCTTCCATAGGCATCAGATACGACCTTTTGGTATTAGTTTGGTTCTTTTCCATTGAAGGTACGGAACCCTCCTATGCGTGGTCCGACACGCATTTGGCCGGTTTTTTTTTAAATGCTTCACTGAATTGAAAAGATTGATTCATATCTTTCGCTCGCGGAGATTTGTATCACTCATTTCGCTCAGTGGATCTGTTCGCATAGTTTATATATAATAAATAAATAAATAATAATAAATAAATATTATAGGACAATCTTACACAAACCGACCTAGTCCCACAGTAAGCTCAATAAGGCTTGTGTTGTGGGTACTAGACAATGATATACAGTCGTGGCCCGCTAATTAAGAACAGCCTTAGTATTACACAGATTTCTTATAACATTCGCTAAGCTTGACTTTCATATTGATATTTTTATTTATATCCGTTAATATTATTTAATTTGAGTATTTATGGAGTTGATTAAAACAAACTTTATCACCAAAAACTTTATAGATAATAATAAAAAAAAAGTTTTAAATTAATTTATCCCACGACATCGATAAATAAGTTGGCACACTAATTAAGAACATAAACGAAAAGTCACGAATTGTAAAAGAAAATGCTAATGTTAAATCAATATTTGGTAGGGAATCCCTTATTCTGTTTCACTGCAAGACACCTTTTTGTCATAGACTCCACTAGCACTCGGCATCTTTCCACAGGTATAGATCTCCAAGCTTCGAGTGCCCCATCATAAAGTTCATTTAGAGTTCTTATATTTTTTTTGGCTAAAGTTTTTTTGACGTCGTTCCAGAGGTTTTCTATAGGGTTGAGATCTGGACTACAAGAGGGCCAAGTCATTACAGAAATAGATTTACGTTGGAACCAGTCCTTTACAGATTTCGCAGTGTGTTTGGGGTCGTTATCTTGTTGAAATTTCCAAATTACTGGTAAATTTTCTTCAGCATATGGCAGCATGGTTTTCTACAAAATATCTCTACATACATGTTGATTCATAATATCATAATACCCTCAATTCGCACCAATGGTCCAACGCCATGCCAAGAAAAACAACCCCACAATTGAATATTCCCTCCGCCATGTTTCACCGTTACGGTAGTACACTTAGGATCAAAACTCAAAAGCCGTATTTGGTGGTCAGCGTACGTAAATTTGACCGTCAGATACTATTCTATTTATTTTAGTTTCATCAGACCATAAAACATGCTTCCACTGAGACAAAGTCTAGTCCTTGTGTTCTTTTGCAAATTGAATCCTTGCATCTCTGTCTTTTTGGTTCACCAATGGTTTCTTACGAGCTACTCAACCAAATAAATTCGCTTCGTGCAGTCGTTTTCGTATAGGCAGCGAGACCAGATTTTTCCCCAAAAAGTTGGCGTTTTATTTCGGTAGAAGATAGTTTAGGATTTTTTTAGCCATTCTAACAATTAAGGCGTCAGTTCGGGGGGTTGACTTACGTGGGCGTTGTTTCCGCTGGAGCTTCTGGCATGTTTGGTTCTTCTTAAAATATTTTATAGCGTTAAATACTTTCGTTTTCGAACATTTAAGGTGTTCAGCAAACTTTTGATATGACCACTTCCGCTCTAACACCAATTGTACTATAACGTTTCTGATTCCTGCATCACAACTAGCATTTTTACCCATTTTTACGGTTCTTCTCAGACACGAAATAATAATAGGATATCAAATAAACGGAAAACCAAATGACATGATAGTTATTTTCAATTGCTTTGGGAGCTACCAGAATTCAAATTCTCTGTTCTTAATTAGAAGGCCAGTAACAAAGTACTTTAAACCGTAACAAGTTTATAAGAATATATTATCAATATGTTCATGCAAATGTATGTAAATAAAACTATTTTGCTACTACCTAGGAACATAATAAAACTTTAATTGACATTCATTACTTGCATTGTGCTGAGTTAAGTAAGTTATAGGTGTTTGCTCTGCATCTAGTTATATAAAATGTGTTCGTTCTTAATTAGTGGGCCACGACTGTATATAATAGATAGATATATATAAATACTTAAATACATAGAAAACATCCATAACTTTGGTACAAATATCTGTGATAAACACACAAATAAATGCCCTGACCAGGATTCGAACCCTGGACCTCCTGCTTCGTAAGCAGGGTTAGGAGGCCGTTAAGGACCGTGTTCATAAGTTTTGAGACAAGGACAAAGTCAAGAAAGTAGCGAAAATCAAATAAATCATTATTTATATTTCTTTTGATGCCCATAGGTTGTAAAAATAAATAGGTATATTTGATTTCTCGGTTTTCGTACGGTCGTCGGAATAAGTGTCAGGGTAGAGTTCGGGAACGCCTTTTTACCCTATAAAAGTGAGATAACTCACAAGTCCGATTTTATTTTGTGACTGTTAGAATACTTTAAGTACTAATAATTTAAAATCTTTTCTAACAATTGTTAGTATTGCGCTAGGTATATAATACATGTATTTGTTTGCTACATAAAGAAAAGATTATTCAAGTTTTACTTTTCTCCACCAGACTATTGCTTTTTTTATTGCAACATAACTTCACATTTTATAACGGTTTTGTCAAGAGCATATGCCGTGTTAGCCATTTATCATTCGTTTAGAATTCAAGGTCACTTGTATTTTTACAAATTGTTTTCGATTATACTCACATAATCAATAGATTATCATTTATCATGTTTGGTCAATAACCAAACTGTTATTAAATGACAGATGATGTTTTAATAGTTGAATGCAAAGGTATGGCAAAGAAAAATATATCTTGTATAATCTATTATTGGTGTTATTAACAAATATCTATATAATACCTAGCGCTACGTCACAAACTGTTAGAAAATATTTTTCACTTTAAGAAACCAGATTATATTCTCTAACTAAAAAAGAAAATCGCACTTGTGAATTATCGAAGCTCATAACTGTTCGCGTACTGTAGTATTAGTTCTGGAATGCAATTTGGTTTACGGTATTATTTTTTTGATTCTTTCATAGTGGCTCATTTAATAGCGGCAAGATTTGGATGGAACTTACGTAACGTACGTTTAGGCCTCTTTCACCTGCTCGAAAGTAGGTAAATTTCTCCCCAAATAATAATCTGGAAGATTTGGGTCAGGGCTCGATGAAGACACTACTCGGCACTAAAAATGGAAGTAAACAATTTTTTGACGGTTATAGTTTGATTGATTATTTTATTACAACTGTATAGTCTAGTTTTTTTAGTTATGTTTTAATAGGTATACATATATCTTTTTACAAGCTTTTGTTTAAGTCGTAGTAGTCATAAATTAGATTTTGTCAGATCTAAGAAGCTAAATTAGAGCCGCTTCCTGTATTAAGCTTGAATTTGCTAAAAGCTTGTATAGTTGGAATTTTATAGGATGTTGTGGAAGAGTTCCTCAGTATTGGTAACATGAGGACATCTTAAAATAATATCAATAGCTAATTTATTGGTTTGTTCTGCAGTTTTAAAATTCATTATAGGTACTATTTTTTTATTGCAATATTTATAATTCAATTACTTATCTAATTTTATGCACTTACTATATATAATAATATGCAAATTTAAATCTGTTGATAAAATAGTAGGTGCGTGATAAGATGACAGAAAGCATTTGCATAAGCATAATTAAAATGCCACACTTATAATACCGCGTGTATTTTGGATATAACAACAAAAGGAAACCAGACGCAGATTTTGATGTTTCAAAGCAATGTACAGTCACCGGCAATAGTATCTTCCTACACGAAGATCGCAAAAATATGTGGCACGCTCTTACCCTATAAATAAGAGCGTGAACCATATTTTTACAGCCTTCGTGTAGGAAGATACTGTTGCCGGTGACTGTACTGCTGCGTACACACTTATGTGACACATATCAATTATAAATTTATGACGTTTTAAAGGCAAAGTTGTCATGTAGGTAGCGATACATTGCGTGTTGAAATATTGTATATAAAAAAAAAGTTAAATTTTAATAAAACATATGAAAGTATGTTTATTAGGGTCTATACTAACTACCGTTAGCGTATGTGGTTATATCAACAATACACGCGTATATGTAGTTTTAATTTGTTTGTCCGTCCATATGTTTGTATAGGTATTTCATTTGGTGACTAATTAAAGCTAATAGTAGAGTTTCTAAAAATATAACCAAAAGTATTTTTTTTTTAATAAATAAAAAGTGGTCCTGATAACATGTAGCTGAGCATTATTTGGTATATTTATTATTTAATCTAAATTTGAGGCAGTATATGTAGCAATATATTAAGATCTCCGAATTGTAGGTAGAAATCTCTAGTACCTAAGATTCCCGAAAAAATTACCACCTTACCTACTTAAATTATAATCTGTATATACAATACTCATCAATCTCATCATCCTCATAACGTTTGTGCCGGCTTTTTGCCATGACTCAATTGAGATTATTGTTATTCTCTTTATTTCTTTCTTTTCTTAGGTTAGGCTGTTTACACACATACAAACATTAATAACATTATAAAAAAAAACCTAACCTAGGGTGCCGCCGGCAACGGAGCAGGGCCCAGGCTGCCGGTGGTTAGGGCCGCAGAGTGAGGAACCTTCGGACTATGCGTTCCATGTCCAGGATTACCGCCTTCTGAATCTGACCCTTGATCCAACCACAACCCCGTAGCGAAAGTTTCTAGATACTTGCTGGACTTGTCCTTCTCGGCCTTCACTAGGTTCTCGTCACATGGGATGGTGATGTCGACGAGAATGGCCCGGCATTGCGGTCGATCTATTACCACGATATCAGGCTTATTGGCTACAATAGTCCTGTCGTTGATAATAGATCGATCCCAATAGAGCGTGGCACGACCATTTTCGAGACCTGGCGCAGGTAGTACGGAACTTCGTGCTCCACAAGACCGTATAGGAGAGCAGAGCAAGCTGCTGGTGTATAATCCTGGCTACGATGTTATGTCTGTGCAAGTACTCGCCGTTAGCAAGATGAGAACAACCGGAGTGCCTGAGTGACTCTCCGGGACGGCGCCATTCCCGACAAATGTCGACCGTACCGTCCTTCAGGATATATTTCCGGTAGTTATTCGTCATGATAACTTCGTCCGCAATTGCACAGGCAAAACCTTCGGTTTCTCCGAAGAGGTCCCCGAATCGTAACCAGTTCACCGATTATTATTATTATGTGTTTGTTTTTACCATATCTCGGGACCATGGGGTCCCGGACCTTTGGGAGGCATGCGTGGAGCCGAAGCCAACAGCGCATAGACAATAATATTATCTAAAAGTGAGGGATACACATGGCAGATACCATCTCCAAACGCACAACATGATACACCAAGAGATGGTCCCGGCCAGGTGCAAAGACTATTGCAGTGCAACACTTTTGTGCTGCGATTTGAATATTGGATGGACTGGATATCGGGTGGCTATAGGTGGAGACTAGCGGACACCTGCCGTGACAATCAGTCTCAAAATTGTTAAAAACTGGTGGTGACTCGCCAACTCATAGAGCCTGCAATGGCCGCACGCACAGTGCGACAACAGAGCAACACTTGAGAGTGGCTGTAAGGTTGTCGAGAGGTGAGTCTGCGGTAGCCAGATCCCGGTAATCCGTTCAGCAGGCCGCCGGCGTTATGACATTCTAAGGTGGGTACACACCGGGCAAATGAACGCGAATCATTTATGCGGCAGCTATTTGAGAGGCGTCACTGGACTTTAAACATATAGCCAACTCGCCACTTAGGTTTCCACATCTACCCTCGAGAACGCAGCCCTAACAACCCCACTCCGGACGGACGGCTAAGGCTAGCCAGAGGTAGGGGACCTGCCCACCTATCCGACAGGGCACCCCAGGGGCACTCAGATACGTGGAGTCGCTACTCTCCAACAGCTTGCCGCAAGCTGCCCTACGTTGACTGGACACGCTGCTGAAATCCAGTTGGCGATGGGGTCGTGACATCCCTACGCCTTATTATTATTATTATTTATCTATTGAGCTTAGGGTTCGATCGGCAACCTAATCCCATGAATTGGCGTAGTCACTATTTTTTTACGAAAGCGAATGCCAAGTGCCATATGACCGGCCAACACAGAGGGGAAACTAGGCCCTATTGGGGTTAAGTCGACCTTACGAATTTTTCCTTCATCCAAATGACCCAAAAGCGTATGTTGACTATCAAATAATATTTACATAAGTTCCGAAAAAATCAGTGGTACAATACAAGTCGGAGTTCGACCCCGAAACCACTGTAGATAGGTACAGGCACCGGCAATAGTATCTTCCTACACGAAGGCCGCAAAAATATGTGACGTTCTTATGGCCCCACAAATGTCACATATTTTTGCGGCCTTCATGTAGGAAGATACTATTGCCGGTGACTGTACAAGACTAGACAAAAAACATAGTACAATAAGCGTTCGCAAATTTTTGGCTTATTTATTCAAGCATACCTAAAAAAATATCAACGTTTTACTACAAATTGAAAAGCGCGAACATATCATACAATTAGCAGTAACAAGATGATTGGCGCGCATTGGTGGCGCGAACGCATAAATCCGTGATAACGCGAAGTGTGTCTGGCGCGATAAGGGTGCAGTACGCCTTCCGGGGCGCGACCCGCTGCGGACCCACAGCCCGCGCGCGCCTCTGTCGCCGCCGCGCCTGCTATCTCTGCTCGACGACACACACACATTTTATTCTCAGTTCTCAGACCACTACAAGTACTACAACCCCAACTATTAACTTTTGCTCCCTAGACACTTTACTATCTGTTTTATAAGCTTAATGACAATTTGTGCTAGGTACCTACATTAGGCTGTTTTGCATAATAACGTCTATTACAGGATGATTTCTGGGTCGTAAATATCGTATCCAGAACTATTTTCTAAGATTCTGAAACTGATCATGATCAACATTTTCACGTGGTAGTATTTGATCAAAATAGATAATTTTGAGCACGCTATGACTTTTGATATGTGCTTTATGGGAAATGACGATTATAACATTACATTGTATGCATATGTTTATTTGTCTACTTATCATTTGATATGGTTATCAATATTGGTGATAAAAAATAATGGTCCTAAGTTCTTAAGGTTTATCTTCAAAGTCTGTAATATGCACATGTATTTCTCTTGCTACACGGCCCCGAAATCAGAACTACATACCTGTATAACCTACTAGAAAAACTAGAGGTAAACTAGTTACGGCCAAATGATTATCCTAAATCTACCACATACCACCCCTTTGTGGTCAAATAGGACCATTTAGAATAAATAGTAGGAAGGTAATAAAGATTAGTTTATAACGAAGATATTCTGGAATTCTAAAGGAAATTAAAAAGGTGTCGCAAATAGTGTGTTAGTTAGACAACACTTACGGTAAGGCGGCTTTTACACTGCTGCGGATTCCGCATGCTGCGCCGGTGCGCGAGCGAGACAGCGCTCTGCATCTGTATAGGCGCTGTGTCACTGTCACGCTTGCACACCGTCGCCGCATCCGGTTGCGGCGCCAGTGAGATTTGATAATCGCCTAAGTACAAATAGTAAAAGGAAAATAATAAGTTTCTCTTAGACAATTATTTGTTTATACAGTCCAGGTAGCTATAACTATGATATTCCCTTTAAATTAGTTATGTGAAAATTAAAATCATAGTTCAATATCATATTTCTGTACAGAAATCACAGCTATATCTCTTTAAACGTAACATATATTTATTATTTCTACTGAAATCAATGCGTGCATAATGTACGGTGAATATAATTATCTACCTGGCTGGCAGCGAGCGAGTGCTCAGTGAATGGGGCGTACCGAGCGTTTTCCATTCAGTGCATCCATTCATGGAAACTCGACGCCCCGTTAATGAAAAATGAGCTTCATGTTTATCATCACCGTTATCGATGCCTCCACGTGTGTTCACTCACAAATGGCGAGCTCATTGAAACACTACTCACTCGTATATACAGACATCAATAGATAACAATATAAAGCGTAGCTTATGCGATAAAACAAATCTTTTGGCTGCGTCAATTTACGTTCGTGATCTTATTGTTTAATAATAAGATACCTATTTGATTAGATTATGTATTACAGGCGTACAGTATCTAAAGCAGAACACTGGACCGTAGCAGGGTTATTGACTGTCATTGCACGGTGTTGATTTTTAACGAATTCCAGTAACGACCTAAGGCGATTATCCCACTGGAGCCGCAACCGGATGCGGCGACGGTGTGCAAGCGTGACAGCGCTATCTCGCTCGCGCACTGGCGCTGCATGCTGAAACCACAGCAGTGTTAAAGCCGCCTCAGTACGAAAATATTGGGATTTTTTTATTTCATGGGGGGTTGTGTGTGATTCACTATTGCTCTTAGCCTCTTATGTTATACGCAAAAAAATAGGATTATTCAAAACTTTAAACTCACTACACTACTCAGTTTCTGGGTTTGCAAGAATAGAAGCGATCGTTTTTTAGGGTTCCGAAGCCAAGATGGCAAAAACGGATCCCTTTTAGTTTCATCATGTCCGTTTGTCCGCCCGTCCGTCCGTCTGTCCGTAATGTCCGTATGTCACAGCCATTTTACTCAGAGATAAGACGTGCCTTAATAAAACTTAGACATAAGTTGTATTTTGTATGCCGCTATTTAGTTATGTAGTAAAATTGCAGAAAAAAATATTTTTAGGAAGGGTGCTCCATACATGTAACTAAATTTAATTTTTTAGAGTTCCGTACTTTGTTGTCCGTCTGTCTGTCTGTCTTTTCTCAGGAACGCGTGGAGGTATGAAGCTGAAATTTATATCAAATACAATCTATTGTCCCTTGGAGCTGTGAAAATATCAAACTTAAAAGCCAACGCAATCAAAAGATACAGTCGTTTATTTATGCTGCAAATTTTAAGAGTTTTTCGGCACTCGCAAAACCTACGGGGTACTTCCCGTGAACTCAGAAACTTGAAATTTGGCACGAAGCAACGTCTTGTAGCAGTTATAGCACAGATAAAGGAAAAATTGCGAAAACCATACATTTTTAGTTACTCTCTGTAACTTTTGAACAGTTATTCCACAAAAATATGAAAAAAATTGAGAAGATGCGCCTTATCATATCACGAACTTTCTACGAACATTATCTGTTCAGACATTTTGAGTTATCCCCAAAAAACTTCTTCCATAGGCATCAGATACGACTTTTTGGTATTTTCTTATTTAACCTTTTGACCGCCAAGCATTGAACAAAAATGACACGCCACCGACGCCACGTAATCGCGTTTTGTCAAACGAAATTGAACTTTGCGGAAGCCCGCGTAGGTCCCAATTGCATTACAAAGCCTGCCGACTGTAGCCGTCGTTGGCGTCCATGGCACAACTTTTTGATGTCGGCGGTCAATAGGTTAATTGAAGGTACGGGACCCTTCATTATGCGTGGTCCGACACGCACTTGGCCGGTTTTTTTTTGTAACTGTTAAAATTAAATATAAAACAACGGACTGGCTACTAATATGTATCCAGCCTTCTAAAGGTTCTAAACTACAAATAAATAAAATGGTCATTATAAAATTGCTAACTCGTATTAAAATTTTGTCGCTCCGCTCTCGTATTATTGAAAATTTTTGACGATTATTTGGTCAAAGATTCCTAGGTATTCTTTTATATTAACATCAGCTGACAGCTCAGTATAAGATTAGATTAAATTAGATTGGGTATGATCATCAATTCATAACTACCTAATCTACTTCAAAATGAGTCCGAAATGATGTATTATATTAAAGTGGGTAGTGATTGCGTGTGGGTGTTCGCATTCGCACGGTGCGTGCGATTCCACCGCCCGTGGGTCGCAAGCCACACGCAGCTTCTATTGTTCCCGCTACTTGCTCTGAGAAACGCCACCTCACCTTCGACCCAACACTACTTAGTACCGTATTTATGAAACGTTTACAAAAACTACGCCAACCTGAGATACTTACTATGTATGCATTGTTCTACGTGATATATACATTACATATACCAAAGACAACACTCGTTTCTCTGTAATTCGAGATGCTATGCAAGTCGTGATTCACTTTATATAGTCCATGTAAAATTGGTGAGTTGTATAAAAGTATAGATTGAACTGTATAAATGTCTGCTTCACGTGCCTCCATGTGCCGATACGCAGAATGACCGATGTATTTGCAAGTGATCCACTTATTAGAGGGGTAATGACCATACCAGGAACGGGCGTCCATTAAACTCAATTCCCCTCGACTTGCCTATTTTCCAGAAAGTTGAGCACTTTTCCTATTAAGCCCTGAAGAGAAAGGATGCCAAATTGGTTTCGGCTCGCCTACGAATGTGTTTGATAGCTGCCACAAGTCCAAGTTGACAGAGTGTTCTTAATCCGTGATAGGTATTCTACTCGTATTCTATAAGATAGTATTTCCCGATTCCACCTTGCCCAGGCTGTTTTAAAACACACGATGTAATGGGCTGAATACATTAAGCTAGAGGCCTGAAATGCTAGTACTCCGTGTGTTATTTATTTGACCAAGGATCAACTCATCAAGCTCCAAATAATGAACTCGTAATGTTCCAACTGTTAGGCATTAATCACGTAAATATAATATGGTATATTACGCCGATGAAATTGCAATTATTCATCCATAAATGTTGGCTGAGTAAATGGTGGTGTTTCCTTATCAATTAGCTATAAAAAATGAAAACTATCGGCACGCGCGGTTTCATACTGTTGAGAGTGCTTGCTTCTTCTAGCCTAGCTTAATCTTTGTTAGTAGGTACACACCGTGTATTTAAAATATTTAGAATCTGATCATACGGTCGGTTACAGTAGGTGCTCTGCAATTACACGAAATTCATTAAATTAGGTAAGGTGGGTACCTAATCCTACTCTCGATTTCGACACAACCGTTTAACACACGATAGAGAAACGCGTTAATGATTGCTATTGTGGGTAAATAGCAGTACATGTTACATTTACACTGGAACTAGTGTAACTATTTAGAAGTTCCCGTTTTCTCTCCCACGATCCAGTTATCGTCGTGTGTTACTGACATTATGATGATGATGATTCTTTTTGCATCAGCAATTATATACAAGTTTCTCTCGCAGACCAATTATGACGAATTTGTGGGAGTCTACGGCCGTAGGAAGGTATCTCCTTTGTTCGGCAGCCCTGACAATCGCGCCAGCAATCTTACCAGCCGCAATACAACCTTTACTAATTATACAAAATAATGCTACTTTTCTTTACATTTCTGTCGCAATTTTAAGCTCGTTAAGACTTTGTTTTGGCTTAAGTATGCAACGTTTCTAAAAGTTTATTGTATACAATAATTGTTGTAGAAAATGTTAATGCTTTTAGAATGCCATTCAGTAAATTTTAATAAGAATTTATCTTTCACTCGGTCTAATTTATACGAATATTTTTATTACTAAGCACCTATATTATACCTAGAAACTTACTAGGGATAGGTACTAGGTAATAGTGGTCGAATAGTCTAAATGCTGTAGGCTGTAGGTACATAGGCTGCTATTTATATATCCGGAAACCGGGATTACAATCTTCTTAAATAGCATATTTGACCTCCATGGTAAAATTTGAACTTTTTTAAGTACTGGCCGGTATATTTTTTCTTTCTTATTAACGCTCGTGTTTTGTTTTTGACGGGTTTTAAATGTCATCTCGCAGCAAGAATGGAACTCACTCGTGAAAATATTCGTGCTATGATTTATTATGATTTTCGGCGTGGTTTAACGCAACAACAGTGCATAGATCAACTAACTTCAACTTTTGGTGATGAAGCCCCATCTAAAACTACTGTGTATCACTGGTTTAGTGAGTTCAATCGTGGACGTAGTATGCTTACGGACGAAGTTAAGGCAGGTCGCCCGAAATCGGTCGTTGTACAACAAAATATCGAGGCTGTGCGAAAACTTATAATGGACGACCGACATGTTACGTACCGCGAGATAGAGGCGACTCTGGGTATTTCTATGACCAGCATTAATAGCATATTACATAATTATTTGGCTGTAAAAAAAATTTGTTCGCGTTGGATACCCCACAACTTAATAAAAGAGCAAAAAGATGCTCGCGTCGAATGGTGCAATAAAATGTTAAAAAAATATAACCGTGGTGACTCAAAAGCCGTTTATAACATCTATACAGGTGACGAATCCTGGATCTATGCATACGATCCCGAAACGAAGCAACAATCAACGGTATGGGTGTTTCAAAATGAGCCGAACCCTACGAAAGTTACTCGTGCAAAAAGTACATTGAAACAAATGGTGGCCTGCTTCTTCGGTATTAATGGCCATGTAGCTACAGTGCCACTAGAAAACCGTAGAACGGTTAATTCAGAGTGGTACACGACCATTTGCTTACCGGAAGTATTTGAACAAATTCGTAAAACTAACCAGCGACGAAGAATCATTCTCATCATGACAATGCCAGATGTCATACGTCACGCGAAACAACTCTATTTTTGGAGGGTCAAAATGTGGAATTAACGGGTCATCCGCCGTACAGCCCTGACTTGGCACCCAACGATTTTTATTTATTTCCAAATATAAAGAATAAATTACGCGGTCAACGATTTTCGACAGCTGAAGATGCTGTCGACGCATTCAAACAACACGTTATGGAGGTACCTCAGACGGAGTGGCAGAAGTGCTTTAAAAATTGGTTCACGCGAATGCAAAAGTGCATAGATCATCAAGGGGAATACTTTGAAAAACAATAAAACCATTTTCAGCCGTGTACGTTTGTTTGTTTTTTTGTTTCCGGATATATAAGTAGCAACCCTCGTAGGTAACTACATGCTTATGCATGCTATGGTTTAGTATAATTTGAGGCATCAAGTATAACATTTAACGCTTAGCTGACAATCGTTTGTTGACAACACCAATCGAAAAGTGAATAATGTATCGAAATGAACGAAAATTCACGTGATTATTTCCATACTTTATAAGTTTACATTGACATCTGGATAAATAATTGTCCCATTTTTGTAAGGGAGTTGGTATTCTTTTTCTTCATGAGCTTTAGCTCAAGCCGGTAGGAGTCGAGTTATATGGACGCCCCGTCACTGCATCTTACGCTGCTTCTCTGTATTGCTGCGTCCGTTTAATTAAAAACAACATTTTAAACAAAATATAACCCACTTCACTTAGACTCCACCTTTCCAAAAGTAAATGCCCGAGCTCCAGTAAAAATAAAAAACCGGCCAAGTGCGTGTCGGACCACGCATAGGAGGGTTCCGTACCTTCAATGGAATAAGAACTAATACCAAAAGGTCGTATCTGATGCCTATGGAAGAAGTTTTTTGGAGATAACTCAAAAATGGCTGAACCGATAATGTTCAAAACAATTTTCGTAGAAAGTATATGATAAGGCGCATCTCTTCAAATTTTTTCATATTTTTTGAACTTACGGTTCAAAAGTTACGGGGGGGGCTAGGCTACACAACTTTTCTGACTTTCGAAGCAATTATTTCAGAAAATATTCACTTAATCACAAAATAGTCAAAGAAACCTCAATGTTATTTTGAAAGACCTATCGATTGATGTGTCACATGTTGATATTTGTTTAATTTTTTTATTTAGTTACCTGTATGGAGCGCCCCCCTAAAAATATATTTTTTTTAATTTAACTACATAACTAAGTAGCTGCATACAAAATACACCTTATGTGTAAATTTTATTCAGATACGTCGTATAGTTTCCGAGTAAAATGCCTTTGACATACGGACGGACAGACAGACAGACAGACATGACGAATCCATAAGGGTTCCGTTTTTTGCCATTTGGCTACGGAACCCTAAAAATCACTAAAGGTGTGCCTATAATTTTTGAACAGTTCCCTCGATTTCTCCATGATCCCATCATCAGATCCTGACCTGGTTACAATGGGACCAACGTTGTTAAGGCATCTTCTTGAATTTTTTCAAATTTTTTTAACTTATGTTTCAAATATGGGAAGACATAATTGGTTATGTTTTTCGATGCAAATAAATTTCATTCATATACACCGTGTCCAAAAATTTCGAATACACTTTGGAGGTCTTATAACTTTTTTGTACGAATAGTTATTGTAGTGAAATCTGTATTTTATTAAAGCTATACTAATATACAAAATATGCTGCAAATATTTTGGACTAACTCCACCTCTTACCTATTTTACTAGCTGACTACATTTTTCAACTCAATCTCACGCGGCACGCACCGCTTTCAAGGTTATTTCGTCCCAAATATGCTCGATATCTTTTTTTTCACTGTCCATATTTGCTATTTTATAATAATGTGACCTACAAGTGCCTACAAGGCATGTAAAAACATACCAAATCAATGTAATAAACGGAAATCTGGAGAATGGAGTGGCCGTTTACTTTCGGCAATATAATCATCGAAATTAGCTTTTCTCAAAGCTTGAACAACGTTTGGACTGTTTTGAGCACAATTTTGTGAGAAAATAATTTAATTTTTATTCCTAAACACAGTTTTCAAATTTTCAGGAGCGTTTTTCGACGAAAACCTCTGATTTATAATTTTCATTATTAATGTGCGACTTTATCGGTAAATATAACGAAATTTGGCCCCACATATTTAACTGAACCCCACACTACCACCAATAGTTCCCTCTGGAGTCTGGGAACATTAACCTCATGGTTTAGGCTGTTTTTTATACTTGCTGCTCACAAACGACCGTTTTGAGCATTGTAAGGCTATTTTAATTCAATGAGTTTCTCGTCAGAAAATCAACTCCTTCCTGCGTGCCAGGAATGTATTGAGTTGGATTATGTACTCTAATTTTCTCGATTGCTACGGAAAAACGATGAACTTCACGTTTATTGTAGCTATGATATCCAGGATCCACCTCCAAAATACCACGTAAGGATCTCCTAAAAATTTTCAGTTCGGCAGTTGATTTTTGGATAAAGCGGCTTTTGTCCTCTAAACTCGCACTCTCACGATATTTAGTATTTTAATGGTTCTAGCTGCGTAGCTGACCAGATTTTTTCCTGTCTTCTAAAGAGGAGCTATTTTAAGACCTTCTCATTGTTGTGTAAACGAGATTGCGTTTGATTCCAAAAAGTTTTACCGCCTTGAAAAAACACCTTTACAGTCGCCATTACGAAATTTTGTACTAAATTGTTAATCGAAAGTACTTCATTGAAGAGTGAAGACAAATTTCAAGTCCTTGGCGTTTTTTACTATTACATTATGTTCAAGTTAACTTATTCTTTAGATTAATATAATAAATGGATGGCCTGCAGCCTGTATGCCTTCAGGGTCAACGCAAAAATATGTGTATTCGAACTTATTGGACAGGGTGTATATCTGTATATTCGACGTTAATAGAAAATTTAAATACGGTACACAAATACTTATATGGCTGCGTTTCTAGGCAAAATGACAAAACATTATTAAAGAAATTCTTTTTCCTTGAAATATAAGTAATAAGGGCTATTTTAACAAATAAAGATGAATATAAATAACAAGTTTATTAAGAATTTTCCATATCGGTCCAGCCGCTCGATATTATTCATATTTGTTATTTAGTGAATATCACGAAATTACGATTCTTAAGGGAAAAGTAGTGACAATTTTTTTAGGTCAGTTTTAATATTTCATGCATAAGTTATTATTTTTTGTATGAAGAAGTAAAAAAAAAATGAATTCCTTGCATCCAAATTATACGTAAATGATATCAAACTTGACCTAGTAGCTAATGGTCGGCAGAAATATAGCACAACCTGGACCTCGCAAGCCGACCATTACCCCCCTCTTTTTGGAGGGTAGCCACCGCTCGATCTCGCGGCTATGGGGCTTAATCAGCTTTGATCGACCTAAAAAATAATCGTGCCAAGCCGCGTCGCCTGAGACAAAAGTGCATACTGTTTCATACAATTCTGAATCTAAGCGTCCCTGGTATTAAAATCCGTTGGTCGTTATCGATGTTCGTCCACTACTTGCAAACAGAGGCGGCAGGGTCCGCTTATGGGTCGCTGGTTGCCTCACCTTGGCTCTCCCGTTAAGGTGATATCTTACGAGGTCGGCCGGCAGGTTACGCAACTCGGTAAGCTCAATTCTTATTATTTTGTATGTCTTTACGATATTTTGTTAATAAAACTGACATTGTTAATAAAGGTGTCCACAATTCGTGGGATGCGCCTGCTCGCATAGCAGTATTGTAAGGAGAGCGTGAAAGTGAGATTAACCTGATTAACCAACAAATTCTCTCAGACTTTTTTATTTTTTACCACCACAAACATTGAAATGCGCTACAGGAACCTATTTTATTTTTTTAATACGAAAAATAAACAAATAATTATATTTTTATTGAAAACTATACATTATACTAACTTAACTTTTTAGGGTTCCGTAGTCAACTAGGAACACTTATAGTTTCGCCATGTCTGTCCGTCCGTTCGTCCGTCCGTGAATAATCTCAGTGACCGTTAGCACTAGAAAGCTGAAATTTGGTACTAATATGTATATCAATCACGCCGACAAAGTGGTAAAATGAAAAGTGGAAAAAAATGTTTTACGTCACACCTGGCCATAATGTGAGTTTTACCGCTCGCTACGCTTACGGTAAAACTCGCATTATGGCCAGGTGGGGACGTAAAATTGTGTACTCACCACGGGCAGTAAAAAAGAAAGCCCTCTATCGCATATTTACAACCCTCGCCTGCGGCTCGGGTCCCAAATACCTGCGATTTCGGGCTTTCTTTTTTTTACAGCCCTAGGTAAGTAATGTACTATTATTAGGGTACCTCCCCTATACGTAAAGTGGGGAGTGATTTTTTTTTAATTTCAACCCTAACGTGTGATATATTGTTGGATAGGTATTTAAAAATGAATAGGGGTTTAGTAAAATCATTTTTTGATAATGTAAATATTTTCGGAAATAATCGCTTCAGAAGTAAAAAAAATGTGTCCCCCTCCTCTAACTTTTGAACCATAAGTTTTAAAAATATGAAAAAAATCTCAAATAAGAACTTTATAAAAAGTTAAAAAATCTAGAAAAATTATTTATATATAGGTTGAATAGTTTTTGAAAAAAAATTACAAAATAATTTTTGAACTAAGTTTGTAATTTAACCGTATAAGCAGGTGTTTATTGTACCTGTAATTTCTACAAAATCACAATGAAATGACGTGCTTTCAAAAACTCTTAAGTGGGGACACTTACTGTGACGGACGGAAAACTACGGAACCCTACACTGAGCGTGGCCCGACACGCTCTCGGCCGGTTTTTTTGTTTAGATATAATATCTATGTCCATGCTTAGCCTTGTTTTCGTGACACAAATCTTACAAATTACCTAAATATATTAATGAGTCTGAACCAATTTAATAGGACTTCTTGCATACCTGTTTGCTGTACCGTCAAGTTAGCCAATATCTGTACACACGGACGTTGAAAAATATATGAACCCAACCTTATTTGTATGGGTTTATGGCCGTGTTCACATGTTTTTGAACGACCGTGTGTGGAGAACTCTACCGAATAAGGCGAAGAGAACGTATGACTCAAGAGACTCATGTAATACGGGTAATTAGTAATAAGGACTAAAATTTAGTGACTAAATCAACAGTGAGTCGTGGTTTAGTAGCAAATATTCAGTAGATTTTCTACATATATCAATTATTAAAGTAGCTACATTTAAAAACTTTAGACATCCTACATCCGCTATGTATAATAAATTTGATGTCCTGACGGAGAAGACGTAACCGTGTTTTTGTCTACCCAAATTGCAGAACTAGTTATTCCCGTGACTTTACCGCTTTCCTTGGTCCTTTCGTCTACAACAAAATATCGAAACCAAACATATTAACTTATCTCAAATAACGATGAATCAATGTAAAGCACTGAAAAACTTTTACAGATCACAATCTAAATGATACACGGACCTTATATTCTATATTTTTTTAGTCTCGGTATGGCATATCCATTTTCTCATCTACTCAAGAGACGTTTTCCCGTAGTATTCTGCTATATACGAGTACTACGGCTATTTTGACTGGATAGTCTATAAAAACGCTTTATTTTTGTGTACAGGTGAAGCCAAGAACTTGCCGGCGCGCAGCCATGGCGCGGCGTGCCACCGGGACATCTACTGCGTGCTGTCACTCGACCAGGAGGAGATCTTCCGCACCTCCACTATGGAGAGAACTCTCAAGTGAGTAATCAATGCAGCTTGTCTGACGTCAGCGATTTGAAATGTCTTAATGTCTGTGATTTTAATCAAATATGCAATTTATGTGTACTTATAGGTCTTGGAATTATTGTTATGCTTGTACGCTAGATGACTGTAGGTAGCTTTATTAATTTCGAAGTTGTTTATTAGCGAAGCGACTGCAAAGGAACGACACGTCAAGACGTTATTATACTTATTATAATTACACGTCTTCGTGCCGCGTATTGTATTGTGTAACAAGTACTGACATAAAATCGACCATTGTTTTGCTTTAGAAAGCTTATAGGTATAAATAAAATACTCAGATTACCCGCGTTTACAACTGGTGTATTTCTATCGCTTTCTTCTCCAAAATACCTTTACTAAATGCTGACTACTGTTGCACGTTTTTGTCGCTGACTGTACATGTTTACACTCTGTAAATTTAAAAAGTATAGGCTAACAACCTCACACACCACACTGACCAGTTTCGAAAATCACCCTGAATAGTTAATGAAACCTCTTGCGTGCACATACAAATACAATAAACTATTAATGATAGAAAATGAAACAATGTAACTATGAAATATACGTGACCAAGAGGTATTTCCATCAGTTTTCAATGACTGCCACGTTAACCGCTATTTATAAGTTCCCTCCAAGCCCCCATCACACCTATTACTAGAGGGACGGTTTGGTTTAGGATGTATTTTGTAGTATAAACGGAGACAATACAGCTCCCGTGCCCTGGCCTGGGGCTAGCTTCCGGCGTTATCGCGGGCTGAGGACCGGCGCGTAACGATTTAGGAAGGGCTAATGTATTTACTGGGTCAAGGTTGGCTAACTTACTATGCTGATGGTTGCTGTTCGTAATAAAATGGGAATGCAATGGTTCGCTACGGTTCGAGTAATGAAGTGTAATTGTTGCTACTCGTTGGCGTGTTTGTGGTTCCGTTTTATTTATGTAATATGAGTATAATATATGACATGAACACATCTTCTGTATAATCGCGGTTTACATGTGATGCCGATTTTCTATTTTACTGTTTTAGGATCTGTGTTAAGGGTAGGTGCCTACCCGAAATATAAATTGTCAAAATAATTCAGGGGTAAATAGTACAGTCGCCAAAGTACTCAAAAATATGTGAACATCCACTTTTTCGCCTTGGCATTAGAGGCGTTGATCAGATATTTGTGACCACCTTGGCCTCTCCAATATATCTGATGGTGACTACAGAAGCGCTGTACAATCCTCGTAAGGCCCAGTCCTATTTCTAGGACAAGTTAAATAGTGACCCAGTGTCCTAAAAATAGTACATCATATTTTAAACTTTCAGCTTCTGGAACAAAATCTAATTTTGAACAAAGAAGTTGACCTCGTGGTCTAAATTTTACCGTCCTAAAAATAGGCCATTGGGCCTTACGAGGCTATAGGTACTTAATGTACTCATGATCGCATATGAACACAATTCCCGGTCTACAATTTTCTATGAATTTAGTTACACGATCTAGTACCTAAATTTATCATTTGTCGTCATGAATCTAAAGGGTCCGCAATCTACATATGTATTAGATACGACTTTAAATTGTGTATGTTGTCGAACTGTGCTGGTATTAATAATGAACAAGAATAGCTATGTAACAGTGGCAGTAACTATACCCTGTCACATTGATTGGAGCGCTCACAAAATGTGTATTAAAGGTTATCCCACTTATTAATAAAGGTGTTTCAAACTCATTTAGTTCAATTATGGTTTGTCTGTTTCTAAGAAACACACCTCTCAAAATGACAGTTTGTACATCGACAAAAATTTGTATGCAACATTTTTGTCGCGAAATCGAGCCTGCAATTTCTGTAACTTTTTAATTTTTATTTGACCATAAACTAGGCACTTCGCCGTCTAGTTTTTAACCGTAAAAGTGAACATTGCGGAACATTCTTGAAAAAGGTCTTTTCCGCTTAGCTATTTTTGTTGCTGGCTGTAGGTAGATTAACGATAGTTTAAGAGTATCAGCAGAAGTGCAGGAACGTTCCGCCGTGCAGTGTACAATGACGCGCGGCCGGCGGGCGCGGCGCGCGAGGGGCGGCGGCGACCCACGTCCCGGATGCGTTTCCGTTCTCCGTGATCCCGCGCGTGACGTCGCACTCCACCCCCGACCTGCCACTAAAACTATCGCTTGTATATACTCCTAAAACTCTAACACAAGCAACATCGATAGTCTGTCTAACTCAGGACCACAACTAAATATTTACTGAAATGTACACAAAGACGAAAGAAGCGATTTAGGTATTTGAGTTTATTCTACGTTTATCCTTAAACCTAAGAAAAAAGATAATAATAAGATAATATTGATCCTCGTATTCCGGTGTGAGGTTTACCACAAGTCATTCTTAATTTTAAAATATAATTCATGGCTTCATCGTATAAGAAATAATCGTTTAAACCATTGCAATCTATAATCCAGTTCGTACAAAATAAGACAACTTGGATTGGTAGGAAGAGGTACAAACGGAAGCGCGATAATTGATTAGTGACCTCTGTGACCCACGATTGGAGTCGGCAGGACACTCTGGTAATCATATCGAAGGAAATGTCACGTCTCGTTGCGTTAATAGGTTCTTTGTCTTGCGATACGTTATCAACATCGCTGCGTCGCCGTCGCTTACCCGCGGTAGCTACATTATTGCCTTATTTGCTGGCAATATGTCCACATTTGATCATACCGATTGATAATTAACTATGTACGTAGGGTACCTATTGCAATATTGCTTAGTTACACTATACTATGTTATGTCTTCACTATACCTACACCTAATGGTTTTGTTTGGTTTGTCATTGCTTGCGTAAGTGCTGAATGGACCTGGTTTTCAATGATTATTCAGACAAGTATTATTAGTAGGTACATTATTGTCGAGGATGCGGAGTAGCACATTGCTCGCTGAGTATTATGTTTTAACGGACGACCTTGGGAGGTTACACTAGAAAGACTATTCTTTCGATCTCGAGGACCCTGTGCTGACTTAATGGGCATCCAAAAACCTAAAAAAACCTTACTTTTTTGTATCGCTCATATATCTTAAATAAGCTCATATTTATCATATCATTTACCTTCTACGTTGCAGGACCCTGAACCCAATAAGGTACTACATATTCGAAATTACCTAAACTAGCGAAAACAAACTGTTGGCTTCTGCTTCAGTTTTGATAATGACACTTCTTGTCAAATTACGTTTATTGGTACATTACAATTAGTTTGTCTTGATAATATTTTATGTATTTTCTTCAGAAAATTGCGCTACATTTGATGAATATACATATATAATGAGTACCTACGCACTGAACGCGGCGCATGCTAACTGTACCAATCACAGATTGTATGGTATAATATTTACCGATATACATACTTTTTAATTTCTTATACTGGAAAATGGAGTCGCCCCTGCTCTACAACGTTAAAAAATCAACTCGACCGTGCTTCTAGAAGCGGAAGCTTTTAACCCATTCACCGCTACGCCCGATCTCTCGAAACATGTACGACGCGCTGCCATACATTCAATTTTGGCGTAGCAGCGTCACGACACCGTGTCGTTACTCAGTGGTTCAGCGGTGTTCAGTTTCGCGCGCCCATGAAATGGTACATATTGGATGGCGTTAATCATGATTTTCGTTTAACCAATCTTTGACCGACTTTGAATAAATGTTTTGTATTATTTAAATAAATATAATTATATATTTCAGTAGGAGACAAAAAATAAAAAAAACGTTATAAATTCGTTAATAATATTTATTAATTATAACACATAGGTACAAATATTTACATTATACATGTATGAATGTACAAAATAGCTATATATAATATATTTACTTAACTAAAATACTTATATTGCACTTCTATGATATATAAAGAAGCATAAGCCCTGACATAATCCTGGCTGTTTTGGGCACTTAGGACAATAGTCCCCCGTGTCTACTCTTATTTTTTTTGTTGTCCAACAAACCACGCATCTTTTTCTTTTTAGGCTATTTGATCGCGGGTCCCGAGGTAATTTAAATGATGCGTGGCGTTCAACAAGAGTAGAAGCGAGACTATTAGATCTCTGTTGGCTCGAAACCAATGCCCGAATAATCATTTGCCTAAAATCAAATAAGGGCATCGGTTTCTCGCCATATCTATTATAAAGGCTGTGCGCATTGCATAATAGTGTGCTAAATATATGTACTCCTAATTTCTTGTACCACCTTAACGTTTTATGCTCGGGGTTATAGTAAGCCATCATTTGATCGTGCTTATCGACTCCGCCCATATATTTATTGTAATTAAGTACGACCCTGGGTTTTGTTTTGGTCACATTATTTGAACCCGTATAATTTTCCCATTCGCCATCATGTTCCGACGAAATCATTATTACTTCTCTGCGGTCATTCTATTTTGTAATACATATGCCACTGTCACTAAACATTGATATTTTTTCCTGCTTTTTTAACTTTTTTTTTAATAGTTCGATTGGGTTACCCTTCCTAATACTACGTAGAGTCCCCGTGACATATGTATTAGAATCTACCAAATGTTCCGCCAATTCAATTGAGTTATAAAAATTGTCCATATAAACTGCATGCCCTACGCCAAGTTTTCCCTGCAAAAGCTTTTTAACCACTTTATTGACATGATTTTTGCCTCCCAACTCTAAATCACATTTCCCCCCATATACGACTATCTTTAACACACATCCAAATTGATCTGTCAATAATTTTACCCCATATTTGTTGGCCTTTCCCTTCATGAATTGGCGGAACGAGAGCCTGCCACGCCAGAGCACTAATGACTCGTCAATGCAAAGTACTTTCCCAGGATAATATATTTCACACATAATTTTGTTAAATATATCAACTAACCCAGAAATTTTATTTAAACGATTTTCACCCACCCTCTCGTCGTAAAAGTTCAGGCACCTTAAAATCATGAGCCATCTATCACGCGCCATGTTTTTGGAAAAATATTTGAGGTCAAACTGCTCATCAGTAGACCAATAATCATCAAACCTATTCAATCGTATGGTACCCATATGAAATAAAAGTCCTAAAAAAACTCGTAGCTCTGAGGTTGTCACATCTCTCCATTTCGATATTCTTGCATATGATTTAACATTCGCTTCTATTAAAACTGTCGCATATCTATTAATATTACTCGCTAAAAACACAAGCAACGAGCTAGTGAATAATAGATCAAAAAATTTTACTGGGTTGTCGATTCTACCGCTCGTCATTAATCCGCTCGTTTTATTAAAATGAGTGACGTTTGCGGTCTTGCTCGTGTAACTCCATTTTGTGGATTTTCCTGCATTTAGGGTTTCATCGTTAGCCGGTTCTTCATTTTCGTCAGTATCCGATTCTGAAGAAGAGTGATAATCCAGTTCAGGATCAACATCGTCAGCAGCTTCTTCGAGAATGCGTCTCAATTCTTCAATCGACATCGGGTTTGCATCATCTAAAAAACAGTTAAGAGTTTGTTTAAAAACGTTAGAAACACGAAACTGTGTCGACAAACCGGCGATGAACATATGATAGCAGTGCGAAGACACGTGTTCGATCTAGGCGGATCACACAAATTTCAGAGTCCGGTAAACTTTTTTTTCGATTTCGCTCAACTCTTTCATACTATTTTGCACTAACTAACGAAACTTCTATCTGTTTGTATACATATTTTGTAAGTACGATTCTTTGTAAATTGTATAAGTGGAACGCTTTTTTATTTTCTTGTCTCATTCACCCGAATCTAACACCTGTTTCGCGAATTTTGCTTGGAGAGGTGAAAAGAATAAGGTTTTATTGATTAAAATTAAGTTATACTAGTACGTAAAATACATAAATACGTTGGAAAATGAGTCTTCTGAGGAATAAGAGGAACAGTTTATATATATATATATATATTAAGTATGTTTAGCTAGAGCAATTTTATGAAAAATTGCCGAAGTTTAGGTGATATTTTTGGGAAAGTATTAAAGCATTTCACAAAAATAAAATACAGAAATAAACTGTACTTGATGCTTTAATCAAATAATTTAAAAGATATTAGGGGCCATAAAAAAATAATAACTAATATTCAAGCGACAAGATTGCACGAATCAACGTCCTCACTAAACAAGCTCTGTAAGAATTCAGTTTTAGGGTATTAAATATTAATATATATATGTAGACCCAAATAACTTTTTTGCAATAACAAGACTTAAAACTATCTTATCAAACGCGATTCATGTGCATAATTTAATTATTAGCGATTTTCGTTTTCAAATCGTTACCGGACTCT
This sequence comes from Pammene aurita, assembly GCA_947086415.1. Classification (NCBI taxonomy): domain Eukaryota; kingdom Metazoa; phylum Arthropoda; class Insecta; order Lepidoptera; family Tortricidae; genus Pammene; species Pammene aurita. Next base: position 25,078,122 of record OX352289.1, read on the forward strand.
TCAATTCGCACCACCACAACCGCTACGTTCATCAGTCATCACCTTAAATATTCACAGTCACTACAAATGGCTATAATATTTTTATGGTCTTAGTACTGTATCTATTACTTACAATGTTAGGTAACATAATATTTAAAAAACTCACCGTTGTTTCCAATTGAGTTTTCTTCATCATTGAGCTCCAATCCTAGTGCAGTCAAATCGGTGTCCATGTTCAAGATCGAATCGTTCGTTTCAAGTAGGTTCGGAGTTCCAGAGTGCATAGCCGGGTCAATCGTGGAAAGCGTGTTCGGGTTCGGAATATCGGTGTTCATAGCCGGGTCAGTAGTGGAATGTAGGTTCGAGGTCAGAATATCCATATCACAGTACACACGAGAACACGATACGGAGATGAGCAATAGCCGAAGGACAAGCCTAGACTAACGTATATATTATCACTTTACTAAACCACCTCTAGGGTCACTAATTAATGTTATCGGTATTTACCTTTACGGAGCTTCTGAAGATCATAGAGCGGCATTTTTGAAAGACGCATAAATAGAACGCAGTCATTAAAGTCGCCGTAATCCATTGTCTTTACCTGCACGTGTGGTGCTAATCTCCCGACTTGCAATTTTACAAAAACAGGAAAATGAATAGAAATGCAGCTGCATGCTGTGGTATTTTTTTATTATCTTCGTTATATTTATTAGCTCTGTCACTTGAAATGTTTTAAAGTGTTTACTCTGTACCTAGTTTTACGTCATTTGTGCACGTATAAAACTTTACTTGTGAAATATCTATATTAATCGATATATATCTAAGTAACAAGAAAACAACTGAAATAGCATTGTGAAGAATATGTTCGCTAAAACTTGAAAACTACTCAATCAAATACATGGATACAATATTGTAGGTATCCGTATTCCGTAAACAAAATAATAAATTAGTCGCGTATTATTATTATTTTATTTTTATTAATATAATTTGTGAAATTTTTTAGTTTACCTTACCTACACATTTACCTACAATTCCTGTATTTCACTACACTGTACGTGACGGGTAGTAGGTATATCGCTGGTTACAAACAAAACGGAATAACGCCATCCATTACTCGCGTAGAATCATTATAATATTACAAACAACGTAACTCGACCTCGATTTGAACCAAAATATACCTTATGCGTGCGAATTAAGGTCCATAATGATTACATGGGTACTTATTTGTTACGTCATGCTTAGCAGTGGTGCAAATGCAACACGCTCCGTTCGCTCAATCACAACACGATGTCGTGAGGCTAAAAAGTAACCTAAATATTAATATTTTGTTTAGAAAACGTATTTATGCAATTTATATTTATTAAACATTTTATTAGATTAGTTACATATAGATAAATACTTACTAGAAACCTTTTATCTCCGTTGTATATTTAGTGTTCGTAAAAAGAGGGATACTATTCTAATATACTCAATACAAGTACTAGGTATTTTAACTAATTAAAATTAATAAAATAATGATAAGAAGTTTAAAAATGACAGAGATAAAAGCCTAACAATTTTAACGACACAGTGTCGTGACCAGTGTCTGAGCAGCGTTCCATAATTACGACAACGTGTCGTGATTAGCGGTGAATGGGTTAAGTGGTAAATTGGTCCCGGAACATAGCAGCGCGTAAAGTGCGCCGGCATCTCCGGCCGTCTTAAGTGCTCTGATGACGCGAGCCCACCGCCCGCCGCGCCGCCGACCGCGTCCGATAGGTGTGGCCGAAATAATTTCCTAGTTTCATTCAAATTACTTATCACGTCTTTTCTAAACCTTAAGCCAGTTGATTTTTGCTTCATGATTATAGGGCTGATCAAAGCTAACAAAAATGATACTAGTTATATCTATGTATCACCGTGTGACTATCGTTCCCCTGTATCAAACTACAAGTGTATGTATGTTCACGTATCGTACACATATACTTGGGTTCTAATTTATCTCGGGTACGGGCGAGTAAAAAAGTAAACTGATTTACAATTTGAAATGTTTATTAAATTACAAGCGCATTCAACGTTATAGTGAACAGATGCAAAACCGTGTAAAATTAGGTACCGTATGTGGTTAATAATAAGAGCGAATGCATCGTGCGGGGTTCCCTGTGCGTGCTGGTTCCGCCTCCGGTTTATAAATACCGGTCTGGCGCCGGATGCGCGAGCCCTGCGCTGTGCGCGAGCGCACTCCCACACCCACACGACACTTGCACACCACATCATTGCTCTCCACAACTTAATTCTTACAATTTGGACATCTCTAATATGTTTATCCGCAACTCCAATTTACTTAAAATTGACAATATCTCTTGAAAGGGTTTTGAATAAATATTGTTATAAGGTTCAATGCCATGATCCATAGCAAATTACCTGTGCCATATTAGCCACATAATTAATTTAATTATTTCTGTGGGTATTTATATAGTATTAGTGTCCCCAGTTAAAAATCCACCGTAAATGTACTTAACAGCAATATTTCACATAACAAACCTGCCAAGTGCGTGTCGGACCACGCATAAGAACCAAATTTTCGTGCCTATGGAAGAAGTTTTTTGAAGATAACTCAAAAATGGCTGAACCCATAATGATCAAAATAATTTTCGTAAAAAGTATGTAATAAGGCGCATTTACAAATTTTTTTTTTCATATTTTTTGGACTTACGGTTATGGTTTAAAAGTTACAGGGACACAATTTTTCGGACTTTCAAAGCTATCATTTCTGAAAATATTGATATGATCACAAAATGTTCAAAGAAACCTCGATGTTGTTTTTAAGACCTATCGATTGATGTGCAACATTTTGATATCTGGTAAAAAAAATCAAATTTATTTACATGTATGGAGATGGAGCGCCCTTCCTCTAAAAATATGTTTTTCTGCAATTTAACTACAAAACTAAATAGCGGCATACAAAATACAACTTATGTCTAAATTTTATTAAGATACGTCTTATAGTTCCCGAGTAAAATGACTGTGACATACGGGTGGACGGACGGACATGACGAAACTATACTATAAGGGTTTAGTTTTTGCCACTGTGGCTACGGAACCCTAAAAAATAGACGAAACTCTGTCTTTGAATATTAATACTGCATTATTCGGATACCCATCTACACATTCATTAGATTCCCTTTAAACAGGATCCAACGATCCCATGCACATGCCTACCTTACGCAAGTAACTGAATACTGCGCGCGATAATGAATCAGTACATTATTAGAGTTCGACCCACTATCAATGTTATTTATGTTATCTGATAAAGCGGGATACCTACAGGAAGTAAAACTCGCGCATAATAAATAAGTTGGTCGTTAAAGCTTTCACAATTCGCGAACAACCCACGCGTACTCGTTCGTAGTCCTACTAATTTTACAATACGGCACATATTGGCAAAGAGTGATCGCTGCTGAGGAGGCGAGACTTTCCCGATACGTGTGTTGGGCTCGGGCTGACGAAAAGGGTACGGGTTTTGTGCTCCTTGGATTAAATATCTAATAAATACTAACCAATCATTATCATCTCGTCATCGTTACTTTACGTTACTCTTTTATCTTAGATACGAGTATATATCAAGGTCTTTTTACAAAAGCTGTGGGAATTCAATGTGTCCGAATCCAAAGGTACAGTAAACTATGTGCTGTCACTAGCGGGCGAGGTGTTCACATTCAGAACAATCGGAGCATATCTAACTAAAAGTTTTATTTTTAGAGTCGGTAATAGAGTAATCTCACAGCTCCTGCCATACAAACTGGTTTAACTTTGGCAGGACCTAAATCATTGTAAGAGAGTAACAACAGTCAGTGGAGATCATTTTGAACACCCAATCGCCGTAAACCTACTGTTGCTGCTAGCTCCAGGTTAGACATGGGTCATCACGTGCGAGTGATTTAAATGAACTATATCTTTTAAGACCGCCTGTTGTTACCTAGTATTTATCACTGTATCGCTGTATATATTCCTCTTTTCGCATGTGGTGCACAATAAAGAATATTTATTATTATTATTATCTTTTGATTCAATTCACTGAAAATTTAACTCGCTCGGTAACTTATTAAAGTGTTACTTTCTCGCTCTTTCTCACTCATGATTCGAATGAGCCAGCCGAGACAAACGAGTGACACGATGCGATTGAGGCGAATATGCGAACAGATCCACTGAGCGAAATGAGCGAAACGATACATATCTCCGGGAGCGAAAGATATGAATCAATATTTTCAATTAAGTGAAGCGTTTTGCGCATCCTACTCCAGGCATTATCTCATCAATACTATCGATGATAAATAAATAAATATTATGGGACAATCTTACACAAATCGACCCCTAGGTAGGCCTCGGTAAGCTCAATAAGGCTTGTGTTGTAAGTACTAGACGACGATATATATTATACATAGATATAAGTAGATAAATACATAGAAACATAAATAACTCGGGAACAAATATCGATGATAAACACACAAACAAATGCCCTGACCAGGATTCGAAACCGGGACCTCCTGCTGCGTAGGCAGGCCGGTCAATTACCGACTGGGCTAGAAGACCGTTAAAGATATATCGATGATAAATATATCGATAGACATGAGTTGCCATGCAGTTAGTACTCATACTCGGTATGTTTTCCATCGGTTTTCGTGTTTATAAAGTTCAAAATGACTTTGCGTTATAAATACAATCTTATTAGCATTCGTTTCTGCCAAGAAAGTGTAAAGAAAGGCAAGCACGTGTCTGCAGAGCAGCTAATTTTGCAATAGTAAGTTAGCGCGGTGGGCGGCGAGGCGGCGCGGGCGGCGCGGCGGCGCCCCACGCGCCCGCGACTACGACTCCGCAATAAATATGTTGTCACTCGGAACCCGATAACGATTGTTTAACTGTTACTAGTCGCCATAAATAAATATTGCCTCTTGATGCTTTTGACAGTTGACACTATCGTTGTAAATAATGCCGTTGCATGGGTTGCATGTGTGCTCGATGTAAACTGTCTCATTCTCTACTGTATTGTTCGCGTTTTGTTTGTTTTTATACATAAATAATCATATTTATACATAAATTGTTGACTACGAAACCCTATAAATAAAAACGATAAACGACGTTTGCTGCATTTTTATATAAAATCGACATGTACTCATCGGGACTTTTTAGTTATATCAATATCAAGTACCTTGTGGCAATTTTGGAAGGGAAATACAGATCCAACTTTTTAATTAAGAAAATATCGACACGGAAAAGCTTTGGGTGTACCGTGTACATAGAAAATGGGAGTTTTGGCTTTTCTCTGTCACTCAAAATAACAGACGATGGAGGTGGAAAGAGAAGGAAACAAATAGTACCTAATATTGTTTATTATTTTTCTAGTTTAAATTTAATAAAACTTTGATTTCTTGGTTCTTTTGTAATTTCATTTCATTCGTTTATGGCTCTGCGTCTGTTGAATATGTAGGTAATAATTATACCTACGGTTATGATTTACCTTATTTTGTTTTATTCGCTGTGTTTCATTATCGAGGCGAGATATGTCTTTTGAACGCCAGTTGTAATTTGAGCGAATTCTAAATATTTATGAGTCATGGAGCGAAGTACTTAGTACTTGGAAATTAGCATCAGCGATGTTTATGTATTTCCTAATTATTGTTACCAATTCTCTAAAATAATTTTATTCGACCTTGCTTGCCTGCACGCTGTATGCTATTTCTTAAAAACTTATACGTCATAATTATTACGTATGTTGCTATTGCGATTGTTTTACGCTGGCGACTGTTTATGTTTATTGTCACACCGGATATATTAATACGACTGGTTGCTAACTAGTTTTATTGCTGATAGAGCAGACAATCTGTGATTATCAGGTCAATAGGTTGAGTATAACGTGCACATATTGTTGTTTCAGTCCCTTTTTCGGCGAGGAGTTCCAGTTCGAAGTGCCACGTAGATTTCGATTCCTTTCCATATACGTGTTCGATCGGGACAAGCACCTCAAGCAGGACCGGGTTCTTGGCAAAGTGGCCATCAAACGGGAAGACCTGCACCGATACAACAACAAAGACCACTGGTTCGCCCTGCGGCATGTGGACGCAGACTCGGAGGTGCAGGGCAAGGCCTACATCGAGCTGTCGCTGGAGGACTCGAGAAAACGGCTGCGCATGGAGCCCAAGCCACCGGATCCCGACCCCGGCGCGGACAGCTGCCCGTCCAAAGCGAACAAAGGAAAGAATCTCGGCAGAATATCGGAGTACTGTAAGGAGAGCATGCGGTTCGGCTCGTGTTCGAGTTCGACTAGTAAAAAGCTCCTCAGTGCCGTAGCAACTGAACCCGCCATGTCGTTGTCGCGCTCAGAGAGTCTGAAGGACCGAGCGCAGTGGGCGGTGCGGGCCAAGCCGCCCATGCACGCAATGTCCGAGTCGGACACGTCCCCCTCGCCGACGGCCGCCGACTACTGGTCGGACCCCGAGCGGCACTGCGCCGCGCGCCAAGGACCCGACACCATCCGCCTGCGTGTGCTCGAGTGCTCCGAGCTGACCACGAAAAACGGACAGTGCGATCCCTTCGCCCTCGTGACCATACTCTACTCTAACGGACGAAGAGTCGAAAGACGCACTAAGCCTAAGAAGAAAACGGTTAACCCTCAATTTGATGAAATATTTTGCTTCGATTTTGTTTTGGAAGCGGACCCGAAAGACAAGGATGGCTCGCAATCGGTGGGTAAATTTCATAGAATTTATTTAAAATGGTGCAAGGTGGTAGAGCATCTAACGGAACTGGGAACGGCAAAATAAGGATCTTACGTTTCTATTTACCGCTTTTACGAGGCGTTATACCTACTTAGACACGCGTAACCAAATTTTATAAATGAATTAAGTATATTAGATCATAGTGATCATTAGAGTTTAGAGTTATTGACTTTGTAAGATGTCTACAACTGTTCAGTCTAAGAATAGAACGTACCACGAATTTTACTGTACGGCCCAAGGAGCACGAATATATGTTATACTTTATGTTTCCATAATCCTCGGTAATAATACATGTTAACGTGTGTTTCGGCAGACGGGCGTGGCGAGCGAGGCGCGCGTGTCGGTGTGGCACGACGCGGCCACGCCGGTCTTCCTGGGCGAGGTGCGCCTGCAGCTGCGGCAGCCCGCGCCGGCGCCGAGGGCCTGGTAACTACACGCTACACCGACACATGATAACTCCTATTGGAACTCCCGCTAAATTACAACTATATCATTCTCACTATATAATTAGGTTATACAATAAGTCTCCATTGTTACCATATGTAATCCATGAATTCTTATTAGTTTTTCTTTTAAATTGAAAATATCCTTAATCGCAACAGACAGACAACTGGAAACGTAAACGTCAATATAAGTTCTTCTGCGAGTGCTCAAAATAGGCAAGCCGGTAATAATTGAGTCCGACTAACACCTTACAACCTGCTACCTATATACAATAAATTGTAACCTCAATCTCCCGGTCGATTGTACCGGCGGTCGGGGAGGAGGACGTTGTCTTGTTCCACGAAAGTGTTATGATATTATATTAAAATCCATAAAACCGTCGTTAGCAATGGTCTTATTGAATATTATGAAGTATTACATAAAATCACCAATCAAGCATTAAAGTCGACAAGTAGGAAATAGTTATTTTTCTACTCCTGTACTTTTATCTGTCATTTATACATTCGTCAACACCTTTATAAGAACATAGATAATATACTCGATGAAAAGTCTATCTAGTCTATTCCCCAAAATAACACTTGTTCTATAAAAGCGCCAAAATAGTATTAGTACAGTAAAGATACGGTTGCGTCAAACATTAATTTATAATAGCCTGATTTTTTTATTATTCGTTCTTATGGAATATTTATAGATAATATACGCAAAAATCCTACCAACTTTCCACCCGGAAGTAGTTAAATAGGTAAAAAAAAATATATACAATTTTTGTATATTTTTATTTACAATAATATCAATTATTTTTATTTGTAAACTAGCTTTTGCCCGCGGCTTCGCACGCGTTAAATTCGGGGTAACACGGTTCCCCTTTGCCCCCCGGAATGCTCCATACAAACTTCCACCCTCCATTTTAGGGAAGTGGGGGGTTAGAAAGAGACAAAAAGTAGCCTATGTCACTCTCCATCCCTTCAACTATCTCCACTTAAAAATCACGTCAACTCGTCGCCCCGTTTTGCCGTGAAAGACGGACAAACAAACAAACACACACTTTCCCATTTATAATATTAGTATGGATATGACGATATTTAAGTCTTCTTTCTGTTTAAAGCGAAAAACAAGAAACCGTGTCGATGTAAAACCACGTAAATAACAAAATGTACGGCGCGGGCGATATATATCCTAATTCGTTAGAAACAAATAGTAATAATTGGTAGTTTGTTCTTACACATTTTAAATGACTTGGAAACGATATATTCATTAAAATCCTACAAGAAAAACGCTTGTAATATGTGTGTACATATTTGTGGCGGTTAGCGAATAAGGATATTTTGTAGGATTTCATTGCGTAAATAATACTTGTATCATGATATATCCGTTACACTAAAAATATTAATTATTTCCGATTCCCCATACTAGCCGCCCGTAAAATGACTGTAGTATATCGCGTAATCGCGTGCAAACACGACTATTAATATAAAATAAATTACTGCCAACCTAAGAAACCTAAATAAACGCAGCGTTTTTAGAAAAAAAACGTTAAAAGAGAAAAAATTAAAAGAATCACAGACCTACTTCGTAGTTTTTTACGTTTCCCGTTCGTTTGTAGGGGCAAATTGCAAACTTAGTAATTTAGGTATTTTTACTAATGTAGCTCTTTAATGATTGATCAAATAACGACGGTGTGTATTTGTGTTAGTAATGTTAGAATTCTTAAATAGTGTTTAAAAAGGTAAAACTTAAATGATTGTTGATTATGTTGACAAAATAACTGCGATATCCATGAAGTTTTCAATTTCGCATTTTATGTAAAAGTAAGTGTAGTCGTAGAAAAAGTATTGTATGCAACGTCGTATAAGTAGGAAAAAAAATGTTCGTTGCGTTTTTCTTAACAATTTTCGCCTCCGGCTGCGCCTACAGCTCAAATTGTTACCCACGCCACTCACCTTTTTTGACCCCTCTTATACAACTGTTGCATAAACTACTATTATGCTACAAGCAAACTCCGAACTCGTGGCATGTAAACACTCCCTTCGGTCGTCACCTGCCACTCGTTCGGAAATTAATTGTTTTCTGCAAATTTAGCATACAACATTTTACAATGCATTATGCGAGGTATTAAAATAGTATGCCTTTTGTGGTTCTTGAAAAATCTTGGGGTGCGTTACGTACGTACAGTCGAGGTCAAAAATACCTTTACATTTAAATAAATTTACACACTACATGACAAAAACATGCTTACAACACACATGACAGATTCATCTTTTCACTTAATGCACCAAAGCTCAGTTTACAATATGTCTTCCATAGAAACATTGTAATAAATTGTGACATATAGGTTTACATTGCATGTTACAGAATAAGATTTCCTGTCAATATGCCGTAAATATGTTTACATTTACAGCTTACTGTTTAAAACAAAACATTGGAGTACCGGCCCTCAAACGAAACTCGTAGAAGGAAGAACAGGGTTGCTTCTATGCCTGATCTCACGTCCAAATTTGCCAAGATACAGTTTGGCACCCGATCAGCACACTTATATAATCTCATAAATGAAGAACTTAATATTTATAATCTACATTATTACCAGTGCAAAAAATCTCTGATTACATGGATAAAAAACTTTACGAAATAGAGTCAATACTTGGTGAATCAAACTAATAAGATACAAAAGTAAATAAATAGCACACAAACACACACACACACACACACACATACACATAGGCTTAATACACTCTCCTAAATGTAATATCTAAAATTGCTGTAGGTTTAATTTAAATTTAACTTAAAAACTATAAGTATTTAACATACTCACCTAGTTTGTGAGTTATGTTTATTTTGGTGACCCACCACTTTTGTATTTGGAAGAGCGGTGTCTCCTCTGACACAAGCATATTATTGCTTAATAGGAGACTCCAACCTTTACTTGTATAACTGAATTTATACCAAATAAACATTTTTCATTTTCATATATAATCTAAGATTTTGTTAGGAACTTGGGTTGAACTCGATAAATGGAAATTTAAAAAAAAGAATTACTTTCTATGTATATGTGGACCTATACAAAAGAGCACTTTCTGAGCATATGCATTGTAAAAGTTCCTTAGCGAGCTCGTGTTATGTGCAGGTTCTTCCTGAGTGCGCGCGCGAGCGGCGCAGCGTCGCGCGGCGCCACGCCGCCGGGCACGCGGCTGTCGGCGGCGGGCGGCGCGGCGCTCGGCTCGCTGCGCCTGCTGCTGCAGTACACCGTGGACCACGTGTTCCCCATACAGCACTACCGCCGCCTCGAGGAGCTCTTCCTCATGAGTGTCACACAGAAGGTTGGTATGCAGCGCCCGCGTCGCCGCACACAAGGATTTACGCGGAGACTTTAATTAGTAATGCCAAAGGCATCCTATATTAGGTTTTGATACAAATGCGCAAGGTTTATCATTTCGTACGAGTCTAAAGTCTTTCATGACTCGATAGGAAATTGAAAGGAAAAGGACGAGTACCTAAACAATGACACGTCCGTAGGCACATCAAACGAAGTGTTTTAGTAATGCGAATATCGCAATAAAACAATAATTAGTTACATTAATATCATGTTTAGGTACTGTTATCATTCTATTTATTCCAAAAATATTCAAAGGATCACAGGGACATGTTCTTAGTAAATTTCGGCACATTGGCTTGGTTTTTACATTAGATCTTAATACTTTTTGCAGTAGGAGAACTGCGTTGCGAGACTGGCATTTTTGTATGGGATTTGTATTACATTTAGCGACGTTTCAGAATGAATAACAAAACGTTGCACACGCTACACTCTCTACACAGCTACCTAAAGTATTAAAAAGATTATTTCATTGCTTAGTGAAGGGAATGGGGCGGCTTCGTTTTCTTTATAAGTTTGAGAACCCCGCTATGCCGCAGTGCTCAGATATATTTATCTCATATTACTTACTGAATAAGTATGTATAAACGAGGCATAATTTGTTGGCAGCCCATCACCACATCGGCGGTGTACATCCTCGGGGAGATCGTGGCGAGCAAGACGGACGCGGCGCAACCGCTGGTTCGGCTGTTCACACACCACGACCTCATCGTGCCCGTCGTACGTGAGCTCGCCGACGCGGAGATATCTGTGCTCACGTGAGTGTTCATCCCGAGCAGATCGTGGCGAGCAAGACGGACGCGGCGCAACCGCTGGTTCGGCTGTTCACACACCACGACCTCATCGTGCCCGTCGTACGTGAGCTCGCCGACGCGGAGATATCTGTGCTCACGTGAGTGTTCATCCCGAGCAGATCGTGGCGAGCAAGACGGACGCGGCGCAACCGCTGGTTCGGCTGTTCACACACCACGACCTCATCGTGCCCGTCGTACGTGAGCTCGCCGACGCGGAGATATCTGTGCTCACGTGAGTGTTCATCCCGAGCAGATCGTGGCGAGCAAGACGGACGCGGCGCAACCGCTGGTTCGGCTGTTCACACACCACGACCTCATCGTGCCCGTCGTACGTGAGCTCGCCGACGCGGAGATATCTGTGCTCACGTGAGTGTTCATCCCGAGCAGATCGTGGCGAGCAAGACGGACGCGGCGCAACCGCTGGTTCGGCTGTTCACACACCACGACCTCATCGTGCCCGTCGTACGTGAGCTCGCCGACGCGGAGATATCTGTGCTCACGTGAGTGTTCATCCCGAGCAGATCGTGGCGAGCAAGACGGACGCGGCGCAACCGCTGGTGCGGCTGTTCACACACCACGACCTCATCGTGCCCGTCGTACGTGAGCTCGCCGACGCGGAGATATCTGTGCTCACGTGAGTGTTCATCCCGAGCAGATCGTGGCGAGCAAGACGGACGCGGCGCAACCGCTGGTTCGGCTGTTCACACACCACGACCTCATCGTGCCCGTCGTACGTGAGCTCGCCGACGCGGAGATATCTGTGCTCACGTGAGTGTTCATCCCGAGCAGATCGTGGCGAGCAAGACGGACGCGGCGCAACCGCTGGTGCGGCTGTTCACACACCACGACCTCATCGTGCCCGTCGTACGTGAGCTCGCCGACGCGGAGATATCTGTGCTCACGTGAGTGTTCATCCCGAGCAGATCGTGGCGAACAAGTCGGATGCGGCGCGCTCATTCTGCGTGGATGGCCGATTAAGGCAAGCCAGAGCCGAGAGTCCTAGTCCGCAGCAGCTTACCACAAACTGTATCATTATCGAGAAGTATAGTAAAAAAATGGTTGTTGCAAGGAGCTGTGAATTTGAATTTTTGCTAGTTTTAGGACCTTGTATGAACAATATGAATGCAAAGAAGCACGTGGAATGTACTATAACATAATTGTACGTGTTACAGGGACGCGACAACGATATTCCGCGGCAACACACTGGTGTCCAAGATGATGGACGAGGCGATGCGGCTGAGCGGCGCGGCGTACCTGCGCTCGGTGCTGCGGCCGACGCTGGCCGCCGTGCTGGCCGACCGGCGGCCCTGCGAGATCGACCCCGCGCGCGTCAAGCCTGCCGCCGCCGTGCAGCCCAACCTCACCAACCTCAACCACTATGTGCAGAGGGTAATGATCAATGACACAATATTAACCCTTTGACCGCCAAGCATCGGACGGAAAAATGTGATATTACGTCCAAAATATAACCGGTTTACGCGCGCTGGCGCTGAGGCATGAGGGCACGACTTTCCGTGCGCGTTGTTTGATGTCTTTGGCGGTCAAAGGGTTAAATCTATGGCTAAACCGATTGAAAGGACGGGCCCTAATTGTGTGCTTGCCATACACGCTCTTTTAAATCCCGTAGTATGAATATACTTATATGAAGAAATTATTTTCTTTACTTATTGTTCTTTTTTTTTTTCAAGATTCAGTTGAACTAAAGCCTGACCAGAAATATATGATTATTGTCAAGAGGGCGCTATTATTCTCATCTAAATGGCAACAGTTCAGTTTAGTCATACGCTCTATTATTCGCTATGGTATGGGCACATCTTGATTTGTTTACCTGTCAGCTCTGATGTTAATTTGAAAATGTTTCACAGCGAAAAAGTTTCATTTCCCGAGCGTATTATTTACAGCAGTTTATTATATACACTATCTACAATGTTTCGCTCTTGACTATGGATAATTTAGGAATTTTCTGTCATTTAATATTCAACATTTTATTATTATTCAAGTTAACCTCCTCAATGACAGCCTATCACATGCACTCACACATGCATGCATGCATATCATTATGTCATTAAAATTATTGCCCGTGTAAGAAATTAAAGCTTGTCCCAGAAAAAAATGTCGTTTATTAGTTAGTATGAAATAATGTAAGCAATAAAAAGTTACCAAATTTTTGCCAACAGTTTATTTAGAAATGTAGTAAACAAAACGTATTTTTGTTATGTTTTTGTTCTATTGTTTATTCATCCAGAAACTTCGTAATTTTCTTTTGATACCTGCCATCAGGTTTTGTACATCAGTGTCTGTGATTAGTTTTGAAGCTGCATTCCATTTTCGCTTGAAGTTTTCAACTGATGTGGCGTTAGTTTTATGTTTTAAGAGCTTCTGCTTCATACGAGCCCAATATTTTTCTATAGGTCGTAATTCAGGACAGTTAGGCGGATTTTGGTATTTTTCCACAAATTCGACATTATTGGCTTTGTAGCCTTTGTGGCCAGATCAGGCCAAAACAGAACTGGCTTCTTGTGTCGCTTAAAAAACGGTAATAATCGCTTTTCCATGCACTCTTTAAGGTATATATCGCCTTTCATAGTTCCTTTAGCAAAGTATGGAGTGCTGCGTTTGCCGCAAGAACAGATCGCTTGCCACAAAAGAACCTTCTTCGCAAATTTATCCGTTTTTATGACATTGTACTCGTCATTGATAGTTTTTCTATCGGTCCCCGAATAAAAATAATGTCCCGTCCCGGCAGTGATTTAAAATCAAGCTTGCAATATGCTTCGTCCTCCATCAGTTCCATCACAATACAGTATTTTTTTTGTCGTTAATTTTGAATACAGTTTTCTGGATCTCGTTTTAGCGTCAGTTTCTTGTTTCGAATTTCTATTATGCACTTTAGTTTGTTTGAAAGTCTTTATAGAATTATTTTTCTTTACTCGTTGCACAGTGGATTTAGACGTTTTAAACTTTTTAGCTAAATCTCTTACAGATGATGTAGGGTTTTTCAGCAAAGCAGCTATGATACTCTTCTCAATATTTTTCTTAACAAACCCGGTCTTCCGACCACTTCCAGGACGCCGTCGAATACCGCCAGTCTCTCTGAATTGTTTTAGGACCCTTTGCACAGTTCTAACAGACGTGTTTAGCTCCAATGCCACTTTTTTCGTGAAAATGCCTTAATATTGGACATATTTGTACAATATTTTCTCATGAAGTTTTTCTTGTGGAGACGAGATCTTTGAAAATGTGACTGTGACAGATTTTTTTCTAATATTAAATAAAGAACCGAGATGCATTTAACATATAACCAGCCAGTTACAACCATTTTCATTGAAACCTGATATACCAACGCTGCGTAAACTAACGACATTTTTACTGGGACAAGCTTTAGTTCCAATGAAATTCCGCAACTTGGCGCATGATCATATATTTCTGGTCAGGCTTTAATTGACAACTTTCTGGTGAGTAAGCTCGAACAAGCCAAAATTTAGGCACACAAAATGACAAATAAAAAAATCGAGGTGAACTGTAGCGAATTATCTATTCAATATAATTGCAAATTTACTCTTTATTTATAATAACGCTTGAATGTCAGTTCAGCTTCAGAATGTAGCAAACCATACGAACTTTTGGTAACAAAACACATGACACTTTGCACGACATTATTGCCGTACATTTTAGTGGCACAAGCCCCTGTTATTCGATGATTAGCTGCTAATATACCTTTAACATATTTTTAGGGTTCCGTAACCAAATGGCAAAAAACGGAACCCTTATGGATTCGTCATGTCTGTGTGTCTGTCTGTCCGTCCGTATGTCACAGCCATTTTACTCGGAAACTATACGAATAAATCTATAATAAGGATCTGAATAATTTTTACACATAATGTGTATTTGGTATGCCGCTACTTAGTTATGTAGTTAAATTTGAAAAATAAATATTTTTAGGGGGGCGTTCCATACATGTAACTAAATGCCACAAAATTATCTACATGTGACACATCAATCGATAGGTCTTTAAAAATAACATTGAGGTTTCTTTGACCATTTTGTGATTAAATAAATATTTTCTAAAATAATCGCTTCGAAAGTCAGAAAAATTGTTCCCCCCCCCCCCCTGTAACATGAACCGTAAGCCCAAAAAAAATGAATTTGAGGAGGTGCGCCTTATCATATACTTTCTACGAAAATTGTTTTAAACATTATCGGTTCAGCCATTTTTGAGTTATCTCCAAAAAACTTCTTCATTGGCATCAGATACGACCTTTTGGTATTAGTTTGGTTCTTATTCCATTGAAGGTACGGGACCCTCTTATGCGTGGTCCGACACGCACTTGGCCGGTTTTTTATAACCTTTAATATCGACCAATCCTTTCCATTTCCCTTAGTTTAGGCTGGTTCGCGAATAGTACTGCAGGTGCACAGTGACTAAATTATGTTCATAGTGTTCATACCCCTCAGATACTGTTATAGCGTAGTGACTACTTAAACAATACTACAAAAACAGTAGCCCTGAGCTGTGGCTTCACAATCTTCACATCATAAGTTATAATCGCTCTCTAAAATCTGTTTTTTTATATTTCTTTGTTCAATCTTTCCTTTCGTGTGTAATTTATCGCCTACGCTTGCCATGATTACCGATAGCCAGCTAGACCTATAAATAATGAGGACACTAAGCATTATTTTTGGCTCATAATCTTTAAGAATATATTATTAACTCATTACACGCAAAGGTTTTTTTATTTGGTATTAGTTTTAGTTTGTTTTTGCGCAGGTTATATCATCTTTCACTGAACGCACTCAGTAATTAGTCAAAATGATTGTACATCTTTTTTGGCCGAAGTTTTGAACAAAACATAAATTTTGCTTAGCATCTCTCTTAGCAACAAATACAGCCAATCTAAGTCGACAACACTTTTTTTGTGTAAGTTTGAGATTTTAGTATCTTATTTGCAGAATAACCCGAGAGAGGTTAGGATTTTACATAATTAAGTTGTATGCCACACATTTAGCTTTTTGTCTTTAATATCTTTTTTTTTGGCTGTCATTATATCAAATAACCTTTCTTCAACATTTTAATATCAAATAAATAATTTAGGCCATAGTCGTTTTCTTGCAAGTTTTTTATAACATACTCGAGGCTTTTCCTACGGCCTTTTGAGCAAATTGACTAGTTTCATGAAAAGAAATAATAGTTTTCATAACTACGGTCGTACTTTTTATTGGTTATGCTGTAGCGATTATAATGTTAGTACCTATAATGTGTGCCCAAATTTTGTCGTGCTTAAGCTTTATATAAGCATCCATAAACAGTTTCTAAGAGATAACAAGAGAGAATACACTTGCACAAGAACAACTTGCCTGTTACCACCACTAGACGGAGAGCTAGCCACGTCAGATATGACACAATAATGAGAGCGACGAAACCCCTCTCGTTAGTTTGCTATACTATGCTTATTTCTAGATCCGCACATCTGGCAGTCGTAAAGTAGTGGAGGTGAAAGAATGCAAACCACTTTAAGAATACAAATCCTTGAGTTCTGGTTTTGATGCAGTATTATGAGAAATTATATAAATAATTATATTATACGAGGGTTGCTACTTATATATCCGGAAACAAAAAAACAAACAAACGTACACGGCTGAAAATGGTTTTATTGTTTTTCAAAGTATTCCCCTTGATGATCTATGCACTTTTGCATTCGCGTGAACCAATTTTTAAAGCACTTCTGCCACTCCGCCTGAGGTACCTCCATAACGTGTTGTTTGAATGCGTCGACAGCATCTTCAGCGGTCGAAAATCGTTGACCGCGTAATTTATTCTTTATATTTGGAAATAAATAAAAATCGTTGGGTGCCAAGTCAGGGCTGTACGGCGGATGACCCGTTAATTCCACATTTTGACCCTCCAAAAATAGAGTTGTTTCGCGTGACGTATGACAGCTGGCATTGTCATGATGAAGAATGATTCTTCGTCGCTGGTTAGTTTTACGAATTTGTTCAAATACTTCCGGTAAGCAAATGGTCGTGTACCACTCTGAATTAACCGTTCTACGGTTTTCTAGTGGCACTGTAGCTACATGGCCATTAATACCGAAGAAGCAGGCCACCATTTGTTTCAATGTACTTTTTGTACGAGTAACTTTCGTAGGGTTCGGCTCATTTTGAAACACCCATACCGTTGATTGTTGCTTCGTTTCGGGATCGTATGCATAGATCCAGGATTCGTCACCTGTATAGATGTTATAAACGGCTTTTGAGTCACCACGGTTATATTTTTTTAACATTTTATTGCACCATTCGACGCGAGCATCTTTTTGCTCTTTTGTTAAGTTGTGGGGTATCCAACGCGAACAAATTTTTTTTACAGCCAAATAATTATGTAATATGCTATTAATGCTGGTCATAGAAATACCCAGAGTCGCCTCTATCTCGCGGTACGTAACATGTCGGTCGTCCATTATAAGTTTTCGCACAGCCTCGATATTTTGTTGTACAACGACCGATTTCGGGCGACCTACCTTAACTTCGTCCGTAAGCATACTACGTCCACGATTGAACTCACTAAACCAGTGATACATAGTAGTTTTAGATGGGGCTTCATCACCAAAAGTTGAAGTTAGTTGATCTATGCACTGTTGTTGCGTTAAACCACGCCGAAAATCATAATAAATCATAGCACGAATATTTTCACGAGTGAGTTCCATTCTTGCTGCGAGATGACATTTAAAACCCGTCAAAAACAAAACACGAGCGTTAATAAGAAAAAAAAAATTTACCGGCCAGTACTTAAAAAAGTTCAAATTTTACCATGGAGGTCAAATATGCTATTTAAGAAGATTGTAATCCCGGTTTCCGGATATATAAATAGCAGCCTATGTATCATTGCCATAACTTTCTGATTGGGGAAAGTAATCCAAAATGACGTACAATGTAATCCTACTGTTTCTGTTACCGAAATGATACGCAATTTTGTTGTTGTTCTAAAGTTAAAATATAGGCGCCTTCCTGTATAAATAAGACAACTTGGCAGTTATTACCTATTTTGGTATTATTTTTTTTGAACTGAAAATTTTTGCTTGTCTGTCACTCTGACCTCCACCCATTTAAAGCTGCCAGATGCCCGGATCGAGCAATAAGGATAGTATTGCAATCTTACAGGATGGGTAACGTTGCTCTCATGATCAGCGTTGCCAGGCGTACGATAATTGTCGTACATGTACGATAATTTGCACCTCCGTACGATGTACGTTCCAATGTTGATTATCGTACGCAAAAGTACGATAATTTTAAGGTTTCAGTGTAGTGTACTACACTTTTTAAAAAAACTATCCTATCTATGGCATCGTGTACCAGGCTGATATGCTATTGGTCCATTTGGTCCATTTTGACATTTAGCGTCAACTAAGAAATATGACGGACTAGAGCAGAAATGACATTCGCATGTCCCAACTGCCATCTCTTTTTAGTGACCCCAAGGAAAGGGACAGCATGTGGCTTTAAGAAAAACTGAGTTTTGCCATTCATGCCATTGATTGTCAGAAAAAAAACCCCGTCATTCACAAAATTTAAGTAAAAATAAGCTTGTAGTATGTAAAGTGCGTGTGTTCTTTTCATATTTCAGCTCATTTCCAATGAAAAATAAGCGATAGTGTCACTTTTATAGATGTACGATAATTTTACGTCTGGTACGATAATTTTTAAAGGTTGGTACGATAATTCACTTGGACGCACCTGGCAACACTGCTCATGATTGTTTCATATCTGACGTGGCCAGTAGGCGTAGCACATGAGTGTAGCGACAGTATCTTGCGGTCGAGATAGACATCTGTCACTTTCTGATGAATAAAGTTAGACAGTGATAGAAGTCTATCTCGACCGCGAGATACTGTCGATACACTCATGTGCTAGGCCTACAGCTCAAAGTCCAAACTGTAACAATCAAAGCACATACCATACAGTGTCATTATCTAAACAAAGTGTGTTGTAAACAATATGCTTAGATAGTGCTAGGTCGCTATTAGTAATATTGTCAGCAAATAGTTGTACGGGGCTGTTCATAAATTACGTCATCATTTTTTTACGATAAAATCATCCAACCATCAGAATTCGAATCCCCCGCCAAATAAAATTATGTAATTTCCAAATAATGCGTTTTTAACTTAATTACACAAAAAAACTATTTAAAATTTATTTATTATAATTTCTTAAAATAATCAACATAACAACAAACTGAATTTTATATTGATTCTAGTTTAGTAGATAATATTTTATAGCATTAACAGTTTATAGAAACCCGAATGTCATTCCTTTTTTTACTGATTGAAACACTTTTTAAAGATGCTAGTCATGATGTCATCTTCTGAATGACACCCCTCCCCTCCTACGTCATGCTACCATAATCTGATGTCCAGACCCCCCCCCCCCCCCCCCCCCATTTGAAATGACGTAATTTATGAACAGCCCCTAAGTATGTATTGAATTGATCAGGTGTTCGACTCGATCACGTCGTCGTACGCGATGTGCCCGGCGGTGATGTGCCGGCTGTTCGACGCGCTGCGGCAGAGCGCGGCGCGGCACTTCCCGCACAACGCGGAGGTGCGCTACTCGGTCGTCTCCGGGTTCATCTTCCTGAGGTTCTTCGCGCCCGCCATACTCGGCCCGAGGCTCTTCGATCTTACTACGGAACAAATTGTAACTATCATGCGTCTTATTTAGAAAATATATTTAATATACTCAAACTCAAACTCAAATAATATATTTGTAAAAACATAGGTACATTGAAAGGTCTTACAATATTTTGGTGGGTATCACCATGTTTCACCATGTGGTATACAAATAGCTACAATTGGCATGCAGCGTGCATATAAATTAAACTACTTAATGAGTAACTACTTACATGATTTGGCACTTATAAAATAATAATGTACAAAATTAGATTAACAATCAGTCAAGTAGCTATGAAAAATCAGATGTCAATGTGTTATGAGTAGATTAATTAATAACAAAAATAAAAAATACTAAATTAATAACATAAGATCTTCATGAAAAATATGTAGGTCATAAAAAATAAAATAAGAATAGAATCAATATGTCATAAAATTTCATATGTCGCAAAAATAATTAAAGTATAAAGAAAATATGTCAATGATCTAAGTATTCAGTCAGAGAATAATAAGTATTGTTTATTAAATATAATGTCAGCGATCGATTAAATTCATTGTTTGTTTTATTTTTTATCACTTCAGGTAACTTATTATAAATTTTGCTGCCCAAGCAAACCACACTCTTAAGTTTTAGAGCAGTATTTGCAGGTTCAGTGTGGAAGTCTCTTGGCTTTATTCTTTTGCTTCGTGAAAACGTCACTTTTGTAAATAGTGTGGGATTTGCTCGGACAAACATTGCGATTTCATAAACGAAAAGTGAGGGCAGTGTAAGTAATTTTAAACTTTTAAAATGTGTGGCGCAACTATCAAACCATCTTAAGCCACATATTGCCCTAATGCACCTTTTTTGGGCCTTAAAGACTAAACCTCTATTTGTGGAATTGCCCCAGAATATAATTCCATACCTTAGGGTTGACACAACATAACCATGATAGGCTGCCATAATAGCTTCTCTATCAGCTAATTTTGTGAGTCTACGGAGTGCGTAGGAAAATGAGTAGAGTTTCCGACAGACTTCTTCAGTGTGTAGTTTCCAGGTCAGTTGGTCATCTAGCAATATGCCTAAGAATTTTGTTGAACTCACTGCTTCAACTTGTAACCCTAGGTATGCGCAATTTATTAGGAGAGGTATTTTTCGTTGATGAAAATGCATAATTTTCGTTTTAGTCAAATTAATTAACAGATTATTAAAACGAAGCCATTCAATAATATTACATAATGTCATGTTAATTTCATATTCATAATTATCACTATTTTCACATTCAATAATCACAGTGCTATCATCAGCAAAGAGGGTCATTGGATACTTAATATGTCTAGGGAGGTCATTTATGTATATTAGAAATAAAAGAGGCCCAAGGACACTTCATTGGGGGACTCCATATACTATATGTCGTGTTTTAGAGACATATGACCTCTCTGTTTTCGTTTTTGTACAAATTTGGACAATTTCAGATACCTGTTCCCTATCACTAAGGTACGATCTAAGCAGGTCAAGGATGTTGCCACGGATACCATAGGATGCTAACTTATTTGTTAGGATTTTATGGTCTACGTGGTCGAACGCCTTGGTCATGTCCATAAAAATCGCACATATATACTTTCGTTTGTCCATGGATTCAATTAAAGGTTTAATTAGGTCAAAAATGGCCATGTTTATAGTTTTTCCTTTACGGAAACCTTTTTGTTCCTTAGCTAATACTCTGCGTCTACTTACAAGTTTTATTTAATTTTTAACTATTTCACCTTTTTGCTTGTTTTATACTTATAAAAGTAGGTAGTTGATTTGATGACGCCTATTCAAGTTTTCGTCTGTGGTGTGACAAGACTCGACTACAAATTGTTTTGCCTCGCATATTACTACACACTTCAGTACTACAATAAGTTTAGCGAACCGCTTGCTCCGGCTAGTTGGATGCGTCAGATGCGTGTATTAGATATGTTTGCCTGTGGCAGGATCCGCAAACGAACCGGACACTGACGTTGATCTCGAAGACGATCCAGTCGCTGGGCAACCTGGTGAGCAGCCGCTCGGCGCAGCAGGTGTGCAAGGAGGAGTACATGGCCGAGCTCTACCGCAGCTTCTGCACACCCCGACACGTACGTCACTTCTTATTACAACACATCATATTATAATACAGATAAAATGCATATTTTGGAGGCAAAATATGTACATAAATGAAACTTTATCTACACTCATACTGTAAGTACTCTAAAATGCGTTCAAAAACCGTAGACAATGACAAGCATTACAACAAACGATTTAACTATGATAAGTTTCTTATCTGCGGCAGTAACGTAATTTTAACTATGCATGCTCAAATATTGTTAAGCAATGAGTTTCAAATTTGGAACATCGAATTTGATAACATAATGTTACCGCCATGGCCAACTCGATTGGTCCCGCGCGAGCGCCGGCACAATCGAGTAGGCCATGACGGTACAATGGCGGTCATTCTATGGTTTCCGAACAATTAATTTAATATATATAATATGAGTGTAGATAAAGCAGTGTATGCAACTGTACGTAATTAGGCCTTAAAACACTCGTGTGATCTTATTATGAAATTCGCCTACGGCTCATTTCATAAAACCACACTCATGTTTTAAGGACCCTTATTACGTAACAGTTACATAAACTACTATTGTTTATTAACTTTATCTTGGCACTAGAAATGAGGATCTGCAGAGTCCTATCAAAATTGGGGGGTCCTACCCCCATCGGAGGGTTATGGTCAGGGGGTTTCTATGTATATTTTGGCGCTGAAGCGAAAGAGATCATACCCATACTTATAGGATCAATATTTTGCGTGCAGACGCCCTAGGCTAGGCTAAATCAAAATCTTTATAAAAATAATTTGATTTATACTTCAGTTGGTCACACTTTGTTTTTTCCGAAACGGTTTTATGCACACACTGAAAATATTTTATGTTAATTATACACCGGAAAACGTCCCCTTAATAACTTACCTTTATAAACGAGTATATATATATACTTCAAGTTTATCATTTCCTTTCATAGCCATGCTTAAATCCTAGCATATCTACAGAGTTGCGTTTAACATTTTTATTGCACAGTTGTGTAGTCTGTACATTAAAAATAATGTGAACAAATAAAACCACTATACATACTACAAGAAATACTATTTACGATTGGTTTTATCTGTGGTTTTAACCATAAGCCAATAACACACTACCGAACGACTATTGCAACTATTGTATGTCAGTTTTCCCGGCAGGTGCAAGCAATAAAGCAATTCCTGGAGATAATCTCGACGAGCTCGGACACGCAGAGCAGCAGCGTGCAAGAGTCGCCCGTGCTGCTCAAGGAAGGGTAAGTGCCTTCGAGCGCCCTCAAATGCCCTCCACACACACTACACGATTCTTCCAACTTCACACTATACCATTCTTCTAACTACATGTTTCTTTGTTTGTGCCTCACGCGGAACAGATATGGGTATGGTTCACAATATTCATTCATTAGATACAATCAACGCTTTTTGGTCAATAAAAATTGCAGAAAATTTTAGTCGATGTTCATTTTCTCATGGTATAAATACTATTTATCAATCAGGCTTACGATTTGTTTACGCTATACATATGACACGAGTATGGTTATATTGCAATATTTCATACATAATACTGTCTCCACGCCTTATCATCTATACCAAAATATACAGACGTACTTTCTAATGTAAATTTATTTTTATACTCAGTTACGCAAACATTACTAAGTTACTTGTTAAGTTTCATATTAGCAATTAGCAGCTTTCTATTTTAAACATCAGTGACAAGAGAATTGTAAAAGGTGATGATGGATTAATAGAAAAGTATTTTGAAGATTCCATTTAGGTACAGATGCTATTACAGTGCGTGCACACGTTTACTTTTTTTGGTTTTAGGCTCTCAAATGTTGCTACTGTACTTTTTTTTTACTTGTCGACTGGATAAGCTGCAACTGTACGTAATGAAATAGGCATGGTGAATTTTTTTCATGTATGGTATCAATCGATTCGTTTTGTTGTGAGGACCAAATGTCTATATGGGGACAATTGCGTTCAAGCAACAAAAAAAGGCAGAAATGAGACTTAAAGTCCGAGATTTGCATTTGTTTCTCAAAACGCTCCTAACAAAATGACGTGCAAAAGTGAGGTCACGATCGAATTCCAGTTCGGTTTTTGAATACACGGGATAGTGAGGTAGAGTTGAGTAGTTATTGTCCAAAGGTCGGTAGGTTGATGGATTATTTTGTGTGTTCTTTTGACTCACAGGAATCAAAGACAGTGAGCAGGGTTAAAGAACTTTTTGGGTTATTAAAACTTCGGTCTTACCTCGATGACGACAGTAGCGGAACATTGGAAAGAGTTTGTGCAAAGTATGCAAATATTTTTCACATGCCGGGGGAGAGATTGTACGTACGTCCTATGACATTAAACACGTGGAAACCAAGAGTCCGAGTTTCTTCACCAAACCCCCCATCCCGGCGCTCTGCCTACTTCATAGTCGCCCTGTTTAAAGTATGGAAAAAATATGAAATTCCTATTTTTACAGTGAAATGTTGCGTTTATCTATATGGTTGCTATACAATTTATTTTACAGTAAAATGTTAAAAATCGAATGGTATCATTGTTTTTTTTTTAATTTCGTAATTGTAAAATTTAGAAATTTTGCAGCTTGATATCTTTGAGCCATTTCAATAGAATTTATAAATTTTCACTTTAGTTGCATATATTGATCATTTTGCATCCTATCAACTAAATTTTATTGCATAATTCAATATGTGTCATCATGCCTATTCTACACGTTTTTATAGTACTGGTTAAGGACCTTCAATGATAGGATGCCATGAGGCAACTCCAATAAGCTACATATATATGAACATCTTTTCATTTTAAACTATAAATATTTTTCGGGGTGGATAAGTGCCTTTCATACTTGTTGGATCATTGCTGCAGCAACATTTGTGCTTATATTCTGGGTTTGTGACAGCGATGCGATGTGCCAGTTGCCTACTGTGTTAAGCGTGTAACGTGTTGTATATCTATTATAATTTTAAACAAAAAGGAACCGACTTGACTTAGCCTGCACCTTTCCAAAAGCAAATGCTCCAGCTGCTGCAAAAAATACTCATATCACGGTGGCAAACAAGCATACGGCCCGCCTGATGGTAAGCAACTACCGTAACCTATGGACGCCTGCAACTCCAAAGGAATCACATGCGCGTTGCCGACCCTTTACAAAAACTAGGATTCACTGTGTTGATGGCTAAAGGAACAAGAAGGTCCCTCATCGTCAACACACTGGGTCCTCTTTGAGCTCATATTTGAACAGTTCCCTCGATTTCTCCAGGATCCCATCATCAGATCCTGACCTGGTTACAATGGGACCAACTATGAAGTCTATTCTTTCAAACAAAATAAGAATTTTCCAAATCGGTCCTGTCGTCTTCGAATAATCGGTGAACATAAATAATAATAAAAAGCAAATATAAAGATCCAATTCGTTGGGATCTTTTACCTCCTCGAGATAACCTCCTCCTTCGAAATCTTGAAGTCGGTTGAAAAGGCAACGACATTTTGAACGCCGCTAGGGGTGAATGACCTCAACACTACTTGCTTAGTAACGTCCAATATAGAAATGTATTAGCTAATCTTAACTAACAATTATTTTTCTAAAGTTCAATCGCTATCGCGGGCTAAGTGGCGTATCCATATAACGATTTGTATTTTCTACGTGATATCCCGCGGTGTGGCGTCCAAAACGCCGATCACTGGCTATGTCAAACGTAGGTCACGCGTTTGGATGGACATTTTGGTCCCCCTAAGAATTTCTTATTATTTTGAAAGTTCCCGAGCTTTTTCCATATGAAACATTACCGTAGAATGGCGTGGACAGAAAAGTTAAATTGTGTAAACGTAGAGATCGATGTGATGTGTTCGTGTTTGTCAGCGGGCTTGCTACAGCGTTGCGGGTTTGTGTTCATAGGACGATGATCAAGCGGTCAGAGGGCGTGCGCGGCGGCGTGGGGTCGCCGCGCCGGCGCTGGGCGCGCGCGGCGCAGGCGCACGCCAAGCGGCGCCACTTCCGCCTCACCAGGTACCCTGAGCTCAGCCTGGAGCACATGCAGCCGACCAAAGACTATGCAACCGTGCTGTACACATAGAAAATACCGAAAAACCGAGCTGTAAAATTTGTCACAATTTGTCTACTATAAGGCGCACGGTGATACCCTCTAATTCGTGGTGGCGACAGATCGTTGGTAAGCCTCGCCTATTAGTTTAATTTGTCAGCCGGGTTATATGAAGCTTATCAATCTACATAACTCAAAACTCTATAGATCCAAAGGTTCATGACAATCAGTGTTGGCCGTTTAATTTCAATTAGAATAAAAAAATTATCAAATAGATTGAAGATTAACTAATCAATTACACTAAGTATCAATTTTTACTAAAGTTAGTTCGGATTGATTTCGTGACGTCGTTAATTGCACTAACCGTCAATAAGAATTAACTCATTAGTTAGGCGGCTTTCACACTGCTGCGGTTTCCGCATGCGGCGCTAGTGCTAAAGCGAGATTATGCTCTGCGTGTGTATAGCGCTATCACGCTTGCACACCGTCGCCGCATCCGGTTGCGGCGCCAGTGTGATAATCGCCTTACACTGCCTTATGAGATTTACGTTTAGTGTAACTACATTAATCCTTTCTTATACTAATAATTAATGTTGAAACTGCATCTCAGGTTTGGAAGTTGGGACCAGTATCACAAGATGAAGCTCATTCTGGACCCTGGGGATCTCTACTGGATCTCGGGTTTGGCGCAACAGACATAGAATCATGCCATTTGGGCTCATTCGACTTGTACTGATAAGCAGTTGGAACCGGTAACTGCCCCAGTACAAGTCGAATAAGCCCAAACAGCATGAGTCTATGTTGTGCCAAACCAGAGATCCAGTAGGGACCACCAGGGTCCAGCATGAGCTCCATCTTAGGATACCGGTCCCATTGCTTATGAATACAAGCCCCCCAGTCCGGAGTCAAAATCTAAAACAAAACTAAACCACATAGCTTTACCTAATTCCGCATTGAGTTAATTATTAAAATCAATTATCTTTTCAATGTACACTAAAATTTGAGAAAGACTAAAAATTTATTCTCTTCAATTATTAGTTATTCATTATATAAAGGATTAATACATTAGTTACAATTGATGTTAATTCTAATTCAAACCAATTTGTCATTAAACTATTAGTCTTCAATTTTAACAAACGCGTTCCAATCTGTAATTTTTAATTACACTAACGTTCGGCCAACACTGCATGACATGACATACAATTATACATATTTAAATACGACTTTAAGAGATAATTAATCGTATATTGGGGGAAGCAACAATTATTTTAGGATGGTCTTAATAATAAGAGAGCTAAATCATTGTAAGCGTAACGTAAGGGAGATGGCACTCCCTTATCTATAAATAGTAACATTCCTAGCTCAATATTTGGCAGGCATTTTTACATTTGGACAAATACAAATGTAAACATGCGTGATCGTGACAAACGATTACTATTACTATTTGACATCATTTGATAGGCCCCATCTTTATCTGTTAATCATTTATTGGGCAGGTGGTCCTAAAGTAATGAGGGTTTTTACAATTGATTTTTTGACCAGGTGGCGGCATTAGGACGAGTGGTCTCTTTGACAGCAGTTGTAAAAATCCACCAAATAAAATAAAAATATTGGGGGATTATTACAGCTAGACCTCTCGCCACGGTTCTGCAACCTGATGAAAAAATCTATCGTAGAACCCGATATTCACTCTACAACTCTAAGAAAGTTGAGTGATACATATGAAATCTTTTGGGTAAAGATTAACAAGTCGTAATACAAGCATACCTTTTTTAGTTTTTTTAAAACAGAGTACTGTATATAAAAAGTAGTAAATGATTAAGCAACATGCTGGTTACGTTAGGTTAGGACGGTGTGATTAATGTAGAGGTTGTGTTGCAGCGGCGAGCTGACGTGGTCGCGGTGCGGCGCCAAGGCGGCGGCGCACCGCCTGCCGCTGGCGGGCGTGCTGGCCGTGGCGCCCGTCGACTGCCCGCCCGCCGGCGCGCCGCTCGGCGCCAACAACATCTTCCAAATCGGTACCTATCTACCTATGACTGATGTCTCTACGCTAGGAATATCATTATTATTTTTTCATCTCTCCTGTTCGGAAAGTTTTATTTTCCTGGGTAGATAGCCGGGTGGAAAATTGCTTTTCCATCCCTAGGGTGGAAAGTAATTAGCTGTGTTAATTGTGGATTGAGCCGGTGCCCACCCGGATGCCCTGCTCCCCGACCACCGGCAAAACATTGAATTAGTCTTTTTCAAATTGTTCAAATTTTACTTAACATTTTTATGGATTATTCTTTACATACCTGTTTTATAAAATGTGCGTGTGGTATTGTACTTTCCTCACAGTCGAAATGAAAAGCAGAGTGTTTAACTCGGGTGAAAGTGACCCATTTCACCCTCGAACTATTGGCGCTCTCACTTCGTTCGAGCGCCAGAAACATCTCAGGTGAAATGGGTCACTTTCAACCCTTGGTTAACAATCTACTATTTCTCAAACATGCAATGAAATATTAATGTTATGTTCCTTATAATAGGCTGCGAAGTATCACGTTTCGGGTGCGGCTAGACGAAATGTCGTTAATATACAAATTTAGAAGAACTAGGCCGGCCAGTGCCTCTTTTTTAATTTCCATTCCACATATGTTCGTGCCACAGGAACATTGCGTTTAGCCATTTAAGAATTTACGCGATATTTACTTTTTGATTCGTTCACATTATGTCACTACGCTTATACAAAAAAACAATAAACTATGTGGTATATTTTGCAAGTTAGTTTATATTTAAAATCGACATGAAAATAACAAATAAAATAACACATTATTAACAAATTACAGAGACAGATATAGTAGAAAATTCCAGTTTCTATGATCGCGGTACACACTCAGTTTTACCGCCTTTACTATCTTTTATATTTAAAGTTTGTAAGTCTTCGGGAAATACCGCAACCTATTTGATGTAAGTAAAAAGTCGCGGTACCAATATACATATAATAAGATACCGATGTTGTGTTTCGGCTGTTTAGGACCTATTTTTGTATGGCTGTGTTGAACTTCTCAAAAATTTTTGTACCTCAACAAAACTGAAATTTGTATGAAAAAGGAGATCGTCAATTGACAATATTTCAAAATTTCCAAATTTTATAAATCGAAAACCATTTCGAACCAGAAATACACTTGTAGAACACAAAAACCATTTTCTTTGAATTTTTTTTTTCAGTATTTTTTGGAAAAATCACCAAAATATGTAAACCGGAAAATGACGTCACACGGCTGATTCAATACTACCATTATGAAAAAACGTTATCTTCCGTGTTTCCGTTTGACAACTTTGACAATTACAACACTACTGACAGTGACAGGACAGCTGACAGTTAATTCATTCAATTCGAATATTTGCTTGTAATTTACGTTTCCTTGGATTAATTTAATTATCTACGTGTTGCGATTTGTCACGGACTCTGGACTGCTTTCTTCTACGACGACCACAACTCGCTTTCTAAC
Organism: Pammene aurita; assembly: GCA_947086415.1. Taxonomy (NCBI): domain Eukaryota; kingdom Metazoa; phylum Arthropoda; class Insecta; order Lepidoptera; family Tortricidae; genus Pammene; species Pammene aurita. Next base: position 25,107,742 of record OX352289.1, read on the forward strand.
AGACCCCGGATTGCATTATTCTACGACGACTACGGTTTTCGCTTTTTCACGGATCCCGGACTGCTTTCTTCTACGACGAACTGACGATGGAATTCAGGGAATCCTCGGAAAATACCCCGGTTGGGTATTGACCAATACCTCTACAACGAAGCGGACACGAGAAACTCAGAAAGATTTGTCAAAGCTGACAGCAGGAGCTTGCCGCGTGTGAGTTTTTGCAAAGGTCGGATAAATTTAATTTGCCTGGCACAAGAGGTACCGAAGCTTCGTTATCTTCGCGGAGTTCTTATGTACAAACTGGCAAAGGCCTTTATTAAGTGCAGCCTCATGTTCCTTTACTATTTGTAAACGAAAACAGTATAGAAGTGATGCTGAAGTCCCAAATCTTCAAGAGTTTCTCCAAGAAGCCAACAATCATAAAATGGATGACTGTTTGTGCTTCTCCAAACGGAATCTGTGACGATTTGGCTTTCAAGTTGAAATGTCCCTTTACAGATAAAACTGAGAAATTATATCAATTAAAATGTCACGAGACAAAGTTGTTTTGGAGTGTGGTAAATAAATTACATTTTATAGGAAACAAAGTACTTATTTTATTAGTATGAACACTTGTCATTTTTAAACCTGTATCCTAAGTAGGTCCTTAAGTACTTTCTGATGACTTGTCAATAAAATATCTTTCCTGTACTTAGAATGTTACTACTGGAGAAGTAAAATTCACCATGTGTTAATCAGGGGAGAAATAAAAGGTATATTATAATAAAATTATTTTAATTTCGTTCAGTTATTCATTAGGCGGATACCTTCATATACCTAGCACATCTGTGGTGGAAACGTGGCCTAATATAAAATATACATTCTCACACAATATAATAAACAAAGCGCAAGAAAAACAACAAGATGGGCCTCTCCTCGTGTCCATCTGTATATAGTCTCAGATAGTACTTCCCTCAGCTGATGAACAGTAAATAACTGGGCTATAAAGATGTGTTGCTATTGTAAGTTTTCAGTAGGTAATATTTAATGCAAGGCATTTTCAACAATCCTTAAGATATCTTTCGAAATTAGCGGTTTGATATTTTAAGTTTTGACGTTTATCTTGTGCTTCAAATGTCAAACTGTTTAAGCGCACTATGGTCACGCTATGGTTTTTACGTAAATGTCAACCAATGTAACTATTTCAACGTTTTTTTCAGTGTATGAAACACAACATGTGACGTCATTTAGCCGATACTTCGACGAGTGTTACATACGCCCTTTCTGCCCAAGTAATAATATAAATGGATTTTTCCACTAAAAAACATGGATTTTCGCAAAAATAAAAAAATACGGGTCTCTTAAAATTGTGAGTTCTTTCGGGCCATACAATAAAATGTAGCACTCAAAAAAATGAAATGTTGTCAATTCTGGGCCACCTTCAGATATAAACCGTATACGGTTTGTATTTCTATATAAAATAAATACTTATTTTATTACTAAAGTAGACAAAATAGTACAAAAAAATAAACGGAAATTAGAAATACAAAATAAATAAACATTATGTTGATCAACTTCACCTGGACTGAAACTGGTTTGTGTTTTTACTTTGACACTGTCAATGTCTACCGGCACATAATCTGCGTTTTGTTTGATACTGTTCGGTAAGCCTACGAATAAGGAAGTTTAAATTAGAAATCGACTGTATTAAAACGCCTAAAGATTCAAAATGCTTATTATTGCATTTTTGTTCGGAGTTTGAATCTCAAATGTGGGTTTCATAATGGCATAATATCATTCTCCTGCGATAACGAAACGCATCTTTTTTTTTCAATTTTGCAATGTCAGATACTAGTGGTATCGCACTAACCGTGGTAAACCTTATCGCTTCGAAATAGGTATTAGGAGTGTTCAGTTAATAGTATCAACGATGGTTTGACAGCTGTATCTTTGTTTACCGGAACACAGGAACTATAAATACGATGAAAATATAACTTTTTATTATTTCATCATGGTTCCCGTTTTGTTTATAAGTCCGCTTTTGATTTTTTTTTTTCAACCGGTACTTATTTTATTAATATATAAATCATAGGCATGCCCGTTTTCAAATATTATCCTTGTCAGATACAAGTTTTAAATGCAAGTTTTTTCAATTTTCCCATTAAATTTCGCAATTTTTCGACCACCGTCCTGATCTAGAAATCATGACGATTTTTTAAAGGTAAAAATCATTCCTAAACGGTCCTAAATAATCTGGGCCAAACCACCTAACAAAAATAGACGAGCTCCTTTTGTCGCGAAATCGAGTCTGCAATTTCTGTAACTTTTTAATTTTTTTATTTGACCATAAACTAGGCACTTCGCCGCCTAGTTTTTAACCATAAAAGTCAGTCTTGCGGGACATTTTTGAAAAAATCCTTTTTCTCAAACATGCTCGGAAATGGTCGCATTTTGTTCGTAAATTGAAAACGTAAAGTGCTCAATGCGATTCGAGATGCGCGCGCACTGGCGCATGCGCGTATCGGACGATTATTTGTCTGTGATAATAGAAATGCAGCATAAAGGCAGCATTTCGTTGTGACATAAGTTATCGTTTTCTTTGAAATTAATTAAAATAGTAAACAGTATGAGTGCAAATGACGAAAGTGAGATGGAAATAGACGGCACACCGCCTCATTTGAAATAAGAAGCAAGCAAATTGCCGCGAATGTCTAATATTACAGTTGAAATTTAATTTGTTTGATTTCCTCACATAATTTGAGAAAAGCACTATCTGAATAGAAACAGGCATTTTCTTTCCATCCCCCGGCAACAATGTACTATTCTTATCAAGTGTCACCAAGGCACCGGAAAAGTGATACTCCCTGATAATCTATTTTCGCGAACGTAACGGTAACATTTCCGCGCATTTTTGAGAAAAAATATTAAATTTTTTGGAAGCGCTTTAAGGCGTGTTTAAAGCGCTAATTATATCGTCGTCTGTGGCATTTAACAATCAACTATTATGATATCAGTCAAACACCGTTCGAGATATGTGCCCCATAATGGTAAAAAGTAATGTATGTAACGTGTATTGTGTGGTTTGTGCAGTGCACCGCGAGCGCGTGCTGTTCGTGCAGGCGAGCAACTGCGTGGAGCGCGCCGAGTGGGTGCGGCTGCTCACGGCGCTGTGCCGGCACTCGCCCGCCGCGCCGCCGCACAAGGGCTACTACGCCGACACCGAGTGGACGTGGTACGTGAAGCGAACAAATAACCGAATAATGATAATCTAAATTGGTTGCTGGTGTGCAGCTAATAATCGAGCTAAGAAGAAACAAATTCCCGGTTCCGATTCCGACTAAACAAAATTGGAACAAGGACGCATGCCTTCCTTGCGACCCCATATCAGCAACTTCACTGCACCCTACTTTCTGTTTAGTGGCCACTGTCATTCATCAGTTTGTACTTGGTGCACAGTTGTGGTCGCCGCGAGGCGGAGGCGGAGGGGTGCGGCGGGTGCGAGGGGACGGAGGCGGGCGACCGCGAGACGCTGCGCGGGCCGGCGGCGCTCGCGCTGCGGCTCGACCCCGCGCGCGACCTGCAGCGCCTGCACGCGCTGCTCGTGGCGCACGCCGCGCCGCTCGACGCGCGGGCGCTCGCCCTGCAAGGTACACCAGCGAGACATATACTACACAGTACAAACACGCTACACACACGACGATACACGTCGTGTGCGCAGTTATACTCTGTCATGCCGACATAAATGTGCTGTGTGGCTTGAGCGGCGGTGGCCGGTGGTGTTTTCGGCGCCTCATCCTTGTCAAACGAATGTAAATGTATGTAAGTCGTCTAAGTGATCTCTGCTCAAATGCCTTGGAAGCTCAACGCATCGCTGGTCGCGCCGCCGGACGCTCGCCACTGCGGTCACATACGAATGATTTTCCAGTCAAGTTTTCAAGTCAACGACATTAATACCAGGTGCACTCTGGTTATTGAAGTTATACTAGCCGTTTTTAAGACGTTTACATCAAAATTGGCTACTTTCCTAAAATAATATATTTAGTCCGTCAGTTACATTATCAAAAAATATTGGACACCTATTTTTTATTTTGTCAATCAAACAAAAATTAGTGAAGATATAGCCCGTTAAAGTTCCGCGTAACGTCACATTTCAGTACAATTTTTAGTATAATGTCACGTCACGCGGAACTTTAACGGGCTATATCTTCACCAATTTTTGTTTGATTGACAAAATAATAAATACGTGTCCAACTTTTTTTGATAATCTAACTGACGGACTAAATATAATTATATTATTTTTACCCAGGAAAGTACCCAATTGATTTATGGTAATAATGCAAACAATGTAATAAACAGAAATGGCGGCGTCGGAAGAGCGCGACGCGGAGGCCAGCACGCTGCGCGAGCTGCAGGAGGCCATGTTCGACCTCGAGCACCGGCACCGCGTCTACCACCGCTCGCTGGCCCGCGAGACCAAATACGGCAGCAAGTAAGCTACACCTGACCTTGTTTACTCATTTATTACATCAGACACATCGGCCTAAATTACTGATGCAACCAATTGTAAAGTCAACGTGGATACGTCCGTCTATAAGGCAAGCCCGTCTAGGTGCCACATCTCTGCTTTTTGTGTAAGTACCTGTACGGTCTACATACCACACATTACAACCTCAGCAAAATCACTCATCGCGTAAAGCAATAAGATATGAGTCAGCTTTATGAGAAATTATTAACGTGTTCATAGTTAGCACCCATCACGCGTGTCTTTATTCGTAATATCATTCATAATATCGCGCTTTTATACTTAATGAAATAACAAGCTCATTTGATAAGTATTATTTGTGCAGTTCCAAAACTGCACAAATAATTATTATATTATTGTTGTGGTTTTACCTCCTTTTCTACATAATGAGGCGAATAACGCTGTCTTTTTCATATCATTGTATGGAATCTAAGATTGCATCATCTACAACAATCTTTCACCGGCCTCCTCCACTGAAGTCGTTTTTTTTTTAAATTGGTTAATTTATTAATTCATCATTTTTCAGAATTTGCCACGAGCTTCCATACTAATCGTTATACAGTGTCTTTTCACTTTCACTCTCGTTCAAGAAGAAAGGGACTCTTAATGGACCGTCACCCTTTTATTATTATAAAAACTCAGTTTCACCGGTAACAGAACATAATTTGTATTTAATTTATAGGCAAGCACCAATTGGTGACGACAATTACCTTCACCTGGCGGGTGCCGGGTCGGGAATGTCGGGTATGGGCGGCGGCGAAGGTGGGGCCTTCTTGTGGCGCACCTGGCGCCACGAACCGGCCGCCGAGGCCCCCGCGTCCCCCGCGCCGCTGCACGGCTCGCTCGACGTCGCCTCCAGCACGGAGTCGCTCAAGCTGGCGCGGCACATCGACGAGCGCTCCTCCGGCAAGTCCAACAAGTCCACCGGCAGCGGCTATCTGACCATGTCTTGCCTCAAGCAGGAACCCTCCGAGGACAGCGACAACTCGGCCGGGAAACCCGCGCGTCCGCCCAAACCCGCGCGCCTGTCGCCCTCGCGCGCCACGCTCGCGCCCCTCGCGGCCGATCGGCCGCCGCTCAGCGAATACGTCGATGTGGAGCTTAAGCCACCCGGGCGGAGACCCAAGTCCGACGCCAACCCGCCGAAGCGGCAGGACACCGATCCTTCCTATCGCTGCAAAGAGTACGAGTTGATGGCTAATTTTATGAGTCACGCGGCCTCACCCTCGAGCGAAGATGCGCCGCCGGCCGTTCCCCCGCGGGGACACGCCGCGCAGCGGGCGCGCCTGCACCCCAAGCCGGAGCGCTCGCCCACCGGCAGCGGCAGCCCTCCAGACCTCGACCCCGACCCCGACCCCGACCCTCCCCAGCCGCGGCCCGCTAGTACCCTGGACACGCTGTCTAATGACGACAGCCTGCTTGACGAGCTACAAAGGGACGCCTACTGCGTGCTTAAGGTGTGCGAGGACGAGACCGGTAACGATTCCAGTGAAATTAATTCAGAAGAACCGGATCGCAAGGATAAAGAGGACTATGGAATCTTTTCTAGAATTAGTATTCAACGAAAGTCTAACCCTATAAAACCCCAATCGAATCCCATGAAACCTTTAAAAACGTCAAGCTCCACGTCAAACGTTCACGATACTGGATCCAATTCTTCACGACCTCTCGCGGAGCGACTGACGCCGTTTTTTTTGAAGAAAAAATCTAAACCGCCGGAAGAACTCCAACATATAAACAAACCCAGTCGAAAGGAGGATAACCTGATCGGCCGCCTGACGCCGCGATTCGGGCAGTCTCGGCTATACGGGCGCGGGCAGTCACTGGAGCTTGCGCCCTCCGAGACCCGCACGAAACGCATAGAACGCTCAGCCACTACTGTCAATCTTCCAACGAGACCGATAAATTCATCGATAGTGGCAAATCTCAAATTTCTAAGTCTGCACCGGTACGGCGCTCAAGACGACGTGCAGTGTCGCACATTTGTCCGCAGCGGCGAGGGAGAGCTGCCGACGCCTGCCGACGAGGCGCGCGAGACGAGCTTGGGTGCGGCGCAGGCGCCCGCGGCGGCGGGCGCGGCGGCGGCGCCCGCGGAGGGCACGAGCGAGGCGCTGGACTTCCCGGACGCGGCGTGGCGCCCCTCGGCGCACGCGCACGGCTCGTTGCTGGCCGCCACCACCAGCGACATCCGGCTCTAGGCTCGCGCGACTGTTGGACACTTCCTTCGTACGCACCGTCGCTCCTCGTGATAAAGGATGCGATCGACACGGCTCTATTGTAAAGTTAATAGTAGGCTAGAGATGTATTTATTTCTATGATATTTTTTGAACTCCTTTTCGTCGACCTGAAGCGTGTGCCTCCTCTAGTATGTAGTTTTCTGAAAGAATACTGGTATGGTTAATTCTTAATGATAGCATTAATACTCAAAAGGTGCCAAGTGTTGTATGACGTCAGCGGCGCATTCAACTCTCATTCCTGTAGCACAATAATAAGTGGAAGTCTTAAAGTTGTTGTATAAGACTTAGTTATGTTATACTTATACGTATAGCGTCTTTATCGCGTGTAATTTGTAACATATTAGTCTTGGAATTTAGAAATATTAAATGTTAAATATTTAATTCGCAATACTTCCAAATGTTGATCTATTTATTTGTCAACGAATGCATATGAAATGTAAAAATACACTTTTAAACAAACCGCATTGCTACATACCTTCGCATATTTGAATACAAGGACTGTTACTCTATTGAGTAGGCCTGAGGAGCCGGAGCGTTGGTCGCAGTGTTGTGTTCAGTTACAACACTTCGTATGTAGCGGAATAAAGATCTTATGAACTCACAATTGCATTGTGATTTTGTCAATTGTTTCAAGCAATACTATTTAAAGTCTTGCTTTACCACTAGCCTGTGTACTTAAGAATCGATGTGGCTTAATACATATATTACGTAATTACATAATGTACTGAAAACATGCATTGCAATGTGAACAATTCTAAACTCGTATAAGTCTGGCCTTACGTTATGTCTAACAGTACGGCCTTGTCATTCGAGATATATGACTACGCCATTCTAACTATTGACTGACTTTTTCACATTCACTTGTTAGGTTTCCGTGTTGTATTGTATGTAACTATATACCGTGATGGATGACGGGCAATAGGGATGATGACACATGTTGAATTATGCAATAAAATTTAGTTGATAGGATCCAAAATTATCAATATATCCAAAAAAAGTAAAATTTAAAAAACTATTGAATTTGTTCAAATTTTTGGTTTTTTTAAAGCACGAAATAAAATAAAACAATTATACTATTAGATTTTGACATTTTACTGTAAAATAAGTTGTACGGTCACGTCTGAAAATATGGATACATTTAATGTGACAAAAACGTGTATCCAAGACTTTACGCCTTGGTAATAGAGTCGTGGCTACATATTTTTGTCACATTAAATGTATTCATATTCTCAGACGTGACTGTACAGCAACCATATACATCAACGCAACATTTCGCTGTAAAAATAGCAAATTTCATTTTTTTCCATACCTTAAACAGGGCGACCATGTGATCGTGATGTCACTTTTGCACGTCATTTTGTTAGGAGCGTTTTGAGAGACAAATGCAAATCTCAGACTTTCAGTTTTATTTCTGACTTTAGTATTACTATGCAATAATGAGGACTATCGCGTATGAAATTTCCACTAGAGGCGCTAGTGTAGACGGAGGTCTTCGAAATGTCAAATTCCATAGTAATTACGTGAGATTCGCGGAATTATTTCTAATTTAACAATGTTGTGAATATTTTGCCATACCAGGATATTAACTATGGCAAATATGAGTAACGAGTCATTGAATGTGAATGTTTTCTAATCTGAACTGCGAAACACTGCGGCGTCGCCGATATTTTTACAGTACGGTCTATATTATGAAATATTATTTAAGCGGTAATTTGGTTTTCACAAACATACTTAACAAAAATTACAGCTGTATTTCAGGACCTCCGTCTACAGTGGCATCAACTGGTGCGTAATAAAACGTTAAATATCCTCACAACAAAACGAATCGATTGACACCATACATGAAAAAAATTCATCATGCCTATTGAAAGATTTTTTATGTCAAATATTATTGAAAAATTTGAAAATGCACACTAGTTTTTATTAGTAGCAACTAAATTAACTGTATGATAGTCTGTTCTGTTGAACGATTACATTTGGTTTGTAAAACAAGGTTTGCGTTTTATCAAAGAAACTCAGTTGTATTATATGTTATGTGCCTTTTAGGCCTCTGTTTATGGAGGCATACTATGATTTAACTATGAAAAAATAAAGCAATGTACAAATTAATATTTCACAAAAATATATTATGTTATTTATTTCACCTATTTTCATTCTGTTAAATAAAAACTCCACTTAACGTCCATATTTTTTTCATTACGGTCATGTGTTAGATTTAAGATAGTGTTAGATAGAAAATCCGTTTCTCCGTGATGTGGACCGCGCCTCAAGGCAGTTACTTCAGCCAACTTACAAGAGTCTTGTGCCATTGGACTAAGCGCTGGACACGTCATATATGACACAATAATGAGAGCAACAAAACCCGTATAGTTAGATTGCTATACTATCCTTATTGCTTGATCCGGGAATCTGGCAGCTTTTAATGGTTGGACGTCAGAGTGACGGGCTAGCAAAATTTTTGAATTGGAAAAAAGTAATACCAAAATAGGTATAAACTGCCAAAGTTGTCTAAGTTATAGAGGAAAGGGCCTATATTTAAATATAAGAACAAAAAATATTGCGTATTACTGCAGTAGGTGACAAACCATAAATTACATTATCCGTCGTTTGGCACTACTTCCGCCAACAGAAACTTGGCAATGATATAATCTAATTATTTATATAATTTCTCATAATATTGCATCAAACCCAGAACTCTAGGATTTGTTTTCTTGGATTGGTTTGCATTATTTGACCTCCACCACTATACAGCTGCCAGATGTCCAGATCTAGAAATAAGCATAGTATATCAAACTGACTAGAGGGGTTTCGTTGCTCTCATTATTGTGTCATACCTGACGTGGCTATCTCTCCGTCTACATGTCTGGATGCGGTTGGCACGTAACTAAAAGCCCTGTTAAATTTGTCCTAGTTAGCTTCCTAAATGATAGTGAATAATTTAGTCAAGTGTAACCGCATTTAGCAAGTAAATTTACTATTAAAAGTTAAAATTCTAATTAGGATGCTAGTTAGGATTAGGACACAAAAAAAGTAAAGTGTAACAAGGCTTAAAAGGGGTATTAGACATTGCAATTTGTAGGGCCCAATCTGTTGTGTACCCTGCATCTCCCTTACCTTCCTTCAGCTCCCTAAGGGCCCTAACTTTTATTACACCTTCCAACCTTACTAGTTGCGTTTGCACGAGCCATAAAAAGGTCAAATACGGCTTTTCGTGAACAAAGGATTTCCTTCAGCCTGATTATTCCTTAGGACCCAACGGTAGATTTGAGAAGTGGAGCCACCAAGATTTTTGATGTTAATTTTAGGGGGGGGGAGGCTCTTAACTTTATCTTGATCAGTTAACCTACTAGGCCAAGTTTGGTATCGTTTTCGTTTAAATCGGGGATGCCGAATTCATTAATGGTATAATTTTGACACCATTCTGCAACGTGTGTAAAGCAAAAACGTGAAAAATTAAAAAAACAATTAATTTTGAATTTCCCTGTTTCACAAGGAAAAAATCCATCACTTATATAAACAATTATGAATCTTGAAAAAATAAAAGGATAAAAGGTGCTTTAGAGAGCCATATTATTCAGTCATTCAAAAAAAATGTCATGTCAAACTATAACGTTATATATATATATATATAAAACGTTATAGTTTGACATATATATATACGGGGTGTAGTAAAAACATCTGTTGACGGTGCTACAAATTTAAATAGAAAAAATCTAATCAAAATATTTTTAACACCTTTAATTTTTTCAAGATTCATAATTGTTCATAAGTTATGGATTTTTTCCTTGTGAAATAAGGAATTTCTAAATAAGTATTTTTTTTATTTTAAATATTTTTGCTTCGGAACGGAACGTCAATATTATTATACCATAAATGAATTGGGCATCCCCGATTTATACGAAAACGATACCAAACTTGGCCTAGTAGCTTAACTGATGTAGATATAGTTGAGAACCTCCCCCCCTAAGAATGTACATCAAAAATCTTGGTGTCTCCACTTCTCAAATCCATCCATGGAATAATCATGCTGAAGGAAATCTCTTGTTCACGAAAAGCCGTATTTTTATAGCTGCAACTACCATTATACAGATTGGGCCCTACAAATTGTAATGTCTAATACCCGTTTTAAAACGGCTATTACACATGCCAATTTGTAGGGCCCAACCTGTTGTGTCCAACTCCTGTCGGCGTTGGGCCCGTTATTACACTTTCCCTACAAACCCTACCTCACCCAACACATCGTCCCTACCAACGTTTACAGAGATGCCTTCAATACAAAAAAAAAATGTATTGGTGAAGCACGGTGATAGTACTCATAACAGTATACATTAAATAAAAAAAGAAACTGTTTTTATTATTATAGATATTTAAATGACCGCTCGAGCTGCCTGAATCTAACTTCATCTGCCCATCCCTTCTATTATTTAAATACAAAACTAGATAAATATATTAATTACCAGCGAAACTACACATTTTAACTTTTATTTTAAATTAAAAACCAGACGGAATGTGTAGCAAATGGCTAACATTATAAATAAAAAAGGTAAAACAGCTATTAGACATGGCAATTTGTAGGGCCCAACCTGTTGTGTTGGGAGGTGCAACGGAAACCCTCTAGTCAGTTTGCTATACTATGCTCTATGCTTATTTCTAGACCTGGACATCTGGCAGCTTTAAAGTGGTTGAGGTTAAAGAATGCAAACCACTTCAAAGAAACAAATCCTAGATGAAAAATTACATAAATAATTATATTATATCAATGCATACACCCAAGACCCTCTTTGACGTTACGAATCATGTTGTCCCTTCTTAACGCATAACAAGTTCTCTTCTCACTTAGGCAAACGTATCGGATACGTCGTGTCAAACTCATTTTTTTTGACAGAGATGCATATCCTGCATGCATGATGTGGTCCTTTTTTTTATGAAATTTGACGTCCATGTAAATTGTGGTCGCAGCGGTGGTCACAGTCAAAGAATATAATACTCACTGTCACAGTCGAGTCGCTTACGTGAAGATGCCTTTAGTGTATCACCGTATTAATGGCGCCATCACACTTCGCCTATGCGGACAAATATTCGTGTTGCGTCTCTTTCCTATTCTATACAATAAGAAAGAGACGCAACACGAATATTTGTCCGCATAGGCGAAGTGTGGTGCCACACCATAAGAAGTTTGGGTTGGGTTTGGGTCGTCCGCATGTTTAAAAAAATACTTTGCTCTGTGGTTTAGCGTTTGCTAAAATTTTATAACCTGCAATGTTATTGGCTCTAAAGATGCTCTAAAGTAAACTAAAGCTTATGACGTTAATAACTACTTTTGTTTGACGAGACAGTCTTGTTTATTTAACACGTGCAGCTCAAGCTTTGTACCATGGCGGACTCTACAAATATGTCATTAGGTAAGTTCTAAATCTATCGTTGAATTTATCTATTTTCAGATTCATATAAAACATTCGTTTAGTGACGATAGTTTACGAAAATAGAAATAACTGGTATATTTGGCAGAGACGTATACGGTCGTTTTCATCATATGTTACAGTATTTGTTATAAAATACGCCGGCCCCATAAAGCTTAAATAATAAGGGTTAAAACTCTGTCGGTTTGGTTTGGTTCGTAACCCCCTTAGTTTTAGGTTTCTTTTCCACTTAGGCAGAGATCGGCGGAAGCGGAGGGGAGACCTCATCATCTCCGTGCGGCAATAATATCCTTAAATAAAAAGGATTTGGGGAGCTTGGTTTTAAAGCAATTATTATATTTTAGTTTACAAAAACAACATACCTACCTAAAAAGAAATTCAGGCTCAATAGAGAAGTAGGTAGGATTAACCCTTTATGGGGCTGACAACAGCTAAATTCCCTCCCTATGTTTTTCAGCGCGAGTGAAAGAGAAACACTGGGTTACGATTAGTATAGGAGTTCATTGCAAATTTTGCAAAATGATGAATAACTTTCTCAAAACAAGTTATAGCTAAAAAACTGTTTGAGTAAAATCAATTTAAAGGTCATCGGGTGTTGTCAGCCTCTTAACTGATATTTTTTTTAAACAATGAAACGAAAACTTTAGCAATATGCACGGCATGGATTTATTTTTTTGTGATTGTTGAGGAAGAGAAATACATATATTTTTTCGGGTTTTCTGAATTACAAGATATTAAATGCCGCTTGTGGCAAAGAGCATAATGTGTCAAAACCGTTATGTGAGTGTGCTGGGGGAAGTGCGGGTGGCATAAAATATCACAAACTTTACACAGTTTGGGGCCAGGTTGATCTGTATAGAATCCCCAAATATTTATTTATTCTCTTTATTAATTTATTGTCTCAGGCTAGGTTACTTATTATGTTTTTATTACTTATTTATATGTATTATATGTATAAAATATATTATTTCCAAGTAGGTATCACAATCCGAACAAAGCCCAGGGTAGTTTGCTAGCATGTAATAAATTTAAGCATTGAATTATGCCAGTGGTCTAAATATAAATCAATAATAATAATAGCCCAAGCTAACCTTTCATATAAACAGCAGCTATACAATTGTGGCAAATATATTGCTGTCTTCAGTTCTTGAAACTATCAAATAACGGATGTTTTTTTCTTAAAACTTTATATTGCCATTCTTATCTCTGAAAAATGAGTGATACAACTATCAGCTAAATCCAGCAAATATTTTTTTTATTAACATATCAAGCCATAACAAAATACTGGCATTTAGATTAGTAAATGGAAAAATCAACCACTGAGTTTAGACCAGTTAAGAGTTAATAGAACCAAAGTAAGCATTTGACACGTGACAAAACATTAATAGGTAGAAGAAAACAAGGTATGGTCATCACTCATCACTATGTCACAGACTCTAATTTGATTCTCTAACTTTAAATTTCGAGGTAATTTTGACTAACTTAGTAGATGTGGCCACCTTGCAGAGTGCATTACCAGGTTCAGTTTCACCAGAATTGAGGAGTATGCAGCAACAACATTTTTCCTAAGTTCTCATCCACCAATCCAAAATTGCTCCGGCCGGGGCAATTTGTTTCCAATGTCTATATGTGATAAAGAACAAGCATGCAAAGGCTGTGGCTGGCTTTCCATAGTAAATCGGCCCTTACATTAAATGAAATCTGGATTTTTTTTTAAATACATCTTATAATAAAGCATATTTATGCTCAGTATGAACATCCTAACTGTGACAGTTCTTGACTTATAATTTTTTTAATAATTCTTTAAAAGTTTAAAAATATTTAGTTTTCGGGATTTATGCAAGAGATTTGGTTCTAATTTTTAAATTATGTTCTTTATTGAATACTCGTTACCATAAAAAAAAGAAAAATGTAAAACGGATTATTTTATTTTTTTAAATTTTGCTGGTGGTACTTATACTTCCTATCAAAAATCAGCAATTTGTGTCGGCAATACTGTATTCATCGGTGTTTTTCAGTAACATATACAAACTATAAACGATGACATTACATTTTCATTAGCATTTTACTCCTAGATATAATTTTTGATCTATGTTCCCATGTGATTTTTCAACGTCAGATGATCTACAGGTAAAATCTTATGGTATTTTTCTTTTAATCCATATAACGGAGTGTATTATAAATTATAACTTGTACTACACCCTATTTTTTTCCTAAAATCAGGTACTGAAAACACAACAGAGCTCCAGACTCAAACAAGATTTTCCGAAAATATAATTTATAATGAAATAATGATGTTAAATAATTCACGCTGACGCCCTATTACAAATTTTCATGAGCCATATATATTTTCGGAAAATATTGTTTGAGTCTGGACCTCTATTGTGTTTTCAGTACCTGATTTCAGGAAAAAATGTGTTTGTATTGATTGGGTTTATGCTAATTACCAATAAATGAGTTTGCTATTTATGAAACCATGTATCTTCTCAGATGACATAATACGAGCTAGCAGATCGCGTGGTAGAGGTGGCACAAACGTACGCGGGCGAGGACGCGGAGGAGGGCGCGGACGCGGACGCGGCACTGTGAGACGAGGGCGCTCGGCAACGCGCGCGGAGACCCCGGGGGGCGCGGGCGCGCGTCCTCGCTCCCGCTCCCGCTCGCGGTCGCGCTCGCAAGTGCGGCCGCGAGGCGGCGGCGGGGGGCGCGTGAGAGGGCGCGGCCGCGGCCGCTCGCAATCCCGCTCCCGGCAGCAGCGGCGCTCAACTTCGCGAGCTAGATCGGCGTCTCGCTCGCGTTCACAGCAGACTGGACTGACACCAAGAGGAAGAGCAGGATTAGAAACTCAACCGTTACAAAGCAGAATAGGCAGATTTAGAGGTATGTATTTACATTCCATGTTTTCGGATTTGGCTGGTTTAAACTATTTGGGTCATTCTAAGTTAAGAGGTAATTTGTTGTATGAAGTGGCAGCATGTCAATTTTTATTTTATATTTACTTAAGTATATGGAAACAACATTCATGCAAACATTTGTGCATGTCTACTAAGGGATCAGTCAAGTTTTCCTTTTTTTATCGTTTTATAAGAGACCAGGGGAAAGTCTGTAGTGAAGTTTTTTCGTACACTGACACAAAGCAAGGCATTAAAACGATTTCCATTAATTCTTCAATAAATTCTAATTTGATTGGTCTACAATGCAATGATCCACACTTGTTGCAACCATCTTATAGGTTCCACACATTATCACAGAATAAGTAAATATTATCGTCCATCTCTATGAACAGATTACAAGTCCAATAAAAGAAAAAACCGGCCAAGTGCAAGTCGGACCACGCATAAAGAAGATGGAATAAGAACCAAACTAATACCAAAAGGTCGTATCTGATGCCTATGGAAGTAGTTTTTTAGAGAGCCGACAAAAACGGCTGAACCGATAACGTTCAGAACAATTTTCGTAGAAAGTATGGAATGAAGCGCATCTTCTCAATTTATTTAGACTTACGGTTCATAAGTTACAGGCCCCCCTGGACACAATTTTTCTGACAATCGAAGCGTTTATTTCTGAATATATAGAGTGAGTATATACATACATACATACATACATACATATAGGGAATTTAATGTTTGGGATAGTTCGGATTTTATTTAAAAGTCATTAATGTAATTTTACTCATTAGGTGACGCACTTTCGATATCCGTTAGATATTTTCTAATATCTTATATTTACGGAGTAATCGCCTGGCTACACTTAACGATTACAACCTGTATATAGAGCGCCGCCCTAAAAAAAAATGTTTTCTGCAATTTAACTGCATAATAAATTGCGGCATACAAGATGCGTCATATAGTGGCTGTGACATACGGACGGACGGACGACGGACACACGGACATTACGAAACTGTAAGGGTTCCGTTTTTGCCATTTTGACAACGGAACCCTAAAAATGCCTTACTGCACCTTTCTAATTATTCTGGTTATTGATGCATTCCCGATGGTATTGTAGAAAAGGGGTTCAAGATATTTCTGGTTCATAAGGAATAGCCCGGTGGCACTCCCACACTACTCTCAATTTCAACTATTAGGTATTAAAATTTTGCTATGATTAGGATTGGTTTTAATATGTCCGTATGCTAGGAAGAGATGTTGTTATCTTTCTAACACCATTAAAAAATCGCACTATACACAAACAACTGTAAGAAAATAACAATTTTGAGATAAAGAGGTCGAAATACTGCGGGTGCCGATAACTTGTAGCTGCTCTCACTGGCTTGTTGAAAAAACTCTGTGTATGTATATTGATGGAGAGTAGATATCACTCCTTAAATCTGAGGTGACAGCATCTTGATATACAGGGTTGGGCATATTAAGTGTCCTATTTTAATAAGACAATAAATTTTAAATAAAACAACAAAAATAAAAATGCTGTATGTATTTGTGTTAAACTATGTTATATATTTACAAAATTAATTCGTTAACTCAAAACGCTCTCCTTTGGCTCGTAAAACTTTACGCAATCTCTTGTAAAACGACTTGCATGCGGCACGCACGACTTCTTCAGGTATCTCGTCCCATATTTTGATTAACCGATCCTTAAATGAACTCAAATTTAGTCCATGTGTGCTCCCAATTTTGCTTAACATGTAACCCCATATTGAAAAATCCAAGGGATTCAGGTCTGGTGACGACGCAGGCCATTCTTCCCATGGTATAAAATCTGTTAAATTTTGCCGACACCAGTCCTGTGTACTGTGTGTTTATGTGATGGGGCACTATCCTGTTGGAAACAGTAATACTCGTTCCCATATAACATTTGAGCGTTTTTAAGCAGATGATCTTGTAAAACGTTCTGTATGTAGAAGTCTTGGTCGATTTTCACCCCACGGTCAATAAACAGTAGTGGCAACTTCCCTTTAGGACTTATGGCCCCCCATACCATAACTGCAGACGTACTCTGGAATCGTTGCACTGCTAGTTTGTCCGCTGGAATATCCCGTAAACTTACTCCGTACACTCGATCATTCTGTTGATTGTGGCTGTCTTGTAGCACAAACATCTTTTCATCCGAAAAAATCTTATCATCTCCATCGTGCCAAGCTAATATACCCCTACATTTTTTAACTCTAGCTTTTTTTTGAGCTATTGTCAAACCGTGTATTTTCTGTTTTTTGTAGGCCTTGAGGTTCAGATCAATTCGCAATATTCGACCCATTGATCTTCTTGAGACTTTCAGGTCCTTCGCGAGTTTACTCGCACTTTGTGCTGGATTCCGCCTAATTCTCTCACGGACGCGTTTTATTAGATTTCCCACACGTATCGATGGTTTTCGTCCAGGTTTGGGCCTCGGTCGGCAAGATCCGGTTTCTATAAAACGTTTTATAGTCCGCGATATGAACCTTATATTTATATTTAGGCGTTTCAGTTTCCTAAATATCTCGCATGGCTTATATTTTTTCTTGTACAAATCTATTACGAGTTCGCGTTTTGCGTCCATCGTTGACAAATGTACAAAAAAAAAGATAATCAATCTGTCATTATGATTTATAGATACTATAATAAATAAGCAATTTAAAAAGTATAATAGTTCAAAAAGATCTGAAGTATTTTAAGATAAAGAGAGGTTTCTAAAACTAGGACACTTAATATGCCCAACCCTGTAAGTACTCGTAGTATATGAATGTCGAGTCAAATTGATAAAAGCCCCTATTGTGGTTGTTGTAGGTGGTGCACCAAATCGAGTTAGCCGTTTCCGATCTACTTCCAAGGTGCGCAGCGACGTGCGCAGCCGGCTCGGCGTGCAGCGCGGCGGCGGCGGCGGCGCCCGCAGGCCGCTCGCCCTCGCCAAGAGGGGCATCGCCAAGCGGGGCCGGGGCTTGACTACGCGAAATAGATATACTTCAGTTGGTTTGAGATCAGATCAAATTTTGAAAGATCAACTTAATTATAAGGCGCAAAACTTGCTCCATCAAAGTAATGTCATTAGATCTCAAACTTTTACTCGATCGAGGTCTAGATCGAGATCGAGAAATAATTCAATATCGAGGAACAATTCATTGTCCAGGAGTAATTCACGGTCGAGGAACAATTCCTTCAAATCGGCATCTCAGCTGACTGTCAGCGTGGCCAATGATCTGGCAAAGCGGCGTCGACGTAACAGCGTTGGCAACCCTAATTACTTAAATAAACAAAGCCTTGTGCAGCTGAATAACCAATTAGGTGGATTTAATAAGAGGCGTGGGCCCGGAAGTGCACACTCAGTGGGGTCCAACCGTTCAAATCAGTCGAACCGATCAAACGCGAGCGCGCGCTCGACTCGCTCCCGAGGCCGCGGACGAGGGCGCGGGCGCGGGCGCGGGCGCGGGCGCGAGCGCGGGCGCGGCATAGGCCGGAACTTCGTCAATAAACAAGTTCTCAATACCAAACTGCAGGAAGAAATAAAAGCTCTTCAAGGAAAAGCGTCGAACGGTGGGAATTATAGCGAAGCGCCGGTAGGAATAAACTTCACTCCCACGCCGGCAAGCACTGCACAAACCTTGCATCAAAGGTTTGCTAGTACATGAATTTTTTTCATTTTTTACTTATTGACTTACGAGTTACGAATTTTTAAATGATAGTGTCATGTGTATTGTGTAACGACTACGGGGAGCCAGTTGTTTTTGATCAGCTATAATATTCTCTGGTTGCAACATACAACAGTATTTTTGTTTTGTCCATGTCATTCGATAAGAATAATTTTGTATTTACTAGACTAAATGTACTTCAGCAACCATATTAGCTACAAAAGTGCATTGAATTTATATTTTAAATCTGAATATTTGTATAATTATCAAATATTATGAAAAAAGAACCTTTTTAAGTAACCTTGGTCATTATGTAGTATACAATATTTCAATTTTATTTTCGCTTTGATTTGTGCTACTCTGTATAATAACTAATTGTTATGGACCGTAAGCCAGGAAAAAATTTCATAACCAATCGCGTCTCGTTTGAAAATTTGTCAGATGATAGTTAATATGCTCTTACAAAACATGAAAAATCATCAGCCGGCTGTATCAAGGTGGAAAGACCGTCATCTGATGCCCTGAAGATCGTATGTTCACGTGACCAGCTGACGGTCTTTTCACTGCTATATAGCGTGCTGATGCATTTTTATATATAATACGATATAAACTATCGTCTGACAAAATTCTATCGAGACGCGATGACCATATTTTTTAATTAAATTGATTAAATCGCTACCATTCCTCGACCCACCAACGAAGAGGCAGCTGACCTTAACGAGGCTTCATTACATATCGCCCTTAACCACTTAACAAGTTATCGCCTGGGACGCGATGACCAACGTAATTTGTTCCTGGCTTACGGTCTATTAGAATAAAGGTCTGTGCCCAATATTCCGTCTAAACCATGACTTGACTATGAAGCCAAGCATGGAAAAAACGTACGCTGGAATCTCCCACTACAATGTATTAACACCGGTCTATGTCCGGTTCATAGCCCGTATCTTCACTTTTCACCCGTGGCGCGTGGGGCCCCTATCCGGTATATGCAAATACAACTTTTCCAATTTCATTTTCACTAATAATTTTTTTTTCTAAGCACGCGGGGCCCTTGGCCGATGCGGGGCCCCTAGGCAGTTACCTACTCTGCCTAAAGGCTAATCCGGCTCTGATTATGGCTATTCTTCTAAATCTATGTGGAGCATACCTACGCGGTTAGATCACGTTGCAAACGGGGTTGCCCCTTGTTCGGACACCGTATCGCATTTGCGATGTCGGGCACGGTCAGGATTTGGACGGAATAGTGGGCACAGTCCTCTAATGAAGATAATTATGTAAGGGCTACTTTATACGTAATATTTATGTAACGTATGTTTAGTCAATATCATAAGAGCTATACATATGTATTAGCTATATGTGACTTACATATTTGACCGATCTTACGCCCTGTTTGATAATTAAAACGTGTTAATATATTTTTGTCACCGAATGTTTATATTGTATAAAATGATACGCACTCATTGTTTCTCGGCAAGTCGGCAGTAATAAATGTGGATCAACATGCATGTGGACATTGCCCTAAATATTACTACACAGTGGATTAAGAGCTGGCTACGTCTGATATGACACAACAATAAGAGCAACAAAACCCATCTGGTTATATTGCTATACTATCCTTATTGCTGGATCCGGGCATCTGGCAGCTTTTAATTGGAGGAGGTCAGAGTGACAGACTAGCAAAATATTTTAATTGGAAAAAAGTTAAAATAGGTATAAACTGCCAAAGTTGTCTCAGTTATAGAGGAAAGGGCCTATATTTAAATATAAGAACAAAAAATATTGCGTATTACTGCGCAAACAATAACAGTAGGCGACAAACTTTGGCACTACTTTCCGCCAACAGAAACTTTTGGCAATGATATAATCTAATTATTTATATAATTTCTCATAATATTGCATCAAACCCAGAACTCTAATATTTGTTTTCTTGGAGTGGTTTGATTTCTTTGACCTCCACCACTTTACAGCTGCCAGATGTCCAGATCTAGAAATAAGCAAAGTATAGCAAACTGACTAGAGGAGTTTCGTTGCTCTCATTATTGTGTCATACCTGACGTGGCTAGCTCTCCTATAGCTATTTACAGTTAGGTATGTAAAACGTACCAACCTATTAAAAATATGTCTTCAGATTTAGATTAATAATAATAACCAGTTACGAAATAGTAGTTTATGTAACTGTTACGTAATAAGGGTCCTTAAAACATGAGTGTGGTTTTATGAAATGAGCCGCAGGCGAATTTCATAATAAGATCACACGAGTGTTTTAAGGCCTAATTACGTACAGTTGCATACACTGCTTTATCTACACTCATATTATATATATTAAATTAATTGTTCGGAAACCATAGAATGACCGCCATTGTACCGTCATGGCCTACTCGATTGTGCCGGCGCTCGCGCGGGACCAATCGAGTTGGCCATGGCGGTAACATTATGTTATCAAATTCGATGTTCCAAATTTGAAACTCATTGCTTAACAATATTTGAGCATGCATAGTTAAAATTACGTTACTGCCGCAGATAAGAAACTTATCATAGTTAAATCGTTTGTTGTAATGCTTGTCATTGTCTACGGTTTTTGAACGCATTTTAGAGTACTTACAGTATGAGTGTAGATAAAATACATGTAAATGCTGCTAGATTTTTTTCCCATGCTGCATAGAAGTTAGTGTCTATGGGTTCATGTTTCTGCTGTTGTACACACTCCCTCTGCCTTATAGCGGCCGATTGTTGTAGTATTATGATTCTTTATGAACTAGCGGTTTGGTTCAATGTTTTGGTCCTTTTATATGTAGAGGAGGCTTTATGGCATTTTAACCCTCGCAATTACTTACTAAGTTGGTATTGGAATAGGGATATGCTAAACTGAATCAAGATGAATCTAATTTTAGTTACGTATATTCCTGGATGGCTTTCGCATAATTCAGCTGTATCTAATTTTAAATACGAATCTGTAGACTACAGCTAGCCTGCGAGGCGTCCCGGGGCGGGGTTGTAGACCTTACTTATGCGTCGTCGGCCATTCACTACATAAGAGCTTGCGAAAGCACGACGAATTTTAATGCAACATTGCGGTCTGCCGATGTTGGGCCGAGGGTGCGATTACCACGTCCTCAGCGTAAAAAAAACAGAATGACGTGAACGTGTATTCGTGTTTCCTGTCCTCTGCAGTAAAGTCGTAAAAGTACAAGAGCTTGTATTAAAAAAGACACATTCAATTCCTATGTATGTTTTATTAATTATTCTCCCCATCTTTGACATTGGTAACATGTGGGAATAAGCCATTTGTCGGGGACATATTAGTATTGATTTAATGTAACAGCTAACAAGGAACGCTATATTGTAAGAGATAATAAATCTTACTATATTTGAGCACTGAATTTAATTTCTAATACCTATGTATTTTCTGGAATTACGCTGGCGAAATATGTGGACCATCCTACTTTTCGTTGTACATAAGTTTTTGGCACTTTTTCTTAAAATGCATATTTTAGAATACTTGGCCCTGCTTTCATTTGCTGTTTTGTGACGGAGAAAGAAGCTTAATTAGGCTATCAATCCTGATAGCTTAGTTTAATAAAAACAACTGTAAATATTTTAATCACACTAACACAATGGTCTTTGATTGTCTCCTGATTTGTATGAAAATAAGGCATTTACCACTGCGTTACCATCTTTTTACATGAATTAACGTTAATATATGAAAATTGGTCAACAAATTCCTATTTGGTTCAGGTACAATTAGAGATTACAATTTTTATACACGAATTCAATGTCTATCATACTTTTTTCTGGCAATAGTTTAATGGTCACCAAAAAGAAGAAATGACCCATGTCCTTTTCTCAAACATGCGTGGAAATGGCGTTATGGTCTAAGAGGTGGCCACGTCAGATATGGCACAATAATGAGAGCAATGAAACCCATCTAGTAAGATTGCAATACTCCTTCCTTATTGCTAGATCCGGGCATCTGGCAGCTTTTAACCTATTGACCGCCACAGTCGGCTGTGGCCGACATCAAAAAGTTGTGCCATGGACGCCAACGACGGCTACAGCCGACAGGCTTTGTAATGCAATAGGGACCTACGCGGGCTTCCGCAAAGTTCAATTTCGCTTGACAAAACGCGATTACGTGGCGTCGGTGGCGCGTCATTTTTGTTCAATGCTTGGCGGTCAAAAGGTTAATGGGTGGAGCGGTCAGAGTGACAGACCAACAAAGTTATACAGTTGGGAAAAAGTAATACCAAAACAGGTAAAAACTACCGAAGTTGTATCATTTATAGAGGACATGGCCTATATTTTAACATAAGAACAAAAAACATGGCGTAATATTTCGGAAACAGAAACAGTAGGCGACAAACTATGAATTACATTATGCGTCGTTTTGGACTACTTTCCCCCATCAGAAACTTTTGGCAATGATATTAATTAATTATTTATATAATTTTTCATAATCCTCCATCAAAAGCAGATTTCTAGGATTTGTATTCTTAAAGTGTTTTACATTCTTTGACCTCCACCACTTTTCAGCTGCCAGATGTCCGGATCTAGAAATAAGCATAGTATAGCAAACTATAACGAGAGCGGTTTAGCCGCACTCATTATTTAGTCATATCTGACGTGGCTAGCACTCCGTCTATTACGTTAGTGATTAGCTGATTAGGCGTGTCCACACCGGACGGAAGGCCACGCGAGGAAATTGCCGCGCGAGGCAGCTCGGCTAGTCACGTGCCTCGCCCGAGGCACGTCCACACTAGCCGAGCCGCCTCGCGCGGCAATTTCCTCGCGAGGCTGTGCGCCTGGTGTGGACACGGCTATTGAAGCAATGCCCCAAAAGGGGATATATTCCAATAAATTTGAATTGTAGCAGGAAACTACGACCGAAGAAGAATATACTAAATTTTGATATTTTTGAAGTCGGTGCCAATCTCTTTAGCATTCTTTTTGGTTTTTTTTGGTTTGGCACCGACCACCCGACTTCAAATACCAAGTTAAATAACCAGATGATTATAAATTTTCGATTCGATTATTTAAATAAATATTATAGGACAATATTTACACAAATCAACCTAGTCCCACGTTAAGCTCAATAAGGCTTGTGTTGTGGGTACAGTCACCGGCAATAGTATCTTCCTACACGAAGGCCGCAAAAATATGTGACACTCTTATGGCCCTACAAATACAAGCGTGTCACATATTATTGCGGCTTTCTGTAGGAAGATACTATTGCCGGTGACTGTACAAGGCGACGATATATATAATAGATAGATATGAATAAATACTTATACACATAGAACACATCCATAACTCAGGAACTAATTTCGTGATAAACACACAAATGCCCTGACCAGGATTCGAACCCGGGACCTCCTGCTTCATAGGCAGGGCCACTACCGATTAGCCTAGGAGGCCATTATATTATGTAGGGTTATTGTGCTAGTTTCTCGTCCAGATCCAGTTTACCGTCCACTTGATTAAAATTAAAATGCTGCAAATAAATGGGAAAAACTTTTTAAGGTATTTATAGTTTATTCTTTAGTAGATTTTTTAATTTAAAGCTTAAATTTTTCGAAAAACTTTATTATAAACATATAAATAAGTATGGACGGAAAACTGACAAGAGTGGACGAAAACTAGCACAATTACCCTATATATATTTTAGAAGGTGGTTCCCTTTTTTAAGACATAATATTTTGTTTGTTCTGCCAGATGTCCGGATCTAGAAATAAGCATAGTATAGCAAACTATAACGAGAGCGGTTTAGCCGCACTCATTATTTAGTCATATCTGACGTGGCTAGCACTCCGTCTATTACGTTAGTGATTAGCTGATTAGGCGTGTCCACACCGGACGGAAGGCCACGCGAGGAAATTGCCGCGCGAGGCAGCTCGGCTAGTCACGTGCCTCGCCCGAGGCACGTCCACACTAGCCGAGCCGCCTCGCGCGGCAATTTCCTCGCGAGGCTGTGCGCCTGGTGTGGACACGGCTATTGAAGCAATGCCCCAAAAGGGGATATATTCCAATAAATTTGAATTGTAGCAGGAAACTACGACCGAAGAAGAATATACTAAATTTTGATATTTTTGATGCTTACTGTAATATCGCCACGCTGACGCGTTAGAGATTCTTGGACTACAGGTATTTTAGGAATGCCACATTTTCGATCCCTCATATCTAGAAATTCTTGCCACACAACACAATGTATGCTGGTATGAGCGTAAGGTAGCAGTGAGCACCTTCGAGGATTCAACCAACAGGAGTCGCCATTGCCAGGCTCCTCTGCCGAAAACATATGACCAGTGGTCAATACACATGTATGGACTGACGTTTATCTGAAGTAGCTATTTGTAAGTTACGTACGAATGGCCATACATTTGACGTTCCCCTCCCCCGCAAAAATCGGCAGACTTTTTTGTATCGGAAATGACAGACATGGCTACTCCATCCGGGTTGAATTCTCTAAGGTGAGCACTGTTAACAACAATTCAAAGGAATTAGTTCGCAACAAGAGCTAAGCTTAAGACGAATCACTGCTTTTATGGAAGGGACACTTTTCAGGTGCAGGGGCAGTGCATTCGAACAAAAGGGGCTCGTTTCTGGAACTTTATATTGTGCGAGAGGCGACTGGCACTTTGAGGTGTATCATTTGGCAAAAAGTCTGAAAATTAATAATTATCTGGGTATTTACTTAGCTTTTAAAGTCGGTGCCAATCTCTTTAGCATTCTTTTTGTTTTTTTTTGGTTTGGCACCGACCACCCGACTTCAAATACCAAGTTAAATAACCAGATGATTATAAATTTTCGATTCGATTATTTAAATAAATATTATAGGACAATCTTTACACAAATCAACCTAGTCCCACGTTAAGCTCAATAAGGCTTGTGTTGTGGGTACAGTCACCGGCAATAGTATCTTCCTACACGAAGGCCGCAAAAATATGTGACACTCTTATGGCCCTACAAATACAAGCGTGTCACATATTATTGCGGCTTTCTGTAGGAAGATACTATTGCCGGTGACTGTACAAGGCGACGATATATATAATAGATAGATATGAATAAATACTTATACACATAGAACACATCCATAACTCAGGAACTAATTTCGTGATAAACACACAAATGCCCTGACTAGGATTCGAACCCGGGACCTCCTGCTTCATAGGCAGGGCCACTACCGATTAGCCTAGGAGGCCATTATATTATGTAGGGTTATTGTGCTAGTTTCTCGTCCAGATCCAGTTTACCGTCCACTTGATTAAAATTAAAATGCTGCAAATAAATGGGAAAAACTTTTTAAGGTATTTATAGTTTATTCTTTAGTAGATTTTTTAATTTAAAGCTTAAATTTTTCGAAAAACTTTATTATAAACATATAAATAAGTATGGACGGAAAACTGACAAGAGTGGACGAAAACTAGCACAATTACCCTATATATATTTTAGAAGGTGGTTCCCTTTTTTAAGACATAATATTTTGTTTGTTCTTATTTTTATTATATGATACTTTTTAGTGATAGGTACTTAGTTTATTTTACCAACAACAAATACATAGAAAGGATAAAAATTATTTTATCTTTCATAATAACAATCTCCTATGATGAATGGTTTCAGAGTTATGGCCACTCGAAAAAAAAAGTGGTCCACTGTCGACCACCTGACCCTATACCAAAACCTCCAGAATGGAACAAATACTTTTCTGAAAACCGCATCAAAATCTGTTCAGCCAAACGCGAGTTTATCCAACTTGGGTTTATGGTATATTTCTAATGTTGTGATTACACTTGCGCGCGAGTGATGAGAAAAATGACTTGGAGAATAGCGCGCGGGGTGTTTCCATATGCGTCTCGGTCTCAGTTTCGCGCGCATACTCGCGCGCGTGCTCGAGTCGGAGAGTTGTACGGAGAAGAATAGAAGTGAACGGACATTCGAGTCATTCGACTTGGCACTCGTACGCGATTGACTCACCGAACTATTCGACGAGCTACGACGTGAGTACGAACATGCAACTGTAAACGCCGTATAAACATAAAAAGCCGTTCCAAGGCGTACCATAAGGGTTCCTTTTTATTATCATTTAGGTATGGCTATGGAACCCTCAAAACGAAGTTGCTAAAACTGGGTGTATTATTTTATAGTCTCATATTTGGTTGATTGGATAATTTAGAGTTAGAGTAATATTAATTAAAGACAAGTACATTTTATAAATAAATTTATATTAGCTAAAACATGGGTTCAAACCTTCAAACAAACAATTAGAAATTAGTATTATTAAAATTCAATAATTTTGTACACCTACCTAAACAAAAACCAACACTTTTAATATTATTGTTATTGCCCATTAGTCATTGCAACTTGTAAATACTTGGCATCATTATCAGGGAGTCTGTAACTAAAAAATAAAATATTAACGTAAATAAATTAAAACTGGTAAGAGAACTAAAATTTAAGAAATAATTAGCCATGTAAGGGACTACACTGAATGGATACACTTCAAAAAAACGCAGACGAATTATGTTCTCATGTATTATTTTAAGGATAAATAAAAACCGGCCAAGTGCGTGTCGGACCACGCATAGGAGGGTTCCGTACCTTCAATGGAATAAGAACCAAACTAATACCAAAAGGTCGTATCTGATGCCTATGGAAAAGGAAAGTTTTTTGGAGATAACTCAAAAATAGCTGAACCGTTTTTTTTAAATTTAGTTACCTGTATGGAGCGCCCCCCTAAAAAATACATTTTTTTTCAAATTTAGCTGCATACAAAATACACCTTATGTGTAAAGGAGATCGTCAATTCCAGGCCCACTTGCGATATGGTCTCGTATAAAGTTTGGTCTTCAATTTTAAGCAAATACCCATTTTATTACGAACATAGACAAAATATTGCATGAAAATAAAACGGGAATTAGAAATGAAAAATAAAAAGTAATTTCGTTGATCCTTCCGCCATCCAAATAGTGCTAAATAAATTGTTAACGTCTTTACAGCATTCACATAAGGTTAACTTCTCCTGAGCCGAGACGAAACGGACATTTTCAGTAAGGAGTTACGTTTATTTTGCTAATCTTGTTTATGATTATAGTTTGACACTATGAATGTATGACGTCACCGTCATCTATGTCTGCCGCATGAAGTTATAATTTGAAACTGGAGTGTGCTCTTCGGCCACAAGGTGGGGCCGAAGGAGTTGGTGGTATGGGGGGGATGCGTCTCGTTTTGACTATTTTTCTATTAAGTAATGTCTGATACTACCATGGATTTCTAAAAAGTGGATGTAATTGTTGCACTTTTTCCCTAACCAGTTTATAAGGTTCATCTGATGTTCATCTGATGAACCTTATTACCGTGTAAAACAGTCGTTCATAGGTGACTAGAAAAAACGGTCCGATAGAGGGCATAATATGGGGGGCGGTGTTTCACTCGAACTCGTTACAAAATTGACATACATTGACATTTTGACTTGTTGTCATGCTGGCATTATTGCCTAATGACGTCATAACTCCCTAAGTCGAAGCGGGACGCGGCTCCCTGAATTACTCTCTCTTTCGGCCTTGCTTTTTGGCCCAAGAGTGTGCTCCGGTTTAAAATTATAACTTCATGGATACTAGTAGGAGCGCACTAACAGTGATAAACCTTATCTCTTTGTAATAAGGTCTACGATTGTTTAGTTAATAGTAGCCATAGACTAATAACCCAAGACGCCGCATAGCCGGGCGAACCCCGCTGCCACGCATACAGTCGCTTCACTCGACGGTGTGAGAGAGAAAGTTGTCTTTCCTTTCAGTCCTGTATGTAACATCGCTTGCTTGCGGCATTAAAACGCATTATTGTTGCATTTAACTGTGACGCAGAAACACTATAACATCTGGTCTGCAAAATTTTGACATTTAATTTTACTGGTAAACTGTTTTTTATCTTAATTACCTATTAAAATTTGTCCGGAAAGAGAAGTGTCGTAGTTTATAAGGAAGCTCATATATTCTACGACACTTGTCTTTCCGGACAGACTCTAAATATAATTGTAATTATTGGATGTGACAGTAAACAACTGTGTTACCATGGCAGCCATTAATGTTTGTTTCTCTCTTATGCACCACGGAACAATCGCGCGTTCTCTGTCTAGCATTGCCTGCAATCACTCGGTTCCCCTCCCGCACCCCTCGGTTTTGGCAGCTTTGGTTTCAAAGAAATAACGCGCTAAGCGGAGTATAGAGATATTTAGTATATGATAGTAGCAATGATGGTTTGACAGCCATTATCATTGTTTACCCAAATACAAGAAATCTGCGGCAGGATCAATATATGACTTTTTATTATGATTTCCGTTTCATTATCATGTCAGATTTTATAGAAATTCTTTAAAAAACAGGTATTTATTTTATTCTATACTTTAAATCATGAACATGTACGCTTAAAAATATTGTCCCTATCACAATCATATTTTTACATCCCGATTTCTCAATTTTCCCGTTACATTTCATGATTATATGACCACCCTGATCTAGAAATTAAAGCGAATGTTTTGATATATATTTCATAATTATACGCATCTTTATGATCTGGGGCAAATCGCCTAACAAAAATTGACGATCTCCTTTTATTTAGCTACGTCGTATAGTTTCCGAGTAAAATGCCTGTGACATACGGACGGACAGACAGGCAGACAGACATGACGAATCCATAAGGGTTCCGTTTTTTGCCATTTGGCTACGGAACCCTAAAAATGAGTTTACTAAGGTATGCCACCCACTTGTACTGACTTCATTAATTTCATTATACAAAAAAACTCAACATTTTGCTATAGGTCTTGGTTTCTGTGTGGAGCCCATAGACAATTTGCAGAACAGTGTTGTATTTTAAATATGTATGCTGAATTTAGACCAAGCATGTAGCATACCTAAAACAAGTATATTCTACAATCAATGGAAGGGCCGGGCCGATTCACACTGGAATGGCATCGGCGCGGCGAGCACTTTCCGTGTGTAATCACTAATAATTTTAAACTAACTGCATACTTAAAAGACCAGTATCGCTTAAAAATCTTGACAAGGTCGCGTGGTGACGCGACTAGGCTCGCGGCTGACCACGGCGACGCGAGGCTGCTCGTGTCACCGCGAGCGGCCACACACTCCCCGCGCTTCTTAAACTAATCAAAAGGAGTGAGGAGGCAAGCCGAGCCGGGAGGCAGCGCGCGGCCGGCCGAGGCCTCCTCTGCCATTCCGGTGTGAATCGAACAGAAGAGTTATACCTCGTATGTTCATAAGTTTTGAGACGAACAAAAACATTTTTTTCTCGGAAAGTATTTAATGTATTTTAACAAAATTTACACAACTGACCAAACATTAAATTTAATACAAAAAAAAATAAAAACTATTCAAAATGGCCGCCATTGCTATGAACACAGGCCTTCAAACGTGTGGGCCAATCATCAATAGCGGCACGAATCTTTTCTAGCGGAATACGCTTCGCCTCTCTACACAGGGCTCGCTTTAGGAACTCAAGATTTGGATGAGAGCTGCGGCAGGCTCTCAGCTCCAATTCAGTCCAAAGTGAGTAGTCCAGCGGGTTCAAGTCTGGACTTGATGATGGCCACTCTTCTGTGCTGATGAATCATGGTAAATTGTCCTTTAACCACTTCTGAGTTGACTTCGCCTTGTGTGCCGGAGCTGAATCTTGTTGAAAAATCCAGTCTTTATTTTTAAAAAGAGTATTTGATAGTGATTTCACTACGCCTTCTAAGATCTCAGTCTGGTAATTTTGTGCCTTCACTTTAACTCCTTGTTGGCAAAAATGCAGCTCCGTTGCACCTTCGTACGAAACACCCCACCACACCATAACACTAGCGGGGTGATGCGTTCGCTGGACATTTCGCACAGAAGGCGGGACATCTTTTGAGCATTTGGCATAAACTTTGTCGTTTTGTCGATTAAACTTTTCTTCGACGGTGAAGATTTTTTCGTCGGTAAACAAAATATTTTTATGATCGTGTCTCTTTAGCAACTGCCGACATCGAGCGAGCCTTAATTTTCTTAGACGATCATTTAAGTAGTGAACTTTTCTTCGACTGTAGGCCCTTACTTTGAGATCGTATTTCAATATCCGGTTCACCGATATTCTGGAAATATTGGTCTGTAGAGCATTGATTTATACAAAAAGGGAGATACGGTACCAGGCGCTCGATTGTGTGCCATGAAATATAGGTTCCGGGAACTATATTGAATGAGTCGTGTGGCAGTGTCTCTCAGTCACACTTTGTGCAATGCGCAAAATATGGAGGTCTCGCTTGCATACCCGTGTTAACTATATAGGTTTATCTCTTTTGCCCATGATGCACATACATTATAGCGGTGTATAGCATTTTTCAAGTGTGTAGGTGCAGGACCACATTTAATTTATGTTTACTATGAACGTCACTCATCTTCCTTTTTGTTTATGTCTATGCTGTAGAGCCATCTTCTTTCGTGTCCGACACGGATTTCGGCGAAGCCGTTCCCTGATCAACTTAATGTTAGCTGCCGTCCTAGCCGAGCGAGGACGGCCGCTTCTCGGATGGTCATCAAGAGAACTTGTCACCCTGTACCGCTTTAATGTGTAGTAAACAAAATTACGACTGGCTTTAAGACATTTCACTTGCCTAAAAATCTCCATAGGTTTTTTTCCAGCTTTATGCATAGAAATCACTGTTGCACGCAAACCTTTCGTTCCCTCCATTTCAGCGAAGAATGAAAAAAATACATTCAAATTTATATTTTTCTAATTGACAACATTCTAATTATGAAATTGAAGGTTTTTATTAGCTGCCAGTTGCAATTTTTTTTATTCCACTAACCAAACTCGTCTCAAGACTTATGAACATACGAGGTATTGTTAATATTTGCATACTTATTTTTTGTCTGATTTTGTAATAGGTACTTACTATCAGAATAGGAAAATAAATATTTTATATATTTTAAGTTGTGGATGGATACAGTAACAGATCATAAAATCATCACAAAACACTACCTTATACTGTTACCATTTCAACGCCATGACAGATGTATATGCACCCATTCATATGGCAGACCAATAATAAGTTTAGGGTAAAACATACGGTATCTTATGACGAATATAACGTATGCGGAATGAAATCTGGACAACATTCAAATTCTTATAAAAGAAATATAACATAGTTATTTTTATAATCTTTCATGGTTTTTAATAATGTATTTAATCACATTAAACGCCAGAGTAAGTTTACTCCAATGAGAGGTTTCAAACGAAAGGTGTGGTACTTTATGTCCATCGCTGCCGACAACAACAATGTACAGATTTTTTAAGATCTAAATTTATCTTCCATCGGATAACTTTTCAAGGAAGCTTCGTATACTTGACATTTTTCAAATTCTTTACCGTTAGATTATTGGTGTTCTCAAAATAATAGTTACCTTGCCACGAATTTCCATTTTAAACAACATAATATTAGTCATTCAAAAAATCCAAGAAAAAAAAAACACCTGTTTTTACATTTTTTGACCAAACGTGGCCGTATTTTCGGTTATTTTTTTTAATTTTTGGAGACGATGGGCGTAACTTTTCTTAATTGTTAACTGATATCTATGTCTTCAAGATATTTTAAAACAGTTTTACTTCCACATTTTAATGCCTTCCTGAGTTCTCTATAAGATTTTGTGACTCAGCGGGCTGTCATTTTCTTTAATCTCTCTCTCTCAGCAAACTGGCTAATGCTGGAATATTTCCCCGAATCAGGCTTTCTTGTGGCAATTTTTGTAAAGAAAAACGACGCAAGAATATTATAAATAGCTCTTTAGCTCTATCCCATTTCCACAAAATTTTCCACGGTCTTCGCTTTCAGCCATAGGGAATGAATACTGTAGAAATTACATGTTTCGCGACATTGTTCTTCTCGATTAAATATAATTTTAAGATAAAGAATCCAATGCCCATTAAAAGTACGGGATTAATTAACAGATTTATAAGCTATCAATTGGCATTTATATAACATTTGAGTTTATTTCTTTACTTACTTTTTACGTCTTCAAAACTTTGTCCAGATTTCATTCCGCATACGTTATCAGTTGTAGGCGTTGAGCCTGTGGTGCGGATATATCCGTTTTTGATGTTGGAAAGGTTAAATACTTACAATTTTCTCCTAAAATGTTGCTCAAGATTAAACCATGAAATGTTTTAGGGTTTATAGCAGTTGATTTCTCAGTTGTCGTAAATGAGGAGTTCTCAAATGTCCAACCAATATGTGCACCGCAGTGGGGACATGTGCAGATCCTCCATGAGTATCCAGGGAACCACGAGTCTGCTCCTTGAGGCTAAAAATACATTTTTATTATTTAGTATACATATTTAAATAATACATGATTATACATAAAAATAAGCAGTAGTAACTTACATTGCCTATATTATGGCATCTGGCCTTTTCTGCTGTGACAATTTCAAATTGAACACCAAATGGATTGACTAAAGTTTGGACAGTCACATTACTTTTACCAAATATTCTCCTCCGTTCACTTTTACGAGCTCCAGGGCTTTGCTGATTAAATAAGTAATAAGAGTCGGCCACGTCACTTCCACACTTGCGGCATAGCAGGAGTTCTGTTACAGAAGTAGTTGACTTTATAGAGCAAAGTATTAACACCATCCAGCACAGTTACTGTGTCGCATGGTACATAAAAGGTAACTTATAAATAAAGCAACAACATGTTCGTCAGACCTTGTCGATTCTCCTCAGATTTTACCGGTTCCTCGGCAACAGTTAGCAAGATTTGTGACCCATAGATAATTATAATCGAATATATTAACTTTATCATGTCTGAGTTTAAATAAAAGTTACATAAACTTAAATCCGGATGAATATATAGTATTATGCGTATTTCTAGGTGCACTAGCTTAAAAAACAAAACAAGTTGTAATTGATAAGACACTTCGACACATGCTACAAATATACAGTCTTGGTAATTCTGTTTTTTAATAACACGTTAAATAATTTAGAATATAGTTGTAATATTAAAGAAAACCGATCACAATATTATTGTTGTGAGGTTGCAAATAGCAAATAATTATTTTCAGTATCCACCGATCATGTTACTCGTGTAACTCATGTTACTAACCTAACGTCACTTCTGTCAAAACAAAAAACACAATGAAAATGGCTAAAGTAGGTATTAGACCTTGCAATTTGTAGGGCATAATCTGTCAGGTTGGGAGGTGTAATAGGAGTTAGGGCCCGTAGGGAGCTGAAGGAGGGTAGGGAAAAGCAGGGTACACAACAGATTGGGCCCTACAAATTACGTTGTCTAATAGGTATTTAACATTATAAATAAAAAAGGTAAAATAACTCTAACGACCTCCCTAAACACTTCCCTAACGACCCTAACCGCCGCCCTATTTGTTGTTTCACTGCGCAATCGTCAGAGCGCATAAAAGCCCTGTTACACTTGTCCTAATTAAAGCCCTGTTACACTTTACATTTTCTAGTGTCCTAGCTAGCATACTAATTAGTTAAGACTTTTTTCAATAGTAAATTTACTTGCTAAATGCGGTTAGACTTGACTAAATTTAAAAACTAAATCATTTAGGAAGCTAATTAGGACAAGTATAACAGGGCTTTTAGCTTCCTAAATTATTTAGTTTCTAAATTTAGTCAAGTCTAACCGCATGTAGCAAGTAAATTTACTATGAAAATGAGTTAGGATCCTAATTAGGATACTAGTTAGGACTCTAAAAAAGTAAAGTGTAACAGGGCCTTTAAACGCGCGGGTATCGGAGCACTGCTTCATAGAAACTAAATCATTTAGGACGCTAACTAGGAAAAATGTAACAGGCCTATTATAACTGCCGATCGCCCTAGATCGGGACACGTACTCCCTAGGTGTCATTATAGTACGGGCGGCCACCGTTAATTGCTACAAAGAATATAATACTCACTAATCTGCTACGTTACGTGATACAAAGATAAGCTCCATAGCACATGTTCATAAAAGTGATGCTGAGTTCCGAAAAAAATAGAATTGGCCGAAAGCACAAAAAAGTACCTCTTCCGGTGTAAAAAATGCATGGTATTTACCTACGTCATTAGATACAAAGATAATGCTGACCCACACTTCGTTATGTGTTATTCGTTATGCGCGTTATTCGTAACGAATACGACGAAGTGTGGAGGCCTTATTGTTAAATATAATTTTATGTTGGCTAGCTCTAATTGAATACTAACCGGCATAAGCCGTCATACCGTATAAACACAGTGCTGCCAACATACTCTTCTATAATAATATAGTCGCTGGTTATTTTATTACTCTATTATTGTCTATCTGTTGTTCTCTGTCATCAAAATAAAATAAACGAATGTAACAATGTCAAACTTGTGTGATTTAATTTAATATAAAATACATAAAATATAAAAGGTTATGGGCCCAGACAATGTCTTCAAGGGTGAATAATAGTAAAAATGAATAATCCAAGTGCATATTGTGCATAGTTAAACGGAAAGTAGCATCAGTGAGTTTTTTCAGCTACAACGGCGAAAAACAAAAGATGTCGACTTTAAATCACAATGTGATGCTACAACTGGATGAGAAATAGAATTTTACAAACTGGAAATTCAGAATTAAAACATTGTTAGAAGAAAAAGGCGTAGCAAAAGTCTTGAAAGAGAGCCCGCCGCAAGAGGGGAAAGAAAAATAAAAGTTCGAACAAAATGACGCAAAAGCAAAATCCGCCTAGTTCAGTATGTGTCAGATAAGATAAGTACCTAGACATAATTAAAAAGGCAAATAGTAGCAAAGAAATGATAGAAAAATTGGAAGAGATCTTTGAGAGAAAAAGTGTTTTCAATAAGTTGTACTTAAAGAAGAAACTATTAACCCTTAAATGCTCCGGTAATTTACAAGACCATTTTTTAAAATTCGATTCAATTATAAACGAAATGGAAGCCGCCGGTTGCAAACTTGACGAAAGTGACAAGGTAGCTCATCTACTTCTTACATTACCAGACACATATGAAACAGTAATTACAACATTAGAAACTATGAGTGTTGATAAAGAATTAACTGAAGATTTTGTAAAGGCACGATTGCTAGATGCCGAACTTAAGGTTAATGGAAAAGAGTCAACGTCACAACATGAGGTGACATTCATAGCCTGTTTCAAGTGCGGAAGGCAAGGCCACAGATCAAGTGATTGCTTTAGTAACAGTTTCAATCAACAAAGAGGCCGTACACTTCATCGTGATCCAAACTCATATCGAGGAAGATCATACAGAAATACATCAAGAGGTGCTAGAGGCACATATAGGGGAAGAGGTCAAAGCCCAAAATATTTAACAGACAAAGTATCCTTATAGCGATGGCAGCAATAGAAAATACAGATGATTTTATTTTGGATTCAGGGGCGAGCAACCATATGATAAAAAAGGAATGTGAAAAATATGTTACTGAAATAAGACAAATGGCAATTCCAGTAAAAATTGAAATCGCAAATGGAGAGTCCTTGATAGCACGAAGAAAAGGAATAATAAATGCCAAGTATGAAGATATAGACATTGATATTGAAGTGCTAATGGTTGATGGATTGAGACATAATTTACTATCAATTCATAAATTAACTGAAAAAGACTTCAACATCACCTTTAACAAATGAAATGTTTTTCTAAAAAAGGGTGACATTAATATTAAAGGAGATAAATACAATAATTTATATAAATTGAAAATAGATTTAATTGAACCTGATGAATTTAAAGAGACCCATGTAGCAAACGAAAACAATGACTTATGGCACAAGAGACTTGGGCATATTAATTATAATGACTTAAAACTATTGAATTTACCAGTACCTGACAAAGTCTGCGGTATCTGTATTGAAGGCAAGAGCACACGCAGAAGTTTTTACTATCAGAAAAGTAATAGTAAAGAAGTTGGAGATCTGATACATTCAGACATCTCTGGGCCAATAGATCGTGTCGGTATATATGGTCATCAATATTTTCAAGTTTTGATTGATGACTATTCACACTATCTTGTAGTCAAACTATTAAAGGCAAAGGATGAAGCGGAAAACAATATAATAAACTTCATTAAATTCATAAAGACCCAATTTGGTTTAAAAACAAAGAAGATACGAGTTGATAATGGAGGCGAGTTTAGTTCAAATAGATTTAAACTATATTGTGATAACAAAGGCATTCAACTCCAATACACAACTCCATACACACCGCAACAAAACGGGACTTCTGAGAGATTGAACAGAAATATTCTAAATAAAGTGAGAACTAAACTAGCAGAAACAAATTTACCGAAAAGTCTGTGGAGTGAAGCGGTCACAGCATCTGCATATGAAATAAATAGATGCCCAACCACCACGTTACATGGAGCAACGCCAGCAATGATATGGCTTGGAAATAACGACCTATCAAAATTGAAAATCTT
This sequence comes from Pammene aurita, assembly GCA_947086415.1. NCBI lineage: Eukaryota > Metazoa > Arthropoda > Insecta > Lepidoptera > Tortricidae > Pammene > Pammene aurita. The sequence goes on from OX352289.1 coordinate 25,144,890, forward strand.
TGGCAGCCAAGCATGGGCTGTGACATTACCCAAACCAGCCAAGATAGAGCCAAGAGCTAAGAAATTTATAATGGTTGGATATAGTGGCTCGGGATACAGACTATATGATCCTAGAGAAAATAAAGTAATAATATCCACAGATGTCAAATTTAATGAAAATGAAACTACATTTAAAATGAAGAAGACAGAAGGTATACAACACAAGTTTGTGCCTTATACTGATGAAGAAGATGAAATTATGAATGATGAAGAACATGAAGTTGAAGTGTTTAATGAAACTGAAACAAATAATGATGAAGAAGATATGCCAATGGATGAGTCAAGGAAAGAAAATGTCGGAATTGACACTTATGAGGAAGAAAACAATATGGGAAATGATACAGTCACTGATATAGAAGATGATTCTTTTCACAGCATGAACGAAGAACATCTTACAATTACACGATCAGGAAGAAAAATAAATAAACCTAATCACTTAAATGATTACCAAACATACATGGCATTTTGTTTGATGACTTGTGAAGATCAAGAATTAAGCTATAAAGAAGCTATTAAAGACAAAGAATGGGTAGAAGCAATAAAAAAGGAAATTAACTCATTAGAAAAATTACGTACCTGGGAAGTAGTAGAAGCTGACGGCAAAAAAGGTATTGATACAAAATGGGTCTTTAGGACTAAAGAAAGTGGATTAAAGAAAGCTAGATTAGTAGCCAAAGGATTCCAGCAGAAAGAAAGTTACTTTGGAAATCATTACTCCCCAGTAGCAAGAATGAACACAATTAGAATGTTTTTAGTACATGCAGTACAAAATGACTATAAAATATGTCAAATGGATATACCAACAGCTTTACTAAATGGAATTTTAGAAAACGAAGTATACATTAAAGTACCCGAAGGAGTGAAAGTTGGTAAAAACAAAATACTAACATTAAAGAAAAGTCTATATGGATTAAAGGAAAGCCCAAAATGCTGGAATGAAAGATTAAACAATTTTATTATAAGGAATATCGGAATGAAGCGGTCTCAACATGATTTTTGCTTGTACTACAACAGCAAAGTTTGGATATTAATATTTGTTGATGACATATTAATTACGGGAGAAGAGGAAGAAATAAAGAGGGTGAAGATGGAGCTATATAAAGAATTTCAGGCCAAAGAATTAGAAGGAAACAAATTTCTAGGAATAGAATTAACTAGATCAGATGAAGGTATGAAAATCCCTCAAAGCAAACATGTTGAAAAGCTTCTAGAGAAATTCAATATGACTGAATGCAATGGAGTTAAAACACCAATGGAGAAAGACTCTCAGATTGATACAACCAAAGATGTCAAAGACGTCATAGATGTCCCCTACCGTGAGATTATAGGGAGTCTTATGTATTTAGCAACAGCAACGAGACCGGATATTAGTTACGCAGTCTCATATTTAAGCCAATTTCTGGATAAACCGACCATACAATGCTGGAAGCAAGCAAAAAGAATATTAAGATACCTAAAAGAAACATTGAATTTTGGCCTTAACTACAAGAAAAATGAAAACAAAATCGAAGCATACTCAGACGCCGACTGGGCAGGCCAGAAGATTGATAGGAAGAGCACAAGTGGAAGTGTAATTACATACAACGGAAATGTTATAGGATGGCACTCAAGAAAACAGAACTGTGTCTCCTTATCTACAGCAGAAGCCGAATACGTCGCGTTGGCCACTAGTGCCACTACATGCACAGAGATAATAAACATAAAAGGTCTAGCGAAGGATTTTGGGAAGTGCTTTACCCCTACCATTTATGTTGACAACTTGGGAGCCATAGCAATGTCGAACAGCTATGAAAATAGCAAGCGAGCTAAGCATATAGATATCAAATACCATTTTGTCATAGATTTAGTGATAAACAAAACAGTTGCCGTGCATCATGTGGATTCCTATAATAATGCTGCGGATATGTTTACAAAGATACTATCTGCCGAAAAATTCACTCATAATAGAGACTTGTTAAACATTTATTAATAACTATTAGTGTTATTAATGTTCTTTTACAACTAACTCTAATGTCATAAAGTTCTCATAGTTTAGCGTTAAAAGATAAATACTATTTTATGTTACTGTAACTTAGAAATGTTATAATGTTTTATTTCTTAAATTGTTATTTTGTAACGCGATTACAAATGCTACTTTTTACCACATTTGTAATCGAGGAGGAGTGTTAAATATAATTTTATGTTGGCTAGCTAATTGAATACTAACCGGCATAAGCCGTCATACCGTATAAACACAGTGCTGCCAACATACTCTTCTATAATAATATAGTCGCTGGTTATTTTATTACTCTATTATTGTCTATCTGTTGGTCTCTGTCATCAAAATAAAATAAACGAATGTAACAATGTCAAACTTGTGTGATTTAATTTAATATAATATAAAATACATAAAATATAAAACTTATTCGTCTGTATTTAACGCATAAGCGCCAATAGCAAATACGCGGTTTTTTGATACACTCCGAAGGACACGAATAATTATTCGCCAAATACGGCGAAGTGTGGTACCCCCTATTTGTTGTTCGCTTCACACACTACACTTAGGCAAATACAGCGAAGCCACATAACGAATAACACATAACGAAGTGATCCTGGTTTCAGTACATTCTTACACCATTCATCTTTTGTATCTTTCTCTCGTTTTATGGAATCTGGGACAGCGCCGTCTACAATAAGTTTTCATCTGTGGTTGACGGCGTTGACGCCATCCATATCGCAGCGAGTGTAGACCTCTTATGACGTTACGACTGTACTTTGAGTACTTTCTGTCTGTATTTTGATTTGATTCAGAATAGCGATGTGATGCTGATGTGCGATTCACTATCGTTGTTTACTTTTGATAAAATCCTTTGTGGCATACTAATTTGCAAACTGATTTTAAAAGAGTGCTACAAGCTGTGTATTGTTCAGTAATTAGTCATGTCCTTCTTCAAGAATGTAGCGTCCAGTTTCACCATTCGTAGTCGTGATTCGATTTTGAAAGAATCGCTGATAAATAACTTGTCTGAATGCGTAAAAGACATACAATACAATAATCAGTTCGAAGAAAACTTCCACAGTGTTCTTGGGTCGACGGATTCTACCAACACATTGTGTACGGCTCTTGAGGCGGTATTTCTACATGGTTTGAAGGATACATTTCTACGAAAAGCGAAGAATGTATTGTCGGGTGACCCCGACCTCCGACCGCAGCCGAACTTTTGGCCACTCGTACTCGTGCTCTCTCATCGGCAGAACATCGACGAGATCTCGTCATTGCTGCAGGTCAACACAGAGATTGGGCAATGCAGGGCCTGGCTGCGAATTGCCCTCAATGAATGTCTTCTATCCTCCTACATGGCTACTCTTCTGAAAAACATATCTGCTGTTAGACCTTTCTACAACAAGTCTGCCTTTGTTTGTGATTCTGAAATTTTAGAAGTTGCTCAAAAACTGGTAGAAGGTTTGGAGACATGCATTCAGTTTAATTTGCCAACAAACTCAAGTTTACTAAATCATTGGCCTGAGCCAGTGTTGATGCTGGCAGGGCTGTGGATACCAACTATGAGAGCTGCGCCCATCAGTGCAGGCCTGGATGTGGCCAGCACCATGTGTAATGAAGAAACCAAGCCTAAAGATGTGTCCACTGCAACGCACATATCTGGCATTACTTGTTTGGGAAGACTATCAATCAATGAAGATGAGGCATTAGACTTTATCTTGTCTGTGTCTAATGATATTAACATCCTGGGAACCCAGCCGCTAATGGAACCGGGAAGGAAGGACAACCTGGATGATAAAAGTCCTGAAGTGTCTATTGATGACAGTGAGGCTAATGCAATATCATTGAATCAGCCATCGACAAGTCAGATCCAAGATGAACTTAACAATACTCCACAAGAAGACACAGATGTTGATCCGCTAGATGCAGCCACTGATATTGTAAATACTAGGAACTCTTTGTGTGGTAAAGGATGGTCTACAGATAAAAATGATGAAATGAATTGTTCCATTAATTCCAACTCCTCGCATGGCAGCAGCCTTATAAAAACACCAGAATTAAAAAGTTTGTCGTCTCTGCTGGATACAACAATGAATGTAACTGAAAAGTGTGTTAATACTCCAAACCTGCGAGACATCATGAAAGATATCCACAGGGAGTTAAAGTTGAACACAGACGAACCTCAAGTTGATGAATTGAAGTCGGAAGCCGCTACACCTGAGGACCCTATGCTCCAGGGCATGGGCTTTGAAATTGTGTCAAATTCAGTTACAGGCTCATTTACTGTGACAGAACTTCAAAAGATGATTCAGCAGCTAGGAAGTCTTTCCCGAGAACATGGCCTGGATCATCAAAACTATCAGTGCAAGGGTTGTCAAGACTTACTGGGCAGCACTATTTCCAAAGCGAAAGTGTGTGCGTACACTGGTGAATATTATTGCTCCAATTGTATGGATGCCAACTTCTTCATAATACCTGCTCGGGTCATACACAACTGGGACTTCAAGAGATACCCAGTCTCCAAGAAATCTGCGCTGTTTTTATTAGAGTTCCAGCACCATCCGTGGATCCATATGAAAAAACTTAATCCAAAGATATATTCTGGAGTGTCTGACATGGCACAGTTACAACAATTAAGAATTCAGCTCAACTTCCTAAGAGCCTACATATTCTCATGCAGGGAGCCCGTTATTGAAGAATTGCAGAAACGAGTATGGCCAAGGGAATATTTATATGATCATGTGCACTTGTATACCATATCAGACTTAGTTCAGATACCGAGTGGCTCCTTGTTATTGCAGTTAGAGAAAGTGGTGAGCTTTGCGAAAACGCATGTTTTAGACTGTTGGTTTTGTAGCCAGAAGGGGTTTATATGTGAAGTCTGCCGAGATCCTAAAGTGTTGTATCCGTTTGAGACAAGCACTACATATCGATGTGATGAGTGCTCAAGCGTCTTTCATATCAAATGTTTTAATGCAAATATGCCGTGTCCAAAATGTAAACGAAAACAAAATCGCACAAATGAATCTAATGTAGTTTAAATAAATATAAGTCTTGTTTTAAATAATTAATCCAAATATTTACTATAATAAGCAATATTAATTAATTTTGCTGCATACTTCCGCCTCGTTTGTAAAATTAATCTTGTTATGTCAATATTATTTTATAATTTTTTTTTTGAAATGGAAGGTCCTTGTTTATATTAAAAACCCTGATTCACAAAAAGCGTTATTAAAAATACTTGGTATTCTGACTTGTAAATTATAAATTCTTAAGGGGTACAAAATATATTAATCAAGTATATCTCTCTATTTGTTAGGATAATTTAACAAGCCATATTTATGACCCTTTTCAACCGAGTTCAAGATTACGAAGGAGGTTATCAATTTGTCAGGATCTTTTTTTTTATATTCTAAGACGGATGGACCAATTTGGAAAATTCTTATTTTTGTTTGAAAGAGGGTACTTCACAGTTGGTCCCATTGTAACCAGGTCAGGATCTGATGATGGATCCTGGAGAAATTGAGGGAACTCTCTATTATAGGCACACCTATAGTGATTTGAGTATTTTTTACAGCAGCTCGAACATTTTTTGGAAAGGTGGATGCTAAGTGAAGTTGGTTCTTTTTTGTTTAAAATTATTTAATGTATGAATATTACAAAAGGTAAAAGAACAGTACCTGAAACTGATTCATTACAAAGTCCTATTACATTTTATCTTTTTTCAGTCGTCCTAACCTAGCTAGCATCCTAACTAGGGTCCCAAAGAAATCTCCGAGTCTACACTAAATCATTAGTCAACCTAAATCATAGATTTTTTTATGTATCTTTTCAAATTGGAGCAACGTCGCCATTATTCGTTTTGGTTATCCTATTATAATATTACTAGTTTTTGCTTCCACTTCGTTTGCACATTCTCGCCTACAGTGAGCAACAATTCCATACAAACTTCCATCCCCCGTTTCCCTTAAGGGGTGATTTCCGAGATAATAACTATCCTATGCTCTTCCCCGGGACTCAAACTATTTTCATTCATACCAAATTTCATCTAAATAGGTTCAGCGGTTTAAGCGCGAAGAGATAACAGACAGACAGACACACTTTCGCTTAATTATAATATTAGTATGGATTGTTTGTATACCAACGGTGTCGGAACTTTGGGAGGCTTATGCGGAGCCGAATCCTACGCGCATAGGCCCTTTGACAATTTATTGAAAAGTAAGGGGTACACTTAAAGCCCTGTTACACTTGTCCTAGTTAGCTTCTTAAATGATTTAGTTTCTCAAATTAGTCAAGTCTAACAGCATTTAACAAGTAAATTTACTATTGAAAAAAGTTAGGATCTTAATTGGGAACTTAATTAATTAAGTAATTAAATTTAGATGTCAGAAAACGTTTGTATAAATATTTGTGAAACAAGAGGGCAAAATTCGTTTTTGCTTGGAGTGTTAATTTTGAGTCCTGAGCAAGCGAAAGAGTATAATAGAATCACGAGCGTAGGGAGTGATTCTAGTTTAGAATCTTGAGCGTAGTGAGTGACTCAAAGGCACGACGTGCAAATAACTTTGGTCTCATGTTGCTCAGACAACTTTTCACCTCAGCAGTTTTTTCACTCCCACTGACTTCCACTCCATCCCGATCGATCCCACTTCACTTCCACTGTCTTCCGTTCAATTTCCACCACTCCTACCACACTTTCCGCCACTCCTACCACACTTTCCGCCACTCCTACCACACTTTCCGCTGCAATTCCGTCAGTTCCGCTCCACTTCCACTGACTTCCAGTCAATTTCCTCCACTTTTACTGACTTCCATACCAATTCCGCCAGTTCCGCTCCATTTACGCCAGTTGTCCTCCATTTCCAACCAGTTTCGCTTCACTTCCGCTCTACATCCACTCAATTCTCCACTTCCACTGACTTCTACTCAATTCCCGCCACTTTTAATGAGTTCTGCTTCTATTCCGCCAGTTTCGTTCCACTTGACCCAGTTCCGCTTCACTTCCTCTGACTTCTACACAACCCCCGCCATTTTTAATGAGTTTCCACTGACTGCTACTCGATTGCCGCCACTTTTAATGAGTTCCGCTCAAATTCCGCTTCTACTCCGCCAGTTCCGTTCCACGTTCACCCAGCTCCGCTCCACTTCCACACAATCCCCGCCACTTTTAATGAGTTCCGCTCCAGTTCCGCTCCACCTCCAACTAGTACCGCTTTAATTCCAATGACTTCCACTCAATTACCACCACTTTTAATGAGTTCCGTTTCTATTCCGCCAGTTCCGCTCCACTTCCACCCAGTTCCGCTACACTGTCACTGACTTCCAGACAATTCCCGCCACTTTTAGTGACTTCGACTCCAATTCCGCCACTTAAAATGAGTTCCGCTTTTATTCCGCCAGTTTTCTTCCACTTCCAAACAGTTTCGCTTCACTTCCGCTCTACATCCACTCAATTCTCGCCACTTTTACAATATTCCGCTCCAGTTCCGCTCCAATTCCGCCAGTTCCGCCCCACCTCCACCCAGTTCCGCTTGTCTTCCACTCTACTTTCACTGACTCCCACTCAATTCTCGCCATCTTTTACTGACTTCCGATCCAATTTCGCCACTTATTACAAATAGCACATTTACTAAAAACTAGTGCCTGTGCCAAATCTTGTGATTAGGTTTCCAAGCTATTTTGGGGTCTGATATTCAAGTGAAAAAGAAAAGCGATAATATGACGTTTGAAAATATTACTTTCTCTGTCTTTTTACTGAGGACCTCTCATCTCAAGGTCATTTTGTCTAACACTCGCAGCAAAGTGAATCTTGCTCACTGTTTTTGAGCACCAAAGAGCTTGTTCGAGCTGCTGAGGTGAAAACAATATTCCTCTAGACTTAAGACAGCTGCCTGATAACTTGTTCCTACGTAAACTTCGACAGTGGCTAATAGAAAAATGATTTTACAATTTAAATTGAGTAATTGTAATGTTGCATATTGTATAGCTTTTTATTTTTCATTTTACGACATACTATATTATGTCAGACTGTTATTAATATTGCATGCTCTATATAGTTTCAAGTTTTAGTTTAAGGAATACATTGCAATGCACGTGTAACACGGCTAAATGTGTGATAAAACCATACAACTTGATTACTACGATTCTGCTATGAAAAGACAGCCTGTAATATTTAGGTATACCGAGGTATTTCATGCACCGAATCATCGTTTAAATACTAGGTAATCTATTTTAGATATTGTTTATTTGTGTTGATCGGTACATATCAATTGAAATGAGCACGACATCTAAAATAACACTGCAGCGCTAAGCAATGTTGGTTAGTAGAACATTATTTACACGTAACAATTACTTAGTTAAGATTCTAAGAATAAATATTATACTTAATTAAAATATTTCCTGTAACATGTAAACATATTATCTTAGGCAATATATTTTGTCAATAAAAACGTATAATTGAAACCTTTGACTCGTTTTTAATGTTAAGTATAAGTCGCCCATTAGTTTGGGCGAAAAAAGAAGGGTCGTGGTTTATACTGGAACTAATTAATTCTACTAGACTTCTCATTCCGCACAGACTACCACTCCAGTAATTAATTATGTCTATCTTGATTACTATGAGAAAGTACACTGCCATAACTAACGAGTGTTCTTTACGCCTTTCCTATTCCGGACATATTTTTTTTTATACTACGACGGTGGCAAACAAGCGGCCCGCCTGATGGTAAGCAACTACCGCAGCCTATGGACGCCTGCAACTCCAGAGGTGTCACATACGCGTTGCCGACCCTATACAAATAGGAGGATTCACTGTGTTGACGCCTAAAGGAACAAGAGGAACCCTCATCGTCAACACACGGGGTTCTCTTTGAGCTCTTTGGTAACCTTACTCACCAGCAGGAACACAATACTATGAGTAGGATCTAGGGCTATTTGGCGGTGGTGTTCTGTAAGGTGGAGGTACTTCCCAAGACTGGCTCTGCTCCAGATTTGAGCGAGATGACATTCGCTGTGCTGTGCCCTACCACACATAGCGAGATGACATTCGCAGTACCTCTCTTTTGGACGTAGTTTAAGGACACCCGTGTCCGGACGTAGTTTAAGGACATACCCGGATCCAAATCTAGAACACTAACTTTCAAATTTTGCAGATGAGATGACATCTAATATTGAAAGGATCACAATGACATATTGCTAGTAAACTCCAGTGGGGTTTGAGTTTTATGGACACCTTAGATCTCAATACGTTTTGCAGTAGGAGAACTTCGTTGCGAAACCGGCATTTTTGTACATGTAATGTTTTTGAAGGGATCTCATTCCATTTTGTAAGTAGGGCTCCCATTTTTTCCTTCCACGCCCATATCCGAGGGTCTTACCTAGCCTGGAGGGTACCTTTACCTTACTTAGGTAACCTTTACTATTAGTTGCGTTTGCACACGACTGACGGTGAGTGGCGAGGCGACACCGCGGACATCTAACGTCCAGAGGGCCCTTGCCTTAACTGGCCGGCCAGAGTGGAGCCGCAAGAGCGGGACCTATGCTCCAGGTTGGATGTGGAAAATGTCATAACGCCGGCGGCCTGCTGAACAGATTACCGGGATCTGGCTACCGCAGACTCACCTCTCGACAATCTCAAAAAATCAAAATTGTCATGGCAGGTGTCCGCTAGTCTCCCCCTATAGCCCGATATGCAGCCCATCCAACATTCAAATCAATAGCCTATGACCTCAGTTCCTATCGCAGCACAAAAGTGTTGCACTGCAATAGTCTTTGCATCTGGCAGAGACCACCTCTGGGTGTATCATGTTGTGCGTTCGGAGATGGTATCTGCCATGTGTATCCCTCACTTTTAGATTAGATCGTTTTAAAAGGGCCTATGCGCTGTTGGCTTCGGCTCCACGCATGCCTTCCAAAGGTCCGAGACCCCATGCCCCCCCATGGTCCCGAGATATGGTAAAAACAAACACATAATAATAATAATAAACTAATTTATTCAAGACAACATAGGTCCAATACAATTCACAAATAAAATACATTATTAATTTTATGATAATATAATTCGTGGATACCCATCCACATTATCAAAGAATATAATACGTATACATTAGGTATATGTCCTACCTTAAAACACCACTGTCATATCTTAACTGCAATTCTAGCTACTGTTGTCACATAACATAACCTCACACAGGCCACGAAACGAACGACGAATACGTTAACTCCCATGAAGAATAATAAATTGTTTCTGTTCATTAGTCAGGTTACAAATATATTTACTACATGACCATGATGATTACAAATACATTTTTATACAAATTATTCTGGTTATAAATAAACAATATTTTTTGCAAGCAAAAATGGACGACGAATAACACAAGTAGACGTCCGAAATGGTTTTACTCCTCGCGCAAGGGACGCCCATGACCACAATTGGCTCGACAACTGGACGACATTCCTACATTCAGGAATTGTATTATACTCGTAGAGCGGCACGGCAATAGTACATTGTTGTAGAGGCTTGAAAGTAAGCTATAGGTGGATCGAGTTAGTTCGAGGGCCAACCCGCCAGGGGAGGCCCTCGAAGATACGAGTCCACCTATAGCGCTTTCGGCCGAGATATTACATAGTGCTTTTCACGACTACTGTGAGGAAATAAAAAAAAACATTTGTCATAATAATATAAATGCTTTAATAGAATATCCAATTCAGTATTTCATTCCCGCCTTTTTACTTTTTTTTTTCACTTTCAAGAAGCTTTTTTCTGTTGTTTGTTTCAAACCGACTCATTACTTAGAGGCGTTTTTGATAGAAAACCACAAACGGCTAAAAAAGTAAAAACGCCTTAAGGGTGAATAAATGGTTTTGACGTTTCTTTTTTTTAACAACAGGTAGTTGGCCCGATAAACAACCTTATTTTATCTTTTGAAACATAAAGTTGTGCCAAAAAAAGACCTTTTAATGTTTTTAATTAATGCAATGACATAACTGGACAATTTACTTTCCAACTAATGACATTTCATCGCTACAATAACATTGCTGTAGTGGTGGTTCAGGTGCAGAGAGTTCTAAACCAGGAGAGGCCCTGAGTATCATTTCCCCTCTGTCAAAAGTATTGGCGGAAAATCTAGTACATCTATAAAAACTATTTCAATAATCGATGCCACGCCATTTTCGTCATCGCTGTCGATGGATAACAAGCTCCGTGAAAATGCCCTTATGCGCTGTTTTTGGATGTAAAAAATGTTATATTTCGTCTAGTTTACAAAAAGATGAAATACCATTTCAGATGTAAGTACAGTTTTACTTTATTTACCATTACTTTCGTAATAAAAGATTTAACCTAAATCGAAAATCAAGCTTCGTTTACAGAATCGATTCAAAGACAATCGTTTTCTTTCTGACGGGCAGTAACTATTTGACGTTTGACACTTCTCCATATTTAATGCGCTTAAGGATTGCTGTCTTCTATATTTTGTTTGAAAATACAATCAAAAATGATCCTTGGCTTTTTTGTTTGACATTTCCAAAGACTGCATCCAATAATGAACCATATGTTAACACGTGTACAGTCGACTATCTATTGCTCCATTTAGTGTTATGAAGTATAAAAATAATATGTCAAATATGTTTGGTGTTTTCAAGTCAAAGGTACATCTTTGTTGGTTGTCAATAAAGCGTTGCTGCCATAAAAATTCATTTAGAAATAAACTGTATTAACAACCGACAATGATGTACCTTTGACTTGAAAACTTCACATGCGTGCTACCTCGCCCCCCTCAGATTTTGGCAGACTTTTTTGTTTGGAAAGATGAGGCGAAGCGTACTCCATTTATAGAGCTTTATGTTCAGGTGCTACAGCAAATGCTTACTTTCCAGCTTGGATTTTGACCATCTTTTGTCACATTTCCGAACAGTAGCGTGAAAAAGACAATTGTGGTACGTTATCGTGTCCTGTTGAGGTTGAGAATGTCGTTTAAGTAGGAGTCAGTGGGCTGGGAGCGAGCAGAGCGGGCGGGGCGCGCGGGGGCCGCGGGCGCGGCGGCGCCGGCCCGGGGCGCCACCGCAAACTCGTCGAAGCACTGCTGGAGCAGAGCGTCGGGCTCTTCGGACTTGGATTTGCTCTTCTTCTTGGCCTGGTAGCTGAGCGCGTCCTTGTCGAACTCCAGAGGCACAATGCCGAGGTCGCCACTGTACCGATTTTTTGCGACTTGAAGGTACTTTTTGCCTCGCACTGCAGTTAGACGTTTGTCCTGAAACATACATAGAGAATTGTTTCATATATCCGGACTATAATCATACATATGAATAATAAAGTTGTACCCAATGTGTGAGGATATGAGGTGAAATTCACTGTGTTAAGGCTAGGGTTTGCTTAGCAGAGTGTTAACCCACCCACCTGGATTATAAGAACATTGTCTGCTTCTTGAGACGCCTTGGCGCTACCAAATATCGAACTGGTAGAAAGATCTTCAGAGTCCCGTTCCTGTGGACAAAACACAATAACCGTGAAATATTTAGAATACACCATAATAACCATAATAGGTATCTTAAATATATAAAGGTTTGTGGTGTATGCATGCATGTACATGTATTGGATTCTCTAGGTATTATAAATTATAAGTCATGTCATGTATCAACCATGTATTGAGTACTCTGTAAGTTGTGTTTGACCAATAAACACATGTAATCAGTCATCGCATTTTATTAAAATACCGTACAGGTTAAATATGTCAAACACTAAACAACTCGAATTTAAAAAACAACTATTTTCGAAACGCGACACGCGAGTAGAATACTATTAGAGTTGACAGATCTGCCATATACTATACTTACGTCAGAATTGACAGCTACGAGTATCTCAATCGTACTCTCATCACGGATCATAAGACAATCCGGATAGTACTATTACTATATTTCCCTAACCACAGTTGAACCTTATTACCGAGCAAAACAGTCGTTCATAGGTCACTAGTAAAAAGTAATAAAAACGGTCCGATAGAGAGCATAATGTAGGGGGCGGTGTCTCACTCGCACAATGCTGCCAACTTATGAAACTTACCAATGTGGTTTTATTTATCTACATTTATTTTAGTAACACACTAGTAGTTACTTCCTACTTATAATAATTTATTGCAAGATTTGAATTAATACTTTGTTTCCTTTTAGCTGCTTTGAATTTTTTTACGACGTAAATATTATTCATTCATTAAATTAAAGAATTCCAATTAATATTGCAGACGGTAAGTAGTAAGTTTTGTAATATTTAAAATACGGTCTCGTATCCCCATCCCATCAGTCCATAAAGCTCTATAAATGGAGTACGCTTCGCCTCATCTTTCCAAACAAAAAAGTCTGCCAAAATCTGAGGGGGGCGAGGTAGCACGCATGTGATGTTTTCTAGTCAAAGGTACATCATTGTCGGTTGTCAATACAGTTTATTTCTAAATGATTTTTTATGGCAGCAACGCTTTATTGACAACCGACAAAGATGTACCTTTGACTTGAAAACACCAAACATATTTGACATATTCTTTTTATACTTCATAACACTAAATGGAGCAATAGATAGTCGACTGTACATACGTTAACATATGGTTCATTATTGGATGCAGTCTTTGCAAATGTCAAACAAAAAAGCCAAGGATAATTTTTAATTGTATTTTCAAACAAAATATAGAAGACAGCAATCCTTAAGCGCGTTAAATATGGAGAAATGTCAAACGTCAAATAGTTACTGCCCGTCAGAAAGAAAACGATTGTCTTTGAATCGATTCTGTAAACGAAGCTTGATTTTCGATTTAGGTTAAATCTTTTATTACGAAAGTAATGATAAATAAAGTAAAATTTTACTTACATCTGAAATGGTATTTCATCTTTTTGTAAACTAGACGAAATATAACATTGTTTACATCCAAAAACAGCGCATAAGGGCATTTTCACGGAGCTTGTTATCAATCGACAGCGATGACGAAAGTGCGTGACATCGATTATTGAAATAGTTTTTATAGATGTACTAGATTTTCCTGCCAATACTTTTGACAGAGGGGAAATGATACCTAAGGCCTCTCCTGGTTTAGAACTCTCTGCATCAGTCCCATCACTGACATAATATGTCACTGATATTATTTCAAATGACGCCGCTCAGCTCAACAACATTTCGTAACAACATTTTTAAGTAAAAGTGGTCAAGATATGTTGCGTAAAAGGCTGCAGGGGTGAGACTTTACAATAAAGTAGACTTTCCTTCCACCGGTAATCCACAATCATTCAATTTTACGATTTAACAACAACTTAAGATTGTCAAACAATAGGGTGACTATGATGTCGGCAAGCTGCGGGTCGGTTTTGTTGTTTTTACAGAAATGTACATAAGTACATGGTCTGTTCCTAAGTATTACTTACACAGGGCAGGAATGGCCCGCGGGTCTTTTTAGGCCCTTTCGAAAGGGTCCTAAAATGGCACAAGGCCATACAAAAAATTGTAGTAGTGGCAGTATAATAAATAAATAAATAAATATTAAATAAATATTATGGGACAATCTTACACTAATCAACCTAGTCCCACAGTAAGCCCAATAAGGCTTGTGTTGTGGGTACTAGACGACGATATATGTAATAGATATATACATATAAATACTTAAATACATAGAAAACATCCATAACTCAGGAACAAATATCCGTGATAAACACACAAATAAATGCCCTGACCAGGATTCGAACCCGGGACCTCCTTCATAGGCAGGGTCACTACCGACTAGGCTAGGAGGCCGTTAAAATATACTTTATTGTACAACAAAGAAAAATACAACAGGAACAATATATACAATATTTGTACATGGAAGAGATATCTTCCAGTCAACCATTGAGCAGTTTGATGTTATTGATGTTTTCTTTATTTACCTTTAAGTATATTAAAGTCGGGGAACTGTCCACATCAGATATGACGCAATAGTGAGAGTCACGAACCCCCTGTACTTACTTAGTTTTAGTTTGCTACACTAACTATCCCCTATTTTAAGACGCGGGCATCTGGCAATTGTTCATCGGTGTTATGCAAACGAGTTGTAAGAAATAAATATCTTACAGTTCTAGGTTTGATGCAGTGCAGTATCATGTAATTAATAAGATTATATCATTTTCAGGAGTTTCTGTTGGGGGAAAATAGTGCAAAATGACGTTACGTTAATGTATTGTTTGTCGCCTACCTACTGTTTTTTTTCCGTAGCGATACGCAATGTTTTTACTTTTTTGTTATTATATTAGCGATAGGCTTCGACAGTTTTTACCTATTAACTGAAATATTTTGCTGGTCTGTTCACTCTGACGTCCTCCGATAAATAGCTGCCAGATGCCTGGATCTAGCAATAAGTTTAAAATAGTAAACTAATTAGAGGGGTTCTCTGCTCTCATTATTGCGTCAACGTATCTGAAGTGGCCAGCTCCTTAAGTCAGTAGAATGTATAAGTTCCCATATGAACTATGAGACTTCTCTTTCTGGACAATACTTACTAGACGACAAGCATATTTAATTTTATATTTATCTTCATACTATCCCAATCCATCATAGTACATATGGTCACTACTTAGAATGAGATGCAGCCCCCTACATTACCCTCTCTTTCGGCCTCACTTTGTGGTCGAAGTATGACCTCCAGATTGTATTTAACTTCATGACTCTTATCAATAAATGACATCGCAAGCAATTTGATTTGCGACACAATTTATTTTAATTTTATTTTATATGTCCTATGTCACTCCCGTAGACGAATCGAATGACACCGTTGCAAAGTCCGTGCAGTTAGTGTGGTTGGAATCTACAAGCTTAGCGTAAACAGACTATGTAATTTGAACTCCTACTCGTATCATAAATCAAAACTGCAAATAAGAAAACGCAAAGATTTCTAAAATGCAATTTAAAATCCTCATTGTCCATCTGCTGACGTAGAAAAGTACCTGCGCCCATATGACATACTTATCTCTTATCTATGCCTACCTGTTGTTCCACTAATATAACCTAACGGCACGAACTAGGATATAATTAGTAGCGTAAGGACAGGTGGTGGTATTATTGAGCAGAGAGGGCACTGCAGTCTCCTAGGTTACATTTTATGATTATTCAATCGTGTCAAATTCAATTGATGATTAATTTTCTTTTGTCTAAAACAAACATTTCTTATTCAAGTAGTGCCAATATTTTTTCGAATTATTGTTTTTTTTTAATTATTATTACTCAATTTTATTAGGCTGAACAAAAAATTGTTGGAAATATCAGAAGATCTAGCGGAGAAAACGAGGGGGGATTCAATATTTTATCATTAATCATGCAATCATATAATTTTTAAGAAAAAAAAACCGACTTCAATGGGGGTAGCCAGTGAAGGATTATTGTAGATGGTGCACTTAGATTCCATACAATGAAATAACTTGCTTAAAAAACGCAGCGGAGAGGACCAATCGCCAAACGTGAACTATGCGTCGTTGAAGAGTTCCGTTCTGATTATCATCAGCAGTTCCACTTCATCAAATGTCACTCTTTTGAATGAAAATGCTTGATTTGTTGATAAAAATACAAAAGTCACTTTATGTATGCCTTTAAGATTTGAGGAATTCCCTCGATTCCTCGTGGAACTCATCATCAGAACTTGAGCTTGACGAAAATTGGT
Organism: Pammene aurita; assembly: GCA_947086415.1. NCBI lineage: Eukaryota > Metazoa > Arthropoda > Insecta > Lepidoptera > Tortricidae > Pammene > Pammene aurita. The sequence continues at coordinate 25,161,573 of OX352289.1, forward strand.
CCTGACAATCTAACTTGCTTAACAAACATAGCGAAGAGGAAGAATCGCCAAATATGAACTATGCGTCGTTGAAGAGCTCCGTTCTGTTCATCATCAGCAGTTCCACTTCATCAAATGTCACTCTTTTGAATGAAAATGCTTGATTTGTTGATAAAAATACAAAAGTCACTATGTGTAAGCCCTTAAGATTTGAGGAGTTCCCTCGATTCTTCATGGATCCCATCATCAGAACTTGAGCTTGACGAACATTTGTTCTGACAATTAAACTTGCTAAACAAACACAGCGAAGAGGACGAATCGCCAATCGTGAACTATGCGTCGTTGAAGAGTTCCGTTCTGATCATCATCAGCAGTTCTACCACAGAATAACTAATAGTACTACCGTACAGAAAATTCACTATACCTTAGGTATAAAATTATACCTATACTCGCCGCCTGCAAGCAAAATTGAAACTTATAACCGCGCACGAACCTTCTTTGCGCGCCGCAGTTTTATGACCGAGCTGTGAGCGTCGGCACGGGGTTGGCACTTGACAAGTTTTTGTACCTATACCTACTGATTTATTATTGTTAGATAAATATGTAAGAATTAACGTTTGTAATTATGTAAACACGAAATTTTTATCCGGAGATAGATTTTTTTATAGGGATTATGTCTGATTCTCACGGAAGTAGGTATGCCACAGCCGTATTCCTTTGAAAATATGTCGGTCAGTTCCTAATATTGTTTCTGGGCAACCAATATTCAATAAATTAAGGATGTTTATTTTAACTATTACTAAGTAAGGACTTTGGGACCTTTCAATATCGTCCGGAATTTAAAAATGTTATTTCCGCTTCCTTGTTCTTCCGTTTATTCAGACATCCGTAAATACATATTTTTTACGGATTAGATAGAAATAGGTTTCGAAGCCATTGTGTATTTTAAATTTTGCGCGAGCGCCACGTGACACGAGTATCGTGCGAGCCGAGCGGCAGCCCACTGCTATACGACTCCCCGGGAGGCGCGCCGACCAAATGTACCTAAACTGCGTAGTGAAACCCCCCTGGTTCTACTTCATCAAATGTCACTGTTTTGAATGAAAATGATGGTTTTGTTGATAAAAATATAAAAATCACTATATAAAAATATAAAAATCACTTCCTTCAACTATCTTCACAGAAGATAGTTGAAGGAAAACCGGCCAAGAGCGTGTCGGGCCACGCTCAGTGTAGGGTTCCGTAGTTTTCCGTCCGTCACAGTAAGTGTCCCCACTTAAGAGTTAATAACACCGCCATGTAGGATATGATATGAGAGTTCCACGTACAGCGACATCTATCGGCAAATTAAGTAAACTATTGCGCGCGAGCTTAAAGTATGGGAGATGATTTTTATGGAATAATTCTTTATTGCGTGAACCGATTTTCACCGTTTTTACTTTATTTGAAAGCACGTCATTTCATTGTAATTTTGTAGAAATCACAGGTACAATAAACACCTGCTTATACGGTTAAATTACAAACTTAATTCAGAAATTATTTTGTAATTTTTTTTCAAAAACTATTCATCCTATCAAGTTCAAAATAATTTTCCTAGAAAGTTTTTATAAAGTTCTACTTTTGAGATTTTTTTCATATTTTTAAAACTTATGGTTCAAAAGTTAGAGGGGGGGGGGGACGCATATTTTTTTACTTCTGGAGCGATTATTTCCGAAAATATTTACATTATCGAAAAATGATTTTAGTAAACCCCTATTCATTTTTAAATACCTATCCAACAATATATCACACGTTAGGGTTGAAATGAAAAAAAAAAATCACTCCCCACTTTACGTATAGGGGAGGTACCCTAATAAAAAAAAAATTTCCACTTTTTATTTTACCACTTTGTCGGCGTGATTGATATACATATTAGTACCAAATTTCAGCTTTCTAGTGCTAACGGTCACTGAGATTATCCGCGGACGGACGGACGGACGGACGGGCAGACATGGCGAAACTATAAGGGTTCCTAGTTGACTACGGAACCCTAAAAATGGAAGGAAGGCGAGGAAGGGGAAGACCTAGAATTAATTATATAGACCAAATTAAAAATAATTTTAAGGTCAGGTCGTACCAAGAGATCAAAGAGGAGGCCTGGGACCGAAGCAAATGGAGAGCCCACTTTGAGTTGCACCGACAAGAGCATGGATCTTAAGTGTTTGATGCTGATATGTATGCCTTTCAGATTTGAGGAGTTCCCTCGATTCCTCATGGATCCCATCATCAGAACTGCGTTTTGACAAAAACGGGACCAATCTGTATATGTATACTTACAATCAAAAAAAGAATTTTCAAAATCGGTTCAGACATGACGGAGTTATGGAGTAACAAACATAAAAAAAAAACAAAAAAAAAAAAAAAGCAAAAAAAAAAAAAAAACATACACGCCGAATTGAGAACCTCCTCTTTTCAAATCTTGAAGTCGGTTAAAAATGTAACCTGTCCGTACGCTAATAAATAGCTACAACGGACAAACTGAACTACGATATTGTGAGTCATAATACTCATAATAATAACTTTATATGATCATAAATCATCAATTATCATAAATCATGTTTGAATTAAGTGGCGATAAAAAAAATTACAAAGCAACTTTATCAAGTTGTTTAAAATGATGTTCACATCCTCTAGTTCTCATTTTGAACTGTATCGTGTCCTATACCATACAATCAGACATGACATGACACAAAGGAACTCTAATACTACTGTTACCTTTCTCGGATGCATGACGAGCGTGACGTGCGTGTGCCTCGCCGTGGCGAAGGTGCGGAAGGCGGCCACCACGGCGTCCTGGCGCGCGTAGCGGTCGCCCTCCGCGTCGCCCAGCCCCAGCATGAACTGCACGTTGTCCACCACCACGTGGCTGATGTCGTGCATGTAGCGCGCGTGCTCCACCGCCTGTACACATGTACGTACAAATCATTTTTAACAAAAAAGATCCGACTTCACTTAGCCTCCACCTTTCCAAAAGGAAATGCTCGAGCTGCTGTAAAAATACTCAAATCACTATAGTTGAAGAGTTCCCTCGATTTCTCCAGGATCCCATCATCAGATCCTGACCTGGTTACAATGGGACCAACTGTGAAGTATACACTTTCAAACAAAAAAATAATTTTCCAAATCAGTCCAGCCGTCTTCGAATAATCGACAAAACGCGACAACTTTAATATCAGCAGCCGCGAGTTGCAGATCTCGAAGCTGCCCCACAGCATCGTCACCTGTGCCTCAATAAAGTATAGATAAAATACGCACCTCCATGACAACTTTAATAGGCTGCTGGCCGTGGAAGGCCAGGTAGTAGATGGGCAGTTTCTGGAAGTCGTCAGCGAAGGCGGCGAAGCGGTCGAGGTGGTGCTCGAGCGGCAAGCCCGCCGACTGCTGCAGCATGGTGCGCGCCAGCCGCGAGTTGCGGATCTCGAAGCTGCCCCACAGAGTCGTCACCTGTGTGTATTACTGGTAAGTGACTAGACTAGTTATATGATATATGGTGCTGCTCTTCATTAGCCCCCAAAATGGTGTGTTGAAGCTGACGCACAGCGTCGTCGCCTGTGTGCAGATCCCCTCAACTACAAGATGGAGCGTATAGTTGTTGTCGCTCCAGTACTAATTTCGTATGTGACCGCAACCGCTTATTTCAGTTTGCCGTCATGTTTATGACCGGTACTATAAATATCTACAAACACATATTTAGTATCTGAAATGGTGAAGAATGCGATTCAGTGCTGTTCGAAATGTAACATTTTACATAGGCTGCTATTTATATATCCGGAAACCGGGATTACAATCTTCTTAAATAGCATATTTGACCTCCATGGTAAAATTTGAACTTTTTTAAGTACTGGCCGGTATATTTTTTCTTTCTTATTAACGCTCGTGTTTTGTTTTTGACGGGTTTTAAATGTCATCTCGCAGCAAGAATGGAACTCACTCGTGAAAATATTCGTGCTATGATTTATTATGATTTTCGGCGTGGTTTAACGCAACAACAGTGCATAGATCAACTAACTTCAACTTTTGGTGATGAAGCCCCATCTAAAACTACTGTGTATCACTGGTTTAGTGAGTTCAATCGTGGACGTAGTATGCTTACGGACGAAGTTAAGGCAGGTCGCCCGAAATCGGTCGTTGTACAACAAAATATCGAGGCTGTGCGAAAACTTATAATGGACGACCGACATGTTACGTACTGCGAGATAGAGGCGACTCTGGGTATTTCTATGACCAGCATTAATAGCATATTACATAATTATTTGGCTGTAAAAAAAAATTTGTTCGCGTTGGATACCCCACAACTTAACAAAAGAGCAAAAAGATGCTCGCGTCGAATGGTGCAATAAAATGTTAAAAAAATATAACCGTGGTGACTCAAAAGCCGTTTATAACATCTATACAGGTGACGAATCCTGGATCTATGCATACGATCCCGAAACGAAGCAACAATCAACGGTATGGGTGTTTCAAAATGAGCCGAACCCTACGAAAGTTACTCGTGCAAAAAGTACATTGAAACAAATGGTGGCCTGCTTCTTCGGTATTAATGGCCATGTAGCTACAGTGCCACTAGAAAACCGTAGAACGGTTAATTCAGAGTGGTACACGACCATTTGCTTACCGAAAGTATTTGAACAAATTCGTAAAACTAACCAGCGACGAAGAATCATTCTTCATCATGACAATGCCAGCTGTCATACGTCACGCGAAACAACTCTATTTTTGGAGGGTCAAAATGTGGAATTAACGGGTCATCCGCCGTACAGCCCTGACTTGGCACCCAACGATTTTTATTTATTTCCAAATATAAAGAATAAATTACGCGGTCAACGATTTTCGACCGCTGAAGATGCTGTCGACGCATTCAAACAACACGTTATGGAGGTACCTCAGGCGGAGTGGCAGAAGTGCTTTAAAAATTGGTTCACGCGAATGCAAAAGTGCATAGATCATCAAGGGGAATACTTTGAAAAACAATAAAACCATTTTCAGCCGTGTACGTTTGTTTGTTTTTTTGTTTCCGGATATATAAGTAGCAACCCTCGTACCAGTAAATTTGCACCTCTGTCGTGTAGTCTGTACTTGTGTGTGTACTAGTGACTTAGTGAGATACAATATTACATGATTCTAATATTCTTCATTGGTCTTTAGTGCAACTTTCTTAAGGAGTAGGCCGACTAGGCCAAACCAGGAGCGTATAGCAATAGTAGTGCGCAGCTAAGCCACACTTGGACGTGCAGTAGTAGTACAGCTAACAGTAGCACTGTAGTTTCGTTAGAGAATTGTTGTAAACTACGTATAAATATCCGGCCATGGGCATATTGGGCGCATATCGGGTGGTTATAGGGTCCCATGGGTACAGTCTACTTGATACTTCAGTAGTCTTAAACTTTGAAGTGGTGATATTTAACCTTTCCATGTCTTTTATCCTTCCAGATTTATTTTTACGTATTGCTAGAGGGAAAGGGGGGAGTTGTTGGTTTACCTGGGGAGTTATAATGAGTATGTAGTAATAATGTATCAATGATGATGTATGTTACCCCTTGCTGCGCGAGGTCGAGCGACATCTCGGCGCAGAGCGTGGTCTTGCCACAGCCGGTGGGGCCGGTGAGCACGGTGAGCTCGCCGCGCCGGTGCCCGCCCAGCAGCCGCGTCAGCGCCGGGAACCGCCGCCACTTCACGCCGCGCACCTGCACATAACTCTTCTTTTTAGCCCTTTCATATTCAAACGTGTATCGAGTAAGCCAACATCGGTATGTTGTTACTGTTGCCTGACGATGACGTGCGGGTTGTCTCATGATCATTATGAGCCCCACTGCCCTCTTTATATACATTGTATAATTAGATCCTATGTTCTCTAAAATAGAGTATGGTCTATTACGCCGAAGAAAATGCAATGATTCATTCAATAATGTTGTGCGATCAAGTAACTCGGAACGCGCGCTTTTATACTATTGAAACTGCTTGCTTCTTGCTTGAGCCTATTTGTTGACAGGTACGCTGGCACCTCCATCGTTGCCTGTGTAAACAAAGTATACCTTGTCGATGTTGGAGAGTTCTGCATACACGTCGTCCCGGAGCGCGGCGAAGGTGGTGATGGCGCGGTGCGCCGCAGGTTTGGCGTCCGCCACCAGGCTGCGTAGCGACATGTGCGCCCGCGCCGCCTCCGACGCCGTCACCAGCCCATCTGTTGGCCTGTGTAAACAAACAAACAGTTCTTGTCTATAATGAAATACTTAATAGACTAGTTTATGTGTAAACAGTACTTTGATGACAGTATTCTTGAAGTATCACTCTAAAAGTTATGTGAATGAATATTATTATGTGATAGGACTTGGACCCTAAAACATGCAAACACACACATTTTTTTTTAAATTGAGTTGAACTGGGATAATACCATTTACAAGGCGGTCATTAAGATACTTACAAAAAACCGACCCAGTGCATGTCGGACCACGCATAAGGGTTCCGTACCTAATATCTAAAGGCCTAATAAGTAATAACTAATATCTGCCTATGAAAGAAGTTTTTTGGAGACATATCAAAAACGCCTTATCCGATAATGTTCAAAACAATTTTCGTTGGAATATACAATGATGTGTAATCTCAATTTTTTTCATATTTTTGGGAACTCCAATTCAAAAGTTACAGGGGGAGACATAATTTTTTTGAGTATTTGGGTGATTATTTCTGAAAATATTCTCTAAAACAAATAATGTTCACATAAACCTCAATGTTATTTTTAAAACTATCGATTGATGTGCAACATGTTGATATTTGGTAAAAAAAATTGACAATTAGTTACATGTATGGAGTGCCCCCCCTAAAAATATTTTATCAGCAATTTTATTACAAAACTAAGTAGCGGCATACAAAATACACCTTATGTTATAATTTTATTAAGATATGTCTGATAATTTTTGACTAAAAAGGCTTTAACATACAGATGGACGGATGGACAGACGGACAGATGGATTTTGACATTTTGGCTGTGGAACACTAAAAAGTAAAAACATGCCAGTATATTAAATAGATATTTTATTTATTAAATACATTTTCATGGGATACCAGATGGACTCTGAAAATGATCTTACCTAAGAAATGAACTTGATTCCAATGAACAAGAAGTTGTTGTCCATGATAACACTCATACTAACCTCACAAACCGGCACCTGTCTTCACCTAATTTGTTAGCAATGTCCCGCATATTTTCCCAGTCTCCCCACAGACACAGCTTTTGGTAGCCCTCAAGGGCTGGAAGCAACGTTGGGGGCAAGCTACTGCTGTTCAACCATATGTGTGTGCCTGTGTGTACAAATGTAGGTACTCATTGTGTAGTAGTGTTGTATTGGCTACAGCCAATCAACTTTAAATACCATAAGGAAATAAGACAGCAGAGGTACATCCATAGCAATACATTTGTACTTACCTGGCACCTTTTGAGCAGATAAGTGCAAGATGTCATTAATACTAGTGACTATGACTGCCTGATCGCTGCGGTTCACTTTAGTAGGCCTGCACCAGAACAGGCCAGCAGAAGCTATGTCATGAGTTTTAGCTTCCTCCTCCTTACCCGCCTGCAGTTTTCTATAGCCCACAATATTCTCCATTGAGTTCTTTAGAGGGAAATATAATGTCGTCCGGTCCTCAGATACTCTGACATCTGACAAGACCTTGCCTGCATTGCACTTTGTTAAAGATATAGTAAATTCAAACAGACAGGACAAGTCTTCTAGCTGTGGTTCGGTCAGGTCAGATAAACACAACGTTTTACTAACAAGCTGGAGCCAGTCCTGTTGGAATCGGGCATACTGTTGCAGGCACGTATCAAAGTGCTCACGCGTGGCCGGGTCCGTCTTGGCTTTCCGTACGTGCTTCTCTAGCACGCTCCAGCTACCGTGCACGTTACACGCGGGGCATAAAAAGTATCCTAAAAGTGAAACGTAAATGAAGACGAGTATGGAACATTTAGATTTGAGAAATCTAGTCTTACTTTACTTTATCTTACCAGTTGTTTTGTTAATATATACTTTACTTTCACCACACGTTTTCTGCTCAGCACATATTGTACATTTAGTAGTAAGAGATGTAAAGCCATCTTGAACAGGAAAACCTTTTTGTCTCAATAACTTTCGAATCTCCGTCGCAGTTACTTTGGGGATGTCGTTTAACTCGACATTATGAAATGTACGTCTTTCACAAGACCTATGAAAAGCATTTAAAATGGTTTTCGCATAACAGTAATTAATTATTCTACGGGAATTCAACATTTTTACTACATCGTTTTGTAATGTAACTTGATTCTATGTTCAAAACATAACCTAACCTAAACCCAAAACTGTTTCTGTTTGTTTATGTCAATGTCAAAGAGTAGTAAAACCCCTGTTAAAAGCCTTGTCATGCTGCGACCACACTTCGCCTATGCGGACAAATATTCGTGTTGCGTCTCTTTCTTATTGTATAGAATAGGAAAAAGACGCAACACGAATATTTGTCCGCATAGGCGAAGTGTGGTTTACCATTACATTTGTCCTAGTTAGCTTCTTAAAGTAGATATTAGACATTGCAATTTGTAGGGCCCAATCTTTTAGCTGAAGGAGGGTATGGGAGAGGCAGGGTACACAACAGATTAGATTGGGCCCCACAAATTGCTATGTCTAATACCCGTTTCAATGAATTAGTTTCTAAATTTAGTCAAGTTTGTTAGGAAGCTAGGATGGTCACTGACGAACTTATTAAGTTAGCATCCTAATTAGGAAGGAAGTAAGAAAAGTATGGAAGTAAGAAAAGTAAGAGAGGATGGATGAAAGAAGATTAACGAAGAGGGTGTACGAAGAAAGAGTGGAAGGGTCAGTTCGAAGGGGAAGACCTAGGCGAACTTTCCTCGATCAAATCGGGGAATTATTGCAAAAAGGCCAGGTCAGAAGTACTCTAAACCGACGAGCATGTATGAGGAATATTATGAAAGTGGGTGAAGCGAAAGTAGTTTGTCAGGATCGTAGTAAATGGAAATCCGTGATCTCTGCCTACCCCTCTGGGAAACAGGCGTGAATATATGTATGTATGTATGTATATAAGAAAAGTGTAACAACGAATAAAGGCCCTGTTACACTTTACTTTTTTTAGTATCCTAACTAGCATCCTAATTAGGATCCTAACTAGTTTTCATAGAAAATTTACTTGCTAAATGCGGTTACACTTGACTACATTTAGAAAGCTAATTAGGACAGTACTAAAACGGGTTTTAGACATTGCAATTTGTAGGGTCTAATCTGTCAGGTTGGTAGGTGTAATAGGAGGTAGGGCCCGTAGGGAGCTGAAGGAGGGTTAGGGAGAGGCAACGTACACAACAGATTGAGCCCTACAAATTGCTATGTCTAATACCCGTTTTAATACTGTCAGATATTACCAAAATTCATAGAAAATAAAATCATTTATTCGTGCCGAAAAACTGTAACATGATGACACAGGTGAAATAACAAATAAAAGGACAGGAAAAAATATTAAAAGAAAAAAGTAAACTAACGACATATATCTAAAATAGATCAAGAGTACCTAGGCCGTAAACCGATATTACACATTGCCATTTGTAGGGCCCAATCTATTGTGTACCCTGCCTGTCCCACCCCTCCTTCACTAAAAGCCCTGTTACACTTGTCCTAGTTAGCTTCCTAAATGATCTAATTTCTAAATTTAGTCAAGTCTAACCGCATTTAGCTTGTATATTTTAATATTGAAAAGTTAGGATCCTAATAAGGATGCTACTTAGGACACTAAAAAAAAATAAAGTGTAACAGGGCTTTAAACTCTTATTAAAGCCCGTTACACTGGAGATCAATGTTACTCTGCGTCCGTAGGAAACACCTTAGACAACCCTACAATGATCCCTGGATGGTGCTAAGAGTAACAAACTTGGCAGCTGCACTGTCCCATCTGGACCTCGCAGCACTCACTGGATTTTCATTATCATCTGCTTTCCCACTACTACTACCCCAGGGTTAGAAATGCCTATCTATATCCAGTGACATGTAGCCATACGATTCGGGAATAAAATAAAACAATGTATTTAATTTCTTGTAAATTGTATTTCTTAAATCGATATTTACATATAATATGAAGCCATGAAGGTAATCTTTACTAAAACTAATTCAATAAAAATTAAATAATAACCATTTAGTTAAGTCATATATACTAGGTATTAAAAACCCTATTAATGTTGCCAACGTTATATGATGTCATTACATTACCTATTCACAAGTCATGTCTAACGGGGCAAAAGGAATTATTAACACGGACGAGAATATCTTGCCATTCAGTGTCACGCCACCACACTCACATAATGGGCCGACCTCGGTGATTCTACGGGAAGCAAGAGAGAGGCCGTTATGTATTAGTTAAGAGAGAATAAGCTTTATTTCGACCTCATATAACCTCATTGCGATGCACCATAAACTCATCGAGGTTGACTAAAATATGTCAAGAAAGTTACCCCCTGGTGCAAAATAAACTTGTCACTTGGACTCATCTACCTAGCTTGACATATGGTTGATATGATTTTTTAAATCGTAGAATAAGGATCTATTTTTTCTACGATTCTAAAAATCATATCATACCATATGTCAAGCATTAAAAAAACAAACGCAAGCTATTGTTTCAGCACGGTTACTAAACAATTCTAATTTTAGGCCGCCTACACATGGCCTACACACATTTGTCAAAATATTCGTGATAAATTTCATTATATTTACAGAAAAGAAAGAGATATAAGTAACACGAATATTAGGACAACTATTAGGTACGAGTACGAGTACAAGGCGGCGTCCTTAACATAAAATATCGTTTCTATCTATCTCTTGATTGAAACTCCGTTTCAAGATGTTGTTTGTATCCTAAATTAATTGGTAATCTATTTTCTTCATACATTATCAGACTCAGGTAATGTATAACTGATTTTGTTATATTTTATTAATTTTCAGATATTATTTCGTAATTATTAATTATAATATATAAAAAATATTAATGAAAATTAATATGATATTCAAGTATTATTTCGTAAGGTCCTAAATTAAAATGAAAGATCCATCATTAAAAATAAAATTAATTATCTAATATTCGGTATTATCATTTTACGTTACCGTAAACGTCATTATATAAATCACTATAATACATTGTTGGCATTCCTAGACAAATATTAAGCGAATGTATGCGAATACATATTAAAATTAAAAATATTGCGATAATGTTTGCGGAAATATTGAGGCTAGTTGAACCCTAATTATTAAAACTTTGTTAATTAAATTATTTGTGTAACGAAGCCTTTGCTACTCAATGGAACAACTTTTATGTAATTAAATTAACGTCATTAATTATGTTTAAGTGCTTAAAATCCGTCCATAAAACAATGTGCCCACGCATACAAGTTACAGATTGCAAGTTTACACGTGAATTAAAAGATAATAGGTAAAATAATCACACTCACTTATTATAAGAACAAGACAAGACATTCTTTCTTACGTTAACCTACATCGATATCCATAAATATTTTCAATATTCGCTTGACGGTTTGATATAAAAGCTATAAATGTACATAGTCTGCCGCCGCAGCGTGCAGTGCGTCCGCTCACACGACTACACACTACAAACCAAAGACCATATGGGACAGTCTTCATCAAAAGGTACCGTACCATTTGGCACCGGCGCTTACGCTTTTGTTGTGTGAAAACAATATTGAGTCTGTACAACGTAGGTACGACGTAAGCGCTTTCCGTCAAATGTTACTTTTACATGAAGACTTTCACATACTTATTATAATATAATACCTGGAGTGCGATTTTTGAATCTCACCAAGTGACTAATTCTCACCGATGTGAGTGATTTACTATCAGAAATCACTCACATCGGTGAGAATTAGTCACTTGGTGAGATTCAAAAATCGCACTCCTGGATTACAAAACACCCAGTCCATATAAATAGTTATATGGTCCTAAGTACATACGCAACACGCATATGTTCAATGCAGCATGTAATGAACTCAAATGCGACAAGGCACAAAGTCTGAGATGTTTATTTAACGTTCCTTGATTTTAATATTATCTACAGTTCAAGGATCAGCTTTAATTAAATTGTGTACATCAAGAATGATAACTAACGAGACATAATTAGATAATTACTAATAAATAAATGAGTTTTTCTACTCCTGTACTTTTATACATTCGTCAACACCTATAAGAACATACACATATAACATAATATGCTTGAAGAAAAGTCTATCTAGTCTATTCCCCAAAATAGCACTAGTTCTATAAAATTGCCAAAAGAGGATCGCGTGGAGACACGACTTTAGGACTTATTTATTTATTTATTCGAGACTACGACTTTAGGACAAAATCAATTGTAGCCAACCCAACAAACCTAAATAAACACAGAGTTTAAAAAAAACTTTGATGAACAAATTACAAAGTTTACCCAAGACAAGTTACGTTTCCTGCGCGAGGGAGGAAAACTGCAAACATCGAAAATCTCTTTATTGATCTCTATTCTCTTTTCATTAGAGTGAAAGAGACGCAGATAAACGAATTTTGGATTATGAAGTTCACTGTAACCCATCTATCAATTATTATTTTAATATTTTATCCTTGGTAATGTATTTTACCTTACTTTATAAGTATTGAGAACGTTGTAGAACTGAGTCAAAAATGCTCGTGGAGTCTATCTTTACCATGTTCTGAGGCCCACATCGTAACTCACGCCACTCGCCGTTTCTTTTTTTACTTTTCTTATACAACTGTTGCATAAAATACTATTAGTCTTTGATGATAAAACCGTAGCTAGATTTGTGGTAATCATAGAAATCGACATAATTTAAGGTTTACTGTGGAAGTATAACTATACTGGTTTACTATACACCGTGGGCTGGAATAACCCGACAGATCTTAACCACGAATTTCTAAGACCAAAAGAAGGAAAAAATATTATGTGACTTTAGGTCAATTTCGCCAAAAAAATTTTTTTTTCGTTTTTTTTTTTTTCATTTTTTGAATGTGTATTGCACATGAAAAGCAAATGTTATTAATAAAATAATCGCCTAAAACAAATTCGTACATTTTTTTATTTAAAAATTTAGTTTCTGCAAAGTTTTCCTTGTCACTTTGATAAAGAAAGTTTATACGGATGTGTAAACTATGTCCAATAGTGGCAACAACACCATTAGAAAGGCATTTTGTGATGAGTTATGATAAAAAGTGTATTTTTAAAAAATTGGTATTAACTCTGAAACTAGGCGTATTCCAGAAAAGTTCATAGGACATTTTAGTATCTAAATATGATCAGGAATACACCGTTAAAATCTGTCTAGTTATATGGGCCCACGGTGTATATAGAGCGTGCGTGTTTGTGACAGGTTTTGTTTGACTAGCATACTAAAATTATTTGACAATTTTTTTTTGTTATAATATAAAAATTAAGTATTTGATAGTTAAATAACCCTTATAATTAATTTACCATTGAATTCGTGTAAATCTGCGTCTACTATCAAGACACGGTCGGCAGCACGCACCCGTTGCAATCAATTGTTAGGACTGTACGATTTGTATTCGGATTTGCATACTCCCTTCCAAATGCCCGAAAGAGTATTGTTCCATGTACGTAAAAAAATCGTAAAAATCGATAACTTGAATTAACCAGAGTCACTGGAACCGACTCGAATTTCATATTTTCTAAGATTTAATTGTCATTGTATAGATTGTTACAGTACTGTGAAATTAAACCTCGAACGTTAGAGATAACTGAGATAAATGGTCTCAACCAAAATGACATGGCATTCCCACCAGCTGCAGTCAGTGAATATTTAGATACGAACATTAAAATATGCCCCACAAGCACTGATATGACTTTCCTTCGCTATATCAGCCTTTGTTGTTTATACATATACACTAATTATACTTAAATAAAGTTAAAGATATACCTGACGGTATAGCGATAGCGTAAGCCAATAAATAATACAGTCAGAAACATTTTATCACACTATCACCAAAACAATTAAATAATTAATATTTCACTTAGAACATAATATGACATACTTCGGACAGAGATCTGATACAAAATATAATTCGGTAAAAACAAAACCGCCCTCTAATGTTACGCGGCGGAACTTTAACATCGCACTTCCTGATAGACGTACACTGAAAGTCTTTGTGTAGACAACAATTGACAATCTTAGTAAGAATAGACCAACTATTCTTACTAAGATTGTCCTGTTAGTTTCTCGTTTGTCTTAGAAAATTAATTATTTCCAATATAAGTATACATACGAAGTAAAACATTAAAACAAAAATCTAAAATATATAATCATCATGAAAATGTTACGGGTTGTGTCATTAGATGAAATTGCAAATTCAATGTGATTTTAGTAGCGCAGGTCTCAAGGTAAAAATGATGGCTATAGAAACAGTAATTTATATATATATCTTTAGGAAGCCCACACAGCGCCGAATGACCGTCTTTCAGGGAGGCAGTGAGAGCGCTTTTCCGTGCCATGCTATTGCACACATAGCCCGTGCCACTGAACGGGGCCACAAATTTGAATGAGCCTGTCCATGCAGTGTGAACTACTTCGATAAACTCTAAGACACTTTTTTGTGGCAGTGCATATATATACCAAGTCCGTGTAGCCTATTAATTACAAAAAAAAGTTTGAGACAAACATAATATATATATATATATATATAATAACTAGACTAAGCCAAATTGCTATAAAACTTAGAAAGACTATCTATTATAGCATTTGTTTAATTTTAATTGTGATTATAACCCGGCGATTATAATATTATTAAGGTAACACGCCCACACGAGACTCATATAACTCATATAATGCAATGCAAAGAATCAGTTGGCGATCGGTACGATTTATGATAGGACGATAGGCTGTGGTGTGGTAGACAGCACGGCGCTGTGCGAGACTCATGTAAACGGGTCCCACTAAGGTTATATTGTCGCAGTTAGTGTTGTATTGTTATGGCGTATCAAGTGGTGTAGAGTGACGGCATTCAGTAGGGCGGCTGGTACTGGTTGCGCTGCAGGTGCTGAACGAGCGGGCCCTGCTGCTGCTGCATGGCGAGCATCTGCTGGCGCATGCGCTGCTGCTGCGTCATCTGCTGGTACTGCGCAGAGTTCTGCGGCTGCATGCCGCGCGGGTACGGCGGCGCCGGCCCGCCCATGCCGCCCATCGTCACGTTCGGCGCCTGCTTGACCAACCAACCTCACCGTTGAACCAATTTATCGCGTAATGGAGACTAAGCGAAACATTCGATTTTTTAACTAATTAATAGTAAATACAGCCTTGGCCAGAAGTGTTGAGCATAGCTCTTTTTTGTATACAATTTTGATGTCCCTATCATAACAATGTACGATGTTATATTTTATTGATATGTCTAGAAAATACAAACATTGAAACATTGAAAAAATAATCAACCCAGTTTGACTTGAACAAACATCGATACGCCTTACCGGGGCTCGATATCGCTTTACCAATTAAGCTATGGGTTCAGTTACTGAGCTGACGAAATTCTCAATGCCTTCAATCATCTTTTTGCATTTATTTTTACATCGACTTTATAGCAGCCGTAAGCGACATCTAGGTGCCAACTACTACAGTTAGCTACCCTTCCCGCCGACTCTTTTAACAAGTGTCACAACGGAAATAACAGATGGCGCCTGCTATCAACTCATAATTATTTTACTTGTTTTTAAAGTGGGTATTCCACTCATACATTAGTATGTTATTTAATCAAATACAAACATTGAAACATTGAAAAAATAATCAACCCAGTTTGACTTGAACAAACATCGATACGATCAGTAACTGAACCCATAGCTTAATTGGTAAAGCGATATCGAGCCCCGGTAAGGCGTATCGATGTTTGTTCAAGTCAAACTGGGTTGATTATTTTTTCAATGTTTCAATGTTTGTATTTGATTAAATAACATACTAATGTATGAGTGGAATACCCACTTTAAAAACAAGTAAAATAATTATGAGTTGATAGCAGGCGCCATCTGTTATTTCCGTTGTGACACTTGTTAAAAGAGTCGGCGGGAAGGGTAGCTAACTGTAGTAGTTGGCACCTAGATGTCGCTTACGGCTGCTATAAAGTCGATGTAAAAATAAATGCAAAAAGATGATTGAAGGCATTGAGAATTTCGTCAGCTCAGTAACTGAACCCATAGCTTAATTGGTAAAGCGATATCGAGCCCCGGTAAGGCGTATCGATGTTTGTTCAAGTCAAACTGGGTTGATTATTTTTTCAATGTTTCAATGTTTGTATTTGATTAAATAACATACTAATGTATGAGTGGAATACCCACTTTAAAAACAAGTAAAATAATTATGAGTTGATAGCAGGCGCCATCTGTTATTTCCGTTGTGACACTTGTTAAAAGAGTCGGCGGGAAGGGTAGCTAACTGTAGTAGTTGGCACCTAGATGTCGCTTACGGCTGCTATAAAGTCGATGTAAAAATAAATGCAAAAAGATGATTGAAGGCATTGAGAATTTCGTCAGCTCAGTAACTGAACCCATAGCTTAATTGGTAAAGCGATATCGAGCCCCGGTAAGGCGTATCGATGTTTGTTCAAGTCAAACTGGGTTGATTATTTTTTCAATGTTTCAATGTTTGTATTTGATTAAATAACATACTAATGTATGAGTGGAATACCCACTTTAAAAACAAGTAAAATAATTATGAGTTGATAGCAGGCGCCATCTGTTATTTCCGTTGTGACACTTGTTAAAAGAGTCGGCGGGAAGGGTAGCTAACTGTAGTAGTTGGCACCTAGATGTCGCTTACGGCTGCTATAAAGTCGATGTAAAAATAAATGCAAAAAGATGATTGAAGGCATTGAGAATTTCGTCAGCTCAGTAACTGAACCCATAGCTTAATTGGTAAAGCGATATCGAGCCCCGGTAAGACGTATCGATGTTTGTTCAAGTCAAACTGGGTTGATTATTTTTTCAATATTTCAATGTTTGTATTTGATTAAATAACATACTAATGTATGAGTGGAATACCCACTTTAAAAACAAGTAAAATAATTATGTCTAGAAAACTTCACTTAATAACACTTTCAAGGTACCTATAAAATATGAAAAGTGGAGGTCCCAAAAATGCGAATTTAGGTCGGTGCGAAAAATTGCAAATATTCTTTGCAGTTACTACTCACTTCAACAAAACATGCCTGTTCAGTTTGAATTAATTGATAAAATAACTTCAAAAAAGACAGAAACGCCGGACTAAACTTTCGAGTTTTGTATGAACATGGCAAGGGTGCTCAACACTTCTGGCCAAGGCTGTAGGTACTTGTTTTTTTTCACATCTCTGACCAATCAAAGCAATTAGGAACAGGATATAGTTTAATTGGTGTTAATAGCAAAGTAATTAAGAGTTAGTACCTGCATGTACTGAGGTCGCGCATTCTGCCTCTGCGCTAGGTATTGTGCTTCTTGACTGGATCTGCCTCCCATCATATTCTATGGAAATAAGTAAAGTGTAAGTGGTAGAGTTCGATACCTCATTTTATACAAATACCTAGTTCTCACCAAAATAATTCCATGCATATAAAATAACTGTAAGTATGGACCTGTTGGAATGTTTGTTGCCCAGGGAAGCCGCTCATAGTGTTGCTGCCTTGCGGTCCCATAGTGCTGCCTTGACTCGCCATGGAGCCCATTCCGCCGCCTTGACCCATCTGGCCCATTTGCCCCATAGGTTGGCCCATCTGACCCATGGTCTGGCCCATTTGGCCTATGCCCTGGCCAATCTGGCCCGACTGGCCGACGCCCTGATTCATCTGACCAACATTTTGCCCAATGGGGCCAACTCCTTGATTCATTGGGTTAACTTGCTGTCCCATTTGACTAACACCTTGTCCCATGCCCTGCAGAAAACCAGAATATTAAGTAATTGTGTTTCGGGGTAAATAAATATCAGTAAGGGAGGCCAGTTGTTAAACCTTTACCTGATTCATCATCTGTTGCTGGCCCGCTTGCATCATTTGTTGGCCGTAGCCCGCGTAGCCCTGCTGCATGCCGCCGTACTGTCCACCGAACATCTGGCCGCTCATGTTGCCCATCTGTCCCGCACCCATCTGACCCGCACCCATCTGTCCCGCGCCCATCTGTCCCGCGCCCATCTGGCCAGCGCCCATCTGCCCGCCACCCATCTGTCCGGATCCCATTTGACCGGCACCCATCTGTCCGGGTCCCATTTGAACGCCGCCCATTTGACCCATCGGACCCATACCGCCCATTGCGCCAATAGCATTCATTTGACTGTAAACAATATAAATTGTGTTAATGTTAAATCTTAAAATTCAACATGTGGAGGACATTACCTACTACTACTACTAAATAATTATGACTCACTTAGAAGGTCCCATCTGGCCCATTTGGTTAGGCTGCATCTGGCGCATGCCCTGCCGCGGGAACGGCCCTCGCGCATGCGGAGCTCCTGGGTAACCCCCTCCCTGTCGCGAACATTAAAACGATACAATCAACTGGCTATGTATTGTCCGTAAATACTATTGTGGTAGAAGAGAGGTAGACGAACCGGCATCTGCGACATCTGGTTGTAGGGCACGCGCTGGCGCAGCATGTGACTCAGCGCCTGCTTGGACTGCGTGTTGGCGGGCGGCGCCACGCCGCGCGGATTGCCTCCCACTACAAATACACCATACTAATTAACAATTTTAATGTTAATTCTAACTTCAAAGAAAGTGGCAGACGTCTAAAGTCACCACTTAAACACTGTTTTATTGCACATTGGGTATTATTAAAGTAGATGAGGGAGAGGGTAGGGAGGTAGAATTCGTATATATAACGCTTTAAGTTGAATGAGTTATCCCACAGCTATTAAAACTGTAGTGAGCACGAATAAGGCCCTCCCCTTATTCTTATCGTGTAGTAGAAATGTGGTGGAGGTATGGGTGTGATGCGTGGGGTGTGTGGTGTGGGTGCGGGGTGCACGAACCTTGCGGGTTGTAGTAGTTCTGCGAGTGCGGCGGGAACCACTGCTGCTGCTGCTGCATGAACTGCGGCTGCTGCGCCGGCGCCGGCGCCAGCCCCGCGCCCGCCGCAGCGCCCTGCCCGTTCGTCTACGTACAACCAGTACTTTACGTCGCAACTAGCACACCCACACTTACATACTAATCTAAGGGCCAACTCACTCGACTGCTACTAAAACGCTCGATAAGTCGTACACACACTTAGAAACAAAATGTCCGTCCTGCAAGAGAGCTACGTAATGAAAATTTGCGACGAACCACTCAGAAAGGAAATTATATTGAGCAGTTTCATTATCAGGCATCTTGGCATTTATCATTAATATACATAACGGACATTGTAGAGGCTAAATTAGTGTATGACCTTGACACCTCACAAAAAGCTTAACAAGTGAATGCAACCGTTTCATTACTAGGGATAGACGGGGCAAGGTGAGGGAAAACTCGTTTGTAATGCTCATTTCAACCTCTCATAGTGCTCGTTGGAGTTCAAATTATAGTGAATACTCTAAAAAATTGGTGTAGTCCATAACTTGTTCCACGTGAGGTGCACATTCATGGTAGCTACTAGTATGAGCGCAGAGGTGACGCCCACGGCGCCTCAAGATTCGTACATACCTACTTGTTGCTCAACTATTTGTATAGTCAAAAAATCACTGTGTTTTACAGTTCAATTCCAGTGCGTAGAAAATGTAGAAATCGCTTGAATTCGAAGCCATTCTTTAAACAATTAAGCACATTAATAAAATGTTGATTTTACTCCCCATAACGATTAACGGAGTAAAGTGGTTTTACAAACGTGTTGTTATAAAATAATCATTACAAGGAGAAAACTACAATGGCTCCGCATTTTCTTTTAATCAATTAGTATATGACAGAAATCAAAGCAGAAATGGAGAGACAAATAAAGAGTTTTGAGCCAAGTATATTTAATATTGGCAATTACCCACTTAGGACTCTTTCGACCATTTTATTACTTGTCCAGTATAATTTTCCGAAGTTGATGGTTTGACGTAAACAAACGATTTTGACATTGTTGAAACAATTGTGATACGAATATGTTTATTGTTAACTTCAGGCACTTGTAATAAGGTCATTGATCACAACTGTACACCACGTCCGTGCGTAGTGGCAGTACCAGCTGTTGATGAAAACGTCACACCAGTGTCACACAAAATGGCTGACTCATCTAACATGATATGACATTATCTATTTGTAATAACAGGACTTAACCGCGTATATATTTAAGTAAGTATATATGTAAGTTAAGTCCCGTTAATTACAAATAGATATGTGTAAAAACCGTGAAAGTTTAAATTAGTTTTATGATATGACATTTCCATAACTTAAGGAAAATATATTTAAACACCAGTATATTGTGATAAAATCATGCTTGAATGAATTCTTAGAGAATTAAAGACAGACGGACGGAGTAAGGGTGTCGTTACATGGGAATGCTTCAATGCAATAACCAATTTGAGCTCGAAAACCCAGACCCGGTTTCGCGGAAAGCAAACTTTCAAAAGCAGGTTAAAATGGAACGGCTCTACGAAATGAGAAATATAACTTACCGGTGTAGTAACTTTTGGTTTCTTATTAATAATTTTCTTACTACAAGGTAACTTGCGACCTTTTCCAGAACCAGTTGGACTTGAATCGAAGCTTCCACAGTCCTGTATTCATACAGATTTATGAGACACAAAAAAAAGAATGGATTCAAACGGAAATAGAATAACTTAAAGCAGAAATGAAAGTAAACAGACCCGACGCCAAGAAGACAGGGAGAACGGGTAGAGCAAGGAAAGCCAACGGACGTACGCGAGGTCATTACCTGTTTACTGTCGTTGTTGTCCAGGTCCTCGGGCGGCAGCGGCAGCGGCTCCAGGTAGTAGCTGAGCGGCTTCACCAGGCTGTGCGTGTGGTACTTCAGCAGTCTGCAAACAACGGCGGCGCGTGAACTGGGCGCCACGAGAGGTGCTCTACGGTCTACGGGGACGACCGGCAGAGGACGTTCTTATCACGATTGTATAATGACCTCTTTAGTTATCCGATATCGACACGTGAGTTGACCAGAACTTATAATAATTTTAAGCAAAAAAGAACCGACTTCACTTAGACTCCCCTTTTCCAAAAGAAACTGCCCGAGCTACAGCAACAAATATTTACATCACTATAGGTGTGGCTATGATATTTGAAGAGTTCCCTCGATTTTTCCATCGCCGGCGTGTTGCTTTTCGATTGTAACCGTTAAACTAATATGACTGACAGATCGTTAAATAAGGCTTTTTTAGAAATGTCACTTAGAGTGGTCACTCCTTTGGGAATGAAAAAAATTGTTTTTTTTTTTAAATTTTGTCTTACGTGTTTTTTACAGAAATGTTAAAGACGGAGACTCAACTTTCTTTCAGGACATATATACTATGTAGTTAACCAAAATGAAAAAAAGATAAAGTTCAATACTTTTTGAGAAAAGTCATAATTCATGAATTTGGATTTTATTTTTTCCGGCTGAACCACTGGGAATTTTTCAACAAAACTTTGCACAATGTAAGCAACTATAGAAAAAAAACCAGCTCTTTAATCATAAGGGGCATTTTTTCTTCCCTTATCCTGCTAGGGCCTTTATTTTACTCTCAGGAGTTTAATTATCATAGAGTTTTAACTTTTTAAATTGAAAGGAAGAAAATTATGCACTTTCCGTGTTCGATTTACGAATAAAATGCGGCCATTTTCGAGCATGTTTGAGAAAAGTTATTGGCAGCAAACTCAAAGTAGTGGTTGCACACACTAGAACCTGACCAGCATGCGGCAGAGTGCGCGGTACGTACCTGTGCGCGTTCTCGTAGGTGAGCGGCTTGCGCTCCACCTTGGTGGCGGCGAACCAGGCCCAGGACAGCGGCGCGGGGTTCCGCCCGCCCTCCACCAGCTCCCAGCCCGACACGCGCTGCTTGTCCGTCAGCCGCAGCCCCTGTCACACCAATATACACGTTCAAACAATGCGTCCTCATGCTGACTAAATATTGACAACATTTAAATTTCTAATCGAAACACAATAAAAATAATGTTTTTGTAAAATCGAATTATTCACGTCTCCTATTACGATTATCAACGAAAACTCGGTTTGAATGATTTTTAAGGAGTTGTTATGAGAATTAAAGTCTAATATGATTGATTGGTATTAATACCTACGTCATACAAATCGATTTAAACTCCATTCTTACTAGTAGCATTTTAGAGAAAAGAAAGCATTAGTAGAGTAGAACGCAAGTGAAAGTTACCTGTTTCTTATCATTGTCAAAGTTGGTAATCTTGTTTCCCTTCTGGTCGACGACGACGCCCAGCGGCTCGCACGCGATCACCTCGACTATCGTGTTCTTGGAGAGCGGCAGCAGCTGGCGCACGCTCTGCACGGCGCCCCCGTGCCGGTCGCCGATCTCCTTCTTGAGCTTCTTCATGAGGTTCTGGTAGTGCTTGCGGTTGTTGTCGTCGCAGCCCTCCGCCAGCGTCGAGTGGATCAGCGTCGCCAGCATGTCGATCAGCGTCGTGAACAAGTCGCTGGTACGAACGTTATCAGGTGAATTCTTATATTTCGTGACTCTACCTTGTAAAAAGGGTACAAGGCCTATAAAATGTACGGCACTTGTACGCTTTTTCGCTGAGCCAATCTGACTTATGCCCCTTTTCACTAGTCACATTAACCTTCATATCTTCCACTTCTAACTAACTTAACTTTTAACAGCCTCCTAGCCCAGTCGGTAGTGACCCTGCCTACGAAGCAAGAGGTCCCGGGTTCGAATCCTGGTCAGGGCATTTACTTGTGTGTTGATCACAGATATTTGTTCCTGGGTTATGGATGTTTTCTATGTATTTAAGTATTTATCCATATTTATCTATTATATATATCGTCGTCTAGTACCCATAACACAAGCCTTATTGAGCTTACTGTGGGCCAAAGTCGATTTGTGTAAGATTGTCCTATAATATTTATTATTTATTTATTTAACTATATGATATATGACAAATTAAGAAGGAAGGGAGGGGATATAATTTTTTTATGTTTCGTGAATAAATTGAGCATGAGTAAATTTGGAACACAAATATAAAAGCAAAACATTAGTTCGTAGTCTCTACCCGCTCTGTCGTTGTACCTTATTTTGTCACTAAACCGGGATGAAGCATCAGGCCGATGGTCGGAATGAGGAACAGGGTATATATATATAGGGTAGTGTGTGTGGTTGTATTGTATATACCTGTTGTTGTACGCGTCGACGAGCTGGTTGGTGAGCAGCTGCGCCAGCAGCACGGCCCAGTCGGAGGTGAGCTGGTAGGAGCGGCTCACGGCGTCGAACATGCCGCCGGCGAGCGAGAAGCGCAGCTGCAGCGCCTCGGGCGCCTCCTCCTGCCACGCGTCGCCGCACGCCGCGCCGCGCTCGTGCTCGCGCGCGTGCGTCAGGTAGTGCTGCAGTTGCGCGTGGATGGAGCTCAGTAAGCTCTCCTGTCATATAGTACAGTAAAGATACGGTTGCGTCAAACATTTATTTATAATAGCCTGATTTTTTTATTATTCGTTCTTATGGGATATTTATAGATAATATATGCAAAAATCCTACCAACTTTTCACCCGGAAGTAGTTAAATAGGTAAAAAAAAATATGGAAATAATTTGTATATTTTTATTTATAATGATATGAATTATTTTTATATGTAAACATGAAGATATTTAAGTCTTCTTTCTGTTGAAAGCGAAAAACAAGAAACCGTGTCCATGTAAAACCACATAATTTACAAAGTGTACGGCACGGGCGATATATATCCTAATTTTTTAGAAACAAATAGTAATAAGTAATAGTTTGATCTTACACATTTTAAAATACATAGATACGATATATTCATTAAAATCCTATAAGAAAAGCGCTTGTAATATGTGTGTACATATTTGTGGCGGTTAGCGAATAACAATATTTTGTAGGATTTCATTGCTTAAATAATACTAGTATCATGATATACCCGTTACACTAAAGATATTAGCTATTATTAATTATTTCCAATTCCCCATTCCCCATTTCCAATTCTAGCCGCCCGTAAAATGACTGTAGTAATATCAATGTATCATATATTATACTTCAATAAAAAAATACTGAATGTACTACACACGTATTTAACCCTTTTCCAGGCGTAGTACGATTCATCGACTACATTTGTGTCAATCGAGTTTCAACCATAATTTATCGAATTAAGGTTCAAATTAGGTATAGCAAAATTTAAATCGCCTTTAAATGAATTACCAAAACGTAACTATTTTGAAGATATCTGGGATTTTTTAAAAGATCTTCTAGATTGGTGCAGCCTACAAAGGGGTTACCTTTCAACAGCTACATAAAACTACTCAGGTAATAACTAATATTTATATGCACAGGGTGATTAACAAAAACCCGAGCAGCTGTTGTGTGTATGGGGTCGGTTATGTGACGCGGTACCTTCTGGTCGTCCTGATGGCGAAGGCAGGTCAGCACGAGCGACAGCAGCGGCTCGTTGGCAAGGCGCACGGCGCTGCCGCTGCCGCACGAGCAACTGTTGCCGGCGCAGCTGGTGCCGCTCACGCCGCGCTTGCCGCCGCTGTTGCTGCTTGACGACCTGACAATCATTTGCACGCTTTACAATAGCCATAACCCAAAAAGAAAACAGCTTATAGCTTCGGCTTCACTTTTAACAAGTATTCATATTTTTAAATATACATACGTACCAAAATTTGTTCAAGTAACTTTTATGGGGATGGGGTCACTTCGGTCTCCTAAGACTGTCAAACGCGTTTTAAAACGTCAATTGTAAACATTGACGGTTTAACGAAATTAACGCCATGCTACGTCACTCGGTTTGAAAGTTAGGGGCTTGCTTTGAGAAATGCGCGAGGTATGCCCACAATACATTTTATTACATTTTAAGCTGTCGGCCGTGGCCATCATCGGAAAATCTTGCCAAGGAGGCCAACGACGGCTACAGCTGACAACTTCGTTAATGCAATAGGTACTTACGCGGGACTCTGTAAAGCTCAATTTCGCTTAAATAATCGCGATTGGCTGGCGTCAGGGGCACGGCATATTCCTTCGCCGCCTGGCTTTCAAAAGGTCAAGAGTGTTCGACTTTATTTGACTCACCCTTTGTAGCTGGGACTCTGGTGGCTCTTGCAGTCGCGATGCGAGCTGGCGCCGCCGCCGCCGCCGTTGTTGCAGCCGCCGTTGCAGCCGGTGCCCCAGCCGCTCTCTAGTATCTGCACGTTTGATGTCAAGCCAATGAGAGGCAAGCATTGTTAGCAGTGACATGCCCTCCCATTTAGAACATTATATAATTAATGTTCACAAAATATCAATAGATGGCGCTACGTGTATCGATCGAGAGTATTGCAAAATTTATTCTTCAATTTTAGCAGTAAATGTACAATAATCATTTATAAATATTATTCTTTGAATGCAAACATCGTCTTTCATACAAATTACATGCTTTATTTAAAAAACAAAACGGACTGCTAAAAATAACAATTACGAGTAACAGCGCCACCAAACCAGCCAAACACAAAACACCATAGTAAATATAATAACGAAAGCTTTAACTACAACGACCAAGCCGCGGTAGATGGCGCTGCACAAGAACCAATAAAATACGCATCTAAAAGTAAATATAATGTGTCACGAAGTTAGAATATACATAAAAAATAATTTAGCAATAATTAGATATCGAATTAACATCGATACAAAAGGTTAAATGTACCGCCCTCAAAGCGAAAACATTTAGTATCATTTTTAAATGTGTGCGTCCTTAAGACGGCGACATGCGCACACTAACGCATGCGTAAATACGGTCAGCAAGCTAATTACTTACACTGCGATATTCTCTCTAATATTTGGCCAAATAGAATCTTGCCAGGCTTTATTACATTATACAAACAATTATATTTAACTTGGTACCTTTTTTATGTCGATGTCATGAGTAGCATCAATAATAAAATTTACCTACTACTATTATTTTTGTGACTTTAATTTTTTTTTAAGTTAATAGTTAATAATTATTTCTTTTAACATTAAATTAAATACAGTACAAATTTAAAATCTTCATCAAATCTTTCGGATCGAAATCGAAATAATCTGCTTTTTAGACAGGATCATAAAATCAACAACTAAAATAAGCATGAATATAATAGTTCTCCTGAAATATTTTACATTGAACTCGTATTTAAAATAAAACATTATCTTTATCTTTTATCAAGTCTGTTGACGCTGCCGAGCTATTCGCGTTTGTTTACGTCCATCAATAGATGATCCCTATGTGAACCGCCACACGGTTCAAGCAGGTGTCTAAAATTGAATGGCCACAAACAACACGCCACAAGGCCGCCACGGCGCGGTACCTAGAAAGTAGTAGCACTTTTCTCACAATAATTGCCAACACTACTTACTCTGTCTTGCATGCAATTTTCATTTTGATCGCTTCGCACTGCACATTTTTGTCAAGAGAAAATATTTTACTACCCTTAGAGAATTCAACCAACCGGAGCGGCCATGTCTGTTATTTTCTATCCAAAAAGTCTGCCGATTTTTACGGGGGAGGGGAACGTTAAATGTATGGTTATTCGTACGTAACGTACAAATAGCCACGTCAGATAAACGTCAGTCCATACAATAAATATGACCACTGGTCATATATTTTCGGTAGAGGGAAACACCTGTCAATAGCCGCTCCGGTTGGTTGAATGCTCTAAGGTTGCACCTTTGCCTTTATTTGTGTTTATGGTATTATTCCTAAACTTTCGCAAGACACAAGACGGCATTTTGACACATATATTTCGTGAAATGAACAAATTTATGAGAGCGGTGTAGCGTCGAACGTGTGAAAAGTCAGATTTGACCTTGGGTTTAAAACATTGAATCTCTTCATTGCTGCATGGCTACGTCATTCCGCCACAGTTATAATATAAATAATCAAACAGTATTCTTTGACCTTACGTTAGTTATGATATTTTTCTGGGACGCAATGCTTGCTCCGACGTAGGTTGTCCTAGATATATGGATGGGTTTTATTATACCAAATTTATATTTTATCTGTGTAAGTAACTAGGTATAACTAGGTGTGTAGGTAATAGGTAGTCTAGGTACTGTTTTAGGTAGCGTAGGTTATTTTTTAATCATTGATTTATGTTATGCTCTTCGAATACCAGAATCCATTATGATTTATTATGGGTATAATTTAACATTTCGAAAATATAAAACAAGAATAGAACACGTTAGGTACAATTTTACAGGTATCGGATATTTAAAAACGCACAAATACTTAAGTAGTGCTTTTATATTGTCAATAATATAAATTTATTACCTAGTGTCATTACATGAAGATAATGTGTTCCTATCTAGACAACTAAATACATAATTTTAAATATAATCTGATAAAATAAAATTAACTAAGAATTTATAACATGTTGCAAAAATTTAATTAACTAGTACTGCAAACGTAATTAAAATTAAACATTTGTCAAATACAAGCTTATGGCCTGACACCTACGGGCCTAACGCGAATCCGTCTCTATCGCTCTTGCATATTCGACGAACGGATAATAAATACATATCTTTCACCTTTTTTTTTATCTATTATCTTTGAAGTGGTTCACGGTTCTAGCCCTGAAGTTAGTTACCTACTCTAAAATCATAAGAGTAATCGGTAATTGACTACTGTAGATTACTTACATTACAACTGCGACTTGCCGTCGTGTGTAGCATGACACCATAAAGTAAGTATGACACTTATAAGCGGGCCTATCGACTCTCCCAAAGTCCCGAGTCCCATTCTGCGCCCCAGTTATTTTGATCACATGTGTGAGCACAGCCGAGTCAAGTTTTCGAGTAGCCACTGTAACTTGAACTATAGTTTTATGACAACTATGCGTAGTCGAGGAGCGCTCTTATACTGGTTTGTTAAATCATCTTAGCTACGTAGGCCAGTGAATGTGTAAATATAACCGGATTCACATTTGTCTTTATTTCTGGTCAGTACGCACCTGCGTAGGTACCTACCTACGTTAAAAATGGCCAAGTCTTGATTTACTTTCATTCAGGCTGTGTGACATATAAAATGATATTATATGCACCTAGAGTATTTTCAAACCTTCTTAGTTTTCATGTATTAAGTGTTAATAATAATAATAAAATCGACCAGTACCAAATTACCAATGGTTTTGTTACTAAACGATTTAAAAATACTTATACATATACAAAGCTCAAAGAGGACCCAGTGTGTTGACGATGAGGGACCCTCTTGTTCCTTTAGCCGTCAACACAGTGAGTCCTCCGTTTTGTGAAGGCAACGCGCATGTGACACCTCTGGAGTTGCAGGCGTCCATAGCCTACGGTAGCTGCTTACCATCAGGCGGGCCGTATGCTTGTTTGCCACCGTCGTGGTATAATTTCCAAGCTATTATGAATTATAAAGGTGGCATTCTGATGTAGAGATTGTATACCTACTAGCGAGTAGCGCGGTTTCTTTCATTTGCATCGCATGCACGTATGATAACCACTAAAGTTCTGGGGGAGAGGGGGAAGGGGATAGAGGAGAGTAAATAATAATAATAAATATTCTTTATTGTGCACTACATACGAAAAGAGGAATATATACAGCGAATACTGGTCCTACAATCTTTATATAATTAATGCATAATTATCTTGTAACCACCGATAGTAGTGTCGTATTTTTACTTTGCGAACTTGGCCGTCTACTCTACTACGGTGTCTATTCTAGGTGCAGTACCTGCCTACCTAACGAGGGCTATAAATATACATTATTTGAATACCATATCTGGGCGCCTGTAAAACCCCATCTAGTGACACTTACACATATTAGTAAAGTAACAGGTAGCTAATGTGTGTTGTAGATATAATAGATGTCGCAACCGCAACATCAATTTCCTAATAGATCGGTGCCGTCATCTGTTTAGCGTTTTATGAACTAAAGTTTGGATACCGTTCTTGGATACTTAGGACGGGATCGCTTGGGACTATGGAGTTTGGGCGTCTGTATTAGTTATATGGTCTGTGGCAGTGACTACTGCATTAATCTAGTACAGGGGTCCTGGAACTCTATTAGAGTTCTATTGGTGTTATCAATTTTATGGAAAGTCATACGATTTGGCAGATCGTGGACTAACAAAAAATATTAGCCTAATACCTTTTGAGAAATACAGAACAAGTAATAGTACTAAACTAACTATAGTACTCTCGGCTGTTATTGAAGCTTAGCAACTCAAATTAATTTAACTTTTTGACCGGCTGACATCCGATATATATGACAAAGTGACCACGTGAATGACACCTTTATAAATTATGACAGTTAAGTTTTTTGTTGAGGTATTGCGATCAAAAGGTTAATGCAGGTATACTGTCGTCTATACCAGCCGCACTCACCTGGCCGGCCTGCTTGAGCACGCGGCCCTGCACGGCGGCGGGCAGCTTGGCCACCAGCGGCGCCACCAGCCACACCGACTCCGACCACTTGCTCGTGCTCACTACGCCGCGGTCCGTGCCCGTCCTGCGAGAAACAACATTTAAGAAATATACAAAAATAGACAGTCAGAAAAAAAAGGCTTAGAAATGCTAACTTCGTTTAAAAAAACTGTAAAAATTAAGATCATTTTTCCTTTTTTATATTACCTACTGGATTTTGGATAAAAATAATGTGTCTATACTACGTGACACATTTCTTACAATTTGTGACCCTCCCCCCATCATCCATAGTAATTGCAAAGATCCCCCCTCCCCCACAGTTGTCACGTAGTAGCTCACACATATGATGAATGATGATTTGAAAACAGCGAGTAAAAGAAAAACATAAATTTGCTTATATTTGCCCTTACGAGGGTGAATCAAAAAGTCCTTAGAAATAGGGTCAAAAACAAACGAATATCATTATTTTTTTTTACTTTTCAACATAATTTCCTTCTTGTTCTATACATTTATTATACCGTTTTTCAAGTTTTTTTAATCCATCATAAAAAAACGATTTTTCTTGAGCCTCAAAAAACTCCTCTACGGCACCCATGATCGCGTTGTTGTCGTCAAATTTAGTTCCGCGAATGTGCTCCTTTAGTTTCGGAAACAAGTGGAAATCACTAGGAGCTAAGTCTGGCGAGTAGGGCGGATGATTTGCTTGACGCACTTTTGGTATCAAATCGGTGTAATAGGCACCTGTAATGGTTTATCCTTTGGGCAGATAATCAATAAAAAGGATTCCTTCTGCATCCCAGAAAACTGAGGCCATAACTTTACCTGCTGTCGGAAATACTCTAAATTTCTTTATTGGAGGGGAAGATAGCCGTTTCCAGGACATGCTTTGCTTTTTTGTTTCAGGGTCAAAATGGTGAACCCATGTTTCGTCCATTGTTACGAAACGACGATAAAAAGTGTCCGGGTCATGCAAGATTTTCTTTAGATTCCGCTTCGAAACTTCTAAACGCAAGTCTTTGTTAGCCTGCGTTAACATTCGCGGAACCCATCTTGCTGACACTTTTTTTAAACCCAAAACATCGGTTAGTATTGAATGTACGCTACCAAACGAAATCTTTAGAGTCTCTGCTATGTATTTAATTGTTAGTCGCCGGTCGTCCAAAACCATTTTCTCAATTTTTTCAACGGTTTTTGCGTTAACTGAGGTAGATGGCTGGCCGGAGCGGGGGTCGTTTTCGCAGCTAGATCTGCCTCTTTTAAACTCGGCAACCCAGAAAGCGACGGTGGAATAGGGTACAGCACTAGTGCCTACGGTTTGCTGAATATCCAAAAAAATTCCTTGGTAGTCATTTTTTTCATACACAAATACTATCACGGCACGTAACTAATTTTTTTCCATAATGGGACGTTTTAGTCGACTTATTTCGCAAAATATTGATTTACCACGTAACGACGGGAACAATTCGAATGAAACCAACTGTCAAATATTACGTTATAATGACAGTTCAAAATAAAAATAAAACTTCATTTAAAAACTTTTTATAAACAGCCAGTTCTAAGGACTTTTTGATTCACCCTCGTATTAACACGACACTTGCCGCGTGACGCCAAGAGTGCGTGCAAACCTATAATAATTTAAACGCTTGACAAGTATCCTATATTTGACTATAGCTCGAATGAGCGCGAAATTTTACCATAATTATTGACTACGTGACGAAACATAAGCCCCCCTCCCCCATCCTTGTGACCAAGCGTAGTATTTTGACGACCCCCCTCCCTTCCTCCCCTAAAAGAGTCACGTAGTATAGGTATGATCCCTAAATAGCAAATACCAAAGGCATTTTGCTATTACTTGCAGTAATAGCATTATAGATATTTGTATTAATGACCTTAATCTTAATTTCGTAGTTAAATATTAGTTTTGAGTAAAATACACAAACGATCACATCCCTTGTGAAAATATCCCCAACCAGTCTATACACATTTAAATCCCACACTGATTGGGCCTGAAGAAGCATCGGTATCGCCATCACATGACAGAGTCGTTCTGACCTGTCCTTGTCGGGCGGCGGCGGCGCGGGCTGCTGGAACACGGCCACCACGGCGCGCGCCACCATGTCCAGCCACGCGCCCAGCTCCGACGACCCGCTCGCGAACTGCTTGAACATCAGCTGCAGGTCCAGCCACGACATGCGCAGCGACCACTGCTCGAGGTTCTGCACAACATACGCACAGACATTTTATAATATATTTTTTCTACTCCTGTACTTTTATCTGTCATTTATACATTCGTCAACACCTTTATAACAACATAGATAATACACTCGATGAAAAGTCTATCTAGTCTATTCCCCAAAATAACACTTGTTCTATAAAAGCGCCAAAATAGTATCGCGGAATCGCGTGCAAACACGACTATTAATATAATAGTATTTTATGCAACAGTTGTATAAGAGGGGTCAAAAAAGGTGAGTGGCGTGGGTAACAATTTGAGCCGTAGGCGAAAATTGTTAAGAAAAACGCCACGAACATTTTTTGACCTACTTATACGACGTTGCATACAATACTTTTTCTACGACTACACTTACTTTTACATAAAATGCGAAATTGAAAACTTCATGGATATCGCAGTTATTTTGTCAATATAATCAACAATCATTTAAGTTTTACCTTTTAAAACACTATTTTTCAAGAATACACACGTCGTTATTTGATCAATGATTAAAGAGCTACAGAGATTAGTAAAAATACCTAAATTACTTTCAAAGTTTACAGTTTGCCCCAACAAACGAACGGGAAACGTAAAATAAAAACTACAAAGTATCTGTGGTTCTTTTAATATTTTCTTAAGTATCTGTGGTTCTTTTAATATTTTCTTTTTTAAAGTTTTTTTTTCTAAAAACGCTGCGTTTATTTAGGTTTCTTAGGTTGGCAGTTATTTATTTTGTCCTATATTAATGTGCTTGCACGCGATTACACGATACTATTTTGGCGCTTTTATAGAACAAGTGTTATTTTGGGCAATAGACTAGATAGACTTTTCTTCGAGTATATTATCTATGTTCTTATAAAGGTGTTGACGAATGTATAAATGACAGATAAAAGTGCAGGAGTAGAAAAAATAAATTATTGCCAACCCAAGAAACCTAAATAAACGCAGCGTTTTTAGAAAAAAAAACTTTAAAATCAGAAAATATTTAAAGAACCACAGACCTACTTCGTAGTTTTTTACGTTTCCCGTTCGTTTGTTGGGGCGAATTGCAAACTTTGAAAGTAATTTAGGTATTTTTACTAATCTCTGTAGCTCTTTAATAATTGATCAAATAACGACGGTGTGTATTTGTGTTAGTAATGTTACTATTATTGAAAAATAGTGTTTTAAAAGGTAAAACTTAAATGATTGTTGATTATGTTGACAAAATAACTGCGATATCCATGAAGTTTTCAATTTCGCATTTTATGTAAAAGTAAGTGTATTCGTAGAAAAAGTCTTGTATGCAACGTCGTATAAGTAGGTAAAAAAATGTTCGTGGCGTTTTTCTTAACAATTTTCGCCTACGGCTCAAATTGTTACCCACGCCACCATTGATGTATTATGTATTCTACTAGATGAGCTATCTAGAACAAATTTTGTGCGCCATGTTTGGCTGTTGACAGCTGTCACTGAATCAAAGAGTAGCTTTAACAAAAGAGACAAGACACGGTTTTGACAAAATTCATATTCTGCCTAAACAAATTTTGTAAGGAAACGTAATTAACTGAATTATTGTTTTATTTTTACCTAATGTTTATTTCGCTCCTTACCCTAGAGTTTTAGGAATTAATGGAGAAAAAAAACCATTTTTGCCGACAAACTCCTTTCAATACGAACTTTGAGGGTTAATGATCCTTGATATTTACTTAAAATGACATTGGTTCCCTCTCACGGATGAAAAAAACATTGTGTGAGTAGGTATAACATGGGTATTTAATTTTTTTAATTTCGATATTTAAGTTTTAAATTCAGATCATAAAAATCTTTTGTATGTATTTTACTCACATTAACAACTCTAGTAAAATCACCCTTGTTGTAAAATAAAAATATGTTTAATGAAATAAACATCACCTAACGTACTTATCTAAAACATTTTTATACGTAAATCATAATAATCATAATCATAATATCATTTATTGCACCATAATATTAAATATGTTTACGCTGAGTACTATTAAACAATAATGTAGGTAAATCAAGTGTAGGCACATATGTTATTACTTCTGCGACATTAATCTGTGCGCCAAGGAATATGGCGTCGCAACGCCAACATTAATATTTTGAATTAATGTAACACCAAACTTTGCACTTACTTACCTATGGAATGTAATTCCCTGGCTTTTATTACTATTTTTAGAATTATTTTTACAGTTTATTATCTTATCATGCAAGAAGCCTTTACATTTAGTACTTGATTTTTTTTAAAGTTTGACACTTGCGTGTAATCATGTCAGTGGTCCAACAGCCAATGTCAGACTTTTAGTGATTTTCACTACAACTCATGGTACAAATAATTTCTTAGGGATGTCATCTCCTGTTACTCAATGCACGCCACTCACCTTTTTTGACCCCTCTTATACAACTGTTGCATAAACTACAATTGTCTTTTATAACTCAGTGAAACTGTTAAAAAACATGCCCCAGTAAGATTTACGCATCATATTATTTAATGTGTGAAATCCATTCATTCATTTATTGCTAAAAATACATTCAGTCAGTTATATATATGTACAAGTCAAGTTATATATATATATTATGTACAACAATGCCAGCACAAAATAGTACACTTAATTTACAAATTGTTATATATGTTTTACATTTTTGTATTATTATTTAGGTACTTAATTGTTCCGGTCAGCTACCCTTTCCGAAGAACTCATCAATGCTATTCATTACAAATCATGTTTGTTAATAGCGTTTTAAGTTTATTTACAAACAAATTGTCACTTTGTTTGTCACACAAATTGTCACTCAGTACCGAAAACAGACGTATAGCCTGAAGATTCGAGAAACGCGATTTCGTATAGTCATTATCCATCCATGTCTTAATCATCCTTGGTTCAAGCCCAACTGGGTTTGATTATTTTTCATTTTTTGTATTTGATTTAATAACAATCCAATCCATCCATCGAAGAACGATAAAATAAAATGTAGATTTTATTTCGTTAGCAAAATTCGGGCTACCGCTAGGGATTGCTCCCGGTACTCGTTTTCTATACAAATCCAGCATCGGAACCGGGAATTCCCGGTTCTCTCCATACAAAATCAGAACCGGTAGAATTCCCTAGCTACCGCAAGCTACCAAAAGACAAAGGTCTTTTAGAACTTAGAATCAACATTTTCTCTCACAAATTACAAATTGTAAATCAGTCTGTTCTGCACTTGTTAACTTCGGGGCTTTATGTATTATTATCGTAGTAGACTTTCAGGCAAGTGGTGTAGCCAGTTCTACACAGATAAAACATTAAGTACGGAGCTATAAATGTGGACCATAATTAGTCCATCTTTTGGAAAATTCTTTAAAATCAAGTCTTTGATTTAAAATGTGCAATGTTTGCGAGACAATCATACGTTTTCAAAGATTTGGGGTGTTTTATTGAAGCCGTCTATCCTTATAAATACTCAGTAGGCTTCAATTTAGAAGGTCATTAGTCGAATTCCCCAAGCATATTAAAAATATGAACCACGCAGATTTCACGCCGATCACGCCGCCGCCGCCGGTCAAAAAACGATCGGACGCCGCCGCCGATGATTTTACCATCGGCGCACACCTCTACCATGGACTATGAAAAGGTTACGCCTACAAGTACTTCTGATGTGGGCGTGGGACCTGTCATAGCTAAGGTTTGCTCTCACGTACTTACATGCGGTTAAAATATAAACTCCTGGGAGCGGAAGTACTTTGGACTCCCTAACCAGGTCTTTTGCAGGGTGGTCGAACGGTTTGCGTGTTATAATTCTTATTGCGGCATTCTGGATTATGAAAGCTTTTTCACGGTCAGCCGCTGTGCCCCACAGATCTATTGCTTGGATTAATAAGGAGTGAAAATATCCATAGTAAGAGTTTTTGATATCATTATGTGATAGGCTAGAAAGTGCAAAACAAGCTGATGATAGTTTGTCACACAGCGACCGGATGTGAGCGGAACACGTGAGGCCATAATGTATGGTACAGCCTAAGTATTGGACCTAACCGACTTGTGGAATTTTGACCCCGTCGAGCAAGATGTTCGGATGATCATTATTTGACTTTAATTTGTAAAAAAGTAACCAAACTGAAAATTACCTCTAGCAGCCGTGTGACCATCGTCTTCTGGTCGAGATCGGGTTGCGTGTGGCTGGCCGAGTCGGGATAACAGATCATGTGCAGCAGCCTGAACAAGACAAATACAAATTACTACAAAATGTTACATAGCACATGGAGGTTCCATAAGAGAGTTGTTTGTAAATCTGACCTTTGCGCCTGGCGCGGCGTGAGCATGGAGTCCAGCAGCATGTCGGGCTGGTACAGCTCATCCGGGTTCTGGAGACACTTCTGCAGCACCCACTCCTCGGAGCAGATCTCCTGCAGCACGTGCCGCGCCAGCGACGACAGGGACTGCGAGGAGTCTAGCAACGTGGAGCCGACGCCGCCACTGCCCCTGCACGCCAACCGGACACTGTTCATCGGCCTCAATGCAGCTTACACATCATATTATAGACATTCATTTGACCATTAGTGTTAGTTTTTATAAACATTTAAAGCACCTTTCGGTCAAGCGAAGAGCGGTAGAATCACGTTAGATAAATTTATGTTCTTTAAGTTAGTTAAACAGATTAGTTTTTATTGGTGGTTGTTGAAAACTTCTACAGCGCTTCGATTACAAATAATAAAATCCTAATATTCACATCACTATTGCTAACTCTGTGTTGTTCAAGTTTGGTAACCACAGCGATTTCTGCCCTTCCCTCTGCAGCACACAGTTCAAGCTTTAAATATAAGATAACACAGATCAATTGTATCTTACATTCGATGGTATTAGACACAACATGTAATGACAGACTCCAGAAGCAGTAGACATATGGACTGACACAGTTAGAAATACAATAGGACAGAATGACACCAAGGTTAATGAATCAATACGGAATTGGCCCAGTTGGTATGTATAAACGGTGACGGTGCTGGTTTAGTACGTATAGGCAATGTTACAGATTTTATACACGGGCTGCCAGCCCGGAGGCCCGTACGCGGGAAGAAGCGACTGTGCAGCGGGCCAGGGTTCCGTGAAACATGGATTTGAGGATGGTGAACTCGGGCTAAACAAAACATATAAGCGAAGCGTGAAGGGTGGAAACCTTAGCACGTACTGATCATGTTTCTCTTAGTACGGCGAAACCACTTACAATTGGCTCCTTCAATAACTTTAATCGGTGGCATGAGATAATGTAATTTTTTTTAATTAAACGTGCAATACTGGCGAAGGAGAATACAATCAGTACGTGCAAAATGGGAAAGGATCATGATG
Organism: Pammene aurita; assembly: GCA_947086415.1. Lineage (NCBI taxonomy): Eukaryota > Metazoa > Arthropoda > Insecta > Lepidoptera > Tortricidae > Pammene > Pammene aurita. Next base: position 25,198,656 of record OX352289.1, read on the forward strand.
AGGTGAAACGAGTAACGGTCGAGTCGAGTGAAGCCAGACGAGCCGCGAGGGTGTGCAACCGTGAAACTCAATATTAAATCAAAAACAAACCTAGGAGTTCTATGGCCCCCACTCATCTCTGAGTCTATCCTACGGATGAAAAACATTTTCTTGTCAATATTATACATACATAGTTATAAGACAATTTTATTACAATTCAATCAAATACTTATTGTTCTAGTGACGCGGGCGTCAGGTAACGGTTTTAATAACTAAAAATACAATACATGTTAATTATAAGTTGTTTTCATTGCAATTTATTTGGATTGTTAATTGATACTTCCATAAAAGTAAGGCACATATCAAAATGTGCTATTATTTTGGTATAGGATAGGTACCATTTGGCGGCCGGAGTTCGCGGTGTAAGTTGTACACATTTAATATCGTATTCGAACGTAAGCGCCACCAAAATAATAGCATTCATACATCCACAAAAGAATCTCATAGTTGAAGGAAAACATCGTGAGAAGCTAACAAACGGAAGAAGGCCTTGTAGTTTTCGCCTTACATGATAATTTTTATTTTTACTTTTCCTTTTACAATATGTATAGGTAAACATCTAATATTTCCAAAAAACACACTTTTACAATAATTATTTATTTCACATACATAATTTCATCGAGCCTTGCAAAGTATAAATAGTCAATAGGAAAACAAAATTACTAATATTTCAATAAAAGCATATAACTTAAATGGCATTAAAAAACGATGAGTATAAGTTTATGTTCATCTGGATTAGGGAATCCTAAGCACAAAAATGCGGACGCAAAAATTGATACATTTTAATCACCGTGTTTTTGAACTTAAATGAAGTATATTTCTCAAAGACACCAGTGTCCTAATTAGCCCCTGTTCATCATAATCATCTCAATGATCGATAGTTATTTTTTAACTTTCTGATTGCGAAAACCTACATTAAAATATTTTTGTACTTTAGGACACCGCAATAATTGATGCAACTGTGTGTTACGTCAATAAAACATGCTTCCTTTGTATCTCAGAGTATTGTATATGTTCAAAATGACATTGACATCTCATAATTTTCAATTGTTTGCTTGATTAACATCATAACACCTTAATACCCTAGTTACATTGTTATATCGACAATAGAGAACATGCATGAAAAATATTTAATTGAATCTGTTCCATAAACACGTTCAACAACCCCAAACTAATATAAATAAGTGGAAATCCGTAATAATTTTTAACAGTTTTTTAAAGATATTGCGGTTTGAAAACGTAAAATTTTAGGCATTTTTTTTTATACATCAAATGTATTTTCAAAACTTCAGTTCGATTATATATGTCCTGACAAGAAAAAAAATGTATGACAACTATATAGCTAAACGCATTTTTTCGTGCCTAAAATTACTAAAACTTGTTCCTTCCAAACAGTTTTCTGCAACTTCGTGAACGGTGACGTCACAATCCACACACTTTTTGTATGGGGCGTTTTGACGCGCGGCGCAGACGCCTAACGTATTTTCACATTTTTGACGTTTCAGGGCTATCATAGATAGTAGGTTTATTAGAGACATTTGAATCTACAGGGAAATAGAATCGAATGACGTCTTCCAAAAAAATCATGCATATTCCTAATTATTCTATGAAAAAAAAAAACATTTAAAAAACTATTTAAGCCAATTCGTTTCCTTAATCGTAACTATATAGTTTCCTAACTATATGCTGAAATTAACGGACATAATAAAACAAGGTGTATAAATATGTATATATAACTAAGTTGTGTCGGTTACACCATTTATAACTCAAGAACGGCTGAACTGATTTGAATGAAGTTTGATTTTTTGGATTTTGCTCCATTAAAATATTGGAGAGATAAACAAACAAATTAGTTGGCAGTACGAAGTTCGCCGGGTCAGCTAGTTAAAATATATCGTAAATATGTAATAGCACAGTAGATAATTATCATATTCACAGGAACTATTACTCGGTACTACAACTATAAACACTATAAAATATAACGGCTACACTCACGTCACTTTAGTCACTTCGCGCGACATGTTTCGGAGAGCCTCCATCTTCAACTACTAAGAGTGCTATTTGAACCGGCCCGTAGCGCACTAGGTAATTAAATACTGATTACATGTAGTACATAGTACCTTGCTCGGTCAACTAAATTTTTGAAGCTTCTATATACATATAATAAAGTCGTAAGGAGAAAACTGTACAAAAACTACTGCAGAAAATGTCATGAAATTTTGTATAGTATCAGTTTATACCCCAGAGCAATTTAGGGCAGTTTCTCTTCCAAAACTCACGCGGGCGAAGCTAGTACTTAAACAAAATGAAACCGAACTAACGTAACGATATTTAGTAGCATCTGCGTATAGTTTAGTGAAGCAAAGTGATTGAGCGGTCACTTACGACATGAGGTCGAGCTGCGCGTCGGCGGGCGCCGCGTCGCTGGTGCCGAGGATGTGCGACAGCTCGCACGACTTCTTGCCGCCGGCCTTGCCGTTGTCCCGCGCCGTTGAGTCGCCGACCACTACACACACAACACACATTAATTTATTTATTTATTTTTATAAGAGGCGAAATGTCGAGCATTTAAACTGCGATTTCAGCGTATATATTCACAGTACATACAAGAACAATGTAACTATTATTTTGTTTTCATAAACGGTTAGCTAGAAAGAAAAAAGAAATTGTTTTTTTTTTATGAACGCCTTCAGTATTAGCTTATAGCTATATCTTAAACCGAGATTTCCTAAAATGAATTTTCTACTCATCGACTATAATGCTTGAATTAAGACTGTGGACCGAATTACTACCTCATACTTTTCGATAGAGCTCTGATGGTCGCATATTGATCGCTGAAATGGATTTTCATACAATATTAGAGCATGGTCGTGAAGGAGGACAACGGACACGGTACTCGACTGAAAATCTCTTCATTATGAGACGAATACAATTCAATTCTTCGCGATCTCCTTGTTTTAGAGTTCCGTAGCCAACGGAACCCTTATAGTATCGTCATGTCTGTCTGTCCGTTTGTCCGTCCGTATGTCACTGCCATTTAACTCGGAAACTATTAGACGTGACGTGTATCAGATGTGGGACCTTCTTGTTCCTTTAGCCATCAACACAGTGAATCCTCCTTTTTGTAAAGGGTCGGCAACGCGCATGTAACTCCTTTGGAGTTGCAGGCGTCCATAGGTTACGGTAGCTGCTTACCATCGTCGTGGTATTTAAAAAAAAACGTATCTTAATATTATGTGTGCCGCTACTTAATATTGTAATAAATACCAACATGTTGCACATCAATCGATAGGTCTTCTAAAATGACATTGAGGTTTGTTTGGAACATTTTTTCATTTAGTAAATATTTTCAGATATAATCACCCCGAAAGTCTAAAAAATTGTGTCCTCCTCTAGTAACTATTGAACCGGACAAAAAAAACATGAAGAAAATTGAAAAGGTACTGTAACGGGCCGCCGTCATCTCATCACCCGTTCAAATATTTATAATTGTTAAATTATATTTTAGGTTTACTTTATATTTTTAGGAACCAAACTGCTTGGTTATATAGTGTATATCAGCCTTCTTACTTCTACTGTTGTCTATGCCTTAGAAGAATGAATACTCTCAGAATTTCAAATTTAAAACCACTGACATTGGAGTTTGTTTATAACAACCGTCAAATTTATCAAGTATACAAGATCGTGTATTTATCAAGTATACAGAAAAATATTGCACCAGAAACCACTAGGATACGCATGTGCAGTAGGGATTACAGGCAGACTTCAGCCACAAGAAAGTTAAGTACTTCTAGTCATATATGTAGTCTCACTAAAACCTTATGCTTGAAATACTATAATATCCCGCTTTACCAAAGTAATTTTATTTGATGTGTTTGTGTGTATTTTATGTTAAAGGCCCCCCCCTGTGTCCCTAACTTCATTCCTTACTAATCTTTGAGTGCTAGAGTGGACTTTCTGCGAATCCGGTATTTCTGACCTTGTAACTAGGCAAAACAACTATATATAGACAGCGGTAGTATAAGGATGATTCTTAGATGTGTCCTATATATACTTATTTAATAATGATAATGACAGCATTTCACAGCGACAAGGTAGGTATTCTTCTAATGGGCCCATCAATTCTAGGTTTATGTTATGACATACAATACAAATAGCTAAAAGGACTGAGTAAAGACAAATCGACACACTGAACGTATCCTCCCTACTTTAAGCTCATTGTTCTATACTTACTCGGACTAACTGACATCGTACAAAGACAATCTTCATGAAAATATTCCCATATAGGTCTAGGGGTACTTAATGGCCGTTTGTCATACAATCTTTAAAAAACAGGAGGTCGATGAGGAAGCATGGTGAGGGACGGGCAGAGCACGGGCGAGCTTTCTTTACTGTGCTGAACCTGGTTATTTCAAACACAACGTAGAGGAATAGACGATCACTGGCCAATTCGAGAAGACTCACTATAAGGACATAAGGTAACTGGCGATAATGTAGATTCAGCTAGACCAGGGCTCTAGTTCTTAGAGCTCGTTACAGTACATCATTGTATACTCTTTCAAAGAAAATTATTTTGTACATTATGGATTTTTAAGACGTTTTTGAGTCACCTCCAAAAAACTTCTTTCGTAAGCAGATACGACCTTTTGATATTAGTTTTTTTACATAGTGGATACGGAACCCTCCATTATGCGTGGTCCAACACGCACTTGGCCGGTTTTTATTATGTATATTATCGATCATTCAAAGCCGGCTGAACTGATTTGAAAAATTCGTCTTTGTTTGAAAGGGTTTACTTGACAGTTGGAAAAATTGTCATCAGGCCAGGGTCTGATGATGGGATCCTAAAGAAATTTTTGTTAAGATGAATCAACTGCTCTGACTGCCTACCACGGCTATGTAGCAATACGGAGTCATTACTTGGGGAAATTCTACAGATGCCAAACAGGTGTTTATGACCCAAAAAGATTGTTTACGTAGGGTGCGAGGGGTCAGTCCTTTTGCGTCGTGCAAACATGTATTGAAAAGTTCAACGCTCTAACCTTGATCAGCATTTATATTAATGAGCAAGCTAAATTTGTACGAATCTACCCTAAGTTGTTTATAAAACCAACACAAAATCCGAAGTTAACGAACAGAGAAGTACTTAGGATACAAAGGCCAATATGTAACTCTGCCCAGTACAATAATAATTGTTTTATGATGTCAGATAACGTTATAACAATATTCCTTTAGACTTAAGACAGCTGCCTGATAACTTGTTCCTACGTGAATTTAGACATTGGCTAATAGATAAATGTTTTTATAATTTAAATGAATGTTTTGAATAATTGACAATTGTAATGCTGCATATTGTATTGTTTTTATTTTTCATTTTACGACATACTATATTGTTATTAAGGTGTAATATTGCATGCTCTCATAGATTTGAGTTTTATTTTAAGGAATATATTTTGCATGCCGTAACACGGCTAAATGTGTGATATTTTTAAAATCATAAAATTTGGACCTATTGTTACCATATTTAACGCAAATTTAGAACTTACTTAGTATCCGGAAGCCGGCTGCCAGCCACTCCAAGTAAAAGTAAAGCGGTATAAGTGACTTACTGAGTATAGCCTTGAGCGTGGCGAGCACGGGCCCCACGCCGATGTTCTTGTGCGCGGCGGCCAGCAGGTGCCGGTCGCAGGACAGGCGCACGCCCGCCGCGCCGCCGCCCGGGCCCGGCGACGTCGACACCGAGTACAGCCCTGACAACACACATCACATCCTACACTCCTCACATGGGAACTCTGCATGGACCGATATATTCTCATTTAAATTTGACGAAGCGAATAGCAATGTTCTAAGGTCATTAGACTGAGTTGGACGTAAAAATCGATGATGACCAAGTGGCAAGAGTTAATATTAAATAGATATTGCTATCCGAAGAAGGCTAATGCATGTCACGCATCTATTCTCAACGAATTAGTGAGCAGAACATGAAAATTCTCTAGACCACAGAAAAAGGCTTTGAGCGTATTCAATGAACGCTCTCACCGACCGCCATTGTTTTAACTACAGTATTTTTGGTGGTTGTCGGGAGTCGAGGAGCACCTCATCGGTTGGTCTGTGGTAACGTCTTAGTGGTTACCTGGCTGAGGCGTATCTATGGTCTTGAACAGCCTCAGCAGCAGGTGGCAGGTGAGCCGCGCGCCGGTGTCGGGCGACGGCGCGTTTGCGGGGTTACCGGCCGCGCCGCCGCCGCACGCCTTGACCAGTGACGGAAGAGCCGCGTGCCGCACGAAATCCTCCAGGGAAAAACAATGACGCGCTGCAACCAACATACTTATTTTATCCCCATCTAATTTCAAACAATTATTAGACAAGTGTAGGTATAGCTTCGACGGCTATTGATGTCACAGCCGACTGTGACGGTCAAAATGTTAAAATGGGCCCCAGTGCAGTAGGGTAGGCCTAATAAAGTGTGCGTGAGTGTCGGTGACACTGACCCACTAGTATGCAGGTGAAGACGGCGAGCGCGTCGTGGGCGGCGGCGTCGTGCAGGTCGCGGTGGTGCAGCAGGTCGGGGTAGAGCGGCGGCGGCGCGGCGTGCGGCGCGGCGGGGTAGTGCTGCGCGCCGCACAGCGCCACCAGCGCGCCCACCCACTCCGCCGCCAGCCCGCTGCACCACGCCGTCATCTCCGCGCACAGCACGCCCAGCTCGTTCACTCTGCACAAACATGAAAGCTGGCGTGAGAATTTGTATCGAGATATAACTTTTTCATAGACGTTCGGCGCCGGCTCTTGTGAATTTAGCTCTACCGCTTAAGTTTGATTTTCAATAGCTATTAGGATGGTAAACGGCAGTTCCTTACAATATCAACACCTACGCAAATCCAAAAATCAAGTTCTCGGTCAGATCGCGTGTTGTATCGAAGATAAAACCAGAAAAACGTTTAGATATAAATGCGGCTTTAATGACTGATACAACTTACGAGATATCACCCGGGAGGATATTATGTCTAATGCAATTTGTATAAAATATAAAACTTACCTGTCGTTATCAACCTCTCGGCACACGGCCAGCATGGCGGAACACACGAAGCTATATCTATTGGCTGCCGATTCTCCCACTTGCCGTGCCCATGACATTTCTAGTTTACCTGAAAGTTGTTTTTTTTTTCAATCATAGTATAGTAAAGTAATAAAAGTTGTATGAGAAAGGTTCGTGCGTACCCTTGCGTGGATTGGCGAAGAACTCGCTGAGAAACTGAGGGTTGTAGACGTAGCTCGAGGGAGTCGGCTGCAGCGGCGAGTAAAGAGCTTGCCTGGAAGGTATTAACTTACTAGTTAATAGTCTTGGATTGACAGAGTTGTCATTAAAATTCTCATGTTTATGCTTCACAGATCCTATACTTATAATCAGTCAAAAAATCGTTTAAAACAGGAATAATAGTGATACAAAGCTGGTTCACCTATTGACATTTGAGGCATGCAGTGAATATACATAGGTATCATACCTAAGCTATACTTATGATGATGAATCAATATGCGATTACGTATGTGATGGACATTGACCAAATAGGTGACCATTGCCTAGAGACTTTGTTTGTGTTGTGGTCGGTACTGACTTGATCTTGGGGTAGGCGTTGGCGAAGGTGTCGGCGTGCGGCGCGTGGCAGAGGTGCGCGGCCGCCTTGTACAGGTCGTGCAGCTGCGCCAGCACGCAGCGCTCGGCCGAGCCGCAGTCGCCCGGGTTCACCACGCACTTCACCAGCCGGCACAGCTGCTCGAACACCGCCGACGTCTGCTCCACGCACACTGACACACAATATTTTTATTTAAATACGTACTTTTCTATAAAGAGTACATTGTACTTTGAGGTATCAAAGCGGGCTTAAAAAAGTACAAAACGTACTTTTTTTTTCTAATATCATTAGGATTTTAGAGATATTCGAAAACACTGCGCCTGAACAAACTTTATACGCTTTCATAACTGTTTAGGCCGCAGACTCGACGTACACCACTCGAGTTTCTCCGAGCCGCCGTTTCTGTTCGCGCCGGTCGCGTGGCTCAAGTTTGCGGCCTTAAACTTGGGAGACAGTTCTCTATATCGAATAAATATATTTCAATGAATTTGCGAACACTTCCACCACCTCCGACAGTTCGTTCTTAATGTATGTACTCACACAGCAGGCAGGAGTGGTATCTCCGCAGAGCGCCGACCGTATACAAAGCTAGCGCCGAAGTGTACGCCCTTGGCGCTGCGAGGCCAGTACTTGGCGCCCCGCGCGCTATCAAGGCGCCCTCTACCTCCGACAGCTCTTTTAAAATCTGACACACACATACGATGACGCTTAGTATATTAACAAGCCACGTTACATAAAAAACAAAAGCAAAAAACGTTAGTTATACTAGTACCGGTTCTATTCTAGTCTGATATTTTATTGCAAGTTCTTCAAATAAAAGTTCTTTAAACTCCAATATATTTATTTAGTGATTTATAATATATTGAAAATCGTACATTTCTGGGTCAATATTGTAAAATATGTAAATGTAGAGCAGGTAAGGAGGAGGTTATAATAAAAGGCATTGAGCAGCGCGTCGATTACATATGTTACCTGTATACAAGTCTCAATAAGACCGTGCACATTGAGCGCTATCTCCATGAGGTCGAGCGCGAAGGCGACGTGCTCCGGCTGCGGCAGGTAGGTGGCGGCGCCGGCCGCGTACGCCGCCAGCGCCTCGCACACCGCGCCGCCCACCGCCCACGACACCGCGCCCTGCTCGTACATCGACATCGCCTACAACACACCTCGCCTGTTACACACCTCGGCCCGCGCGCCCCTTGCCAACACAACATTTACAAGCGGAAATCCAACAGAGGACACTGTGACCTACCTGACACCGGAGCTACGGCGGTGTCAGAGCCTTGTATTTATGCGGGGATAACGAGGAACAACGATATAGTGAATGACATTTCGAGTAAATAGCAACACCATTAAGGACAGCGAAGAACGAAACGAAGAAATAGTAACAAGTTTTGCAACATACGCTGGAATCGTCTTCGCGCGAGCCGCCCCATTCGTGGCATTGTAAGACCTGTCATCGCACGAATTGGTCACTAATTACTGTCAAGTTTTCATATAGACCAGGACTTCAGGAAAATATACGAACTTGGAATTTTTGTGTGACGGCTTCGAAGTTGAACTCGCTCCGAGCGTGTTTCTTGACTTTACCGCCTTCCGCCACGTCGATTGAGAATTTCTTTGAAAATAGTTTGCATATTTCTGAAACAATATTTTAGCATCATCATCAGATAGAAAAGATAACAATATGTATTGTTAATAATCGTATTACCCAGTTCATAATGGATTCTTCATACTAGAATCGTGAGATTTGGAGGGAGGAGCACCGAAGGTAGAAATTTACTCGAAAAATCGTCCTATCATTAAGGTGTAAATACCCAAGTAACACATCAAAGCAGTATAACGGCCGTCTTACAGCATATCTGTATGCTTTTAGCATTTTGAGTTCGTTTTATAGTAGCATTATAAACGTTTATAGTGCTGATATAGGTCTTAAATGGGCACAAATTACCCAGCTTGAGATCCTATACAGGTCAGTTAATAGCATTGCAGGCGCATTATGTCTGCGCTATTAGCATTATCGTTGTCATGGAAAGTGCCAATCGCCTCAAAGAAGCATTAGTACGCTCTATTAAGTTGCCGACTGCATTAAAGAAGCCTTAATACGGCCAAAAAACTTGCTAATCGCAGTAAAGAAGCATAAGTACTCTCGATTAACTTGCCAATCGCAATACAAACGCATTATACTAGCATAAGAGTGTAGTAAAATAAACCTTACGTCAATGCAAAAACGTCTCTAATACCGACGGAACAAATGTTATAATACAATGAACGTTGTGATTTAACTACTTTGTCTCGCAATATAAAATGGACGAAAACGGTACAAAAAACTGAATGAGTGACACGTCATATTTGTTTGCATCCTAACAAAATTTATAAAAGTTTTTGACACTTTTACGTTATTATATCCTTCAAATATGACTGCGCAATGTAGTTTACTGTAAATGTGTATATAAGTTTCATTGAAAATTTTCACGCGCCTGATTTATTGTGGTTTTGCTATAAAATATTATAAAAAGATATGCGTCAAATAAACAAAACAATTGTGTAATCCTCGTATAGAACGAGTTTTGCATTATTAACACAATAGTGTTGGTTGAGCAGTCTTAAATTAAGTAATTTCTTTATTATATAGGTATTTTCCTTGTATAAATAGGTCCGCATGATTTTATTTTTAGGTTATTAATTATTTACAAAATGGCGTTGGTCTATATAGACGGAGAGCTAGCCACGTCCACGACGGATATGACAATAATGAGAGCAACCAAACCCCTCTAGTCAGTTTGGTATATTATGCTTATTTCTAGATCTGGACATCTGGCAGCTTTAAAGTAGTGGAGGTGAAAGAATGCAAACCATTTCAAGAAAATAAATCCTAGAGATCTGGGTTTGATGCAATATTATGAGAAACTATACAAATACTATATAATATTAAGAGAAATTATACAAAAAATTATGTTGGGAGAAAGTAGTGCCAAACGATGTATAATAAAATATAGTTCATAGTTTTCGCCTACTGTTTTTGTTTCCGTAATAATCATATATCGGGGTTTTCGGTGCGGGAACGATTTGAGAAAGAGTAGAGATAAACAGATAGGTTGAGAGTTAGTCTGAGAAAATATCATATTATGCTTATACGGAACAAATGTTATAATACAATGAACGTTGTGATTTAACTACTTTGTCTCGCAACATAAAATGGACGAAGACGGTACAAAAAACTGAATGAGTGACACGTCATATTTGTTTGCATCCTAACAAAATTTATAAAAGTTTTTGACACTTTTACGTTATTATATCCTTCAAATATGACTGCGCAATGTAGTTTACTGTAAATGTGTATATAAGTTTCATTGAAAATTTTCACGCGCCTTTGATTTATTGTGGTTTTGCTATAAAATATTATAAAAAGATATGCGTCAAATAAACAAAACAATTGTGTAATCCTCGTATAGAACGAGTTTTGCATTATTAACACAATAGTGTTGGTTGAGCAGTCTTAAATTAAGTAATTTCTTTATTATATAGGTATTTTCCTTGTATAAATAGGTCCGCATGATTTTATTTTTAGGTTATTAATTATTTACAAAATGGCGTTGGTCTATATAGACGGAGAGCTAGCCACGTCCACGTCGGATATGACAATAATGAGAGCAACCAAACCCCTCTAGTCAGTTTGGTATATTATGCTTATTTCTAGATCTGGACATCTGGCAGCTTTAAAGTAGTGGAGGTGAAAGAATGCAAACCATTTCAAGAAAATAAATCCTAGAGATCTGGGTTTGATGCAATATTATGAGAAACTATACAAATACTATATAATATTAAGAGAAATTATACAATAAATTATGTTGGGAGAAAGTAGTGCCAAACGATGTATAATAAAATATAGTTCATAGTTTTCGCCTACTGTTTTTGTTTCCGTAATAATCATATATCGGGGTTTTCGGTGCGGGAACGATTTGAGAAAGAGTAGAGATAAACAGATAGGTTGAGAGTTAGTCTGAGAAAATATCATATTATGCTTAATGAATAACTACCTCTCTGTGAATAGCTTACACACTATGATACGAGCTTTTTTTCTTAGAGGCATGTTTGTATTGACTATTATATACTTAGTATTTTAAAAATGCAATTGCATATCCGAAATTTATTAACTAGATCTACCTAAGACAAAGACACGGTATAGTAAGTGTCAAATATTAATCTTGACGTCCGATATTTATGAACTATTTGATTAACTGAAGAGGTTGACAATGATCAGTCACTACATGAATTAATAAAAAAATACTTGAAAAAATCATAGGTATATGTACCTACAATATATATACATAATAGTCAGCTATTTCATATAAATTGTATATACCTATGATTTTTTCGATCAATTCATTAGGTAGAAACGTGCTAGAGTACATTCTGTTTTTTAAGTTAATGCCTACTCTTTGGCTAATGTCAAACATTCCCGCGCCGAAAACCCCGATGTATAGTAAGAATACACAATATTTTTTGGTCTAACGTTTTTTTTATCGATTTTTAACCAGTTTTGAGTCGATATTCCAACATATTCACTAAAGATAGAATTAAAAGGCAAACGACTATCGGTTTTTGAATCTTTTATCTCCATTCTGTAGAGCCGGATCTTGAAATAAATGAGCCGTTATTTTTTTATGATATTTTTAAAATATGGTCTAAAAAAACACTTTTATCGATATTCGAATGGTGTAAAGAATCTTACATATACGTAATCTACATATTAGGGTTCCTCTTTGATGTCTCTAAAAACTGTAGAGAGATTTTAATTTTTAACTAATTAAAACAAAATTTATGACCATAAAACCACTTTTTTAGCCTAAACCGGTTCGACTTTGATGTCAAATATCTCGAAGACAATGAATATTGAAGTAAATATAGGATACTATATTGTTTAAAGCCGTTACTGATAATATGATAAGCTATATAAATAATTAGAAAACTAAGGGAATCAGATCTAAGGTCGTTGGCGCCAGGGAGCCCCTTAAAATATAGGCCCTGTCCTTTATAACTGAGACAACTTCGGCAATTTTTACCTAGTTTGGTATTACTATTTTCCAATTAAAACATTTTGCTAGTCTGTCACTGTGACCTCCACCCATTAAAAGCTGCCAGATGCCAGGATCTAGCAATAAGAATAGTATAGCAATCTAACCAGACGGGTTTTGTTGCTCTCATTATTGTGTCATATCTGACGTGGCTAGCTCTTAGTCCAATAGCAGCTCAGTGACCCTTAAAAAATGCCTTATTTATGCCTACAGCATTACACGTGAATAATTATGCTATTAAACAACATTAAGCATTTATTTATGCTATTGTAGAACCTAAGGCACTAAAACCGCTAAAAGCTGTATAGGGGCTGTTCATAAATTACGTCATCAATTTTTGATAGTAAAGCTGCCAAATAAAGTGACGTCATTAAAAAAAAATGCGTTTTAAGCTTAATTGTAAAATAAATAACTATTTATTAGATAATATTTTATAGCATTAAAAGTGTATAGAAACACGACTTTCATTCCTTTTTTACACATTGATGATGTGATCTTCGGAATGACCGCCCCCCCCCCCCCCCCCCCTCCTACGTCATGCTACCATCATCCGATGTCCAGACCCCCCCCCCATTTGAAATGACGTTATTTACGAACAGCCCCTTATAGTGAATTACTTGGCTTTATAATGGTTTATATTATTGCTATTATACTGCATTAGGAACGTATTACCTACTTATAAATGCTATTGTACACCCTAAGGCATTAAAAATAGCTGAAAGCTGTATAGCGAATTTACGTGGCATTATAATGGCTAATATTCATGCTCTTAAACAGCATTAAGCATTTATTTATGCTATTGTAGAACCTAAGGCACTAAACCAAACCGAAGCATTAGTGTAGCAAACCAAAACGCAACTGTACAGCATTCAGCTGTACAGTTGCATGTTGTTCGCTGCACTAAAACTAATAGCTAAACAAAAGCATTTACATATGCCATTATACAAGCGTTATACAGCGTAAAGCATCATAAAATGCTATTGTAGAACCTAAAGCACTAAAAACAGCTGAAAGCTGTATACCGGATTTACGTAGCATTATAATGGCTAATATTCATGCTCATAACCAGCATTAAGCATTTATTTATGCTATTGTAGAACCTAAGGCACTAAACCTCACCGAAGCATTAGTGTAGCAAACCAAAACGCAACTGTACAGCATTCAGCTGTACAGTTGCATTTTGGTTCGCTGCACTAAAACTAAAGGCTTTAAAAAAGCATTTATACATGCCATTATACAACCGTTATACAGCTTAAAGCATTATATAATGCTATTGTAGAACCTAAAGCACTTAAGTGCTTTTAAACAGTCGAAAGCTGTACAGTTGCGTTGTGGTTTGCTGCACTACAGCTAAAGGCTTTACAAAAGCATTTAGATATGCCATTATACAACCGTTATACAGCTCAAAGCATCATATAATGCGACAAGTTGCTCGGTGAACGTATATAAGAGTTTATACGGTCCTTAAGTTCGAAATAAGTTAACTATTCATATGTTATAATGCTTCCTGTGTTACTTGGGTAATGTACGACCCCGTTGCTTTGAATAGTACATTGTTAACCAAGGGTTGAAAGTAACCCATTTCACCTGAGATATTTCTGGCGCTCGAACGAAGTGAGAGCGCGAATAGTTCGAGGGTGAAATGGGTAATTTCACCCGAGTTAAACACTCTGCTTTTCATTTCGACTGCGAGGAAAGTACAATACTACACGTACATTTTATAAAACAGGTATATAAAGAATAATCTTTAAAAATGTTTTTCACGCTACTGTTCGGAAATGTGACAAAAGATGGTCAAAATCCAAGCTGGAAAGTAAGCATTTGCTGTAGCACCTGAACCACCACTACAGCAATGTTATTGTAGCGATGAAATGTCATTAGTTGGAAAGTAAATTGTCCAGTTATGTCATTGCATTCATTAAAAACATTAAAAGGTCTTTTTTGGCACAACTTTATGTTTCAAAAATAAAATAAGGTGGTTATCGGGCCAACTGTTTAAAAAAAAAAGAAACGTCAAAACCATTTTTTCACCCTTAAGGCGTTTTTACTTTCTTAGCCGTTTGTGGTTTTCTATCAAAAACGCCTCTAAGTAATGAGTCGGTTTGAAGCAAACAACAGAAAAACGCTTCTAGAAAGTGAAAAAAAAAATTAAAAAGGCGGGAATGGAATACTGAATTGGATATTCTATTAAAGCATTTATATTATTATGACAAATGTTTTTTTTATTTCCTCACAGTAGTCGTGAAAAGCACTATGTAATATCTCGGCCAAAAGCGCTATAGGTGGACTCGTATCTTCGAGGGCCTCCCCTGGCGGGTTGGCCCTCGAACTAACTCGATCCACCTATAGCTTACTTTCAAGCCTCTACAACAATGTACTATAGTAAAGATAATATGATAAAATGCATCACCTTTGGTCATCTTCTTGACTTGGTGCTTGGCGTCGTCGCGCTGGCGGCCGACGCCGTGCAGCAGGATGTGTCGCTGGTTGGCGTCGTGCGGCGTGTGGTCGGGCTCGGCGGGCGGCAGCGGGAAGTGCATGGTGTAGCCGTAGTGCCGCGACGCCGCCGCCGGCGCCGCGCCGCCGGACGACTCGCCCGCCGACCCCGTGCGCATGCCTAACACATCTCGCGTCTTGTAATCTGTTGATGTCGTAACACCATACAGGCTCAACGCATAACGCGATATTTATGAAATTTAATGTCTTGAGAAATGTTAAACTTAGCATTTCCATTAGATTCTAGTAGTTTATGTAACTGTTACGTTTTAAGGCCTAATTAAGTACAGTTGCATACACTGCTTTATCTACACTTATATTATTTATCCTAAATGCCGTATTCCGAAACCATAGAATGGCCGCCATTGCACCGCCATGGCCAACTCGATTGTGCCGGCGGTCGGGGAGGCGCGTGTCGGGCTGTCGCCGGCCGCGCGGGAGCGTGCAGGTGTACATTATATTATCAAAACTCATAACACATCAATATTTGAGCATGTAAAATTAAAATTACGTTACTGCCACAGATAAAAAGCTTATCATAGTAAAATCGGTTGTGGTAATGCTAGCCATTGTCTACCGTTTTCGAACACGTTTTAGAGAACTTACAATGTGAGTGTAGATACAATATTTTTTAAGTCTGAAATCGATTTGTTTTTGAACCTGGGCGAGTTAAGCATATAGTATATCTGCAAATACTAGAATAGACACCATTCTGTAGGAAGTAGCTAGCAAAATATAATTGTGGCTTCGCAAAATATTTTGCCTTCACCATCGTTTTGATGATCTAACGTTTTGACGTTTGTGAGGCTATACATATGTATAAAATGTTAAAGTTCATTCCGACTATGTAACGGGTTGGCTTAAAGTAATGAGAATTTTCATATTGGAGAATCGAAAAATAAAGTCAATAGCTACAGGTTAATAAGTTTTATTTCCATAAACTAGAACATATTCAACATTACAAACAAACATTAAAATATAGGAAAAGTCCCTCCATCTTCAATCTTTCGTAACTTGCTTCTGGCTGTTCCACTCACACCTTGGACATCATACAAATTGACTTTTTGAAATTTAATGTACTTATCCAAAATTGTATTTTATTGGTAAATTGGCTTCCTACGCATCACTACTTACCATTCTTTTGAAAATTGCCAAATAATCTCTGATTGTTCGACGTTTAGAGACGTCACCCTAGAATAAGCAAACTCTAAGTATGCCAAAAATAGTCAAAATTGTTTAAAAAGCAATCCCATACATTATGTATTAAAAGATGCCAACCCAGCAAAAGTCCCTAAAGCTCGACCAATCGAAGCTTCATGGGATATTTGTAGTAGGTTAGTATAAGGTTACGGGCAGGACGCCAGTTCTCCGAAACCATAAGAATTAAGGATAATATGGACAATTAAGAAATGATGTCCAAGGTATGATGCGTATGGTCAGAAGCACGTTACAAAAGATCGAAGCTGGAGGGCCTCTTTCTATATAA
This sequence comes from Pammene aurita, assembly GCA_947086415.1. Taxonomy (NCBI): domain Eukaryota; kingdom Metazoa; phylum Arthropoda; class Insecta; order Lepidoptera; family Tortricidae; genus Pammene; species Pammene aurita. The sequence goes on from OX352289.1 coordinate 25,215,386, forward strand.
TAGTGATTGTTTGTAATGTCTAATATGTTCTAGTTTCTCGTAAAAAAATCCATTAACCTGTAGCTATTGACTTTATTTTTAAATTTTTCAATGTGAAATTTCTAATTACTTTAAGCCAGCCCGTTATATTCGCCGGCAGACGGGCACGCTATCAGACTACTTAAAGCATACAAAACGTTTACCTGACACAGACATGGGACCCATTCCCATTGAGTTCATGCCGGGTATGCTCATGCTACTCGACCCCATCATCGGCGAATTTACACTGCGAAAAAAACAAACAGTTAAATTTAAAACGATTTCATTATACACATTAGATAGTGTTATTAACTTTATCTACACTCATATTGTAAGTCCTCTAAAATGCGTTCAAAAACCGTAGGCAATGACCAGCATTACAACAAACGATTTCACTATGATAAGTTTCTTATCTGTGGCAGTACCGCAATTATAACGTTTCATGCTCAATTATTGATGTGCTCTGAGTTTTGATAACATAATGTACACCTGCACGCGCCCGCGGCCGGCGACACCCGCCCGCGCGTCCGCCGGCACAATCGAGTAGGCCGCGCCGACACAATCGAGATGGCCACGGCGGTACTGTGGCGGCCATTCTATGGTTTACGAATACGGCATTTATAATAAATAATATGAGTGTAGATAAAGCAGTGTATGCAACTGTACGTAATTAGGCCTTAAAACACTCGTGTGATCTTATTATGAAATTCGCCTGCGGCTCATTTCATAAAACCACACTCATGTTTTAAGGACCCTTATTACGTAACAGTTACATAAACTACTATATTGAGTGCAACATACCTGTGTGACGATTCGCCAGGATCCTTAGGGCTGTCAGGTGCGTCCATGGAATTTTGTTGATCCTCTTTTATATGTTGCAATAGCTTATCCAGATCGTCGTCTATTTTAGAATCGTCCATGTCCATCCGCGCCTGTTCCTGCAGAACATAATAATTATAGAAGGGGCAATTTTTGCATAATAACAAGTCGAATTAAAATATTAAATAAAAAAGCCGACTACCGACTTCACAATTCCTAAGCCATTTTAGATTTAACCTACTTCAAGATTTCAAAAGGAGGAGATTCGGTTGTTTTTTTTAATGTTTGTTACTCCGCAACTCAATCATGTCTGAACCGATTTTGAAAATTATTTTTTTGATTGTAAGTATATACATACAGATTGGTCACGTTTTTGACAAAACGCAGTTCTGATGATTGAATTCACGCGGAATCGAGGGAACTCTTCAAATCTTAAAGGCGTACATATAGTGATTTTTGTGTTTTTATCAACAAATCAAGCATTTTCATTCAGAAAATTAACATTTGATGAAGTGGGACTGCTGATGATGATCAGAACGGAACTGTACTGAACGACGACGCATGGTTCACGTTTGGCGATTTGTCTTCTTAGCTGTGTTTGTTAAGCAAGTTATTTCTTTGTATGGAATCTAAGAGTGAACCATTTACGTACAATAATCTCACCGGGGGAGGCCATTGAAGTCGGTTTTTTGTCTTAAAAAATATTTTTACAGTATTTTGTTTTTTTGCATAGGTATTCCTGTCCCTCCCACAATCGAGACGAATCTAAAACACCTCTCACATCATAATCCGACAAACGATATAGTCTGTGGGGCGTGCCAAAGAAATAACCAGACAGACTACTCTCGAAAATACAAAACCGACCTTTGGCAGCTCGGTAAAAATACTGTCTGCGTGTTATAATTTTTTGCTAAGACGGTGACGGTGACAATGCTGCAGTTTTTGGGTGAACTAGGCCCCCAGGATTGTTATAATAAGAGCCAGGTTCCCATACCTCCATCTTGGGCTTGAGGTCGATGCCCGCGAAGATGTCGTCGTCCATGTTGTGGGAGGCGCTGCCGCCGGTGGCGGGCGCCGCGGTGCCGCTGCTGCTGCTGCCCGACGACGTGGGCTCCGTCGGGGAGATCAGGTCCCCTGCGTAACACCCTTCCTTATCTTATACTCCCCAACGACTATTTCACTTGTAATAACAATGCACATATAACAATAAATATGTAGGTAAGTATTGCGACTGGTGGGGAAAATTCTTGTGCTGGGACGTCAGGTGAATTATACTGACAATGGAAATTATTGCAAGGCATTATAACGACTAGTAATACATTATAAGGCCAAGTCGGATTCATATCAAATTGTGTCTCCAATACATACATATATGGCTCCACCGTAGACCATAAATATTGTAGACGTCGCTGCTCTACAATGAATGGCTGGTTTGAATATTACCAAATATGCTATTTTCCACTATTTAAAAAAAGTTAAGATTGCTCAGCAAGTTTTGACTAGTTAAAATAAAATGATAGAGGTCAAATTCCATGCGTGATGTGATGATGCGCCTATGATGACATTATATTTTCGCCTGGTCATTATTTAGATTTAATAAGACTTCTTTACTTGATAATTATACAATATATATATATATATATATATATATATATATATAAATGCCTGGCCATTTAGTAAAACTAGCTTATACTAAGGGTATGCTACAATATCAGGTAACCTCTCGAGATGAGCGTGCACATGTAAGCGTCGTGCGAGAAGACGTCGCGTCGTATGAGCTCGCCGAACAGGTGGACCAGGTTCGCGAACTGTTGCCGGTTGCTCGGCGGCGCATTCGGACTGTCGTCTGGAAATTATCGTTTAGGTTACAGGTCACCAACATTTTAAAACCATTCGTCGCATTAGGGTTAGTTCAAATCTGACGAACGAAAATCTGTGGAAGGCTAAGCTAATCGTTAGCTAGCGTTGTACTGCAGTAACAGTACGTTGTGCTGCGCGAGTGCAGTGCGTTATGCAGCGATTAGCCCATACTAGCGCACACTCGCTAGATCTGGACGCACCAGATGCTACATTTGGTAAGAACTTTACTTAATTTGTAAGATGGCCTTACCTAGAACAGGCGCGTCGCAGTCTAGGAATCGTAATAAAAGGCTTTGGAATATTGGAGGGCCGTTGTACAGGCCGTTGCCCGACGTAACGGACTCCTTGTCGTCGGATCCTGAAACGCGATAATGAATATTAAAACCTGGGACACACGTTAATATACTATATCTTGGGAAGGTTATACAAGGATAGTCTTATGGTCCACCGTGGTATCGAAACTACTCAGCCAATTCAGAGGCTGTTACCTGATTTAGTTTTTTACGACGCTTTTTACATTTTTAAGACGCTCGCATGTATTTAGTAAACCAGGCCAATAATGGATTCTTTCATGTAACATTGCCGGCTTAGGCTATCAAAGTAAGCTTGCGGCACTACGTCACGAGTCGCACCGTACATTGAAATTTAACTAAAATTATACGATTATAACTTTATTGATTACACTAAATAATGATACATATGATTCGCACAAAAAGTTTTTATTCTGTCTACTTATTATATTATACAGTAAGAAATATATGTTGTACGAAATACTTAACATTTTGTGACGATTTAACGATTGTCTGTAACCATTTATGTGTTGGTAAATCACACAAAACTTATTTTTTGATATATAAACTAAACTAAGTTTATTGGTATTTTTGTATACAGTTCAGCATGTATGATAAATAGTTACGACAACATATACGAGCAATACTGATAGTCAATTAAGGACTTAGTAACTATTGTGTATTAAAAATTAAAAAAAACTCATACAGCAAACACGGCTGAACCGATTTTGCAAAACATGTCTAAGAACCATAACTGGAAAACTTACTTTAAAAAAAGCACATACAAATCGTTTCACCCGTTTAAGAGCTACAGTGCGCTAGACAGACACATATCCATACACAGCGGTCAAACTTATAACCCCTCTGTGTTTGCGACGAGGCTTAAAGGAAAATAAAAATAATTTAAACAAAAATGAACCAACTTCATTTAGCATCCACCTTTCCAAAAGCAAATGCTTGAGCTGCTGTAAATATACTCAAATCACTATACATAGGTGTGCCTATAATAGTTGAAGAGTTCGCTCGATTTCTCCAGGATCCCATCATCAGATCCTGACCTCGTTACAATGGGACCAATTGTGAAGTATACTCTTTCAAACAGAAGAAAATCGGTCCAGCAGTCTTCGAATAATCAGTGAACATACATAAAAAAAACAAAGATCCCGACGAATTGATAACCTCCTCCTTAGAAAACTTGAAGTCGGTTGACAAGTTAGAATTTTGCACTTCGCAGCCAGGCAAATGCAATTGCAGTACCTATCGATAGTATTCATGGAGAAATGAATATCAATATTTCAAAATATTATGGTGTTTTAAATTGACGACTTCTTTACTGTATTTTTTGCGATAGCTTTAGTGCAGCCATTGCTGCAAGTAACTTAAGAAAAGGCTTATTTTAAATGAGGCTATGTCCACTAATAAGTCCAAATGCCCTTATTGCCACAGAAAATTTGCGTAATAAAGTATCAAACATCTAGTCATAAACGTACAAATTTTGAAACAATTTCATACTCATTTGGCAAAATGAAATTAAACATATGGGTCTTAATAAAATGTTTTCTATGTACTATAGCAATAACTATGGAAGTGTGCAAAGCGAGAGCGGTCGTAAAGGGAACACGATGATAGCGCACGCCGTAGTCAAATTATGAATGTTGCCTCCAACATTTTAATGCCCATTCACATATGGGAATTGATTTAGCTCTTAGGATGATCGATTATTATATAAATGACGGTTAGGTATGTCGATATTGTTCTGTTTATCTGCAGTTAATAATATTACCTAAATTAATTTATTTACTACTTTCTCAGGTAAGCAAGGCAACATTACTTAGAACTTGGCAGTGTGGTATACCCCGGCCACGCTAACTCTGCACTGACTTTCCAAGTGCAATGTGTAGACGTACAAATTCATTTGAAAATATGTAGTTTATATAGCAGCAGTTCCACATGTCGGCATTAGAAAGTCCAAGAGTTAGAGAATACGAGTATAATTATACACCGTGGGCCCATAAAACTAGACAGATTTTAACAGTGTATTCCTGATCATATTTAGATACTAAAATGTCCTATAAACTTTTCTGGAATACGCCTAGTTTCAGAGTTAATACCAATTTTAAAAAAATACACTTTTCATTATAACTCATCACAAAACGCCTTTCTAATGGCGTTGTTGCCACTATTGGACATAGTTTACACATCCTTATTGACAGATATCACAGTGACAAGGAAAACTTTGCAGTAACTATTTTTTTTCAAAAAAAATGTACCAATTTGCTTTAGGCGATAATTTTATTAATAACATTTGCTTTTCATGTGCAATAAACATTCAAAAAATGAAAAAAAAAAAACGAAAAAAATATTTCTTTTTTTGGCGAAATTGACCCAAAGTCACATAATATTTTTTCCTTCTTTTGGTCTTAGAAATTCGTGGTTAAGATCCAGCCCACGGTGTATAACAGAAATCTTAAAAGTAAAAAATAATGTTTAAAAAACATCGCAGGTCCTTCGTGGCGTTGCATAATATCATAAATTCGCATAGCTGACTTGCTCATCATAAAATAATTAGGCATTAATTCGCTTTTATGCATTAAATTAATTAATACAGAGAATTACAGTAAGCACGGAAAAGTGGCACAGAATAAGGGGATAGGAACCCTTCTGACAAACAGACTCGAGGGGATGCTGATTGTAATTCACAGAGAATATATTAGTATAGTATTATAAGAATGATTTGATTTCAAGGTTTTATATATAATACACAAACAATAATTTAAACTAATTTTAGATCTCGCAAATGTCTATAATAAATTATAACGAACATTATTAGTCATTCATAATCATAAGTTTCATTTCATTAGGAATAAGTTCAATTATGAACAAGTGAAACAGCAGAGCAGCGGATCAAAGTGGAAAGGCCACAAGGTTTTTAGGCCCAATGATGAGGCGGTAGGGAGTTCGTCCGTATTCTATAAGCTCTAGAATCACACCACATCTTAATGACGATAATAGAAGTGCTCAGAGATGAACCTCACAGGATGTCACGAATTACGAAACACGCGCTAAAATTATACATCCGCTTTCATACAAAACGGCTCAGTGCAGCGCAGTCGCATTCAGCTGCCAAATCAACTGTTTACTGGTACCTAGAGTGATATAATTAGTGAATGGGTGAACAAGTGCGTGTGTGGCTGACCGGTAGCGTGGGAGTGGTGGTCGTGGTGCTGGTGCAGCAGCTGTTGCTGGCGCTTGTCGAGCAGTGCGGCGGCGGCCATCGCGCGGTGCTCGCCCCAGCGCGCGCCGCATACGGCCCACTCGCACAGCACGCGCACCACCGCGTACGAGCACGCCCACTCCTATGCAAACGATACCTTTACATTAGCCCAACCAACTTATCATGGCACAGCACGCGCATATGCATGCACACAGCATAAGGAAATATAACCTTTAAGGACATCACACAAATCTGTCCCTATTTCTCATGGTAACTTTATGATGAATATTAAACGTGTCTTGAGGACTACTTGTAGTCAGTCAAACCATTTTTCTCAATAATTTATCCTGACTAATAAATGTTTTTTTTAATTAAATGCCTTAAACTTTGATTAAAGGGTTATATAAAAAATACACACACAAATTTGATTCCTTAATCCTAAAAAAAATATTGGTATAGTGCCTGGAACTAAGTAGGAGAAACTTATTTGGATAGTTTTTTTTGTTTTTGTTTTATAGAAAAAAAGAAAAGCCTGCCTGCTCGCCAAACGTGTGATTTTCTAAAGATTGACTATTAAGCTATATTATTCCATAATAAAAGCAATGATACCACTACTGGTTTCGATAGAGTAGGCTGTTAGAAATAAAGGGAAATTTGTCCAAGGTACCACCCCCTGATGTACCTTGGACATTCGCCAGCATTCCTTGGTGACGGCTGTTTGGACAATAAAAACATATTTACGTGTTCGGTTATACACACATACTTGTAATAAAGAAAACTAATTGTTAGAGATATATTGTTATTGAAAATGATACCATATAATAATTTTTCGAGTTTAAAATTATGATTATTTATGATGTAGCATAAAATCGCCAGCATTACATGCTGTAATGTACTCAATGTGCAGAGTGAACGCAAAACCATACATTAAAAAAACATTCCACCCACCTGTGCGTGTCACATATTTTTGCGGCCTTCTTGTAGGAAGATACTATTACCGGTGACCGTATAACATAGATTCATTATTCCAAGCTTTGTAACTAACTTAAATTTGACAAAAGAATTAGATATAATTATCATTTGGTAGTTGATTTAGATAAAAATACCCTACATATCATAAATTGCTGGAATATTGTTGGATTAATTAACTATACGACAAGACTAAATTTATGTTTTCCGTTTTGTAAGTAAATAACTTATACTCGAATGAAAAAATATTATTAGCTTGATTGGATTGTTAACAAAAAAGGGTAAAAGTGGCATACACAATACTTAAAGCAGTGTATGTATGTATACATGAACTTACTGGGTCCTTGATGTCAGTATCCTTGGAGGGAGGCGTGCAATGCGCGAACACCTCCTTGTAGAGCGTGTCCAGGTTGTTATTGGGGTCCACGCGGTCAAAGCAGTGCCGGTCCAGGGCTTCCAGCACCGCCAGCACGCGGGCTACGGACGACAACAGATGAACTTCATAAACACATCACAACAACATCAATTTAAATAGGAAATTAATGTCTGAAATAATACCTTGAGAGCTGGTTTGCCATTTATCAGTACACCATTTGCTTTCTGCCTTTTTGCTTCTGGCGGCAATCTTCTGTTCAGCTTCATAAACCTTTAAGGTAAAATACAAATTATTAATGAGTGATGGAGCGAAGACTAAAGTAACTAAATGAAACCAGTTGTTCATACCATTTTCCTGTGGTCTTCAGTAATATCAGAGTCCATATGTGGCATAGGCAACGCGGACGGCGGCAGCGGTAGCAAGTCCAGGGGCGAGCCCTGCAGGGATGACCCACAGCCCGACCATACCATAGCCGTGGGACATTCCACGCAAATTATCTGCAAAACGCAGGTTAGTATTTAAATGTTCCGTGCTGTTTTCATAGTTTAGTTGTAGGTAAAGCAAAAGTATGAACCTGTAATATTGCTGCCAGCTGAATAATGACGTCTCTGTGGTACGGGCAGGTCAGGACCTCGCCGAAGCCGACTTGGATGGGATTTAGCGCTGCCGTGATAACCGCCGTGAGTGTAGTTTTCGTGTCTCGTATAGGCGAGCCAGTTTCTTCTTTTATTGGTCTGCTATATTCTTCCTTTATAGGCCTGTTATATTCTTCTTTAATGGGCCTGTTATATTCTTCTTTTATAGGTCTATTATATTCCTCCTTAATGGGCCTATTGTATTCTTCTTTGACGTCGATTCCTTGCGTCGGGTTCGGTGTCCCTAATGGATTAGGAGTGCCCAGCGAGTGAGGATTAGGGGTCCCCAACGAGGAGTGATTGGTACTGAGAGAGCCCTGACTGTGTTCCGCGGGGGTTCCGGCACGCTTCATTTGTGATAACATTGGTTTTAATTCGTTGATACCTTGTTCTGTAGTAGGGGACATTGATCTAAGTGAATCTAAAATAAATAATAGGAAGTATAATCGTTCTGAACTAAAACCATGTGTAAAGCATATTGTAAAAAGTTCCTCATAGACCTTACCTCCAGACCTGTCTGTGCTTTTCGAGAAGACCAAAGGTTGGTTAAGAGTGCGTATCGTGCTATCAGACAACACAGAGCAGATGGCGGCAGCTCTCTTAGCACAAGTCGTCGCCAGACGCCTGGACAGCCCTTCGCAGAAAACGAACTCGCTCATGTGTTGTAATGCCAATGGAAGAAAAAGCCTGAGCAAAGAATAGAAATTCATTGTAAGGTATTCTTGCGAGTTGACATAAAACTAAAAAGATTTGTTAAATTGTTTTAAAGAAACAAGAAAGCCCACCTTAACAAACCATCATCAGCTGCTCTTTTGTCAAGCAGGTCAATGATCCACGTGAGGAAGTCATGTCGGTCTAGTAGGCCCTCATCAAGAAGGTACTTGGCGAGCCGGCAACAGTAGTTCCACAGCTTCAGGGCTTGCCGCCAGTCCGTGCTCTCTGCGGAGCTGGGCGTTGACGACCCCCCAGCTAAAGCGATATTAAATGCAATTCAAATATTAATCTTAGTAAAATAGCTAGAATTATTTGACACCATTCAATAGAATTACATATCATGGTTAGGTAGGTTTATGGCTTCCAATTTGTTTATTGTTATGTTACCAACTGTCACAAATGCAGTTTAATTCAAAGCAAAGAATAGGGTTCAGTGATCTTAACTTTTGGAAACAAGAGATTCTGAAGCAAAGTTTTCTTTAAAATTCAAATGATAAAGAAACACAATGAATAAAGTAAAAGAATACATACTATTAGTGTTCCCTGGTGAGTGCATAGAATTAGGTACATTCAAACTATTAGGAGTTGAGCTCCCTGGAGGGTTTCCAGAGGAATTATGACTGGGCGTGCCTTGTCCTGTAATATTAAAAACTTGATTTACCACCTAGATTGTATTAGATCAGTACACAGTTGGTGTGATATTTACCTGACTGTGATGGCGGCGTCTTGTCGGGCACATTCCCAGAGGAAGCACACTGGTAATGTTCTGCTAGCTTTGGTATTTGATCTTTGAGGAATTTTATTAATGTTGAGGTCCATTCTGTAAGCGATAGAATGATGATGAGATTAGTAATGTCACAAATTATCAAAGAAAACACACATTACAATCACTTATCATTTTATATTAGACAAAGCGTATTGTGATATTTGGACTCATTGGAGCAAGCAAACAATAGGATCCACGGGCACAAAAGGTCTTTTAAGAATATTTCAATGATAGCACCTTTCCAATTCAAGTGCAGTTCTCTGGAATGTGTTAATGCAAACCTGCACTATAATATGTAAGCATGTGTCATATATGGACAAAAAATGTACTTTACTTATAGCCATTTGCTTAGGTTTGTTTCATTGGAAGAGTATTAGGGAATTATATCTTAGTCTATATTAATAGTACTCTTAACTAATTATTATATTTTAAACACTTCATAAATTTGTTCTGTAATGTCAGTATTTACAAGGTAAACAAATGTGTAATTAATAGCATTTTCAACCAGTGTCCAGTGTGAGAACTACACCTATTGAATAAAAGCAATAATTCCACTTTAAATATGTACCTGTATTGTGTGTAACATTTTATTTACCTCCAAAGTGAAAATAATTGAACCATTGCATCACACATGTCTTATTTTAAAATACATTGTATTATAATATAACTAAGTGGACATTAATGCAACATTTCACATTTCAAATCACAATTATCTTGATTTCTCATACATTAGGATGAGTGACTGGGTGTTAATTAAGAGGTGGCTGATGGATGCACTATGGTGATAAAAGCATAAGACTTTTATTAAATTTAGAGTACCATTTATGTATTTATAATAATATTCGCAGTTTTTTTATAAATCTGTACTCCCACTCACAGTGGTGAAGTATCACTTTACGAATGCGTGCCTCTTATGTCTGTAGTTGTGGATAGTTCATTTCTCCTACATAAGTGGATAGTGAACGTGAAGTATAAAACGAATGGACTGAAAATATGTACCTACTATAGAAAAAAATATGATTATTTGCTACAACAAATAATTTCTATATTTTTTGCAAAGATGTTCTCTTTTTTTATATTTAATTGTAGTAATTTCCATTAAATGGAAATGGTCTGATGTTATTTTGACATAATTTGTATCTGTCTTCCAGCCACTAGTGTTCATATAGTAGCATTCAGTTAGAGGCGTTTTGATTGTTGAGCATGTACAGTCACCGGCAATAGTATCTTCTTACACAAAGGTCGCAAAAATATGTGATATGCTCTTATGACCCTACACTTAAGAGTGTGTCACATATTTTTGCAGCCTTTGTGTAGGAAGATACTATTGCTGGTGGCTATACATCAACCTATGGCCTGGGCTTTGACTCTTATTTCTGAACTTTTGTTTTACTTTTATGTGGCTGGCTAAAAAAAGGTTTGAATAACATCATTTACAAATTGTCAAGTAGACAATTAATTGGATATACATTTATGAGTTGAATAAGCTATAAACATATGAACAATTAATTATGTAATTACCTGTAGTGGGATCTGGAAGTTGTCTTTTCTTGATCTTGGCTTCTGAGACTGCCACAGTGTACGCAGAGCTGAGTTTGATGAACCATGCCGCTCTTGGCATTGACACTTGGTATTCCGTTAATGTAATAAATATTTCTTCCTTCTTATTAAAATTTGGTGCTTTTTTGGATAACTGAGACAATGGTTTGCTTCCTATAGATTATAAAAATAAAATAAAATAATAATTCCTTGAATCCTAGCTAAGCTCAAAATTTATATATATAGGTAACAACAATAATTTGAGCACATACCTGCTAAATCCTTAAACCATGCTTCAATTTGAGCTTTAGTCCGAGCTGTAGCTGGCCAGAAATTATCTTTAGGATTCACTTGTTGTCTTTTTCTGCCACAGTCAGGAAGAGTATTAAGTTCCTCCTTTTTGGACAAAATTCCAGAGAAAAACTGTCCTATCTGTAAATTGAATTGATATGTTAATGTTAAATATCTCAGTTGTTTAAGCTACAGTTGAAGCAACTGTATATTATACATTCCAGCTGTAACAAAACGTCGTGTATACCTTAGAAGCAGAATAGTTAAAATTTCTAGCAGTGCCAAACTCATCGCTGGAGTGCGGGGTTGTAGAAAAACCCTGCTTTACGTTAGTAGAAGTGAGTTCATCTTCTTTTTGACGAGGTTCTTGCGGATACACGTCTGGTGGGCCAAGACGGGGCCTCTTCAGAGGCCGTTTTTCGTACATGATCCCCATAGTGTCAGGATACAGTGATTGGTCTGCGAATAGTAATCATAATATAAAGTGTAATGTACGAGGGAATATGCTAGTAAGGCATAAATTATGAGCCTGCAGTAATTTACCTTTCATTTAAATTGAGTTACTTTTTACATGATATCATTATAGCAACCTAACTCGCCGTCCACTACAAGTATATTATTAACAAAATAAGGTCCTAATTGTAAAAATAGTGTTACATTTTTCAATAACAATATCAAAAAACTAAAGCGATAAGCCAAACGTAAATTACATCTCCCTTCTATAGCCTCGCTCGTATCTTCCACAGATATAGAGAAATGTAACCACAAAAAATGAGGACATAACACAGATAACATAGGACGCCAATAACGCTCTGTAACTGAGCTCTGTGAACAACTTGTAAGTTGGTAATAAGAAGATGTCCAAACATGACACAAACGCAATGGGGAATGCCGGTGAAAACTTTTTGTAGAGGGCGCTGTTCCAGGTTCCATACAATTACACACACGTTCGTTACAATTACAATTATTATTTTTAGTTATTAATGTTATTATTATTGGTTGTATGTATTTGATTTAATAACAATCTATACCATACAATGAGAGAAAGAGACAGAAGATGAAGTGTCCTTAGCTTAACTAATACATGACTTATAAGTTATACGTATATTACTTTCCTGGTAGACATAATTTTAACCAGAGACTTGTCATATAAGTAAGTTAAATATATCATCATCATTGGCCACAGCATTTGTTGTAGATGTTTGTTGCGGCGCTTGTGGGTTTACGGGTTCCCGCATCTCCGTTGATGATTCTAATGCTACGGCCACATTATCGGGGAATGCGCGAAGAGTGGCCCAGGGTAACATTTTCGGTAAAATATAAACATGACGAAAATGTTTTTATAGGTATGGCAATATAGCAATAAATAGACATTGCATGTCCAAATAAGACTTGGCTTAAAGGTCTCGTAACCAGGCCATAAAAATCCTCAAAAAAAAACATTGCATGTCAACTGTCAAAATCTACAATAACAAATTGAATATCCAATTTTAAGGTTAATAGTCAATTAACTTATGTAAATTTAAACTACATTAAAAAAAAATAAACATGCCACCCAAAAAGCAGCCCGAGAAAGGAGGCAAGGGAGGAAAATCTGGAGGTGATACAAAAGGTTAGTGAAGTTTGAAGGTGAGTTTTGAATAGATAATACAATGTCACTGATTTGTGATAATTTTATTTTGCCTTCCTTTATTACTCTTATCAGGTAAACATGTACAGATACTATTCTAGATATAACTTAGATTGTTCTTGATTATAAAAAATAATTCCCCTTGTTAACGTTACTTTATGCTTGGTTGTCTGGTTCTGCTGTACACACAGGCAGTTGTTGCCATCTTATTGCTGTGTAATATTAGGCGTAAAGCATTTATAATGGTACCACAAGTAGATTACTTATTTATAATTTAAGTATTATTGAGCTTTCTGTGGTCGATTTAATGATTTACACTACATTTATAGATAGATTGATTTCTAATTTTAAGCCTTGGGTTGATATCCCCTCAGGCGGCAAATTACCTCGAATTGAAAGCTCTCTTATAGCAGCACATGCAGCACCCGTAATTTAAAAAAAGATGGCGGGTACACCGTGACCTTGCATGTATGTAAAATATGTTCTCTGGCAAGTGATTTTTAATAATGTTTTAACAAATTTTTGGTATGGCCACTAGTAAATATTTCATAAGTAATACAAGCGTGATAAAATAACCTTATTAATTTTTAAGCAAATAATCTCAGTACATGTATACTGATTGCAAAATTATAAGTCTAATATCTATGTTAGGAATATTTATCACATTTTTTGACAAAAATAATTAATAACATTAAAATTAAACAAGATCAAGTAAAATTAAACAAATAAAGTAAAGAACCCTTTATTAAAAAAAAATATGGGGATAATTTAAGTAGCAGAACATTTTTTTAAAAGAGCCACCTTTTGTAAGTTATTTATGAAAAACTAAAAAATCGGACCAAGTGCGTGTCGGACCACGCAAAATGGAGGGTTCCGTAGAAAGTTGTTTTTTGGAGATAACAGACAACGGCTGAACCGATATATGTTCAAAATTTTCGCGGAAAGTTAGTATTAAGTTGTATCTTCTTGAATTTTTTCATATTTTTTGGACTTACGGTTCAAAAGTTAGATGGTACCGGGACACAATTTTTTAGACTTAAAAAGCAAATATTTCTGAAAATATTGACGTAATAAAAAAAATGTTTTTGCAAACCTCAAAATTATTTTTAAAGCCTATTTATAAGCCGGGTCCACACCAGACGCACCGCCTCGCGAGGAAATTGCCGCGCGAAGCAATGGCGGCCCTCAGCTGTTCAAATTGTTCAAAATGGCGTCACATGTAATTACTGCCGTGGTTTTTGTTACTTTTATTTTGCGTTTTAAAGCTATACAAAAGAAACGGCGAAAGTAAAGTAAAGGAGATTTTTGGTGAGCCCATTATATAAATCTAGATCCCAATACGGAAATCGGCTGTACAGAGAATTAACAGAAACTGGATTAGAGACTAATATTGGACGCATTGAAAGAGAACAATTAGAGTTTTTGTTGCTTACAATTAAATACAAAACTAAAAAGGCAAGATACAAAGTTTAAAGAATCGATCACCGTTTGGGAGAAAGTGCTTGACAACAGGGGACTCTTACACTAGTCTCCAATATTTATTTCGTATATCAAAACAATTAATATCAAAAATTGTACCAGAAGTGAATTGTGATGCCATCTTATAACAGGGGCATTTCACGCCAAGCGGGCAGCGAAAAACATGTCAGGTTATAGAATTTGTTGAAATTTGCAGCATTTATACTTCTCGTTATCCTGAATCGATGTACATTTTTAGTTTTTTTTTATTCGACGCTGTTTCCGGTTTAGAAGCATTTAAAAATTTAAGGAAATTTGGTATACTCTTGGCTCGTCTCAATCGTTTTTTGTCAAGTTCTTAAATTCGTCCCGTTCTGCTTTCGTCACCCATTCTTCCTTCGTTACTTTCGATGGTCGACTGTATCAACTTTGGTAATCTTTGTTGTTTGTCTATTTCTTATTCCGGCTCATTTCGGTATTCGTCAACATCTTCTTTGGGCATGTTCGATGTTAGTCTATGTTGTTATTAGACTCACGCGTTATTGGTGATTTTTTCCTCGGCACGTTCGTTGTTGGAATTTAGAATATTACCAAAAACGACAGGACAAATAACGTGTAAGTCTAATAACAACATAGACTAACATCGATCATGCCCAAAGAAGATGTTGACGAATACCGAAATGAGCCGGAATAAGAAATAGACAAACAACAAAGATTACCAAAGTTGATATAGTCGACCATCGAAAGTGACGAAGGAAGAATGGGTGACGAAAGCAGAACGGGACGAATTTAAGAACTTGTCAAAAAACGATTGAGACGAGCCAAGAGTATACCGGAAATTTGAGGACTGGATTTTTCAAAAGCTGTTTCGGATATTACCGAATAAAATCAAAAATATGGTTTGTAAGGTTTCTCATAGAATATAAGCTGTTATTTTTTACAGTTATAATAACTTTGAAATTTATTATTTTTTTCATACAAAAAACCGGAAGTAAATTTTTAATATTAATTTTTGACTAAGTTCGGTATTTAAAAAAAAAAAAAATTTTATCTTAAAACGTAGCTTGTAGTTCATGGAAATGACATGAAAAGTTTGAGAATGGGATTCGCAATAGTTTCTAAGCTACTGGAACATAAGTACAAAGGTGCCGCTCAGAGCGCCGTACTGGCGGTTCCTTGGGTTGCGTAGCGGTTTGCGTTTTAAAGTATGATAGTGATATATCTTCCAATACACATCACATAAACATTAAATATAGTAAATATATGTAAATAATATACATCCATGTGCAATATTCTAATAATTTTAAAGTTAAAGAATATTTAAATTTACTAACATCAATTAATTAAAACGTGACCACTAACACCATCTCTTATCTATTTTAAATATTACTTAGTTGTTCATAGGACTCGCCGTTAAAAGCAAGAGCGAGACAGATTATAACGACTTATTTGATTTGTTTTAACGGTTATTTATGTCAGTGACGCTTGTGCCGCTTTGCGAACAGTGCGTTTTTATGATTGAGTGCCATTTAATTAAGTTAATATTATTTTGTGTTGCGATACATGTTATTGTGTTCATCCCAGTATATTTAGTGATTTTTATATTATGAATTACTACGGTAATCAATGTTTCAATCCATTCCACTTGCCAGTTCATCGTAAGACAAAAAATCTTCGGAAGGTTTCAATGGGATTAGTCACAAAATGGAGAGTTTCATCAGCTGCTTATGTTTGTGAACATTGCAGGAAACGCCTTTCAACCGAAACTCCTCCAGAAATTGGTACAGATCCTGTGCTATCACAGAGTAGCGTCACATCAAGTGAATGTTCCCAGACCGTCAAAGACGAATTGTTTATTCCTGAGGAAAAGCACAATAATAAATCGTCGCAAACAGATAACACAGACGATTACGAAATTTTAAAACAATTAAAGGAAAAGTTTAATGATCCATCCACGTCGGCGTCTACAAAAACTTTAATTCTGACTATTGCACCGAAATCTTGGAGCGTTAACAAACTGGCAGAAGAATTTGGAGCATCGAGACGGCAAACCAACAAGGCAAAACATCTGGTGGATCAACATGGTGTGTTAACAACTCCTAATCCTCGAAGCGGAAGTAACAAGCTACCCGTGGAAATAGAAAATCTTGTAAGAAGTTTCTATCTTCGAGAAGATGTTAGCCGTATTCTGCCTGGTAAAAAAGATTTTGTTTCAGTCAAATTAAGCGACGCACAGTGTGGTATTTTCGATCAGATTTGACTATTTTCATTGTTTATTTCATCGCATTAGTCTCGTCAAATAAAAGGTCAGATGAAACTCCCAAATTTCTATCATGCGTAGTTTTGGAGATAATCAAAAACTTGAGAAATGTTCATAGAAAACATAGAAACGAAATTTCTTATTTTACGTGCACCTTTTTTGTGTGAATCTAATTTAGATCTATTAAGGATATATTGAAGTATACATTTCGTCAAAATAAAGTTAAAATTTATTATTCTGGGTGGCGATATAATTTTTTTATACATATTGGAAAAAAATTTTTTAGTCGATAATCCTACAATTCTAGCATTTTATTTCTAAACGAAACTGTTCTATGCTATAAGAGGCAGTACTGACAAAAAAATTGAATGAAAATAACGCAGGATTGCCGAGATATGCATTTTTTAATATTTGGGTCAGGGCTGTCACCTACAACTCCGGTGGTGTACCTAGGTAGGTAACTGGGTACCTACATAGTTACAATGTCTGGAAATCCAATGAATTATAATGATTAATCTTAATTGTTTTGATATTTAAGCATTTATTCAGTACATTAAGTATTTAGAAGATACATTTTTACACCACAAGGAATGTGTTGTTATAATACTAACCAACATAGTCTTGCCTAAAAGCCTTTGCACGGACAGCATTCTCAGATGGGAATAGAAAAGCATTTGCACAAATTTTAGGCATAGCTGAATGGCTTGTAGACGATCTGCACACAATTTTGGTCGTACTCTCGAGTGGGTTACCAATAGATGCAAACAAGTTTCGTGCGTTTTGTTGGTCTTTGGCTGAAAAATATGTAAAAAATTACAAGTGGTTCTACATGTCAGTCACTTTGCATAAAATACTTATTCACGGTTGGCAAATAATTATAAACAGCCCATTACCCATCGGAATACTGTCCGAACAGGCCGGTGAATCCAGAAACAAATTCTGGCGTTATGACAGAGAGCACCACACGAGGAAAATCAATAGGCAAATTACACTCCTAGATCTTTTTCGGCGTGTGTTAGAGTCTTCTGATCCTTACATTTCACATTTATCTCTGAAAGACCGTTTAAGTAAACAGAAGCGTCAGCCTGTTCCGGCAAAAGTTTTGACCATTTTAAAACCAATCGAACCAAATTCTTCCATTGCAACAGAGGAGTCGGATTTGTCGGAATTGGGGTTAAGCACGGACTTAATTCTCCCTACAGAAGAAATTCTAATTAATTCGGATGATGATGATGATGAAGTTGACGACTGAAGATCGTCTTCTCTTTTTTCACTTCGATTGCGAGAAAATAAGATAAAAATAATTATTATTTACACACAATAACTAAACTAAGGTGAAATTATGGTTTAACTTGACGGTCTTTTAATTTTTTTAACTTCTTTGACATAGATACAAAATATAAACACCGCAAATAAATGCCACAGACAACGGTATAATTTTATAGCTCTTTAAACAGTTTAAACACGCTTTAAAGCGCTTCCATAAAATAAATAAAAATCTTTGTAATGATTGTGAAGTAGGGACTAAAAAACACCTCATGTTTTGAGAAATAGATTGCGTTTCCTGATTGGTCAATTTTAACATTGCTGTATTCTGATTGGTTGATATTAATTACAATGTTTTTTTAAAGGACTTAAATTATTTACACAGTATACGCACCAAAAAATTATCTAGCGTTCCGATTAACTTCGATATGTGTTGTGATTGGTGGATTTAATATGGTGAAGTGTTCCGATTGGTCAATTTAAAATGTTTTGCAAATCATAAATATGTATAGGTACATATTAGCCCTAGAGGCTAAATGTACTACTTTAGTCCGCCTTGGTAAGCATAATATGACACATTTTTTGAGCATGAGAAGTGAAAAAACTATATTACGGTATTATGTCTTAAAGTCAATCATGACAACCCTATTTCCATAGAAATCGGTAAAAAACTTAGAAATGTTATAAATCCTAAATCCCGCAAGATTAGCTTTTGAAATTTTGAGAAATTATAGTTAACCATATTTTAAATACACTTAATAAAAAATAAAACGCTAATATTGGAAAATATAGGAGAAATAAAAAAAAATGTTTGAAAACTTTAGTAACTTCTAACTTTTAACTGAATGGTACTAAGATGCTGAATTTTTTGCACAATTAATGAGTATCTCTCACTAAAACTCAGAAATAAAAATTGGAACTATAGTGACGGTACTTCAGTAATTATGCCAATAAACATGTTTTCTTAAGGTCATTGACCTTGTCAACAAAAAAATATTATGCATTAACTACGCCAGATAATCATTCGGGAGTTTTACACTGGGATGCAGGATATTATAATGCGTATTATAAAAATATAAAACGAGGGTGGTCAAAACTGATCGAAAATCCCACACTGTGCGACGGTACCAGGTCTCACATCCAAAAACAATTAATTTTGAGTAACATAGAAGAACTGTACCAAGTATTTAAAAAAGAGTATCCCGACGTCAAAATAGGTCTAACTAAATTTTACACATTGCGACCCAAACAATGTATTCTTGCCGGAGACTCTGGCACTCATCTTGTTTGCGTATGTATTTATCATCAAAACGCCAAGTTGATGTTGAGTGGAGGAGATATCGATTCTCTCACATCAGGAACCAATATGCACCTAACATCCTATAAAGATTGCCTACGAATGATGATGTGCCCAAACCCAAAACCTATATGTCATTTAACGACATCAAAATCTACCACCAACGAACGTTGTGCGTCATGCCCAGGCCCTAATCAGATCCGCGAACATTTGAAAACAGTTTTCGACGACAATCAAATTACAAGTGTGCAGTTTGAGCAATGGATAGGTACAGATCGTTACACGATAACCACCCAAATTCTTCCGGCGGACGATTTTGTTGATAACTTATGCCAAAGTTTGGATGTTTTGAAGCCGCATGCATATATTGCTGAACAGCAATCGTCTTATTTTAAAACACTGAAGGATACTCTTGCCGAAGGAGAAATTCTTGTTCAATGTGATTTCGCGGAAAATTATAGCTTTGTCATTCAAGACGCAGTCCAATCTTACCATTGGAATAATGAACAAGCCACAATTTTGACATCGGTGTATTACTACAGGGAGGGAAATCAAACAAAACATGAAAGTATTGTCATGATTTCCAACGATCTAAAACACGACACGGCAACATTCTATGAATTTCAAAAACAATTACACCAGTATCTTTTAAATAAAGGACTAATAGTAAAAAAAATTATATACAGTACAGACGGGGCTTCGCAACATTTTAAAAACCGTTTTAATTTTATAAATCTATGCCACTATAAAGAAGATTTCGACAGTGAAGCTGAAATTCATTTTCATGCCACCGCTCATGGAAAAGGGCCATGCGATGGCGTTGGTGGAAATTTAAAAAGGTTAGCAACCCGAGCAAGCCTGCAGTTACCAGCGAGTAAGGCAATTACAACTCCTAAAAGATTATACGAATGGGCAAAATCTGCTCTAACTGAAACGGTTGTGTTATACAGTTCTAAGGAAGATCTGCAAACACAAAGAGAATTTCTGCAACAACGATTTGAATCTGCTGTGACTATTCCGGGTACAAAAAAGTATCACGCTTTTATACCAACAATCAATGATGATCTCATCGTGAGACGAACAAGTTACAGTGAGAATTACAAAATTGTGAAAGTGTCAAAATAAAATATATTTTGTTATTACTTAACCTGTTTCATTAACCCTTTAAAAAGTAAACAATAACTACTATTTAGGTATCATACATACATATACTTAAGGTATAACTCAATTGAAAAAAAAACCATTTATAGTGACGATTAAGCATTTTTATAAATCGTTTGCCTGTACGCTGATTAACCTAAGAAATCGTCAGTACGGCGCCCTGAGCGGCACCTTTGTACTTATGTTCCTGTGTCTTTGAAACTATTGCGAATCCCATTCTCAAAATTTTCATGTCATTTCTATGAACTACAAGCTACGTTTTAAGATAAATTTTTTTTTTTTTTAAAATACCGAACTTAGTCAAAAATTCATATAAAAAATTTACTTCCGGTTTTTTGTATGAAAAAAATTATAAATTTCAAAGTTATTATAACTGTAAAAAATAACAGCTTATATTCTATGAGAAACCTTACAAATCATATTTTTTATTTTATTCGGTAATATCCGAAACAGCTTTTGAAAAATCCAGTCCTCAAATTTCCTTCAATGTTTAAATGCTTCTAAACCGGAAACAGCGTCGAATAAAAAAAAACTAAAAATGTACATCAATTCAGGATGACGAGAAGTATAAATGCTGCAAATTTCAACAAATTCTATAACCTGACATGTTTTTCGCTGCCCGCTTGGCGTGAAATGCCCCAACATCTAAAGGATTGTGTAAAGGTAGTAAACAAATAAAAGTTCATCTAATCAGCTCGATTATTTTAATCTCCTGTTGCTCAATGTTTTGCACGGAACAAAATAACCACGCGCACCAAATAAACACGTCCAGACCCTCGCGAGGCAAACGATTGAGGCGCCTTTGATCGTGCCGAAATACCGACACCGAGCCGATCGGCCGCGGGCGAGGCAAATATGCATGCCGCCTCGGCCGAGGCACGTCCACACTAGCCGAGCCGACTCGCGCGGCAATTTCCTCGCGAGGCTGTGCCATAGACATAAACAAAAAGGAAGATGAGTGACGTTCATAGTAAACAAAACAGAAATGTGGTCCAGCACCTACATACTTGTAAAATGCTACACACCGATATAATGTATGTGCATCATGGGCAAAAGAGATAAACCTATATAGTTAACACGGGTATATGCAAGGGAGCCCTCCATATTTTGCGTATTGCACAAAGTGTGACTGAGAGACGGCCACACGACTAATTCAATATAGGTCCCGGAACCTATATTTGATGGCACACAATCGACCGCCTGGTACCATATCTCCCTTTTTGTATAAATCAATGGGCTGTGCGCCTGATGTAGACATGGCTATTCAATTGATGTGCAACATGTTGATATTTGATTTAAAAAAAAATGTTTAGTTACATGTATGGAGTGCCCCCTAAAAATATTTTTTTCAGCAATTTTACTACAAAACTAAGTAGCGGCAGACAAAATACACATCATATCCGAATTTCATTAAGATACATCTTATAGTATTCAAGTAAAATGGCTGTGACATACAGACGGACGGACGGACAGACGGAAATGACGAAACTATAAGGGTTCTGTTTTTGCCGTTTTGGCTACGGAACCCTGAAAAGGGACCTTTAAATCTCCCCCTCTCTCCGTCCGCTTCATCGCTCGTGGGTGGGGCCCACGAGTACTTTTAGTATGTGGTTTAAGACACCTCTACCTACGACTATACACCAAAATACGGATATACATACATGGATTTACCCTAAAGTTTTCCTTCGTTAGGTCGGGTAACTGCGACAATTATAAGTAGAAGGTAACACTACATTAACAACTGCTTTGAATTGCTTGATACGTAAAAAAAAACATTTCTCATTGTATTTAATCACTATAAAATCAGAATGCCTCGTTTGATGTCAGAGAACACTACTTAATTATACCTCTTATGAACTACATATCTTGCTACATATCAATAAAATAGGGTAGTTTTAACAGCTCATACTAATCATACTATGTAACCTCCTGTCATTTGTACTTGGCGCCAATAAACAGATGCGTCCTGTGCTGCCCTCTTCCGTTTACGCACGCTTCATATGAAATATTCTGAACTATATGTATAATCTTCGAGCAACAATTAAAGGAGGTACAGACTCAATCAAGATTTTCTGAAAATATGGCTCGTGATAATTTGTAACCTGCCAGTCTTATACCGTAATAAGACTGTCAAAGAAAGTACCGCATGAGTCGTTCTTGCGGTACTGTTGTGGGGCTATTGTTTTTCCCTAGGGCTGATTGTGTATCCCTAGTATTATTTGATCGGTGATTGTACAAGGGCTGCTATTTATATATCCGGAAACCGGGATTACAATCTTCTTAAATAGCATATTTGACCTCCATGGTAAAATTTGAACTTTTTTAAGTACTGGCCGGTATATTTTTTCTTTCTTATTAACGCTCGTGTTTTGTTTTTGACGGGTTTTAAATGTCATCTCGCAGCAAGAATGGAACTCACTCGTGAAAATATTCGTGCTATGATTTATTATGATTTTCGGCGTGGTTTAACGCAACAACAGTGCATAGATCAACTAACTTCAACTTTTGGTGATGAAGCCCCATCTAAAACTACTTGTGTATCACTGGTTTAGTGAGTTCAATCGTGGACGTAGTATGCTTACGGACGAAGTTAAGGCAGGTCGCCCGAAATCGGTCGTTGTACAACAAAATATCGAGGCTGTGCGAAAACTTATAATGGACGACCGACATGTTACGTACCGCGAGATAGAGGCGACTCTGGGTATTTCTATGACCAGCATTAATAGCATATTACATAATTATTTGGCTGTACAAAAAAATTTGTTCGCGTTGGATACCCCACAACTTAACAAAAGAGCAAAAAGATGCTCGCGTCGAATGGTGCAATAAAATGTTAAAAAAATATAACCGTGGTGACTCAAAAGCCGTTTATAACATCTATACAGGTGACGAATCCTGGATCTATGCATACGATCCCGAAACGAAGCAACAATCAACGGTATGGGTGTTTCAAAATGAGCCGAACCCTACGAAAGTTACTCGTGCAAAAAGTACATTGAAACAAATGGTGGCCTGCTTCTTCGGTATTAATGGCCATGTAGCTACAGTGCCACTAGAAAACCGTAGAACGGTTAATTCAGAGTGGTACACGACCATTTGCTTACCGGAAGTATTTGAACAAATTCGTAAAACTAACCAGCGACGAAGAATCATTCTTTATCATGACAATGCCAGCTGTCATACGTCACGCGAAACAACTCTATTTTTGGAGGGTCAAAATGTGGAATTAACGGGTCATCCGCCGTACAGCCCTGACTTGGCACCCAACGATTTTTATTTATTTCCAAATATAAAGAATAAATTACGCGGTCAACGATTTTCGACCGCTGAAGATGCTGTCGACGCATTCAAACAACACGTTATGGAGGTACCTCAGGCGGAGTGGCAGAAGTGCTTTAAAAATTGGTTCACGCGAATGCAAAAGTGCATAGATCATCAAGGGGAATACTTTGAAAAACAATAAAACCATTTTCAGCCGTGTACGTTTGTTTGTTTTTTTGTTTCCGGATATATAAGTAGCAACCCTCGTAATGATATAACCAAGTATACAGAATTCATCCTTGCTTGTCCTATCATTTGGTATCGACTGAATATGTACTACCAAATAGTAACAATAAATGTGTGGAGTAGGGAGTAGGGGCATCCCTAGGATGGGACCAGGCGCTGAAATCAACAGTAATAAAAGGGTGCGATTTGAGAGTTGAGCACCGGTGACTAAAAGAGGTCTCGATGGCAACTACTACTAAAAAAAAAGTTAATGCCAGCACTGTTTGCACCTTGCACTTCTTTAATCCTTGTAGAGTTTGTGCGGGGAAATAATGATATGGGAAATAAGATAACTAATAAATCCTACGACATTACTCTTCCCGTACAGACTCTAAACGATTTTAGTTATATCTAAGCGCGCGTTTGGTATCTGGTGTATTTGGCTACGGGTAGAGTTCCGTAGCCTGACTGCTGTATGTACCGACCTATAAAATTCAGGTTGTGTATTATTTATGTATTCAAGTCATAGAATAGTTAGGTACAGTGAGATTCAAAATTGCATGGACACATTATGAATGAGTTCATTCATGAATGGTCCATGCAATTTTGAATCTGGGTGTACCTACTACTGAACTTTGGTTGTGCCTATTGTTAAGGATAGAACGGGTGACGTCTCAGATGTTAGGTACAAATTATAGGCCGTATTTATCTAGCTACAGTGCTTGCTAAGGTACTGGATAGTCTGCTGGACGCACGTCTCGAGATGCACCTGCAATTACAGGATGCACAGTTTGGATTTAGAGCGCGTGAGTCTACTGAAAGTGCAATATTGTGCTTAAAACGCACGGTCGCGCATTACACAGAGCGCAAAACGCCCTTATACGAGTACGCTTGCTTCTTAGACCTTTCAAAAGCTTTCGATCGCGTTGTGTACGAACTACTATGAACAAATGTTTTGCGAGGTACAGTCGCCATCAAATATACCGGAGCGGCCAAGGTACTCAAAAATATCTACTATAATACTACAACAGAGAGTTCTAAACCAGGAGAGGCCCTGAGTATCATTTCCCCTGTCAAAAGTATTGGCGGAAAATCTAGTAGGGTGATTGTGCTAGTTTCCCGTCCAGGGTCAGTTTCCGTCCACCTGACGGTTCTGCTACAAATATATGGGGAAAACTTGAACGTAAATGAATTTTCCTGCGGAAGTTTTTGGTCTTGTTGCGATCCATAATATCTAAGAAACAATTCTACTATCATAAAAAAGTAATTTGACAAATAGTGCCTTTAAAAATAAAACATTAATAGCCGCCTCGAATTCGGCCCTCACAAATGTCATCGCAATGAAGAAAAAAACCTGTGGCGGGAAAAGTTTATGACGAGTTTTATTAATGATTTAGGCAGTGCACTAAATATGTTTGGCACGAATTATCTATTTTAAAGTTAATTGTACAATATTTTAAGTGGAGATTAAAGTTTTAGAATATAATTAATATATAAACTTTGTGGACCAAAACTAGCAGAGCAATTTGGTATAAATTTCAGTTTTGCGACCACCTGATCCCGGAAACCCAGACAGCTAGGTAAATATTTCTAATGGTTATTTTACTTCAAAATACTTAATGAATGCGTAATATTTTAGTATATAGTAGTATGGTAATATTATATCACACTTTAGTTTCTGTCCATTCCTCATATACATAATGTTACGTAAATAAATGTAATAAATAAAACATTTAAATGACTTGAGCAAAGACTAAAACTAGCTCTTCTGTTGCATTGTTATCGTTAATATACGAGTTATTTGTGAGTAGACAAAACTATAATTAACATTAGAATGACCAAATGGTAGTAGAATAATAATTATAACCTCCATACTATGGCGTGCTCTGCTTATTTCACTTCAAAAGAAAGCTTTGTGATCGTGCCATTGCCATCGTCCGTACACACACACACACGCACACACACCAGTACATGTTTCACAATGAATATTATCCGTTATTTTCACTAAGCACTATCACATCACCTTTATCTATTAACCGGCAATTAAAACCACACGAAAACAAACAAACAAAAACATGCGCTGTTAAATATTTGAACAAATACATCCGAAAAACCGGCCAAGAGCGTGTCGGGCCACGCTCAGTGTAGGGTTCCGTAGTTTTCCGTCCGTCACAGTAAGTGTCCCCACTTAAGAGTTAATAACACCGCCATGTAGGATATGATATGAGAGTTCCACGTACAGCGACATCTATCGGCAAATTAAGTAAACTATTGCGCGCGAGCTTAAAGTATGGAAGATGATTTTTATGGAATAATTCTTTATTGCGTGAACCGATTTTCACCGTTTTTACTTTATTTGAAAGCTCGTCATTTCATTGTAATTTTGTAGAAATTACAGGTACAATAAACACCTGCTTATACGGTTAAATTACAAACTTAGTTCAGAAATTATTTTGCAATTTTTTTTCAAAAACTATTCATCCTATCAAGTTCAAAATAATTTTCCTAGAAAGTTTTTATAAAGTTCTACTTTTGAGATTTTATTCATATTTTTAAAACTTATGGTTCAAAAGTTAGAGGGGGGGGGGGGACGCATATTTTTTTACTTCTGGAGCGATTATTTCCGAAAATATTTACATTATCGAAAAATGATTTTAGTAAACCCCTATTCATTTTTAAATACCTATCCAACAATATATCACACGTTAGGGTTGAAATGAAAAAAAAAATCACTCCCCACTTTACGTATAGGGGAGGTACCCTAATAAATAAAAAAAATCCACTTTTTATTTTACCACTTTGTCGGTGTGATTGATATACATATTAGTACCAAATTTCAGCTTTCTAGTGCTAACGGTCACTGAGATTATCCGCGGACGGACGGACGGACGGACGGGCAGACATGGCGAAACTATAAGGGTTCCTAGTTGACTACGGAACCCTAAAAAGGAAGTCTCGTGTTTTGAGCTGATTACTATTAAAAAAGCTACTTTTTTAAAGTCGCATAACCTTCGGATCTGATCGGAACCAATCGGAAACCTTCGGCGGCACGATTCCGGGTAATGCACGACCCTTAGAGAATTCAACCAACCGGAGTCGCCATTGACAGGCGTTCCCCTCTGCCGAAAACATATGACCAGTGGTCATGCATACACCTATTTGTACGTTACGTACGAATAGCCACAGAATACACTTGACGTTCCCCTCCCCCGCAAAAATCGGCAGACTTGCTTTGTAAAGAAAACGGCAGACATGGCTACTCCGGGTTGAATTCTCTAAGGAACGACCCAATAATGAACGATCCAATGCGCGGTTGACTACGCTAGTCGTGTCAATGAGGGTTTCCGCGATCGAGTTTTTCACTAGATGGCAGCACCGTGGCGACAGGTCTAGCTGTCACAATCCACCAATCATGTTTAACCATATATTTTTTGATTGGTGGATTTTGACAGCTACTGCCAAAAAAATCTGTCGTCACGGTGCTGCCATCTAGTGAAAATCTCAATCGCGGAAACCCTCATTGCATTAAGCCTTGGCCAAACAGCAAGCGTGGCGCAGCGCCGCGTCCGCGCCGCGTGGCGTCGACACGATGACTGTTCAAACAGGGCGCGCGCGGATCGCACCGGCCTCGCACTCTCAACACGCCCTCATCGCGCGCGCGAACGCGGCGCGGCCGCGCGCGTTGCTGGCGTGACTCGCGCCCGATACATCATGCGCGCGCGGAGGGCCGCTCATTCCTTCCGAAGCCAAGATTATTTTTTTCTATATCCATAATCACAATCACAGTCCATTGCTACGCTCGCACGACGCACTGCCGCTGCCTAACGTCCGACTGATGTGACCCAGCGTGGCGCAGCGTGCCGCCGCGTCTCGCCGCGCAGCGTTGCGCCCGCGCCGCGTGGACGCCAGGACCCGCGGGGCGCGGCGCCGGCGGGACGCAGTCTGTTTGACGTCGCTAACTTGTTAACATGTGCCGCGGTCGCGCCGCGCGACCGCGGCGCTGCGCCACGCTGGCAGGTTGGCCAAGGCTTTATAGTACAAGGAGTCACAGTGGTTAACATTAAAGGCCTACAATATAATTGTTTGGTGATAAAATGCCTTAGTTATAATATTCAATTGTTTGGTTGAGTTAAATATAATACCGTGATCGATTTAACAATACATGCTTGTATGGAAAAAACAAATTTATAAAAAGTAACTACGCCATTTCGTTTCCTTAATCGTACCAAACTGTATGCTAATATTAACGGAAATAAAGAAACGCGGTGTTAATCCTTACTATCATTTGTTTGATTCCGTAGCCAAAATGGCAAAAACGGAAACCTTATAGTTTCGTCATGTCCGTAGTTCGTCCGTATGCCATGTGGCCAGTTTTTATTTGGAGACTATAACTAATATTGATGAAATTCTAACAAAAGGTGTATTTTGTATACCCCTACTTAGTATTGTAGTAAAATTGCTAAAAAGATTTTTTTTAGGGGGGAGCCACTAGGGGTTTTCCATACATGTAACAATTTTTTTTACCAAAAATCATCATGTTGCACATCAATCGATAGGACTTTAAAAATAACATTGAGGTTTGTTTTATAATTTTTTGATTAAGTGAATATTTTCAGAAATAATCGCCCTACTCAGTGGACGAAAACTAGCAGAGCCCAGGACGGAAAACTGACATTTATGGACGAAAACTAACGAATACCCCACTTTTTCAAATAATATTTTTTATACAAAATCTCGCAAGTATGGATAATTATCGCGTAATATTAACATGAACTAGACTATATAAGCTATAAAATGAAATATAATACATTTAAATAAGGGTACTTTAAGATATTCTTTCTGCATCACAAAGCTGGCAAAATCGATAAGTGGACGAAAACTAGCACAATTACCCTACATCTATAAAAACTATTTCAAAAATCGACGTCACGCATTTTCGTCATCGCTGTCAATGGATAACATCAAGCTCCGTGAAAATGCCCTTATGCGCTGTTTTTGGATGTAAAAAAATGTTATATTTCGTCTAGTTTACAAAAAGATGAAATACCATTTCAGATGTAAGTACAGTTTTACTTTATTTATCATTACTTTCGTAATAAAAGATTTAACCTAAATCGAAAATCAAGCTTCGTTTACAGAATCGATTCAAAGACAATCGTTTTCTTTCTGACGGGCAGTAACTATATGACGTTCGATACTTCTCCATATTTAATGCGCTTAAGGATTGCTGTCTTCTATATTTTGTTTGAAAATACAATCAAAAATGATCCTTGGCTTTTTTGTTTGACATTTCCAAAGACTGCATCCAATAATGAACCATATGTTAACGTGTGTACAGTCGACTATCTATTGCTCCATTTAGTGTTATGAAGTATAAAAAGAATATGTCAAATATGTTTGGTGTTTTCAAATCAAAGGTACATCTTTGTGGGTTGTCAATAAAGCGTTGCTGCCATAAAAAATCATTTAGAAATAAACTGTATTAACAACCGACAATGATGTACCTTTGACTTGAAAACTTCACATGCGTGCTACCTCGCCCCCCTCAGATTTTGGCAGACTTTTTTGTTTGGAAAGATGAGGCGAAGCGTACTCCATTTATGGAGCTTTATGTACTACAATAATATACTTTTATTCAAAAACTAGCTGACCCGGCGAACTTCGTACCGCCAACTTCCACAGACTCCCGTCGACCTCAAGTTCACTCCTACGCCAGTCCTACCGTCTCCCACCACTCTCCCACTGTCGTCCAACCATCTTTCACTCTTGTCCGCCCTTCTCTCACTCTCTTCCACCACCCTTCTCCCACCGACTCCTACTTCACTCCCATCCCATCGACTCCATTCCCACTGACTCTTACACTACGTCAGTCTCATCGTCTCCACCTCCTCCCATTGTCTTCATCCACTCCTATTAACGGACTTACACTTTCTTAACTTCCATATAGGGTTCCCAGGTGTTAGCCGGACATGTTTGGCTTTTTACCAGTGTGTCCGGCCAAATAATTCCTCGTCCGGCCTGTCTGGCTTTTGTTAGGCTTCTGTCTGCCTTACGCTACGCGCCAGTCACGCCAGTGGCACGATTCGAAAGACCAGCGTAGCGTATGCAAAAAAGGCATGTCCGGCTTTTGGGATCAAATGTCCGGCTAAATTAAGTGGCTTTTTCATTTTTGGGCCTGGTAACCCTACTTCCATAGATTATGTTCCATTTTCTTTTTAGTTTCTCCAATATTTTAATAGTTATTCTGTTATTCGGGGTGGAGATATGTATATCCAAATATTTTTTAAGAAAAAAAACCCGACTTCAATGGGGAAAGCTGGTGAAAGATTATTATGTAGATGGTGTAGTCTTAGACTCCATACAATGAAATAACTTGCTTAACAAACACAGCGAAGAGGACACGCCAAACGTGAACTATGCGTCGTTGAAGAGTTCCGTTCTGATCATCATCAGCAATTCCACTTTATCAAATGTCACTCTTTTGAATGAAAATCTTGATTTGTTGAAAAAAATACAAAAATCACTATGTGTATGCCCTTAAGATTTGAGGAGTTCCCTCCATTCCTCATGGATCCCATCATCAGAACTTGAGGTTGACAAAAATTTGTCCTGACAATCAAACTTGCTTAACAAACACAGCGAAGAGGACAAATCGCCAAACGTGAACTATGCATCGTTGAAGAGTTCCTTCTTTCTGAATATTCTGATCATCATCAGCAGATCTACTTCTTCAAATGATCTTCTTGAAAAAATGGTGAAATAAAAACTGAAGTTAACATTTTTTTTGGGTAAGGTTCACATGAAGTAGTACTACAGAAAAAATAGCATATTTTGGCGGCAAAATATGTACATCAATAAAACTTTGCTTTATATCTTTATCTTGGCACTAGGAATGAGGATCTGCCGAGTCCTATCAAAAATTATGCGTCCAACCCCTATAGGGGGGGGGGGGTATGGTAGGGGGGGCACCTTAAAATATACACATTTACCAAACTAGGCGATCAAAGTATCATTTTCGATGTATTTTTTTACGCTGAATCGAATGAGACCACACTTATGCTTATAGGATCAATATTTTGCGAGATATAAAGGGTTTTTGATGAAAAAATATGTTTTAGACAAAAGTAGGACTTGAGCATTAAAAACAATTGGAAAACTTAGGTACAATATGTAATATCAGCTATATATACACTACTACTATATACACACTACTATTCACATCTGGGGGCACGGCAGTGTCCCCGCCAAGTCGAGCTTTAGTCACTTATGTTAAATTTATTCTCAATCTTCTTTCAAATCACTGAGATCATTGTCATCAATGTCAATAGGGGCCATGGGACTTTTGTCCAAGTCCGTGTTGGAGCACGAATTCTCCTCGTTCATTTTGCATACAGGCGAGCATGGTATCCCACTTTTTACACATGAGCACTTAAGAGTGGAACATCCACTTTTGCACGAGCAAAATATAAGGGTCATTATTTCATCCGGAGCTGGTGGTAGGGTAGTGCGAACAGGGAACAGATCACTATTTTGTCGACTCCATCCCCACTCTTCAGGATTTAGTTTATGACCCAGCCATTGTTGCACTTGGTGGTATGTCCTGAGAGAGTGTTGCGTTGCACTTGCAGAAGTAGGAGGCAGAGCTTCCAATTTTGCTGCGACTCTCTTCAATGATTTGTTGAATAAATAATAACGATGACTATCAAGAGATAGGTTACCTGGTTTTGCGCCATACAGTTGAAGGAACAAAGATTCACCTGCATTCCGCACTTCTTCAGCTGTAGCAGTGGTCTTGTTAAAGACTTCAGCACAATCTTGTAAGACAGGATTTTTTTCGAGGAGTTTAAGGAGCTGTTTTTTACCTTTGCCGTAAACTGCGCTGGTTGTGTCACAACCTGAAAATGCATGTGCTGTGAGTATGTAGTTTTTTACATTCACATGTTGTTGTTGAAGATCGGTTGAAGAAAATATTTTTCTATTGACACGACCAATTTTAGGTTTAAGCAACAATATAGGTTTGTCAGAATAACTGAGAGCAATCAGGATAACCATAACATCCACATCTTGAGTAACTATTGTACAGATGTCATAAATTTAACTCCAGACAGGTCTTCAAGTGCTTCGGTTAGAGCAGCAAATGCTGGTTTTGTTACAACATATGCGTTGAGAATATCATCAGTGAAACCTCGTCTCACTATGCCTCCCATCCCTTTAAACTGTCTGTTTGCTGTTTGTTCAATCACCATGTCAGGGGATGTGCCACTGCAAAACTTGTTACTACGCCTGATGGTGAAGTAGCCGTTTTTGATTGCCTCATAATGTGATGGATCCATCTCAAAGGGAAGATTGTACATCTGTTCCAAATAAATGTGGCAGGCTTTAGTATAGTGAAGGTGTCCACTGGCCGCAAAGAAAGGAATCATTAGTTTTAGTGTTTTCAAGTGCATCGTCCATTCGCCTGTCCTTTCTGCTTCGAGAAAGTTACGAACCAGAGTAACCATTTCTAAGTACTGCATCCACAATTTTGCTGTGGCACTTGTCTCTTTGATTCTCTCTATTTCTTTGTTGAATTTACATTTGAAACTAACAGCTCCGATGTGTGAAGAAATTTCGTCCTTGCTGGGAGGAAAATTGCTGAAGTTATTTATCAATTTTTCCATAGTTTCTTTTTCCTCAATAGTCATGTTGACGTTTTCCAAAATCATATTGCATAAAGCAGTAGCCACTAAACCATGTGCACGGATTGCCCGTGCATAAGCATGCCCTGTTAAAATGTGTTTAACAGTGTTTTCTGCGTACACAGTTGCTAAAATTTCATGCAACCCTGAGTCTGCCATTATGTATCCAATGGATCCTAGGAAGGACATAACTAGGTGAAAGCCACCAAGCCTGACAGAAATTTTGTTTAACTGAGAATCAGGAGGTGCAGACAGTGTGATCTCCACTGCTTTCATATATAAGGGCAAATCAAAGGTGACAAACACCTTGCTTAAGCCAAGATCTTTCACACAATCAAGTGCCATCAATAATGACGTGTGTACAGTGTCATACTGTGATGGAGGAGCCATGATGAACGGAAGAGTTATGACTGCAGAAGGATCACTGTAGCCTCCGTGTGTGATTGTTTCTAGGAAGCCTTGCCATCCCGAAATATTCTCAGCTTTCCAAAATTTTGCAACCATCCACAGTATATTGTGAGTTGATGGAAATCCTTCGTGCTGTTCTGTAGGAAATCGATTGTCAAGATCCGGAAATTTGAAATCTTGAAGACCCCTCAAACTTTGCAGATTTAGTGGTACAACCTCAGCTAACCCTTTCTTTTCACTCAGTGTAGATTGTGCTAACAGTTTTTGTTTAACAATTCTATCTTCGTCATTGATGATGGCATCAGAGGGGGTGACACATTTTATTCCAGCCATGTTGTGTAAAGTTCCATATCCATCTATTGTATTTACATTGAAATCACAGTTGTCGAACACAAACTGGACAAACGCTCCCTGCTTTATCGTATGCTCAGGAGCCATAACTACTGATGTTTCCAATATCTTTACATCGTGGTATGAGCTGCTCAACCCCAAGTTCGACAACAAGGTAATAAGGTTTTTGGATCCAATATTCTGATGTATATAAGCACCAACACCTAACAATATTGGTGACAAAAAGGATCTTGGCCGCACCAGAGAAATCAAACAATGAGCAATAGTTGTACATTTTCGGTCCATTTCATTTTTTTCGTTACTATCAGGTTTTCTTTTTTTGCGAGTCACAGATTTCAACAACACCTCCAGAGGTTTCGGTACCATGATGTTCACCTCATCAAAAAACTTATGAGTCATGGGGTATGATGTGTTATCATAGGCGAAACTTTCGATGTGTTTCCTCAGAATCTCACCAGCTTTTTCCATTATACGTAGTTCTTCTTCTAGCTCATCACCATTCTTTTGCTGATACCAGTGGTCATTTAAGATTTTTTCGCTGTGAGAGCGAAAGCAAATAACTGGATTTTTTTTATGGATTGTTGTTATTAATAGTCGATCCCCATATTTCTCTTGCAGTTTTCGCTTAAGACTTCGTTCACTTATTGTGTACTTGCTTGATACAAGATCAATTAACTCCTGCACACTGAACTGGCAGTCGCTACTAGATTCCATGTACTCATAAATCTCTTCCATGGCATTTGTTAAATCATCTGAAGGTTTACGTCCTAGGGTCCCACCTGGGAGCCCGGTCCCTTCTTGCTGTCTATAAAACTGAATCCAGCATGCAAAGTGATATTGTGCACGTTCCTTTTTTAAATCTGCTGTACAAATACGTCCGATCACCTGTCGTCCCTGGTTATCACCTCTGACCACAGCTTGTTTTTGAACTTTTGTTATAACATCATCTTTCGTAACTGTACGTACTTTTCCAGGGGTTTTTTCTCTCAAAAGATGTGATGATTGACGCACAAAAAAAACATGAGTTTGAAAAATTGAATAATCCCTCTGATCTCAATTTTTTTGGCGATACTGTAGTATCACTGACCCTCTTTTTGGGGGTATTTTTTGTATATGAATTTCTGCAATCACGGTGAACAATCATATTACAATCATCGCCACTAAGAAAAAGGTGTTTCCCGTCTCCTTTCAGTATACTGAACCGCTTGATTGTTTCTATGGCTTCCTTGCCTGGTGTAACCCTGTCACTATCCGCCACTAGTTTCTCACAAATGAAGCAGTGATCTGACCCAAGAATGGGTTCATCACTTTCGTTGTCCATTTTTCAAGTTATTCTAATTATAGAAATTATTAGATATTCATAATTATCCGCCGATATCTGCCATTTTGACAATTGTTTGACAGGTTAAGTGTCGAAAGCACAAACCCATCGATATACAGCCAGGACTGAAGAGTGTAAAAAGTTTAAACGACTTTTAAATCACGGATTTTCTTATTCATCAATATAACAATTAAATCATAAACATGTATATTTTAAAAAGAAAACTCAACCATAGCTTGATTTTAATCGAATATTTACTTATAACCTTCTTGGATTGTATGAACTCACATGGGAGAGAGACATGATTGTGAAAGTGAAACAATAAAAAAGCTATTAATTACTCCCATGGGAGTAAAATGCGATTTTACCTCCTGCTTCACTTGCGTGCCAAAGCACTCTTTATGAGCTAGAGCGATCAAAAATATTACACTAATTCGTCGAATGAAAACGTGTTTGTAAATATTTTTCAACAAAAACCATTAATATCTCGCAAAATATTGATCCTATAAGCATGAGTATGGTCTCATTCAATTCAGCGTAAAAAAATACATCGAAAATGATACTTCGATCGCCTAGTTTGGTAAATGTGTATTTTTTAAGGTGCCCCCCCCTATCATACCCCCCCGATAGGGGTAGGACGCATAAATTTTGATAGGACTCGGCAGATCCTCATTCCTAGTGCCAAGATAAAGATATAAAGCAAAGTTTCATTGATGTACATATTTTGCCGCCAAAATGGCATATCTAGTCTTACTTTACCTGTGCTATAGGGGTAAAATTTTTTTATCGGCTTCTAGTTTCTACCCTATTATATTTTAATACACAAATATGAAATTATAAAAGATGGTACAATTAATAATAAAACAGCTTTAGAAAATAAATAAGTAATTCTTGAAATGATTCACTGTTTTGAATGAAAATGATGGATTTCTTGATAAAAATATGTATATAAAGTGTGTGCCTTTAAAGTTTGAGGAGTTCCCTCGATTCCTCATGGATCCCATCATCTGAACTGCGTATTGACAAAAACGGGACCAATCTGTAGTATATATATAAACTAAAAAAAAAACATACACGCCGAATTGAGAACATCCTCGTTTGAAATCTTGATGTCGGTTAAAAACCAAATATCATGAAAATCGGTTCAGCCGTTCTTGAGTTATATTATTTTATTATTTATTTATTCATAAACAATTTTTAAATCGTGTTTGAATAGGTACTTATTAAACATATGTACAATTAATACTAACTTAATAATCTAATAAAACTTAAGATAATAACAAGAAAACAATGCACACACAAGATTGGTCAAAATGGTATATAGCATTTTGTTATACCACGTTTTATGTCACGTTCCGCGGGAATGGGATAAAAAGTATCCTATGTCCGTCTTCTTGTTCTAAGCTACCGCCCCACCAGTTTTCAGCCAAATTGGTTCAGCCGTTCTTGTGTTATAAATAGTGTAACTAACACGACTTTCTTTTATATATATATAATATAAAGGATTGCCTACGGACATAAGACATACAGCCTTGGCCAGAAGTGTTGAGCATCCTTGCGATTTTCATACAAAACTCGAAGCTTTAGTCCAGCGTTTCTATATTTTTAATTCAAACTGAACAGGCATGTTTTGTTGAAGTTAGTAGTAACTGCATAGAATATTTGCAATTTATCCCACCGACCTAAAGTCGCATTTTTGTGACCTTAAGTTTTCATGTTTTATATTTACCTTGAAATTGTTATTAAGTGAAGTTTTCTAGATATATAAATGAAGTATAACATTTTACGTCACCGTACATTGCTATTATTGGGAAATAATACTTAACATCAAAACTGTAAACAAAAAACTGCTATGCTCAATACTTCTGGCCAAGGCTGTATACAGCGAAAGGACAACGTCGTTGCTGACGCTTTATCTAGAGTTGAGATAGTCGATTTTCAAAATATTGCAATAGACTTTTCTTTGATTGCGAAGGCACAACACAAAGATGACGACTTGTAAACATTATTACAATTCACCATTAAATTACGACAGACAATGACAACAAACAGTCAAACACAAAAATAAGATAAAAGTTTATTTGAAAATGGTAATACAAACTCGGCTACCGGCGTTTATGTATTGATCTTGAACAGACTCGTCGTGCCAATGTTACGAATGCTTCAATTCAATGTTATAACTACCCTCATTTAAATATTGAGCTGCTACCCACTTTTAAATATTGAGCTCGAACAGGCTTGTCATATCAATGTCAATAAACAAAATGGCCGACATGGCCGGCTTTTAATTAAGGTCATATTTGTTCTTTGAAATCAAGGGTTTTGTGACTTTTTAATACTCATTCTGTTAACCAGGGCTGTGACCATTCAAACTAATCCGAAATCATCTAAATCGGTTTAGCCGTTCTCGAGTTATAAACGGTCTTACTAACACCACTTTCTTTTATATATTTAGATGTCCGGCAAGGTTGACTTTTACGGTTAAAAACTAGGCCGCGAAATGCCTAGTTTATGGTCAAATAAAAATTAAAAAGTTACGGAAATTGCAGGCTCGATTTCGCGACATAAATGTTGCATACAAATTCCATTTTTGTCGAGGTACAAACTTTTTAAAAAGTTCAATAGCCATACAAAAATAAAGGCAAAGGTCCTAAACAGCCAAAACACAACATCGGTATTTGTTATTTTTATTGTTGGTACCGCGACTTTTTAGTTATCTCAAATAGCTTACGGTAAATTCAGAAGAAAAATACACTTCAAACTTTTTAATAAATAAATATAATGGCGGCAAAGCTGAGCGTGTACCGCGAACATAGGAAATTGTAGTTTCGAATAAATCTGTCTCTCTCACTCAAAATGAGAAGCGATGGAGATAGAGATAATTATAGGATTCGAATCGAAATTCGATGCTCGCGGTAGTGGTCATTCTTTTAACCTAGAAGTTATCCTGAATATATTATTTATGTCAATATTGTTTGTTGTTCATCAACGTTGGCTGTTTTGCATTATTTTTGAATAAAGCACTATATTGGGCTCGGCGTGAAGGGCCATTGCTGGCTTCGTATTAAATTAAACGGACTCCTAAAGTCGTCCGTTTAAACGTAATACTCAGCCATCAATATGCTACTTCACCTCCTCGACAATAATGTACTATTCTCAAACATACTCCGAAATGTATGCGTTAATGCCTCGAAATGAACACATGAAGTTGCTCATTTATGGCTCCTTACATTACTTCTTGGCCTTAGGCCAAAAGTAATATAGGGAGTTATAGTCTGGCCAGCCAACGAACGCAGTAGCAATGTACATCAAACAAAAATATAGCAACACTCTAGGGCGAATCGAACAGCAGCATTGCTCCATAGAAAACCAGCAATGTATATCGAACCAACGTTTTTTTCCAAGTTGGCTGCATTGGCACGGTCGCATTGCTTTCGTACGTCAGTGTAGTTAGTCGTAATTTTGTAAATTGTTACTGCATTATTAGATAAAATCATTGAAAACTCTGATATATGTACCTATAATTATGACTTTCTAATAAATAAGAAGGTGCGAAGAAATAAAAATAACCAAAATATAAAAAGGACAGAAGATTAGAGGTGGAGATCATGCGGTCAAAATACAATAGTTGAATGTTGAAATCCAGGAAGGAAACGAACATTGAATGCTAAAATAATAAGTCCGACGAGGAAATCGAGTATATCTACCAGAAAATACGAGTACAAGTTTTCAGTTTAGAATGGAATCGTATTAGCTGCATAATTTGTACGAATAAAATTGTAATGCATATTATTCAGTAATACTCCTTTCATTATGATTTCCTTTCGTCATTCGTTTATAAGACTAGTTTTAGGTGTAATTATTGTGTAAAGTGTATGGTAGTTAATAAACGCACGTAAGGTTTTGGTATTTGTTTATTTTATACATAGCTTATGCGACATATGTATGAAGGGAAACATTAAAATAATTTGATAAAAATCAAGGTAGCGGCGTGCTAGTTAAATCTGATGTATACCGCTTTATCACTTTGTGACAATATTGAGCACCATCCTATCCAACAAACGTTCTTGGACTTCATTTGGCACCAGTTTTCGCTTTGATTTGTTCGATTTATATACACTGAAAGAAAGAACTTCAAATGATAATTGTATACAAAACAGCATAACCTCAAAGCCATATTTATCACGCAAATTTTATTATACCTGCACGAGATAGGTACCTACATATACCTATATCTTAGCTAAGCTTTGTTAGTACATTTTATTGAACGGAGTTGGCAGATATTACATTAATAAGTAAATAATAAAAAACGCAATCTGAAACTTTAAAATGAAAGTAAACAAAACTAACCTTTTTTAATTTAAAAAGTTACATTGCCACAGATAAAGCACAAATTATGCACAATTTTCGAATTATTCAAAGACAGGTGTTGCCACCAAGCGATTTTTCAAATTTGCCGCGCTTTTCTACTGACAGAAATGGTTTGCCAGACTATAGTATGAAACGTACATTATTGTCCGCTGCTCTAACTTTTTAAATTTGCTCACTAAGGTTAGACTGACAAAGGAAATATTACATACAGCCAACGACCACTCTCTATGTAAGTATATTTGCGACATTAAAATTAAAAAAGAAAAAACAAAATCTATGGTACTAAATTTATAAGCGGTTAAACATGGTGCTCGAATAGCTTTTTCAAATGTCAAGTTAAAAAAAAAAGGCGGCAATTTAAATTTATTTACTTGATTACTTAGTAGTTATTTTAATTATAATATTTTCTTACATTGTTTGAGAAAGGCACTATACAATCCTTGGCCGGAACAGGGATTGCAGGACTCGCTTTATCCGGCCTCGTCTACGACTCGGCCGTCTACCGCAATCTCGTCCTTACATCCCTTACTTCACGATCTCTGCAGTAATGTAACTATTATCGCCTTGACAATAGAGGCGTTGTTCATGTATTTGTGACCACCTTGGCTGCTCCGAAATATCTGATAGCGACTGTACTAAAGTACCTACTACAACAGGCTTGGGAATAAGTGTAAAAGGCCTATGCGGATATGTATAGATCATGTATAGATCAGTGGGCCCGTCGCTCTTCATCTCATCGTTTTATGGTAAAAATAACCACATAAAAACTTCTCCTTTCAATACAGAATCTGGCGCGAAAGAGAAAAAAGGCGGGACAGCTGTCAAAGTCCGACATATATTGTGTGAGAAACAGTCAAAATGTCTGGAAGCTCTCGAAAAACTTAAAGCAGGACAGAAGTTCCCAGACGTAGCAGCAGCATACAGCGAGGACAAGGCCCGGTCAGGCGGCGACCTCGGCTGGCAGACTCGTGGCGCTATGGTGGGGCCCTTTCAGGATGCTGCCTTCGCGCTGCCCATCTCAACCGTCGCTAATCCCGTCTATACGGACCCTCCAATAAAAACGAAATTTGGCTATCACATAATTATGGTAGAAGGGAAAAAATGAGTGAAATGGTTCCTGGATTAGAGTACTTTTGGGCGATATTTTTATTGTTAACTATGGAAAGGATCTGCTGCTTGCAGGAGCAATTTGACAAGGAATACGCATTACTCCCCGAAGCGTCAATACCTGAGGAAATCCCGTACGATTCAAATAACTCAGGAGAGTAAGTAATTAATGGATAATAATAATTTTTTTATAAGTTGTAACGAAAGCAGATATGCATTAATGTCGCTCAAGGAGAGAACGTGCTTTTTATAAGGCTTAATTAATTCGTAATCGAATTCTTAGTTAGCTCTTGGATTATAATATCGTGCGTGTAAAGATATGGGTTGACCTGAAGCTAGGGGGTCTAGTTTTGTAATGTGTCTTCTGAAATAGTTGAAAAACATAGAGTTTGTACTTTTGTTACTTCTTATTTTCGTGTCGAGGATCCCTTATGTTTCATACGTTTTCTGCCCTTTCCACTTTTATCACTTTTTACCATACATGTGCAAGCTCATGTATGCTTAGGATTCAAAGAACAGTATGGAGAACTGTTTAATATTACAGTACGTGGACACGGTGCCTTTGCTAAACTTCTGATATACAAGTATGTAGTAACCTACCAATGCTAAAAAATTAACTGAATGTATTGAAGGAGGCGACCTTTCGTTACAAACTTAACTTTGCCACGTCATAATTCAAAATAATTTGTTGTAGTCGTTCTCTGAAGGCGAGTTTCCTGAGGCTGTGCCGCCAGTCGCAGGCCACCATGCTGCTGACTCTCGTCTACTTCTGCAACTTTTGTTCCTGGTTCGTAATTACAAAGAAAGTTTCGCCCTTTACCATGTCCCTCGCTTTTTCACTTTTAGAGTTAAATCTTGTTATTCCAGTATGAATGATTTAATAAATGTAATGGAAACATCTAAACGACCACTGTTTATTCCCTAAATTCATCTCCTCAAGTCATTCTTTTAATAGGGTAAACCTACTCTATTCTCGGTATTAGGTCCTACACCAAAAGAATTCACCATTAATTTGGCTAGCTCAGCGACCAAAATAGATGTCAATTACTGCTGGGTGGCATAGTAGATGATATTCATTCAGTGCAGTGCCACTTGTTGCGTGGTTTAGGTATCCTACGTTTCCTCAGACAAGTTTTTTTTCAAGTGTCTACTACAGGGGTTTTCAAAGTGGGGGGTTGAAAGGGCAATGAAATTCCCACGCCCCCTCCACACCGCCGCCACAGGAGGGCGTGCCTAAAAAAAGTTCGGGAACCCCTGGTCTACTGCGTCTTATCATATAGACGCGGTGCTTCATGGTTATAGATCTTAGAAGGAAAATAACGAGACATTCTACAAGTATAAATTATAGCAGTCTTTATTGAAGGTAGTAAATACTTATATGTAGAACATCTAACTGCCGCAATAATGATTACTCATTAATTAAAAATACTGAAATAAATACAACGAAAACTATTCACGGAAAGGAAAAACAAATTCTTAATAAAATAGCACAGTAGGAATTGTGCTTGTACTTGTTAGGTAGATCAACATTGTAACTTAGATTACTGTCGAACGACTTCATGCATGAATTTTACTGATGTGATACGAGGTAAAGTTAAAGCTATGTCACTAAAAAAAATTTAACACTCGACACGTAGTTGTAATATGAGAGTTGCCCTAGCTTAGTCTTTGATTTTGTTGATGCATTGTTTCGGTAAATCACATCCAAAACAGTTCAAGATTTGGGGAAGAAGGGGAAAAGGGGACATAATGTCTAGACCCTGAGGTTGGGGTTTGTGTAGCGGACGTATTTGAGCAGCGCGTCGTTTTCCTCGCAGACGAAGGGCTTGCGGTGGTGGCACGCCACGTCGTGCCAGTGCACGCCGTCGTTGTAAAAGTTGTTCAGGATGGCGACGCAGTGCTCCGCTGCACCGCCCTGGATCAGCTCCTGGACCAAAATACAGACTAATTACATCGGATTGTAGGTACGTCAGATTAAAAAAAAATTAAGCAATAAAAATCCATAAGTTTGTATCCTAGTTACCACGACTGGCACGATTAAATAATACTTAATTTGTAAAATAATAAAAAAAAGAAGTGTGATCATCTACTTATAGACCAATAGTTAGGTAATCCAAAATTCATTGAAAATGTTAATAAGACTGATCCCTAGGAAGACCGTTGGATGGTGATTCTATGCCAAGCATTACAACATCGCCTGTTATCTGAATTAGCAACCTAAAAGCGATGTCGGTCGGACAATAAAATTGCTTGCAAATTTAGTTTACCATTTTCATAAATATGTATACATACATTCGAATTAGTCTTTAATTTAAAAGATTTGTTTATCTCGCACTTTTCCCATTATTACTGCGAAGGCTACAAGTACGTAGTAAATCACGTAATGCCATAATGCAACCTTGGATGCCGCGAGGGAAGCTACAAAGCGGATGCGGATGAGGCGAGATTGCCGCGACCGCAGCGGATTACGTTATTGTTTGTTTATTTCGCGGTGCCACAGCCACGGCACGGGCCGCGGCCGCGCGCGCTGTCGCCGCGGGGAAAGTGACGCACTAACACCACACCACTCGCACACCGCGCCGACGCACTCCGAATAAACGATGAGCTGTTTTTGAACCTGCAACCTCTTGTTTGTAGAAAGTGGAGCCTGGAGCGTAGGCACATGCGGGTACGCCCTTCGGCGAATATTTCGCATACCCATAAATATTCACGACGCTTTCGTTTTCATTGCATGACATCCGCAGAATAGTAGGTGGGTACAAAAGCGACGTCGTGTAAGTAAATGTTTTATGACGAGCATTACTTAACAACTCATGGAATCGTTTCCGTTGCATCACGGACTTCATAAGGAACAGAAGATGTTGTAATGTATTTTTACTGTGTGTTACTAATTACACAAGTCACAATGAGGAGATGCTGTGCACTATGCAAGCATAAACGAAGGAAAACGGTAACGCTTACCCTATTGTCCGGTTGCGGCTTGCCGATACCGCCGCCCTCGGACCAGTCG
The DNA here is from genome assembly GCA_947086415.1 of Pammene aurita. Classification (NCBI taxonomy): domain Eukaryota; kingdom Metazoa; phylum Arthropoda; class Insecta; order Lepidoptera; family Tortricidae; genus Pammene; species Pammene aurita. The sequence continues at coordinate 25,258,681 of OX352289.1, forward strand.
TTCTGCTGGCGGTTGGTCGTGGGCGCCAACTTTTGCAGTTCCGCGGTCCAGAACCACCCGTTCACCTCGTTGGGCAGCAAATCGGGACGGTTGCACCCTTTGAAGTCGCACATGCGACCTGATGTCCAGATGTACTTCACCTAAAATGTTAATAACATCACGCAATAGTGTTCATAAATATTTAATAACGTTTTAGGGTTTAATAGACATTAAGATAAAATCAATAACGGTGTAACCTTACCAAGTGACCAATGACCACCGACAATTCAATCTATAAAGAGATGCAGATCTCGTCTCACCTTCTTATTACCATAACATAACAATAGGATGTCGACCAATTTGGCACAGACACAATCGAATCGTTAGTTTAGCATAAATACCAGTCTTATGCTGGAATAAATGATTATATTGTTAAAAGACGAGTATTCTATTCTAACAATATAGTAACGTGCGGAAAGTAGCATTCCATCCCCTAGATTCCGATGGGCAAAGTTGGATACAGTATTAGTCAATGTTCAGCATGTTTACGATGCATAAAGACACCTTAGTTTAGTAATACCGTACCGTAGTACCTGCCTACCTGTTTTATGTTATCTATTGTATTATCAATATCAGTGCTATTAGTGTGTCATAATTGCACAGGTAGGTACTCTCGTCTCTTAAACTTGTCGTTACTTGAATGTAATAATTTGTAGCTATAAGTGTGATCCTGTAATTGGCTTTCCATCTCTTATTAATTAGTGCTATTTTGTTTTGATAGCTGTTGAATCTCCGTAACGTAAATAAATAAATAAAAAGTCCATATTTTAAATTAACTTTCATTTATATTGTGAAAGTTTGCTCACATATGCCTCGTACCTACATGTTATGGGTAGAGTACCTAGTGTCAGCATGTAAGTAAGTGGCTGAACTAAGGCTGAGGACACGTGCAGCGTGCTCATGACACTTGGCCACGGCTTCATATACCTACCTTGACCAACGTGAGCAAGAACTCTCTTGTTATATAACTGTATGGCTGTATGAGATAATTAATTGCTTGGAGAATGAATGGAGTCTACATTCGTGATAGTTTTTCCTTTTCGCTTTAGCTGGTAGGGTGACTTGTAGATAAGTTCTAATTTATCTTACTTTTAATATTAAACTCTAATAATTTCCAAACGGATCTTTATAATTAAATAGTATTATATAAAATCGTGACATAATGAAGAGCTTTTCTGCCGAGCACTGTGCTTATGAGGTATGAGATTGAAGACCTTAATTACATATATCACTATTGTCAATACTTTTTCTACGAATGCTCAAAATAGGCAAGCCGGTAAGAATTATGTTCGACGAATACCTTACACAATCTGCTCCCTCTAGGTATACTATACAATCAATGGATCGTTCCGGCGGTCGGGTAGGAGTAAGGTCTTCCTCCCCGACCTTGTATGATATTGTATGAAAATACATTTCAGCATAGTTTACGACGTTAAACGACCGTAAAATCTCAATCGAAAAGTAAGCGCTAGTAGTTCGGTCTACAAAGTCTCAATCCAAGCATTATAGGTAGTCGACGAGTAGAAAAAATGCTTAGTTATGATGAGGCACACGTATTTTTTGAAAGACCAATTCAATGACACCTTTTCGACTTCACGTGATTATAAACAAAAAAATACCCTCTACAGTTTACGTCTGCCCGGAAAGAGAAGTGTCCTAAAATGTATGAGTTCCCATATAAAGTATGACACTTCTCTTTCCGGACAAACTCTATCTATACCTACTCTAATTAATAGGCCAAGTGGGTGTGGGACTCGCGCGCCGAGGATTCTGCATAGGTTTACAAATATATACATAATATACTTATATAACGTTTATGCTACCTATTTCGTGAGTATACATTATTGTAATTGCTGAGGGTGCTGACTGCTAAGTAGATATTAAGTAGTGTTCATACCTCGCTAGGTTTGTGACATTTGGATAGACGGACGTTGTTAGTTTGGCTAGGAAACCCTAAAAATAATGTTTATTTTCGCTAACAACAATAAATCAAATATAAAAATGTTCAAAAAGGTACCTACTCAAGCATTTTGCATGCAACGTTACGAGTATTTCATCAAGGATGCCATTTGTCGCTTTCACACGTGTGCCATAAAATAATAGGCTGACATTCTTTCGAAACCACACGACGACGGTACGGAAAACAAAACGTTTTTTTTTGAAATTCTGACTTCTAATGAGTCACTTTCTATTTCTTTATCGTTTAGCTTTGAATGATATTCCGTCGCGGTCACGGTGACCTTTGTGCTATTGAGGACTCTTGACACGCGTGAGCGGTTTGCTAATTCTCCGAGATGGCGAACAGCGTCGTCACTGAAGGGGAGTATGCGTGTCAAGGTTTCACGAGGATTAATTGATTAGGGACCTAACTAGCATCCCGGTGCCAAGTGACATGTCTAGGTACCTACTGACGTTTGGAGCATCTTGGAGGAAATTATGAAGTGGTAACCACATGTCTGTGGTGGTATCAATGTATTTAAAGTGGTTACCTTGTCCTGCACTATGCGGGCCTTGATCCACTCGTTCTCGTTGCTAGTCTCCAGCGACACGAGGTCCATGCAGCGCTGGCGGCAGTAGTTCCGTGCGCTCAGCCAGTCCTCTTCCACGCCGCGCAGCGCTGGCTCTCTCCAGGAGAAGAAATACCCTTTGTCTATGGGAAGGGTCCGATTAGATTGAATTACAACAAAGTATTATACATGTGGCTGATTACAACTGTAAATAAAGCAATGACGCGTAGTTTCCGTGTCCGCGAGGCAACCGGATGGCTCGCGGTATTTAAGACCCTAGATGAAAAACAAAGTCCAACGTGGGTCAGTCCGGGCTGCACAGGGTGGTCCCACAACACGCAGGGAGCTTAAATACCGCGAGGCCATCCGGTTGCCTCTCGGACACTGTAACTATGTGCCATTACTTTAACTATTACTCGTGTAGTAGATATGTGGTAGCTAGTAGACAAAATACTGAATAGATAGACTTGGCAGGCAATGGTTAGTTTCAAAATTTTCAATGAATATTGTTACTTAATTATTTTTCTTGAATTCGGTAGTAACTGAGATAGTTAATATTTACTTATTAATCACTTATACAAGGCACGATTTAACAGTAGATAATTGTGACTTTTTATTTAAGCTATAAGTACCAAATTGTCGGTTAATGTTAATTTTTAATTGAATCTTTATGGCAGTAGAACAGTATTGACATCCAATACTAACTTACCTACCTAACTCTTTTGATTTGAAACGGCTTACTTGCTATTCATTACAAAGTATCAACCGATGCATGGCTGCATACAAAACAATACGCTATGAGAAGTGTCACGGGAAAGAAATACATATTAGAAACTGACTGCTTTCGATACGTTGTAAAAGAAAGATGAAACTTACATTCTTGATATGTCTATTGTTTATGCAGCTAATTGTTACGAGTAGATATTGAAAATACCTATTGCGTGCAGTGACATACATAGGTCTTACCTTATCCAACTTTGTTGTAGGTGGTATTGAAACTAAAATTCTAGGTATATTTGGTACTGGTGATAACATAGCCCTATATACCGTTTGCATATAGGTCAGCAATTAAAAGGAAAATCTATGCACACGGATGGCATTTTTGACACATAAACAAAACCTGTAATTAGTTCATTTACGCTTCAAAATGTGCGTCACAATTAACTTAATTACAGATCAAAAACCTTTTTTAAACTGCCAGCCCTTCTTCATAGCTTCTAGGTACGCCCACATCTACAATAATACATTTATAGACGCAACAGACACAAACGCAATTAAAATTCTTTTTTTTTCTTTATATTATGTCACCGTAAGTTACAACTTGGAGAGGAGAGGCTCACGATTTCGTCCACAGTGCCATGTCGTCAGCACACTATTCCTAAGTCGTTCGTTACTTTCCTAAATCGCCCACATTCTTATATTGTCAATATCCCATTTTGTCTACATCGCTATATGATCCATATACTTAGTTCTAATTTGCCCACATGTCTATATCAACCGGTACTATTTGGTACACAGTCTTAAATCGTCCACATTATATTAGACGTAGTTGTGGTAGTTATTACCTTTTTGCTGTTAAGTTGTTACTACTGGACGAGTTTTAACATCAATGCAAAGATCAAAGCCTAGATAAGTAGGTATGTCAGAAATCTACGGCAATAGAAATATGAACAAGTCAAGAATGTGCAGGAGTTACAACTTCAGTTGAAATATTAATATGGTCGGGTTAGCACTATAGACCATGTTGGAATGTGAACAAAGTAGGAAAATAGGAAAATGACGATATAGGAATGTTGTTGAATTAGAACTGCATGTGGACTATATGACAATGATGAGGTAATTGTGGACGAAATCGTGATGCCTGAGCCCACGCAGTTAAACCTTGTACAGTCAACCCAAAAATATATTTATACTTTTGTACCTAACTCGTTTGTGATAACGTGAATAAGTGTAAATAATAAACATATATTTGACGTCGACTGTACCTAGGTAAGAGACGGAGAGATACCTAATATACCTAAGTAGGTACCTGTTTGAACATTGGCTCTCTCGAATAGTTATTACTTGTACCTATCTTATACATATTTACGTAGGCAAAACAGAAGAAGGATAACATATTAGTTTATTTTACTAATTAAGCTTGTAGTTGTCTCGTTAAATTCTTATCTAATGTTTCCGGGAAAAGGAATGTTTGCGGAGTGAGTTGTTATCAAAATATTTCGGTCATTTCCTTTCCAGGTAGATATATAGAACGTTTAGTAAAACTTGCAACTAATTCACGGATCTAGAATTTAACTTTTGCCATATGACAATGATCGCCATGTTGTAAACTTGCATAGGTACCTACTAAAGCGAAAGCTCATTGTTGTTGGTAATAGCAAACCAGTCAGTTGTTTGTTCGGCAGTCGGTCAGTCCAACTGTTTATATTGACGACTGCTGGGGAGAGGGCGAGGGCTAAAATGGCTATTACACATGGCAATTTGTAGGGCCCAACCTGTTGTGTCCAACTCCTGTGGGCGTTGGGCCCGTTATTACACTAGCCCTACAAATCGTCCCTACAAACCCTACCTCACCAACAAATCGTCCCTACCAACGTTTACAGAGATGCCTTCAAAACATCTAAAAAAATGTATTGGTGAAGCACGGTGATAGTACTCATAACAGTATACATTAAATAAAAAAAGAAACTGTTTTTATTATTATAGATATTTAAATGACCGCTCGAGATGCCTGAATCTAGCTTCATCTGCCCAATCCTTCTATTATTTAAATACAAAACTAGATAAATATATTAAATACCAGCGAATCTACACATTTTAACTTTTATTTCAAATAAATAACCAGACGGAATGTGTAGCAAATGGCTAACATTATAAATAAAAACCGGCCAAGAGCGTGTCGGGCCACGCTCACTGTAGGGTTCCGTAGTTTTCCGTCCGTCACAGTAAGTGTCCCCACTTAAGAGTTAATAACACCGCTATGTAGGATATGATATGAGAGTTCCACGTACAGCGACATCTATCGGCAAATTAAGTAAACTATTGCGCGCGAGCATAAAGTATGGAATATGATTTTTATGGGATAATTCTTTATTGCGTGAACCGATTTTCACCGTTTTTACTTTATTTGAAAGCACGTCATTTCATTGTAATTTTGTAGAAATTACAGGTACAATAAACACCTGCTTATACGGTTAAATTACAAACTTAGTTCAGAAATTATTTTGTATTTTTTTTTCAAAAACTATTCATCCTATCAAGTTCAAAATAATTTTCCTAGAAAGTTTTTATAAAGTTCTACTTTTGAGATTTTTTTCATATTTTTAAAACTTATGGTTCAAAAGTTAGAGGGGGGGGGACGCATATTTTTTTACTTCTGGAGCGATTATTTCCGAAAATATTTACATTATCGAAAAATGATTTTAGGAAACCCCTATTCATTTTTAAATACCTATCCAATAATATATCACACGTTAGGGTTGAAATGAAAAAAAAAATCACTCCCCACTTTACGTATAGGGGAGGTACCCTAATAAATAAAAAAAATCCACTTTTTATTTTACCACTTTGTCGGCGTGATTGATATACATATTAGTACCAAATTTCAGCTTTCTAGTGCTAACGGTCACTGAGATTATCCGCGGACGGACGGACGGACGGACGGGCAGACATGGCGAAACTATAAGGGTTCCTAGTTGACTACGGAACCCTAAAAAAATAACTCTAACGACCTCCATAAACAGCTGCGGGTGTCGGGGCACTACCGATCGCCCCGATCGCCCTAGAACGGGGCTCCTACTCCCTAGGTGCCATTACACCTACCAACCCGACAGGTTGGACCCTACATATTGCCATGTCTAATAGCCGTTTTAATGAGATGAAGGAGCGTTTTCAACTCGACCGACTTATTCAAGATTTAGAAGGAGGAGGTTCTCAACTCGGCGGATTCTTTGTTGTTTGTGTTGTTCCTTTTTTTTGCTTTGTATGCTCGCCGATTATTCGAAGATGGCTGGACCGATATCAAAAATTGTTATTTTTGTGTAAAAGGGTATACTTGACAGTTGGTGCCATTGTCATCAAATCAGGATCTGATAATGTTAAATCTAGGGAGCTCTTCAAATATTATGCGTATACCAATAGTGATTTGAGTATTTTTTACAGTAGCTCGGGCATTTGCTCTGGGCAAGGTGTAGATTGTGGACTTCAATAAGTCAATACTAAGACCGATTGAGCGTGGAAACCTCTAGCTGACTGTCTTTACGCCGGGATAATTAAAGTATTTAAAGACATTGACTAACTGTCGGCATATCGCTCGTGGATGACCCGCTGCACGCACTGCGAGGGCACGGGCGGCTCCAGGATGCGCCCGTTGGGGAACTGCGCGTGCGCCGCCGCCACCAGCGCCATGAGTGCTGCTGCCAATTGATGCATTATCTGGGAAAAATTTTAGAACTGAACAATCGCTCGTAAAACAATAAGCATGAATTACCCTGTCCCTACCGTCACAACAGTACAGAGCTTAAAGTGCCTCGGTAAATACAAGCGTATTACGATTTTACGAAATCGTACGTTAGGTGGGTAATGGTAAGAAACGAAATGGATAATTTTAACAGCCAGCAAAAATATATTAAAAGAATAATATAAAAATATTTCTTCCAATATACGCATGCGTATAATAATAATGAAAGTGGTATTAAAAAAAGTTTTGCTTAGGCAACTTTTATATTAGGTATATGCGGCTGACAAAACCCAAAAATCAAGCTTGCTATTTAAAAACAGCCGTACACAAAAGATAAATAGTAGGTTTAACTAGGTACCTACCTACATATATTATTTTTTAATTGAATTTTGTGACATTCTGTATTAAAAACTGTGTATTTCATAACTCCTGTTAAATTTAATTATGTGGGCGTTGAAAAAAAATATAGGTATAATAAATGAACGCTGAGTGTTTATGAATTTATACCTCTAGGAAATATTAAAAGCGAAAGCTTAATATATATATTTAGTAGTGATGCAACGCATACGAATATTCGTATTTGGCGAATATTTATTAGGTATTTGTATGAATTTACAAGTATGCGTTAAAAAATTATGTTTTTCGCAAAAATAATATCTATCTCTGTGTGAAATGGAACGCACTTTAAGGGTACCTACCTTCAACAAATATCGCTCGGAGATTTTTTGTACCGACGCACTACTACTGGGTAATTGCGTTGTTTAAATTCAGTACAACAGATTGTCATACACATATATAATAATAACATAATTGCCATAAGATTTAAACGGCTATTAGACATGGCAATATGTAGGGTCCAACCTGTCGGGTTGGTAGGTGTAATGGCACCTAGGGAGTAGGAGCCCCGTTCTAGGGCGATCAGGGCGATCGGCAGTGCCCCGACACCCGCAGCTGTTTATGGAGGTCGTTAGAGTTATTTTACCTTTTTTAGGGTTCCGTAGTCAACTAGGAACCCTTATAGTTTCGCCATGTCTGCCCGTCCGTCCGTCCGTCCGTCCGCGGATAATCTCAGTGACCGTTAGCGCTAGAAAGCTGAAATTTGGTACTAATATGTATATCAATCACGCCGACAAAGTGGTAAAATAAAAACTGGAAAAAAATGTTTTATTAGGGTACCTCCCCTATACGTAAAGTGGGGAGTGATTTTTTTGTTAATTTCAACCCTAACGTGTGATGTATTGTTGGATAGGTATTTAAAAATGAATAGGGGTTTACTAAAATCATTTTTTGATAATGTAAATATTTTAGTAAATGATCGCTCCAGAAGTAAAAAAAAATGTGTCCCCCCCCCCTCTAACTTTTGAACCATAAGTTTTAAAAATATGAAAAAAATTTCAAAAGTAGAACTTTATAAAAACTTTCTAGGAAAATTATTTTGAACTCGATAGGTTGAATAGTTTTTGAAAAAAAATTACAAAATAATTTCTGAACAAAGTTTGTAATTTAACCATATAAGCAGGTGTTTATTGTACCTGTAATTTCTACAAAATCACAATGAAATGACGTGCTTTCAAATAAAGTAAAAACGGTGAAAATCGGTTCACGCAATAAAGAATTATCCCATAAAAATATCTTCCATACTTTAAGCTCGCGCGCAATAGTTTACTTAATTTGCCGATAGATGTCGCTGTACGTGGAACGCTCATATCATATCCTACGTGGCGGTGTTATTTTAACCCTTAAGTGGGGACACTTACTGTGACGGACGGAAAACTACGGAACCCTACACTGAGCGTGGCCCGACACGCTCTTGGCCGGTTTTTTATTTATAATGTTAGCCATTTGCTACACATTCCGTCTGGTTATTTATTTGAAATAAAAGTTAAAATGTGTAGATTCGCTGGTATTTAATATATTTATCTAGTTTTGTATTTATATAATAGAAGGATTGGGCAGATGAAGCTAGATTCAGGCAGCTCGAGCGGTCATTTAAATATCTATAATAATAAAAACAGTTTCTTTTTTTATTTAATGTATACCTACTGTTATGAGTACTATCACCGTGCTTCACCAATACATTTTTTTAGATGTTTTGAAGGCATCTCTGTAAACGTTGGTAGGGACGATTTGTTGGTGAGGTAGGGTTAATTTGTAGGGACGATTTGTAGGGAAAGTGTAATAACGGGCCCAACGCCGACAGGAGTTGGACACAACAGGTTGGGCCCTACAAATTACTAGCCGTTTTAATTTTATATTCCTAAGCAATAAAACGTAAAGAAAAATGAAGGATGCCGTCACGAAAACGTGGCAAAAGTGACATTTGGAAGGATTTCGATAAAAAGCTAGGTATACACCGTGGGTACGTATAACCCGACAGATCTTAACCATGAATTTCTGAGACCAAAAGATGGAAAAAATATTATGTGACTTAAAACAGCTATTAGACATGGCAATTTGTAGGGCCCAACATGTGTACCCTGCCTCTCCCTCACCCTCCTTCAGCTCCCTACAGGCCCAACCTCCTATTACACCTCCCAACACAACATGTTGGGCCCTACAAATTGCCATGTCTACTAGCCGTTTTAGGTCAATTACGCCAAAAAAAAAATTTTTTTTTCTATTCTTTGAATGTTAAGTGCACATAAAAAGTAAATGTTATTAATAAAATTATCGCCTAAAACAAATTGGTACATTTTTTTTAAAGATTACTTTATGCATAGTTTTCCTTGTTACTTTGATATCTGTCAATAAGGACGTGTAAACTATGCCCAATAGTGGCAACAACGCCATCAGAAAGGCGTTTTGTGCTGAGTTATAATAAAAAGTGTATATATATATAAGTTTGTGGGGAAAGGAGCCCACGGTTTGTTTGCATGATTTGTTTTATAAATTGAGTGACGAAATAATTTTGTGCGGCTCTCTGCTTTAACAAAATTTTATAATCCGGTCGCATCCGGAGGAAAGCACGAGACTTTGCATGCACGTAGTTTATAACAGTAAGAAAAAAAAATAGAACTGGAAACAGGTCGTCATATGATTGATGATTAATAACTTAAGCCAAGTGAAGGGCTATAGACTAACTTTTGGTACTCTTTTATGGACATAGCACGTCCATAGCCAATGCCTTTTTTGGTAAGTTGATATGGTTGATGTTCTTGTCGCCCATACTGTTTTGTATGGCGGATAGAAGTAATATTGCGCGTCTAATTTGTGCGATAAACAAAACCATAAGAAAAAACATAGTTTAATTTTATTTACCACCCAATGAACCCTTAAGTAATAATATAATTAAAATTCATGGGAATTTACTGTTATTCATATAATTTATTTGAGTGACAAACTTATATTTTCAGTTGGTGGCTTATGATAGTTATGATATTATTGATATTCTATGGGGACAACGGCAAATTGGTTTGCATATGATTATTCGTAGGTATTCGTATTCGTAAAAGTAGTATTCGTTGCATTAGTAATATTACAAATTGATGTGGGACTATAACCAGCGCTATAACATGACTTCATGAAATTTCTAATTGAAACTCCCTCGGGAGGTAAATCAGCCGTACTCTGAAACAACACCCGTTCAATATTGACACTGAAGAGCAACGAAAACGGGTTATTTCGTTTTTTTTTAAATAAAGGTTCCGATTCGGGATTGCAATAATTTGAATGTAACGCCTAGCCTACCACAACCTACAATAATAGTGCTACTACTGCTACTTAAATTATTTTCTGACTGTGCCTACTATTGGTAAAAGCTGAATTGTCCCACGACTACCTACGTCGCGTCTAGCGGTCTCCTTCTATCATATCATAGTCAACGTATAGAAAACGAGTTTCATAAGTTTATAGGCAACAGTGTGGGTCAAAATAAGGTCATTAATATGTATAATCATAAAATACCTGTGTAGAAAAAGATTATTAGCTTTAGATACTTTTGAAGCAAATTACTTAGATCAACGTTAAGTAGATATTAAGATAGCTGATGAGACTTCTTGCTAGTTATGTAATGGGTTTATCTGCAAATTATATATGTACATATATTAAATAAACATAAAAGGTAATTCATAGGTAGATATAATGTGGGCAGAGGGAATTGTGAGGGGCGCGCTGCGAAGCCGTTTCCACTTTCTTTGAAAATATGCTGGCTGCCGCAGCCGGGACCCGGACCGGTCCCTGGAAGATTAGAAAGCGACCTTGCCCTCCAGGAGGGCGTTCCTCCCGTGACCTTTGTGCTCGCGATAATCCTCCACTTTACGATACCCGATCAAATTCATATAGGTAATTCAAAAGTTGACTCGCCATACAAGTTAATTAAAAAACCTTCGCAGCAATAGGTAGGTACAAACATACTCGTATATCGAAACGCCATAGCTGTTAGATAAATATCAGTAAGAATAATAAAACAGTAATAAAAAGTCAAAGTCATCGAAAAAGCCGTCCCATTTTTCACGATTTAATAGACCCGGTGTTTTTTCGTTGTTTGGTTTGGCAACTCGTTTGGTAGATCAGTGATTCCTTTTGAAGAGCATAAACGCCGCGTTAAAATATTAGTAAAATGTGCAAGAAAATTAGGCAAGCCGTGGGAACCGCTATTTATGGACGCTCCGCCACTGCAATAACCATAAATACCTATTATCTTCATTAATTGACGACAAAATACCTTCGCTTATTTATCGAAATATAACATGAAAACGTTTGATGGGTAATTTAAATCTTTAAAAGATATTTAAACTCGGTGTAATTTCATTTTTTTTAAAGTTGTCCTTTAAGTAGCTGCGTAACAATTGAACTTTTAATTGTTATCGTAAAAGTAGTAAGCGTGGAGCACTCACCATGAGGGATGCGCTTGAGCCGGGTACCTGTCACAAACTGCCGCGAGAGTGCCGCGCGTGCGGGCTTATATGGTGGAAATATGCGTAAACCGCAGCGCCTGGCGCGCACCCTCGCCGCGACTCATGAAAACTTCTGGACATCCACGCATTTTCCTCTGCCTTTTGATACGAAAAGGTATGCTAAACATTGATCGAGCAAAGTCCGCGGCTGATCGTGGCCCATTTTTCGCAACTTCGTATTACACGCGCTACGAAGCTCCCTTGAAGAATTTCACAGCAGTGAAATGGTCGACTTATCAATTATCTTATCATACAAAGCGCGATGTAAAGCTGCATTTGTGGCATGTTATGTTATATTATTATTAGGGTATGAAATTTTATTTTGCAAGGAATAAAAGCTGTGTTGTGAATTGTTTTGTGTGTTTATTTTAGGAAGCATTAACAGTTTAAAAATATTACGAAGGTATATGTATATGTACCTTACGAAGGTATTAGTAGTAGTAGTAGTCACCGGCAATAGTATCTTTCTACATGAAGACCGCAAAAATATGTGACACGCTCTTATGACCCTACAAATAAGAGCGTGTCACATATTTTTGCGGTCTTCGTGTAGGAAGATATATAGTGGGCCTGGTCCCAGGTGCGTCCACATGAAGTTTAGGGACACGCTCGTTTCCTTTTAAAAATTAGGTATTGAACACCTCACCTGCTTAGCTATTTCTGTTCGTAAATGTACCTATACCTGTACATACCTATTTATATCTCTGTGCTAGCGTGCTAGCTTGATTTTCTAGTGAAGAGTCACAATCAAGAGACAGCTGTTTCATGTCTCTATACCTAACGTCACCTAGTAGACATAATAATTGTCATGAAAGGTAATTAGCTTATTATGCAATAAACCGAGAACATTCTGTGGAAGGTCTCGGCAGGGCAGAAACGTAGGTACGTGCTGTCGTTGCTAATCAGATATATGGCATACACCGGCGCGCGGCGTAGGCTTTCTTCGGCTGAAGAATGCTGGCGGCTTCACAAAAACCCAACTAGCTAGACGTTTCAGCCACTGAAAGACATTTTTTCATTGCATAAAGGTAGTATTTTTTTATAGTTAGTAAATTTATAATTATGAAAATTACGAGTATAGATCGATCATTGGAGCATTTTGCCTTACAAAAGGTGGAATAGAAAATGTTTTAATGGTTATTGGTAGGCTATAGGGTGGTAATTAAAATACTAGATTTGAGACCTTGAGGAACGGGGGGGGGGGGGGGGGCGTTGGCCGCCATCTTGGTTTAAAGGTGAAAAAAGTCCGTTTTTGAACCTTGGCGCTTAAACGGTTATCAGTATGCCTAAAATATCTATGAAACGTATAAAGAAGATAAAATTGTCTACAATATTTCCATATACAATAGATCTGTAATTCTTACAGATATAAAGATACAGGGGGTGAAAAATGGTATTTAATCATGGGAATTTGTTTTATTAGCTAGTAAGTGTCACAGACAAAATCAATGTTCTATTACTCATCATAAAATATTACTATTCGGGATAATGAATTTAGGTTTGACAATGTATGGAGACTTAGAGAATTCTACTCGGATGGAGTAGCCATGTCTGTCATTTCCGATACAAAAAAAGTACCTATGTCGATTTTTGCGGGGGAGGGGAACGCTTGTTAATGGCGACTGCGGTTGGTTGATTTCTCTAAGTATGGAGATGATTCCCCAATGATTGGATTAGTAACTTTCAGCTAACAATCGTAGCTTTAAATATTTTTTACAATATTTTAAATCGTGGCTGCTGTGTAAATGGAGACTCTTTCAAATCCTAAATTCGAGGGCTAATTAACTTTTCCCCTGTCTGTACTTTGGAATTTACTAGACATGGTAACGCAATATACTTCCCTAAACTCATTTACCTAGCAAACCGAAATTCACCACGCCATCAAATGTATCAAACCGATTCGATAGTAACGAGTCGCATTGATTCCGTGTCCGGCTTCCGGTGGCTACATGTACAGATAGGCATTAAATATCAGCCAGCGTGGAGTGCCCTGGTGTGTTTTGTATTGGTAACCGTGGGGTTATTTGAGATGGCTTTTTAGAATTTTGCAAGTGGGCATGCGGTACCCACGTAACATAAGCCAATATGTTGAGTCAAACGGGGTCTTATCCAGTAATGTTCCGTTCGCGCATTGCTAGCAGTGGCGAGACCCCAAAGGCATAAGAGCTCTATGCTCATCGCTCGTTATCCTTAACATTTTAAAGTAAATGCTGCGAAATTACTTAGTTTAGTTCGCCGGGTTTGTTTGACTCCCGCTACTAATTAATAGCTGCTAAGACAATAAGAACACAATTTAACATTCATTCGTAATGACATAATGTTAATACAAGATTTGTTTATTTATTATAATTCTTTCAAAGCTATACTAATTAATAATTAAAATGTTCATATCAAACATATCAAACAGTTATCGATATATTAACCCGCTTATTCATAGTCGTTTCAAACCTCAATTAACTAAGTCACCGTTTGTCCTTATCGGTTACTTTAACAGTTGTGTTTGTTAGAAACAGACAAAACATAATTTAACTAAATGAGGTTTGAAACACGTTTATGAATAAGCGCCAAGCGAAAAATTTACTAGGATCGATAAACACGTTTATGTAGCTCAATAAAATATATAGAAGAGTACTGGCAATCGTCTGTTTATTGCATAATCCAATTAATTAAGACGAAAGGTAAATATGGAAATCGACCGCAGAACTAACAAGAATGTTTGATCATGAACACTGAGTCAATATGTGCTTATTTCTAATTCTAGTGATGGGTACTTACTAGGCACTTTATATATTACAAAAATTGAATAGCAAATCATTTTTAACGTACGTACGTAGGTCTTCGTTATATACAGAATTAGAAGAATTAATTCCCAGAAACAACTTTTCGGTCTATTTGCTGTAAGAGTAAAAATATTGCTTTCTATGCTTACCTAAACTTCATGTGAGTTGTCCACGCGTACCAAATGCTTACCTGCAATACGGAGCTGAAATAAAACTTGAAAACTAACTTCAGCTCGTATTGCTCTGATTATTTATAGATGTTTGTATTAAGCCTTAAGTTCTATACAGTTTTATTTGTAGGTCGTGATCCAGAACCACTTTTATAACTCTTTAAGTGATCCACATCATCATGTCGTAATATTTGATGGACACAGAACTACTTATTTTTTTCTTATTTTTAAATTAAAATTAAATTTAAACTAAGCAAATCATGGTTACCCTATGACTTTTAACATACGCTGTATGGGAAGATTGGGAAGTGAAAAGACGTTATGTTGAGTAGGGTGACCAAATGGGGAAGGTAACTGTCAAACTGAGATCTCCAACATTTAGTATTTTATTAATTTTCGCGAAAATGACTCCGTCTTGTCTCGAATTGCTCCGGAACTGAAATCCACTGGTTTCTGAAATACGCTAAAATTAAAATGATGTAGATTAACGCCACAGAGACTATGATATTTAATAACTAGCTTTTGTCCGCGGCTTCGCTCGCGTTACATTCGGGGTAACAAACCATACAAACTTCCACCCCCCATTTTAGGGAAGTGGGGGGTTAGAAAGAGGCAAAAAGTAGCCTGTGTCACTCTCCATCCCTTCAACTATCTCCACATAAAAATTCACGTCAATTCGTCGCCCCGTTTTGCCGTGAAAGACGGACAAACAAACAAACAACGACATACACTTTCCCATTTATAATATTAGTATGGATGACAGATGGGTTATGCTCACTCCAAAAGTGAAGCACTTAAAACGAGTGAATTCAAACAATTGTCGCTATTCGCGCACCGGCCAGCGCGAAATGCAGACGTGCCAATGAGGTCCCGTCACCCGCGTGAGAAGGAGACGAACTGTAATTTTCTAACAATGAGAGTGACAAAGATGTAAAGATTGTCAAAATAGATAAACATAACAGAATCGTTACTAGGCTATGAAATAACTCTGGACGTATTTTTTGTGCTCATTTTGTTAGAGTGTAACCCCATCCATAGTAAATATCATTGCATAGGGAAGGTTTTTGCCTAAGAATATCTTTTTGACTGCATACTAGTTAAGGTGGATGCATCTTCTCTTTCTCTCATTGTATGTGTCGCTTTCTCTTATTGTATGAAATCTGGAACAGCGCCCTCTACAAAAAGTTTTCACCGGCCTTCCCCATTGTATGCAAAAATGTTTTTTTCTATTAATCATCTAAAAATAATCATCATCAAATAAGGGTCATCCTGAAGAGGTAAGAGGTCGTACTTAGTCCAGGACTACTTACAGTCTCCTGTAGATCAGATCTGTATCAGATTTAGGCAAGTTTCTAAGGATGATCTTGCATTTTTTCTAGTTACTGTACGGTATTATTTAATCTTTGCCATGTAGTATCTAATTTTTTTTATGGAAAATAAAATGTCTTAAATGGGGAGGCCGATGAAAGATTATTGTAGATGATGCACTCTTAGATTCCATACCATGAAATAACTTGCTTAACAAACACAGCGAAAAGGATAAATTGCCAAACGTGAACTACTTATGCGTCGTTGAAGAGTTCCGTTCTGAACAAATCATTATCATATTTATCATCAGTTCCAATTCGTCATATTCATATGTCTGTTTTTAGGGTTCCGTTGCCAAAATGGCAAAAACGGAACCCTTATAGTTTCGTCATGTCCGTCCGACCGTCCGTCCGCATGTTACAGACATTTTACTCGGAAACTATAAGACGTATCTTAATAAAATTTAGACATAAGGAGTATTTTGCATGCTGCTATTTACTTCCCGTTACTGTCCCGTTCCCGTTCCCGAGTGACGTTCATAGTAAACAAAACTGAAAGTTGGTCGCGCGGTTAAAATACAATTTGCACTCTTGTATAACAAATAACTATTGACTTCTCATGCTCAAAAAGTGTGTCATATTATGCTTACCAAGGCGGACTAAAGTAGTACATTTATCCTCTAGGGTTAATATGTATACATATTTATAATTTACAAAACATTTTAAATTGACCAATCAGAACACTTCACCATATTAAATCCACCAATCACGACACATATCGAAGTTAATCGGAACAGAAATTTAAGGCCTTAAAAAACATTGTATTTAATATCAACCAATCAGAATACAGCAATGTTAAAATCGACCAATCAGGAAACGCAATTTATTTCTCAAAACATGAGGTGTTTTTTAGTTCCAACTTCACAATCATTAAAAAAGATTTTAATGGTTTGGAAGCGCTTTAAAGCCGGTTTAAACTGTTTAAAGAGCTAATTATACTAACCGTCGTCTAGCGTCTGTGGCATTCATTCGCGGTATTTATATTTTGTATCAATGTCAAAGAAGTTAAAAAATTAAAAAACCGTCAAATTAAAGCATAATTTCACCTTAGTTATTGTGCGTAAATAATAAGTATTTTTTAATCTTATTTTCTCGCAATCGAAGTGAAAAATAGTATGCATTACTCTGGTCTAAAAGCCATATTACCACTCGAACAATTTTTTTCCCTATATAATAACCACCTCGTGGTAATATGGCCTACTTTAGACCCTTGTCAAACAATCTACTATTTCACGATTAAATATTAGCTCTCACGACGCGGGTGTTTGAGTGTTACGAGGGACGTCAAAAGTTGTCCTGCTTGGAGAACGATCGTGTATCTCTTACGGACTCGCGGAATGTTCATATACGTGTTGGTTTCTCTTTTGCGCACTTTATTTATCTTTAGCGTAAGCGCTATTTTAGGTCTGTGGAATCAATGATGTAAGAAATGTGGCCTAAAATTCACTAATACTTGGTATCTGAACGCTTCGTACAACGTCATGTTCGAAATCATAGCGCGAAATAGCCGAAATTCAGCTGTCGATATTATAGTTATCCTATAGTTTTTTGTTCATTTTCGTTGTTCAGTGTGTAATAAATATCTAATAAATAAGCTTATTTTGCGGTGACCTAACCGTACAACATGCTATTTTTACTGAAGTCTGGCGGAAGCCCTAGAGCTGCCATTTCTCTGTAAAAAAAAAACAGCTGTCAATGCTGTCATCGATCTTGCGTGGGTTGTCAAAAAATGACGATTGTTTAACAATATTGTTTATCATTTAATATACACAAAGTAGAGTTTATTACTTGCAAAACCGTTTAATAATTTAATCTAAAATGTTTTGCTGTCTAAAGGGGTGTCTTAACGGCTTTAATCTTACTCCATCTGTCCCTATACGAATCAAGGAGAATCCCGTTCAGCTGGATACTTTACACATGGGTATTTAACATCTTCCTTGATTAAAACATTTCTTTGTTCCCGGATATCGTTCATAAAGTGTTAAGGACATAGTAATTGTTAATTTGTGTGCATTGATTAAGGGTTTTGCTAAAAACCGGCCAAGTGCGTGTCGGACCACGCGGGTTCAGTACCTATTATCGAAAAATTTGTATCATAAGGTCATATCTCCCTATGAATGATGTTTTCGGAAATAACTCGAAAACGCCCTAACCGAAAATGTTCGATATAATTATCTTTGAAAGAAAATATGATGAGGTATCTTCTCAAATTTTTCATATTTTGTGGAGAGAGCCCAGTTCAAAAGTTACAGGGGGACACAATTTTTTCGACTTCTGCGGTGATTATTTCTGAAAATATTTACAAAATCAAAATATGTTTTAACAAACCTCAACGTTATTTTTAAAGACTTATCAATTTATGTGCAACATGTTGATATTTGGTAAAAAACCCTTTTTTGATAATTAGTTACATGTATGGAGTGCCCCCCCTAAAAATATTTTGTTCAGCAATTTTACTACTAAACTAACCTTATGTCCCAATTTTATTAACATATGTCTAATAGTTTCCGAGTAAAATGGCTGTGACATACCAATGGACGGACAGACATGACGAAACTATCTTTGCCATTTTGGCTATGCAACTGTGAAAATCCAAATATAAGAAGAAATTATACGTATTTAAGTTATAAAGCCACATATACCTAAAATTCACTCATTAAAACAATAAGATTTTTTTGTCCTATTAAGTGATATATTTTTATTAATATCAAATGACAAAGGTATAAATTTTAGTGGTATTGCCATCAAATTGTCTTATTGAATTGCGTTGTGTAGGTCCTGTATATCAACATTATCAACTTTTAAGATATATTTTGATTTTTGGTTGTATATGTTGTTGTAAAGAGTACCCACCAAAAACATAAATGTAAAAAAAGAGAGTCAAGTTCAATACAAAAATTATGCTTGGCTGTGGGCTTCGCCGCAAAAAGAATGGAGGTCTAAATGAGTGCCAAGTTCTATGCAAAATCCAAATATGTATTTATAGGAACAAAATAACATTATGAACAAGTATTAAACTCCATTTCTTTGCTTTATTGGATACCTATAACAATTACTGTTATTTAAAAATGTGAGATCCTTAAGGAGGTTAGATTTGACTTGGCCATCAATACACTTGGTGCTGGCTAGCCAGTTCCTTTGCTTGAACTTGGCTTGACACGCTGCCGCATGTCTAGATTGGGCATTTGTTATTTCAATAAAGCACAAACTACTAGTAATCACTCAAGTATTTTTTAAATTGTTAATTATTATTGGACTACACAATTATTTAGAAAAGATAATGCTATCTAAAAAAGAGGTTATGGATATTTTAAAATGTGTTTAAGTATTTATCTTGAGCTAACTGTAGGTTTAGATTGATTTGTGTAGAATTGAATAACAATATGAATTAGTTTATATTGACATGTATAATTCCAGGCCATGAGGTGGTGGTGGTGAAAGGAGGGCAGCGTGTGTGTGGGTCGGGCTGCGCGCTGGGCAACGCGCCCCTGGTCCAGAACAAGGCATACTTCGAGGTGAAGTTGCAGCAGGGCGGCGTGTGGGCTGTGGGGCTGGCTACAAGGGACACTGACCTTAATAAAGTTCATGGTAAATTAATTAAAACTCTAACCATATTATAATTACTTTTATAAATATTAATATTATTTGCTCTGGCTATATTTATTTGTTAAGGCTGGCTATTATTTGGTGCCATGTATTTTAAACCAAAAGCGAACCAACTTTTATCATCACTTTAATTGCCATTTAGATGTCTTTTGTATCGCTCATAAGTAGGATTTCAAAAAGCCGAATTATGGAAAAAATAATTATTTACTGACTTAACCAACCAATTACTTAATGTTTTATCGCTATGGCGAGTAACAATCATAGCAGTAATTTATTGAGAAAATATTTTCTTTTTATCATCTGTAGACACAGATGTACCACTTCAAAAAAAAGGATGTTGACTTAATCATAATAGAGAACAATAATTATTGTTTTTTTTGTGTATGTCTGTATTGTCTCATGTTTATTTGATGTTTTACTAACATACAAATCATATAACTACTATTACAAAACCGGGTTTTTATTAATTATCATATTAAAAAGTGACCTGGGCCTCTGGTGCCCAGGGCTGGGATCGAACCAGCGTCTTCTGCATTCGCGGCAGACACCTTAACCACTTGGCTTTAATATTTTTACTGTAAAAACAGATTGAGATACTGAAGAATAGATTGAAAGCCTATTGCTCAGTAAGACGAAATGATGGACTATATTAATAAGCTGCCCTGGAGGAGGTCATACTGCCTAACCATGAGCGTGTAAAGTGTGACATTGGTGTAGCATGAGTCACCATTCTAAATTACGTGCACACTCAATGGCGTGGTTGTGCTGCCAGAATAACTGTGCCAAATATATTATGACACTCATTTCTTAGGAGGGCATTGATTGAATACTAATTTTAATAAAATAAGGAAACTGTTAGTTGGCTGCACGCACAATTTTTAACATTATATTATGTGGCGAAGCGGTTAAAGCAAGTTATATGGAAGAAAAAAAACATTGCTGAGCTTTAAATATTTTGATGCTAAGCGACTAGCTTTTGTTTGCGTGAGCGAAAGTAAGCGAGTACCTATTAACCATAACTGTAACAAATTTGCCATTAAACTGGTTAGACGCATGTTAAGCGAAAGTTTACTATGACATCATACAGTCATGAATACCATGTTTATTTGCCCTAGAATTAAAATTTATTTAGTAAGAGATGTTCGTTTTTTAAGTTTCTAAAAGGAAGTTTAATTATCTTAGTAGATTTTTGCGCTTGTTGTTGAGGGATAGATATCAATAAATAATATATTTTGACGAAATGTTAAATCTGCAATTGTTTACTTATATTAAGCTGTATGCATACAATATAAATTTTAATTAGCAGTATGTTGTATATAGATTATAGGAGTCTTCATTGTGTTAAATTTAATTCACATTAAGCTGTAGACATACTTGTAACATTTTGGTTTAATGTAACGTGTGTGCATAGGGATGATGTCACATGTTGAATTATGAAATAAAATTTAGTTGACAGGATGCAATATGATCAATATATCCAAATAAAGTGAAAATTAAAAAATCTATTGAAATGGTTCAAAGATCAGGCTTCAAAATTTTAGGTTTTTTAAAAGTACGATATTTAAAAACCAATGATACCATTAGATTTTGAAGTTTGCTGTTAAATATTGATTCCGTACCGTCAGCGTATTTTGAGCAGCGGTGTGGAGGGCATGCGATAAAAACGGTGCGGATACGATGCGTCACTGCGATTCCGTAACGTCGCCGTATTTTAAGCAGAGGTGTGGTCGCACCTTTACACGTAATTTTGTTAGGAGCGTTTTGAGAAATAAATGCAAATCTCAGACTTTAAGTCTCATTTCTGACTTTTGTGTTGCTTTAACGTAATTAGCCCCATATAGACATTTGATCCTCACAACAAAAATCGATTGATACCACAGATGAAAAAACATCATCATGCCTATTGCAGCTAGTCCAGCTGATCGCGGCAAGCGTCGCGTGCTCCTCTCGGCTGTTGAGCTTATTTAGGGTTGAAATTACAAGCTATTAGTACCAGCAAATATTGACTTGGGAAATAAAGTGTACTTGAGCAAAGCGTTCACAACGAGCAATTGCCGTAGGTACTTATGTAACATGTTCGTCTAGAACTAAACACTTCTAGCATAGGTTACAGAGGCGACATGAACCTGATCACTTAGGCTTTTTAGCCCTCTAAAATTAAATACAAACTTACATGGTACGTACATATTATATCATATATAGTATATATCCTAGTAAATTTAAGACACGTCACCGATTCTTATAAACAACACTAGAACTAACCCAAGAATAGTATTAGGATGCCAGCCATGGTACGCTGAGAATTAGTGTTCCGCTCGGAGTGGCGGGCGCGAGTGGTGGATTTTTGACACTCAATCAAAATGTATAGACTTGAATCACTTGAATGAACTTGTTGTGGACGATAGTGGTGGCCGCTCATCTCGTCGCTCACCGCGCCGACAGTCGCGTGCGTCGAGTGCGGCCTCAGACTGCACGTGCATCTGTTAGTTGTTACGACATTGCACATCGACTTGCAGGCGGAGTGGACAAGGAGTCGTGGTGCCTGAACAGCGACGGCACGGTGCGGCACGGGAACGAGGAGCTGTACCACCTGTCGCCGGCGCCGCGGGACTCTCCCACGGCCGACCTGCTGGTGGCGGCGGACGCGCCGCCCGCGCCCGCGCCCGCGCCGCGCGACGACGCCAACCCCTTCGCCATCATGCCGGTCGAGGGCGACACCATTGGACTTGCTTACGATCATGTTGAGCTCAATTTCTTCGTAAATGGCAAAAATATGGAGATACCTGTTAGGAATATCAGGGGGACGATTTACCCCGCTTTATATGGTGAGTTAGTTTGGAGACAATGTACGAGTACTTATGTACTTATGTACGTTTATCTACACCCATATCATATCATAAATCCTCTATTCTGCGTTCGGGAACCGTATGTAATTACCACCAGTATTGCAACCAGTAACGTAACATCAGTGTATTATCTGTGACAGTGTGGTATAAACGTATGGAAATTCATTACCACATCGATATAACGGCAACGTAATGAAAATCCATAGTCCTCCCCGACCGCTGGCACGCGCCCCCCTAACCACAGGCACAATCGCGAGTTGGCCATAGCGGTGCAATGGCGGTCATTGTAATGGTTTCCGAACACGTCATTTAGGGTTTATAATACGTGTGTAGATAAAGCAGTGTATGCAACTGTACGTAAATAGGCCTTAAAACACTCGTGTGATCTTATTTTGAAACTCACCTGCGGCTCGTTTCATAAAACCACACTCGTATTTTAAGGACCCTTATTACGTAACAGTTACATAGACTACTATTTTCTTTTTATTTATACATGAATATATTTGAAATACATGTATGCTGCCCTGCTAAGCCGAATGGCATTGTCTCGAAATCAAATAAAATTGAAAAGGGAATGATGGAACTCTGAACTTATGGTGTGTTTGCATTCAATTGAGATAGTGCCATTCGGTTTAGCAGGGCTATGTATTTGCTAATTCAAAATAGTAGTCCAAGGGCTGAATACTATCTATGTGCTTGAAATTTCATAACATGGATTGAAAAGAAAGAAATAATGACGCTAACGCTACTGTGGGGTGGCCCCTACTAAATTGTGTAGATGCAGCAGGTTGTAAGGCATTCGTCGAACTCAATTCTTACTGGCTTGGCTTGACTATTTTGATCACTAGTAGAAAAAATATTGTATAAAATAGTTACATCATTAAGCTTTCCAATCTCGTATGTAGGTACCTTACTTAGGCCACTCAGAGCAAGCTTCTTGGCCTAAACACTGTATTCGACTGAAAAGCTTTTCATTATTTCACGATTGTATAAAATACTATTGGAATCATCCAGAGTGTTTACTTGTATCAATTTCTCAGGCGATTTTGACGACTATGGTTAGGCTTTTAAAATTATTTCTCTAATTTCACTATAGCCGTATGTATAATTTACAATGTTTTACATTATGATATCATTGTCATTCCATTTTACAGTTGATGACGGTGCGATATTGGACATTATTCTGGACAACTTCCTATACCCTCCCCCGACGGGCTACGAAAAAATCATGGTGGAACAATCCCTACTCTAACGGAAGAGTCTCGGGAAAGCAGTGTGCACAGACACTCGAGTGCGCGCTGTGTGCTCGACAGCTTGCTGTTCTGATGTGTGCGTTAGTGTGAGTGGCGTCCTTACTTAACCTGCAAAACTAACGGTGCGAGCGATATCAAATTACCATGATGTACTGACCTATTTAGGATAACCCATATGAAGCTGACCAAGCTTAGAGCCTAACTAGTTATTAGACGGAATATTTTAAAACACAACAAACATAATCGCAATTTATATCATTTAGCATCTCTTGTCTTCGCGTAACGAGGCCTAAAGAGAACCGTATTTTGAGTTACACCTTCTGACGGAGCCGGTTTATTAGCCGTGACCGTGGCTTTATTAACCATATTTTATTTGAATTCATAGTTTGAACTGTTCTTAGGGTTGTGCACGGCTATTTTGGTTCGTGTCATATGTATATACCCTAGATACTATAGCACTTAACAAACACGCCCGTTAGATCTATTAACACGTTCACTGTCCAGTGCCCCATAAATGGATCACGCTGAACTATCTGCACACGTCCGTGCCACAGATGGGCCACTAACGACCGTGTCCGCACTTAGATTAGTATCATACTGCATGATAATATCGGGGTAATTCTGATATAATAATGTTTTTGGCTAGTTAGACAACAGCATACAGAAAGATATTGTACTTATTCGAAAGCGTGCTTGTTTGTTTCTTAGTGACCCATATGTGGAGCATGGACGTGTGATTGAAGTAATTTGCTTGGACGCACGAGGAGATGCATACATATTGTATGGGGACTGTTAACGTGTTAAATTCATGCAGTTTGAAATATAACTATTATTTGGTGTATTCAACACACCTTCACATCTGGTAATAATACCTACCCATCTGTTCCCGACGGGGACAGACGGACATAGTTTCATTCCTATTCGTCCCCAGTGCAGTACAGATGGGTAGGAATCGTTTCCATTTGAATTTTATTTCATTTGTTTTAACTGATATACTCGTAATGCAGCTTACTTATAAATATCAACGGAAAATCAATAGTAAGGCAGTGGCTATTTATTGTTTGTGGACAAGCATTACCTACTTGAGTAAAGCAGAACGAGCAAGCGCTAGACGATAGGAGGTTTCCCCTTTACTTCTTTGTTGAGGTCTGTAGAGTTATAAGATATAAAGGGTGTAATCGTTATTAGCGTTAACAGGGGAATGTAAAATATATCAAAAAAAACTTTCAATTAATATTGTGGAGTATATAGGTTCTTAAGGGTAGCCAACGCACATGTGAATCCTCTTGCAGGCGTCCATAGACTACGGTAATTGCTTACCATCAGGCGGGCCATATGCTTGTTTACCACCGTCGTGGTATAAAAAAAAGTAAGTTTAACCAATGAGTAAAATCACATAATTTTTTAAGAAACAGAAATATTCGAAATATTAAGTTTAAATGCTCTCATACATTTCGTACGACGGGTGGCTTAATTTCTCTACTGGTTGAAATAGAAATATCATTAATTATTTACATGATTTATAAAATAGTAGAATGTGTCACAAATTCGATATCCGAATAATTAGACCGTATAAAAGCCGCAGATAAAACCTAAACAACCTCTGGATACTGCCTTTGATTGATAATGATAATAAAACAAAATTATAACTAAACCTGCTACTACAACATTCCTCTTCACAAAAGCTTTAATTTTAATCAATGGCTGTATTGTTCGATTGTTAACATTAAGTTTACCTAGGCTACCTAGGAGTATTTTGACATTTAATAACCAAACACCAGTTGACCTACCTTGAATTTACCTAGACAGTGCCAGATTGAGACTACAATTTTCACCCGCACAATCTACTTGACCTTAATTGTATAGCACTTAACAAACACGCCCGAATGCGAGTAATCATGTTGCATATTTTCTCTAATTTCGTAAAAGAAGACACGCTATCATATTTGCCAACATACAACGGCTAAGTACCCGGGACCTAAAATACCGTGACCGGAAACTAAAATAAATGTGTTGTGTACCGAAAGTGGTATTGGGTGGCGTATTTTGACGCCGATGGGGAATGCTGCCGCGTGCTGAGTAACCCGCAAATTCTATACTTCTTATCACTTATCGTTAAGAGTACTTAGATACCAATCTTACACGATTTATTGCAAATTAATACGAGTATTATATGATTGCTTTAAACACTATTTATACAAAATGTATTTTTGTATCAATATATTTAGGTATTTTAATGAAAAAAAAATGTAATAAATCATAATCGCTTAAAGTAACATTATGTTATATATGTAGGTAATTGTCATGCTATGAAATGTTGTATAATTAATGTACTTATATAATAATGAAATACAGGCGTATTGCTAACGGCAACGGCGCGCGGTTTAAAACGACGACTGGCTATGGTAACTGGACGGTATACATTAAATTATATTTCTTGTATGCTTTAAATTAGATTAGCACTTGTAAGTAATGTAATCAGTAGAAATTTTAAAAATAGTTCAAACAAATTGATTGAGATTGTAACTTATGTAAGTGAGTGTCCTAGGAACCTTGATCTTCCGCCAATGTGCGGTCTGTTGCCCATGTATAATCTTGATAAATAGGTAGAAATTCAGGGCCGGATTAAGCACTTCGGGGCCCCTAGGCAATGCCATTGTTGGGCCCCCTTTTTAGCAAACGTTGTATGACAAAAAAAATTGTGTCGATAGATTAAGTCAGTAAGGTATATTTAATTATATAAAACATTCAAAATCTTCTTTGCCCACGCGAGGCCCCTAGCCGATAATTACTAATTTTCCAATTAGTATTTCACTCTTTGAAACATTCCATTTTCCTCTGTGCAAACGCGGGGACTCTAGGCAGTTGTTTTGCTCTGCCTAAAGGCTAATCCGGCTCTGGGTAGAATAAACTAACCCAACAATTTCCACCTCTCATATGAATCCATCAGAGTAATTCGGATCAATACCTGTTTGTTGCACGTATCCGCTGTCGAGCATGCGATAGGATAAAAATGCCAGTCATTCGTTCTTTTATAATTTGCCGTGGACTTCCGCGATATAGGTAATGGTGCGTTTACACTTTGTCTCAATCAATGAAACAAGCATCCAGCCTGCAGGAAGTGACCGTGCTTGGAACGCACCACTATCGTAACAGTAACGTTGCCACGACGAGTATAAAGGCGAACCTGCAAATATTTTTATAGGCAAGTAAATAGCAAGTAATTAATACCTACTGTTCAAGGTGCCAACCATCGGTGGTGTCCCGACCATCCAATACCCGACCCTACGGTAAACGTATCATGCATATCGTTCTGACGTAAGAATAAAGTGCTTGTTATATAGACGTTTATAGTTGTCTATTTCTTGTACGGCAACACCTACCTTCATGTTACTAATTCTAATTGATAATAAGAATGAAGCTTTTCGCCCCTCGATATTTCTAACATAATACGTCAGTTTACTTAAAACTTTCATTCAAAATAATAGTTAGGAATTACTTGCTTTAAGTCGAATTATGTTGACCCAGAAGTACCGGCAGGTGTTTTGGCCGCTCCTGTGTAAATTGACGTGATTACAAAAAAAAGGTTTAATTAAACTGTACAATTCTTTGTGCATAACAAAATGAATAGGTAAGTTTTTACATTTGCTATAATACAGTATTTTCTGTGTAATGTGTAATGTTAGCATCATCTCTAACGCTGCTCTGGTGCGATGCAAGTTTAAAATGACATCTATTGCAAATAATTATGAATGTACGACGTATGATGTAAGCAATGAAGGAACTGATGGGAATATTCACTGACGTTGAGTAAGCGTCGATAGCTTAGTTGGTTAGAGCGATCGTACCGGTGTTCCGAAAGGTTGCAAGTTCGGATATTGCTCGTAGCAGTGAATATGTCTTTGAACTAAAAAATAAAAATCACAAATGAATTAGCCTTTTGTAATTATGATAACTCTTAGCTTTTATAAGGTCTCGCAGCCAACAGACTGTAGAAAGCAAATAATTGTGTATCCGTTATTTAAGAATCTAAGTTAATTAATTTATTAAGAGAACATAATAAAATAAATAAATGTATTATGTACTGACATCATTACAAAAGTTTTTGATTTATTCGCATTCGTCAACTTCCTTTAAAACATGAAAGAAACGAGCATCTAAACACACGGGAGTGTGTCAGCCAATTTCGCAAACAATGACACGAAACACCAGCCGTGGGGTACACGAGCACGTGCACGAGTATTAGTACACGAGCTACTTGGGCCCACTTTTTGACCCCCCAATAACTTGAAACCTATTGGACCTTTACACTTCTAATTTTCTGAGACCATCTTCTAATTACAAAATTTTGAATTTTAGCTAAAAACCTCTAACCGTTCAAGAGATTTTATTGAAATACTTTCATTTTGGTGATTTGATTTTATGTCAATGGTTCAAAAAATCGTGGTTCACAAAAAAAAACTGGTTTGACCAATTTTTTTTTCACTTTTCCAGCTTTTTAACCGAATTCAACATTTCGATACATATGTCGGGGTCTTTGTGTTTTTGCTATTCGTAAACAAATACCGATTTAAATTTTATTTTATTAGTCTACAGGATTAGTCATTCACAATTTTATCCTATTGTCGTCAGGTCCCACAACAGGTTACACAACAAATTTTGTGCAAAGTTTTAGAAAAAAACAGAACTATTGATAGTCGTATTGTTTAGCTAGTTGATTTGAATTTGCAACACCTACGTATTTCTGATTATTTTCAATGGTTTCCGCTTCCCAAAGGTTGTCTGTAAGAGATCGCTTTTTAGCGATTGATTTTGATTATTCTGTTTGTAACTTGTATTTTATGTGTTTCTTTATTTTGAGGTGTGCAATAAAGAGTATTTATGTTATGTTATGTCCAATGATCGGACACAGGTAGCAATTTATGTCCCTTTGACGTTGAACATTATAACTAACATGGATAAGCCTATATCATTCAAATCCTATATACAGTTAGTTGCATAACTGAACCAATGTGCATCACTTTGACATGCTTCTTTCATTATTTCAGAAGAGGCTAGTTATTAAGTTACTATTTTATTATTAATTGGTAACAACGCTAATAAACTTACTGACCTATTACGTTATTGTAGATACAAATAAACATTTTCTCTATTAGATAATATTTGGTAGTGACTCAGTTTTGCACCGACATCGTTAAGTGAAGATAAGTCTGATCAATTACGGAAAAGAATAAAAACTTTTAGGTTATATTTGTTCGCCTCGGTGTCAGCTATGTATCCATATGAAAAGCCAATTTCGATTAATTGCATTCACAATCTTAATTTTTTTATTCATCCATGATTTTGAACCAAAAACTGTTAAACTACTTTTTTTTTATTTAATCCAATATTTACATTTTTCTTTTACATAACCAGGTAAGACAATTAGTTGAAATAGTACATTATATGCTCTTTAAAATGAGGTATATGACTTTTATATCACTCACGTATTTTTATGGTTATCTCAGAATTAAGTCCGCTACAAAAATTAACTAACGAGAAATTTGTTCGGCCATTTGCCTTGACTCAGTTTTGCACCTGACTATACATCGCCAGTAACTAATTACAAAAATAAACCTGACTTAAATGATTGATAACTAAAATAATGGTCGTGGAATTCCTTACTTTAAATGAGTTACTGAATAGGACATCGCAGCACTCACTGGATTTTCTTTATCATCTGCTTTCCCACTGAATTGGGAATGCCTAAGAAAAAATGAAATAATGGGATAAATTAATTAGGTAAAAATTTAACAGTTTTCAGTATGAAATTGAGAAAAATGTATAAGTCGGAAGAAAATAATTTGTGATGCAGTTTTGTAGCGGTACCCAAGGATTAATATTCTGCGTTTAGAACTTTTATGTAAAGGGTTTAGCAGGCTAAGGAAGGACGTGTGGCCCCTGTGAGGAAAAGTTGAATTAGTAAATGTCAATTGTTTGTCGCCTCATAACTAGTAATCACTCCAACTTTCAGCCCTCTATCTTGAACTGTCTCAGAGATAATGTCAAAAATGTATTTTTTTAACAATTTTTTCAAACTCGTATATCTCCTAATCCATAGCAGCTAAAGCGTTGAAACAAAATCACAGCTACGTAGTTTGAGTGGGAGTATACCCTATAATTTTATTAATATTTTATACGTGAAAAATAAAAGAAATGAATGTCAATTTATTTTTTGACAGCTCTTTCCAACACGTTTTTTTGAAAGTACAATTATGAAAAAAATCACGTAAATTGCTTATAGTATTAGCTACTAGCATACAAAAAATCAATTGATTATATTTGGTGCAACATACTGTAAAAAAAAAAAAACTAACGAAAGTATTCAAGTATCAAGAGTAGGCTTCTGAACTGAAAGTTCGTTTTTAAGTTTTATGTTTGTTGCCTAGCAGCAAAGGGTGTATTGTTTTTAATTTGACGTATGACTGTCAAAAAAGGTCACTGAACTACTGCTGTGTTAGCATTTGTAACTAATTTTACTAACTACTAAATCAACGAAACGACGGATGTGCTATTTTGCTGTGTTTATTATTTTATAATAGTACATTACTTACCAAGGACTGTAAAAGAAAGAAAGCCCGAAATCGCAGGTATTTGTGACCCGAGCCGCAGGCGAGGGTTGTAAATATGCGATAGAGGGCTTTCTTTTTTACTGCCCGTGGTGAGTACACAATTTTACGTCTCCATCTGGCCATAATGCGAGTTTTACCGTACGCGTAGCGTGCGGCAAAACTTACGTTATGGCCAGGTGTGACGTAAACAAAATTAATTGGTTTCATTATAGTACACGTATTAACATAACGAATTAAATAACTCATTAGAGCAGATATCACAATATAAGTCACTTAGATAATGACTATCGTAATATTCGTCGTCCCAGGTATAGGACAATGTTATCCTGCAGTCATCGCAATATCCTTTTAACATAACATTTTCGTCAGAGAGCGATATCTCAATACTGGTAAAGACTGTAAAAACAGTTGCTTCGCTATTAACCGTGGCAAGTTGAGCCCAAATATTTTTGATTTTATGATTTCCATCTGAAAGAATGTATATACATGAAGTTTCCGTTTTTTTTTTTTTTATTTACATTTAAAACTTACTTTCGCCATTATGGAAAAATCGGACTCCTCTTCTACATAACGTGTTGTATATTCCCTTAAACATTTCACTATTATGTTAAATGTGCTAGCGTATAAATTGTATAATAGTATTGTATAATTTAAAGATAGCTCATACCTAATAAATCATAATGTCTAATGTTATGTTACTAATGTATGGTTACAATAGTGGATTGTTTAAGGGAATATACAACACGTTATGTAGAAGAGGAGTCCGATTTTTCCATAATGGCGAAAGTAAGCTTTAAATGTAAATAAAATAAAACAGAAACTTCATGTATATACATTCCTTCAGATGGAAATCATAAAATCAAAAATATTTCGGCTCAACTTGCCACAGTTAATAGCGAAGCAACTGTTTTTACAGTCTTTACCAGTATTGAGATATCGCTCTCTGACGAAAATGTTATGTTAAAAGGATATTGCGATGACTGCAGGATAACATTGTCCTATACCTGGGACGACGAATATTACGATAGTCATTATCTAAGTGACTTATATTGTGATATCTGCTCTAATGAGTTATTTAATTCGTTATGTTAATACGTGTACTATAATGAAACCAATTAATTTTGTTTACGTCACACCTGGCCATAACGTAAGTTTTGCCGCACGCTACGCGTACGGTAAAACTCGCATTATGGCCAGATGGAGACGTAAAATTGTGTACTCACCACGGGCAGTAAAAAAGAAAGCCCTCTATCGCATATTTACAACCCTCGCCTGCGGCTCGGGTCACAAATACCTGCGATTTCGGGCTTTCTTTCTTTTACAGTCCTTGGTAAGTAATGTACTATTATAAAATAATAAACACAGCAAAATAGCACATCCGTCGTTTCGTTGATTTAGTAGTTAGTAAAATTAGTTACAAATGCTAACACAGCAGTAGTTCAGTGACCTTTTTTGACAGTCATACGTCAAATTAAAAACAATACACCCTTTGCTGCTAGGCAACAAACATAAAACTTAAAAACGAACTTTCAGTTCAGAAGCCTACTCTTGATACTTGAGTACAATTTACGTGATTTTTTTCATAATTGTACTTTCAAAAAAACGTGTTGGAAAGAGCTGTCAAAAAATAAATTGACATTTATTTCTTTTATTTTTCACGTATAAAATATTAATAAAATTATAGGGTATACTCCCACTCAAACTACGTAGCTGTGATTTTGTTTCAACGCTTTAGCTGCTATGGATTAGGAGATATACGAGTTTGAAAAAATTGTTAAAAAAATACATTTTTGACATTATCTCTGTGACAGTTCAAGATAGAGGGCTGAAAGTTGGAGTGATTACTAGTTATGAGGCGACAAACAATTGACATTTACCAATTCAACTATTCCTCACAGGGGCCACACGACCTTCCTTAGCCTGCTAAACCCTTTGATTGTTATCAAACTATTTACATTTTACTAAGGTACTAATATTGACTCAGTTATGCAACTAACTGTAATTTGATTATTGTAGGAAATTATCAAAAGTTTTTCTTATGATCTATGTTTTGAATCAATTTGATTTATCATTGTCAAGATAAAGAGAACGACCTCCATACATCAACAGACGTTAGTGGTGCGAAGTTTTAAAGCAATAGCTCATCTTCAGCTTATAATTCAAGTAAAAACTTTAGTAAAAAAATTCATCAAGGTTTAGAAATAAAGGAAAAGTAGAAAAAACCACTGCCTCAGGCGAGACTTGAACTCGCGACTCTGGGGTACATGCCCATTGCTCTGACCAACTGAGCTACTCAGACTTACCTGATGGCTGTGAATTTCTCCACTATATATCCTTTATGCGTTTTAGGGGGACGCCTAGCGACATCTGCCGAAGAAGTCTTACACTTCTCAACCGGCCATCGGAATCTCAAGTTGTATTGAGAATTCACCGATAACAATGCGCTACCCCATACGACCATTGTGGTATCGTTAGCAGACGTTCTGCTTGATACAAAATAAAAAAATGCATGCATATTTAATGGATAAATTATACACAAAATGTAAATTAAGTCATATCCATGTTATACTTTCGTCCTAAAATTGCTACCGGTGTCCGATCACTGGTTATGTCGATCATGTCAATTAGGACGGAAACAATGTTTGTGTGAAGATGGTGTGAAGCCACCCCGCTCAGGGCCATCGCGGGGATGGACTTAAGAACTGGGTACGTCAGATATGACACAATAATGAGAGAAACGAAACCTAACTAAGTAGATTGCTTTACCATCCTTATTGCTAGATCCGGGCATCTGGCAGCTGTGAGTAGGTGGAGTTCATGGTGACAGACTAAAAAAATTTCAGTTGGAAAAAGTAATACCAAAATAGGTAAAAGCTGCCGAAGTCGTGTCATTTATAGAGGGCAGGGCCTAACATTAGAACAAAAAACATTGTGTATTATTGCGGAAACAAAAACAGTTGGCAACTAACTATAAATTGCATTATACATCATTTGGCACTACTTCCCGCCAATAGCTATGATATAACTTAATTAATTACATAATTTCCAATAATCTTGCATCAAACCCTTCTTCTCCCATTCTCTAAGACTTGTTTTCCTCAAGTATTTGCATTCTTGGACCTCCACCACTTTGTAGCTGCCAGATGTCCGGATCTAGAAACAAGCAAGCAAACTAGAGGGGTTTCGTTGCTGTCATTATTGTGTCATATCTGTCGTGGCCAGCTCTCGTCTAGTACTATGTCTACTCGTACTTATAGCGTGTCCGACCGACCGTGGCGACTGATACTACTAGGCTAAGAGCTGGATACGTCAGATATGACACAATAATGAGAGCAACAAAACCCATTTAGTCAGATTGCTATACTGTCCTTATTGCTAGATCCGGGCATCTGGCAGCTGCTAATGGGTGGAGGTCAGAGTGACAGACTAGCAATATTTTTCATTTAGAAAAAAGTAAATAAAATGTGGTGCTGAATGTAGATGGTTTCTGCAATAAATGTTTTTCTAATCTATTATATTCTTAATACCAAAATAGGTATGTTAAAACCAGGGATGTTACAGAGCTCCGGTTCCGGTTCCGTTAAGTCGGAACTTCCGATCGGTTTAAAACATCCGCTTCGGTTCCGGTTCCTTTACTTTCAACACAGAAGTTATATCGGATGTCATTAGTAATGCAGCGGGAGGAAATGAACGGCGTAGATCAAAAACAAACAGATTTACAGACCTACCCTTAACATCTCATCCACATATCACTCGGGCTCCGATTCTGGTTCCGCTTCCGTTTTCGGTTCCGCTTCCTTTTTCGGTTCCGATTCCGTTTCTGGTTCCGATAAACTAAATTTAAACATCTGATTCCGCTATCGGTTCCGATAAAACCACATCTGTTACATCCCTGGTTAAAACTGCCGAAGTTGACTCATTTATAGAGAACAGAGCCTATATTTTAAGATTAGGACAAAAAACGTTGCGTATTATATTATTGCGGACACATAAACAGTAGGCGACAAACTACGAATTACATTGTACGTCGCGCGTCGTTTTTTCAACAGAAACTTTTGGCAATGATATAGTCTACTTATTGACTGACTTCAAGATTTAAAAACCGGCCAAGAGCGTGTCGGGCCACGCTCAGTGTAGGGTTCCGTAGTTTTCCGTCCGTCACAGTAAGTGTCCCCAGCACTTAGAGTTAAAAAAATGGGCTATTTATTTGTTACATTGTTGATTTTGTAGAAATTACAGGTACAATAAACACCTGCTTATACGGTTAAATTATTTACTAACTTATTTTGTAATTTTTTTCAAAAACTATTCAACCTATCATGTTAAAAATAATTTTCCTAGAAATTTTTTATAAAGTTCTACTTTTGAGATTTTTTCGTATTTTTAAAACTTATGGTCCAAAAGTTAGAGAGCGGGGGAACAATTTTTTTTACTTCTGGAGCGATTATTTCCGAAAATATTTACATTATCAAAAAATGATTTTACTAAACCCCTATTCATTTTTAAATACCTATCCAACAATATATCACACGTTAGGGTTGAAATGAAAAAAAAATCACTCCCCACTTTACGTATAGGGGAGGTACCCTAATAATAGTAGATTGTATTACAAGGGAGCAAAATGCTATATTTCACCGAGGGTTAGCGCTTTGAATCCCGAACGAAGCGAAGGATTCCAGAATAGAATCCCGAACGTAGTGAGGGATTCTAACGTGGAATCCTGAGCGTAGTGAGGGATTCAAAGCGCCAAGCCCGAGATAGAAATAATTTTGCTACCGAGTAATACACTCTGCTTTTCACTTCTCTTATTAGAAAAAATAATCGTCTTGTAAGTAAATAAAACTTCAGCACTTCACCAATCATACTTTTATGAAGCCTAACTAAAATACACATACAATAAAGAAATATAATTAAAAATTAATAGTAAAATTTGTACAATTTTCAAATGTTAATGTTACGTGTTTGTTTGGCACTGAGACATTCGTTCTATTTATTTGAGTATTTTGCACCGAGGATTCTGTAAAAGTTTGGCTGATAGTATGAATGTTTTCAGGATTAACAGGTTCATTATGTGTTTGATTATCTTGTGTTGTAAAAGTCGGGCTCGGCTCCACAGCAGCATCTTGATCACTCATCATCCTTTGGGTTATCTGTTCAGTACGTGCCTGAGCAGACGTTCCGGGCTGCGGTGACAGTGGACGGTGGCGGCGGATGGTTTGTGCTATGCGTCGGCTTAATGCGGCTTTATTTTCTACAGACTCGTCAATATAGCCTTCTGCCACTGTCGACGATTTCCAGCCCCCTAGGCGTTTAATACTAGTTAAATTGGCTCCAGAATCAGCCAAAATAGTCGCAGAGGTTCTTCTGAAGCAATGTCCTGTATATTGCTCCGGACTTGAGAGGTTTAAGTAACGTGCGATTTCTTTTGGCATCTGACTTATCTTATTTTTCCCAATAACCTGCTTGGTGCATTTACCGTTGTGGTAGGCAACGAAAAATCTTTTATTACTCATACCAGAAGGCCGTGAAGACTGATATTTTTCTACTACTTTCACGTAATCATCTCGAACCACAAAAGATCTGTCTATTTTGGTTTTCGTATTTGTTAAATTAACTAGTATTGTAAGTAAATGAATAAAAGTGTAGTAATTGTAATGATTCGGAGTGTTTTTGTACGTCGTCTATTGTGATATTTAATAACTCCTGTCCGCGACAAGCGCCAGTGACCCCGAAAATTAACGCCACCTGAAAAAAAAACAATGTCCATATATTAGTATGTTATTTAATCAAATACAAACATTGAAACATTGAAAAAATAATCAACCCAGTTTTGACTTTAACAAACATCGATACGCCTTACCGGGGCTCCCAACCCAACTGAACCCATAGCTTAATTGGTAAAGCGATATCGAGCCCCGGTAAGGCGTATCGATGTTTGTTCAAGTCAAAACTGGGTTGATTATTTTTTCAATGTTTCAATGTTTGTATTTGATTAAATAACATACTAATGTATGAGTGGAATACCCACTTTAAAAAAAAACAAGTTAAAATAATGTCCATATAAATAAAAGCATGTTTTCTTTTCATAGCTAGTAGACAGAAAAACAATCAATTTAAAGTGTTTATTAATTTATATATTTACTTACTTTTACGGCGAGAAAGTTGTAGTCAGGAGCCTCATTCAAAAAAGTATTAATATTTTCGGCAGACAATACTTTGATTTTTTTGCTTTATGACCTTACTGCCTCTTCAGGAATGCCATTAATCTTGCATATGTATTAATCTGTACGTCATTGTTGTTACTTACGGTCGCTTTTAACATGGAGTAAATACTCCAAAGAGTAGAAGGCTGCCTAGTTTTAGCCAATTCTTGAAAGTATGCTAAAAACACTGTCTCAGAGAAAGACTTCGCACCTTTACCATTTTTCCAAATAGCAAAATGTTCGTAAGCTTTTATATATTTTCCTCTGGACTTCGTAGGTAGTAAATTGTTAATTACGTTGTTCGCTTCTATTTTCACAGATTCAGGTGTTAAGATTTCGTTTTCGCTGGAAGAACTCGTTGAATTCATTGTGAATAATTCGGTTATTATTAGTCAAGGAAAATATCTCGAAAATACAGATTCAATATCAATATTTTCTCCAGAACGTATTTTTTTAATTTAAAAAAGTACGCGTGTTCGCGCGCTTCATAATGTATGGTGTTTTTTTTTAATAGGTACATTTTATGAGTGTAACTATTATTTAAAATATAATCATAAATACTAATTAATGAAAAATGTTGACCTATTCACACTTATTAATATAAGGTGTATTATTAAAATCACATTTTAAACTTCAGTTTGATGTAATAAGTATATCATATGTTATTCAGTAGCGCGTTGAAGGAGACGACTAATGAAGCCATAAACGTTTTATGCAGAAATAATGGATGGTTTTTGAACGCTTACTGAAACTGTCTCCTTAAACACGCTACAAAAAATTGTATAATTTTTTTTTCTATGGTGTCTCTGGCTGGCTGATGAATTGATTGTGACGTCTTTTAAAGTTTCTTGTTTATGCGGTTTTGTCAAGTAAGGAACTTAACAGCAGGGAGCAAAATTGAAGTTTGCTCCCTGTTGTCAGGGCAGAAATAAAAGTTTTAAAAAAAAATGTAGAGGGAGCAAAAGTCGTTTTTGCTCCCTCTAAACGAGGTAGAAAAGACATTTTTTTGAATAAGAGAAGTGAAAAACATTTTTTTCCCCTTTTTATTTTACCACTTTGTTGGCGTGATTGATATACATATTAGTACCAAATTTCAACTTTCTAGTGCTAACGGTCACTGAGATTATCCGCGGACGGACGGACGGACGGACAGACATGGCGAAACTATAAGGGTTCCTAGTTGACTACGGAACCCTAAAAAGGAGGAGGCATAGGGAAGAGTGTCTCAATTCGGTTGTGTTTTTTTAAAGTTTTGTTACTCCATAACTCTGTCATGCAGATTGGTCCCGTTTGTGTCAAAACGCAGTCCTGATAATGGAATGCTGAGGAATCGAGGGAACTCCTTATATCTTAAAGGCATGATATAATATAAATTTAGTAATGTTTGTGTTTTTATCAACAAATCAAGCATATTCATTAAAAAAAGTGACTTTTGATGAAGTGGAACAGCTGATAATGATCAGAACGAAACTCTTTAACGCCGCATAGTTCACGTTTGGCTATTTGTCCCCTTCGCAAGTTAGATTTTCTAGACAAATTTTTGTCAAGCTCAAGATGATGGGCTCCATGAGAACTCGAGGGAACTCGTCAAATGTTAAAGGCATACATATTATTATAGTGATTTTAGTATTTTCATCTACAAATCAAGCATTTATATAAGGAGTGCTATTTGATGAAGTGGAACTGCTGATGATGATTGCAATAAATGCGATGATGATTGCGATATGGATGCAAAAAATGAAATGAAATGATTGACAAGCCAATGGGGATGGCAAATTTATAATTGATTTAGTGGTTTTACCTCCGTTTCTACATACTCGTAATTAGGCGAATGATGCTGTCTTTTTCATTTCATTGTATGGAATCTAAGAGTGCACCATCTACAATAATCTTTCACCGGCCTCCCCATTGAAGTCGAATAATTATTCATATCTTTTGTCATAAATAGTCATAATATTGCATCAAACCCAGAACTCTAGGATTTGTATTCCTGAAGTGGTTTGAATTTTTTGACCTCCACCATTTTATAGCCACCAGATGTCCGGATCTAGAAATAAGCATACAAGGTGTAAAAAAAATGCTTGTGATCCTTTTAAGGTTATAATTGGTGTCGTGTTCCAAAGGAAAAAAATATTCTATCTAAAAAAAAAAGTTTTGGATGGAAGGTTGGCCGGCCGTAGTTTCTTCCCTTCCCAACTACAGTGAAGTGTAACATGTGTAAAACCTGCATGCGTTGGGCATAAGATCATATCGATTAAATTGATTGTGTGGAAGAGTATGTGCTGCACGTGCATATTTGCCTTTAATCGCTTAAATTGAAATATCAGTTCGTCTACTACATACTATAATGAATACATAGTTAATAAAAGTTTACCTTTCAGTTATCCCAGACGAGGTGGTAGGTGAGTATCTGAGTTTAGAAAATACAACAGTCAGGCCACTCAGGCAGGGCCTCACAGCCCGTTGGGCAATTGGAGCGCCGGCCAGTGGGTAGCGGCGTCGGCCGCCCTAACACTGGTTACACTGTACTACGAGTATAGTGGTAAGTATAGGTAATAGCAGATTTGCAACTCGCAAAACACAAGGATATTTTAGTTTTTAAGAACTCGCAATAGTGTAAGTACTTACCGTTTTATAGTTTCGCCATGTCCGTCTGTCTGTCTGTCCGCGGCCTAGCTCAGTGATCGTTAGTACAAAAAAACTGAAAATTGGCATACGTATGTACATTAAGGTGACGGGTATCGCGGTTGACGACTGCATTTTGCGTTTTTATAATCGCAGCTTCCGCTTCTGCCATCTAGTATACTTGAGATGAACTATGACAATTCAATGTTGACATGTTTAAATAGTCAAGCAATCGCGGTCTTTTACAGTAAGATGGCGCTTTGATAATGATTCCATTTTATGTGTACTTACCATGTACTTACTTAATTAAAGTTACTATTGTATGTAGGTAATCAATGACGAAATAATTAAAGTTACCTATAATATAAAACTACTTGACCAACGCACGCCATTACCTACAGTATCATAATCGCACAATTATAATGTTTTATTCTAAATATCCAAAATAAGCATTCATCATGGCGGTTATATTTCTATGTGTCAAGTACGTGTCAAGTCTTTCAAAATAAAAGTTCAAATAAAATGTACTTAACTGAAGATAATATTATTTGTAACTAATTTGTTTTATGTCCTCTTCTGCTCTGAAAAATCCAGGTTTTTAGTATCTATAACGAAATTAGAGATGGTCAAAATCGCTTTCAATGAGGACGGTAAAGTGCGTTGGGATAAGACCGCATCGGGAGAACATCGGATAATTCAATTACCTATCTGGAAAATTATCCTTTAGTTGCAAATACAAACCACACATCCTCCAACACTATTGTGTACCTGTACCTAGTTGCATTTTGATATAATGGCGATGCCGCTTTTTTCAGGTACATTAACATTTTACTTAAATGTTTCTTCCGGTAGGTATGCTTAATAAAAACGACTGTTGTTTAAGTGAAAAGTTTAAAAAACCGGCCAAGTGCGTGTCGGACCACGCATAGGAGGGTTCCGTACCTTCAATGGAATAAGAACCAAACTAATAGCAAAAGGTCGTATCTGATGCCTATGGAAGAAGTTTTTTGGAAATGGCTCAAAAATGGCTAAACCGATAATGTTCAAAACAATTTTCGTAGCAAGTATATAATAAGGCGCATCTTCTCAAATTTTTTGGACTTACGGTTCAAAAGTTACAGGGGGGGCTACAAAATTTTTCTGACTTTCGAAGCGATTATATCAAAAAATATTTACTTAATCACAAAATGATCAAAAAAACTTCAATATTATTTTTAAAGACCTATCGATTGATGTATCACATGTTGATATATGGTAAAAACAATTTTTTTGAAATTTAGATACATGTATGGAGCGCCCCCCCTTAAAATTTTTTTTTTTTAATTTAAATTCATAACTAAGTAGCGGCATACAGAATACACCTTATGTGTAAATTTTATTCAGATACGTCGTATAGTTTCCGAGTAAAATGGCTGTGACATACGGACGGGCAGACATACAGACAGACGTGACGAATCCATAAGGGTTCCGTTTTTTGCCATTTGGCTACGGAACCCTAAAAATCACTTATTCTTTATTTGACGATCTCCTAGCCCTGTCGGTAGTGACCCTGCCTACGAAGCAGGAGGTCCCGGGTTCGAATCCTGGTCAGGGCATTTATTTGTGTGTTGATCGCAGATATTTGTTCCTGAGTTATGGATGTTTTCTTTGTATTTAAGTATTTATCCATATTTATCTATTATATATAAACATCGGTATCAACGTTCAAATTTCGTGGCACTTGGTAAGGGTCGCAAAAAAAGAAATACATAGGTATCATTGTTTTATTAATTATTAGTAATAAATAACATTTAATTTATTTTTATTCTTAATCGTACTTTGGTAAACTGTACATATATTTAAAGAGGTTTATATTCTTAATACGTCATAGAACCTCAATACTCATTTCATTATCCATTTGTAAAAAAAATTCTAAATGCCAAATAGGCAACAAATGTCAATTTAATTGTCATGCAAAATAATATGTGGTAAAATCTTCAACGATAATAGTTCTTAAAAACACTTACAACTACAATTTAGCATTGATAAATCTTTACCCAACTCCCTATCAGACTTGAGAAAATGGATTTGACGCAGTATACTGATTTTATATTCACTAACGAAGGTGCTTGCTGTACTATTTGCGAAATGAATATAAAAAAGAAAAGGTACAATATAGAGAAACATTTGAAATCAAAATCTCATCAAGATAAATTATCTGATTCACGCTGCCATTTACAGGATATAATACGAGATAATGCTGATTTCGAAATTAAAGACGATATCGTATATTGCAAATTGTGTAATTCGAAATTATTTCCCTCTAAATCTAGTATCGACCGCCATTTAAAAACAGATTTACACAACAAAATTCATAAAAATAATGCACAAGAAAAATTTAATAAAGATTTAACAGAGTTTATGATTTGTTCGAATATACCGTGGTCAAAATTAGACAATCCTAAATTTAGAAATTTTGTAGAAAACCTTTTAAATCATAAATATGGAAACGATATTACTGTGCCGAGTGAAACAAAAATACGAGTAAAATGCTTACCTGAATTGTATGAAAAGAAAAAAAATGAATTGAAAGAGAAATTACAAAATAAAATGATTTACCTCAGTGTTGATGAAACATCAGATTCCGTGGGAAAAAAAGTGGCAAATATTTTGATCGGAGCTCTAGATGGAACTAGTACCCAGCCACATTTATTTGCTTCTAAGGTATTGGAGGCGACTAACCATTCGACAATAACCAAACTCGTTGAGGAAACCCTTGAAGATCTTTGGGGCGATGAATACAAAAAAAACATGGATAAATTATTATTTTTTATAACGGATGCCGGTTCCTACATGGTAAAAGCAGCTAAAAACCTTGTTCAGAAATATAAAAATATGACTCATGTACATGTAACATGCATAGCACATGGATGTAATCGAGTCGCAGAGATAATTAGAAGTCTTTACCCGACCATAAACAGTTTGATTGACTGTATCAAAAAAATATTTCGTAACGCTCCTTCAAGGACAAATTTATTTCATCAAATGTGTGTAAATATTCCTCTACCACCCCGACCCGTGATAACAAGATGGGGAACATGGTTAAATGCTGCCTCATATTATCACATGCATTA
Source organism: Pammene aurita (assembly GCA_947086415.1). Taxonomy (NCBI): domain Eukaryota; kingdom Metazoa; phylum Arthropoda; class Insecta; order Lepidoptera; family Tortricidae; genus Pammene; species Pammene aurita. The sequence continues at coordinate 25,301,155 of OX352289.1, forward strand.
TGATAAAATCAAATCTGTCATCGATGCCTTAAATCCGCGTGAAGCGAGTGCAATTTCTAAAGCAAAAAAATTTTTCCGTAACCGGAATTTAAAAACTGAGTTACTATTCGTCGATACACACTTTAGTATAATTGCTAAGTCAATAAAATTATTGGAGGATCCAAAACTGAGTCTAGCAGAATCATTAAACATTGTTCATGGTTTGCAAAAAAAAATATCAACGTTAAGGTTACATCAAAATGCCAGAAAAGTTTATTTTAAATTAAAAAGTGTATTAAAGAAAAATCCTGGTTATAAGACTGTACAAATAATTAACCAACTATCTAAAAACAACGAGGCTGAAATACCAGAAAGTGTAAATAAAAACTGTGTGCAAAATTTTCAATGCTTGACATACCTTCCTATTACCTCAGTCAGCGTAGAAAGATCTTTTAGTCATTTAAAATGGATATATTCTTACAGACGTCAAAGTTTGACAGCAAAATCTATGGAACAAATTTTAGTGATCTATTCTAACTCGTAAAATATTGTATGCCACACCTGGACATAAAGTGGCTTTTTCCGCACGCTACGCGTACGGATAGAGCCGCTTTCTGGCCAAATGTGCACATATTTTTCCAACACGGGAGGTAATAAAGAAAGCCCTCGATCGCATAATTACGTCCCTCGCTTGCAGCTTGGGCCGCAACAATTGCGATTGCGCGGCCTTTCTTTGTTTTACCACCCTAATTAGGAAATGTACTATTTAGGGGCTTTTTTATTTACATATACAAAATAAAGGTTAAAAATACTAAGTGATTTGTTTGTATTTATTTTTCTGCCAACCGTACATTGCCACGAAATTTGAACGTTGATACCGATGTTTAATTATATATATCGTCGTCTAGTACCCATAACACAAGCCTTATTGAGCTTACTGTGGGCCTAGGTCGATTTGTGTAAGATTGTCGTATAATATTTATTTATTATTTATAGTAAATGTATGGAAAATATTTAATTTGTGGCTTTTTAGTACAATACCTAATAATAGGAAACTATTAGAAACGATAGGAATGGAATCGATTGGCATAAAAAAGCAGCATGTGAAAAATAAAAAAAACAATTTTCATAAAGTATGGGAAAAGTTTTTCTCAATTTGTGGCTTTTCTAGCCGCAAATTATTTTTGATCCCATACAAGAATGGGATCGATTGGCATAAAAAAGAAGTTTACCAAATGTGACCTCATCTCGCATCCTGTATGTTTTTTTCCAAAATCCGTAGAAGACCTTCCCTCAATTTCAAATTAATGAAGATTGATTAATTTGAAATTGAGGGAAGGTCTTCTAAGACCATTTTCGCGTTGCAGCGAGGGATCTGGTAGCTGCCCCCACTGACCCAAAAAGAAATTGAACTTGTATATTATTTCAAATTATCGAAGTTACAAGTAAAAGTAGTTAAGATAAAAGTAATTGCAATTACAAATTATATGTAATCGGGAATACTACTGACATGTAATCTCAATTACAAGCAATTTCAATTACTTAATATAATTGATTTTCATGTAATTTAATTAGCAATTTAATTCATTACAAAAGTAGGTACCATCTAATAAATTACGCCCAACACTGAATAAACATCAGGTTCAAGAGGGTCGTATGGAGGATGTATGCTATCTGCTGCCGAAGTCGCGCATACATGTGATCTTTATAGACAAAAAAATTTCGTTCTATAAATTCAATTGTTTGTCACAAAAAATGGTTTGATTTGTTTTTGCGTGGCATTTAAGACTGGATCCAATTAATTGTTGCTGTGAACATTTTTTAAATTGGTACCTAGTTGGTTACTAGGAACAGGTTTAGACACGGGTATGTTATGTCCAAAAGGGAAGTATGGGCACTCCGAATGTTATCTCGCTAACTGTGGTAAGGCACAGTTCAGCGAATGTTATCACGCTCAAATCTGGACCTGGCTCAGAGCTCGACTGGGGAAGTACCTTACAGAAAACCATAGCTAAAAAGCAAATAACTTAATTCAACCTAAAGTTTAAGATTAATTTTTTAACATGTTTGAACCATTTTCATTTATATACCATAAGTGTTTTTTACTAAAAATATTGACAAATATAAAAGCGTTTGTCGTCTCACATAAGAATTATAAATTGAAATTACACAAAAGATTTAAAAACACGAAAAGTCAGCACGAGTAAGTTAATAACATATAAAAGCTTTTGCCCGCGGCTTCGCTCGCGTTAAATTCGGGGTAACAAACCATACAAATTTTCACCCCCCATTTTAGGGAAGTGAGGGGTTAAAAAGAGACAAAAAGTGGCCTATGTCACTCTCCATCCCTTCAACTATCTCCATTTAAAAAATCACTTCAATTCGTCGCCCCGTTTTGCCGTGAAAGACGGACAAACAAAGAAACAAACACACACATACACTTTCCCATTTATAATATTAGTATGGATTAGTTGTATCGTGTCGTGTATAGGGTCGTCACGGTTTTTTGGGTACATTTTTGGGTTAGTTTTGGTTAATTGCCATCTATTTCAAAAGTTTTATCATATCAAAATCCATTACAATATTAAAATACTAGCTTTTACCCGCGACTTCGTCTGCGCGAAATTAACATGAGCCATATGGAATTACATAATAAAACGCAAAATAAAAGTTACTAGTTAGTAAAATCTAAGAGCAAATATAAAACTAGCACGTAACGTATGCTATTTCAAGTCAACAGGGAGCAACACTTCCGTATAAACTTCCATTTCGTTTTCATCCCCTTATACATACCAAATTTCATCTAAATCAGTTGAGCGGTTTAAGCGTGAAGAGTTAACAGACAGACACACTATAATATTAGTATGGATACGTATTATATCTCTTCAAGTAGGCTGGGGAAAAAAAAAGAATTATAGCCAAAAGCGTTTTTTAAAATTTTTAAATTTTGAAACATCTTGCTTCAAAGGTTTGAAACATCTTGTCTTTCCACTCTCAATATTTTTAACTCACTCGTTTTTGAATTATTATGAACTAGCTGTGCCCGCGGCTCCGCCCGCGTGGAATTCGGTCTGTGTCAGTAAGCGGCTAATTCACCCCTAATTTCTCTCCCGCTACCCTGGAGGCGGAACTTGAAGTAAAGTTGACAGATGGATACGCTAGAGGACAGTAGTCCTAATAAAATATTTTACAATGACCACTAAATGAAACTACACTCAAAAATGAATACTTTTTTTTATCATATTAATTTTTTTGGCATGATTTAAACGACATAGAGTAGTACCTGTATATCGGACGATACAGGCACTTTTGTATTTATACATTCATGTCCACGGCAAATATCATCCAAATCGATCCTCCCGTCAAATCAGTCTAAGCATGAAAGGCATGAACAGGCCCGGTTGAAATTGGGTAGGGGGGGGTCACAAATGCAGAAATGTTTTTATTGTATTTGAGGGGGGGGGTCCATGACCCATGCAAATTTAACTCAATCGAGTGTAGTGGCTACCCCCCCCCCCCCTTTTTTTTAGACGTTGAATTTTTATAGGCTTCGTTTAACCTAGCTAGGGATTTTCTTGAATTGGAATTAGTAATCCTTAAGGGGTGATTTCCGGGATAACAATGCAAAAAAAAACCGGCCAAGAGCATGTCGGGCGCTCAGTGTAGAGTTTCGTAGACGCCGCCCTGTTACAAAACATCCGTTCAAAAGGTCGTTTATTATGGGATATTTGGCGGCGTTTACGTCATTTTACTATTCGGCACTTCCTTTCACTATGCGTTTTTGACTGATAATTCAAAAACGGTTGAACCGATTTTATTCAATATAGTTTTTATTGAAAGTTCTTATCAGGCCTTACCAAATTTCAGCTTTCTAGCGCGAACGGTAACTGAGCTAGACCGCGGACAGACGGACGGACATGGCGAAACTATAAGGGTTCCTAGTGGACTACGGAACCCTAAAAAGAGAAATAGTAGTTTATGTAACTGTTACGTAATGTTACGTAATAAGGCCTAATTATGTACAGAAGTATACGAGTACACTGCTTTACCTACACACATATAAAAAATCCACTGAAACCATTAGAATGACCGCCATTACACCGCCATGACCAACCTTATTGCACCGGCGGTCGGGGGGGGCGGATATTCATTAGTCATTACATTACCGTAGGTAATGAATTTTCATACGTTTTTACCACAGTGTCACAGATAATACACTGATGTTAGGTTACTGGTTACAATAATGGTGGTAATAACATACGGTTACGAACGCGGAATAGAGGATTTATGATATTGGTGTAGATCAAGATATTTATTCTTCAATGTAAGCACATTACAATGCACTAATGAACGTCAAAGAAAAATAAAATGTGTGAGTGTCGTGGAACACGCGATTGGAACGAAGTTATGTTATTTTATATAATTTTAGAATTTTTTTTGCAAATTTTATTTTTTTTGTATTTTTTGAAAATTTTGGAAATTTTGGGAAATTTTGGAAATTTTTGAAAATTGTGCCATTTTTGACATTTTCGACATTTTTCACTTTTAGGTTCTCGACTTTTTTCACTTTTATCACTTTGTCACTTCTCACTTTAACTTTTCACTACACTTCACTTCACTTCACTTCACTTCACTTCACTTTATTCTATTTTATATATTTTTTATTTCATTCCATTTTACATGTTTCTCAATTGTATGGGTGTCGCGTTTTCGTGACGTGACGCTTTTTCGTGACGGTCACGTGACTTTTTTTCGCCTAGCCTTGCATCCGCGAACCGTCCGATAAGGAACTTCGTTCCAAAACTACCACCGGTTCTACACCTCTGGCCCAAGAAGTATTATGACCGAAAAGAAACTCGACGGGACTTATTTTTTTCAAAACAGTAATATATTATTAGATCTTAAAGATACAAAATAATGCGTAGTTGTTCAAGAAGACATGTCTAAACAGCTTGAGAGACAGATAATGTACCCATTGTTTAATTATAATGAAAAATAAATCCTAATCTGACTGCTTCACAAAACGTTTGATATGTTTTCCTACCTAAACGGTGTCCTATAAATGTTAGAAGATTTTGTAGTAGTTTTTTGGTTTGGGCCATGCATATTTGTCCGTCATATATAGTCCTCGAACCTGCAATAACCCTTTGACATTCATGACATTTTCAAATATTTCTTAAGAGCGGGTAAAGGTAAATTTAAAGCATCGACGGGTGACATGTTATAAATATGAACACCTTGACCAAAAAATTACAAATTATTTCAATACCAAATTTCAACTAAATACGTACAGCGGTTATTGGTTATTTCTTCCCCATGTAAACTTGCACCCCCTTTGCATCCGCTTAAGGGATAATTTCCGAGATAAAACTATTTTATTTCCTTTTCCAGAGCTCAAATTATCTCCATACCAAATTTTCATCTAAATCCGTTCAGCGGTAAAAAAATCCTCATACAAACTTCCAACCCCCTTTTTACCCCCACAAGGGTTTGAAAACTATCCTATGACGTTTCTCGAGACTCAAATTATCTCGATACTCATTTCTATCTAAATCGTTTCAGCGGTTAAAAATTCTCCATACAAACTTTCAACCCCATTTTCACCCCCACCAGGGTTGATTTTCGGGATTAAAACTATATATTAACCTTTCCCGGGACTCAAACTATCTCTATACAAAATTTCATCAAAATCCGTTCAGCCGTTTTCACGTGATGAGCGGTCAAATAAACAGACAAACAGATAAACAGACAAACAGACAAAAATTTTAAAAATTGTTGTAACGTGTTCTGTTATCGATTCTAAGTATCCCCAGCCAACTTTTTTTCGATTATCTTCCATGTACAGACTTTCGACCCTCTTCAGCTTTATTATATGTATAGATTAACATAATAAAGGCGGTTTATAATTATATCTATTATTTGAAACCGTGCATAGGGTGGTTATGCTAGTTTCCCGTCCGGGTTGCCGTCCACCTGATTAAACTGCTACAAATTTATTGGACTAAGAGCTGGCCACGTCAGATATGACACAATAATGAGAGCAATAAAACCTGACTATTGTGTCATATCTGACGTGGCCAGCTCTCCGTCTACATGGAAAAAAATTTTTGAGGTCAAATTTGCCATTGATAATAATTATTTATTCTTTAATTGATATTTTAATTATAAGCTTTTATTTCAAAAACTTGAATATCAATATATATATACTTTTACAAAAAATGTTTTATTATAAAAAAACCTTTCGAGTATGATTTATTCTCGTATAATATTAATCTAAACAAGACCATATAAGCTCTAGAACGATAAGTAAGGGCACTTCAAAATTTATTATTGCATTACAAAGCTGGCAAAATCGATAAGTGGAAGAAAACTAGCACCTAAAAACTTACTAAGAGTACATTTTATTCAGTAGTCCAATCTTAAGTAGAAGGAGTAGATTTTGAAAATTTATACAGGAAAAACAGCTCAGGTACACTTCATACTGATTTGAAACAAGGATTAATATTTCGAGAAATTTTTACAAAGGTAAAGCATAAAAGTCAGCCCTGAAAGCTGACCAACTAGTTCAAAAATGGTCCGGTCTTACCCCATCGTACCTTACTTATTGTTTTTTTAATTTTAGGGATTGTGAGAAATTATATTGGTATATATACTTAAACGATTAAATTAATTCCATATCTACTTACCTACCTAATAATAATATTAATAATTCACCATATCTTTTAAATCGTACGAAAACGAACATACAATAAGCCATATAAACCTAATGGCGCGACCAGACATCGTAGAGTACCGGGACAGCCGAGCCGATTGTTTCTTTCTTATTCCATAGTAAAGAGAGAGATATAACCTATCACGATGATGTGGACAAATCATTGACAAATGCACGAATGTGTTTCAACTTCAAGCGCATTTGATTCTATTCAATGTATCCATCATTCATATCATAATATAGATCTAGCTTGCAACAGCGCAAAGCAAGACGCGAAATGAGCAAATGAAAGTAAGCTGGCAACGTCGCCGCGGATGGAAACTGCTCGAACAAACGCGCTCTTGTAATACAAATTATGGTAAAAACATGGACGAAGCCGTCTATGGTAAAAAGTACCCATACCCACTGTAAAAATTGAATAATGAATTAGTCTCTTTTATAAGTTGGTAGTTTAAATATATTGGGTAAAAAAGTCAAAATAAAAAGATTAAACTAACTAGTAACTTGACTATAGTATGATTTGACTTTTTTTTTGTCCAAAAATACCTATAAATCGCTTAGGATCAGGATTGAAAATATAAATGAGAAATGAGATAAAAAATAAACAAAAAAGTTAACATCAGCCTAGATTTGAACTCGGACATATCTACTTAGAAAGCAAGCGTACTATAACCTAAGCTATGTGGAACGAATTTCCGCACTCAAAATTACTAATCATATTACTCAAATTTGACACATGAAACATGTCTCTGGCTGCAATAGAATAAACGCCTATAAGTTTTATTGCAGCAATTGCATAGTTCTGAATTATTACAGGCTCTACAAGGTTTTACGTCTAAAACCTTTATTAAGCGCTTGATACGACTATAGTTATCGGCCGAACATTAGTAATGTGCTAAGAAGTAGTTATGTTTAATTTCGCAACATAGAATTATTTCTGACCGACATAAAACTTGCGACAAGTTTTCTCCAAAACAGTTTCTTAACGATGATATATATACCTAATTATGTTATACAAGACCAAGCACGTATCGGTACAGCGAACCCAACTATATGCCCCTACAGAAAATGTAACATTCATGCTCCAACGTGGTTTGTTTTCTTCAAAAACCTTGCACAAAAACACCTCGATTTGACGTGTTTGCATATATCGTCAAAGTTGTAAAAAAAGATAATATTTTATTTTTTAGGGTACCTCACGTGATGTCTACACATGAAGTGGGGGTGATTTTGTTTTTCACTTTAACCCTATTGTGTGGTGTCGATAGTTTGTTTTTTGTTCGCAAGTGTGATTAATTAGTCAAATATAGTCTCGTTTGCAATATTTTAATTACTGCTCGATGAAAATGAACTATCCCTTCAAGCGTACAGTCTTATTAAGGATGCAAATGTATCCAATTATGGTTCGTTGAATTTGCCTGAAATGCCCTTAATTTTACTTCTGAACGCTGACAAAGATGTAGCAAAGATCGTATCATTGACACAATTTTTGTAAATAAAAGGCTTACCTACTTTAAGTAAAAGTGTGTTTCTAATTAGTTAAGTCTTTAATGCAATTAAGTAGATAAAATGGAACCTAACCAATCCCATACCATAGTTTATTCTAGCTAATAACCTAATTGAAAACCTATTAGTTTTTATTTTTCTCGTATGCTTTCTATTGAAAACTAATGCTGCGCATTTTTTACATAAATATCATTGCAGTTGGACAAATCGGTTCAATAATTTTCTGTTTCGGGCGACATCATTTCTCCGGGTTCGTTTGTTCCGGCAATCTTTCATTGTGCGGGCCCGTGGAAGCCGTGACGAATGCGGCGGACACGCGGAAAATTGGAAAAGCGGCGATCAGCAGCAGCCGCGGCGCGGCGCGCGGCGTCGCGCTACACCGCCCCGCCCGTTGGAGCGACTACATAAATCCTTGCTGAATGGTACCTACAGATTACAAAGCTCAAAAATATGTTATGATTCTCTTATTCGTAAACATCTTAATTACCCAAGTAGCAAAATTTGGCACTATAAAAGTTCTGAGAACATTTTAGAACGTGCTCTATGATATGAATGTTTATGTCACAATTAGGAACTATTAAAGTAACCAAAACATGTTTATAGTGCTATTTTGCGCCGTAAACGATTCCAGTTATCTTTTTTATCACCAAAAGCCTCGTGTTGTGTGCTGTCGTTGTTATTTCACAAGAAATTAAATAAATATTTGTAAGGTATTCGCCATGTCCCTTTAGTACCTTAAAGTGACATATAAAGGTACATACTAAAAAACGTTCGTGAACCGTAATTCTGCCGGTACTTGCACTTGCGAAAATAATTTTATTGATAAAATCATTATGCTGATTTCAAATTTGACAATGCGCCTTCATAATATTACTGTTTTAATTAAATTTTAATTATAAAGATTAGGACTTGCCCCGGCTGTGGATGCTATAGTACACATGGGCTCTAGTCGTGCTGCTAATGTGCTATCACTTTCAGAAAACGGCAGCCATATTTTAATGGATTTGGGTAGCGCCATAGCGATGTTGAGGGAGCAATTAAAAAGCGAAAACGTTACTTAATGGTCGTGCAAAGGCCTTTTATAGTGCAGATTGATCCTGTAATAGTGTTAACGATACTGCTACAATACTAGTACTATAAAAGTTAATTTGACGCATAATTAGTGCATAATAGGTACTGCAGTGAAACACAGCGTAATTTGCATTAACACGTTTAATTTTGCAGATTAAGTAGATTATTTAAAATTAGCAATTTGGTCCTTCGAGCCGGATAGAATGTAATTAAGAACAATAATCAGATTATTTAAAATTAGCACTTCACATAAAAATGACAATAATTATATAGATATAAAGATATTTAGCATTCAATAATTTCCTTAGTATCGTAGACCCGGTTAGAATGTAATTAAGAATAATAATCAGATTATTTAAAATTAGCACTTCACATAAAAATGATATAGATATAAAGATATTTAACATTCAATAATTACCTTAGTATCGTAGACGTCTACTTTCCGCACGAAAGGAAAATAAAACGAGGGAGTACTAGCAAAACTAGTAACTACAAATAAAGACTCGGCTGGTAATTTGGCTGCGGGGAAAGTAATGGATTAATGAGGCGAGTGATATGGATAGTGACAGATGATTTGCTGGATGAGAGGAGCCTAAATTCAAGAGCCAGGTCTTTGTACGCCCGTCAAATGAGGCAATTAGAATATTGGGGATGGCGGGTTAATACAAAAATGCGAATCGCAGATATGTAGGAATGGTAACAACAATATAGAACTAAAGCACGGCAAATAAAATGCGAAGTCCCCAATTAAACTCTAGAACACTTCAAGGAGCGACACCCCGCTTTCACCTGGTGAACCACGCGAGATGCGGGCTCAAGTGCTTCGGAGGCGACTGGCGGCCGTATCCTAGAACGACACTCCGGTTTCACCAGGTGAGCCACGCGAAATGCGGGCTCGAGTCCTTTAGAGGCGACTGGCGGCCGTATTCTAGGGCGATACGCCGGTTTCACCTGGTGAGCCACGCGAAATGCGGGCTCAAGTCCTTTGAAGCAGCTGGCGGCTGTATCCCAACCGCGACAGGCGATATCCAATATCTGCGTTGGACAGTATCGCGGGTCCGGTCGCAAACGCTTGACGCCCCTCCGACGCGGTACACGCACGCACTTGGTGTTGAATATCACAAAATACTAATTCCAATCACGCCCAAAATAAAATCAAACTCAGATTAAAACAGGAAAAATGGGATGTCGAAAATGGATTATGACAACTGCACAGCTCGAGGTTCACAGTCTATCTGTCTTCTCGACTAAAACAAAAACTATTCCAAACTCCTACAAAATTTGAATTTAAAATTGATGCGAATATCCTCTTTTCTTAGTCGTCAGCTTCTTTCAAAATAAAAAAGGACACATGATATGGTGATCATATTTTGATATCGCCGCCACCTATCTATAAGTAGACGAACCACGATCTAATCTACCCTGACTCGCGCAACTTGGCCGGTAAACAAAGTAATCGCGCGGATAGTCCCAAGGGACGCCGCGAGATGTAGCTGGCGTTCTTTCGGCATGCTACAGTACATAAAAGTGTCAGTAAGGTGTCTATAGTATTAAATTGTACTATAACCGCTTTTTGCGAATCGATTACAGTGCAACACATTAAAGATTCTTTTTTATGGTGTTTTAAGCGTTCTAAGAGCTAAATTATAGAACTAAAATGCTCTTTAATTTATAGAACCAAAACGCTCTATTAAAAACCTTTATAGTACAAGCAGTCACAATGGTTACCATTACAGGCCTACTATATCACTGTTTGGTGATAAAATGCCTTAGTTATAGAAGGTTTTGTTACTTGGGTAGTTAAAAACGTGTTCGAAAACGTTAGGCAATGGCTAGCATTACCACAACCGATTTTACTATGATTAGCTTTTTATCTGTGGCAGTAACGTAATTTTAACTTTACATGCTCATATATTGATACGTTATGAGTTTAAAATACCGAACATCGAATTTGATAACATAATGTAAATCCTGTGCTCCTTCCTGACCAACGGCACGCGCCCGCGCGAGTGCCGGCTCAATCGAGTTGGCCATGGCGGTGCAATGGCGGTCATTCTATGGTTTCCGAACACTTAATATATATACTGCTTTATCTACACTCATATTATATATATGTATATGTGTATGCAACTGTACGTAATTAGGCCTTAAAACACTCGTGTGATCTTATTATGAATCTCACCTGCGGCTCGTTTCATAAAACCACACTCGTATTTTAAGGACCCTTATTACGTAACAGTTACATAAACTACTATTAATAGTTAATATGCTTCATTTATGTTTTGTTTTTACATGTAACTATCTTTGACAGTTGTGTTTGTTGGATACCTACAGACAAAACATAAATTAACTAATTGAGGCCTGAGAGTCGTTTATGAATAAGGGGGTAAGTTATTGAAAAGTTTCCCGCTGTTGTCGTTTCACATTGTAAGCTGGAGTGCGATTTTTGAATCTCACCAAGTGACTAATTCTCACCGGTGTGAGTGATTTCTGAAAGTTCGTATTTTTGAAACTCATCGGTGACTTACATTTGTCATACCTATGATATCGATTTACGAGTGCCCCTATTGGCTACTTTCCTGGGTAAAAAATATATAATTATATTTAGTCCGTCAGTTAGATTATCAAAAAATATTGGACACGTATTTTTTATTTTGTCAATCAAACAAAAATTGGTGAAGATATAGCCCGTTAAAGTTCCGCGTGACGTCACATTATACTAAAAATTGTACTGAAATGTGACGTCACGCGGAACTTTAACGGGCTATATGTTCACCAATTTTTGTTTGATTGACAAAATAAAAAATACGTGTCCAATATTTTTTGATAATCTAACTGACAGACTAAATATTTTTTTTTAGGAAAGTAGCCAATTGAAATCACTATGCGATTGTTTTTGTCAGTTGACGTATGTGACATCTGCCAAAAACGCCAAAGTATGTTTTTCGGAAGAGCGGGGCTCGATTGTGACATTTGTGATTGCGACGATTTATTGAAAATATAAAAAACGGCCAAGTGCGTGTCGGACCACGCGTAATGGAGGGTTCCGTAGCTTCAATGGAATAAGAACCAAACTAATGCCAAAAGGTCGTATCTGATGCCTATTGAAGAAGCTTTTTGGAAATAACTCAAAAATGGTTTAACCGAAACTGTTCAAAAGTTACAGGGGGGGACGCAATTTTTTTAACTTTCGAAGCGATTATTTTTGAAAATATTCACTTAATCACAAATTGTTCAAAAAAACCTCAATGTTAATTTTTAAGACCTATCGATTGACGTGCAACATGTTGATATTTTACTACATAACTAAATACACATTATGTCTAAATTTTATTAAGATACGTCTTATAGTTTCCGAGTAAAACGGCTGTGACATACGGGCGGACGGACGGACGGACAGACGGACACGACGAAACTATAAGGGTTCCATTTTTGCCATTCTGGCTACGGAACCCTAAAAATGGCAAGCCTGGAGGAGTACATTATGATGGCGATGACGGACAGCGACGAAGACGACGACGTTCCTCACCGTCAACATATTCCAGCTGCGGTAGGCGTCGCAGAAACAATTCATCACGAGCAAGCATTTGCGATGTCTAATGCGAAATTTAAAAAATATTATCGGCTTACGAAACCATTGGTAAAATTTGTAAAATTGTAAATTTTACAATGTCAAATTTACAATTTACAAATTTTACCAATGGTTTCGTGAGCCGATAATATTTTTTAAATTTCGCATTAGACATAGCAAATGCTTGTTCCTGATGAATTCTTTCTGCGACGCCTACCGCAGCTGGATTATGTTGACGGTGAGGAACGTCGACGTCTTCGTCGCTGTCCGTCATCGCCATCATAATGTACTCCTCCAGACTTGCCATTTTTAGAGTTCCGTAGCCAGAATGGCAAAAACGGAACCCTTATAGTTTCATCATGTCCGTCTGTCCGTCCGTCCGTCCGTCCGTATGAAACTATAAGACGTATCTTAATAAAATTTAGACATAATATGTATTTTGTATGCCGCTATTTATTTTGTAGTATAATTGCTGAAAAAATATTTTAGGAGGGGGGGGGGGGGGCGCTCTATACATGTAACTAAATTTCAATTATTTTTTTACCAAATATCAGTTGCACATCAGTCGATAGGTCTTTAAAATTAACATTGAGGTTTCTTTGAACAATTTATAATTAAGTGAATATTTTCAGAAATAATAGCTTCGAAAGTTCTATGAAAATAGTTTTGAACATTATCGGTTAAGCCATTTTTGAGTTATTTCCAAAAAAACTTCTTCAATAGGCATCAGATACGACCTTTTGGCATTACTTTGGTTCTTATTCCATTGAAGCTACGGAACCCTCCATTATACGTGGTCCGACACGCGCTTGGCCGTTTTTTATATTTTCAATAAATCGTCACAATCGAGCCCCGCTGCTAATTCTTCCGAAAAACATACTTTAGCGTTTTTGGCTGATGTCACATACGTCAACTGTCAAAAACAATCGCATGGTGATTTCAATTACGAGTGGGTAGGGGCACTCGTAAATCGATATCAGAGGTATGACAAATGTAAGTCACCGATGAGTTTCAAAAATACGAACTTTCGGAAATCACTCACATCGGTGAGAATTAGTCACTTGGTGAGATTCAAAAATCGCACTCCTGGACGTTAAATCCATGTCGGGCAAACAACCCTATGAATGGCCGTTTAAAGTCTATGCAGTGGTCGGCAGCTTTCATGTTGAAAACTCGCAACTACTGCATTAACATACGCTTGAATAGGCCAGTACTGGCAGAGGAGGGGGACATATTGGTTATAATTGGTAGAGAGGCCAGCGGGCTAAGTAGAGTGTTCTATTTTTTCGTTAGTATACTGCTCACGATTGATGTCGTTGTGTTCAGTGATTGTACACAGTGATGTCCCCGTACGCGAAATGAAATATCGTCACCTTCTTAAAGTTTGGAGGGGATAGTTATGACGTCACAAAGAGAGCAACTCGTGGCATCAATCATCTTTAAATCGTATCTTATAGTGCTGGAGCCCGCCTTATTGGTAAATCACTACTTACCCGTTTTCTTCCATATAGCGTTGTAGAGCCTAACTCGGAGATCATGAAAACTCTTAAAGGTCTTAAATGGCCACAAGTTGCATGGCGTAAAGTTGAAAATACATTTTTTGGCCTAAATTTATCAACGAGCCTAGCACTCCAAATTTTGACAGTACGAAAGGACCTAAGTATTCAACAAACTAAATTCTAATTTTAAGACCATTCTGGTGGGCGCATAAGATTTTTAAGACCATTTTAAGAAATAGTCAATTTCATAGAAAATGTAGCAAATTACTATAAAATCGTTAAAAAATATTTAGCTGGAACAAACACAACTGCATATTCATATTTAAAAGTCTTTACACTATGGTGGGTGGCACAGTCAGGATCAATCAGCACCTGCTTGTGACCCCTAACATTTCTAATACTTCCATAATCGAAAAGGCCTCTCCACTTTTTACTCCATTAAAATGTAAACAAATAGCATAGTTCCGTATACGTTTTCTGTACCTATATACGTGTACACCTACAGGTACAGAAAACACATACAGAACATTTATCGGTTGTTTTATACACTTCGGCCGATCAGGTGTTGTCGTTTTCTATGGGAACGCCAAAAAATTGATTGCGATTTCGAAGTTGGTCCCCTACTAAAAGTTGTTCAGTATCGATAACTTAATTAGAAAAATTGTTTCCTGATTACCGTATAAATTTCATCGTGTATATAATATATATACATTATTATATATACGAGTATATAACATTACAATCAAGTGGGGCCACCATACAATAAACGTGATTTTATTTATCTTTTAACGCCTAAATATCAAACGCCATATAATTATACAGAAAATAAACAGTATGACAAAAATACTAGAAAATAAACAACTATAGACCGTTGCTAGGAACAAATTAGGGCGAATTAATGAAGCTCGTAAGGGTCAGCTGCCGCTTCGTTAGTGGTTTGAGGAACTATTTAATTGCTTTAAAAGAAATGATCATCAGTAATATCCTAAATATTTTTTAAGTAATATCTCATTTGTTCGACTGCGTCGCCTATCTATTGCTTTGATTATTAATTGGTTTATTTCTCTGAGATCTATTGCAATATTTTGAAAGTAGCGACGACGCACGCCAACCGCCAGATTGTGCGTGAGTTTTGTACCGCACGGCACGGCGTACCTCAGGGGTAGTAAACGTAGTTCCTTTAAATATTATCCAATTCCACTTTTTTTTAAATTTTAAAATAGACATAGAATGTAGCAATCTTGTTAATAGAAAACATTTTTATATAAGTGCAATATAAGCCCGTTTTTGTAATAAAAAAAAATTAAGAATTCGGTGTTATTGCAATATTTTGATTTGGTTTTACCTTATATAATACCAGTAACTTTTTATGTGAAATTTAAAGAGCTTTCATATGACACCTCACTTATCCAAATCGATTAACTTTACTTTTTAGTTATATGATAATATTTGATGCCTCGATATTTGTGACATAACTATCCCCTCCACACTTTTAGAAGGTGACAATACTTCATTTTATGTACGGGAGACATCACTGAACACGACACACAACGACATCAGTCGTCAGCAGTATACTGCTCAGTCAATCTAACTTCGTTAATAGAAGACTTTTCCACTTTGGCCTCTCGACTATAATGATCATGGACTAAGAGCTGACCACGTCAGATATGCCACAATAATGACAGCAACAAAACCTGTCTGGTTAGATTGCTATACTATCCTGATTTCTAGATCCGGGCATCTGGCAGCGTTTAATGGGTGGAGGTCAGAGTGACAGACTAGCAGAATTTTGAAATAGTAATACCAATATAGGTAAGAACTGCCGAAGTTGTCTCAGTTATAAATGACAGACGGAAACAAAAACAGTAGGCGACAAACTATTAATTACATTATACGTCGTTTGGCACTTACCCCCAACAGAAACTTTTGACAATGATATAATCTAATTATTTATATATTTTCTCATAATATTGCATCAAGCCCAGAACTGTAGGATTTGTGTTCTTGAAGTGGTTTGCATTCTTTGACCACCACTTTACAGCTGCCAGATGTCCAGATCTAGAAATAAGCATAGTATAGCAAACTGACTAGAGGGGTTTCGTTGCTCTCATTATAGCTAGCTCTCCGTCTATCATTGTCTGTGCTGTTGCGCAAATAAACGCGCGGGATTTGGCAACCTCAAGAAAGCCGAATTTGTCACTTTGTTGAGTAAGGCGCCAAACTTTCATTTTAATTGTTTACTTAATGTCGCATTTCTATTTAAAGTTGACCCTTTTTTAGGGTTCCGTAGTCAACTAGGAACCCTTATAGTTTCGCCATGTCTGCCCGTCCGTCCGTCCGTCCGTCCGCGGATAATCTCAGTGACCGTTAGCACTAGAAAGCTGAAATTTGGTACTAATATGTATATCAATCACGCCGACAAAGTGGTAAAAAAAAAGTGGAAACAAATGTTTTATTAGGGTACCTCCCCTATACGTAAAGGGGGGAGTGATTTTTTTTTTATTTCAACCCTAACGTGTGATATATTGTTGGATAGGTATTTAAAAATTAATTGGGGTTTACTAAAATCATTTTTTGATAATGTAAATATTTTCGGAAATAATCGCTCCAGAAGTTAAAAAAAATGTGTCCCCCCCACTCTAACTTTTGAACCATAAGTTTTAAAAATATGAAAAAAATCTCATAAGTAGAACTTTATAAAAACTTTCTAGGAAAATTATTTTGAACTTGATAGGTTAAATAGTTTAAAAAAAAAATACAAAATAATTTCTGAACTAAGTTTGTAATTTAAACATATAAGCAGGTGTTTATTGTACCTGTAATTTCTACAAAATCACAATGAAATGATGTGCTTTTAAATAAAGTAAAAACGGTGGAAATCGGTTCACGCAATAAAGAATTATCCCATAAAAATCATCTTCCATACTTTAAGCTCGCGCGCAATAGTTTACTTAATTTGCCGATAGATGTCGCTGTACGTGGAACGCTCATATATCCTACATGACGGTGTTATTTTAACTTTTAAGTGGGGACACTTACTGTGACGGACGGAAAACTACACTGAGCGTGGCCCGACACGCTCTTGGCCGGTTTTTATGATTTTTGGAACGAAGTTCCTTATCGGACGGTCGGTGGCTAGGCGAAAAAAATTTTATGATTTGACCGTCACGAAAACCCTTTACAAGCCATACGATTGCGAAACATGTAAAAATGTAATGAGAATGAGGATAAAATGTAATGAGATTGAGAATATAATGTAATGAGAATGAGAATGAAATGTAATGAGAATGAAATGTCCTTAATGAATAAGGATGAGAAGGAGAATGAGTATGAGTACGAGGATGAGAATAAGTATGAGGATGAGTACGAGGATGAGGATGAGGAACATAACTTCGTTCCTACCGTGTGTTCCACAACTCTCACGCATTTAATATTTTTTAAATTCGACATAGTTCGTGTTTCTGAGAAGTATTTTGAAGAAAAAATTAGGGATAACTTTAAATAGAAATGGCTGGCTACGAAACGCTCATTTAAGCGGCGTATTTAAGCTACTGGTAATGTGTATGTGTAAGCATGCCCCACTCCTGCGCCGCTGGAGGCGGCCATATGACTGTAAACATAAATACTGCCATGTTCCTGTCAGCAACAACTTTCAATGACAATTACTTGTTGTATTTTTAGAGTTGGGGTTGTGCGTTAATGGTACATAAAATGTACAGTCGTAAATTCGAAATACTTAGCTGCGGTGTTTACTTGCATGTACGAGTATCTACATCATTCATTAAATTCTTACTCGAAAGTGTTGTGGTTTGGATAGACATTTTATGAGCAGTTTACGATTATGACGTCGAAACGTCAATTTTTCGTAAGTTTAATTGACTGTTAATAGTTTATACAGGGTGGTCTTTGATAACAGACCTTCCCGGAAATATTGCATCGTTTGAGTGATACTTATACAGTAAGTTTGTAGAAATAATGGTTAAAATCATGAATTAAGTAAAAAATAATGAAACCAAATTCACTACTTTTTCACTGTGGTGATGACCCTATTACTATCTGTGAAATACTCTGTAACAGAATAGTACGCTTTTTCAGAAGTGTATACTTCACAGTTGGTCTCAAAATAATATGATTCTGCAGACAAGCGTGAGTCGGACTTAAAATCGGCTTTTTTTTCACATAATATATTTAAAATCGGTTGAGGTGATAATTAGCCATATGTATACTAATATATGTGTGGATTCCGCTGCCGTAAGGGGTGAATTCCCAGGAGGCGAATAAAGATAAGCTCTAATATATGTGTGGTTATCACATCAGTAAGTAGTGAATTCCCAAGGTGCAAGACGTAAACGAGGTATTAGTTAGAGCCCATCTTCGAAAGTGTATGGCAGACGAGCTCCAAGATGTGCGTGTGGATTCGCGACTGTAGGAGGTGGATCCCCTGGTTGCAAGACTTCCTGAGGAAGTACAGAGTTGGGGCTCGTCTTCTAAATATAATGTTGGTACATGTAAATATAATTATCATAGTATGAGATGTGTGTCAAAATAAGGATATCCTTAGTGACTAAGAAAGTCATATATAATCTCTTCACGTACAGGCTGAGACATGGTCATGTGTCTGTTCATCTGGATGCGTCTGGTTGAGATATACACCGGTGCAACTACTGGATTGTGAATCAGGTATGGATTGGATTTTTTACTATGGAACTGACGCATATGAGTGTAACGAACTGAGTCAATATATTCCTTATTGTGATACTTAAGCATACAACAACAAATCATGTGAACCTAGGCAGTTTTAACCTCTTGTGGTTAACGTATTACCCAGCGCTGGCCACAGTTGTAGCATGAAAGCACGAGCTCTTTTGTATATAATTATGGATGAGGTGTCAACCTATTTGTAGCTAAACGACTTCCAACATCAAGTTCCAACATTTAAAAAATATTTGTTTTATCTCAAGTGGTAAAATATAGCTAGGTTTTACGTATAGAATTAAAAGTAAGTGGATTGGCGGGCGCGTCCCCTTAGAGAGCGTCCCTCGGGACATCATTAGGTCTCGACGTCAACGTGACAGCGCTGATCAGACGGGGCGGGCCTCTGCAAAAACGCACCGGCTCCTTGGCGCCGCTACCATTAACTTTCGTCTTTCCCTGGGGAGACTTGTTATCGCCCAGAACACTATATTTTCGGGTCGCAAAATCTGGCAATAATGACTTCCTACAACACTCTCGCTAAGTGCCAAATTCGCCTATTTCCCTCAATAAAACTCCGTGATAGCTCAGGCAATATTAATTAAACTGCGTAATGAATACAGGAAGAATAGCATATTTTGGAGGCAAAATATGTATGTACCTAAGTACATCAATGACACTTCATTTATTAACTTTATCTTGGCACTAGAAATGAGCATCTTTTTTTTTTTTTTAATATCATAAGGAAATACAAAAAATAAACCTTAACTAAGATGCGCCACTGAAACCTGTTAAGCTTTATGCGTGGTGCAAATGCATCGCATCGCTTGCAAAAATTTAAATACATTATGACAGCGTCATCACCCATCACACAAGGTCATCCTTTTTGTAAACAAATACTTTCTTAAATGCGTTTTTACATATATTTTTATTTTTAAGGGTATTTGTATATACAATCTGGAGATATCTATAGAGTCCTATCAAAATTTAGGGGTCCTACCCCCATCGGGGGGTTATGATCAGGTAAGAAATTTTTGAAAACGCAAATTTCACAAACTAGGCTAATTTAGTGTAATTTTCTATGTATTGCGAGATATAAAATTTCTACCAAATATCAACTTGTTGCACATCAATGGATAATTAGGTTTATAAAAATAACATTGAAGTTGCTTAAAACATTTCTTAATTTAGTATATATTTACAGAAATAATGGCTTCGAAAGTCTAAAAAGTTGTGTTCACCCCATCTATCTTTTGAACCATACAAGTAAGTTAAATAAACACTTTTTACAAAAAAAAGATAAACCAACTTCAAAAAGGATATAATAAATCTTTATATTATTTATATGCGTTACAAACAGAGAGTTCTAAACCCTTTATGGTTACAAACCTTAGATCAACCAACCGGACTCGCCATTGACAGGCGTTCCCCTCTGCCGCAAACATATGACCAGTGCTCATACACATGCATGGACTGACGTTTATTTATTTGTACGTTACGTACGAATAGTCATATATTTGACGTTCCCCTTCCCCCGCAAAAATCGGCATACTTTTATTGTATCGGAAATGACCAGTGATCGGAATAGGTAGTGCCATTTCGGGTGAATGACCTTAAACATTGTACATAACATGGATAAGACTTGAGATTCTCCGACTCGTATTTCTCACAGAAAATTTTCTTCAAAACGCAAAAGTAAATTTTTTTAGTCATTATAATACATCATTCATTTAAAATTACTTTTGCTTAACAGTTACAATTAACAATAATATAATCCATACTTAATATTATAAATGGGAAAGTGTATGTGTGTGTTTGTTTGTTTGTCCGTCTTTCACGGCAAAACGGGGCGACGAATTGACGTGATTTTTTATGTGGAGATAGTTGAAGGGATGGAGAGTGACATAGGCTACTTTTTGTCTCTTTCTAACCCCCACTTCCCTAAAATGGGGGGTGGAGGTTTGTATGGAGCATTCCGCAATTTTCAAGGTAGAAAACTAAAAATTGGCATGTGGACTATTTGTGTGCGGTTTTTTCTGTTCCGAGTTCTCTTCTGTGTTTTAAATCAGGAAAGGGGCCCCCGTGTTACCCCGAATTGAACAAGAGCGAAGCCGCGGGCAAAAACTAGTCATAAAATAAAACATCAACATC
The DNA here is from genome assembly GCA_947086415.1 of Pammene aurita. NCBI lineage: Eukaryota > Metazoa > Arthropoda > Insecta > Lepidoptera > Tortricidae > Pammene > Pammene aurita. Next base: position 25,322,336 of record OX352289.1, read on the forward strand.
ACTATATTAAATTAACATTATTAAATTATTAGTTATTTATTTAACATCTTTTATTCCTTACTTTCTTTGAAATTATAGTAGCAAACCATATTTTTTCAATATTTTCTACTGTCAATCACCTATGTCAAAGCACCTATAGAGACTTTTGTTCAGAGCATTTAAATCTATAATATATCAAAATTTTAGGGCATTTAACTGAAACCACATTTTTCATATGTTAGGCCCGCAGTTCTTTAAAACATTTTTTAAACCAAACACAAGCATTGAAATTTTCATATTAAATCCTTGGGTTAAAAACTATATCCATACTATTAAGCTTACGCACCGAAGTCCCGCGAAATGGCACTACTAATTCCGATCACTGGAAATGACAGACATGGCTACTCCATCCGGGTTGAATTCTCTAAGTTGCAAACTGATATGTTTGAAGTCGGTGCCAAGCAAAATTTGGAAGAGTTAATACGAACGAGGTTATGTATTCAATTCAGTAAATTATTCTTCATAGTATAGAACTATTCTAATACTGTATTGATTGCACGTAGGTATTCATTCAAGTACAGAAAGAAAGTATAATCATGTGTTTTATGATGTTTGTTAATAACCTTTTTTACTAGTTTTTGGACAATCCATATATCGACCGAAGCCCGTGCTTCGGTTTGAATTATTTATCCTACTTCATCTGAGGTTTAATATCGAAGTGTAAAGGAATTCAATGGCTAGATTGATCTTTCTTAGAGAGTTCTTTCTATACTCAGAAACACTCACCTTGTCAGTAGAAAAAGGTGCGATATTCAAATTTTCTATGGAAGGTCAACCCTACGCGTTTTAATTGCTGGTTTTCGAGAGAAAATGCTTGAGTTGCTCAAGAAAACAACCAAATCACCATACATGTGCCTTTAAAAATTGAGAAGTTCCCTCAAGGACGCCATCATCAAAACAGCACTAGACGTTTGACACTTTACCATATATAAAATAAAATAAGGCTTAAATTAAGCCTATAAAATAAAGCCTAAGCTATATAAAATAGGGACTACTGTTTTTATATTCTTTGAAATTACGAGCAAACATGATACTTAGCGGGTTTAGTTTGTCATTGGAAAGGACTGCATCCGATAATAACATTTTGTAAGAATAACATGTATTGTACCAAGAAAGTGCGAAATTTTTAATTTTACATATGTATATGTAAACGCCAATAACTGAATATCAATTGTTTAGTGATGATAACTTGCCAGTTATTGTGAATGTAGCGTTAGGGAATACAAAACCATCACATAAAAACCTAGAGAATTCAACCCGGAGAATTCTCTAAGCATAAAAATTGCAAACTATACTCTATTGCGAAATAACTGCCAAACCTCTCTACTATTAATCAATGAATTAGTTTAATTAATCTGACGAGGGATTTACATGATAATCCTTTCAAGGCTCTGAATCAAGCTAATAGGCAAAATAAGAACACATATTTTCTAGTGTGTGTGTTTAACACACACTAGAAAATAATAACTCATTTTTTAAGGAATTGAAAAAATGGCTAATTGCAAATGCTTCCTTTGACCTTAGAGAATTATGTGACATAAAATTAACTTAATTATAATTGTGTAGCACTATTGTAATCAGAATTGACATCGTTTGACTTTTGTTTTAACATATTTTTTTTTAACCTTATTATTATTACTATAAATTGCGAATTAGTATTATATAATAGCTCACAGTTTTATTTTCTCTTTTGACGTGTATTGTATCTGTGCATTTACGAAATAAATGAATATGAATATGAATAAATGAATAAGCAAGAGAGCTATGTTAGAGACAATCGAATTTGGAAATAAATGGTAAAAAGTTGATAATTTCCCTACTATATTAACTAAACATATTTTGTATAGATTAGTGATGATAACATCGTTATTTCAAAGGCTGAAATTTTACAAACTATTATATAAAATACTAACTATATATCATATATATAAACATAAATATATAACTAAGTAGGTATGAACGAAACCTTACACATGACATGACATGTGGACCTACTTAAACATTGCCACTCGTTATTGTACTTACTACTATAATGTACCTATTTTATATTATATATACTTATTTAGGGTTAGTATTTAACTGCAAATCAAAAAATCTTCCCTTTGTATACAATGATATTTACTATGGATGGGTTATACTCTAACAAAATGAGCATTTATCCATTTTGACAATCATGTCATGACATCTTTGTCACTCTCGTTATTAGAAAATTACAGTTTGTCTCTTTCTCACGCGGGTGACGGGAGCTCATTGACACGTCCGCATCTCTCGCTGGCCGGTGCGCGACTAGCGACAATTGTTTGCATGAATTTACTCATTTTAAGTGCTTCACGTTTGGAGCGTGCATAACCCATCTGTCATTATAATATATCATAGTTTGTATATAATAATATCCCGATTTTAATAAAAAATTATGACTGCGCTTGAAATGGTTACTTACATTAAAAATGGTTTGGCAACTAGGTATTTAAGTGCGTGAGCTTTTTTATTATAAATGTAAATCTAATAATTACCCAGCGCACAAAGAAGTTATGCCTGTTTCCCATCTAGGTTCAGTTTACCGTGTCCACCTGTCTAAACTAGTACCTATATACAAAAGTAGATTTTTTTAATTTTTAGCCATTATTTTGGAAATAATTAAATAAAAATAATAATTAGTATGCACGGAAAACTAACACATACCCCACTTTTATAAAAAATAAACGGCCATTTGCGTGTCGGACAACGCATAATACCTAAAGGTCGTATCTGATACCTTGGAAAAAGTTTTTTGGAGATAACTTAAAAATGGCTGAACCGATAATGTTTAAAATATGTGATCTGACCGTAGAAAGTATGTGATAAGGCGCATCTTCTCAATTTTTATTCATATTTTTTGGACTTACGGTTCAAAAGTTACAGTGGGGGGGACAAAAATAGGGGGTAAACATTGTAAAGGGCGGTTTAGTACAGAAAGCAAATAAATTTAAACGATAGTGAATTACACAAGAAAATATAGTAAAACAATTCTTGATCAGCAATTTCTTCAGAATTTTTTTGAAGAACTGTGAAATGTATTTGGTTAGCCATAATGGCCAGTAGCCTACTGCCTATTTTGGCTAAACATAAGTCTAGCCTACTGGCAGTAGGTTAAGGTGGGTTGCACCACGCATAACTAACAAACTTATCTTATCAACGTTAAATATGGCAACGGAGCCGTCATCCTATAGAAAACTGTCAAACTATTCATACAAGATTTTTTTAACGATGACGTTGACGTTAACAGACGGTTTGGTGCAGTGCAACCAGCCCTTAGACTTACAAACATATCTAAATGAGATGGGTATCAGAAAGTATTAACATATCGAATGGGATCCCTGAATTATATTATAAGTGACGGTCAAATAAATTTATTGACCTCAACAGCAACATTTAAAAATAGTCTTCGTGGGGCACTATACATAGTACAAAGGTCACAAATTTAAAATCTCTATGCGTACCATTTTTATCGGTTTTGTACTGAGTGAAAACCATTCTAAATGTGATAAACTACCTACTGAACATAACGGCTTTCTCTTCTCTGTAAGTATATGTAATTTATATTTTTCACACAAGATTACAAGCGTGTGTCGGATAGCACAAAGCCTAACAAGGGCAGCATTTGTTAAGTGTCTGTCTAGAGTCGCACAGGTATACAGCTAACAAAACATTATGAAGTTAGACAAATGAGCCCTGTTACACTTTACTTTTTTTAGTATCCTAACTAGCATCCTAATTAGGATCTTAACTTTTTTCAATAGTAAATTTACTTGCTAAATGCGGTTAGACTTTTCTAAATTTAGAAACTAAATCATTTAGGAAGCTAACTAGGACAAGTGTAACAGGCCTTTATGCAATAAAACATGCATTTTTTAGTTGCCATATTAGTATCATTAATATCATGATTATCATGAACTGGGTAAAATAAATCTAATCTAATCAGTATACACAATTACACAAATAAATATACATATTAAAAATAAACATATATAAGATAATGGTAGGGCAATTTTGCTAGTTTTCGTCCACTCTCGTCAGTTTTCCGACCATACTTATGTATATGTTTATATTCAAGTTTTTCCCAAAATAATGCTTAAAATTAACTATAAATATAAAATTTGTTGATCTTAAAAAGTTATTTTATTCGTAACAGTTTAATCAAGTGGACGGTAAACTGGACCTGGACGGGAAGCTAGCCCTAATTAGTACTTGTAATTAGTAATACTTTTTACCATTGTCGGTGCTTTTTTAGGGTTCCGTAGTCAACTAGGAACCCGTATACTTTCGCCATGTCTGCCCGTCCGTCCGTCCGTCCGCGGATAATCTCAGTGACCCTTAGTACTAGAAAGCTGAAATTTGGTACTAATATCAATCACGCCGACAAAGTGGTAAAATAAAAAGTGGAAAAAAATGTTTTATTAGGGTAACTCCCCTATACGTAAAGTGGGGAGTGATTTTTTTTTTCGTTCCAACCCTAACGTGTGATAAATTGTTGGATAGGTATTTAGAAATGAATAGGGGTTTCCTAAAATCGTTTTTTGATAATGTAAATATTTTCTGAAATAATCGCTCCAGAAGTAAAACAAAATGTGTCCCCCCCCCCTCTAACTTTTGAAACATAAGTTTGAAAAACATGAAAAAAATCTCAATAGTAGACCTTTATAAAAACTTTCTAGGAAAATTATTTTGAACTTGATAGGTTGAATAGTTTTTGAAAATAAAATTACAAAATAATTTCTGAACTAAGTTTGTAATTAAACCATATAAGCAGTACAAAATCACAATGAAATGACGTGCTTTCAAATAAAGTAAAAACGGTGAAAATCGGTTCTCGCAATAAAGAATTATCCCATAAAAATCATCTTCCATACTTTAAGATCGCGCGCAATAGTTTACTTAATTTGCCGATAGATGTCGCTGTACGTGGAACGCTCATATCATATCCTACATGGCGGTGTTATTTTAACTCTTAAGTGGGGACACTTACTGTGACGGACGGAAAACTACGGAACCCTACACTGAGCGTGGCCCGACACGCTCTTGGCCAGTTTTTTTATTTTAATAAGCGGCTTATGCAGTCGTCGTATCGTAATATTTACAAAATATGTTTATATTATTAATAACATTCTATTGTTTGTGTTTTTTAAGGGTTATTAACCTACCAAGTTCTTCTCATTGATATATTTACTTAAATACCTAGTGACACTATCAATGTACGCAGCACCAGGTGAGGTGAAGCTGTGGTGTCCGTGACCGAGCACACTTCACAGATATGCGGGACCGGGCGGGCGCCGGGCGCCGGGGCGTCGCCGCAGCCCCACTATTAACGCATATATCAGGAACCAATAGCCAATTTATCGACGTCCTGTTTGCTAGGTTCCGTTCGCCGCCGGCGATAACATACAATAATCCAGTTAGCTTTCCTTTGTGCTTTCCGGTGTTACTGTTCGGACGCGGAATGATCTATCGCAAAAAGTTGTCATTTTATAGTAAGTGTCGTAAACTATCCTATAAAAACGACCCTTTGAAAAGTTTGAATTGGGTGTTTTATGACGGTCCGACAACTACGGAACCCTACACAGAGCATGGCCCGATGGTCTTGGCCGGTTTTTCACCTTTTTAATCAGCTTGACCCCCTATATTTGATTCGTTTTTATAATGGTTAGGTTTAAAAATACGGCACCATAAAAAAACAACACAGTACAACAGTAGGTATTTCCGTAGTATTTTTTATTTATTACGAATCCATCCTATAAACGTAGATTTAGGCTTTTTAACCGACTTCAGAAGGTTATATTCGGCGTGTATGTTTTTTTATGTTTGTTACTCCATAACTCCGTCATGTCTGAACCGATTTTGTTATATATTTTTTTGATTGTAAGTATATACATATTAATACAGATTAGTCCCGTTTTTGTCAAAACGCAGTTCTGATGATGGCAGCCATGAGGAATCGAGGGAACTCCTCAAATCTTAAAGGCATACATATAGTGATTATGATATTTTTATCAATAAATCCATCATTTTTATTCAAAACAGTGACATTTGATGAAGTAGTACTGCTGATGATTATCAGAACGGAACTCTTCAACAACGCATGGTTCACGTTTGGCGATTTGGCTTCTTCACTGTGTTTGTTAAGCAAGTTACGAGTAGATTGTCAGGACAAAATTTCGTCAAGCTCAAGTTCTGATGATGGGATCTGTGAGGAATCGAGGGAACTCCTCAGATCTTAAAGGCATACATAAAGTGGTTTTTGTACTTTTATCAACAAATCAAGCATTTTCATTCAAAAGAGTAACATTTGATCAAGTAGAACTGATGATAATCAGAACTAAACTCTTCAACGACGAATGGTTCACGTTTGACGATTTGTCCACTTCGCTGTGTTTGCTAAGCAACTTATTTCATTGTAGGTATGGAGTCTAAGAGTGCACCATCTACAATAATCCTTCACGGGCTTCCCCCATTGAAGTCGGTTTTTTTTTCTTAAAAAATATTTTTTATTCGTTTTTGTTCAGGTATAATCTTGCAAGCCAAATTTTAACTGTTCCTGATGTCAGATTGAGCTAAATTTTAGAATGCCTACGTACAGAGAGTTCTAAGCAACTTTATGCCTGCGTACCTTGAATGACAATACAATATTTTGGCACAATAGAGCTGGTCTGTAATCGAGACCGAAGATAACCAGAAGAATTCTGCAATAAAACAATAGAAGCAGCTCATTGTGTTTGGGTTTGTTAGAATAATATCGTTGAATTGTAGGTATTTTAGGTGACTTTTGTAAGAAAAATACAGTCGTCGTTAAAAAAGTACTAAACCTTACAAAATATTACGCGTAAAGGCAAAATGACATCAATCTATATTTCCATTATAAGATTATAAATTATCTAAGCGACACATTGGGATGGTAATGCGTTCTCACGGGAAAACGATAGAGGTCCGATAGAGGTTTAATATTTAATAACGAGATGTCTCGCAGTAATGCGTGATTTCCGGACGAACGACACGCCACTCGCACGCGCCTCGGTAACCCCCACTCACGTTCTACGTATGGGTAAGGTAAGTATTACAAAATAAGAATTTAACTATGTATAAGACTTACTGCTTACTCGTTCACACGAGTATGGTATGAGTTACCTTTAAGTACAAAGTGGCCGAACCTAAGGAGTTTCGGAATGCTTCCGCATAGCACCGAGTTTACGAGCCGTCGGGCAGCGTTGTAAACAAACGCTTAATTACGGTTATCGGCGGCTAAGCCCGCCTAGTGCCGAGCCGACGGCCCAGCTGCGGGTTTAACCGCAACAACGAACTATCGCTCATAATGTAATCGCTTCCATCGGCTTCAGTGTGTTAATTGACACCACACACGTGCTATGAGTATCTATAATAGCTAGCTTTTCAATCCCTTCGAGGTTCAAAGCTAATAAGAATTCAACCAACCGGAGTCGCCATTGACAGGCGTTCCCCTCTGGCGAAAACATATGACCAGTGGTCATACACATGTATGGACTGACGTTTATCTGACGTAGCTATTTGTACGTTACGTACGAATAGCCATACATTTGACGTTTCCCTCCCCCGCAAAAATCAGCAGACTTTTTTTTTTATAGAAAATGACAGACATGGTTACTCCATCCGGGTTGAATTCAAAGTTCAAAGCACATAAGATTCAAAATTGTAAGTCATCCTCATTAGTGAAAATACATTTCTGTTTCTGGTAATTGTGCTAGTTTTCGTCCACTCTTGTTAGTTTTCCGTCCATACTTATTTATATGTTTATATTCAAGTTTTTTTCCAAAATAAAAGCTAAAAATTAAAAAATCTACTAAAGAATAAATATAACATTTGTTGACCTTAAAAAGTTTTTCCCATTTATTTGCAGCAGTTTAATTCAATTGACGGTAAACTGGACATGGACGGGAAACTAGCACAGCACAATTACCCTATATGACATGTTAAGCGCACAGACCACAGTAGGGTAATTGTGCTAGTTTTCGTCCACTTATCGATTTTGCCAGCTTTGTGATGCAAAAAGAATATCTTAAAGTACCCTTACTTAAATGTAATATTATATTTAATTTTATAGCTTATATAGTCTAGTTTATGTTAATATTACGCGATAATTATCAATACTTGCGAGATTTTGTATAAATAATATTATTTGAAAAAGTGGGGTATTCGTTAGTTTTCGTCCATAAATGTCAGTTTTCCGTCCTGGGCTCTGCTAGTTTTCGTCCACTGAGTAGGGCGATTATTTCTGAAAATATTCACTTAATCAAAAAATGATAAAAAAAACCTCAATGTTATTAGGGTTCCGTAGTCAACTAGGAACCCTTATAGTTTCGCCATGTCTGCCCGTCCGTCCATCCGTCCGTCCGCGGATAATCTCAGTGATCGTTAGCACTAGAAAGCTGAAATTTGGTACTAATATGTATATCAATCACGGCGACAAAGTGGTAAAATAAAAAGTGGAATTTTTTTTACCTCCCCTATACGTAAAGTGGGGAGTGATTTTTTTTTCATTTCAACCCTAACGTGTGATATATTATTGGATAGGTATTTAAAAATGAATAGGTGTTTCCTAAAATCATTTTTCGATAATGTAAATATTTTCGGAAATAATCGCTCCAGAAGTAAAAAAATATGCGTCCCCCCCCCCCCCCTCTAACTTTTGAACCATAAGTTTTAAAAATATGAAAAAAATCTCAAAAGTAGAACTTTATAAAAACTTTCTAGGAAAATTATTTTGAACTTGATAGGATGAATAGTTTTTGAAAAAGAAATACAAAATAATTTCTGAACTAAGTTTGTAATTTAACCGTATAAGCAGGTGTTTATTGTACCTGTAATTTCTACAAAATTACAATGAAATGACGTGCTTTCAAATAAAGTAAAAACGGTGAATATCGGTTCACGCAATAAAGAATTATCCCATAAAAATCATCTTCCATACTTTATGCTCGCGCGCAATAGTTTACTTTATTTGCCGATAGATGTCGCTGTACGTGGAACTCTCATATCATATCCTACATGGCGGTGTTATTAACTCTTAAGTGGGGACACTTACTGTGACGGACGGAAAACTACGGAACCCTACAGTGAGCGTGGCCCGACACGCTCTTGGCCGGTTTTTATTTTTAAAGTCCTATCGATTGATGTGCAACATGATGATTTTTGGTAAAAAAAAATTGTTACATTTATGGAAAACCCCTTGTGGCTCCCCCCTAAAAAAAATCATTTAAGCAATTTTACTACAATACTAAGTAGAGGTATACAAAATACACCTTCTGTTAGAATTTCATCAATATTAGTTATAGTCTCCAAATAAAAAATGGCCATGGCATACAGACGAACTACGGACATGACGGAACTATAAGGTTTCCGTTTTTGCCATTTTGGCTACGGAATCCTAAAAACGAATGATAGTAAGGATTAACACCGTGTTTCTTTATTTCCGTTAATATTAGCATACAGTTAGGTACGATTAAGGAAACGAAATGGCGTAGTTAGTTTTTATAAATTTGTTTTTTCCATACAAGTATGTATTGTTAAATCGATCATATATTTAACTCAACCAAACAATCGAATATTATAACTAAGGCATTTTATCTCCAAACAATGATATTGTAGGCCTTTAATGTTAACCACTGTGACTGCTTGTACTATAAAGCCTTGGCCAAACTGCCAGCGTGGCGCAGCGCCGCGGTCGCGCGGCGCGACCGCGGCACATGTTAACAAGTTAGCGACGTCAAACAGACTGCGTCCCGCCGGCGCCGCGCCCCGCTTCTGTCGCGCCCCGCGGCCCCTGGCGTCCACGCGGCGCGGGCGCAGCGCTGCGCGGCGGGACGCGGCGGTACGCTGCGCCGCGCTGCGCCGCGCTAGGTCACATCAGTCGGACGTTAGGCAGCGCGTCGTGCGAGCGTAGCAATATACTGTGATTGTGATTATGGATATAGAAAAAAATAATCTTGGCTTCGGAAGGAATGAGCGACCCTCCGCGCGCGCATGATGTATCGGGCGCGAGTCACGCCAGCATCGCGCGCGGCCGCGCCGCGTTCGCGCGCGCAATGAGGGCGTGTTGAGAGTGCGAGGCCGGTGCGATCCGCGCGCGCCCTGTTTGAACAGTCATCGCGTCGGCGTCACGCGGCGCGGACGCGGCGCTGCGCCACGCTTGCTGTTTGGCCAAGGCTTAATGCAGTTGACACGACTAGCGTAGTCAAATGAGTCAACCGCGCATTGGATCGTTCATTATTGGGTCGTTCCTTAGAGAATTCAACCCGGAGTAGCCATGTCTGCCGTTTTCTTTACAAAGCAAGTCTGCCGATTTTTGCGGGGGAGGGGAACGTCAAGTGTATTCTGTGACTATTCGTACGTAACGTACAAATAGGTGTATGCATGACCACTGGTCATATGTTTTCGGCAGAGGGGAACGCCTGTCAATGGCGACTCCGGTTGGTTGAATTCTCTAAGGGTCGTGCATTACCCGGAATCGTGCCGCCGAAGGTTTCCGATTGGTTCCGATCAGATGCGAAGGTTATGCGCCTATTTAAAAAAGTAGCTTTTTTCATAGTAATCAGCTCAAAACACGAGACTTCCTTTTTTCGGATGTATTTGTTCAAATATTTAACAGCGTATGTTTTCAACCGACTTCAAGATTTCGAAGGAGGAGGTTATCAATTCGTCGGGATCTTTGTTTTTGCTATTTTTTTTTATTTATTTTTTTTTTTTTTTTTTGTATGTTCACCGATATTTCGAAGACGGCTGGACCGATTTGGAAAATTCTTTTTTTGTTTGAAAGAGTATACTTCACAGTTGGTCCCATTGTAACCATGTCCGGATCTGATGATGGGATCCTGGAGAAATCGAGGGAACTGTTCAACTATTATAGGCACACCTATGGTGATTTGAGTATTTTCAACCGACTTCAAGATTTCGAAGGAGGAGGTTATCAATTCGTCGGGATCTTTGTTTTTGCTATTTTTTTTTTTTTTTTATGTATGTTCACCGATTATTCGAAGACGGCTGGACCGATATGGAAAATTCTTTTTTTGTTTGAAAGAGTATACTTCACAGTTGGTCCCATGTCAGGATCTGATGATGGGATCCTGGAGAAATCGAGGGAACTCTTCAACTATTATAGGCACACCTATGGTGATTTGAGTATTTTTTACAGCAGATCGAGCATTTGGTGGAAAGGTGGATGCTTAGTGAAGTCGGTTCTTTTTTGTTTAAAATTATTGTTTGTTTGTTTTCGTGTAGTTTTAATTGCCGGTAAATATATAAAGGTGATGTGATTGTGCTAGTGATTGTGAAAGATGTACGGGTGTGTGTGTGTGTGTGTGTGTACGGACGATGGCAATGTTACGATCACAAAGCTTTCTTTTGAAGTGAAATAAGCAGAGCACGCCATAGTATGGAGGTTATAATTGTTATTCTACTACCATTTGGTCATTCTAATGTTAATTATAGTTTTGTCTACTCACAAATAACTCGTATATTAACGATAACAATGCAACAGAAGAGCTAGTTTTAGGGTGGGTTGCACCAAACCGCCTGTAAAAGTAAGCCAAATGTTACGCTAATCGGAGCTACTTAACGATTGCTAACATAAATGGGTTGCACCAAGTGCAAAATAACAGAACGTAAGAGTTAAGCGGGATGCCACTGTCTAAACGCATTTCTACTCACATTTTTATGGTAGAATATTTATTCAATATGGCAACACAACCATAAATGCCAAACTAAACTTGTCAAAATCGTCACACGAAGAAAAAAATCTAAAGAAAGGAGCGCGAACTAAACTTAACTTTGCACTCTGCAGCTTGAAAATCAAGAATATACAAACATTTAGCCATTCCTGAACATGTTTATTACTCAATCAAAAAGTGGGCTATCCATTGCGCCTTACGAGGAAATTTTTTCAAAGGATAATGCAACTTGTGCTGAGAGTGGAGTTTAAAGCGAAAGCCAGAATAGTCGGCTGGTGTATTGTGCATTATATTATAGTGAGTAAACCATCCTGCTAGTTTATTACTACTTACAGAACCCTAAACAAGTAAAGCCGTTGCTGGAAGCACCAAATGGCGAGAAGGAGCCTAATCGCAAAACAAAGGCATCACTAGTTTTAACTCTTGAAAATTCGTAAAAATAGGGTACTGAATCCCTCCAACCTGGTTGATTATGGCTGGCACTGTAACCAACGTCCTAAATATTGAACTTATACATGTACTTACTTATTAAATGAGTGTTCTAAAGTATCTTAACGGCCTCCTAGCCCAGTCGGTAGTGACACTGCCTACGAAGCAGGGGGTCCCGGGTTCGAATCCTGGTAAGGGCATTTATTTGTGTCTTTATCACAGATATTTGTACCTGAGTTATGGATGTTTTCTATGTATTTAAGTATTTATCAATATCTATCTATTATATATATCGTCGTCTAGTACCCACAACACAAGCCTTATTGAGCTTACTGTGGGACTAGGTCGGTTTGTGTAAGATTGTCCTATAATATTTATTTATTTATAATATTTATCTTTGTTAACAAATGATGAGTAGCACATATGTTACACTAATGAATAATGATACACAATGTTTTTTATTTCAGGTTTGAATTTACCTTTGGTATTGAAGACAAGATGAAATCGAGGCTTGTTATGCTACTCAGTGCCTAACTCCAGGATGTTTGAAAGTAAAAATGCAGTGATTTCAAGAAATTGGTAGAATCTCAATGTAAAAATAAAGTATAATTATACTAACCTAATCAATCAGTATTTTAATTTTGATAATAAAATACATAATTATATTTATTTAGTTACCTTATTTTTGTTTTATTTATTATTCAAACACTGGCATAGGTTTCCTTTGTAGATGGAAGCAAGATCCTCCCCCCTCCAAACATATTTCTACTGCAAATATTATTCACCAGTTTTCTAGCACTTGGCATAAATAATCAATGAAACTTGACACTTGAAGTATTTTAAGTCAGATCAATCAGTTCTTAGATAGTGTGAAGCGGACCCTTGGCCAAAGTGAGCCAGCTTATTGATCGGACAAAAAACTTCATATACTGAACCACAGATCTTTGATAATGGTTATTAACAATACTCTACCCTTGATACATGTTACAAATATTATTCAGGTAAAAGTGACCATAAAACAGTGTGGCTAGGATTCCAAAAATGTTTTCTTATCACTTGTATCTTAATAATCATAATCATTTATTTCTTTGTAATGATATATGTTTACAAGTCATACAACAGCCATGTAGGTAGGTACCTAGTTACTATTATGTTTTATTTGTAAATAGGTACCTATGCTGGTTGGGAAAGATATATGATAAAGAGAGACCTTTATTATTTATTACTAATAAATTCATAGTAAAATCATAACATAACACATATTTTATAATTGATTTTGAGCACTGATGATAGGACTAGGACTAATCAAAAATGCATGCATACATACATCATCTTAGGAAGCTTTTTCCCTTATAGAAATGTAAGTATGAAAATATATCTACTTTTTATACTTACAAAATGAAATGCATGTACTTATTTTGCGTACAGTCACCGGCAATAGTATCTTCCTACATGAACTGTACAGTGAGTACAATTTGGATTAAAAAAAGCATGTTCATAATAATGTCCGATTTAAAATATACTAATGGGGAAGGTATCTGTCAAAAGTCAGGAGGTGCCAGCATAAGTAGGCACCTACCACTAGTTTTGTTGAATGAGATTTGGCTTAAAGGGCTAAAATTAATGCCAGTAAATTCCAAATAAAACAAGAATTTGACACTATTGGTAGGACTGAGACTACAACCTATGCCGGCACCATCTGTAAACACTTGATTGGCCATAATCCTGATTGCAGCGACGAGCAGCAAATGGTAGGTAACAATTGCCATAGAAGAGCGACACACATGAAGTCAAATTAGTTGTCAGTAGATAGTTTATTTATTTATATGGGTTTAATGTTTCAATAGATCTGTAAAATCTTTGTGTTTATTTCACAAATTAAACTGAAATACAGTGTAAGCTCTTTATCAACACTCAAGGGACCGGACATTTTGTGACATTATCACAAGTTGTCATTAAATAGAGGCCTACTGTGCTTGTTTTAAGGCAAATAATGAAATCAAATAAAAAACAAGAATTATGAATTACTATAATGAATTTTCATACACATTTGAATTTGTGGATACCTAACCATTGTTGAACTATTTTTTTATTGTCCCACAACACATGACACTCTTATTTACTTGATTGTAAATTCCGCATCACACTTTATTTACATGTACTGTTCTGAACATTGTTTAGTTAGGTGTCGAGGCTCGATTTCTGTAGGACATTGGCGATAAATGTTTGGTGGTATAACTTCATGCCCTTATTAAAAGCATTAAAGAAACCTCTCTGATCATCTGGCATCTTTTGAATCGTATGACTTGCTCCCATCAAGTCCCGTTCGTGGGCTGTTCTACCGTGTCATAAAACTTGTTTTTCTTCTTGACCTGGTCATTCCACCGCGTCGGAGGTTTACGTTCCCTTTTGTCTTCTACCCTGCAGTATTCAAGTCAACCGTTGTTTCCAAAGGTTTGGTCTTCATTGACAAAAACAGAGTGGTTTTTTAATGGTTGTCATGATTCTGGTCCTGCTCATTCTACGGCTGTCGGCTTTCATGACAATGACTGTAGGTTCTGGTATGTTTGTGATACATAACAGAAGTCTGTACTATTTCAACCTGAAGTCACTCGGCACTCGATTTTAACTAAATAACGCACTTTTTACAAAGAATTTTATGTACTTATTATTTAATACCGTTATCTGATCTAAAAATTGTGAATAAAACCAAACGTCAATCGTATACGCCTTTTTACGTTCAGATACTCGCATATATTTATTACTGCAAACAATATTTTAATATTTTTCATCAAATATCACTGTCTTTTTGTCTAATAATGCATTTATCCTTGAAATACGAGACATTTTTGCAAACTGTCAGCCATATTTAAACGTAGATTTGAGTTAACCAGTGCTCGATGGCTGGTTAAGGTTAACGTAACTTTCTGACTGCTAAAGTGCATGGTGCAACGGAAAAACGGACTTGACGTCTACTGTAACCATGATGAGTTCGTTAAGTGTGCGTGGTGCAACCCGCCCTTAGTCTTTGCTCAAGTCATTTGAATGTTTTATTTATTACATTTATTTACGTAACATTATATGAGGAATGAACAGAAACTAAACTGTGTAGGTAATCAAATATAATACATAGGCTGCTATTTATATATCCGGAAACCGGGATTACAATCTTCTTAAATAGCATATTTGACCTCCATGGTAAAATTTGAACTTTTTTAAGTACTGGCCGGTATATTTTTTCTTTCTTATTAACGCTCGTGTTTTGTTTTTGACGGGTTTTAAATGTCATCTCGCAGCAAGAATGGAACTCACTCGTGAAAATATTCGTGCTATGATTTATTATGATTTTCGGCGTGGTTTAACGCAACAACAGTGCATAGATCAACTAACATCAACTTTTGGTGATGAAGCCCCATCTAAAACTACTGTGTATCACTGGTTTAGTGAGTTCAATCGTGGACGTAGTATGCTTACGGACGAAGTTAAGGCAGGTCGCCCGAAATCGGTCGTTGTACAACAAAATATCGAGGCTGTGCGAAAACTTATAATGGACGACCGACATGTTACGTACCGCGAGATAGAGGCGACTCTGGGTATTTCTATGACCAGCATTAATAGCATATTACATAATTATTTGGCTGTAAAAAAAATTTGTTCGCGTTGGATACCCCACAACTTAACAAAAGAGCAAAAAGATGCTCGCGTCGAATGGTGCAATAAAATGTTAAAAAAATATAACCGTGGTGACTCAAGAGCCGTTTATAACATCTATACAGGTGACGAATCCTGGATCTATGCATACGATCCCGAAACGAAGCAACAATCAACGGTATGGGTGTTTCAAAATGAGCCGAACCCTACGAAAGTTACTCGTGCAAAAAGTACATTGAAACAAATGGTGGCCTGCTTCTTCGGTATTAATGGCCATGTAGCTACAGTGCCACTAGAAAACCGTAGAACGGTTAATTCAGAGTGGTACACGACCATTTGCTTACCGGAAGTATTTGAACAAATTCGTAAAACTAACCAGCGACGAAGAATCATTCTTCATCATGACAATGCCAGCTGTCATACGTCACGCGAAACAACTCTATTTTTGGAGGGTCAAAATGTGGAATTAACGGGTCATCCGCCGTACAGCCCTGACTTGGCACCCAACGATTTTTATTTATTTCCAAATATAAAGAATAAATTACGCGGTCAACGATTTTCGACCGCTGAAGATGCTGTCGACGCATTCAAACAACACGTTATGGAGGTACCTCAGGCGGAGTGGCAGAAGTGCTTTAAAAATTGGTTCACGCGAATGCAAAAGTGCATAGATCATCAAGGGGAATACTTTGAAAAACAATAAAACCATTTTCAGCCGTGTACGTTTGTTTGTTTTTTTGTTTCCGGATATATAAGTAGCAACCCTCGTTATTACCATACTACTATATACTATAATATTACGTATTAATTAAGTATTTTGAAGTGAAATAACCATTAGAAATATTTACCTAGCTGTCTGGGTTTCCGGGATCAGGTGGTCGCAAAACTGAAATTTATACCAAATTGCTCTGCTAGTTTTGGTCCACAAAGTTTATATATTAATTATATTCTAAAACTTTAATCTCCACTTAAAATATTGTACAATTAACTTTAAAATAGATAATTCGTGCCAAACATATTTAGTGCAATACCTAAATCATTAATAAAACTCATCATAAACTTTTCCCGCCACAAGTTTTTTTCTTCATTGCGATGACATTTGCTAGCGCCGAATTCGAGGCGGCTATTAATGTTTTATTTTTAAAGGCACTATTTGTCAAATTACTTTTTTATAATGGTAGAATTGTTTCTTAGATATTATGGATCGCAACAAGACCAAACTTCCGCAGGAAAATTCATTTACGTTCAAGTTTTCCCCATATATTTGTAGCAGAACCGTCAGGTGGACGGAAACTGACCCTGGACGGGAAACTAGCACAATCACCCTATCATGGCTAACATACCCGTGACGTGCCGTATGGGCAAATATTTTTTGTATTTAAAAATAAATGATATTTATTAGTTGTATAACGTTAGTGTTTTTCCTCTTCGCAGAACTTTTTTTTTAATATGGATTTTTATTTTTTAATATCAAAAAAACCGGCCAAGTGCGAGTCGGACTCGCACACCGATGGTTCCGTACAAAACTATAACAAGCAAAAGTTGTAGTATGTTTATTACTAATTTCAATTTTATACCTCTACGCGTTTACGAGGAAAAAAATAGTAGGTAAGTTTAAAATTTAAAAAAATATTTTTTGTATGATTTTACTAAAAATGTCTACTTTTCGTAATTTTTCCTTTGTCTGTGCTATATGAAGTTTTTTCGTGCCAAGTTTCAAGTTTCTGAGTTTACGGGAAGGACCCTTTAGGTTTTGAGTTTCTTGCGAGCACTCAGTTTCAAAATATGCGACTTAAATTGCTATTTCTTTTGATTGCGTTGACATAAAAGTTTGGTTTTGCTACATCTGAAAGATCCTATAGCCTTGAGTATTTGACATAAATTTCAATTCAATACCTCCACGCGTCTACGAGGAAAAAGGTAGTAAGTTTAGAATTTAAAAATATATTTTTTTGTATGATTTTACTAAAAATATCTACTTTTTGTAATTTTTCCATTGTCTATGCTATATGACGTTGCTTTGTGCCAAATTTCAAGTTTCTGAGTTTACGGGAAGTACCCCGTAGGTTTTGCGAGTGCCGAAAAACTAAAATTTGCAGCATAAACGACTGTATCTTTTGATTGCATTGGTTTTTAAGTTTGATTTTTTTACAGCTCTAAGGGACAATAAACTTGAGTATTTGGTATAAATTTCAGCTTGATACCTCCACGTGTTCCTGAGAAAAATGGTCTTGACAGACAGACAGACAGACAGACGGACAACAAAGTGATCCTATAAGGGTTCCGTTTTTTCCTTTCGAGGTACGGAACCCTAAAAATGAACTCTGCATATCTGTTTTATACGGAAATGATACCACACAACCCCTAGCGGCCTTAAACAGAGAGTAATAACATATTGCACGGGACCCCTGATTTTGTCGTTAAAGCCCAAAAATTTTACGGACCTCAAATACTAAAAAATATTCATCGTAGGGCACTCTATCCATGCTCAAAATCTCACAACTTTTTCTCGATGTGCATAATTTTTTTCACTTTTGTACTGAAAAAACCCTACTAAACTAGAATTTATAATTGTACGGAGTGACTCTACAAGTTAACAAACACAAATGTTGCCGCAATTCGGCCAGTGCTGTTCTTATCGATATTTTTATTTATTTATTAAGAGTTCTACAAACGTCGCGACTTATTGGTTGCGATATTGTCGCTGCAATTTGATTAAGGCTTAAAGGCTGAAGAATGCTGCAACATGATGTGGAAAATACGTTACTTTTACGGAATGACTATTAGTGTGGGAAATCTACCGGGTCGTTGTATGGAGACCTCGCATTAATTCCTCAGTCGATGATTCTTTTGCTGGGATGTAGTATAGGTCATAACAAACACAAAACACTGTTTTTCCAAAAAAAAAGTATGTCAGTTTGGTATTTTTACAAAAATGTACAAAAAGGTTAATAGTTTGTACTGGAATTTTCCTCAGGGTATATTTTTTCGCTAAATAAATTATTTTGATTACTGACAGATACTGTCAAAAGTAAAAAAAAATTCAAATAAAACTGTCACTTTTATTTAAAAATAATTGGTTACACTCGTCATTTTGTTAGGAAAATTTCTCAGTCAGGTTTGTAACAGTAGGGGTCATGGTAATCTTATTTTAGCATAATATTTACGAATATCCAAAAAAAAAAAAAAATTGTTATTACAGTATATTTCATAAACTTTATGGAAATTTCCTCAGCCTGATTTCGTTTTTTATTCACGTTAGGTAGTCAATTCAACAGCCAAAAAAGAAATTTCCAAAAAATAATCCACATACAATATAAATCTCAAAATGAAAAATTTGTCGAGCCTTTTAAAGCGAGTGAGCAGGCAGTAATATGTCGTAGTGCTTCAGCTATTGAGTCCAGTTTAGCATGCGCGGCTACGACTCAGCTATGCTTGCGTCATAGTGAAAAAAGTGGAGTACTTACTCCAATTATATAATTGTCTATTTTCATATTTGTACTTAACTAGTATCATTATAATATTAATAAATATTTTGATGGCGTATTATTAATTAAACAATTTAGTATTTAATTGAAGCACCAGAGTATCATTGCCTTACTAAATAGAACACCATCACAACTACTCGCCAAGAGATGACGCTTGTAGTGTCATAATCCACACAATGCAGCCGCATGTTACAACTACGCTTCGACACTAGTCACGCCGCCTACCAACAGATGGCGCATTGATCGAGTTATATAGATGCCGCCAACGTTTGTTCAACGCAGTAACATGACCCTCGACGCATTGCCGAGGACTTTTTGAGAAACGCGGTAGGGTCTCAAGGTACGCACGCTGTATGCCTCAACCAAGTTTGAGCATTTAAGTGTTGTGACACTAAGCTACTAGGCCAGTAATTTGTCCTACGGGTGTGCCCTTAGGACAAATTACTGGCCTGGTACGCATCTACCTAGCTAGGTAGAACTCGGCAAGTAATCACTAGAGAGAAGACAGTACATGTAAATCTCTAAAGAATAAATTGTATCCCATCAAAAACATTACATGTACAAGAATGCCAGTCTCGCAACGCAGTTCTACTACTTCAAAAAGTAATGAGATCTAATGTAAAACCGAGCCGGTGTGGCGGAGTTTAGTAACAACATGTCATTGTGATCCTTTGAATATTAGATGTTTATATTTTTATAGTAAAAATAATGACCTGGCCATCGCACGGCTAAACATATGTATAGCACAAGCCGGCCTATTAATGTGTACATATTATATAATACCTATAATGTAATATTATTAGATGATTTATTTGTCCTGTGCGATGGCCAAGTAATTCTATTTATTATAAAATATATACATCTAACATTCAAAGGATCACAATGACATGTTGTTAGTAAACTCCGGCACACCGGGTTGGTTTTACATTAGATCTCAATACTTTTTGAAGTAGGAGAACTGCATTGCGAGACTGGCATTTTTGTACATGTAATGTTTTTGATCGTATCTTATTTCTTTTTGTAAGTATCTAACCTATACTATCTAAATACGTAGTGTAAAAAAAAAAAGCTAAAATTTTAGCAACAGAAAAAAAAACTTAGCTTTTCCATATATTTATATGGGATTACAATGTTAACTGTGCAGTTTGTAAAACTAGAGAACCCGTCTGATATTGTGGTATGTTTTAATTTTCACTAGCTTTACAGCCTAAACCCTAGAAGTGTTTAAATTTGGAGCTTGTGGGACTTCTAGAAGTACCTTAGATATACGATTATCGTAATCAGTGAGTCAGTGACAAAATTAAGGAACTTTGACTTGCAATAGTTCTTAAAGTATATGTTGAAATTCAATGATATTGGGAATATATCTTCCTTGTGTTACAAAAATTTCAGCCTTCTGGCTTTATCGATAACAGAATAAGAGGGAGGTCGAAAATGGCCTCAATGGCTTCGGGTAAAGGATGGTTCGGCCGTGACTTTGTTTTGCTCGACTTGGCGGGGGAACTGCCGTGCCCCCAGATCTGGTACGCGTGACTTTTTGTCTTCGCCCCCCGCCTCCCCGCTAGAGCAACAACCATAGATTTCTTCATAACGGGTATATCAAGGCATATGCGAAACAGCGAATTTGCCAGATGACTTAAACTCTTGATTTCCCCGAATTTAAACATAAGTTGTACTTATAAATAGCGTTTAAATAAGATTTATGTCTGTTGTCGAATTCACCTGTGACAACTGTATTTTTTTCCTCTGTGTGTAATATTTAATTGTATCTTTTGTTATAAGCTGAAATAAATAAATATAAATATAAATAATTGTATCTTTTGTTATAAGCTGAAATAAATAAATATAAATATAAATATTATAGGACACTTTTACACAAATCGACCTAGGCCTACAGTAAGCTCAATAAGGCTTGTGTTATGGGTACTAGACAACGATATATATAATAGATAAATACTTAAATACATAGAAAACACCCATAACTCAGGAACAAATATCTGTGATAAACACACAAATAAATGCCCTGACCAGGTTTCAAACCCGGGACCTCCTGCTTCGTAGGCAGGGTCACTACCGACTGGGCTAGGAGGCCGTGAAATAGATGTCATATGCTTTAGAAAAAGTGACCAAGTCCTCCGGTATTCGAGGCCAGCAGGCAGCACTATCGCTCTTGTTTCCTTTGTTGTTTAAAATGATTTCTATCTTTTTTTTGTCATCTACCAATAGTTGATATAACTATAAACATTATTAGACATTCAATGACATAACGTGCAATAGAATCAACATTATTGTACGCCAAACACTGGCCATTGTCATGTGTTGTTTCGTAGGTACAATAAATTATTTGTATCTGTATGGATCGAATCGAATACTTACTCCGAAGACCGGATAACCACTTATCCACATAGTCTCCGCTGGCAATCTACCTACTGGCAGTAGGATGTCGGGGCGCCCCCCCAAACCCGCAATACAAAGAGGCGATAAGTTAAGACAGATGTAGGCTGAGCCGGTCTCGGCTAGAAGTTGCCGTTTAAGATCGTGGCAAGTGCAAAACTTTTACGCGAGCCCGAGATGTCCCTAATGAGGGATGACAGGAACAAATTTTCGTCACCAGAGTTACAATAGTGACCGATTTAATAAATCCTTTTGTGAAAAAAAAATTTTTTTTTAAACGAACTATGCCAGTTCGTTGACTTAATCGTACCTACTCTGTGCTACAGTTAACGTTCATAAATAAAAAATTAAGCCAAGTGCGAGTCGGAGTCGCGCATGAAGGGTTCCGTACCATTATCTATAAAAACGGCAAAAAAATCATGTCTGCTGTGAAAATTTCAACAAACTATCACGGTTCATCAGATATAGCCTGGTGACAGACGGACGGACGGACGGACAGCGGAGTCTTAGTAATAGGGTCCCGTTATACCCTTTGGGTAGGGAACCCTAAACTTTTTTTGAGTTCTTGAAAAATAGTATTTGTAGCGCCAAGATCAGGTCTCTTTAAAATCGATGGTCTCGTCTCGTTCAAATACGATTTTACTCTTGCTCTAACAAGTCCATCAATTCGTCTATGAGGAGTCGTATTAGCAAGTTTATATGTTTTCGAATGATATTTTTGCGATTCATAATTGGGTAAGCTCACCTTCCGTGTACTTCGTTACTGAACACGCTGACTCGCCACAAAATTCAAAAAACACGTGTAAACAGTCACTCGGCCATTTTACTCTCTCGGCCGAGTGGCATTTTGCTGTCTCGCCACTGTACTCGGTAAGTGTAACCAGGGCATATATGATTACATATAGTTTTCTAATAAATAAATAAATTAGTTTTTTTTTCAGTCACATGATACAATTGTGCAAATGCATATAAATTTTAAAGTAAGATGACTAAGATTCGTGTTAAAACGTATCGTATATATATGACGGTTCCTAGGATGAAATGGTCACAGTATTAAAAAAATATATGAAAAGTGGAAACGGATGGCTAAAAAATGAATTGTATTGCACAAGCAATAACCAGACATCAGAGTTACGGAAAATGTTTCCTAATGAAAATACCATCTCAACGAATGGAACCTTTTTGTCATGGAGTGGTGATACAATTGAAAATTATGTTTTTTTACAAATATGTCACATGTTGTACTGGGAATAAAATATTGTGTGACAACTCTATGATTTGATTTCATTAAATTTTCACCACTGATAACGGAGTCAGCATATGACACATCTACACAACACGCATGCATTTTAAAAATGTATCAAATGTATTACAACCGGCGTACTTTTTTATTTACACTGTGACTAAATTATATCAATTAAGATAAAATTACTAACAGTATGGGTGTATTAATGTAGTGTTAATGTATGTTTTAGTAACGTGCAAAACCATAAAAGTAAACTGTTTCTTTGAGTTTATTAAAGAAGATCATTAAAAAAGTGTATAGGAAGTTAGAGAGCTTTGAGCGAGAGTAGTTAGAGAAACATTGTTCAGCCAATCTCGCATCCCCGCTCCCGAGTTCCGCGTCCTGCACGTGCGTATTCCACTAACGAGTGAAATATTAGGAATCTTTATTTGTGACATGATTTAACTTTTTAATACGCACGATATTCTTTTTGGATTTTTGTACAGTCGAAAGAAAATTCTTAAAGGAAATATAATTAAAAAAAAACTGACGGAGAAATATTCTACTGCGAGTAATAAGCAAATTTTTATACTGAAAAATGTTGATGAAATTTTTGGATTTTTTTTGTCATACGTAGAATACATACATTTATCTACACTCATACTGTAAGTACTCTAAAATGCGTTCAAAAACCGTAGACAATGACAAGCATTACAACAAACGATTTAACTATGATAAGTTTCTTATCTGCGGCAGTAACGTAATTTTGACTTTGCATGCTCAAATATTGTTAAGCAATGAGTTTCAAGTTTGGAACATCGAATTTGATAACATAATGTTACCGCCATGGCCAACTCGATTGGTCCCGCGAGAGCGCCGGCACAATCGAGTTGGCCATGACGGTACAGTGGCGGTCATTCTATGGTTTCCGAACACTTAATTTAATATATATAATATGAGTGTAGATAAAGAAGTGTATGCAACTGTACGTAATTAGGCCTTAAAACACTCGTGTGATCTTATTATGAAATTCGCCTGCGGCTCATTTCATAAAACCACACTCATGTTTTAAGGACCGTTATTACGTAACAGTTACATAAACTACTATTAATGTCACTTCAGTAAAAACAAAAGACGGAGCAAATTTCCGATGTCAGTTACACAAAAAAAATTATAAAACAATATGTTCTGTTATGGATTTTTATTTTGAAGTTTTTATCATTGGTTACATACTTCAAGTCAATATTTCTAAATAAAATTAGACTGAGCATTTTTTCAAACGTAAATATAGACGATATAAGAGTTTAGGCAAAAAAACCTAAGTAGGACAATTGCTTTTTTTTGGAAAAATAATTATATACCATCTACTCCGTACACTTTATCATGCTGTAAAGTTTTTTTGGACTGAGGAATTAATGCGAGGTCAACCCCTCTATTGCCTGGCCTATATTACTTGTTGATAAAACTATGCGGTATGCGACAAATTGAAGTCAATTTATAACTTCTGTAGATCCTATTCGAAACAATAATAATTTTTAAAGGCGGCTACTTATACACCTGCCGTAGGGTTCATACCGGGCGCATGGCTTAGAGAATTTAGCCAACCGGAGTGGCCATGTCTGTCATTTTCTATACAATAAAAGTCTGCCGATTTTTGCGGGGGAGGCGAACGTCAAATGTATGGCTATTCGTACGTAACGTACAAATAGCCACGTCAGGTAAACGTCAGTCCGTACCACCAGTTTGATTTAATTTCCTAACGTTTATGGATCCTTTAAATGGAATCGTATTGGTAGTGTTTAGTACAACATTACTCTTTTCGATACTTTTTATAGACATATACCCATGACTATTTTATTTTTGCTATTCCAGGCAACATTTTACCTGTCAGTCATATGTCAAGTCACTTTTTATAATTAGAAATTCAACCGTAATAATAATTTTAATGAATCACGTACCCTTGGTATAATAAAATAACGCAGCATCTGCATAGGACTTACATTACAGGTGCAACGTTATTTTACCAAGGGTACGCATTATTGAAGCGTTCTATAAGTTGTCTCAAAAATATACCTATAAACACAGAGAACCTTATTACCTTATTAACCTTACATGTGCCTATAAATTACTGACTGATCCACGCACAGCCGAAACTAATGAAGCTAGAAAGTTGAAAATTGCAGACCGGGTCACATTTATAATGTGTAAAAGAAGAGATTTTGAAAATTCAACTCCTAAGGGGGTAAAAAAAGGGTTAAAAGTCTGTATCGGATGATTTAAAATATTTGTTTTGAAACATGAGAGACTTCGTATGTTCCTAGGTAATTAAAAAATAACAAAAGTAATTTCAGCGTTGACACATGTAAATACCGGCTTACAATAATTTGTACCTCAATAGTTTATCAATTTTATCATGAAATATCAACGATGCCATGGGCATGTGTGTAGTAGGTACTGATGCCACAAGGATTATATTCGCATTATAATAATCATGTTGTGGTAAGAACTGGAAATCATAATAATTTACAGTAAAACTCGCTTAAGACTATTTTGAAGGGACCGCGTGGCCGAGCCTAAAATGCGTCTTAAGCGCCAAAGCGTTTTATGCGGGACCTCATGTTACAGGGACCACTGAGTATATATGAAGTAGAGCGGCACATTCTAAGAACTTATTGAGACGCCAAGTCTGAAGCGCTGGCGCTGACTCTCAGGCTGGCGGTCGTATGTTTGTTTCGTAATAACTTTAAATACGAAGAGGTACAATTTTTTTATAGTGGTACAAATTACTCGAATTAGGTACAAGAATATAGTATAGTTTATTTTAATATCCGTTTAGGTACACCCTGACTGACCTGACCTGACTCTCACAGAAACCCTATCACATTCATCAACATACCGTTTGACGAGAGGTCCTGGACCCAGGCCACTTTACCTATTCGGCACGGTGGCCTGGGGATACGCAAAATTACCAGTATATCGCTGCCTGCCTTCTTGTCCTCAGTGCATAGCGCCCACAACTTAGTTGAAAGCATTTTAACCCCTTCTCTCGGGGCTATGGAGGCTGCACATTGCACTGAGGCCAAGAATGTATGGTCAGTGACCTATCTCAATGCTGACCCGCCTGCCAATCCTTGTTCCCAGAGGCAATGGGACGAGCCGCTCTGCCGACTAATACGGAATAATCTAGTTGACACTTGACACGTCAACTGGTTCGGCAAATCAAGCTCGTCTCCTTGCCACTGCGGAGTGGGAGTCGGGTCTGTGGCTACAGACTCTGCCTTCACCATCTATAGGCACGGTTCTAGATAACTGTACCTTTAGACTGGCGACTAGTTTGCGGATAGGGGCAGTAACAAACGCTCCACATCGATGCCAATGTGGTGCGATGGTGGATAGCCTCGGTCCTGCGGCAGAAGGTCTCGGCGTATACCCCGTCACGCCAGCATAAATGATGTCATCCGAAGGGCCCTTGTCAGCGTCAAAGTTCATCTTAGAACCCGTTGGTTTGGCAAGGGACGACGGCAAGAGGCCCGACGGTATGACGCTGGTGCCTTGGAGGATGGGAAGGCCTCTGGTATGGGATGCTACATGTGTAGATACTCTAGCCCCGTCCCATCTTCCAGGTACCAGCAAAAATGCTGGCAATGCCGCATCCGTAGCAAAAGACCTCAAACGCCACAAATACGTCACCCTCGGCAGTGGCTACATATTTGAGGCGTTTGGGGTCGAAACGTTGGGGCCATGCGGGCCGAGCGCGCGCCGCATCTACAAAGATTTAACGACGCGTTTAATCGAAACAACGGGTGATCAGAGGGCTGGCCAATACTTTGCACGGCGTGTAAGTATCGGTATACAACGTGGCAATGCGGCCAGCCAGCCTTCTGGGCACCCTCCCCATTGGCAGCGATTTAGAGAATATATTTTATTTATAGGTAGTCTTTAGTTTATAGTTATTTATTACTTTTTCCAATTATAGAAGTATTATAGAAGTAACAACATTCCGATACTGTCAAATTTGATATCACTCGTTTGTTTCCGATTGCCGTTCGGAGGACGGTCGCCAATTTACCTGGCAATCGTTTGTATTGAATATGCTAACAGTGTTGCCAGACCCAATTTTCAAAAGTAACCCCGGTGTGATAAAAAAGTAACCTTTTGCCAAGAAAAGTTACCTCAGACTATGGACCGTTTTATATCAATTATAAACATACCACTGAAACCGACCGAGTATAACTCTGTGTATAAGACATTTTTATGAAATGATCTTTTTCCAGAGATGATATCTAAACTCACTAGACCGATTTTTCACCCACGTAAGGTCATGACGTGTATGTATAACCATGCGTTTCATTACTATTATCATGGGAATATACTTACCTACTGAATCATTGTTTCCCTTTTCAAGATTTTATATCGTAGATACCAGTTTTTTTTAATTTTTTTATATGTTTTAAAGAAAAATTGATTGATTGATTGAAGTTATGACTTATGATTATGTAAAAGCTGCTAATTACGATCTGAAATAAAAATTAAATTTGTAAGTAAGTATACGAATATTATATTGGATTTAAGTATAAAACACTAGTTAGTATTAGTATTACAATACCTTCACCTCTCTAATCGAACTTGTTATGTTTGATTGCAGCTTGCAACATTTGCTTCGATGGTTCATATGTAGCTGTTCTGAAATGGATCCTTTGACTGCCATCAAAGCTGAAATCGTTTCGGTGCTAAGCCTATTCCTATTGTCACATTTTATTAATTAAAGTTGACTGAAAATTCGTTCAACGCTGGCATTAGAAAATGGTAAAACCAATAAAAGCATTATTACTTTTTTTTAATTGGGGAACCCATGTCTCCTCCATTTTTAGGGTTCCGTAGTCAACTAGGAACCCTTATAGTTTCGCCATGTCTGCCCGTCCGTCCGTCCGTCCGTCCGCGGATAATCTCAGTGACCGTTATCACTAGAAAGCTGAAATTTGGTACTAATATGTATATCAATCACGCCGACAAAGTGGTAAAATAAAAAGTGGAAAAAATTTTTTTATTAGGGTACCTCCCCTATATGTAAAGTGGGGAGTGATTTTTTTTTTCATTTCAACCCTAACGTGTGATATATTGTTGGATAGGTATTTAAAAATGAATAGGGGTTTACTAAAATCATTTTTCGATAATGTAAATACTTTTGGAAATAATCGCTCCAGAAGTAAAAAAATATGCGTCCCCCCCCCTCTAACTTTTGAACCATAAGTTTTAAAAATATGAAAAAAATTTCAAAAGTAGAACTTTATAAAATCTTTCTAGGAAAATTATTTTGAACTTGATAGGATGAATAGTTTTTGAAAAAAAATTACAAAATAATTTCTGAATTAAGTTTGTAATTTAACCATATAAGCAGGTGTTTATTGTACCTGTAATTTCTACAAAATTACAATGAAATGACGTGCTTTCAAATAAAGTAAAAACGGTGAAAATCGGTTCCCGCAATAAAGAATTATCCCATAAAAATCATCTTCCATACTTTAAGCTCGCGCGCAATAGTTTACTTAATTTGCCGATAGATGTCGCTGTACGTGGAACTCTCAAATCATATCCTACATGGCGGTGTTATTAACTCTTAAGTGGGGACACTTACTGTGACGGACGGAAAACTACGGAACCGTACACTGAGCGTGGCCCGACACGCTCTTGGCCGGTTTTTTTAAATCTATCTATACATATAATAAAACTGAAGAGGGTCGAAAGTCTGTACATGGAAGATAATCGAAAAAAAGTTGGCTGGGGATACTTAGAATCGATAACAGAACACGTTCCAACAATTTTTAGAATTTTTGTCTGTTTATCTGTTTGTCTGTTTATCTGTTTGTCTATTTATTTGACCGCGCATCACGTGAAAACGGCTCAACGGATTTTCATGAAATTTTGTATAGAGATAGTTTGAGTCCCGGGAAAGGATAATATATACTATTAATCCCAAAAATCAACCCTGGTGGGGGTGAAAATGGGGTTGAAAGTTTGTATGGAGAATTTTTAACCGCTGAAACGATTTAGATAGAAATGAGTATGGAGATAATTTGAGTCTCGAGAAAACGTCATAGGATAGTTTTCAAACCCTTGTGGGGTTGGAATTTGGTATAAGGATTTTTTTACCGCTGAACTGATTTAGATGAAAATTTGTATAGAGATAGTATGGGTCTCGATAAAGGACAAAGGATAGTTTCATCTTCAAAAAAGCCCCCCCCCCCTCTTACTAGAACCGAAGGTCCAAAAAATTTGAAAAA
The DNA here is from genome assembly GCA_947086415.1 of Pammene aurita. Lineage (NCBI taxonomy): Eukaryota > Metazoa > Arthropoda > Insecta > Lepidoptera > Tortricidae > Pammene > Pammene aurita. Next base: position 25,351,572 of record OX352289.1, read on the forward strand.
AATAATGGAAGTGAAGCCTGAAAGGTACTTTCAATAAAAACTATCTATACATACGAGTACAATAAAGCTGAGGAGGGTCGAAAGTCTGTTAATGGAATATATTCGAAAAAAAGTTGGCTTAGAATCGACAACAGAACACATTCCAACAATTTTTAGAATTTTTGTATGTTTACCTGTTTGTCTTTTTATATTGACCGCGCATCACGTGAAAACGGCTGAACGGATTTTGATGAAATGTTGTGTAGAGATAGTTTGAGTCCCGGGAAAGGACAAAGAATAGTTTTCATCCCGAAAATCAACCCTGGAGGGGGTGAAAAGAGGGTTGAAGTTTTGTATGGAGAATTTTTAATAGAAATTAGTATGGAGATAATTTGAGTTCCGACAAACGACAGAATAGTTTTCATCCCAAAAATAAACCCTTATGGAGGTGAAAAGGGGGTTGGAAGTTGGTATGAGGATTTTTTTACCGCTGAACTGATAAAGATGATATTTGGTATAGAGATAGTATGGGTCTCGAGAAAGGACAAAGGATAGTTTTCACCCCGAAAATCAACCCTAAAGGGGTGAAAAGGGAGTTGGAAATGTGTGTAGGGAATTATTAACTGCAGGTGCAGAATCGATTTAGATAAAATTTGGTATGGAGATAATTTGAGCTCTAGAAAAGGAAATAAAATAGTTTTATCTCGAAAATTATCCCTTAAGCGGATGCAAAAGGGGTGGAAGTTTACATGGGGAAGAAACAACCAATAACCGCTGTACGTATTTAGATGAAATTTAGTATTGAAATAATCTGTAATTTTTTGGTCAAGGTGTTCATATTTATAACATGTTACCCGTCGATGCTTTAAATTTACCTTTACCCGCTCTTAAGAAATGTTTGAAAATGTCATGAATGTCAAAGGGTTATTGTTATTGCAGGTTCGAGGACTATATATGACGGACAAAGATGCATGGCCCAAACCAAAAAACTACTACTAAATCATCTAACATTTATAGGACACCGTTTAGGTAGGAAAACATATCAAACGTTTTGTGAAGCATTAGGATTTATTTTTCTTTATAATTAAATAATGGGTACATTATCTGTCTCTCAAGCTGTTTTGATATGTCTTCTTGAAGAACATTATTTTGTATCTCTAAGATCTAATAATGTATTACTGTTTTGAAAAAATAAGTCCCGTCGAGTTTCTTTTCGGTCATAATACTTCTTGGGTTAGAACCGGTGGTAGTTTTGGAACGAAGTTCCTTATCGGACGGTTCGCGTATGGGGGGCTAGGTGAAAAAAAGTCACGTGACCGTCACGAAAAAGCGTCACGTCACGAAAACGCGGCACCCATGCGATTGAGAAACATGTAAAATGAAATGAAATAAAAAATATATAAAATAGAATAAAGTGAAGTGAAGTGTAGTGAAAAGTGAAAGTGAGAAGTGACAAAGTGATAAAAGTGAAAACAGTCGAGAACCTAAAAGTAAAAAATGTCAAAAATGCCAAAATTTCTAAATTTCAAAAATTTCAAAAACTTCAAAAATTTCCGATATTTCCAAAATTTCCAAAATTTCCGAAATTTCTAAAATTTCCAAAAATTCCAAAATTTCCAAAATACCCAAAATTTACAAAATCTCCAAAATCTCCAAAATTTCCAAAATTCCCAAAATTTACAAAATTTCAAAGAAATACAAAAAAAATTAAAACCAATTTGCGAAAAAATCAAAAATGAAATAACATAACTTCGTTACAATTCCAATTCCACGACACCACGACACTCACGTATTTTATTTTTCTCTGACTTTCATTAGTGCATTGTAATGTGCTTACATTGAAGAATAAATATTTACCGTTCGCACTAGAAAGCTGAAATTAGGTGAGGCCTGATAAGAACTTTCAATAAAAAACCGGCCAAGAGCGTGTCGGGCCACGCTCACTGTAGGGTTCCGTAGTTTTCCGTCCGTCACAGTAAGTGTCCCCACTTAAGAGTTAATAACACCGCCATGTAGGATATGATATGAGAGTTCCATGTACAGCGACATCTATCGGCAAATTGAGTAAACTATTGCGCGCGAGCATAAAGTATGGAAGATGATTTTTTTGATTACAAAGATTTAACGACGCGTTTAATCGAAACAACGGGTGATCAGAGGGCTGGCCAATACTTTGCACGGCGTGTAAGTATCGGTATACAACGTGGCAATGCGGCCAGCCAGCCTTCTGGGCACCCTCCCCATTGGCAGCGATTTAGAGAATATATTTTATTTATAGTTAGTCTTTAGTTTATAGTTATTTATTACTTTTTCCAATTATAGAAGTATTATAGAAGTAACAACATTCCGATACTGTCAAATTTGATATCACTCGTTTGTTTCCGATTGCCGTTCGGAGGACGGTCGCCAATTTACCTGGCAATCGTTTGTATTGAATATGCTAACAGTGTTACCAGACCCAATTTTCAAAAGTAACCCCGGTGTGATAAAAAAGTAACCTTTTGCCAAGAAAAGTTACCTCAGACTATGGACCGTTTTATATCAATTATAAACATACCACTGAAACCGACCGAGTATAACTCTGTGTATAAGACATTTTTATGAAATGATCTTTTTCCAGAGATGATATCTAAACTCACTAGACCGATTTTTCACCCACGTAAGGTCATGACGTGTATGTATAACTATGCGTTTCATTACTATTATCATGGGAATATACTTACCTACTGAATCATTGTTTCCCTTTTCAAGATTTTATATCGTAGATACCAGTTTTTTTTAATTTTTTTATATGTTTTAAAGAAAAATTGATTGATTGATTGAAGTTATGACTTATGATTATGTAAAAGCTGCTAATTACGATCTGAAATAAAAATTAAATTTGTAAGTAAGTATACGAATATTATATTGGATTTAAGTATAAAACACTAGTTAGTATTAGTATTACAATACCTTCACCTCTCTAATCGAACTTGTTATGTTTGATTGCAGCTTGCAACATTTGCTTCGATGGTTTATATGTAGCTGTTCTGAAATGGATCCTTTGACTGCCATCAAAGCTGAAATCGTTTCGGTGCTAAGCCTATTCCTATTGTCACATTTTATTAATTAAAGTTGACTGAAAATTCGTTCAACGCTGGCATTGGAAAATGGTAAAACCAATAAAAGCATTATTACTTTTTTTTAATTGGGGAACCCATGTCTCCTCCATTTTTAGGGTTCCGTAGTCAACTAGGAACCCTTATAGTTTCGCCATGTCTGCCCGTCCGTCCGTCCGTCCGTCCGCGGATAATCTCAGTGACCGTTATCACTAGAAAGCTGAAATTTGGTACTAATATGTATATCAATCACGCCGACAAAGTGGTAAAATAAAAAGTGGAAAATTTTTTTTTATTAGGGTACCTCCCCTATATGTAAAGTGGGGAGTGATTTTTTTTTTCATTTCAACCCTAACGTGTGATATATTGTTGGATAGGTATTTAAAAATGAATAGGGGTTTACTAAAATCATTTTTCGATAATGTAAATACTTTTGGAAATAATCGCTCCAGAAGTAAAAAAATATGCGTCCCCCCCCCCTCTAACTTTTGAACCATAAGTTTTAAAAATATGAAAAAAATTTCAAAAGTAGAACTTTATAAAATCTTTCTAGGAAAATTATTTTGAACTTGATAGGATGAATAGTTTTTGAAAAAAAATTACAAAATAATTTCTGAATTAAGTTTGTAATTTAACCATATAAGCAGGTGTTTATTGTACCTGTAATTTCTACAAAATTACAATGAAATGACGTGCTTTCAAATAAAGTAAAAACGGTGAAAATCGGTTCACGCAATAAAGAATTATCCCATAAAAATCATCTTCCATACTTTAAGCTCGCGCGCAATAGTTTACTTAATTTGCCGATAGATGTCGCTGTACGTGGAACTCTCAAATCATATCCTACATGGCGGTGTTATTAACTCTTAAGTGGGGACACTTACTGTGACGGACGGAAAACTACGGAACCCTACACTGAGCGTGGCCCGACACGCTCTTGGCCGGTTTTTTTAAATCTATCTATACATATAATAAAGCTGAAGAGGGTCGAAAGTCTGTACATGGAAGATAATCGAAAAAAAGTTGGCTGGGGATACTTAGAATCGATAACAGAACACGTTCCAACAATTTTTAGAATTTTTGTCTGTTTATCTGTTTGTCTGTTTATCTGTTTGTCTATTTATTTGACCGCGCATCACGTGAAAACGGCTCAACGGATTTTCATGAAATTTTGTATAGAGATAGTTTGAGTCCCGGGAAAGGATAATATATACTATTAATCCCAAAAATCAACCCTGGTGGGGGTGAAAATGGGGTTGAAAGTTTGTATGGAGAATTTTTAACCGCTGAAACGATTTAGATAGAAATGAGTATGGAGATAATTTGAGTCTCGAGAAAACGTCATAGGATAGTTTTCAAACCCTTGTGGGGTTGGAATTTGGTATAAGGATTTTTTTACCGCTGAACTGATTTAGATGAAAATTTGTATAGAGATAGTATGGGTCTCGATAAAGGACAAAGGATAGTTTCATCTTCAAAAAAGCCCCCCCCCCCCTCTTACTAGAACCGAAGGTCCAAAAAATTTGAAAAAAATAATGGAAGTGAAGCCTGAAAGGTACTTTCAATAAAAACTATCTATACATACGAGTATAATAAAGCTGAGGAGGGTCGAAAGTCTGTTAATGGAATATATTCGAAAAAAAGTTGGCTTAGAATCGACAACAGAACACATTCCAACAATTTTTAGAATTTTTGTATGTTTACCTGTTTGTCTTTTTATATTGACCGCGCATCACGTGAAAACGGCTGAACGGATTTTGATGAAATGTTGTGTAGAGATAGTTTGAGTCCCGGGAAAGGACAAAGAATAGTTTTCATCCCGAAAATCAACCCTGGAGGGGGTGAAAAGAGGGTTGAAGTTTTGTATGGAGAATTTTTAATAGAAATTAGTATGGAGATAATTTGAGTTCCGACAAACGACAGAATAGTTTTCATCCCAAAAATAAACCCTTATGGAGGTGAAAAGGGGGTTGGAAGTTGGTATGAGGATTTTTTTACCGCTGAACTGATAAAGATGATATTTGGTATAGAGATAGTATGGGTCTCGAGAAAGGACAAAGGATAGTTTTCACCCCGAAAATCAACCCTAAAGGGGTGAAAAGGGAGTTGGAAATGTGTGTAGGGAATTATTAACTGCAGGTGCAGAATCGATTTAGATAAAATTTGGTATGGAGATAATTTGAGCTCTAGAAAAGGAAATAAAATAGTTTTATCTCGAAAATTATCCCTTAAGCGGATGCAAAAGGGGTGGAAGTTTACATGGGGAAGAAACAACCAATAACCGCTGTACGTATTTAGATGAAATTTGGTATTGAAATAATTTGTAATTTTTTGGTCAAGGTGTTCATATTTATAACATGTTACCCGTCGATGCTTTAAATTTACCTTTACCCGCTCTTAAGAAATGTTTGAAAATGTCATGAATGTCAAAGGGTTATTGTTATTGCAGGTTCGAGGACTATATATGACGGACAAAGATGCATGGCCCAAACCAAAAAACTACTACTAAATCATCTAACATTTATAGGACACCGTTTAGGTAGGAAAACATATCAAACGTTTTGTGAAGCATTAGGATTTATTTTTCTTTGTAATTAAATAATGGGTACATTATCTGTCTCTCAAGCTGTTTTGATATGTCTTCTTGAAGAACATTATTTTGTATCTCTAAGATCTAATAATGTATTACTGTTTTGAAAAAATAAGTCCCGTCGAGTTTCTTTTCGGTCATAATACTTCTTGGGTTAGAACCGGTGGTAGTTTTGGAACGAAGTTCCTTATCGGACGGTTCGCGTATGGGGGGCTAGGTGAAAAAAAGTCACGTGACCGTCACGAAAAAGCGTCACGTCACGAAAACGCGGCACCCATGCGATTGAGAAACATGTAAAATGAAATGAAATAAAAAATATATAAAATAGAATAAAGTGAAGTGAAGTGTAGTGAAAAGTGAAAGTGAGAAGTGACAAAGTGATAAAAGTGAAAACAGTCGAGAACCTAAAAGTAAAAAATGTCAAAAATGCCAAAATTTCTAAATTTCAAAAATTTCAAAAACTTCAAAAATTTCCGATATTTCCAAAATTTCCAAAATTTCCGAAATTTCTAAAATTTCCAAAAATTCCACAATTTCCAAAATACCCAAAATTTACAAAATCTCCAAAATCTCCAAAATTTCCAAAATTCCCAAAATTTACAAAATTTCAAAGAAATACAAAAAAAATTAAAACCAATTTGCGAAAAAATCAAAAATGAAATAACATAACTTCGTTACAATTCCAATTCCACGACACCACGACACTCACGTATTTTATTTTTCTCTGACTTTCATTAGTGCATTGTAATGTGCTTACATTGAAGAATAAATATTTACCGTTCGCACTAGAAAGCTGAAATTAGGTGAGGCCTGATAAGAACTTTCAATAAAAAACCGGCCAAGAGCGTGTCGGGCCACGCTCACTGTAGGGTTCCGTAGTTTTCCGTCCGTCACAGTAAGTGTCCCCACTTAAGAGTTAATAACACCGCCATGTAGGATATGATATGAGAGTTCCATGTACAGCGACATCTATCGGCAAATTGAGTAAACTATTGCGCGCGAGCATAAAGTATGGAAGATGATTTTTATGGGATAATTCTTTATTGCGTGAACCGATTTTCACCGTTTTTACTTTATTTGAAAGCACGTCATTTCATTGTAATTTTGTAGAAATTACAGGTACAATAAACACCTGCTTATACGGTTAAATTACAAACTTAGTTCAGAAATTATTTTGTATTTTTTTTTCAAAAACTATTCATCCTATCAAGTTCAAAATAATTTTCCAAGAAAGTTTTTATAAAGTTCTACTTTTGAGATTTTTTTCATATTTTTAAAACTTATGGTTCAAAAGTTAGAGGGGGGGGGCCCCATATTTTTTTACTTCTGGAGCGATTATTTCCGAAAATATTTACATTATCGAAAAATGATTTTAGTAAACCCCTATTCATTTTTAAATACCTATCCAATAATATATCACACGTTAGGGTTGAAATGAAAAAAAAAAACACTCCCCACTTTACGTATAGGAGAGGTACCCTAATAAAAAAAAAATTTCACTTTTTATTTTACCACTTTGTCGGCGTGATTGATATACATATTAGTACCAAATTTCAGCTTTCTAGTGCTAACGGTCACTGAGATTATCCGCGGACGGACGGACGGACGGACGGGCAGACATGGCGAAACTATAAGGGTTCCTAGTTGACTACGGAACCCTAAAAACAGCCGTTTTTGAATTATCAGTCAAAAACGCATAGTGAAGTGCCGAATAGTAAAATGACGTAAGCGCCGCCAAATATCCCGTAATAAACGACCTTTTGAACGGATGTTTTGTAACAGGGTGGCATCTACGAAACTCTACACTGAGCATCGCCCGACATGGTCTTGGCCGGTTTTTTTTGCATCGTTATCCCGGATATCACCCCTTAAGGATTACTAATTCCAATTCAAGAAAATCCTCAGCCAGGTTATACGTGGCCTATAATGGGTCATGGACCCCCCCCCCCCCCCCCTCCAAGTGCACCTCAAATAGAAAAGAAAAGATAGATAGATAGATAGATAAGATTAATTTGAATTCTGCAACACGCAACAGCAAAGTACAACAATAACACAAAGAATCATTTGAAAAAATAAAAATGTAACAGAACATGAGATGAGGTAGTAAGAATGGTTGTGTGCGTTGCAGCAAAACAAAAGGGTTCACAGCTCAGCTTTACGCTTCACTCTTTCGAGCAAAGCACTGATAATAGTTTGGGTTTCAACCGCCTTACAGGTGGAGGGATGTCATTCCAGCATTTGGTTGCGAGATATCGGAAGCATCCTGTGAAAGCAGCCGTTCTATGAAGGTGCATTTCTAAAAAACATAAAAAAAATATAAAAAAAATTCTGCATTTGTGACCCCCCGGATTTCAACCGCGCCTGTTCTTACTTTTCATGCTTTAGACTGATTTGACGGGAGGAACGATTTGGATGATATTTGCCGTGGACATGAACGTATAAATACAAACGTGGTCCTGTATCATCCGATATACACCTATTACTCTATGTCGTTTAAATCATGCCAAAAAAAAAGTATTAGTTTTTGAATGTAGTTTCATTTAGAGGTAATTGTAAAATATTTTATTAGGACTACTGTCCTCTAGCGTATCCATCTGTCAACTTTACTTCAAGTTTCGCCTCCAGGGTAGCGGGAGAGAAATTAGGGGTGAATTAGCCGTTGATTGTGATTCTTATTTAAGTAAAGGTATTTGCTTGCTCTATTATTGTGCGTTGGGTTGGAGGGTTATGGAGCAATCAGAGGCAGGCCCGAGTGGCATACAACAACAAAAGCCACCTCGTAGTACATCAAACCTTTTACCATTACCTAAGACAATTGTTTTATTATTTAGTATTATATAATAAAACTATTAAATAACGTTTATAGTCTGGCCAGCCAACGAACGCAGTAGCAATGTACAGCGAACAAAAGTATGACAACACTAAGAATCAGTGAGAAAAGCAGCAATGATCATCAAATTTTATGTTTTTAATTTTAGGTGGTATTTCCGCCTCTTTCGCTAGGTGACATTTACGGTGTGTAAAAAGGAGACGGATATATTTCGTCTGATCTGTCATCAACTGCAACAGATAATCTGGTTGAGGCAATTGACATATGGCTTAAAAATGAATTTAAATTTAATTGGGAACGTTGCAGGAGTTTTATCTCACTCGCGCTTAAGATGAGAGATGAAATGCACTAGAAACAAATTCAATGTGAATTGAAATGTCCGTCATGAAATATGGTGTCTCATCACAAAGGGTTGCCACATGTACGTATTTTAAATTTGCCGCGCGTTTCTACTGACAGAAACGGTTTGCCAGACTATAGAAGCACTTTTATTAACGAAAATTTATTAACAAGTACATATTATGATTGTCAATAAAATCATTTTTGTGAATATTGATAAAAAAGCTAGACGTTAAGGCGCTAGGCGCTGAAAGTGGCCGAAAACTGTTACTTTCTAAGGGATATATCTCAATAACGAGTCATTCAAAAAATTTGAAAAAAATATATGTTAATTACCATTTCACGTACAACATTGTCAACGTTTGAATAACTCGTGTAACGTATAGTTTCTCCGTTATTTAAATGTAACGAAATGTCGTTTTACGGTTAATTTTGCTTATATCTACTGAACGGCTTATTCGATTTAAAATATTGTAGAACTAAAAAATGTGTACTACAGAACACTACAAACTCAACGTAGGATATTTAAATTGATTAAATTTTCTTAAACAACTTGATCATAATTCCACATTTCGTGCATTGGTAGCTCGAAAACGGCGTTGCTGGCAGTCGTGAGCTAGCTTTGAGACGAGGAGGCTGTGTCGCTCGTTGCTCCGTGCTTCCCTTGTGCTACATATACTTGTGATTGGCCCGTGAGCAATAATATCGGACTTACTGTGCCTAAAGACTAAATAACTGCAGAGGGTTCATGCGATGCGGACATAACGTGTCTTCCCGGAATCTATAAAGTATAGACGTTTTATCTTTTAAGATAATGTTCTCGTATGCATGTTTATGTATGTTCGTATTAAAAGTGTATTTTATTTAGATTATAATACTAGTAAAAAACAAATAAAATTAAAATGGAGGAAAAAACAAAAATCATGAATCTCATAATTCTCTGAAAACAAATTTGGTCATGTAAGTAAACTACAATTATTATGTTTTAGTAGACTAATGCATCACGCAAAATAGGCGTTAGTCATCGAGTTGTGGAAATGTGCTAGTACTGCAATACAATAGACTAATAACCAATTTAATAAAAACTCCGAAGCACCGAATTTATTTAAACATATTTATTTAAGAATACCGTGTTCTAAACGAATGTAATATGCGTTTTTTTTTAAAGATTAAACACAATTTTTAATGTTATACTTTATACTGTTTTATCAAATCAAGAAATTGCGAAGTAAACTGCAAAGGATTGCATATAAACCGGCCAAGAGAATGTCGGGCTATGCTAAGTGTAAGGATCCGTAGTTACCGGCTTGTTACAATACATCCATTCAAAAGGTAGTTTATAAAGAGATGTTTTGTGGCACTTACGTTATTTTACTATAGGCATCACCCAAAAACGGCTCAACCGATTTTATTCCATATAGTTTTTATTGAAAATACGTGATAAGTATTTCAATGGCCTCACTTCCAGGAATTTTTCCAAATTTTTTTCGACCCACGGTTCAAAAATCAAAGAGCACGTTTTACTTTCGAAGCTATTATTTACGAAAGTATTCGTTTTATCCAAAAGTTGTTTAAGGCTTATTCTTCTTGAAAGACCTATCCAAAAATGTGTTTCAGATACTTATTGTTTTACCACTTTGTAGGCGTAATTAAAACACATACTCATACCAAATTTCAGTGTACTAACTATCACTGAGCAAAGCCTGATTGAGATTCTACTAAAAAATTACTGATATTTAAGAGTTCAATGTATGTAAGAATAAGGGAAAAAAAGCTTTTTTTTATACCACGACGCTGGCAAACAAGCATACGACTCACCTGATGGAAAGCAGTTAGTTAGTAAAGCCTATGGACGCCTGCAACCCCAGAAGATTCACATGCGCGTTGACTACCCTAAAAAAGACTACTATGTCGGTGAAATAAATACAAATTTTATATTAATTATTAACACAAAGTAAATAAATAAATTACTAGTAAGGGTTAATACTACCTATCAAATATCTTTAAAGGACCGGTCAAGTTTGTATCGGACCACGCATATTGTAGGGTTCTGTAGAAAGTAGTTTCTTGGAGATAACTGAAAAACGGATAAACCGATAATATGTGAAATAATTATCGTAGAAATTAAGTACTAAGCCTTCTTGGTTTTTTTCATATTTTTTAGACTTACGGATTAAAAGTTAGATGGGAAGCCTATTATATTTAGACTTTCGAACAAATATTTCTGAAAATATTGACTTAATAAAACAGTTTTAAAAATCCTCTATATATATAAAATATTTTTAAAACCGTATCGTACAACATGTTCATATTTACAAAAAATATATTTTTGACATTTAGTTTGGCATATGTATGTATATGGAGTGCCTACCCTAAAAGTTTTTTAGCAATTAAGCCAGAAAACTAAGTAGCGGCACATGAAATACACCTCTAGATAAAATGTCAGTAATATATGTTTTATAATAAAAATGGCTTTGACATACGGACGGACAGACGGACATGTTTCAAAAAACTTTTAAGGGTTCCGTTTTTGCCATTTTGGCTATGGAACCCTAAGAAGTGTTTGCGCTGTGTTATATTTTAAAGATCTAAATTTAATGGGCTTACAGCTCTCATGACAATTGTATGACGATTTCGTGCACAAATACCGCTCCTTACATGTGCATTTTTACTATACGCAACTCGCAACAGGCTTAGTTTTGTTAATTTATCGTAATTAAGTGAATTTTTACGGTTAATATTTAAAATCGCAACAAAAAATAACCATCTATTAAGCTCACTTGCACAGCAAAAAAAATCCTAATTCACATGAAAACACCGCTTTGATGTGCATTCAGTTTTTTTTGCTATAATAGTCAGTATTTTTTTATTTTTTCTGATATGCGGAATATTTTCAAATCAAATCAAATCAAAATCAAAAATCAAAAATTATTTATTGTTAGTCAGTAAACATAATAACATAAGTGAAATATCTGTCGGATCCCAAACTAGGCTGGGCCTGTATCTTGGGACCCTGAACCATATTTCGTTTCTGAATTTTAACCATATTTCGTAAATTCGTAAATATTTTGCCGGTCACTGTACTTTAAATTCAAAATCTAGGTTTTTATTTTTTTACATTAAAATCTACTAATCGAGATCGTTATTACTTATCTTATTTAATAGGTAAGTAGCATTCCTAAAAATGTTACCGTAGTACTTAATCACAGTATTCAAATCACAAAACATCCGCAAAAGGATTATAATTATTATAAAGCTGCCCGCGCGCCTCTGAGTAAAGTCATATTCTTTGAACATTGTTGCGGTACATCGCGGTGGATTTACGCACGATCGAAATGAGAGGGGTACGCGGGTGGCGCGGGTAGAGAGCGCCCAAACACTCAAGGACACTCCGGCGACAATCGTCTTAAGCTTCCGTTTTAGATCGTACGTCCGTCACTGTCAGGTCAGTTTTCCAATTTTCACGTGTCTCTCTCATCTCACGAGTCTAACGTGATAATCAAAACGAAATTGTTTTTTTATTGTTGTGTTGGATTATTTAATCTGTAAATTGTTATTATTTATTCACAAACGTGAATCATGTTACCTAATCGCTTGTTGGTGTGCTTGCAGTGTGTTTATATTGAACAATTAGAACAGGTTGGCAACTACTGTTTCTATGTTTACTCAATTTCTATTCTCAAAAAAAAAAGTATAGATAGGATGCTAGTTAGAACAAGTGTAACTGGGAGATCTATTTAGGAAACTGATTAGGATGCTAGTTAGGATTCTAAAAAAAGTAAAGTGTAACAGGCCTTTAATACCGGTTTAAATTGTCTATGTGGGAGTCTTTAAAATAATGCAGCCAAGTACAATACAATAGGTTAATTATCTGTCGACATTTGACATTTTTATCGATAAGTTGCAACATACTAATATTCATACTTTACGCTAAACGGCATGTTAGAATTCGTAAAACCGTAATGTATTTTTATTATATTTGTTGAAATTGAAATGATAAAATGTTCCATATTTAACTTGATAACTTATTATATAATAAAGTCAGAGTTTGTAACTAATTTAAAACCCAACTAGCGGCCTAGCACCTATAGTACCGTTGATTGTCCATTGCAACGGGTGCAAACTGTCACTTTTGTACTTCAACGTGGACACCGACAGTATTTTTATCGAACAGATATAAGTCCTAACACGTTTTGTCAATCCCTAGCGTAGAATAAGAGTTTCAATTTTTATACAAAATAATTTTGAATATTTAAAAAATATTACCACAAAAAAAATATTGCTTTTCTCTCTTTATTGAATAGTTAAAACCAATACTTTCAATAAGAGCAGTCTTAGTTTACTGTACAGCTTTCTTCTTTTAAAACAACGCTTGGGTTCTTTTACTTCTTTTAAATGGTTGTTCGCCGTGTAGCCCGAAAATGTTTTCTCGGTGTTGCTTTTGCAACGCTGTAAAGTTGTAACAGACTATAAGTTTTAAGGTACCTTTCGATGTCGGCAAACGACATCGACGCAACACTCCATTGATTATATAACTGTCATTGTGTAAGTGTAAATGAGTATTATTTGAATCACGTAAATATAAAAACAAACAAACAAACAAATATGTATATTTTTTTCGTTAAAGACGATAAATTCGTCATAAAACTTACAATAACTATGCATAAAAACATAACATAATATTAGTTGTACAATTTTCTAAATGTTTACGTAGTAATATAGGAAACTTTAGACTGTTTTTAGGGTTCCGTATAGGGTTGCCAGGTGTTCTGCTTTAGCCGGACATGTTTGGCTTTTTACGGGTGTGTCCGGCCAAATAATTCCTCGTCCGGCCTGTCCGGCTTTTGTTAGGCTTTTGTCTGACTTAGGCACTGGTCCCACCAAGAGCGAGTAAGCGATGTGCTATCGGCGATTTTCTCGCCCAAGAAACGAACAAAAGATAATCGCTCCCGTGTAAATAAAAGGGAGAGATATATATTTATAGTTCATCGCTGGCTGTTCACACTGCGATGAACTATAAATATACATCTCATCATCATACTCTCTCTTTTATTTACACGGGAGCGATTATCTTTTGTTCGTTTCTTGGGCGAGAAAATCGCCGATAACTCATCGTTACTCGCCCGCGGTGGGACCAGTGCCTTACGCTACGCGCCAGACACACCAGTGGTACGAATCGAAAGACCAGCATGTCCGGCTTTTGGGATCAAATGTCCGGCTAAATTAAGCGCGGAGTCCGGCTTTTTCATTTTTGGGCCTGGTAACCCTAGTTCCGTAGTCAACTAGGAACCCTTATAGTTTCGCCATGTCTGCCCGTCCGTCCGTCCGTCCGCAGATAATCTCAGTGACCGTTAGCACTAGAAAGCTGAAATTTGGTACTAATATGTATATCAATCACGCCGACAAAGTGGTAAAATAAAAAGTGGAAAAAAATGTTTTTTTAGGGTACCTCCACTATACACGGTGCCCGTGAGCATTGCGAGAGACTTTAACAGTGTATTCATTATCATATTTAGAGAACAAAATGTCCTTTAAACTTTTTCGAAATTCGCCATAGTTTCAGAGTAAATACTACTTACAAAAAATTGCATTTTGAATTGTTTCTCAGTGTAAAATGATTTTTTGATGGCGATCTCACCGGTATGGGGCATAGTCTAGACATCTCTTATTGACTGATATCAAAGACCTAAGAAACACTTTGCATGGACTAGTTTTTACGAGAAAAAATGTAGCAATTTACTTTTTCCGTTACTTTTTTCTGATGACATTTATTTTTTATGTAGAACAGCATTCAAAAAAAGTTAAAAAAAAAGTTAAAAAAAAAATTTCTGGCGTTTTACAACAAAAGTCATATAATGTTTTTTCATTCTTTTGACCTCAGAAATGCGTGGTTAAAATCTCTCGCAATGCTCACGGGCACCGTGTACGTAAAGTGGGGAGTGATTTTTTTTTCATTTCAACCCTAACGTGTGATATATTGTTGGGTAGGTATTTAAAAATGAACAGGGGTTTACTAAAATCATTTTTTGATAATGTAAATATTTTCAGAAATAATCGCTCCAGAAGTAAAAAAAATGTGTCCCCCCCTCTAACTTTTGAACCATAAGTTTGAAAAATATGAAAAAAATCTCAAAAGTAGACCTTATTAAAAACTTTGTAGGAAAATTATTTTGAACTTGATAGGATGAATAGTTTTTGAAAAAAATTACAAAATACTTTCGGAACTAACTTTGTAATTTAACCGTATAAGCAGGTGTTTATTGTACCTGTAATTTCTACAAAATCACAATGAAATGACGTGCTTCTAAATAAAGCAAAAACGGTGAAAATCGGTTCACGCAATAAAGAATTATCCCATAAAAATCATCTTCCATACTATAAGCTCGCGCGCAATAGTTTACTTAATTTGCCGATAGATGTCGCTGTACGTGGAACGCTCATATCATATCCTACATGGCGGTGTTATTTTAACTCTTAAGTGGGGACACTTACTGTGACGGACGGAAAACTACGGAACCCTACACTGAGCGTGGCCCGACACGCTCTTGGCCGGTTTTTTTGTATTTATGGCTGTTTGTTTTCTAAAAAAATAAAAAAAATTACAACTAAATGGTACTTTTTTTAATGAAAAACGGCTACTAACCTGATGGTGAACCACACTTTTCTCTGTCACACCATCTCGTGCAATCTTGGTATTGTTATTTTATTACCATGCCCCATCTATAGGTACCTATACTTCGTTTTTTTAGATTAGAAAAATCGTGCGATTTTAAAACTCCACATTTTGCATCTTATTGGCTTAAGCGTGTCACTAATAATGAAAAAAAGTAGTGTAATTTAAATATTTTCCTGATATCGATGAAAAAAATTAAGATACTTTGGCAAAATCGACCGTTATTTTTCTATTCTGAAAATAAACGAGGTATATCATACTATACTAGTCTATGGCGCCAACACAGAAGGCATACCGCGAATTTCGTTAACTGCGTCTCTTGCTTGTATATGCAAGTGCGACAGAGACGGGGATAATTCGCGGTCCGCAGGACGCTGCGTAAACGAGGAAAACTTGTACAGAACGGAACGAAACGCAAATTGGCGGGAAATATCGAATCGAGTGTGTATGTACTGTGTGGTCACTGTGGTGTGCTTGGTGTGACGTTATCTTGAGTTTACGAGCTTTTAAGGCTGATGGTCAGATGTGATGCTTGCACTGCTTGCAGTCTCAGTCCGTACCTTATCGCGGGAGTCCTACGCGCATTAACTTATAACAGTACCTCTACTTCCAATCTAAACTGTGTGGTGTGAATTTTAGTGTGCGAACGGTGTAGCAACTTCTGTCTGTGTTGGCCCTAGTGAAACTTTAAATTTGTTAGTGGTAAGTTTGATTACTTGTCTTACCTATAAGATTATGTTGTGCCTGCTCATATTCTTTGTTTTTTTAATTATGCTGAGCGACTACTGCGAATTTTGGTAGCAAATACTATTGCCAACTGATTTTTCCATTAAACAGGTAGGTACCTCGAACTGATTATTCCAATAAACAGGTAGGTACCTCGAAAGAGTTGAATTCCTACTCTTCTCGGTTACCATGCAACTTTGCGCTGCAACTCGTTCAGTTTTACGTGAAGAACCTGAGCAAAACGCTTAAAAAGTAAGTTGGTTACTTTGTAAGGTTATTATTATACTTATATTATAACTGCTTCTTGCTCTGAAAACGTTTTTAGGCGCCGTAATAACACTGGATGGCTACTAGGTTTCATACTACACTTATTAGATCAATATAGTTCTTTTGCTATTGCAATACTTGTTCTTGAGTTATGAAATGTTTGAGCAATAAACTGTTACATCTTTAAACTATTTAACAAAATAATCGTGTAAATTGTGAACTAGATTGTAAGACAGAATGTAGATGAAATACATATGTAGTCTTCGTATATCTGGCATTACACAATTGTTAAAAATTGTGAATGCAAAGGACATAATGTCAGCTTATGAGGCAAAATACAATCACATATTCTATTTATTTATAATATTTTATACTATCAGTTAAACCATATTGAATATGGTTTTAATTGATAGCCTTTTGATCATAGAATAGCTCAGTGACAACAACAAATAAAATACATAAAAGTACTTTCTATAATCTTCCATACCGAAGCGCTGAAAAATATCTGACTCAATCTTATTAAATGTGCCATTTTCAATTAAAAGGTACCAGATTGTCAATAAGGCGCTACTTCCATTGATTCTAGTAGTCATGAGCCTTATCAACTATCAACAATATGCTACCTTTTAATTGAAGATGTCACAAACTACCACATATGATAGAAAGATATGAATAAATACATAGAAAACATCCATAACTGTGATAACTGATAAACACAAATAAACGCCCTGACCAGGATTCAAACCCGGGACGTCCTGCTTCGTACACAGGATCACTACGGACTGGGCTAGGTGGCCATAACCGAGGCCGCTATTTAGATATTTATTTTGTAATTATTGTTAATAAGTTTTATATATATTTCTATTTCTAATAGGGTTATTATATAACTAAGCCTCTATAATTATGCCAGATTTGGCTTCACTGTTTCGTAAAAAATATGATCTAATCTACATTTTAGTCCGCAAACTTAATTTGAGTTTGATTATTTAATTTCTACCAATTCTATCTGTTCTAAAACAGTTGGATTTAGGCAGATTTGGTAGTAAATTAAGACATCAGTTGAGTCACAAGCCTATTCAAAACTTTTCTTTGCAGTTTCCGTACTATTTAATCTAAATAGTATAGTATAGTTATAGTGTCAACTTGTACTGTATGATTTACTTCCGCGGATGAGGTGTCGGTACAAACCAAACCCAATAGGGTTTCATGGCGCTTATTATGTAAATTAGTATATGAACTTTAATATAAAAAAATATATATATGTTTTATCCCCACAGATCTTATATTAGACTGAGAGCTAGCCACGTCAAATATGATACAATAATGTGAGCAATGAAATCCTTCTAGTCAGTTTGCTATACTATGCTTATTTCTAGATCTGGACATCTGGCAGCTGTAAATTGGTGGAGGTCAAAGAATGCAAACCATTTCATGAAAACAGGTTTGTGTTTTAGGGCAGGCAACGCGCATGTGAATCTTTTGGGGTTGCAGGCGTCCATAGGCTACGGTATCTGCTTACCACCAGGCGGGCCGTATGCTTGTTTCCCACCGTCGTGGTATATTATGAGAAATTATATAAATAATTAGATTATATCATTGTCAAAGGTTTCTGTTGGGGGAAAGTAGTGCCAATTAAATGACGTATAATGTTTGTCGCCAACTGTTTTTGTTTCTGTAATAATACGCAATGTTATGATTTATCCCAAAAATATGTTGAATAACGACCATCAATGTTTGATACATGTGCATATTATTAGATCATTAAAATTATGCTCGATCTCTAGCGAATTCGCTCCGCTCGTGTGCCAAAACCCCCTCGCATGCAATGACCAACATAGCACACAGCACATGCATTACTTTAATTAAATGCAGTACTACTTAATTTATTTGGAAAAAATCAAAGCCAGCCTTATTACTGCTGCTAAGCGAACGAGAGCTGATAGAGACCTTTGTTGAATTACTAACAAGTTTGGAAAACGACGAGCATTGTTTTGCTCGGGAGTGGTCTTAGTTTGGTCCGTGTAGGTAGTCATTAAAAGTCACGTTTCGATTTACCCACTTTTAAAGTATGAAATTTACCCGCCTGGTGACAGTATAAAAACCATGAGCACAGTACCTGTGGATGCATTCTTGATACAATCTTCATTCAGTCTTCGTTCAGTTTTCATCGAGTCTTCAATAGTAGGTACTCTTTATTGTTTTGTCAGCCGAGCAGTCACTATCGTGATGGTTCTCATCTAGACGGGTCGGGTCGGTTCAGTCGTTTAGAGTAACTGGTTGTATTTTGAGTAAGTAGCACACGGACGCAAGCTGGGAACTCTCCTTGTTTTCCTGATGCCTTATAAAATCAGGCAAGTCTTTTCGAAATGTTTAAGATGATTTTGTGATTAGAAAGTATTTTTGTACCTTTGTGATCTGTATCATAGTGCTGTAGCTAATCTACGCAATTTAGTTCTAATAGTGTTTCAGATAACAAAAGAAAAGTCCCGCTGAGTTTCTTACGCCGGTTCTTCTCAGTTGAGGCCCTTTGCCGAACCGGTGGTCGGTGATAATTTATTGCCCTGGTTTAAAAAAATGATTTGAAATGAATACAGTTAAATTATTAAACCAGTGTTTATGTTTTATTTCATTGCCGTGCCTCCGTGTAATCCGTAACGTGTGTAATGGTTTAGTGTTAGGCTATCCTGATATTCCTGATAGTGTGAGCATTTGAGTTTCCGAGAAACCACTCGCACTACCCCTGCCATGCCGCCACCCGCGGCCGCCTCCGCCCGGTCCCGTCTCCGAAATATATCCATACTAATATTATAAATGGGAAAGTGTATGTGTGTGTTTGTTTGTTTGTTTGTTTGTCCGTCTTTCACGGCAAAACGGGGCTACGAATTGACGTGATTTTTTAAGTGGAGATAGTTGAAGAGATGGAGAGTGACATAGGCTACTTTTTGTCTCTTCCTAACCCCCCACTTCCCTAAAATGGGGGGTGGAAGTTTGTATAGTTTGTTACCCCGAATTTAACGCGAGCGAAGCCGCGGGAAAAAGCTAGTATATATATATTATCAATCAATCAAACTGCTGAATTTTTTATTTTCAAAAGTTTTAATTGTTAAAACAAATTATTTAATAAACTCAATAATTTTTTTTAACGTTGTTCTAATCTAATCGCAGCACGCCGTCGCTCCTCGAGCTCGACGCGCCATCGTTCAAATCCCCGAGACCATCCCTGAAGAACCGGCTCAAATCCCCGAGCCGCAGCTGCAAGAGCTCGAACCACAAGTAGCTGAGCCCCAACCGATGGAGAAGCAAACTATTCCGAACCAGTCCACCGCCGTGCCGGACCTCAGCGCGGTCGACGTGGAGAAGGACATAGCTGACTTGCCGACGCAGAAGAGGCACTTACGGAAGACTCACAATACAGTTCAAGTGAGTATTTATCAGTTCACTACATTTAGCACTACATATTATAATGTTACTGTCGATGATTTACTGATTTTATATTTGTCTTTTGAAGTGATCTGTGGGAGTTAAAGTGAAAAATCAATAATGCCTACCATTAGGCAATATTATCTGTAAGTCAGTACTGTGTAAATTCGAATTCTAGAATATTTGGAAGTGACGGCAGTAAGATATATAATTACCACCACAATCAAACACAATTCGGAAATTCTCACGCAGTGATATTTTATCAAGTAAAATAGGAACTACTTCTCCGAATAATTTATATTCCAGTGTACACGAAAATACTCTTAAAATATTTTGTTATTTTATTATTATTAGTTTTCTTCGTAGAAATATTCTATAACAATAAATAATAAATCTTTTATTAATGCATGTTATTTATTTTTCGATATACAAGTTAGAGGGCGTCGATTAATCGTCAAGCGTCATATTGTATATGGGGGGAGGGGGTCAAGAAAAAATCATCACCACAGGGGGGAGGGGGTTCTGGACAGATATCACGTGTAATTTTTTTGACGGGATTCATGAGGAATCAAGGGAACTCCTGAAACCTTATAAGCAGACGTATAGCGATTTTTTTAAATCTAAAAACCAAACAATTGTATTTAAATAGTGCTATTTAGTGAAATAGAAACTGCTCGTGAAGACCAGTAGGTATGGAACTCCTCCACGACAAGTTTTTTTTACGGCTTGGGACTTATATCCATTTTACTCGGAAACTATAAAGGTATCTTAATACATATTTGAACATAAGGTGTATTTTTGTATGCCGCTACTCAGTTTTGTAGTAAAATCGCTGAAAAAGATTTTTAGGCACTCCAAGCTGTATGGAGTACGGGGGTACTCCATACAGCTTGGAGTGCCTTGGTTACGAGAGCAACGACTTCATCTGATCGCGACCCTCAGCCATGAGGAAACGAGGAGGAAGAAGAATAAAACTCCATACATATATGTAACTATTTGTCAAAAACATTTTTTTAACCAAATATCAACATGATGCACATCACTCGATAGGTCTTTCAAAATAACATTGACCTTTTTTTATTTAGTTAATATTTTAAGAAATAATCACCCCGTAAGTCTAAAAAAATAGTGGACCTACCTATAACTTGAAAAAATTGAAAACATTATAGGTTTAGGAATTATTGAGTTATCTCCAAAAAACTTATTTCATAGGCAGATACGACCTTTTGATATTACTTTTTCGATAGTAGGTACGAAACCCTCCATTATGCGTGGTCCGACATGCACTTGGCCGGTTTTTTTTCTATTAAAGATTATTTTAATTAAAATAGTGAGGTATGTGTACTTATAGGTACATGTAGTTTACGTAGGTTCACGTGTTAGAAAACTGTAGGTACTTACTGTAGTTAAAAAAAATTACACGTCATATTGGACGGGGGGGGGGGGAGGGGTCCTGCAAATATCACCAAAGATCACCATGGGGAGGGGGGGGGGGTTCTAAAACAAAAGATCACCATGGGGGGAGGGGGGGGGGGGTTTCTAACACAAGCCAAAAACGTAGGACGCGATTAATGGACGCTCCCTTACTAATAAATTATTCTAATAGTTTTTATTAACCTTTTGAGACTTGTAGCTTTACTCTTGTAATTTACACGTGTAATTATTTATGCGCTCTTTTGCGAAACAAAACTGAATTTATTTATGTAAAATTAGCTGATATTTATAGCTTCGAGAAAAGCTCACTAGTAAACTTGTAAAAATGCTTAGCTCATGGGCTAATATTATTAGTCTATAGTCTGTCCATCCTTACTTGTCTTATTATATAAAGAAACACTTCTCTACGAAATTATCACACTTTTCTGTTCAATGATTACTTAAAATGTTGTTGTATACTTAAAGAAACTCACAAAGTATTGATTTCGACCAAGTCACCACTGAGGAATATCAGTTCCAATAAAATTTACTTCAATAATCGAAGTTACGAACGAAAATCCGTACCGTACGGAACATAAATAACTGACATTACGATGTCTAGATTGTCAAGCGTTTGTTTACATGATAAGACAATTAAGGATGGACAGACTATAATAAGCTTACAGAAATAGGGCCCAGTGCGTGGAAGTTACGTATAAAGAACTAAGTCTAATGTAACGAATGTTTCAGTAACTCAATAGTTCATAATTATATCGATCGGGTACTGACGGCCCGTAACACTCATAAGAGTCATAACATAACCATAGTACGTATGGTCACTGTGACCACTGACCATGTAACTTATACAAATACAAAATGTAATCTTGCTTCACAGAACAACAAACCAAGGCGCGGAGACAGAACTGTCAGAGAGGGTCAATCCCTAAACTTCGTACCACCTGAGCCAGAAATCGGTAAATCAATTATTTTCATGATTGCCCATGATTTACCTGCATAACTTTAATATACATTAGCGATTCTTTTTCAGAAGAAAAAGGGAACATCCCGGATAATTGGAAAACAATACCCACGCGTACAGAAGAACAGCCGATTATACCCACCATTGTGATACAACGAGCATCGGATCCCGAACAAGTCCTGACGTCAATATTGCAAGAGGCCGGTTTGGTCGAAACGCAGATGACTCTGCCCGAGCAGCCGCCGGTGGAGGTACGGATGCACAAAACCGATTAATCAAAGCGAAATAAATGGATTGATCTCTCAGATAAGTTTAAATAATCGATTAATCGATTACCCGGAAATTGAATAATAATCTCAAATCGATTTGTCAAACGTCCAAAGTCATTTAAACGCAAAATTGGATAAAATCGGTTAGCTTATAATTAAACGATTAGGTACTAAATCATTTATTTGTTTCTCTAGGTGGAGGTGGAGGAGCCTTCGCCGAGCAAGAGACGCCGATGCGGCAGCGCGAGCTCGGAGAGTATGCTGGGCAGCCTGGACCGCACCGAGGTGTCGCTCGGCGCCTCCGACCACACTACCGACTCGGAGAGGATTATTCGGTAAGGTTTACTGATGGTATCCCGTTATCCCTTGTCAGGGTTTTACACATAAACACAGGGTTCTCAGAAGGGACTTAAATTGACAATGTTGATGCAACCTGCTTCTTAACTGCGCCTCGGGGGCGCTTTGGGTAAAGTTATAATTTCGCTGTTTGTCTCTTTCTCAGTCAGTGAGGCAATCAGCAAAATTGAAAATTGCTAGTTACTTTACTGAATTTATTTTGGGATGCCTATTTTATTTATTGATATAATATTATTATATGGATTACAGTTATTAGAGTATAATTAACAACATGTCCCATATGTTGACATGGAACAAACTAATAAGTCCGGTGTTGACTTTCCTTACTAATAACTACAGTCAAAATACGACCACAATTTCAAAATCTCTCGGACAGCCCCGAAATTTGGTATGTACAAGTATAATAATTAGAGGTCCCATTTCCATGTCCAGACCATTTGACGTTTGAGGACTTCAAGGAATCTCCAGCACCTTGGAAAATGTCATCCATCTGAAGAAATTATGAAATTTCGATCTAGGGCAACATTGAAGCTTATTAAATTCTACACAATATAGTACTACATGTGTAATTGGATTTTCTTAGAGAAAATCCTCGTACAAGTGATATTTGGTCAGTACCTTCCCAGGGCATATTCCCTTGATATGGAACTTGTAAGATTACCTATTTCACCTGTGTTTATACAATGTGTTTGGCTACCACAGATAAGGAGGTTATCTATGTTGGCTTCTTATGTTGGAGCCGTTAACCACTTATAGATGATGAATTTTATCGACAAATCAACCCCCATACCATTTTTTGTTATCCACCACCCCCCATATCATTTTTGCTTGATTTAGCTAAAATAACAGTTTAAAAATTACTTTGATTTTATGTAATTTTCGTGAATAAGTCTGAAACAAAAGAAGATCGAAGGCTGATATTACGCATACAGTGTTCTTAGGTCCTGCCACTACGGCACCTCAAACTATTTACAACCAAATCAATCTTTGTTAGCTTAGCCTGCTAGACCCTTTACATCAAAATTATAGCGCTAGGTTTAACATACCCGAGTTCAAAGTGTTCAAACAAAGCATTCTTTAACAAAATCGAGCGATAATTGGACTGGTAAAAAAAAATGTGTTAAAAAATGTGTTTAGAACGTAGAATATGCAAATTTATTTACCATTAATCAACTACCTACGTACGTGTACCTTTCAGTACTATTTTATGCTTTTTTGTGTTTTCTCGTAAATTTATATTAATGTTTAACAAATTATATCAGATCAACTGAGTGATTTGTATTTTGTGCAGCATCATGTTTAATTCTAAGTTGAAACTATAGGTCTAAAGCTAAGCAAATATTTTGTAAATTTAACGCTTGTATGACTGTTTGTTTCATATTAAACAAAAAAAAGTAATTACAAAGTGAGCCCGAATTATTATGGAACTAAATTGGCGCTTGTAAAGTAGGTCTTGTTTGGACTCGTGTAATTTATGTAATGTTAAAGCTAGCGCTATGATTTTGATAGCAAATTGTACAGCTATTACTGTACTATCTGCTATCAATAAAAAAATACAGGTCCAAATAACCAGGAGTGCGATTTTTGAATCTCACCAAGTGACTAATTCTCACCGATGTGAGTGATTTCCGATAGTAAATCACTCACATCGGTGAGAATTAGTCACTTGGTGAGATTCAAAAATCGCACTCCAGGACTTTTTTTGAGACAATTTCTTTTTTGAATTAACTTTCGAGTAATTGTGGAAACTTTTCTGCAACATTATTGACTGAAATGTATGCCCTAGTTCGTAAGCTGCCGAAAGACATCTCTTGTGCACATGTGCGACGGATATTTTGACAAATAATGGTTGATTTATCAAGGGCAGTAGAGTGTGGTACCATAGAAATTTAAATGGGTTTTGTTTCAAAATATTGGGAAAAAATCGTATGGGGGTTGTTTTGTCGATAAAATTCATCATACTATACGTGGTTAACGGCTCTAACATACGTGTACAAACACATTGTATAATTGTACCTGAGCTTTACCAACATCGACATTTTACCCGACTGAGACTTAAACAAATAAAATTCACTTTCCCCCTTAATGCCCCCAAACTTCCTCATAAAATTAAATTTAAGCAGTTTCGTAAACCAAGTATTGGTACGAAACACTAAAAGTAGCGTAATGGTTTAAAAATTAAAAACTAAGGACATGCTGTAGCCTAGAATAGGTACAAAGCGGATTTTCACAAATGAGATATTTAACAAGGTTCAATGTTGCCCTAGATCGTAGTGCGAATTTTAAGAGTTAAAGGCGAATTTCTTCAGGTTGCACGACATTTTCCAAGGAGCTAGCCAGATTCCTCGTGGTCTTCGAACGTCAAATGGTCTGGACATGAAAACGGGACCTCTAATGAATATACATACCAAATTTCAGGTCTATCCGAGAGATTTCTAGATATGTTGTATTTTGACTGTTATCTATACATATAATAAAGCTGAAGAGGGTCGAAAGTCTGTACATGGAAGATAATCGAAAAAAAGTTGGCTGGGGATACTTAGAATCAATAAGAGAATACGTTCCAACAATTTTTAGAATTTTTGTCTGTTTATCTGTTTGTCTGTTTGTCTGTTTATCTGTTTGTCTGTTTATTTGACCGCGCATCACGTGAAAACGGCTGAACGGATTTTGATGAAATTTTGTATAGAGATAGTTTGAGTCCCGGGAAAGGATAATATATAGTTTTAATTTCTAAAATCAACCCTGGTGGGGGTGAAAATGGGGTTGAAAGTTTGTATAGAAAAATTTTAACCGCTGTGAAACGATTTAGATAGAAATGAGTATGGAAATAATTTGAGTCTCGAGAAACGTCATAAGATAGTTTTCAAACCCTTGTGGGGGTGAAAAGGGGGTAGGAAGTTGGTAAGAGGATTTTTTTTACCGCTGAACTGATTTAGATGAAAATTGGTATAGAGATAGTATGGGTCTCGAGAAAGGACAAAGGATAGTTTCATCTTCAAAAAAGCCCCCCCCCCATCTTACTTTAGACCGTAGGTCCAAAAAATTTGAAAAAAATAATGGAAGTGAATCCTGAATGGTACTTTCAATAAAAACTATCTATACATATAATAAAGCTGAAGAGGGTCGAAAGTCTGTTTATGGAATATATTCGAAAAAAAGTTTTTAGTACAATTTTTAGAATTTTTGTCTGTTTATCTGTTTGTCTTTTTATTTGACCGCGCATCACGTGAAAACGGCTGAACGGATTTTGATAAAATTTTGTATAGAGATAGTTTAAGTCCCGGGAAAGGACAAAGAATAGTTTTCATCCCGAAAATCAACCCTGGAGGGGGTTTTTTTTTTTTTTTTTTATATAGGGGTTGGAAGTTGGTATGAGGATTTTTTACCGCTGAACTGATAAAGATGAAATTTGGTATAGAGATAGTATGGGTCTCGATAAAGGACAAAGGATATAGTTTTCAACCAGAAAATCAACTCTAAAGGGGTGAAAAGGGAGTTGGAAATTTGTATAGGGAATTATTAACCGCAGAATCGATTTAGATAAAATTTAGTATGGAGATAATTTGAGCTCTGGAAAAGGAAATAAAATAGTTTTATCTCGGAAATTATCCCTTAAGCAGATGCAAAAGGGGTGGAAGTTTACATAGGGAAGAAACAACCAATAACCGCTGTACGAGTACGTATTTAGATGAAATTTGGTATTGAAATAATTTTTAATTTTTTGGTCAAGGTATTCATATTTATAACATTTTACCCGTCGATGCTTTAACCTTTACCCGCTCTTAAGAATAATTTGAAAATGTCATGAATGTCAAAGGGTTATTGCAGGTTCGAGGACTATATATGACGGACAAAGTTGCATGGCCCAAACCAAAAAACTACTACAAAATCATCTAACATTTATAGGACACCGTTTAGGTAGGAAAACATATCAAACGTTTTATGAAGCAGTCAGATTAGGATTTATTTTTCTTTATAATTAAACAATGGGTACATTATCTGTCTCTCAAGATGTTTTGATATGCCTTCTTGAAGAACTACGCATTATTTTGTATCTTTAAGATCTAATAATGTATTACTGTTTTGAAAAAAAATAGGTCCCGTCGAGTTTCTTTTCGGTCATAATCTCATAATACTTCTTGGGCCAGAGGTGTAGGGTTAGAACCGGTGGTAGTTTTGGAATGAAGTTCCTTATCGGAAGTTTCGCGGATGGGGGACTAGGTGAAAAAAAGTCACGTGACCGTCACGAAAAAGTGTCACGTCACGAAAACGCGACACCCATACGATTGAAAAACATTACCTACACGTTCGTCCTCATCCTCCGTACCTCATCGGTTCCGCCGTTTTTGAATTATCAGTCAAAAACGCATATTGAAAGGAAGTGCCGAATAGTAAAATGACGTAAGCGCCGCCAAATATCCCTTAATAAACGATCTTTTGAACGGATGTTTTGTAACAGGGCGGCATCTACGAAACTCTACACTGAGTATTGCCCGACATGCTCTTGGCCGGTTTTTTTTTGCATTGTTATCCCGGAAATCACCCCTTAAGGATCACTAATTCCAATTCAAGAAAATCCCCAGCCAGGTTATACGTAGCCTATATAAATTCAACGTCTAAAAGTGGGGGGGGAGTAGCCAGTACACTCGATTGAGTTAAATTTGCATGGGTCATGGGGACCCCCCCACCCCTCCAAGTGCACCTCAAATATGAACGTATAAATACAATTAAAAGTGGTCCTGTATCGTCCGATATACACCTACTACTCTATGTCGTTTAAATCATGCCAAAAAAAATTAATACTTATGACAAAAAAAAGTATTCATTTTTGAGTGTAGTTTCATTTAGTGGTAATTTTAAAATATTTTATTAGGACTACTGTCCTCTAGCGTATCCATCTGTCAACTTTACTTCAAGTTCCGCCTCCAGGGTAGCGGGAGAGAAATTAGGGGTGAATTAGCCGCTTACTGACACAGACCGAATTCCACGCGGGCGGAGCCGCGGGCACAGCTAGTAACTTAATAAGCGATTACCGAAGCCAGGTGTTTTAAAAATGCGATCAAGCTATTTTATAATCTCTATTTCCGAGATGTTCGACATGAAACTACATTGAATATGGTTAACCTTGTTCAAACGGTTTCCATACCGATAGGGTAACGTAATGATAGTGAAACTATATTATCTGAGTAACAATAATAGGGTTACCCTATCGAAATTATTAACCTATTGACCGCTAAAGACGTAAAATCACGCGCACGGAAAGTCGTAGCCTCGGCGCCAGCGCTTGATATCTCGTCCAAAATTGAACGGCCTCCTAGCCAGTCGGTAGTGACGCTACCTACGAAGCAGGAGGTCCCGGGTTCAAATCCTGGTAAGGGCATTTATTTATGCGTTTATCACGAAGATTTGTTCCTGGGTTAGGGTGTTTTCTATGTATCTAAGTATATAAGTATCTATATCGTATCCATAGTACAAGCTTTGATTAGTTTGATTTGGGTTAGCTTGTCCTCAAACATTTATTTATATCAACTCAAAGGATTTAGTGGAGTACGGGAACGCCTTTTTAACCTATAAAAATTACAACATCACAAGTCCGACTTTATTTTGTGACCTGTTAGAATACGTTAAGTACTAATAATAAAAAATATTTTCTAACAATTGTTAGCATTGCGCTAGGTATGATACATGTATTTGTTTGCTACACATAGAAAAGATTGTAAGATTTGTTTTTCTCCACCAGGCTATCGCTTTTTACTATTGCAACATAACTTCACATTTTATAACGGTTTTGTCAAGAGCATATGTCGTCTTAGCCATTTGTAATTCGTTTAGAATTCAAGGTCACTTATATTTTGACAAATTGTTTTCGATTATGCTCACGTAATCTATTGACCAAACTGTTATAAAATTACAGATGATGTTGAAATAGTTGAATGCAATTGTATAGTAAAGGAAAATATATCTTGTATAATCTTTTCTTGTTGTTATTAAAAAACATCTATATAATACCTAGCGCGGCGTCAAAAACTGTTAGAAAATATTTTTTACTATAAGTAAACTTATCATATTCTCTAACTAAAAAAGAAAATCGTACTTGTGAGTTATCGAAGCTCAAAACTGTTCGCGTACTGTAGTAATTTCCCAATCCTAATACATATACCGAAATGTTTTTCCGTCTGCAGTGATCAATGGGGCGCAGTAGGCGTTATGGTGAAGATTATAAAGATGGTTAAAGCAGGAACTCGGCCTCTAAATATGGACTCGCTTATGTCTTTCGGGCCTATTGTTCCAGGGAGCAAGCGTATTATAGCTGCTCGATGTTTTACTTCAATACTGAGTGAGTATAAAACATCTTTTAAATAATAATTCAGTGGTACATATGAGGCACTCTCCATACGTCTCATGGACGACTCACTGGACACGAGAGGTCGTGACTATATAAATTCATTTGACTCCAGTGTCCAAGGCTCCGACTCAGTTGATTGAACTAAAGGAGTGTATAGGGTAGGAAATGCCCATATCAATCCTCTGGAGTTATAGACGTCTATAGGCTACGGTGACTTCTTATCATTAGGCGGGCCGTATGCTTGTTTGCCACCGTCGTGGTATAAAAAAAAGAGTGGATAGCGCTTGTATCGTATTCTCATTGTACCTGTCCTGTATTAACACGCGTAGACAGACTGTAAATGTTGATTTAAGGAATAAACAAATAATAAATTAGTCGATTTTTATCTTAAAACATAAAACTTGGCTGAAGAACAAAAGTGGTACGTTTAAGGTCGGGGTACCATTTTTTGTTATTAAATTAAGGTTCAATTTGCTACTGGATGAGGTATATTTTATAATATTTTTGCTGACTGCAAATTGCTCAAAGTTACCAACCACCAAGCCAGGCTACCAACTACTAAAATACATAACTTTTCACCGTGCATTGCCCTACATAAGCCGGATTCTGCTACTCGATGAGGTAGGGTTGCCTACGGCCTACTATTGTTCTATCAGCAAGGTTCTTAGCCTAAACACTGTAAACACGGTACTCGACTGAAAAGCTCTTCATTATATCACGATAGTATAAAATACTTTTATTTGATTTCAGAACTGAAACAGCACGGTTTCATAAAACTACATAAGGATCCACACACTTTGAAGATACTCGACATTTCTTTGGGCCCTAAATTTGGCACCTGTTAGTCAGTATTCTTATTAATCTCATAAGTAGGTACGAGTGATTATATCCTTTTTAATTAAATGTTAGTAATTTATATTGAGCTAGACACATGGATTTATATGAAGTGGATCTAATTCTTACTTTTTCCCTAACCACAGTTGAACCTTATTACCGAGTTTACTCTTACAGTAGTTCATATGTGACTAGTAAAAAATAGTAAATACGCTCCGAAAGAGAGCGTAATAGTAGGGGACATTTTGATTGTCTGATGACGCCATGACCTCCTTAGTCAAACCGAGACACAGTCCACTAGATAACTTTCTCTTTCGGTCTCACTTTGTGACAGAAGAATTCATCCACTTCATATAAATCCATGGCTTGACCTTGATACATATTTTGTTATGTTTTACGAGATGACATAGATTGATAGTTTAAGATATGTATGAATTTCATTATACATATCTATTATTGTTGATTAATATGTACTTTCGATTTCTGATTAACGATTGGGTACTTTTCAATCAAAAATCGTTCTGACGTTTCTTAACGAGTAGCTTTGACATTATAGGAAAGTAGCCTATTGTTAATGCTTGTTTTCTGGACAATTTTCTCAACTTGTTTTTTCTAAAAGTTTCACGTTAAGTTGACATCTGTTAAGTTTATAAATTTTATAATATTAAAACTGCCAGCCGTAGTAGAAGGCGAGAAGTTCAAAATGAGCTTGACGTTACTTAATATTGTCACAAACAAAAGCGTGTGAAAACTTCGCCCGCTTATCTACCTCTGTTGCTTATAGATCTTTGCCTTACAAAAGGTGGTGTAGAAATGTTTTAATGGTGATTGGTAGGGTATGGGGTGGTTATTAATAATCTAGATTTTTGACTTTGAGGGGGCGGAGCGTTGGCGTCCATCTTGGTTTAAAGGTGCCAAAATTCGGTTTTTAAATCTTGACGCTTAAACGTTTGTCAGTATGGCTAAAGTGTCTATGGAACGTATAGCGAAAATAAAATTGTCTACAATTTTTCCATACACAATAGATCTGTAATTCTTACAGGTAGGTAGGTACCTATAAAGATAAAAGATATGAAAAAAGTATATTTTTTCAAATCATTAAAATTCGATTTATTAGCTTAAAAATTCTGTGCTTCGAGATAAAGAAATGAAGTCTGTGCCACATTTTTGTTATTTTATAATGGTTCTTTTAAAATATGTTAAAAAGTTGAATTCACCCTAGAGCACTTATAAAGGGGACGAAAGTAGTATTATAGTAGTAGTATTATCTATTACTCATTATGAATATTACGAGGCATTATCAGGTATAGTTATCGATCAATTCGGGTATAATGAATTTAAAATTATCACCCCCTTCTATAATCGCTGTAGGGGTGAATTTTTGCCATACTGTTAACCGCGGCCAACCCCCCCCCCCCCCCCCTCTCAAGGTCTAAAATCTAGATTTTTAATAATCACCCTAAAGCCTACCAGTACCCGTTAAACATTTTCTACACTACATTTTGTAAGGCAATGTATGAAGATGATTTGTTTTTTTGTACCTATGTAGTATTTTCCTCGCTATTATAGTGAGGTGAAAAGATTTGTGTTACACACGGCTGCAAAGTTATTTTAACGTCTCGTGTGTTGTAACACTCGCTACGCTCAGGATTTTATTTTTGAACTACTCGATTCGCTTGGCATTTTATTTTCGAACCACTCGCTTAGCTCGTGGTTCAACCATAGCACCCATTCGCTAGCTCGTGCTTCAATTCCACACTCGCCGTTAAAATACAACTTGGGACCCTTGTAGGCTTGTATAACAAATAACCATTATTATGTTGATTACATTGTTATGTTTATAATAATAAAGTATATTTGAATAATACATTATTTTTGTTTTAAAAAAGTGACTGTTGATATGAATAATTTATTTGATTAATTTGTATATAATGATCATAGACGTATAAAATAAGAAGACGTAACGCCGTGAAGACAAAACTGTGATTCCATAACAAGCCGATTTCTTCGTGTTTACACGCGACACGCACACATCTACAACTCGTGGACGAGCGGTGATTGGTTCAAACGTCAAAAGTGAGTGTGTGTGCACGAGATCGCGGCTCATTATGGAATCACAGTTTTATCTTCGTGGGATTACGTCATTTTAATTTATATGTCTATGATAATGATATGATTTCTTTACAGCTACATAAGTCATCAATCATCATATAGATTCAAGTCAACTAGATACATTCATGAGTATCTTAAATTGTAGGTAGGTAGCGGCTTAATAATTTACAAAACCTTATAGAACTATAGCCCCCGACACTGAACCTAGTTCGATAATTCTCCTAGATGAGATATGTATAACTAGTCACGTCTTTAATGGGGGGAACACGGAATGTCGATGCTGCAATGCAAAAAAAAAGTGGTAGAGAATATATTTTTTTTTTAAATAAAAAATCCTGTTTCTAGTAGTAAATTTACTATTGAAAAAAGTTAGGATGCTATAGTCTGGCCAGCCAACGAACGCAGTAGCAACGTACAGCGAACAAAAGTATGACAACACAGAATCAGTGAAAAAAGCAGCAATGATCATCAAATTTTATGTTTTTAATTTTAGTTTGTATTTCCGCCCCTTTCATTAGGTGACATTTACGGTGTGTAAAAAGGAGACGGATATATTTCATCTTATCTGTCATCAACTGCAACAGATAATCTGGTTGAGGCAATTGACATACGCCTTAAAAATAAATTTAAATTTAATTGGGAACGTTGCAGGAGTTCTATCTCACTCGCGCTTAAGATGAGAAAGTGAAATGCACTAGAAACAAATTCGATGTTAATTGAAATGTTCATCATGAAATACGGTGCCTCATCACAAAGGGTTGCCACATGTACGTATTTTGAATTTGCCGCGCGTTTTTACTGACAGAAATGGTTTGCCAGACTATACAGGGTGATTCATGAGACGTGAGCAGAAACAATCCTACACACTTAGTTAACGATAATGAATCGGCCGCCATCATGTTTAAGTGAAACAATAACGCCGTTCAATTTTTTTTACCTTTTTGTTTCGTAGAAATTTTGTTCTCTATAATCATGGTCACCCTGCATAAGCAAATCAATAAAGCTAAAACCTCTTTAACAATCATGACAGCACTTTGATTATGAAAAAAATAATTGTCAAATTAAGTAAGATACGATGTTTCCAAAGTAACCAGACATCAATTTGACACATATCACAGAAAAACAGGAGAATATTCTAACATCAGTACTTGACGGAGTATTCTAATTGAAGAGTGACCATGCGTGTCGTAAATAATTTTAAACTTTTTATTTTTACTTAAAATAATTTTTTTGCGCTTATCACACTAATACTGATATCAAACAATAGCTTATTATTAACTGAATTCGTAGTGTTAAGCCTGCTCACGTCTCATGAATCATCCTGTATATAAAAACACAAATTCTGAAATAACACAAGTTTGTGCGGAAAATATATTTATATTTGTGTTCACGTGCTTATTACATATTTAAGTCATGCAAAAAATTATACGTCTTTTTTCTACCTCAAAGCAAGAATTAAACTAGAGACCGCACACGCGTACTACCGTAAGGGATAGACATACTTAGATGACGGTAAAATCACTTCTATAGCACAACACAAAACAATTTACCACTGTTTTCCTTAGCCGACACATTTTTCTAAGAATCATATCAGGTTTTCTCGTAGTAAACACAGAAATTCTTGTAGAAATCGCGAATTATATCTGTTTGTGTTGTGACCCTCCACTGCTATAAGTAATGTCGTGGAGGGTAACAAAAAAAGGTTAGACTATGACCAATACCAACGATAATAGCACCTTCTCTGTCGTACCTATTGAAAGTGTAATAAGACCATCCCGTTCGCTATTGGTATTGTTATTGCCATGACAGGTCTATGGCTAGTATGTCTATGTTTTTCTACATATTAATGCTTTTAATTAAACAACAACATAAACTATTGATCTTTGTCGTGTGTGGTGCTTAGCTATAATGTAATATATAGTTTGGCCAGTAGAAAGAGAACTTGGTATGCGTTAAAAAGGGACAACATGATTGTAACGTCAAAGAGGGACCTCTGTATAGTACTATTATTTACTCGGTGCTAAAGTTTCAAGTTTTCATCGGCCTTCCCTATTGTCAAACTTATGTCGTTTGTATGTCATTGTGTATTTTTATACACAAAAACTGCAAAGTTGATGTATAAAATATAGTCTGGCCAGCCAACGAACGCAGTAGCAATGTACAGCAAACAAAAGTATGACAACACTAAGAATCAGTGAAAAAAGCAGCAATGATCATCAAATTTTATGTTTTTAATTTTAGGTGGTATTACCGCCCCTTTCATTAGGTGACATTTACGGTGTGTAAAAAAGAGACGGATATATTTCGTCTGATATGTCATCAACTGCAACAGATAATCTGGTTGAGGCAATTGACATATGGCTTAAAAATTTATTTAAATTTAATTGGGAACGTTGCAGGAGTTCTATCTCACTCGCGCTTAAGATGAGAGAGTGAAATGCACTAGAAACAAATTCAATGTGAATTGAAATGTTCGTCATGAATAAGGTATCTCATCACAAAGGGCTGCCACATGTACATATTTTGAATTTGCCGCGCGTTTCTAGTGGCAGAAATGGTTTGGTTTGCATTGAATAGAATTGAAGATGACATACTGTAGCTAGGCTATATAATTTAGTTGGTTTCACAGAGTACCTTCTTATATACTGAAAGTTGGTTTCTTTGTTATGTTATGTTATGTTCCTATTAGGGGGCCGTCAGGTCAGGATTGAAACAGCACATCCATTTCTTTGTATAAATATATTTTTCCATATAAATTAAATTATACTTCACAACACTTCCAAATAGCAACTTAATCAGTAAGTTAGAGAATTGTGTCTCGCTCGACAGTTCAGAATCGAATACCCTGCTCAGGTACTCGCTTTGTCATATACACGCCATGTACACGCCATGTACCGTCAGGTACACGCCATGGATCGCGTGACTTGCAAAAAGAGTCAAGTGACTGTCCCTTAATCAGTAAAATATTGACAATAACTAATTATAATCTATAATTTGATAATCAAGGTTAATATTATTTAGAGTTATATATTTTGTGACCTTACATTATGTTACCCTTCAAAGAGCGGTGGAGGGTAACAGTGGCGTAGTGAGTGGTGGGGCAGCCAGGGCACGTGCCCTGGGCGCAATCAAGAGGGGGGCGCAAAAAACCAAGTTTGCTAACTACCTATTAAAAAATAATTCAATCCAAATCGGCAAACAAGAGAAGTTTTTTTTTTATAATTTCGATTTCATTCTTATAAATAAATTTATTCCTGAATATACTGGGAAGTAATGTATGATAACTACTTTGCATTACACTACATTACACACTTACAAAATTTGTAGACCTAAATATTTAGACGTAAAATTTTGATTCTTATTATTTTGTGAAATGGAACTAAAACTCATGCGATTAATTTCGTGAGTAATGTTAGTTGGGTTTAAAATGATATCTATTAAAAATTAGCAACGTATATATTTTTACATAGGTACCTACATATATTTTTTAAGACATCAATCGATTATATTTCCCGTGACATTCAAATTTCCAATATCTCTGAGTAATCTACTATCTACCACAGAAACGTCTAAAATGTGAAAATAGATCAGTCGTCTTCCTCCGCGAGTTGAAGCGGCTCTTAAGCTGACCAGACACTGTCAGTAATAATGACATTATTTATCTACCTATCCTTATCATTCTACATATGCTAGAAAAGGACGGGTACAGAAATAATGACATTATTACTGATAGTGTCTGGACCGCTTTACAAAAAGCGCGTGGTACCTGACGTCACCGGCAACGTAGCTGTGAAAAACTTTATGGAAGAAATATGTTTTTGAGGCATTTATGTTATTTGAGGCATGAAAAAATGTGTTAAAGTATGAATAAACTTTTTTTTGGAGTTGGAATACAAAGGAGCCTAATAAAATTTAAAATAAGTAAATTTTGTCTCTATTTTTATTTTATATTTAACTATAATGTATTTATATACGTAACAAATTTTAAAGAGTTATTGTAGATTTCGACTTTTGACATGAATTAGGTATTGTTAAACGCCTATTCGTGAATGAAACACAGTGAAATATTGTTCATCCATGAATTCCATGATCTCAATATTCTTAATTACAATCCATCCGCGATTGTCGTAGTGTTGGTAATGTCATGATTATTTGTGATTAAAGATGATGGATGTACTTTTTCAGAATTATCAAACAAGTTTTAGAGGTCACTACCGCTTGCGGAAAATTTGTAATTCATTAATTAGGATAAAAAAATGATTGTGTTAACTTTTGTTTTACTAGCGTCTGCTTTAGACATATGTCAATAAAAGATATTAGTAATTTTGAACGTTACTGAGGAAAACTGAATTGCAGAAATTTCTTGGGAACGTGCCACATCAAATCCGAATAAAAAATCTACGATAATGACATACTTTTTATCATCATACATTACGAGTACAAAGGCAGAGGCTATTACGTCTACTAGCGAAATTTCGAAACTCTTAATAAGAGAAATACACTTTAATATTATTTTTCTAAGCGGTCGACTTCTAAAACTTGTATAAAATATTGAAAAAAAAAAACAGCCGGCATCTTTAATGCCAAATAACATAATGATAGGATGCCCTACAAATCATTTTTTTTAAAGAATTACCATAGTAGACTTCATGTAATGTTTCCTGTAATCTATAAATAAAGAACATTTTTTTTGACCCAGAAGTTTCCGAGATAATAAATATTTTTGTAATTCTGGCAATAAGTGCTTTCATCTGATATATATTACACGGTATATTTTGAAAAACTTTTAATTCATTTATTCTAATTAACCACTCAAAAGTGGCATCCATGTTTAAACCTAATTTATTAACGTTACACGTCCGACCCGGAGATATAGAGATTAAATATGTCTACAAAATTTTTGCTAAATCGGTCCCGTAGCTTATGAGCAAATTTAATTTATGACAGATAGACAGACAGACGGACGGACAAGTATTGTTTACCATTTTGGTACGGAACCCCAAAAATCATCAACCGACTGCATCTTGGTGAAAATACCATCAACTGGTCACGTAAACATACGGCGTTCAAGGTCTTTCCACCTCGATACAGCCAGTTGACAATTTTTAATTTTTATAATAGCATATAACCTATCATCTGACAAATTTTCCATTGGGATGAGAGGACAATTTTTTAAGTGATTAAATGGTTTCCGTTCCTCACTCACCAACGGAGCGACAGCTGACTTTCACGAGGCTTCATTATACATCGACCTTAAGCACTTCACAAGTTATCGCCTAGGACGGGGACGCGATTGGTTATGAAATTTGTTCCTGGCTTAATACGGTCCATTACATACAGTCAATATGTAGAATATCCTATAAAAAAATTACAAAAGGGCGCAGTTTGGATGCGTGCCCTGGGCGCCGTTTTACATCACTACGCCCCTGGAGGGTAACTTCAGAGCTTATAGAATTCAACCCGGATGGAGTAGCCCATATCTGTCATTTTCTACAGGATTGATGATTGGAAATTCGCCGTATTCCTTGAAAGGGGTTATTCTATAGCTCATTTGCAATGATTTCAGTCCAATCAACTAGGGGTCAAAACTCATTGCTCATTGGTTTTCAAATTATTCAAGTTTTTTTTTAAATTATCCGCCTCTCGACCTAAAACTGACAATTGTGAATAAACTACTTTAATTTGGTGCAAAGAAAGCATTTGTCTAATAGCTGATGAACCAGTGATTACGTTAAGTAAAAAAAACATGCCTAAACTTGCAAAAATTGTACAAAGAACAGGATTTAAAGTTACAAGTTTTCGGATTTCCCAATTTTTTTTTATATTTACAGGCATAATTTAAAAAAGGTATTACACTTTGCGTACAAATTACAGAAACGAGTAAGTACCTAAGTTTAGCTTTCTAAAAAGGTACAATTGTTGACATTTTATGCTCAATTTTTTGAATTATTAATAATAATATCAGAGCAGGTACAGAACTTCAGCGTACTTGATACACTACCTTAATCGGTTTGTTCGTGTCATCTTACTTTTTCCGAAGGCTTCGTTTGCTTTCATTTTCTTATCTTATCTTGTTGAGGTAGGAGGCACAGTAGATTACCTTTTTTGACACAATTAAATTAATTAAGGGTCATCAGGCTAATTAGCCTAAGTAATTAGTAATTAGTTTGGTTTTATGCCTTCTGTTCATTAAATTATCTCATTTTTGAGTGGCGGTACTTTTCATGGGGTGGGGTTGGGACTAACTAAAAGGTTTAAATAATTGTCATGTTAATTTAATCAGTTAGTTAGTTTTAACTTTCTCTCCGATTCGGACGATATTGATAACTTTCTTTCGCAAATGGCTGCTTACCAATTCGAAGAATACGCAGATATCCTTATTGTTACGGACTCTGTGATGGTGACGCTACTGCAGCTAGAAGAGAGTACCAACGCCGTTACCCTAACCGCCGTTTACTTTACTTAAGCGTGTTTGGTACATCATACCGTCTTATTCGGCAAAACGGATCAGTCCAACGCCGTCAAGCTGATGCTGGAAGACCTCGACATTACGATCCTGCTGAAGAAGAAGAAATCCTACAGTGTTTTCGGGCAGACGGCACTATTTCGACGAGAATAGTGGCTAACCGGCTCGGTATGCCTCAGGGGAAGGTGTGGTTTACCCTGCACTCAGCTCGGCAGTGTCCGTACCACTACGCTCCAGTACATGCTATTGAAGGGGAGACCCAGCAAGAAGAATATATTTCTGCAGATTTTTAATCAATATGGATATTGAAGATCCTGAGTACCTGAAGAGAATTTTGTGGACGAACGAATCCAATTTCGACCGTGATGGGATAACAAACTATCACAATCTTCACTTTTGGGCTCCCAAAGGTTAAAATCCAAGGAAATCAAAAGAAGGAGCTCACCAACAAAGTTTTTCTCTAAACGTGTGGATGGGAATTGTCCACGATAATTTGATCGGGCCCTTCTTTCTACCAGTACCAGCGCGACTAACCGGCATCGCGTATGAACATTTTTTTGAGGGATGAGCGGTAGCTCATATATAGCATCGGTAGATGCTACTTGAACATGTGCTACTTGCGACAAGAAAAAACATAATTTATCAGCACGATGGATGCCCTGCTCACTATTATCGTGGTGTGCGACAGTGAATGGATCAAAGAAGATGGATTGGTCGAGGTCGCCCAACCCCTTGGCCAGCCAGGAGTCCTGATTTAACTCCATGTGACTTCTACATCTGGGGTCACATGAAGGCGTTCGTCTACGACAGACCGATACGCAACGTAGAAGAATTACGGCAAAAAAATTTTGCTGCTGCGCAGACAATGAAAGAACGCCTTTCCAGGAGAGTGACGATCACTGAGGTACGAAGAAGGCTTTGTGCTTGCATACGAAACCAGGGTAAACAGTTCGAGCAAAATTTATGATTTACTGATTTTCCTTTTTAAGATTAAATTATTTGATTAAAACCGTTTGTTATTTTTTTTACTAATCTCCTCCTTTACCTTACTTAATTACAAAGTATCACCTAAGAGAACTTAAAGTGACCCCTACTCTTAGAACATAGGAGAAGATAAGAATCTGAAAACAAACTAAGCCCTCTGAAAAAATAAGATGACACAAACAAACCGATTAAGGGTCACGTACGCTAAGTCAAGTCCTCTACCTGCTCTGATATTATAATTAATAATTCTAAAAATTGAGCATAAAATGTCAACAATTGTACCTTTTTAGAAAGCTTATAAACTGAGGAATTCGTTTCTGTAATTTGTACGCAAAGTGTAATACCTTTTTTTTAAGTTATGCTTGTAAATGTTAAAGAAAATTGGAGAAAATCCGAAAACTTGTAATTTTAAATCCTTTTCTTCGTACAATTTTGGTAAGTTTAGGCATGTTTTTTTTACTAAACGTAATCACTGGTTCATTAAATCATCAACTATTACACAAATGGTTTTTTTTGCACCAAATTAAAGTAGTTTATTCACAATTTTTATTCAAAAAGGCGGATATTTATCAAAGAAATTTTAAGAATTCAAAACCCCTATTGAAACCCCTATGAATTTTGACCCCTAGTTGACTGGACTTAAATAATTGCAAATGAGCTTTAGAATAACTCCTTTCAAGGAATACGGCGAATTTCCAATCACCCTGTATACAAAAAAAGTCTGCTGATTTTTG
The DNA here is from genome assembly GCA_947086415.1 of Pammene aurita. Lineage (NCBI taxonomy): Eukaryota > Metazoa > Arthropoda > Insecta > Lepidoptera > Tortricidae > Pammene > Pammene aurita. Next base: position 25,391,991 of record OX352289.1, read on the forward strand.
CGGGGGAGGGGAACGTAAAATGTGTGGCTATTCGTGCGTAACGTACAAATAGCTACGTCAGATAAACGTCAGTCTGTATATGTCCATGACCACTGGTCATGTTTTTGGCAGAGGGGAACGCCTGTCAATGGCGACTCCGGTTGACTAAATTCTCTAAGCTTCAGAGCAAGAACTTTAACGTATTATTTTTTTGGGAATACATTTTCTAACAAGATTTTTAGTGTAACAGATTGTAGGTTACTATTTATTACATAAAACAACAGGAGAAAACTGTAAAATGTGGCACTTCCCTGTGAAAGGTTATGTCGTCGTAATTTTGACGAATTTTACAGCACCTAACGGAACAAATGACTATTGCTTTCCTTACCCGTCACAACTTTCTGACAAAAACATCAGATTTTCTCATAATAATCACACAAATTTCTTAAAGCAAACGCTATCTGCTTGTAACCCTCCACGGTCAAAAAATTTGCGAGTCGATGACAAGGACTAATGATAATTTCTTCTTCTCTGTCATACCTGTTGAATGTTTAATAAGACCATCTCGTTCAATCTTGGTATTGTAATTACCATGCCCCGGCTATACCTATAGTCTGGCAAACCATTTCTGTCAGTAGAAACCGCGGCAAATTCAAAATACGTACATGTGGCAACCCTTTGTAATGAGACATCGTAATTTGTGACGAACATTTAAATTCACATTGAATTTGTTTCTTGTGCATTTCACTCTCTCATCTTAAGTGCGAGTGAGATAGAACTCCTGCAACGTTCTAAATTAAATTTAAATTCGTTTTTAAGGCATATCTCAATTGCCTCAACCAGATTATGATTTGCATTTGATGACAGATTAGACAAAATATATCCGTTTCCTTTTTACACACCGTAAATCTCACCTAATGAAATGGCGGTCATACCAAATAAAATTAAAAACATAGAATTTAATGATCATTGCTGCTTTTTTCACTGATTCTTAGTGTTGTCATACTTTTGTTCGCTGTACATTGCTACTGCGTTCGTTGGCTGGCCAGACTATATATAGTAAGTCTATGGTGCCAATACAGAACGCATACCGCGACGCGAAGTTCGAAGTTTCGTTAACTGCGTGTCTTTCGCTCGTATCGCTCGCAAGTGCGACAGAGAAAGGGATAATACGTACGCAGGACGCTGCGCAAACGAGCGAAATTTGAGCAGAACGGAACGATATACAAATTGGCGGGAAATATCTAATCGAGTGTGTCTGTGTGTGTAGTTGAATACTGTGGCTTGTGTGGCGTCCATTTTGTGATCTTGAGTTTACGTTACGAGCTTTAAAACTTTTTGCGCAATTTCCGTAATAATTAATCTAAAGATGTTTTATCCCGATTTTTCATTGAGGAAAGGAGGCAGGTTCCATTTATGTTTGGTTGCAGATTCTTGGCCTTCTGGCTTTGCTTCGATAACTCCACGCGAACTATGGTCTGAGGATTTACGAACAAATTGGTAAGCTTTTGTTTTGGTTTATTTCTGAGATATAGAGATTATAACAATTAAACGTAATTAGTTATATTATAATCATTACATATACCTACCTATGTTGTTTGATTGGTTGTTGCCTTTGTTTAATTTCAGCGATGACTTAAGGGAACTAATGATCAATGATTCCGGCCGGCCTTCGCACCAATTTTCACTTCGCCTCTGCTCTCAACTCGTGCGGGGACTGATCCGGCTGTATCAGAAGAAAGCCGACTGCATGATAGGTAAGTAAAACAAAATGCTTAAATGAAACTATTGTCACTTAATCTTTTGAGGTCGTCAGTATGGGAGTGTATCTTCACAATCTCCCTGTTGTGAATTAGAATATTCGTTTTGTTTCCTTTAAAGCAATTTAGTCAGTGAGAATTTCAACTTGCTTAATGTAGAAATGCTTTTTACACCAATGAGATTATTGTTCAATAAAATGTCACCTTCATTTGTCATCTAAATAAGTTATTTATTCTTTTTCAGTCGAACTTCACCTGCTCAATGCATCAATTATGAGAAGCTCAAGCAAAAAGTAAGTTATTGCTTGCCTTCTTTTCGAATTAAAATATATTAGGTATTATTTCATAATCTAGCAAAATTCTTACAATCAAATGATTCCAACCAAATAGTGAGAATACTTGAATATATTTGCATAAACATCAGAGTAATTGATAGGATGGAATACAATACAAAAAATAATGATACCTTACATAAACAAGCATACAATACAGCACACCTGATGGTAAGCAGCTACCGTAGCCTATGGACACCTGCAATCCCAGAGGAGGATTCACTGTGTTGACGGCTAAAGGTACAAGAGGATCCCTCATTGTCAACACACTGGGTCCTCTCAGCTCTTTGGCAACCTTACTCACCAGCAGGAACACAACACTATGAGTAGGGTCTAGTGTTATTTGGCTGTGGTTTTCAGTAAGGTGGAGGTACTTCCCCAGTCGGGCTCTGCTCCAGACTTGAGCAAGATGACATTTGCTGTGCTGTACCCAACCACACATAGCGAGATGATAGTTGCAGTACCCATACCTCTCTTCGAGGATATATACCATGATATATATATATATATATCCAATGATTTTTTATGATATATATCAATGAAGAAAAAGTTTTATGTACTTAAGTATAAAAAAAGTTTTATGTTTTGAGTAGATTTTTTGAGATATAAGATTTTATGTTTTTTAGTTGCTTTTTTGCCTGAGTTAGAAGATTTTATGTTTTGGTTTCATTTGTCGGATTTTAAGGACATACCCAGTTTAGAGTGACCCTTATATTGTGATTTTTGGAAATTATTAATTAACAATGCTTACCCCCTAAATATATTTCGTTTACCCCAAAATACTCTAAAAAAAGTTTCCGGCCATTCGTGTAACTGTAACCCGTGCAGACTTTTATCCGATTTTTCCATACAAAGTACGAATATGACTAATAAACTTTTTTTTCATATCATCAGTGCATCCTACTCCTGTCTATATCTCTATTCCAGATTCAATATTCATCATGCGGTAGAGGAGGTGGAAAGACAGATGGTTCCAATGTTGGAGCTACCGGCTCCGGTGGGAGAACCTATCCCAGAGCCAGAGGAAACATTTGAGGAAATGATACTTGTAAGCCTTCATACAGTCAGCTGCAGAAGTAGCTAAGCGGGTGGGGTGTTCGAAGTGACATTTACACTCTCTTATTGTCTTAACAATAAAGTCGAGCCATGATCATTTTGAACACCTCACCTGTTTAACTTCTGTTGCTGACTGTACTACCTTCTGGACCTGGGTATGTCCTTAAACTACGCCAAAAAGAGAGGTATGGGCACTGCGAATGGCGTCTCGCTAAGTGTGGTAGGGCACGTTCAGCGAATGTCATCGCACAAATCTGGAGCAGAGGCCGACTGGGGAAGTACCTCCACCTTACAGAAAACCACAGCCAAATAGCACTAGACCCTACTCATAGTGTTGTGTTCCTGCTGGTGAGTAAGGTTGCCAAAGAGCTCAAAGAGGATCCAGTGTGTTGACGATGAGGGACCTTTTTGTTCCTTTAGTCGTCAACACAGTGAATCCTCCTTTTTGTAAAGGGTCGGCAACGCGCATGTGACTCCTTTGGAGTTGCAGGCGTCCATAAGTTACGGTAGCTGCTTACCATCAGGCGGGCCGTATGCTTGTTTGCCACCGTCGTGGTATAAAAAAAAAAACTACCAAAGATTTTATAGAATGAGTACAGTCTAAGAGAAGAAAGAAGAGAGATGACACTGTATGTACGGTCCCATACAACATGTGGTTCTTCTGGAAATTATGATGGTAAAAGTCAATATTTAACCCAAAAATATGGCACCTTATAACGACCACCTAGTTATAGCTGTCATAACCCGAGCATGAATATTACTTAAAATGTAAGCCTCTATTATTACTTCCTCTTTACTAATGCATAATGTAGTATTTCGTTTAGAAGGCTATTGTGTATGCTACCTATATTGTTTAATTCTCCATATAATTATAATCTCAGGTAATCCACTAATTAGGCAAAGTTATAGGCACAGCTTTGCCTTTTGGCCAAACTTTGCTTACAACATTGATATCTTCTATAAACAAAGCTAAGAGTATTTGAAGTGATTTAAACCACAAGTTATTTGCCTTATGAACTAAATTAGATAAAAAAATCAAAAAAGACTAAGCACACATAACATCACTACATAGTATAAAACAAAGTCGCTTTCCGCTGTTTGTCCCTATGTATGCTTGAATCTTTAAAACTACGAAACGGATTTTGATGCGATTAAATAGATAGTGATTCAAGAGGAAGGTTGATATATGATTAAGAATAATTTATTTTCCAATATATAGGTTACAACCATAGGGCATCATACAATGAAGGAAAAATATTAGTTATTGTAGAGTCAGAGTAACTATAAAGGTGTAAAGCGTGCGTGCGTGCGTGCGTGCGTGCGTGCGTGCGTGCGTGCGTGCGTGCGTGCGTGCGTGCGTGTGTGTGTGTGTTTTCTGAGTTGTCAAATAAGTCTAAAATAGAAATTCTGGGTATCTATCACAGAATAACTAATAGTACTACCGTAGAGAAAATTCACTCCTTCACAAAAGTCAGATTTAGGTAAAATTATACCTATACTCGCCGCCTGTAAGCAAAATTGAAACTTATAACCGCGCACGAACCGTGAATCTTCTTTGCGCGACGCATTTTTATGACCGAGCTGTGAGCGAGCGTCGGCACGGGGTTGTCACTTGACAAGTTTTATTACCTATACCTACTCAGTTATTATTTTTAAGGTAAATATGTAGGAATTACAAACGTTGATTCTGTAAACATGAAATTTTTATCCGGAGATAGAATTTTTTAGATATTATGTCTGATTATCACGAAAGTAGGTATGCCACAGCCGTATTCCTTTGAAAATATGTCGGTCAGTTCCTAATATTGTTTCTGGGCAACCAATATTCAATAAATTATGGATTTTTATTTTAACTATTACTAATGTAAGGACTTCGGGACCTTTCAATATCGTCCACAATTTAAAAACGTTATTTCTGCTTCCTTGTTCTTCCGTTTATTCAGACATCCGTAAAGACATCTTTTATACGGATTAGATCGAGATTTAGGTTTCGAAGCCACTGTGTATTTTCAAATTTGCGTGAGCGCCACGTGACACGCTATCGTGCGGGCCGAGCGGCAGCTCACTGCCATACGCCTGCCCGGGAGGCGCGCCGGCCAAATGTACCTAAACTGCGAAGTGAAACCCCCCTGTATCTATTAACTTATAACTTTCAGAACTTCTTCACAATCTTCGTAACTCCAGGAGAACAGAAGACTTTGAACGCGCATTTTAGCCTCAGAAATCCGTAAATCTCTTATATTACAGACTCTGAGTAATGTGTTGTAAATATCTGGAAACAATAACGATTTAAAACGTTTAGCGAAGGCAGAATTAACTGGATGTTTTGGAACATTAAATATTCTTTTATGTAGCATACTTGGCAGGGCAGATGAAAGAATGGTACGTTTGTGCATGAACAAGGCGATACGTAAGATGAACAATTTCCTCACTGACAAGACTTGAGCTTCGTTATATAAATCATGAGTAGGGTAGCGTTTAGGTCTACGCAAGGAAACATTTAGGACCGCCCTTTGGGCTCACTCCAACGTTATTAAAGTGGACTTGCCACAACCACCCCACGCAAGAATGCAGTAATCTTAGATAGATTGACATAATGCAAAATATACCAGTTAAAGCGTTTGTGTGTCAGTAGCCTCTCTCAGTAGTTTCATAATATAAATGAGTTTTCTAACTCTGCTCGCAGTTATCGCAATGTGTTTTTCAACCGACTTCAAGATTTCGAAGGAGGAGGTTATCAAGTCGTGGGGGTTTTTTTATTTTTTTATATGTATGTTCACCGATTATTCGAAGACGGCTGGACCGATTTGGAAAATTCTTTTTTTGTTTGAAAGCTTATACTTCACAGTTAGTCCCATTGTAACCATGTCAGGATCTGATGATGGGATCCTGGAGAAATCGAGGGAACTCTTCAACTATTATAGGCACACCTATGGTGATTTGAGAATTTGGTGTTGGAAAGGTGGATGCTTAGTGAAGTCGGTTCTTTTTTGTTTAAAATTATTTGAAACTAAGTTTTTCATCTAATTCAACCCCTAAGTACTTTAAAGAGCTAACTTTGGTAATGCTATCACAGGGGCATGACATAGACTAGTAGTAGAGCAGCAGTGTGTGGCATGTATTTTAATATAGTCCATTGACGTAGGAGGGCGTGACGATGCAGATTTGTGGAAGCAGAGAAATTTTGTGTTCTCCATGTTCAAAGTCAGAAGATTTTCATCCTGCCACTGAAGCAGTTTTATGTATAATACATGCATAATATAGTAGAGAAACACTGATAGTTTTAGAGGTTTCTAATGTGATGTCGTAAATAAACACATTTTTTGCGCTTACATTGCAAACGCTGGCTGATGAACCCTACGAGATATATCGAAATAATGTACTACAGTATTGTACACCTTAAAAAGGTCTACAAAAAAGTCTGCGTTGGCATATGTCTGTCTCTTAGGGATAACCCACTATAACCATTTATTATCCCGTGCGAAGCCGGGGTGGGTCGCTAGTATACAGAATTTTTTAAAAGTATTAATTTCCATTTAAATTTGCAGTAGGTACGTTCTTGACGGTGGTACCCCAAGTAACACAGGAAGCATTATAACATATGAATAGTTAACTTATTTCGAACTTAAGGACCGTATAAACTCTTATATACGTTCACCGAGCAACATGTCGCATTATATGATGCTTTGAACAGTGTAACGGTTGTATAATGGCATATCTAAATGCTTTTGTAAAGCCTTTAGATTTAGTGCAGCAAACCACAATGCAACTGTACAGCTTTCAGCTGTTTAAAAGCACTTAAGTGCTTTAGGTTCTACAATAGCATTATATAATGCTGTAAGCTGTATAACGGTTGTATAATGGCATATGTAAATGCTTTTTTAAAGCTTTTAGTTTTAGTGCAGTGAACCAAAATGCAACTGTACAGCTGAATGCAGTACAGTTGCGTTTTGGTTTGCTACACTAATGCTTCGGTGTGGTTTAGTGCCTTAGGTTCTACAATAGCATAAATAAATGCTTAATGCTATTTATGAGCATGAATATTAGCCATTATAATGCCACGTAAATCTGGTATCCAGCTTTCAGCTGTTTTTAGTGCTTTAGGTTCTACAATAGCATTATATGATGCTTTACGCTGTATAACGGTTGTATAATGGCATATGTAAATGCTTTTGTTTAGCCATTAGTTTTAGTGCAGCGAACAACATGCAACTGTACAGCTGAATGCTGTACAGTTGCGTTTTGGTTTGCAACACTAATGCTTCGGTTTGGTTTAGTGCCTTAGGTTCTACAATAGCATAAATAAATGCTGAATGCTGTTTAAGAGCATGAATATTAGCCATTATAATGCCACGTAAATTCGCTATACAGCTTTCAGCTATTTTTAATGCCTTAGGGTGTACAATAGCATTTATAAGTAGGTAATACGTTCCTAATGCAGTAGGATAGCAATAATATAAACCATTATAAAGCCAAGTAATTCACTATAAGGGGCTGTTCATAAATTACGTCATTTCAAATGGGGGGGGGTCTGGACATCGGATGATGGTAGCATGACGTAGGAGGGGAGGGGGGGGCGGTCATTCCGAAGATCACAACATCAATGTGTAAAAAAAGGAATGAAAGTCGTGTTTCTATAAACTTTGAATGCTATGAAATATTATCTACTAAATAGTTTTTTATTTTACAATTAAGCTTAAAACGCATTTTTTTTAATGACGTCACTTTATTTGGCAGGGGGAGGGTTGGATGATTGGGGGGGGGGTAAAAATCATCAAAAATTGATGACGTAATTTATGAACAACCCCTATACAGCTTTTAGCGGTTTTAGTGCCTTAGGTTCTACAATAGCATAAATAAATGCTTAATGTTGTTTAATAGCATAATTATTCACGTGTAATGCTGTAGGCATAAATAAGGCATTTTTTAAGGGTCGCTGAGCTGCTATTGGACTAAGAGCTAGCCACGTCAGATATGACACAATAATGAGAGCAACAAAACCCGTCTGGTTAGATTGCTATACTATTCTTATTGCTAGATCCTGGCATCTGGCAGCTTTTAATGGGTGGAGGTTACAGTGACAGACTAGCAAAATGTTTTAATTGGAAAGTAATAATAGCAAACTTGGTAAAAATTGCCCAAGTTGTCTCAGTTATAAAGGACAGGGCCTATATTTTAAGGGACTCCCTGGCGCCAACGACCTTAGATTTGATTCCCTTAGTTTTCTAATGATTTATATAGCTTATCATATTATCAGTAACGGCTTTAAACAATATAGTATCCTATATTTACTTCAATATTCATTGTCTTCGAGATATTTGACATCAAAGTCGAACCGGTTTAGGCTAAAAAAGTGGTTAAGGTCATAAATTTTGTTTTAATTAGTTAAAAATTAAAATCTTTCTGCAGTTTTTAGAGACATCAAAGAGGAACCCTAATATGTAGATTACGTATATGAAAGATTCTTTACACCATTAGAATATCGATAAAAGTGTTTTTTAGACCATATTTTAAAAATAAAATAAATAAAATAACGGCTCATTTATTTCAAAATCTGGCTCTACAGAAAGGAGATAAAAGATTCAAAAACCGATAGTCGTTTGCCTTATAATTCTATCTATAGTGAATATGTTGTAATATCGACTCAAAACTGGTCAAAAATCGATAAAAAAAACGTTACACCAAAAAATATTGTGTATTATTACCATACATCGGGGTTTTCGGTGCGGGAATGTTTGACATTAGCCAAAGAGTAGGCATTAACTTAAAAAACAGAATGTACTCTAGCACGTTTCTACCTAATGAATAATTGATCGAAAAAATCATAGGTATATACAATTTATATGTAATAGCTGACTATTATGTATATATATTGTAGTTACATATACCTATGATTTTTTCAAGTATTTTTTCATTAATTCATGTAATGACTGATCATTGTCAACCTCTTCAGTTAATCAAATAGTTCATAAATATCGGACGTCAAGATTAATATTTGACACTTATTATACCGTGTCTTTGTCTTAGGTAGATCTAGTTAATAAATTTCGGATATGCAATTGCATTTTTAAAATACTAAGTATATAATAGTCAATACAAACATGCCTCTAAGAAAAAAAGCTCGTATCATAGTGTGTAAGCTATTCACAGAGAGGTAGTTATTCATTAGGCATAATATGATATTTTCTCAGACTAACTCTCAACCTATCTGTTTATCTCTACTCTTTCTCAAATCGTTCCCGCACCGAAAACCCCGATGTATGATTATTACGGAAACAAAAACAGTAGGCGACAAACTATGAACTATATAAAACATACTAATAATAAATCTTAAAATTAAATTAACTATAAATAAAACTACTTAAAAATAATAAATTAAAAATTTAACTGTAAATTTGGCCCTCTCGGTAAGGTGCCCATTATGCAGGCGGCATTCCCGCGCTGAATTGCGATAGCAAGTCTTTGCGCAAGAAAGCCGCCTGCACGAGGGTCACCTGTAGCCTCTCTGAGGCGTTTGCTGAGCGCCTTGTGGAGCCCTCGCGCCCCCCTCCCCCACGGACCAAGTGTCTCGACGCCAAATGCTACGAACTCGTAGTTGGCGCCGAGACAGCTATATTTATTATTTTTTACATTTTCTCGGGTGTCAGCCGCCGCCCCGGCACGCCTGCTTGTCGCTGGAAGCTTGAACTATATTTTATTATACATCGTTTGGCACTACTTTCTCCCAACATAAACTTTTGTATAATTTCTCTTAATACTGTATAGTATTTGTATAGTTTCTCATAATATTGCATCAAACCCAGATCTCTAGGATTTATTTTCTTGAAATGGTTTGCATTCTTTGACCTCCACCACTTTAAAGCTGCCAGATGTCCAGATCTAGAAATAAGCATAGTATACCAAACTGACTAGAGGGGTTTGGTTGCTCTCATTATTGTGTCATATCCGACGTGGCTAGCTCTCCGTCTATATAGACCAACGCCATTTTGTAAATAATTTATAACCTAAAAATAAAATCATGCGGACCTATTTATACAAGAAAAATACCTATATAATAAAGAAATTACTTAATTTAAGACTGCTAAACCAACACTATTATGTTAATAATGCAAAACTCGTTCTATACGAGGATTACACAATTGTTTTGTTTATTTGACGCATATCTTTTTATAATATTCTATAGCAAAACCACAATAAATCAAAGGCGCGTGAAAATTTTCAATGAAACTTATATACCTACACATTTACAATAAACTACATTGCGCAGTAATATTTGAAGGATATAATAACGTAAAAGAGTCAAAAACTTTTATAAATTTTGTTAGGATGCAAACAAATATGACATGTCACTCATTCAGTTTTTTGTACCGTCTTCGTCCATTTTATATTGCGAGACAAAGTAGTTAAATCACAACGTTCATTGTATTATAACATTTGTTCCGTCGGTGTTAGAGACGTTTTTGCATTGACGTAAGGTTTATTTTACTACACTCTTATGCTAGTATAATGCTTTTGTATTGCGATTGGCAAGTTAATCGAGAGTACTTTTGCTTCTTTACTGCGATTAGCAAGTTTTTTGGCCGTATTAATACTTCTTTAATGCAGTTGGCAACTTAATAGAGCGTACTAATGATTCTTTAATGCGATTGGCACTTTCCATGACAACGATAATGCTAATAGCGCAGACATATTGCGCCTGTAATGCTATTAAATGACCTGTATAGGATATCAAGCTGGGTAATTCGTGCCCATTTAAGACCTATATCAGCACTATAAACGTATATAATGCTACTATAAAACGAACTGAAAATGCTAAAAGCATACAGATATGCTGTAAGACGGCCGTTATACTGCTTTGATGTGTTACTTGGGACACTTCTTACATATATATATATGTATGTTGTAGTTATGGGATTAAGAATTTTACATGAAATGTTTGTTAAGATGTATCCTTATTATAGCCTCGTCCTGCCCAGTCTTTAAATTTGGTCTCGCTAAATATGCCCATTGTTATTCCTATAGGATAATATATTCAAGGTGTTCCTGACCAGAACAACTTCCGTTTAAATATTCAATTTGTATATAAAATATTTCGCTTATATAGTTATTTTTTGGGATACAAAAGTACTGTACTTTACTGATTTCTATGAGTATGAAGTCAGTATATTTTGTTCTTTTAAAAGGACATCGGGCAGACTGAGCAAAATCCTCTTTTAATTCTATTTGTCCTTTTTAAAGAACATTGGGTACGAAGACTTTTTAAAGAAAAATTCTTAAGTTACTCATAATTACATTATTAATTTTTAATTAGTCTTAAGAGAAATCTATCATAATAATATTGTAGCTAACTTTAGTAACAACCTATTTCTTAAATTCTTATTCAATCAGTTTTGCCCATAAGGGAACTTGAGTTAATATATTGAACATTTGCAACTCATGAAACTAGTTATCAACTAGTTTTTCGGTCGCTTTCCCTTCTTTCAGTCGAATTGATAGTGTCCTCTTCATTCATCGCTGTCGCTTACTGATTAGAATTCCAGTCTTGGGTTATGCTCTGGATCCCCACAGCCATCATCTAAAGCGATGCAGTCACCAATTTTCAAGCAATTCCTCAATATACGTCAAATCTATTACAGTAACAAAAGTGCCCAATGGGATTTTAAATGGACAAGATAACATTATGCATATGTAAAAAAAATATAATTAAGAGCAAACTAAGTACTAAAATATTAAACTCAAGATTTACAAGCTTTTTACTTACTTAGAATATAAGATTACACTAATAAAAATGGATGAATCTTACCGCGCGCCTGTTGTGCCATTTTGACCACGTGGACTCACACTGACGAAAAGCATGTTGTTTATTGAAGCCAAAATGGAGACGTTGCACTTGACAATATTCTAAGATTCTAACTAATCAGGTACAAGTAGTAAAATTGTTTTAATTTCTCATTATTTTTTAGCAAAGTGGTAATATGGTGGCCAACATTGAAGACATAACACTGAAAGAAGCTGACATTCCCGACTTCCAACTTCCACCAGATGTAAGTATCGTCTAATGTTGATATTAATACCAACACTTAAAGAGGTGTCTTTCTACACCATGGGCCATGAGAGGCCAGTCTAAGAGACGCAGTTATACGGCGGAACGAGATCGCAATATTGTTTGCTCCCTCTAACGCATACCTGCGTCCCCATAATGGCCCATGATGACCCATTTGATTGTGTACAGGATAGTGATGTGCCGTTAATATTGGGGAATATTCCCACCTCGAGGGAACATTGGGGTATTTTGAAATTGTTGTATGAACACATATTGTATTTTCAAGGATTGCACAGTAACTTTACCGGAAAAGTAAATTACACATATTCTCAAGTAAATTCTCAATATTTCCTGCGTTTATTCCTAATGTTCTCAGGAATACTCCCTTTGCTTTAGGGAATATTTCCATAGTTGCTAGGAATGATCCCCTAACCTAAAGAAAGATGTTTTAGTTGCCGCTACTTTTATTTTCAGTAAAATTTCCGAAAAAATATTTTTTTGCTGGGGCGTGTATGGAGTAGGTACATGTATCTAAAGAAATAAGCGTCCCAAAAGTTTAAAAAAATGTCTCATTATCCTCTTAAGTTTTGAATCAGGAGTCTAAAAAAAATCTGAAATATACATCTTCCCGGGAATATTCCCACGACGGCACATCACTAGTACAGGAACAAGAGCCGTAGATGCAGTGCCGTAGGTATTTGCGCACATACGTACGATGAAGTTATTTGCGAAAGAAAGTGGTACTTGCTAAATACATCTCACTTGACAAGTTTGTATACCTACTGTTATTTTCATAATTAAAGTTCTCTTTTTAAAGATACATAGATACAGATTATAATAGTGAACCATTAGGGGTCCTATACGAACACTTTACGTCAATTACATAAATTTTTAGCCCCTCCCGACCTCCTTGCCATAAATGATGTCTATCCCCCCGTGACGTCACGTACCTATTGTACCCGATTCACATAGGGAACCAACTTCGACCAATTGACACCTATACGGCGCAGCGATATCGACCCAATATGAGGACATGACCCAAAATGTATCTCAACTGTCACACTTTATTGACTTCGGCCCCTTAACGTGCCAAGTGATTAATGGTTGAAGTTATCCCAGGACGGGTTCGGCGAAGAGGACCCCGAGCAAGCCTGGGAGCTGCTCCGCGACCTCACGCTGGAGCAGATGCTGAGCCCGTCGGGCCCGCACTCGCTCACGCACAGCGCGCTCGACGCGTCCGCGCCCGCGGTCGCGCCCGCGTACGACGCCGAGCTCGTGCCCGGGCCCGAGCTCCACAACACCATGGAACTCATGGCCGAATGTGACTTCACTTTGTTCCGGAAATGTACGTGTACGTCCCTTATGGTAGCAATCTTTAGCGAACACTCCTAGGGAGCGTTCATAAATTGTGTCTTAGATTTTGGGCCATTTTTCGACCACCCTTCCCCAGGGTCGACTGCCAAATAAGAGTTGTCGTTGCTACGTAATTTGCATTATATTAAAAGGCCTTCACTGATTCAGCATGCTAAATGAAGGACGCTATACGTTAGACACGTATGGAATATAAGTAAGAGTATCTAAGTTTTAATCTCAATAATCTATGCTAAGTTACATTTACAATTCGGCCAGGAAACCATTTGAAATATAACTATTCATTTCTGTTCACAGCTACAGCGCAGGATCTGTTGCGTGAGGAATCGGACAAAGGTATGCCAAGCTGGAAAAAAGCCTATTCCTATTCCTTACCTTACCAATTCACAAAACATCCTAATATTCAAGAGAAGTTTTGGAATATTAGGTTCCAAATAACTAATCACGTGAAGGGTGATTGATTTACTTCTACTTTTTTACCATTTGTAACTTGTATTTACTGGGTTTCTTTGTTTTGAAGTGTGCAATCAAGAGTATTTATGTTATGTTTATATTAATAGTGCAATAGAAAAATATTTTGCCTACAAACAGCAAGAGATTATTGTGCACAAGTCTAATAGAAGTGAATTACATTGTCTATTAATTATCTATCTAGGGATTTAATTTTTCTTGTTTATAAATATTTTAAATTAATTTTTTTAAACATTATGTTTACACAGAGATCCCAATTCCTGAAATCCTGCCTCCGGACCTGCCCATCCCTAACGAGAAAGAGTTAGTTTAATTTAATTTCCTTCCTATTTACCTACCTAACACCATCGGCACGTATAGCTCCTAGACCTGGTGAATAGGCTTGTGTCCTAAAATAAATATTACCCAGACGGGTTTTTTATGTGTGTCAATTTTTGGTCAGTAACGTGTGTCCCAACGCGAAAGATTTTGCTGGTCTGTAAGTCTGCCCTCCAGCGATGAACAGCTGCCAGATATCCAGATCTAGACATAAGGCTATCCTTATATGTCTAGATCTAGATATCTGGCAGCTGTTCATCGCTGCTATACTATTATGCATAGCAACCTAACTAGAGGGGTTTCGTTGCTCTCATTATTGTGTCAACGAACTCTGACACCCCTTACCTTTTTATAATGTTTTTGTTAATGAAAAAAAGAAATTTAATAACAGTCCTATATTTTTTAATAATCAAACTGATGGACTACTTACTCGTAATCATATGTTTTCAAAAATTTTATCCCAGTTAAAATCTGTCTTAAGAATTTTCGCAGACATGTCAATAATATTGTCGAGTTCATTTCATAAATATCTGAGCAAATCCCAGGCTTCAAAAATAAATGAGCATAGAAAGGTACATATGCATCTGAACAGATTTACCAATCAAATTGTTAGACTTGCTCATATTAATATGACGGGTGATATGTACACATATTTTTGATTGGTAAATCTGTTCAGATGCACATGTACCTTTCTATGCTCATTTATTTTTGAAGCCTCAGATTTGCTCATATATTTATGAACTCGACTGTAACAGATAATACCTCGAAGACATAATTTCGAGGGGTGAGCGCCTGAGCGGTCAAACCCGATAGGTCTAAAAAATGGTTATTGAAATTAGAAATATACGTGGATCTTATTACAATGAAAAATTATCCCAAGTTATTGGGTTTGACCGCTCACCCCCTGGTGTTTATGGTGAACTCTTGATGATACCCTGCTGTTTCACTAGGACGCCGTTGCCAGAGACCGAGGAGCCCGCGGAGGTGCCGGCGGCCGCGAAAGCCGTGCGACAGGAGCCGGAGATCCTCACTTTAAAGGTTTTTTACTCTATTTTAGTCACCCACTTGTCCTACAACTATCTTACACCAATTATCGAACTGGTAAAAAATATCGCAGGTACCTAAACTAGGTACCTACGCTCAGTTTGGCAATCAGATACGAGTAATATAGTATATGAATCAGAGCGGCCTAGGTCGTGCCAAATATCTGAGCAACACCTCTATTGTCAACGCGATAAAGTTGACCGCTCCAATATATTTGATGGCGACTGTTCCTATACGTAGTGTTGGTGTGCCTAATAAATGCAGTAAATGGTGATTAATTCGTCTTTAGATACGTTCCTGTGTTCGGGGTTTATGGGGCTGTTCTATAGGCATCGCTAAGTTCACGGAAAATATTGTATCTGAGCCCGAAGTCGATTAAAAGCTCGCGTCTCTTGTAAATACACAGCATACCTTTATTACCTTGTTATAGGGCTAGTGGGATAGAGGCTTTATTAAGCCTTACCTTACATAGCGTAAAATACATCCCCTCATTATTGCATATTTCTAGCATATTTCTAAGTGAGTAGGTATTCTAAGTATATTTTATTTTACAATGTAGAGTTTGGAAGAAGGGGAGCCGCAAGCGAAGCGTCGCAGGAAGAACAAGTTGATCATAGACAAGAGCCGCCAGCTGTCCATGAAGTTTCTTCACGCGAGAATCGAGAACATTAATGTCGACTTACGTTGTGAGGTGGGTATTTTAAATAGGTACACAATATTGGGTTAGTGCAATACGTTCAAAGTAAGTTCGGACATATATATTTGTTATCCATTTGGTAAGTATTCTACCTTAAAGCAGTCAATATTCAAAACACGGCACCAAATGATGCGATGCTCGTAATGTTGACTTTACGATTATGAAAACGTTAGAATTTGAAATGTATAAAAGTAAAATTTTGTTATAAATATAACCAGGGTACATTCTTTCAAGCAACCGATGTTTCAATCGGTTGACATGCGATAAAAAAAATACCCCCCCCCCCCGGGTTGCACAGGGCGGCTCCTCATCACTTCAGGAGCTTAAATACCGCGAGCCATCCGGTTGCCTCGCGGTCACTGAAACTACGCGTCATTGCTTTAACTATATGTAACTAATTAATATTTAGGTTACCCAGACGTTTTAAATAAGAGAACTTCGTTACTCGTTGGATTTTGTTTATACCTAAGTTCAACCTACTATTAGAGGTAAGGTAACCACTTTTTCTATGAAATGACTTTAAATTGGTATAATATGGGTAGCACGAGTAGATACATACACATACCCGGCTGTAACATAAACGTGGAGATTGGAAATGGGTAGGTTAATGGTTTTAGTTATGACAGCCTCAGAAAGAATGTGAAGAAATTTTTAGAAACTGCTACGTTAATCTAATTCAGACAGAAGTAGGTAGGCTATCACTGGCTAGTGTTAATCCCACTGACAGGATCCTTTTCAGTTTGCGATAGCGTCCGTCATAATCATAATTCACCAATAAATGAAATTGTTGACCCTATCCGTTACTTTAATTCTCGTTTTTCGACTACCGTGTGTTAGCGGATATAGGCCAAAAAGAAAAATAAAATTTGTATGCAATTGTCAACATTTTGATAGACGTTCGACGCCAGCTATTGTGCGCCTGTTCCTTATTATCTTGTTTGGTTCGTGCAGGAGGTCTCGGAGGACATCGCGGAGCTGCGCGCGCCGGCGGCGCTGCTGCTGCGCCGCGCCGCGCACGCCGGTAGCCGCTGTCCCGGCGGCCTGGCGCGCCCGCTCGCCCGCCTCTTCTCCAGGAACCTGGGGCTCGCAGCCGCCGCGCACGTTGACCAGAGAGAAATGGAGGTACGAGTCGTTACAAATATGAACGGTTTAATGATACCCAGGGCCGGATCTAGGGTGGAGCGACCGCTCTAGGCGCCGAATGGCAAGTGAGGCGCCAAAATGCCAAAAAAGAAAACAAAGTTTTAAAAGACACAAGTGTGGCGCGGGCGCAAAATATCGGAGCGAAAATACCCGCGCGTTCGTACTGTTCACGGGTTTCATTAAATCGACTTAAGAATGGTGGGAGTGTTTACCTTTTTGTATAGGTATACAGGGTGTCTCATTCAAATCGGTCAGTATGGGAAAGTCTGAAATTATAAGACATACGAAGATCTGTTCTGAGGAACCATGTCATCGATTTTAATAACAAGAAAAACTGCATTCATACATTTTAAAAAACATCTGTACTCCGTTCGGGAATCGAACCCGGTTGTTTTGAAAAAAAAAACCTACACTATTTCTATTTAGATATCGATTGTGTAGGTCTTAAGCAGTAAATGTCTGTATGAAACATGATGTCTAAAATGAATAAAATGCATTTTATTATATGAAGATACAAAATGCAATATGTAAGATCGTTACCTAAACGTGTTGAATATTGTATTGAAAAAGGCGGTGGTCACTTCGAGCACCTACTAAAATAAATTAAAGTATGTGGAAACAATGCATTTTATTCATTTTAGACATCATGTTTCATACAGACATTTACTGCTTAAGACCTACACAATCGATATCTAAATAGAAATAGTGTAGGTTTTTTTTTTCAAAACAACCGGGTTCAATTCCCGAACGGAGTACAGATGTTTTTAAAAATGTATGAATGCAGTTTTTCTTGTTATTAAAATCGATGACATGGTTCCTCAGAACAGATCTTCGTATGTCTTATAGTTTCAGACTTTCCCATACTGACCGATTTGAATGAGACACCCAGTATATTATTTGGTATTTTTGTTATTTCAACTTGTTTTATCAGACGTGAATCGCTGCTTTTAATGTAAAGAAAAAGTTACGTTCTTTATAATTTTCTAAGCGGTTGGGTTTGTCAGGATTACATTTTCAACCGACTTCAAGATTTGGAAGGAGGAGGTTACCAATTCGTCGGGATCTTTGTTTTTGCTTGTTTTTTTTTATGTATGTTCACCGATTATTCGAAGACCTGGACCGTTTTGGAAAATTATTTTTTTGCTTGAAAGCGTATACTTCACAATTGGTCCCATTGTAACCATGTCAGGATTTGATGATGGGATCCTGGAGAAATCGAGGGAACTCTTCAACTATTATAGGCACACCTATGGTGATTTGAGTATTTTTTACAGCACATCGAGCATTTGGTGTTGGAAAGGTGGATGCTTAGTGAAGTCGGTTCTTTTTTGTTTAAAATTATATTATTTATTTTTTAAATCGCTGCTTTTGATCTTGAAAGGCGCGCAATAAAGCCTGATAAAGGCGCTGAAAACGTTACTTTGTTTCTAACTTTCCAAGCCATTGGGTACATCAGGATAGTTAACTACATGGACACTAGTTGTTTGTCATGCCTATTTAAACTAACTATAGTCACTATTTTGCAAATGTATTACGCTATCACTGTTTCTTTGAGAATTAACAAGACTGAAACAAATTGTCGTATGTTAATAAAAAACCGGCCAAGAGCGTGTCGGGCCACGCTCACTGTAGGGTTCCGTAGTTTTCCTTCCGTCACAGTAAGTGTCCCCACTTAAGAGTTAATAACACCGCCATGTAGGATATGATATGAGAGTTCCACGTACAGCGACATCTATCGGCAAATTAAGTAAACTATTGCGCGCGAGCATAAAGTATGGAAGATGATTTTTATGGGATAATTCTTTATTGCGTGAACCGATTTTCACCGTTTTTACTTTATTTGAAAGCACGTCATTTCATTGTAATTTGGTAGAAATTACAGGAACAATAAACACCTGCTTATACGGTTAAATTACAAACTTAGTTCAGAAATTATTTTGTATTTTTTTTTCAAAAACTATTCATCCTATCAAGTTCAAAATAATTTTCCTAGAAAGTTTTTATAAAGTTCTACTTTTGAGATTATTTTCATATTTTTAAAACTTATGGTTCAAAAGTTAGAGGGGGGGGGGACGCATATTTTTTTACTTCTGGAGCGATTATTTCCGAAAATATTTACATTATCGAAAAATGATTTTAGGAAACCCCTATTCATTTTTAAATACCTATCCAATAATATATCACACGTTAGGGTTGAAATGAAAAAAAAAATCACTCCCCACTTTACGTATAGGGGAGGTACCCTAATAAATAAATAAAAATCCACTTTTTATTTTACCACTTTGTCGGCGTGATTGATATACATATTAGTACCAAATTTCAGCTTTCTAGTGCTAACGGTCACTGAGATTATCCGCGGACGGACGGACGGACGGACGGGCAGACATGGCGAAACTATAAGGGTTCCTAGTTGACTACGGAACCCTAAAAACCTTCTGGTTCGCAAAAACTACAGAAAAAAAATTACGAAATTGAAAGAAGTGTGAAACAAATGGCTATATTTGTTAAATTTGCAGACCGTACCCACATATTAGAAGAGTACAAACAATGTTTCAACACCGACAACATCAGCTTACACAGTCGAAGCAGACGTTTTAGAGTCAGAAATTCTAACTTTATCGTGTTCATTTAATGATTGTAATTTATATTGAGTACCAAGTACTTATCTTATAAAAAAAAATTTAAATGGCTGTGGTTGGTGATTCTAATAAGTAATTTTTTGAAAAAATCGTCCAAGCATGTCGGGTCATGCTCAATGTAGGGTTCCGTAGTTACCTGCCCGTCACAAAACACTGATTGGGTGTGACATCCCTCTGTGGCAATTAATTTCTAGTTTGTAGAGGTGTAATGTTTTGCAATCAATTGCCACAGAGGGATGAAATTTCATAGGAGAGGGATGGCATTTAGGCATATCGTTTGCCACATCATACAAAATTCATAAAACAAATGCCATCCGATTTAGATGATTGTAAGTGCGTTTTTCCTAAGTTCTCCTCCCACGATAGAAAAAATCACCTTGCGTCCGGCTTCCAACTCTGATGGTTCGATAACTGCCCGGCCTGGGTGGATGGCAATTTTTTTTTTTTCTTCGCTCTCGTACTGGGAGCTAGGTCGGACAGGGCGGTTCCTCATCACTTCAGGAGCTTTAATACCGCGAGCCATCCGGTTGCCTCGCGGTCACTGAAACTACGTGTCATTGCTTCAACTATAACGCTTTCGGGTAAAGAGCTCCAACGAAGGGCGTCAAAATCTGATTGCGCTGGCTGATGATACCTAGCAAATATTATAATACTTATATTTGCCTTTTTATGATTCTCTATCTCGAATGTGAAAAACGGAAACCTTAA
The DNA here is from genome assembly GCA_947086415.1 of Pammene aurita. Classification (NCBI taxonomy): domain Eukaryota; kingdom Metazoa; phylum Arthropoda; class Insecta; order Lepidoptera; family Tortricidae; genus Pammene; species Pammene aurita. The sequence continues at coordinate 25,412,552 of OX352289.1, forward strand.
CCTCGAGATAAACGGCGCGTAAAAATTACGAGCTCAAATTGTTATAATAAAACGAACATTAGTAGTTTATGTAATTGTTACGTAATAAGGGTCCTTAAAATACCAGTGTGGTTTTATGAAACGAGCCGCAGGTGAGTTTTGCGTTCGTGCCGGCGGTCGGAGAGGAGGGCAGATTATCATTACGTTACCGTAAGTAATGAATATTCATACGTTTTTACCACACTGTCACAAACAATACACTGATGTTACGTTACTGCTTGCAATAATGGTGGTAATTACATACGGTTTCCGAACGCGGAATAGAGGATTTATGATATTAGTGTAGATAAAAAAATATTCCTAACTCAAATTCAGCTCAATGTGCAATTACGAGTATAACTTCACATTAACCGATATTTAATTAGTCAGTATAATAATTGTGTGTACCAAACGTGGACCTCGGTTCTATAACTTTTATACAAATAATTAGCTTTCCGCCCGCGTATAATACGGTTCTTCATACAGAGTTTCATAAACTATTGTATGTTTTTAAAATATATTTTTTGGTAACGTACTAACGTCGACATAGTATCATATGCAAATAATACTCGTAAAGTGAATGCACCCTATTATTTGCGTAACTTCTTTGTAAACTATAAAGTGGTGGTTTTATTTGGCGATACAATGGCCAGCCTATTGGCAGAGGTCACTCTGGAATATGGAAGTGGAATGGAAATAGTAACAATAATTCCCCTGCGGTGGAATTTAGATGAGTTCTGCTTTTAAATGAGTAGCCTAAAAACGAAATTTCAAGTCTGTTACAAAAAAATTGTTGATATCTATACAAACTTCAACCCTTTTTAGCCCCGTTTGAGATTGAAACGCGTTTTAAAAATTTTAATCGTTTTAAAATAATATTAAATAAACAATAGTAGTTTTCGATACAAGCGCGAGAAGTATGTCATATTGCACGAGTACCGAGGTTACGAGTGAAAATGACACTTCCGCACGTGTGGCGAAACACGGTTTTTCAATACAATTGCGAAAAAACTACAATGAAATAAAATTACATTTATTTTACTGTCAGTGTACGAAAGACACCTTAATTCAATCGCGCGTTGTTCATGTAATTCTATTGGGTCTCGCATAATACTCCTTTATGCCCAATCGCGCGCATTTATTTAAAAAAGGATCAATCAGATTACTTTTTAGTACTAGTGCATAAAATCAAACTTTACGCACGATTTGCAGCTACATAAACTAAACCTTTTGAGCAATTGTATTAAAATAGTACATTACTTAACAAGGACTGTAAAAGAAAGAAAGCCCGAAATCGCAGGTATTTGTATATATGCGATAGAGGGCTTCCTTTTTTACTGCCCGTGGTGAGTACACAATTTTACGTCTCCACCTGGCCCTAATGGAGTTTTACCGTACGCGTAGCGTGCGATAAAACTCACATTATGGCCAGGTGTGACGTAATAGTAGATTGTACACCAAGGGGATAAAGCACTGTTTTATGTCACGGGCGCAATATTGAATCCTGAACGTAACGAAGGACTCCAGATTTTACTCCCGAGCGCAGCGAGGGGGTTTTGAGTTAATTCCCGAGCGAAGCGAGGGAATTAAGACTGAGTCCTGAGTGCAGTGAGGGGTTCAAGCACGCCCGTGACAAAAACAGCTTTATCCCCGAGGAGTATACTCTACTTTTCTCACCTCTTGCGAGACAATAAAATAGCTAAGGCTACTAGAAACGGATTTTTATTAAAGTAAATCAAAAGTAAAAACCGGCCAAGTGCGTGTCGGACCACACATAGCAGGATTCCGTACCTTCAATGGAATAAGAACCAAACTAATACCAAAAGGTCGTATCTGATGCCTATGGAAAAAGTTTTTTGGAGATAACTCAAAAATGGCTAAACCAATAATGTTTAAAAAAAAATCCTAGAAAGTATATGATAAGGCGCATCTCAATTTTTTTCATATTTTTTGGACTTACGGTTCAAAAGTTACAGGGGGGGCACAATTTTTCTGACTTTCGAAGCCATTATTTCAGAAAATATTCATTTAATCACAAAATGGTCAAAAAACCTCAGTGTTATTTTTAAAGACCTATCGATTTATGTGTCACATGTTGATATTTAGTCAAAAATATAAAAAATAAAAATTTTGTTACATGTATGGAGCGCCCCCCCCTAAAAATTTTTTTTTTTCAAATTTAACTACATAACTGAGTAGCGGCATACAAAATACACCTTATGTGTAAATTTTATTCAGATACGTCGTATAGTTTCCGAGTAAAATGGCTGTGACATACGGACGGACAGACATACAGACAGACATGACGAATCCATAAGGGTTCCGTTTTTTGCCATTTGGCTACGGAACCCTAAAAATTGATTCTTGATACGTTAGTCCATTTTATTCTAATTTTATCTTCTATTTTTATAGAACCTGCAGTTTTACTCCGTATACTGCAGCGTCTTATGACACTCGCGGCATTTGTTTTAGGTATTTAAAATTGAGGTGGCCAGCACGATTTTCCGAATAAATTCGATTTTCAAATCAGCTCGACGCGGCGGCGCGGGCCCCGGCTGGCGTCGCGGGGCTGTGCACCCTGCGGACTTTACCAAATTAGACTTTAAGCACATAACAATAAGAACTATGGGAAGTGAAATCACATTATTAACCAGCGGGTTATAATGAGATTTAGTACAACATTATAACCCGGCTAAAGCCAAGGGCTATAATGATTTGCTTTCGGTGAGGTTTGCATGATATATAATTTGGCATTGTCGAGCAGGTGGTGTGAAAAATATCTTTCACGCATGTGCTTACCTTATCGCAGCTCGCCGTCGCTTCTCGAGCTCGACGCGCCACCGTTCCAATCCCCGAGACCATCCCTGAAGAACCGGCTCAAATCCCCGAGCCGCAGCTGCAAGAGCTCGAACCACAAGTAGCTGAGCCCCAACCGATGGAGAAGCAAACTATTCCGAACCAGTCCACCGCCGCGCCGGACCTCAGCGCGGTCGACGTGGAGCAGGACACAGCTGACTTGCCGACGCAGAAGTTGACGACGCAGAAGAGGTACTTACCCGAGACTCAAAATACAGTTCAAGTGAGTATTTATCGCTAGTTCACTAGATTTCGCACTACCTACATATTCTAATGTAGCTAATCATTTGATAAACAACATTTCATAAATAATCATTTTACCAGCGGTTTGCAAATTAATGATTCATAAATATGTAGGACGTTGCATAATAGTAGTTTATGCAACAGTTGTATAAGAGGGGTCAAAAAAGGTGAGTGGCGTGGGTAACAATTTGAGCCGTAGGCGAAAATTGTTAAGAAAACCGCCACGAACATTTTTTTTTTACCTACTTATACGACGTTGCATACAATACTTTTTCTACGAATACACTTACTTTTACATAAAATGCGAAATTGAAATCTTCATGGATATTGCAGTTATTTTGTCAACATAATCAACAATCATTTAAGTTTTACCTTTTAAAACACCATTTTTCAATAATACTAACATTACTAACACAAATACACACCGTCGTTATTTGATCAATTATTAAAGAGCTACAGAGATTAGTAAAAATACCTAAATTACTTTCAAAGTTTGCAATTCGCCCCAACAAACGAACGGGAAACGTAAAAAACTACGAAGTAGGTCTGTGGTTCTTATAATTTTTTCTTTTTTAAAGTTTTTTTTTCTAAAAACGCTGCGTTTATTTAGGTTTCTTAGGTTGGCAGTAATTTATTTTATATTAATAGCCGTGTTTGCACGCGATTCCGCGATACTATTTTGTCGCTTTTATAGAACAAGTGTTATTTTGGGGAATAGACTAGATAGACTTTTCATCGAGTGTATTATCTATGTTCTTATAAAGGTGTTAACGAATGTATAAATGACAGATAAAAGTACAGGAGTAGAAAAAAATTGTTTACAATGCATGTGCTCGAAAAATGCGTTTCCTACGGAGCCATATCATGCGGAAAGTAGTACTTTTCCGCACTAGTGCTTTTGTTTTCAATTTTTTTTTTTTAATTTTTAACTCCACTCTTAGCCTTATACAAAGAGATTTACTACGTGCTGATAATAATTAGAAATAAACGTTAGTTACAGATTCTTTCACTATATAAGAAATAAATACCTATTTAAAACTAATTATATTATTCTTCGTATGAATAAAAATAATATAATATTTATAAATACACGATTTTATAAAATGAATAATCACTTAACAAGTTTGGCTGAATGTAACTAATGCTTGTGCTCTATTGCATTCTGACATGGCCGCTTTTTGCACAAGCGCAGTAGTAGAAATCTATAACGCGCATGTATTTAAGAAGAAAAAAGCCCGCCATTGGAAAACTTGTCTTCAACTCGTCATTCACTATTCAGTTTTGTTTGTGTTTTAATAGAAATTTATAAAAATGTCGAGTTCGAGTGAAGAAATGTTAACACCCGAAAATGTTAGAGATGAAGCGCAACAAGCCAACATGAGCCTTCTACCAGCGAAGTCAAAAGAAAAATACTTAAACACCTACAATGACTTTTTGCATTGGAAAAACAACAAGGATGCCGGGTCGTTCTCTGAAAACGTCTTGCTGGCTTATTTTAACGAATTAGCCAAGCACATTATGGTCGCTGTATTCCATGCAGAGGACTACAACAAAATGTAAAAACGACATTGACATAAAAAATTACACTAACTTAAGGAAAAATGATGGTTTTAGACCTAAAAAGTCCTAACAGCAAACGACGTCGAAAAGTTCTTGAACGAGGCCCCAGATAATAAATACCTAGCAACTAAGGTAAATTATTCTATTTAATATACATATATTGTGGAGCTAGCTTACTTAGTTATTATAACGAGTATAAAATAAATAAATATATAAGTACATTATGACTTATGTGACGTGTCCGTACTTTTTTTTGATGTATAATGCGACGTATAACTTAGTACGCTAACCCCTGTAATTTGTTACATAACTTTAAAATTCAATAACTTCTTATCAGTGATCGGAATAGGTAGTGCCATTTCGGGTGAATGACCTTAAACATTGTAAATAACATGGATAAGACTTGAGATTTAAAATGTCATTATAAATACATCATTCATTAATTTAAAATTACTTTCGTTTAACAGTTACAATTAACAATAATACAATCATAAAATAAAACACGAAACATCAACATCATTATATTAAATTAACATAATTAAATTATTACTTTCTTTGAAATTATAGTAGCAAACCATATTTTTCATCAATATTTTCTACTGTCAATCTATTTGTTTTGACGTCCGATATCTAACTGAAACCACATTTTTTATACTTGTGTTAGGCCCGGCGGTTCTTTAAAACATTTTTGAAACGAAACACAAACTTTAAAATTTTCATATCAAATCCCGGGGTTAAAAACTATATCCATACTAAGCTTACGCACCGAAGTCCCGCGAAATGGCACTACCAATTCCGATCACTGCTTCTTATAGACAACGTGCAACATTTAATTGAGCATTCTTGTTTCCAGGTTGCTTTAATTTTTGGCATTACGGAGCTTGCAGAAGAAAAGAACTGGCCAATATAACCATTGATAATATAGAAAATCACGGAGAGATGCTGTTGGTTAAAATACCTAATACCAAGACAAAAATCGCAAGATCATTTGTAATTCATGGACAATGCTACGATATTGTTAAGAAGTACGAAGCTCTGCGCTCAGATAAGGGAAAAAGCAACCGTTTCTTTCAAAATTACGCGAATGGAAAGTGTACAGCCCAGAATATTGGCGTCAACAAATTTGTCGGTATACCTTAAGAGATAGCGGTTTTTCTCGGACTTTCAGAACCGAAATTGTATACCGGCCACAGTTTTAGGCGCACCTCTGCGACCCTATTGGCTGAATCTGGGGCCGATATAACGACCCTCCAGCGCCACGGTGGGTGGAAATCTACTTCGGTGGCTATGCCGAAGGTTCCAAAATAAAAAAAAGATTGCTGCTCAAATAGTAAATTCCGTCAATCTGAATGCCGCCCCCCGCCCCGACACTCCTAATAAAGAACCTGCTGCTAAACGACCCAGAACAGAGACGATCACATCAAGTTCACTTGGAGTAGACCGTCCTCCACCGGCTTGTAACTCACACTCGAAAAATGACGATGTTTTGCAAGATCATGTTGAACATATTATGAGCCAAACTGTACAATTTGCGGGAAAACCCATGTCTTTTAAGTTTGAAAATTGTACAAATATAATTTCTAATTTTAATAATTAAACTTATTTGCCATGATATGTTTTTTGATTTACTCACACAATGCATAGTAAAACATTGTATGATACACGTGCGTAAAGGTGATTTCCGACTCGTATTCCTTTATACACTCGCTCGCTTTGCTCGCTCGTGGATAAAATTCCACTCGTCGGAAATCATCCACTTTTCGCACTTGTTGCATAAATAGCTATTTACAAATAGTTCATGAGACAAAATATTTACTTGACAAAAAAATCATCATATTACAAAACATTAATTGGCAAATTATTCATTTATTATTCGTGACAATCCACATAGTAGAGCTTGAAATTGAAAAAAAAGTGCGCATCGAGAAAAAGTTGTGAATTTTTGACCATTGATACTCGTAGAATGCCCCACGATGAATATTTTTTAGTATTGGAGGTCTGTAAAATTTTTGGACCTTCACGTCAAAATCAGGGGTTCCGTGCAATATGGTGTTACTCTCTGGTTGAGGCTGCTCCGTTCTGTGGTATCATTACCGTTTAAACAGACATGCATGATTCAGTTTTGATAATAAAAAAGTAAAAATCGAAACTAAAAAAAAAGCTCTGCGGAGAGGAAAAACACTCAAAAAAATATTATTTTTTAGAACGTTATTTTAAAACTGCATTAAATATGCTTCCTTATGATACTTTTTGTATTTAAAATTAAATTCTTTTTATTATTAAAATAAAAATATAAACAATTTTAAAGCTTTTACTGTACAAAAACTACGCGAAATAAAAATCATTTGCGTGGTGTATGTTTTCTTTATTGTAAGTATGGAAAATCAATAATAAACGTGAACATCCGTAGCGAATTGACCTTAAAATGTATATATTGCTTATTATTAGTCATTTTTGTTCAGAATACCTTCTATAAAATAAAGTAAAAAGAATTAAAAAACACATATTTCCTTATACTATTGTATTTTTTGACTCTTTTTTTTTCATTTCTGTAAAAGCATTTTCATTTTGTAAAAGGTCATCATCATCATCATTTTGTAAAAGGTATCAGCCAAAAGACGTCCACTGCTGCTTGTAAAAGGTATTCTGAGCAAAGGTGACTAATAAACAATACATACATTTTAAAGTCAATACGCTACGGATGTTCACGGTTCACATTGATTTCCGATACTTACTATGAAGAAAACATATACACCACCACGCGAATAATTTTTTCGCGTAGTTTTTGTATAGTAAAGGCCTTTAAATTGTATATATTTAAAAACTGCATTAAATATGCCTCCTATTAACTTTTTTTTTAAACTTATATAGATGTCATATACAAAGGAAAAAAGTGACCTTGGCCTCCGGTGCCCAGGGCTGGGATCGAACCAGCGTCTTCTGCATTCGCGGCAGACGCCTTTACCACTTGGCCAAGTGGTAAAGGCGTAAGTTTATGATTTATATAGTATTGTGTCTACTTAAAATAAACAAATCAAAATATTTATTAAAAAAATAATTTGATTTGTTCTTCAGTTGAACATTTTTTTTATTTAAAAAATATGATATTTATTACTTATACAACGTTCTAAATAATATATTTTTTAATAAAATATTTTTTTTAAATGTTTTTCCTCTTCGCATCTGTTTTATACGGTTATGATACCACACAACCCCTAGCAGCCTTAAACAGAGAGAAATAACATATTTCACGGGACTCCTGATTTTGACGTTTTGACGCCTGGAACCCTGATTTTGACCCAAAGGCCAAAAATTTTGCGGACCTCCAATACTAAAAAATATTCATCGTAGGGCACTCTATCCATGCTCAAAAATACCGGTGTCCTAATTAGATCCACTTCTGAAAAAATCTATAGTTAATTTTGTGATGTGCAAACCTTGTACTCTGAAACACCGCAATAAATGATGCACCTGTGTTGTAATACATCAATAAAATATGCTTACTTTGTATCTCGGAGTATTGATGTTCGAAATTAAATTGACATGGCATAATTTTCAATTGTTTGGTTGAGTTTTATCATAATACCCTAATATCCTGGTTACACCAATATTTCTCTGAGCCAATGACCGATATAACAATTTTAGCATGAAAAAAATAATTATTATGCCAATTCGTTTCCTTAATCGTACCTAACTATATGCAGAAATTAAAGCAAATAAAAAAAACACGTATAACCAACAGTGCGTGGTAGTTTAAGATATAGTAATGAGTCTAACGAATGTAGCAGTAAATCAATAGTTCACACTAAACCGAACGGGTACTTACCGCCCGTTAAACTCAAATGACTCTATAGTCATCATAACATTACCATTGTCACTGTGACCACTGACCATGTAAGTATACAAATGTAATCTTGCTTCACAGAACAAAAAGCCAAGGTGCGGATACAGAACTGTCAGAGAGAGTCAATCCCAAAACTTCGTACCACCTGAGGCAGAAATCGGTAAATTAATTATTTTCATGATTGCCCATGATTGACCTGCTTAACTTGTGTATATGTACATTAGTGAGTTTTTTTTTCAGTTGATAAAGAGAACATCTCCGATAATTGGCAAACAATACCCGCGCGTACAGAAGAACAGCCGATTATACCCAACATTGAGATACAACGAGCATCGGATCCCGAACGAGTCCTGACGTCAATGTTGCAAGAGGCCGGTTTGGTCGACTTGCAGATTACTCGGCCCGAGCAGCCGCCGGTGGAGGTAGGGTTGCACAAAACCATAATCAAAGCGAAAGATTTCTCAAAGAAGCTTAAATAATGTATTAGCCGGAAATTGAATAATAATCTCAAATCGATATTTATAACATCCAAAATCAATTAAACGCAAGATTGAAAAAAATAGGTTACCTTATAAACAATTAGGTACTAAACCATTTATTTGTTTCTCTAGGTGGAGGTGGAGCAGCCTCCACAAATTTGGTATGTACAAGTATAATAATTAGAGGTCCCGTTTTCATGTCCAGACCATTTGACGTTCGAGGAGCTAGAGGAATCGCCAGAACCTTGGAAAATGTCGTCCATCCTGAAGAAATTCGCCTTTGACTCTTAAACTGCGTACTATATGAAAATTGATCTAGGACAATATTGAAGCTTATTAAATTCAATATAGTCCTACATGTGTTTGCGAATAAATTGGATTTTCTTAGAGAAATGCCTCGTACAAGTGATATGTTTCGTCAGTACCTTCCCAGAGCATCATTTCTTGATAAGGAACTTGTAAGATTACGAATTTCACCTTTGTTTATATAATTGTACCTGAGCTATACCAACATCAACATTTTACCCGACTGCGGCTTTAACAAAAAGTAGGTAAAGCCTGACCAGAAATATATGATTATTGTCAAGAGGGCGCTCTTATTCTCATTTATATGGCAACAAGTTCAGTATAGCCATAGAGCGTATTATTTCTCTATGGTAGTGACATCTTGATTTGTTTACCTGTCAGCTCAGATGTTAATTTGAAAATGTTTCACAGCGAAATAGTTCCATTTCCCGAGCGTATTATTTACAACTGTTTATTACATACACTATTTACAATGTTTCGCTCTTGACTATGAATAATTTTGGGATATTTTTGTCTTTTATATTTAACTAGCTGACCCGGCGAACTTCGTACCGCCAACTTCCACAGACTCCCGTCGACCTCAAGTTCACTCCTACGCCAGTCCTACCGTCTCCCACCACTCTCCCACTGTTGTCCAACCATCTCCCACTCTTGTCCACCCTTCTCTCACTCTCTTCCACCACCCTTCTCCCACCGACTCCTACTTCACTCCCATCCCATCGACTTCATTCCCACTGACTCTTACACTACGTCAGTCTCATCGTCTCCACCTCCTCCCATTGTCTTCATCCACTCCTATTAACGGACTTACACTTTCTTAACTTCCATATAGGGTTGCCAGGTGTTAATCGGACATGTTTGGCTTTTTACCAGTGTGTCCGGCCTGTCCGGCTTTTGCTAGGCTTCTGTCTGACTTACGCTGCGCGCCAGTCACGCCAGTGGCACGATTCGAAAGACCAGCGTAGCATATGCAAAAAAGGCATGTCTGGCTTTTGGGATCAAATGTCCGGCTAAATTAAGCGGCTTTTTCATTTTTGGGCCTGGTAACCCTACTTCCATAGATTATGTTCCATTTTCTTTTTAGTTTCTCCAATATTTTAATAGTTATTCTGTTATTCGGGGTGGAGATATGTACATCCAAATATTTTTTAAGAAAAAAAAACCCGACTTCAATGGGGAAAGCTGGTGAAAGATTATTATGTAGATGGTGTACTCTTAGACTCCATACAATGAAATAACTTGCTTAACAAACACAGCGAAGAGGACAAATCGCCAAACGTGAACTATGCGTCGTTGAAGAGTTCCGTTCTGATCATCATCAGCAGTTCCACTTTATCAAATGTCACTCTTTTGAATGAAAATCTTGATTTGTTGAAAAAAATACAAAAATCACTATGTGTATGCCCTTAAGATTTGAGGAGTTCCCTCGATTCCTCATGGATCCCATAATCAGAACTTGAGGTTGACGAAAATTTGTCCTGACAATCAAACTTGCTTAACAAACACAGCGAAGAGGACAAATCGCCAAACGTGAACTATGCATCGTTGAAGAGTTCCATTCTGATCATCATCAGCAGATCTACTTCTTCAAATGATCTTCTTGAAAAAATGGTGAAATAAAAACTGAAGTTAACATTTTTTTTGGGTAAGGTTCACATGAAGTAGGGGTAAAAAATTTTTATCGGCTTCTAGTTTCTACCCTATTATATTTTAATACACAAATATGATATTATAAAAGATGGTACAATTAATAATAAAACAGCTTTAGAAAATAAATGAATAATTCTTGAAATGATTCACTGTTTTGAATGAAAATGATGGATTTCTTGATAAAAATATGTATATGTATGCCTTTAAAGTTTGAGGAGTTCCCTCGATTCCTCATGGATCCCATCATCTGAACTGCGTATTGACAAAAACGGAACCAATCTGTAATATATATATATAAACTAAAAAAAAAAACATACACGCCGAATTGAGAACATCCTCTTTTGAAATCTTGATGTCGGTTAAAAATCAAAGATCATGAAAATCGGTTCAGCCGTTCTTGAGTTATAAATGGTATATAGCGTTTTGTTATACCACGTTTTATGTCACGTTCCGCGGGAATGGGATAAAAAGTATCCTATGTCCGTCTTCTTTTTCTAAGCTACCGCCCCACCAATTTTCAGCCAAATTGGTTCAGCCGTTCTTGTGTTATAAATAGTGTAACTAACACGACTTTCTTTTATATATATAATATAAAAGATTGTCTACGGACATAAGACATACAGCCTTGGCCAGAAGTGTTGAGCACCCTTGCGATTTTCATACAAAACTCGAAGCTTTAGTCCAGCGTTTCTATATTTTTAATTCAAACTGAACAGGCATGTTTTGTTGAAGTTAGTAGTAACTGCATAGAATATTTGCAATTTATCCCACCGACCTAAAGTCGCATTTTTGTGACCTTAAGTTTTCATGTTTTATATTTACCTTGAAATTGTTATTAAGTGAAGTTTTCTAGATATATAAATGAAATGTAACATTTTACGTCACCGTACATTGTTATTATTGGGAAATAATACTTAACATCAAAACTGTAAACAAAAAACTGCTATGCTCAATACTTCTGGCCAAGGCTGTATACAGCGAAAGGACAACGTCGTTGCTGACGCTTTATCTAGAGTTGAGATAGTCGATTTTCAAAATATTGCAATAGACTTTTCTTTGATTGCGAAGGCACAACACAAATATGACGACTTGTAAACATTATTACAATTCACCATTAAATTATGACAGACAATGACAACAAACAGTCAAACACAAAAATAACATAAAAGTTTATTTGAAAGTGGTAATACAAACTCGGCTACCGGCGTTTATGTATTGATCTTGAACAGACTCGTCGTGCCAATGTTACGAATGCTTCAACTCAATTTTATAACTACCCTCATTTAAATATTGAGCTGCTACCCACTTTTAAATATTGAGCTCGAACAGGCTTGTCATATCAATGTCAATAAACAAAATGGCCGACATGGCCGGCTTTTAATTAAGGTCATATTTGGTCTTTGAAATCAAGGGTTTTGTGACTTTTTAATACTTATTCTGTTAACCAGGGCTGTGACCATTCAAACTAATCCGAAATCATCTAAATCGGTTTAGCCGTTCTCGAGTTATAAACGGTCTTACTAACACCACTTTCTTTTATATATTTAGATATTCAACACTACTATAATTCAAATAAACCGCGACATTAAAACTGACAGCCTGTCATATGCACTCACACATGCATATCATTCTGTCAGTAAAATGATTGCCAGTGCAAGAAATTAGTTCCAATGAAATTCCGCAACATGGCGCATGATCATATATTTCTGGTCAGGCTTTAGTAATTTGTGAAAATCCACTGAGTATCAGGGCCTTCTTTTTGTTTGAGTCGCAGTGGGGTAAAATATTGATGTCGTTATATAGCTCAGATACAATTATATAAACAAAGGTGAAATTCGTAATCTTACAAGTTCCATATTAATCGCAAACATATGTAGGACTATGCTGTGTAGAATTTAATAGACTTCAATGTTGCCGTAGATCTTATTTCCATAAAGTGCGAAGTTTAAGAGTTACAGACGACAGATTCTTCCGGATGGACGACATTTTCCAAGGTGCTGGCGATTCCTCTAGGTCCTCGAACGTCAAATGGTCTGGACATGAAAACGGGACCGGACTTGAAAACGGGACCTCTAATGGACTAAGAGCTGGCCACGTCAGATATGACATAATGATGAGAGCAACAAAATCCGTCTGGTTAGATTGCTATACTATCCTTATTGCTAGATCCGGGCATCTGGCAGTTTTTAACGGGTGGAGATCCGAGTGAGAGAGGAGACTAGCAAAATTTTGAATTGGATAATAGTAACACCTTCTTCTTCTTCTTCATCGTGCCATATCCTAACGGATGTCGGCGATCACCATGCGAAAGTCCTCTCTGTATTTCGCCACTCTACCCAGAGTGGCAGCGTCAGCAATACCAGTCCAAACCCTTATATTATTGCACCATGATGTTCTGGGTCTTCCTCTACCTCTTTTTCCCTCAATTTTGCCTTCGATTATGTTCCTTAATATTGCGTATTTGTCGTTCCTGTAGATATGTCCAAAATATGCTGTTTTTCTTCTTTTAATTGTTAATACGACCTCCTTGCTCTTTTTCATTCTATCTAATACTGTTTCATTTGATATTCTATCTACCCACGATATTCTTAGCATTCTCCTGTATATCCACATTTCAAATGCATTTAATTTGTTGATCAAATAATTATTTAAGGTCCATATCAACTAGTTTATCATTTATATTTAGGGTAATAGTAACACCAAAATAGGTAAAAATTGTCGAAGTTGTCTCAGTTATAAAGGACAGGGCCTATATTTAACATTGGAACGAAAAAGATTGCGTATTATTACGGAAACAAAAACAGTACGCGACAAAGTACAAATTACATTATACGACGTTTGGCACTACTTTCCCACAACATAAACTTCTGGCAATGATATAATCTAATTATTTACATAAGTTCTCACAATGTTCCATCAAACCCAGAACTGTAGGATTTGTTTTCTTGAAGTGGTGTGCATTCTTTGACCTCCACCACTTTACAGCTGCCAGATATCTAGATCTAGAAATAAGCATTGTATAGTAAACTGACTAGAGTGGTTTCGTTGGTATCATTATTGTGTCATATCTGACGTGGCTAGCTCTCCGTATATAATTAATATATATATATACATAATGTCAGGACTATCCGAGAGATTTCAAATTTGTCGTATTTTGACTGTATTATAATTAGGGTTAGGAAATTGTGATGCTATATACCTAAAGTTAGCAAATTCCCGGTAAACTTTAAGTACTCGTAAGTATGGAGTCTGCTTCTTAAAAAAATGATTTTAATTAATCAAGTGTCGGGATTCCCGGGATTGTACCAAATGTCACGAGAATGTAATACCTTGCAAAAATGTTTAGGTTGGTGGCTATTTTAGATGATTTTTTATGGATACAATTTGATGTAAAGATTTAACAACATACAGGGTGTTTCCTGTAATATGAAAAAATAATTAAAACGTAGATTCTATTCCTCAAACAATAACACTTTTGTTCGACAACTTGTGATTTTTTTTAGATTGTCTCAACTAAATAGATTGTCTCAATCAAATGAATAGTATTTTCAATGTACGTTTAAATCCGTCTACTTAACATTGCTAGTCAGTCTTGTCACTATACAGACACAATCAATTTTGGAATACATTGCGTGTTCGAATAAACTTTAAAGTGTACTAAAAATCAAACCGTAAGTATTTTTTTAAAGTCTCTGAACAAAAGTTGTCTGGTCTAAGGAGTAGAATCTACGTTTTAATTGATTCCTTTTGTTACAGGTATAATAATTTTATAACACCCAGTATATGCTTCATACATAAAGTAACCGTAGGTTAATGTAGTAATTTATTAGGTTTCCTATATCTACAGCATACGCAAGTTCCAAATATCTAACCTTACCTACCGTCGGTATATTTTTATATTGCCTTTTCCTTCTCCTTTTCTTCCCAATTATAACAATACGTTAGGTTGGGTAGGTTAATTACCTGTTTACTCTTGTATTCACGTACGTCACTTTATTTGTATTAATTTTCCTATTTAAAAGGAATATTTGCAAGTTCCTATAATTATTTTTAATTTAGGATAAAACTTTTTTACTAGCTAAGCTAAATTAAATAACATCTAGTAGATAGGAATTGTATCAGCATCTCCTAGCTGCGCGGGTTTTTCGAACTACCCGCAGCTGGTCTCGATTATGCACATTCACGCTAGGGTTGTCTCTTTGCCTACACACAACACTCCGACATCTGGTGGTTTGGAAATGCAAGTATTTTCACGCTTACATTTGCTGATCACTGGATTCCACGAAGACGAGCAAATGTAAGCGTGAAAATACTTACATTTCCAAACCACCAGACGTCGTGAGTGTTGTGTGTAGGCAAAGTGACAACCCTAGCGTGAATGTGCATAATCGAGACCAGCTGCGGGTAGTTCGAAAAACCCGCGCAGCTAGGAGATGCTGATACAATTCCTCGCCAGTCTGCCTGCGACCACGAGCGTTACGGCACGCTCGAAACGTCAGGGAAATAATAAAAGTAAGTGTACGCGATTATGTCCCGTTCTTGACAAAATAATGAGTGAAAATCGTAAGTTTAAATCAGTACATCTAGTAGATAGGTAAAGAAAATAACTTAAAATAGTACATTTAAATACTTTAATATGTTATCCTATATTTAGATGTCCCGGGAAATTTATTAGCAAAATGAAATTGAGTCCGCCTTCATACTACTCAACAACAACTCGGTGTAGGTACTGATGCCAAAGTGTAGGCATGAAAGCATCGCAATTTCTTGCCCTAATTATAACTTAATAAACGATTATCGAAACCTAAAACCCCTAATAAGGTTTCTCTGTCGGGTGATTTAAGTGCGATTAGAGACATGAAACTACATTGAATAACCTTATGCGCTAACCTAATGATAGTGAAAACACAGTTTCAATAATAGTACAGTCTGAGTTACAATAATAGGGTTAACCTATCGAAATTATTAACCGCTAAGGACGTCAAATCACGCGCACGGAAAGTCATGCGCTCGGCGCTTGCGCGTTATATCTCGTCCAAAATTTCGGGTTCAAATCCTGGTAAGGGCATTTATTTATGCGTTTATCACAGATATTTGTTCCTGAGTTAGGGTGTTTTCTTTGTACCTAAGTATATATTTATCTATATAAGTATATATATCGTAGCCTAGTACCGATAGTACTAGACTATCTTTGCTTAGTTTGGGACAAGGTTGATTTGTGTAAGAGTGTCCCCAAATATTTATATATATCAAATTAAGGGAACTCCCTATCCCTGATAATACATATACCTAAATGTTTTCCGTCTGCAGTGATCAATGGGGCACGGAAGGCACTATGGTGAAAATTATCAAGATGGTTAAAGCAGAGACTCGGCCTCTAAATATGGACTCGCTTATGTCATTCAGGCCTATGGTTCCAGGGAGCAAGCGCATTAAAGCTGCTCGATGTTTTAATTCAATAATGAGTGAGTACAATTCAGTGGTACATATGATCCGAGGCACTCTCCATATAGCTAGCCACGTCAGATATGACACAATAATGAGAGCGACGAAACCCCTCTCGTCAGTTTGCTATACTATGCTTATTTCTAGATCCGGACATCTGGCAGCTGTAAAGTGGTGGAGGTCAAAGAATGCACACCACTTTAAGAATATAAATCCTAGAGTTCTGGTTTTGATGCCGTATTATGAAAAATTATATAAATAATTAGATCATATCATTACCAAAAGTTTCTGATGGGGGAAAGTAGTCCAAAACGACGTATAATGTAATTCATAGTTTGTCGCTTCCCGTTTCTGTTTCCGAAATATTACGCAATGTTTTTATTCTAACGTTAAAATATAGGCCCCGGCCTCTATACACAACATGACTTCGGCCGTTTTTACCTATTTTAGTATTACTTTTTTCCAATTCAAAAACTTTGCTAGTCTGTCACTCTGGCATCCACCCATTAAAAGCTGCCAGATGCCCGGATCTAGCAATAAGGATAGTATTGTAATCTTACTAGATGGGTTACATTGCTCTCATTATTGTGTCACATCTGACGTGGCTAGCTCTTAGACCAATATGTCTTAAGCACTGGTTCCACCGCGGGCGAGTAACTATGAGCTATAGTTCATAGTTGGCTGTTCACACTGCGATGAACTATAAATATACATCTTTCTTTTATTTACACGGGAGCGATTATCTTTTGTTCGTTTCTTTGGCTAGAAAATAGCCGTTAGCTCATAGCTTACTCGCTCGCGGTGGAACCAGTGCCTTATGGACGACGCTCTGGACACGAGAGGTCGTGACTACATAAATTCATTTGACTCCAGTGTCCAAGGCTCCGACTCGGCCCGTTCTATTGCCCGGTTTATCTTTTTACCTGTTACACACCGTGGGCGCTTATAACTAGAAAGATTTTAACAATGTATTTCTGATCATATTTAGATACTAAAATGTGCTAAAAACTTTTCTGGAATACGCCTAGTTCCAGAGTTAATTAAAAAAAAATACACTTTTTATTATAACTCAGCACAAAACGCCTTTCTGATTATCGCCACTATTGGGCATAGTTTACACGTCCTTATTGACAGATATCAACGTGACAAAGGAAAACTTTGCTGAAACTACATTTAAAAAAAACACCAATTTGTTTTAGGCGATAATTTTATTAATAACATTTACTGTGCATTTCATGTACAATAAACATTTCAAAATTAGAAAAAAATATTTTTTTTTGGCGAAATTTACCTAAAGTTATATAATGTTTTTTCTTTCTTTTAGTCTCAGAAATTCGTAGTTAAGATCTGTCTGATTATTCGAGCCCACGGTGTATAGTGTATATGGTAGTTTTTCTTTTATGTAGTGTATATGGTAGGAAACGCGCATGTGAATACTCTGGCGTTACAGGCGTCCATAGGCTACGGTGACTGCTTACCATCAGGCGGGCCGTATGCTTGTTTGCCACCGTCCCGGTATTAAAAAAAAAAAGTAGATAGCGCTGTACTTCAATATCCATGTGTAAAATGCCCTGATTATTCTTCCATTGTAGTTCTATTGGCCATATCCGACGGAACGATAATACCGAGATCGCAAATTCGCATCATCGCGTGCTAATGCACAACTGAACGCTTTGTATATACACAATATATATATATATACACCTATATATATATTTTTTTTTTTTGATGATATCCTATGATAGGACTATGGTCCAATGGTCATTAGGTCAGGACCTGATCATGGGATCATAGAAAAATCGAGGGAAATCTTCAAATATGACAGGTACCTACATCTTTAGACTCTAGGGTACCTTTAGTTTATTAATTTTTTAGTTTATTAATTTAGTTCATTAATGACTACTTTTCATGAAATGGAACTGGTCATGAAGACCATAAAAATATAGCATCATTGGTTGAATCGGTGGATTTAGCTAGGCAGATGTGCAAGTTTATATGTGTAACATTTTGATATTATATTAGATAATCTTGGGCTTCATCAAATAATAGATATAAATTAATAAAGCCCGACCAGCGCCATGTTGCGGAATTTCATTGGAACTAATTTCTTACACTGGCAATAATTTTAATGGCAGTATGATATGCATTGTGTGAGTGCATGTGATAGGATGTCACTGTGGCCAGTGTCATTGAGGCGGTTTACTCAAATAATAATGATGTGTTGAATATTGAATAATAAACGACAAAAAAATCTCAAAACTATCCATAATGTTTCGCTCTTATATTGTAAATAGTGTATATAATAAACTGCTATAAATAATACGCTCGGGAAATGAAACTATTTCGCTGTGAAACATCTTCATTTTCAAATTAGCATCAGAGCTGACAGGTAAACAACTCAAGATGTCACCATACCATAAAGAATAATACGCTCTAAGTATGACTATACTGAACTGTTGCCATATAAATGAGGATAATAGTGCCCTCTTGACAATAATCATATATTTCTGGTCAGGCTTTACATTAGGTACTACTATACCAAAATAAATGATTAGGTAGTTTTCACTAACACTACCCACGCTAAACTGCAAGTGACTATAGTAAAGCATGCGGCGTCGTATGAAGATTACAATCTGTACGAGTATATATACTTGACCATGATAAACATGTATAACTATTGTGAGAAATGATCGAAGCCTTTTTTGACTCGTCGACTATACTTATAATGCTGTGTTGAATTGAGACTTTGTAGACAGAACTACTAGCGCATACTTTTTAGCATCGCCGACGATGCTAAAATGGGTTTTTATACAATATTATAGAACAACGTCATCATCCCCGAGCGCCGGCTCAGTCCACCGGGAGATTGAAGTTACTAAATTGCCTATTTTGAGCACTCGTAGAGAACTTATTGTATTTATACAATAGTGAAGTGACATAATTAAGCTTTTCTATCTCGTACTCTACTTTAGTCACTCTTAGATCAAGAGTAGGCCGTAGGCAACCCTACCCCATCGAGTAGAAATACACAACTTTTCACCGTGCATTGCCCTACATAAGCCGGATTCTGCTACTCGATGAGGTAGGGTTGCCTACGGCCTACTATTGATCTATCAGCAAGGTTCTTAGCCTAAACACTGTAAACACGGTACTCGACTGAAAAGCTCTTCATTATATCACGATAGTATAAAACACTATTATTTGATTTCAGAACTGAAACAGCACGGTTTCATAAAACTACATAAGGATCCAGACACTTTGGAGATACTCGACATTTCTTTGGGCCCTAAATTTGACAACTGTTAGTCAGTATTATTGTTTATGTATAAGCAGTTTTACTAGTTTGATTGTTTAAGATATGAACTTCATAATACATATCTATTATTGTTGATTAATATGTCGAACTTCATAATACATATATATTATTGTTGATTAATATGTCGAATCTCATAATACATATCTATTATTGTTGATTAATATGTACTTTCGTTTTCTAATTAACAATTGGGTACTTTCCAATAGATAATAAAATAGATAAACTGATTAAGAAAAAAAATTGATTTGTTGCATTAATAAAATCAACATTTAAAAATCCAGGTGTAACATGTGTTTGCGCTTTAAATGATTTTAGAATGGTTTAAACTTTTATAGAGGACATGTATTTATCACATAGTATTGGGACGTCACAAAATTAGTCTCCCATATAAAGTCCATAGTAAAAAATCGTTTTGACGTTTCTTAACAAGTTGCTGATTTGACATCATAGGAAAATAGCCTATTGTTAATGCTTGTTTTATGGACAATTTTTTAAACATGCTGTTTCTAAAAGTTTCACCTTACGTTGACATCAGTT
Organism: Pammene aurita; assembly: GCA_947086415.1. Lineage (NCBI taxonomy): Eukaryota > Metazoa > Arthropoda > Insecta > Lepidoptera > Tortricidae > Pammene > Pammene aurita. The sequence continues at coordinate 25,432,806 of OX352289.1, forward strand.
AAGTTTATACATTTTATAATATTAACCTACCGCCAGCAGTAGTAGAAGGCGAGAAGTTCAAAATGAGATTGACATTACTTATGGTCACAAACAAAAGCGTGTGAAAACTTCGCCCGCTTATTAGATCAGGCATTGGAGCATTTTGCCTTACAAAAGCTGGTGTAGAAAATGTTTTAATGGTGATTGGTAGGCTATGGGGTGGTTATTAATAATCTAGATTTTTGACGTTGAGGGGGCGGAGCGTTGGCCGCCATCGTGGTTTAAAGGTGCCAAAATTCCGTTTTTAAATATTTACCACAAAGAAATTAAATGTGTACCACATTTTTGTTATTTTATAATGATTCTTTTAAAATATATTAAAAAGTTGAATTCACCCCTAGAGCGCTTATAGAGGGGGCGAAAGTAGTAAGTCTCACACAGAACATTAATGTTATATTACTCATTATAAAATATTACTAGGCATGGTCAGGTTTAGTTATCGATCAATTCGGGTATAATGAATTTAAAATTAAAATGATCACCCCCTTCTATAACCGCTCTAGGGGTGAATTCAACTTTTGAATATCTTTAAAATAATCATTATGAGATGACAAAACTGTAGTACAGATTTCATTTCTTTATCTCGAAGCACAGAATTTTAAAGCTAATTAATCAAATTCTCATTATTAAAAAAAATACTTTTTCATACCCTTTATCTTTATACCTGTAAGACTTACAGATCTATTGTATATGGAATTTTTTTTGACAATTTTATGTTCTTTATACGTTCCATAGACTCTTTAGCCATACTGACAAACGTTTAAGCGCCAAGGTTAAAAAACGGACTTTTGGCACCTTTAAACCAAGATGGCGGCCAACGCTCCCCCCCCCCCGCTCTCAAGGTCTAAAATCTAGATTTTTAATAATCACCCTGAAGCCTACCAATACCCGTTAAAACATTGTCTACACCACCTTTTGTAAGGCAATGTACGGAGATGATTCCCCGATTATTGATGTGATACTTTTTTAAACATAATAACATGTTAAGGCCAGACAGGATAATGTTCGCCCATCTGATTAAATTGTCTGATCAAACCAGGCGCTGCGCTGTGGACGCAAATATAATTTTAAATTTCATTGACATCATTCTATTCAATTAAAAGCATTTAGTATAAAAAAAATATTACATGATTTTACCATAAAACGTTTAAAATTTTATTTTGATTGATCCATTTTAATTGATTTTACATATTCGAGTTGTTTTTTTAACTATAATTATGATGATTACATTGTTATGTTTATAATAATAAAGTATATTTGAATAATACATTATTTTTGTTTTATTTGAATAATTTGTATATTATTATGATGATTTATGTACAGCTGTACATAAGTCATCATATAGATTCAAGTAAACTAGATGCATTAATGAGTATCTTAAATTGTAGGTAGGTAGCGGCTTAATAATTTACAAAACCTTAACATCGCGATTGAAAACTGTACAATAAAGAGTTGACTTAAATAATTATCGATAGGTAGTTCATAGGCTAAAGGAGAATGGGCATTTTGTACTATGAGTGTATACGATTGAGACATCTCATTTGAAAGGTCTTAACTAGTGCATTATTTAATTGTATTAAATAAATAAATAATGAAATAATCCTGTGATAACGAGCTTTGAAACGAGATACGTCTCAACAGTATACATCCATGGTACACTCCCCATACAAAAATGCCCATTCTCCTTTAATCTTATGTTATTTACATAAAATACAGGCAAATATATAAATACAGGAATAGGAATATTTTTAGTCTTCTACTGTAATGTAATGTTTATTCACATGTATATATACCTACTTGATTGGTTACTTGGTGGCGAATAAAGATCTCTATCTCTAAATGCGCCAGGAGCACGATGCCATTTAAAAAAAATTGTGACAGTTAAATACTCGTGGTTAAATATAAGATGTTCAACATTTCCTTCTTCAGTTTCACATAAAGTACTTTCCTGAAGAAAGGTTGAGGGAGGCGATGGTTGAGATATGCGTCATACTCGTAAACGGGTGCTGTTTGTGGAGACCGGGATGTTTAGTTAGGCTAACTGGAGCTACACAATTACGTCACTTTTTATTACTTAATCATATTTAATTTTAGTTTAATTGGCTTTAGTTTAGACACAACATTCGGTGCTTGTTAATGCTTAAATTTTTATTTATTTTATCGGAATATATAGATCAAGCAAGACACTTGAAGACCTTATACATCTCTAAGGATAATTTAGAAATAGGATGTTTTTTTGGATAGGTAGTCCTGTCGAGTTTCTTACCGGTCATAATTCTTCTCGTGTCAGAGGTCACTTAATGTAGGTTTGACGGCATTTTTATTTTATTATCTCGCTATCGAAGTAAAACTAGTATGTATAAGTCTGGTCTGAAAGCCATATTACCACTCGAACAATTTCCCCTCACCTCGTTAGGGGAAAATAACCACCTCGTGGTAATATTATAAGAAGAGGCCATATTAGGCCTACTTTGGATCCTTGTCAAACAATCTACTATACCAACCTTACTTGGTTCGTCAACAACTTTACAGACGGACAGATAGGTATGGTACGGAGCGAATCAAGTTTGCTGTCCGGCCCGAACCAAATCTCACCATCTAGGTAGGTATTACTAGTTAGACTACTTGCTATGAACAAAAGATAGTTCTAATACCAAACATCACATTTGAAGACTTATGAAATTTAACAGAGAATGAAACGAGGAGCCGTATTATACGCGGGCGAAACCGCGGGCGGAAAACTAGTCTCTTATAATATAATCGTGTCTGAGTCGTAAGTTATGTAAGGTCAAAGTTCATGAAAATCGTTTAACTTAATTATAGATTGTCAAATCTATAATTAAATGTAGAGCATTATTTACCACAAGTTTGATTTAAAACATTTTCATGCGGTCTACTGTTTACAAGGACGAGCGATAACAACGCACACACGTTATTAGATTAGACTTTTAATTGGAGTGATTATTTCTGGATATATGAATTTAACCAAAAAATATTGTTAGAGACCTGAAACTTTTTTTAACCTATTTAAGTACAAAATAAGTGGCACATAAATTATTCCTTTAGTCGAAGTTTCTTGAACATACGCTGTATGATCCTGAGTAAAATGCTGGGATACAGATCCGCCCGGGCATGACGAAATTGCTTTTTTAACTATTGTGGCTAAGGCACCCTAAAAGTGGTTCGACCATTCATAATACATTTATGTAATTTAAACGTTGCGCCCTCTGCGCCTTTATTTCAGAAAAAGTGCAGTGCGGTATATACCGTGTGATCTTTGTGTAAGTACCAAAGGAAACCACACAGATTTTGAAGTTATAATTATAAATCAAGGCAAGTCTCCGGGGCATGGGGGTGGGGGCCGGAATTAGGTGAGCTAAAATACCTAAAGTTCGCGAGAGGACATAATATAGAGTGGTTACAACCGGATGATAATAATATTTTATTTGGATTCCGGGTATTCGATGTTCCTTATCTTTCTATATATACTATAGTACTAGTAGCTTTCACTATTTTGACGCTAATACGCCACTCTGACAAGCATTGATAATGAATAGGAAAATACAGATTACTAATTTAAAATATATGTCACATTTTCAGATTTATTATTATAATGTTAACTTTATGGCTGCAATGTAACCATTTTTCATCATTACGACTATTACTTGCAGTGCCCGGATGAATATCGAATACCCGGAATCCAAATAAAATATTATTTTCATCCGGTTGTAACCACTCTATATTATGTCCTCTCGCGAACTTTAGGTATTTTAGCTCACCTAATTCCGGGCCCTGATGATGGTCTCAGCATCGAGCACCTCAGGCATGCGGGGATCCACCTGCCGCGTGTGCTGGCGATGTTCTATAATCTTTGCCTCGGACACGCCTATCTTCCCTCACAGCTCACGCGTACAGTGGTGATCCCACTGGCAAAAAATAAAACTGGAGACCTATCGGACATGGGAAATTATAGGCCCATCTCGCTAGCGACGGTACTAGCGAAAGTGCTAGACGGCTTGCTTACGGCACAACTTAGAAAACATGTTAAATTGCACGACGCACAGTTCGGATTTAGGCCAGGTCTGTCGACGGAAAGTGCAATCTTGTGCCTTAAGCAAGCTGTAAGGTACTACAAGGACAGAAACACGCCTATATATGCGTGCTTTCTGGACTTGTCCAAAGCATTTGACCTGGTTGTGTATGATAAAATGTGGAGTAAATTAGAAAAAACCAGCCTACCCAGAGAGTACATTGCGCTGCTTAAATATTGGTACAACAACCAGGTTAACAGAGTGAGATGGGCGGGGGTTGACTCGGAAGAGTATAAACTCCAGTGTGGTGTGAGACAGGGTGGGCTATCATCCCCGATCCTGTTTAACCTGTATGTTAACGAGTTGATTAAGGATCTCAGCAAAGAGCATGTCGGATGTCACATCGGCGATAGATAGTGTTTCAATAATATAAGTTACGCGGACGATATGGTCCTGCTGGGACCTTCAGTCCACTCTATAAGGCATCTTGTCAAACTGTGTGAGGGCTACGCGCAACGGCATGGTCTTAAATACAATGCGACCAAAAGCGAGGTGCTCATTTTTAAGGCACGTAAATATAATATTAAAACTCTGCCTAGGATCATGCTGGAGGGTGTGGCGCTTAAAGTAGTTGATAGGTTTAAGTATTTAGGACATATGATCACGGTAGATCTAAATGATGATCTAGATGTTGAAAGAAAGAGGAGAGCGCTGGCAGTACGGGGCAACATGCTCGCCCGCAGGTTTGCACGCTGTAACGAAGAAGTGAAACTGACGCTTTTCAAGGCGTATTACCAGACATTTTACACGTGCAGCCCGTGGGTGAAGTTTACACAGAAGGCCTATAACACGTTGCGTGTGCAATACAACAACGTCCTCAGAATGCTGCTGAGGCGGCCGAAGTACTGCAGTGCTTCTGGCATGTTCGCCGAGGCACGTACAGATGACTTTTTTGCTATTCGGCGAAAAAGAATTGCCTCACTGCTTAAACGAGTGCGCGGTAGCAGCAACAGCATGCTGAGGACGTTGGCCGAACGTCTCGACTGCCAGATTACAAAATACTGGGTCAGTGTAATCATTGGTAGGGACAAATAGGGTCAATATTTTGGCCTCTAGTTGTCTTGTACCTATTTAGGAGTAAGAGTTTTAGTAGCATAGTTTTTAATGTACCTAAATTTAAGTTACTACTAACAATTCTATGGATTTTTATAGTCCGAAATAAACAGTTTTTTTTTTACATCGATATCGCAATAAATATTTAGTTATCAATTGATAAACACAGAGTAATTAATTTTTGTTTTTATACGCAACGCAAGTTGAATGAAACAATTGTTTTCCGGGCGCCTCGCAAAGTTTGGAAAGTAAAAGAACGTGAAAGAAAGTGTTGTCCTCCTCAGTTTTAGATAGGAGTGGTTCCGTTTTGGTAGAAGTTGTGCCTTTATCGCTACTATAATGAAATGTAAAATTTTGAAGACTTTTGTTGGTATCCCAGAGTTCTGTCAAATGCTAAAACTGACTGAGGTGTGAGGTGTAAGGGGGTGGGTTATGTATGCGAGTAACCGGGCGCCCGAGCGCTCCGGGAGCGCCTGGCGCTGACCTGCGTGTGGCGCGTTGCACGGGATTCCCGGTGACTGCCATCACCACTACACGGATCAATATTTAACAGTCCGGTAATTGTAGATCGTACAACAAGTGCATAAAATGGGTTTTATGGACGAGTTTTACACTCTAATTTTCAATTGTGAGGAAATTATTTATCGGCAATCTTAAATTATTGCAAGGTGTAAGAAAAATATTACGATGAAAGTAAATATGATTCCCGCCAACTATTTTCTTATGTTTTTTTTTAATGACCAGCATGTAAATTTAGTCATAGATTGTTTTCTGCCAAGTTATAAAAAATATCGGGGCATTTTAAACTATTTTCTACTCCTATTTTATCTGATTTAATTAATGCAATGATAGAAAACACGGAATTCAAATAATTATTATAAATATTGAAAAAATCACCGCTTCGAGCAAGATCTGAACTTGCGACCTTTCGGAACACCGGTCCGATCACTAAGCTTTGAACAACTTAGCTATCGCCGGGTCAAAAAAAACAAATATCTGCTAATAAAATTAAATCCAAACTGCCTTCAACCCGACGATTTAATCAGTTATAAAAACGTTGTGACAAAACTTATGGACAGTACAATTTGGCCGAAACAGAAACTTCGGTCGGACACTATCTAAAAGTTGTTTCGCGATTTTTGCTTGGAGGGGTGAAAAGAGTAAGATTATTATCGATTAAAATGATGTTAAACTATGTAGTATGTAAAATATATACATACGTTGGAAAATGAGTCGTTTAAGGAACAAGTAGAACAGTTTTTTCATTTTCATACATATTTTTTAAGCAAGAGTATGTTTCCTATTTTTTTACCTAGAGCAATTTTAAGCCCAAGTTTAGGTGATATTTTTGGAAATGTATTTATGTTTTTTATAAAAATTTGAATGTAATAAAGCCTAGTATATTTCTACATTTAAATTTTTATATGCTTAATGCTTGAATCAGATAATATAAAACATATTGGAGGGCATGACAAATAATAATAAAAAATCAAGCGATACGTTGTCACAAGAGCCGAGGGTCTTTTTTAAAGACATACCGTAGAGACCCGAACATTCAATCATTAGAATTAAGATCTATAATTAATGTTTTGAATTGTTGCTAGAACAAAGTCGATTATATACTTTATGACCAATATTTAAAGTATATTATTATTTATCAATTATTTGTCCTTCGTAAACGCATCTCGGCCGTTATACATATGGTGTTCGTCTTTTTATATGGCGGATATGTGTCATTTTGTATGAGAGTAGAGGATTTTTGATGTAAGAAACAAAACGAAAATAATAATAAAAAGATATTGCATTGAAAGCTATACAACCTGCTAATTATTATAGATAATTCTCATGATAAAAAAAAAACAGAATATTCCTCATTATAAATTATAATGTCTGTGAAAACTAGTTACATTCTACGTATTTTAAGTCGTCGTTTAAAGCGTTGTCATCGAAATGTGGATTATATAATAACAGATTTATATCATCATCTTATATTGGAGATTAAATTAAGTAAAACAAACATATTTATTAATTTTTACCATATTGTTTATAGTTACAGCAAAAGAGCCGAAAGTCCTTTATGAAGGACATGAATGATGCTTTGCAATTACTAATATTGACCGCGAATACTTCATAAAGTACAAATTCAAGAAATACTTTATTTTATCAAAAATATCATATCTACAACAAAAACATTAATGTCATTACAATTAACATAATTTAAACTCAATAAAAACCCTAAAATACGGGTATATTTACGGGTAAGCAGATTGCTTAGGAAATTCCAGATTAAACGTACCTCTACCCACGATCTTGTTCAAAACATGGCTGCTTACTATATGAAACATTACTTATTTACATTTGCTAAATAGGGACAAATATATTTTGGATTAGCGGTCAGTGATTAGTTCTCACGATCACGCCACTATCGCCTGATTTTAAGCAAGAAACGGACCTTTATTACGGACATTCGGCTCTTATGGATCGCTTTATTTTTTAGTTCTTGGTCTTAAACATGTCACCATTAAATCCTTGTTAAGGACTCAGGGACTTGGGAGGCTATAATGCGTTGTTATCTTCACAGTACATACGTAGATAACTAGATACTTAGTTAGGCATGTACCTATGTAAAAAGAGTTCTTTTGGCGACAGCTTAGTTCTAAAACGGCTCAATAGAAAATCATTTTAAACCTAAGTATTTAAAAAAAAAATTTTTTTTGGGATTACACCGGGTACTGTGGTACTAAAATTGTACAAATGTGGGTACAAAAGTTGTACCACGGGTACCGTTTTCGACATTGGTGTGCTAATTTCTATAATATTAAATAAAACTAGGTAAGTAGGTAATCAAATATCCCACCAAAAACATAAATGTAAAAAAGGAGAGCCAAGTTCAATACAAAAATTATGCTTGGCTGTGGGCTTCGCCGCAAAAAGAATGGAGATCTAAATACCGAGCTGGATTCCAAATTTCATCCTTCTAGGTCATCTGGAAGTAGGTTAGATTTAGGTACTATATGTCAGTCATGCAGTCAGTCAGACTTTTTGACCTTCATATCTTTATAACCGTTTGAGCTAGCTTCATGAAATTTGGGCTTCTAGATGTCCTTGTGGATATAATTAAACACACGTAGTTTTATGTTTACGTTAAAGAGGTTTTGAGTTATAGAATGGTCAAAAGTGGCACCAAGTGGTTCGTGTAATATACACTCGGCGCTGGCTAGCCAGTTCCTTTGCTTGAACTTGGCTTGACACGCTGCCGCGTGTCTAGATACATATTATGATATTATTGTCACCTAAGTACCTATATTTTTGTCAACTCGCCTTTTTCAGCAATCAAAATATCCGACTTTAGCTCGTAACAAGATCCATGTTGGAACATGCCTTGTAGCTACTAGTCACAATTCTGGAAAGGTTATTTCGTTTCCAGTAGGTGGACCTTACTGATTAAGTTCAATATAAAACAGAATGTATACATATAATCAAGTCGGTCGAACAGTGTGTGTGTAAAAATTAAAACGTAGATTCTACTCCTCAAACTAGACAATGTTTATTCAACAACTTTTGAAAGTTACGTAGATATTGGATTGGCTCTTTTTCAAACAAACTAAATAGTATTTTCAATGTTCAAGTTCCGCCTAAATGACATCGCCTGTCAGTCTTGTCACCCTACAGATATATGAATCGATGTCGTAGTACCTACATTGCGTGTTCGAAATGTTTGAATAAACTTTAAACTGTAATAAAATTCAAACTACAATCCTATATTTTTAAAAGTTATTGAACAAACGTTGTCTAGTTTGAGGAGTAGAATCTACGTTTTAATTTTTTGCTCTTATTCATTGTACTTATGTAGTTTTCTACCTAATACAGACCTACTCACGGGATGTAGGTAGCAGGTAGGATATTTGCGTGCGTCTCCGCTCCCACGAGGCACAAATGCAAATGTTATGAGGTGCAAATGAGCGAGCCGTGCGGAGCATACCAACGCACTGGTGCATCCCGGACGCATCAGTAGCTGTCACGCTGTCGCCGGCTCCTTTATAAGAATTATGAGGGATTGTCTGCCGTTCGTTATTACTTCATAAAAAGAGGTAGGTACTCGCAGTGCGTGTCAACAACCCGTGAATCGTCTATTCCATCTACATAGGAAATAAATCATAATTCAGTGGAGTAATTTGACAGCACTTTACATGCAGTCGACAACCGCTTTGTATGCTAGGAACTGTCGAATTACTCTACTGAACTGAATTATGAATTTTACCGTAGGTATCTAAAGCCTGACCAGAAATATATGATTATTGTCAAGAGGGCGCTATTATTCTCATTTATAAGGCAACAGTCATAGAGCGTATAATTGTCTATGGTATAGTGACATCTTGATTTGTTTACCTGTCAGCTCTGATGTTAATTTGAAAATGTTTCACAGCGAAATAATTTCATTTCCCGAGTGTATTATTTACAGCACTTTATTATATACACTATTTACAATGTTTCGCTCTTGAATATGGATAATTTTGGGATATTTTTGTGATTTATTATTTCATATTCAACATTATTATTATTCAAGTAAACCGTCTCAATGACACTTGATAACCGTGACAGCCTATCACCATTAAAATTATTGCCAGTGTAAGAAATTAGTTCCAATGAAATTCCGCAACATGGCGCACGATCATATATTTCTGGTCGGGCTTTATCACCGTTAGTAGGTTCCTACTCATACGTTGACATACTTACATTTATTTGTGTGAGTGTACAAACTACAATAAAAAGTAGTTTAGAAAAGGGGTCATAAACAATGATTTTTACTATGGGTGGGTTATACTCTAACAAAATGAGCAGAAAAAATACTTCCAGAGTTATTTCATAACCTAGCAACGATTCTGTTATGTTTATCTATTTTGACAATCATTACATCTTTGTTACTCTCATTGTTAGAAAATTAAAGTTTGTCTCTTTCTCACGCGGGTGGCGGGAGCTCATTGGCACGTCCACATCTCACGCTGGCCAGTGCGCGACTAGCGACAGTTGTTTGAATTCACTCATATTAAGTTCTTCACTTTTGGAGCATACATAACCCATCTGTATAAACATTGATTTATACAAATAAAGAGCCGAACCAAAAAAAAAACAAATTCAACATTGGCCACTTTTACGTAGTACATGCGTTTATCTATAAAATTAGTAGGTAACTTTATGGTCATTAATTGTTAATGCAAAGCTCCTGGGATACCTAGAAGAGCACGACTTGGTCAGTGAGTCAGTATAGCTTTCGCCATGATCGCTCGACTGGTGATCTTCTAGTGTCCTAACTCGTTCAGCCATTGAGAGTCAAAGAGAGGCATTGGCAGTCAGACCAAAACAGGAAAACTAGGTAAATGTTAGATTTATTACCTAATTTGCCCAATATAACTGAGAACTACTACTTAAATATCTCATTTTATCCATATTTTATCTGTGGTCATGCCGCAAATAAGCGAAGGGGATTTTGACGACCCCGAACACGTTTCCGATACGATCCAAGGCCGTAGCTGTCACTTCGTGGAGATGTACACTCATGAGCTCATGACATAGCGAAAAGCCCTGTTACACTTTACTTTTTTTGTCTTATCTAAAATGTCAATCATTTCAGAAACTAACTAGGACAAGTGTAACAGGGCTTTTAGGCTTTGATCGGGTCTGACATCGGGGTCTTCTGTCGAAGTTGCCAGCTTACGGAGTGCCCGAGGGATTGTGCAGGTGGGTTGCCAGCTTTTTGTCCGGCAGAAGCATGCGAGCTGTAGTCGACGGAAATTGCTTTGAAAGCATGGGCATAAAAGCTGGTGTCCCGCAAGGCTCAGTATTATGCCCAACGCCATTTTTGCTGCATATCAATGATATGTTGTCTATCGGCGACATTCATTGTTATACATTTTTTATGTAAAAATATTTTTTTCTGCAAGTTGACTAGATAACTAAATAGCGGCATATAAAATACACCTTATGTCAAAATTTCATTAAGATGATCTTATAGTTGCCGAGTAAAATAGCTGTGACATACGGACGGACAGACTGGCATGACGAAACTATAAGGGTTCCGTTTATGTTATTATGCTAGTTTACACAAATTGCTACCTATTTTTTTTATATATATTTTAATCGAAATGAAAGTATTTTGTTGTTTAATATGTACATATACATTTTGAAAGACTTTATCTTTTAGCCAAAAAATAGTAATGGCAGTTGTAGCAGTATAAATACGCCTTTTCGAGAACAAGAGATTTCTGTCAGCGTGATTATTCCTTAGGACCCAAGGATTAATTTGAGAAGTGGCGCCACCAATTTACATCAAAAGTAATTTTGGGGGGGGGGGGGGAGGCTATCATCTATACCTATCTTGATATCTACATCAGTTAAGCTACTAGGCCAAGTTTGGTATCGTTTTCGTATAAATCGGGAATGCCGAATTCATTTATGGTTTAATTTTGACACCGTTCCGAAGTACAAACATGTAAAATAAAAATAAAAACTTATTTTGAAATTCCATATTTCACAAGGAAAAAATCTATAACTAATAAATAGTTATAAACAATTATGAATCTTGAAAAAATAAAAAGTGCTTTAGAGAGTAAGTATAGAACAAGTAGGTAATAGTAGATTGTACACCAAGGGGATAAAGCACTGTTTTATGTCACGGGCGCAATATTGAATCCTGAACGTAACGAAGGACTCCAGATTTTAATCCCGAGCGTAGCGAGGGGTTTATGAGTTAATTCCCGAGCGAAGCGAGGGAATTAAGACTGAGTCCTGAGTGCAGTGAGGGGTTCAAGCGCGCCCGTGACAAAAATAGCTTTATCCCCGAGGAGTATACTCTACTTTTCTCACCTCTTGCGAGACAATAAAATAGCTAAGGCTACTAGAAACGGATTTTTATTAAAGTAAATCAACAGTAAAAACCGGCCAAGTGCGTGTCGGACCACACATAGGAGGGTTCCGTACCTTCAATGGAACCAAACTAATACCAAAAGGTCGTATCTGGTGCCTATGGTTTTTTGGAGATAACTCAAAAATAGCTAAACCGATAATGTTCAAAACAATTTGCGTAGAAAGTATATGATAAGACGCATCTCCTCAATTTTTTTCATATTTTTGGAGTTACGGTTCAAAAGTTACAGGGGGGGGGCACAATTTTTCTGACTTTCGAAGCGATTATTTCAGAAAATATTCACTTAATCACAAAATGGTCAAAGAAACCTCAATGTTATTTTTAAAGACCTATCATTGATTTGTCACATGTTGATATTTAGTCAAAAAAAATAGTTACATGCATGGAGCGCCCACCCCCCCTAATTTTTTTTTTCAAATCTACATAACTAAGTAGCGGCATACAAAATACACCTTATGTGTAAATTTTATTCAGATACGTCGTATAGTTTCCGAGTAAAATGGGTGTGACATACGGATGGACAGACATACAGACAGACATGACGAATCCATAAGGGTTCCGTTTTTTGCCATTTGGCTACGGAACCCTAAAAATTTATTCTTGATACATTAGTCCATTTTATTCAAATTTTATCTTCAATTTTTATAGAACCTGCAGTTTTACTCCGTATACTGCAGCGTCTTATGACACTCGCGGCATTTGTTTTAGGTATTTAAAAAAGGTGGCCAGCACGATTTTCCGAATAAATTCGATTTTCAAATCAGTTCGACGCGGCGGCGCGGGCCCCGGCTGGCGTCGCGGGGCTGTGCACCGTGCGGACTTTACCAAATTAGACTTTAAGCACATAACAATAAGAACTATGGGAAGTGAAATCACATTATTAACCAGCGGGTTATAATGAGATTTAGTACAACATTATAACCCGGCTAAAGCCAAGGGCTATAATGATTTGCTTTCGGTGAGGTTTGCATGATATATAATTTGGCATTGTCGAGCAGGTGGTGTGAAAAGGCTGTAATTTACTCGTAGATATTATCTAGCGTTAAACATCCCTTACTCAAGTTGGGGAGTAATGGTGTACTTATACAAAAAGGGGCCTTTTTAAAATCTTAGTCAGGTCAGGCGTTAAAATTCCGGAAGCGAATTTTAGAGGAAGTGGCCTTCACTGTCGGCGGTTAAACGGTCGTCAAATTTATATTCGACGAGTAGTCGGCCCGAGCGCTTCCTACATAAAGTCCTAGATGTGGGTAAAATAAAATGTTTCCGCTGTTGTAAAAACTTCCAGCAAATTGGGACGCTACAACCCGGCGCTGCGCGCTTTAGCAGAATTACTTACAACGCTCTATCGGCAAGATATTAAAAACCTAAACAATTTTTTCACACCGCCTGCTCGACAATGCCAAATTATATATCATGCAAACCTGACCGAAAGCAAATCATTATAGCCCTTGTCTTTAGCCGGGTTATAATGTTGTACGAAACCTCATTATAACCCGCTGGTTAATAATGTGATTTCACTTCCTATAGTTCTTATTGTTATGTACTTAAAGTCTAATTTCGTAAAGTCCGGACGGTGAACGGGCCCGCGCCGCCGCGTCGAACTGATTTTAAAATCGAATTTATTCGGAAAATGGCCACCTCAATTTTAAATACCTAAAACAAAGCAGGTTCTATAAAAATAGAAGATAAAATTCGAATAAAATGGACTAATGTATCAAGAACTATTTTTTACTTTTGATTTACTTTAATAAAAATCCGTGTCTAGTAGCCTTAGCTATTTTATTGTCTCGCAAGAGGTGAGAAAAGTAGAGTATACGAGGGTTGCTACTTATATATCCGGAAACAAAAAAACAAACAAACGTACACGGCTGAAAATGGTTTTATTGTTTTTCAAAGTATTCCCCTTGATGATCTATGCACTTTTGCATTCGCGTGAACCAATTTTTAAAGCACTTCTGCCACTCCGCCTCAGGTACCTCCATAACGTGTTGTTTGAATGCGTCGACAGCATCTTCAGCGGTCGAAAATCGTTGACCGCGTAATTTATTCTTTATATTTGGAAATAAATAAAAATCGTTGGGTGCCAAGTCAGGGCTGTACGGCGGATGACCCGTTAATTCCACATTTTGACCCTCCAAAAATAGAGTTGTTTCGCGTGACGTATGACAGCTGGCATTGTCATGATGAAGAATGATTCTTCGTCGCTGGTTAGTTTTACGAATTTGTTCAAATACTTCCGGTAAGCAAATGGTCGTGTACCACTCTGAATTAACCGTTCTACGGTTTTCTAGTGGCACTGTAGCTACATGGCCATTAATACCGAAGAAGCAGGCCACCATTTGTTTCAATGTACTTTTTGCACGAGTAACTTTCGTAGGGTTCGGCTCATTTTGAAACACCCATACCGTTGATTGTTGCTTCGTTTCCGGATCGTATGCATAGATCCAGGATTCGTCACCTGTATAGATGTTATAAACGGCTTTTGAGTCACCACGGTTATATTTTTTTAACATTTTATTGCACCATTCGACGCGAGCATCTTTTTGCTCTTTTGTTAAGTTGTGGGGGTTGGATACAACGCGAACAAATTTTTTTTACAGCCAAATAATTATGTAATATGCTATTAATGCTGGTCATAGAAATACCCAGAGTCGCCTCTATCTCGCGGTACGTAACATGTCGGTCGTCCATTATAAGTTTTCGGACAGCCTCGATATTTTGTTGTACAACGACCGATTTCGGGCGACCTGCCTTAACTTCGTCCGTAAGCATACTACGTCCACGATTGAACTCACTAAACCAGTGATACACAGTAGTTTTAGATGGGGCTTCATCACCAAAAGTTGAAGTTAGTTGATCTATGCACTGTTGTTGCGTTAAACCACGCCGAAAATCATAATAAATCATAGCACGAATATTTTCACGAGTGAGTTCCATTCTTGCTGCGAGATGACATTTAAAACCCGTCAAAAACAAAACACGAGCCTTAATAAGAAAGAAAAAATATACCGGCCAGTACTTAAAAAAGTTCAAATTTTACCATGGAGGTCAAATATGCTATTTAAGAAGATTGTAATCCCGGTTTCCGGATACATAAATAGCAGCCTATGTATTCTTCGGGGATAAAGCTGTTTTTGTCACGGGCGCGCTTGAACCCCTCACTGCACTCAGGACAGTCTTAATTCCCTCGCTTCGCTCGGAAATGAACTCATAACCCTTATTCGAATATTTCTTTTAGTCGCCTCGTGTAGGTAGGTACCTATTAAGAACTACCAGTGTAACGGTTATCTAAGATGGCGGCTTGATAATTAAAACTCTCAGGTCTGGGTACTTTACGCCCGGTTTGCTTCCGCGGATCGAAGGTACTCCCCTGGCCCTTGCACTGGTATTCGGCGGTGACGATCGGTGGTGGAGATCCCAATGGGTCGGTCTACAAGACAAAGGAACTGGCCGGCCGGCGAGACGGGTGTGGCTCCACGATACTGGATGCCAGGGGGAGAGCGTCTTGTGCCTCTCACAAAATGTTGGATAACTTCAAATTGAATTTCGTATTCTATCCTCATTGCTTCGTATGCTATCCGGGCATATGGCAGCTTTTAATGGGTGGAGGTCACAAACTCAGGTCACGTGGGAGTGACAAATTAGAAAATGTTTTGAATTGGAAAATAGTAATACCAAAATAGGTATAAACTGCCGAAGTTGTCTCAGTTATAAAGGACAGTGCCTTAGGTTCTACAATAGCATAAATAAATGCTTAATGCTGTTTATGAGCATGAATATTAGCCATTATAATGCCACGTAAATCCGGTATACAGCTTTCAGCTGTTTTTAGTGCTTTAGGTTCTACAATAGCATTTTATGATGCTTTACGCTGTATAACGGTTGTATAATGGCATATGTAAATGCTTTTGTTTAGCCATTAGTTTTAGTGCAGCGAACAACATGCAACTGTACAGCTGAATGATGTACAGTTGCGTTTTGGTTTGCTACACTAATGCTTCGGTTTGGTTTAGTGCCTTAGGTTCTACAATAGCATAAATAAATGCTTAATACTGTTTAAGAGCATGAATATTAGCCATTATAATGCCACGTAAATTCGCTATACAGCTTTCAGCTATTTTTAATGCCTTAGGGTGTACAATAGCATTTATAAGTAGGCAATACGTTCCTAATGCAGTATAATAGCAATAATATAAACCATTATAAAGCCAAGTAATTCACTATAAGGGACTGTTCATAAATTACGTCATTTCAAATGGGGGGGGGGGGGGTCTGGACATCGGATGATGGTAGCATGACGTAGGAGGGGGGGGGGGGCGGTCATTCGGAAGATCACATCATCAATGTGTAAAAAAAGGAATGAAAGTCGTGTTTCTATAAACTTTTAATGCTATAAAATATTATCTACTAAATAGTTTTTTATTTATACAATTAAGCTGAAAACGCATTTTTTTTAATGACGTCACTTTATTTGGCAGCTTTACTATCAAAAAATTGATGACGTAATTTATGAACAGCCCCTATACAGCTTTTAGCGGTTTTAGTGCCTTAGGTTCTACAATAGCATAAATAAATGCTTAATGTTGTTTAATAGCATAATTATTCACGTGTAATGCTGTAGGCATAAATAAGGCATTTTTTAAGGGTCACTGAGCTGCTATTGGACTAAGAGCTAGCCACGTCAGATATGACAAAATAATGAGAGCAACAAACCCCGTCTGGTTAGATTGCTATACTATTCTTATTGCTAGATCCTGGCATCTGGCAGCTTTTAATGGGTGGAGGTCACAGTGACAGACTAGCAAAATGTTTTAATTGGAAAATAGTAATACCAAACTAGGTAAAAATTGCCGAAGTTGTCTCAGTTATAAAGGACAGGGCCTATATTTTAAGGGGCTCCCTGGCGCCAACGACCTTGGATCTGATTCCCTTAGTTTTCTAATTATTTATATAGCTTATCATATTATCAGTAACGGTTTTAAACAATATAGTATCCTATATTTACTTCAATATTCATTGTCCACGAGATATTTGACATCAAAGTCGAACCGGTTTAGGCTAAAAAAGTGGTTTTATGGTCATAAATTTTGTTTTAATTAGTTAAAATTAAAATCTCTCTAGAGTTTTTAGAGACATCAAAGAGGAACCCTAATATGTAGATTACGTATATGTAAGATTCTTTACACCATTCGAATATCGATAAAAGTGTTTTTTAGACCATATTTTAAAAATATCAGAGAAAATTAACGGCTCATTTATTTCAAGATCCGGCTCTACAGAATGGAGATAAAAGATTCAAAAACCGATAGTCGTTTGCCTTATAATTCTATCTATAGTTAATATGTTGGAATATCGACTCAAAACTGGTCAAAAATCGATAAAAAAAAACGTTAGACAAAATTTTTTGTGTATTATTACCTACCATACATCGGAGTTTTCGGTGCGGGAATGTTTGACATTAGCCAAAGAGTAGGCATTAACTTAAAAAACAGAATGTACTCTAGCACGTTTCTACCTAAAGAATAATTGATCGAAAAAATCTAAGGTATATACAATTTATATATAATAGCTGACTATTATGTATATATATTGTAGGTACATATACCTATGATTTTTTCAAGTATTTTTTTATTAATTCATGTAATGACTGATCATTGTCAACCTCTTCAGTTAATCAAATAGTTCATAAATATCGGACGTCAAGATTAATATTTGACACTTACTATACCGTGTCTTTGTCTTAGGTAGATCTAGTTAATAAATTTCGGATATGCAATTGCATTTTTAAAATACTAAGTATATCAGTAGTAGTATAGTCAATACAAACATGCCTCTAAGAAAAAAAGCTCGTATCATAGTGTGTAAGCTATTCACAGAGAGGTAGTTATTCATTAAGCATAATATGATATTTTCTCAGACTAACTCTCAACCTATCTGTTTATCTCTACTCTTTCTCAAATCGTTCCCGCACCGAAAACCCCGATGTATGATTATTACGGAAACAAAAACAGTAGGCGAAAACTATGAACTATATTTTATTATACATCGTTTGGCACTACTTTCTCGCAACATAAACTTTTGTATAATTTCTCTTAATATTGTATAGTATTTGTATAGTTTCTCATAATATTGCATCAAACCCAGATCTCTAGGATTTATTTTCTTGAAATGGTTTGCATTCTTTGACCTCCACTACTTTAAAGCTGCCAGATGTCCAGATCTAGAAATAAGCATAATATACCAAATTGACTAGAGGGGTTTGGTTGCTCTCATTATTGTCATATCCGACGTGGACGGGGCTAGCTCTCCGTCTATATAGACCAACGCCATTTTGTAAATAATTAATAACCTAAAAATAAAATCATGCGGACCTATTTATACAAGGAAAATACCTATATAATAAAGAAATTACTTAATTTAAGACTGCTCAACCAACACTATTATGTTAATAATGCAAAACTCGTTCTATACGAGGATTACACAATTGTTTTGCTTATTTGACGCATATCTTTTTATAATATTTTATAGCAAAATCACAATAAATCAAAGGCGCGTGAAAATTTTCAATGAAACTTATATACACATTTACAGTAAACTACATTGCGCAGTAATATTTGAAGGATATAATAACGTAAAAGAGTCAAAAACTTTTATTAATTTTGTTAGGATGCAAACAAATATGACGTGTCACTCATTCAGTTTTTTGTACCGTCTTCGTCCATTTTATATTGCGAGACAAAGTAGTTAAATCACAAGGTTCATTGTATTATAACATTTGTTCCGTCGGTATTAGAGACGTTTTTGCATTGACGTAAGGTTTATTTTACTACACTCTTATGCTAGTATAATGCGTTTGTATTGCGATCGGCAAGTTAATCGAGAGTACTTATGCTTCTTTACTGCGATTAGCAAGTTTTTTGGCCGTATTAAGGCTTCTTTAATGCAGTCGGCAACTTAATAGAGCGTACTAATGCTTCTTTGAGGCGATTGGCACTTTCCATGACAACGATAATGCTAATAGGGCAGACATAATGCGCCTGCAATGCTATTAAATGACCTGTATAGGATCTCAAGCTGGGTAATTTGTGCCCATTTAAGACCTATATCAGCACTATAAACGTTTATAATGCTACTATAAAACGAACTCAAAATGCTAAAAGCATACAGATATGCTGTAAGACGGCCGTTATACTGCTTTGATGTGTTACTTGGGAGGGCCTATATTTTAATTCAAAAATAAAATAAGGCTCTAAATTAACACAAAAAAACATTGCGTGTTATTACGGAAACAAAAACAGTAGGTATGCGACAAACATTATAAGTACATCGTTTGACTGTAATTAAATGCGACAATAAATTTTTCAGTGTTGCCAACTATATGATTAGCTATAAAACTAATATTTATACAAAAGTGTAAGTATGTGTTACTAGTTTTGTGATATTTCGCCTCTATTGAAATGTGACGCGTTGCGTAAAGTCATGTCGAAAAGGCAAAGTTTTGACGGTACTTTTTTTATAGTAATTTCATTGTTTGAATTTTCTTCGAAGAACTTAGTTGTTATTATACCCTTATAACTGGACAGATTTTAACAGTGTATTCCTGATCATATTTAGATACTAACATGTCCTATAAACTTTTCTGGAATACGCCTATAGTTCAAAATCTGAAAGAATGAACTTTTGACACATCGCAACGCCCGTAGAACGTAAACGCGCAAGACACTTTGAAATTATAAACAAAATCCCATAACGATTTTACAGCTTGTCATGTACGTTAACACAGTATTTCACTTTTTATAAACATAACTTAATTAATGTGAAATTTTTCATATCTTAGTTATTGAATATTTTACGATAACAATTTAGCATGCAAACAGTTACGGTCTATGCCTCCTTTTTTTTAATTTTAGTGTTGTGACCATGTCTGCTGTTCCGATTCATATAACATTTCCGTAAGTCGATAAAATCGATTATGTAATCAATAGACAATATAAGACTTTCTTATCATATTGTATTAATTATGGAATTATTCTAATGCCATACATAATTAGGAGATAACAATTATTAAATGATCATGTCCTAAATAATTTAATTTTCTGCTATGTTATAGTTAAGTTTTCCTTTTTAGGGTTCCGTAGTCAACTAGGAACCCTTATAGTTTCGCCATGTCTGCCCGTCCGTCCGTCCGTCCGCGGATAATCTCAGTGACCGTTAGCACTAGAAAGCTGAAATTTGGCACTAATATGTATATCAATCACGCCAACAAAGTGGTAAAATAAAAAGTGGAAAAAAATGTTTTCTTAGGGTACAGTCAAGTGCAAAAATACGTATCGAAAAAATCGTCTCATAAATATGGTACTACGCACTTATTACAACGGAATAAGATACTATGGGACATATTTTTGAGTAAGATGAGTACACCCATATTTTTACACTTGACTGTACCCTCCCCTATACGTAAAGTGGGGAGTGATTTTTTTTTTTCATTTTAACCCTAACGTGTGATATATTGTTGGATAGGTGTTTAAAAATAAATAGGGGTTTACTAAAGTAATTTTTTGATAATGTAAATATTTTCGGATATAATCGCTCCAGAAGTAAAAAAAAATGTGTCCCCCTCTCTAACTTTTGAACCATATGTTTTAAAAATATGAAAAAAATCTCAAAAGTAGAACTTTATAAAAACTTTCTAGGAAAATTATTTTGAACTTGATAGGTTGAACAGTTTTTGAAAAAAATTACAAAATAATTTCTGAACTAAGTTTGTAATTTAACCGTATAAGCAGGTGTTTATTGTACCTGTAATTTCTACAAAACCGCAATGAAATGACGTGCTTTCAGATAAAGTAAAAACGGTGAAAATCGGTTCACGCAATAAAGAATTATCCCATAAAAATCATCTTCCATACTTTATGCTCGCGCGCAATAGTTTACTCAATTTGCCGATAGATGTCGCTGTACATGGAACTCTCATATCATATCCTACATGGCGGTGTTATTAACTCTTAAGTGGGGACACTTACTGTGACGGACGGAAAACTACGGAACCCTACAGTGAGCGTGGCCCGACACGCTCTTGGCCGGTTTTATTTTATTTATTTTTGTATATTAGGAACAACTGCATACAACTCATCTCAACTAATATTCTCGGTGGAATCACTGACTTCCGAGTCACATGCATCCGCCTAGTTCGGGAGACAGAGGCTCAGTTCCGGTGAAACTGTTTCAAACCTAATACATAAGTCTCTCTTAAGCTATTAGCGTACTGTGCAAATATTACTTACACTTGTATTAGGTTTAAGTTAATAAACATTATTCTTATTCTCTTATTCTTGTTGTTATAATTTGAGAAGATTTGTGATACAAAATATATAGGCATATAACAAGAAAAAATCGGTTGTAGTAAAATCGATTCGAACAATTCATAGATAATCGCTAAATTTGACAAACGATACGTCTTAGCCCCATCACTAATGACGTCAATACTGAAGTGTCAAATGTTCATTCTTACAGATTTTGAACTATAGTTTCAGAGTTAATGCCAATTTGAAAAAAATACACTTTTTATTATAACTCAGCACATAACGCCTTTCTGATAGCGTTGTTGCCACTATTGGGCACAGTTTACACGTTATTGACAGATATCAAAGTGACAAGGAAAACTTTGCAGAAACTAAATTTTTACAAAAAACAATGTACCAATTTGTTTTAGGCATTGAGTAACAGGAGAAGACATCCCTAAGAAATTATTTGTACCACGAGTTTTAGTGAAAATCACTGACAGTGGCTGTTGGACCACAGACTCATGATAACAGGCAAGTGTCAAAAATTAAAAAAAATCACATACTAAACGTTAAGGCTTCTTGCATGATAATAAACCGTAAAAATAATTCTAAAAATAGTAATAAAAGCCACGGAATTACATTCCATAGGTAAGTAAGTGCAAAGTTTGGTGTTACATTAATTTAAAATATTAATGTTGGTGGTGCGACGCCATATTCCTTGGCGCACAGATTAATGTCGCAGAAGTAATACAGCATATGTGCCTACACTTGATACACCTTGACATTGTTACACATGATATTGTTTAATGGTACTCAGAATAAAAATATGTACGTAATAAACATGTTATAGATAAGTACGTTATGTAATGTTTAGTTCATTAAACATATATTTATTGTTCAACAAGGGCGATTTCGCTAAAATTGTTAATGCGAGTAAAATACTAGAAAAGGTTTTTATGATTTGAATTTAAAACTTAAATATCGAAATATCACCCGTGTTATACGTACTTACACAATGATTTTCCATCCGTGCGAAGAAATCAATGTCATTTTAAGTACTTAAATATCAAAGATCATTAACCCCCAAAGTTCGTATTGAAAGGCGCTTGTCGGCAAAAATAGTATTTTACTCTATTCGTTCCTAAAACTCTAGGGTAAGGAGCAAAATAAACATTAGGTATAAATAAAACAATAATTTAGTTAATTACGTTTCCCTAAAAAATTGGTTTAGGCAGAATATGAATTTTGTCAAAACAGTGTTACGTCAGTTTTGTTAAAGCTACTCTTTGATTCAGTGACAGCTGTCAACCGCCAAACATGGCGCACAAAATTTGTTCTAGATGGCTCATCTAGTAGAATACATAATACAATTAATACATCAATGGTTTTAGGCTATAAGTACACTTACGTTTACTTTTCATATGCAATAAACATTATAAAAAATTGCGAAATTGACCTAAAGTCACATAATTATTTTGAACATATATTTTCTTTCTTTTGGTCTCAGTAATTCGTGGTTAAGATCTGTCGGGTTATTCGAGCCCACGGTGTATATTTAATTAATTTTGTTGCTTTTTATTTATTTATTTATTTATTCAATTAATGTTTTTTTCTACGATATACTGTCAAAATTTATTCCAATTATTGTAGTCTGATGTGTAACAATAATGAACAATGATCCAAGTTTGTTTCTTTGTGACGCGTTGCGTAAGTCATGTCACGTTTCTTTCTTGTCCTCGATGCATGGTGCTCAAAGCCTTATAGGAAAAATACTGGCCCCTTCCATTGGGTCCCTGGAGGCTGCACACTGCTCCGAGGCCAAGAACGTTTGGTCTATAACCTGCCCGAACACCGACTCACCTGACCATCCCTGCTAGCAGAGGCAATGGGACGAGTCGCTCTGTCGACTAGTACGGAAAAATCTCTTAGATACGTCACCTAGTCCGACAGACCGCGCTCGTCTCCTCGCTACTGCAGAGTGGGAGTCTGGTCTCTGGTTAACAGCTCTACCGTCTCCCAATATTGGAACACTGTTAGATAACACCACCTTTCGCCTCGCAACCTGCTTACGTTTAGGGGCACCAACAAACCAACCTCATCGCTGTCAATGTGGCGTCATGGTGGACTGTCTAGGCCACCACGGTCTTTCTTGCGTCCGAAGTGCTGGGAGGATCCCCCGCCACGCCAGCATTAACGACGTCATCCGAAGGGCACTTGTCAGCGCCAAACTGCCGGCAGTCCTAGAACCTAGCGGTTTGGCCAGGGACGATGGCAAGAGGCTCGACGGCATGACACTGGTGCCTTGGAGTATGGGACGGCCGCTAGTTTGGGATGCTACTTGCGTTGATACCTTGGCACCGTCCCGTATTTCAGGCACCAAAATCAATGCTGGCGCCGCGGCATCCTCGGCCGAAGACCTCAAGCGCCGCAAGTATGTTGCTTTAGGAAGTAGCTACATATTTGCGGCGTTAGGGGTTGACACTTTGGGGCCGTGGGAGCCAAGCGCGCGCCGACTATACAAAGATCTATCGGCGCGCCTAATAGAAGCCTCTGGTGATCAGAGGGCTGGCTACTATTTTGCACAACGTATAGTAATCGCCATTCAACGTGGCAATACGGCCAGCCGTCTGGGCACCCTGCCCGTTGACAGCGATCTGGGCCAAAATTTGTATCTCTAGTTTTAAGTAGTTTAGTGTTTATTATATGTTTACTGTTATGTGTTGTTGTGTTGAAATAAATTTCCTACCAAGTTTGTTTCTTAATAACCGAAATTTTCAAATTCAGATTCAAATTAAAGCTTTAAAATTCGATTTGTACGAAAATTTTATTGTACGATTTGTACGCCATGCCCACTATAATGCTGCACGTTACCCATGCAAATGCGATCATTGAAGAACCCCCGTCTCGCTGGGAGGACGACCTGCGGGCGCGGCGTATGAACACCTCCATGGGGAATACGAGCTAAATTGCCGACATACTATTTTATCACACCCATTAGGGCTCTCAGATACGCTTCTGGGAGTTATTTCGTCCTACTTATTTGCTAAAACAGCCTTGTCTTTCTTATCAATATATATTTATCATGATATGATATTATGTGCTGCTTATATATGCTTTCCTTAAAGAGCAAAATTAGAAAACGCAAACTTTCAATTGTGATCAAACTAGACCTATTACCTACTTAATATTCTCGTAATTTTTATCCATATGCCCACTATTACTCAATGGGCCAATTTACCTTTCAGAAAAAAACCCGGCCAAGTGCGTAATGTAAACACGCATAATGAACGGTTCCGTAACTTCAATGGAATAAGAAAAAAATAAGTTCAAAAGGTCGTGTCTGCTTATGTAAAAAAGTTTTTTGGATATAACTAAAAATGACTGAACCGTTAATGTTCAAAATAATTTTCGTGTTAAAGCGCGCCTTCTTGATTTTTGTCATATTTTTGGAATATACGATTAAGCTTTTTTTTCTGCAATTTTACTACAAAATGTAAACATACACCTTATGTTGAAATTCAAGTAAGCTACGTCTTATAGTTACCGAGTAATATGGCTGTGTCATATTGACGGACGGACGGACAGATGGACATGACATGACGAAACTATAAGGGTTCTGTTTTTCCCATCTTGGCTACGGAACCTTAAAAATGGACTATTGCACGGTCAGTGGGTAATTTCCGCGCACGCACGCTAGAGATAGGGGTACGAGTATGCACGCAGCGTATGCACATATCGCACATGCACGTAGATACAATACAAAAATAGCGTTAGCCTTGGTAAGTAGGAATGTGTAGGTACCTATATTCACCTAGGACTAGATCCACCATTCTACAATTTGATATATATATATGTATTCCATCATAACCAACGGCAACGTACTCGTATCAGCAGGGCAGAGTTATAGCGTAATTAAACCTATGCATCGTGCGGAAATAATAGGGTACAAAAGATTATTGTTTACAAAGGGCAGCTACCCGGGCCAGAGCCGACGCCGGCGCGGCACCGCGCGGTAAACGTCTAGTCGGTGAGCCATGCATGATCGCCCGCGCGGCTGCCTCCACGCCGTGCTAAGCTAAGATAAAGCCAAGAGCCGCCCCGCCCCGCCCCATTCGTTCCATGTTTTGTCTCTTTCTTTGCAAAAAATATAAAAAATAAAAATCTTGACTTATATTCCTATAATTTGTATAATTTGATTTTCAAATACTCGTATATATCTAGGTACTCGAAAAACGTTAAACTTAAGTACTTATAAATAAAAGCTAATCTTAAATAAATACATTCTAAAATTACCAAACCCAGTGTAATATTTTCTGATAAATAAATATTCATGTATTTATAAGTAGTACACGTAGGCAAGGTAACGCGTGGATAATAAACGATTTCTTGATATTTAATGTATTTTTATTCTTTCTTCAACAACGTTCAGACTGTTTCGAAATGAATATCGATCGCTTGACCTAGAACACGGGAATTCCTAATTAAAAATAACACAGTGCCAGACGAGAGAGGCTGTAAAGGTAGCAAACATTCTAAAATAAAGAGATAGTAAATTTCTTTAACTAATTTACACAGGCAATCATAACAAAATAACAATATTGTAATAGTAGATTGTTTGACAAGGGTCTAAAGTAGGCTATATTACCATGACTGGTTATTTGTTATCTCGTGAAGTGTTCTAATTGGTCTTTGTAAAATGTTTTTAAAATCATTATCACATATTGGCCCTAAAGGCTAAATGTACTATTTAAGTCCGCCTTGGTAAGCATAATATGACACACCTTTCGAGCATGATAAATGAAAACTTATTAATTTAGTATTTAGGCACAAAAATTGCTCCTTTTTATATGCTTATGGCATAGTCATAAGTATACTTTAATACCTATTTGGTATTAAATACCTATATAATTTGTAAACTTCCTAGTAGTTTTTAGAGTAGAGGCACATCTGCGTAGATATATGTACCAATGTTATGGATATTGAGGATAGGTACACCGCGTCTCACGAGCTTATTGTTTGGACTGAAGTAAAATTTCCAAGACCTTTACAATAACGGCGAGAACAAAGGTACTCCTGTATAAATTGGCCCGTTGGACCTCTGTATAAGTATTAAGCATTAAGTTGCCCGATAGACGATAAGTTGCATGCGGGATAAGAAGCACAATAGCCATTACAACAAAATTAACTGAAAGACAAAGCAGTGATGTCTTAACGCAACTTATTCTGATAGCTTTTTAGATGGAATGCGAAGGTTTCACTTGTCCCCTTCGTTCTACTTCAGACGCTTAAGTGTCTCTCAGAAAACAAGGTTGTTTCATTTTGGCAGATACGAAACCCTTTCATGTTTGGTACTCCTTAAAAAGCCGGCCAAGTGAATGTCGGACCACGCATAGTGGAGGGTTTCGTACCTTGAATGGAATAAGAACCAAATTAGTACCAAAAGATCGTATCTGTTGCCTGTGGAAGAAGTTTTTGAAGATAACTCAAAAATGTCTTAACCGATAATGTTCGAAACATATTTCGTAGAAAGTATGTGTGTGATAAGGCATCTTCTCAAATTTTTTCATATTTTTTGGACTTCCAGTTCAAAAGTTACAGGGCACAATTTTTCGAAGCAATTATTTCTGAAAATATTCACTTAATCACAAAACCTCGATTTTATTTTTAAAGAATTATTGATTGATGTGCAACATGTTTATATTGATTGATGTGCAACATCGTTTTTTTATAAATTTAGTTACTAGTCCTGCCTAAAAAAAATTATTTTTATTTACGTTACGGAGATCCAACAGCTATCAAAACATAAAAGCACTAATTAATAAGAGATGGAAAGCCAATAACAGGATCACACCTATAGCTACAGATTATTACATTAAAGTTTTACTTAAATAAAAAGTGACAACACTCGAACACAGCACACAACATAAGAAAACAATCAATATTAAGTATAAACCAGGAGTGGCATATTTTCCTGCAATTCAACTACATAACTAAATCGCGGTATACAAAATACACTTTATGTCTAAATTTTATTAAGATACGTCTTATAGTTTCTGAGTAAAATGGTTGCGACATACGGATGGACGGAGGGACGGAGGGTCAGATGGACGTGATAAAACTATAAGGGTTTTTTGCCATTTTGGCTACGGAACCCTAAAACTGGATCTGGAAAACATTTAGTTGCGTAATATAGACACGAAGTTAGAAGTAAGTATACAAAATTAACATCAACTATATATATAAAACAAAGTCGTGTCGGTTACATCCATACTAATATTATAAATGGGAAAGTGTATGTGTGTGTTTGTTTGTTTGTTTGTCCGTCTTTCACGGTAAAACGGGGCGACGAATTGACGTGATTTTTTAAGTGGAGATAGTTGAAGGGATGGAGAGTGACATAGGCTACCTTTGTCTCTTTCTAACCCCCCACTTCCCTAAAATGGGGGGTGGAAGTTTGTATGGTTTGTTACTCCGAATTTAACGCGAGCGAAGCCGCGGGCAAAAGCTAGTCATTTATAACGGTCTCTGCTTACCATTAGGCGGGTGGTATACTTGTTTTCCACCGTCATAGTACAAAAAAAAACTCAAGGTGGCTGAAACGCTTTTTATGAGATTTGATTTTTCGGATTTATCTCCGCTCCGAATAGCGAATAACTAACTATTAAGATATTGAGAAGTTAAAAAATAAAATTGTAGTTGGGGATACGCAGTTCGCCAGGTCACCTAGTTAAATTTAAGTATAAACAGATATTTGTAATACTCGCAATGATACTCTCGAGACAATATCTTCCTGGAACATGCGTTGGCTGTGGTAAAAACATGTAAGATTATTAGCAGCCATTACAGATAAATAATATAATGAAGTACCGCGAAACTGTACAACTTTGCCTTTTCTACATGACTTTGACCAATGCGTCACATTTCAATAGAAGCGAAATATCACAAAACTTTGGTGGTATGTTGGTCAAGGAAAGTCCTACGATTGAAAATGATGGATTTGTTGATAATTTGAGGCGTTTAAGATTTGAGGAGTTCCCTCGATTCCTCATGGATCCCAGCATCAGAACTGGACCAAAAACGGGACCAATCTGTATATATATACCTACAATCAAAAAATGAATTTTCAAAATCGGTTCAGACATGACGGAGAGTGGACTACCTAACAAACATTTAAAAAAATACATACACGCCGAATTGAGAACCTCCTCAACGTTACCTGCACAAACGTTACGTATTTTATTATTTTTGACATAATTAATAAGCAATATATTTGCAAAAAATCCATAATATTTAATATTATATAACTGTGTTATTAATGTTATTATGTACCTACATTGCATGATAAATGAAATATCGTTAGATACAATTAGTTACCCAAGTACTACTATGTAATTATACTTAGTCGGTTCATAAGTTCTGTAACTAGGGTTTGGACTGGTAAAATAGGAACTGTTAGAGGTTACTTACTATTTCAATATATGGTTAAAAAGCCTATTTAACACTGATTATTCAATCAAATACAAACACTGAAAACATTGAAAAAAAAAACCGGCCAAGAGCGTCTCGGGCCACGCTCACTGTAGGGTTCCGTAGTTTTCCGTCCGTCACAGTAAGTGTCCCCACTTAAGAGTTAATAACACCGCCATGTAGGATATGATATGAGAGTTCCATGTACAGCGACATCTATCGGCAAATTGAGTAAACTATTGCGCGCGAGCATAAAGTATGGAAGATGATTTTTATGGGATAATTCTTTATTGCGTGAACCGATTTTCACCGTTTTTACTTTATTTGAAAGCACGTCATTTCATTGTAATTTTGTAGAAATTACAGGTACAATAAACACCTGCTTATACGGTTAAATTACAAACTTAGTTCAGAAATTATTTTGTATTTTTTTTTCAAAAACTATTCATCCTATCAAGTTCAAAATAATTTTCCAAGAAAGTTTTTATAAAGTTCTACTTTTGAGATTTTTTTCATATTTTTGAAACTTATGGTTCAAAAGTTAGAGGGGGGGGGACGCATATTTTTTTACTTCTGGAGCGATTATTTCCGAAAATATTTACATTATCGAAAAATGATTTTAGGAAACCCCAATTCATTTTTAAATACCTATCCAATAATATATCACACGTTAGGGTTGAAATGAAAAAAAAAATCACTCCCCACTTTACGTATAGGGGAGGTACCCTAATAAAAAAAAAATTCACTTTTTATTTTACCACTTTGTCGGCGTGATTGATATACATATTAGTACCAAATTTCAGCTTTCTAGTGCTAACGGTCACTGAGATTATCCGCGGACGGACGGACGGACGGACGGGCAGACATGGCGAAACTATAAGGGTTCCTAGTTGACTACGGAACCCTAAAAAGACAAACACAACATTGAAAAAGATGATTGAAGGCATTGAGAATTTCGTCAACTCAGTAACTGAACCCATAGCTTAATTGGTAAAGCGATCGAGCCCCGGTAAGGCGTATCGATGCGAGGTTCAAATCCTGCTGGGTTGATTATTTTTTCAATGTTTTCAGTGTTTGTATTTGATTGAACAACATACTATTGTATGAGTGGAATGCCCCACTTTAAAAACCATGTAAAATAATTATAACACTGATTAATTTACGATAATATTTAAGGCAAATAGTTGTGGCTGTTTTACACAATTCCCTGTAACATTCGAAAAAGCGCAAAAAACCACGTCAAAAACACGCGCCCTGTTCGAGTTGATTTTGACCATAATAATATTTATTCGATTTTAAGAGGCTTCAGTCTTGCATATTGCATTACCTTGCCCTTTTACCTTCATTTTAATGTATAATTTACATGGGTCTGACTGACAAGAAGGCTAGTATACACAATTTTGGAAGACTACCTTGATGTATGGCATCAAAATCCTCGTGTTTTGCTCAAAACTGAAAAATACGTTGAGGTTCAGGAGAAGAATAGCTGAAGCACAGACTAGTAAGTCAACTAAATATTGGTTTCGAAATATGCCTTAATCATTTACTTTCATAAAAATAACAATTTGTACCTCTGGACAACTATAACAATGATCTTAACCAACTTTTGTGAAGTACAATTTTCATAAATCATCGGCGTGTTTGGGACTGACAACAATCTTCAAGTTTACAAGGATCTATAAAATACGCGATCTTGATTATAAGTTAATCATATTATATTTTAATCTGTATGAAATAAGCTTTCTAATCAGGTCCATTGTTTTTTAATAAAAGCTTTGTATTATATTTCATCACTTAAAACCCTTGTGACAGAACTTAAGGACCGACTAAGTAGTAATAATAATTATGTAAGAATGAACATTGCTATACCCTAACAGGGTTCATGTGAACGTTAGGAATAAGCCTTTTGTACCACACTACTGTCTGTTGTCTGCCTGTTGTCTTTTGTAAGACCTTATGTAGCACATGATTATGACGCAATAAATGAATTATGAATTATTATGAATTTTTTTTTAATACTACGACGGTGGCAAACAAGCATACGGCCCGCCTGATGGTAAGCAGCTACCGTAACCTATGGACGCCTGCATCTCCAAAGGAGTCACATGCGCGTTGCCGACCCTTTACAAAAAGGAGGATTCACTGTGTTGACGGCTAAAGGAACAAGAAGGTCCCTCATCGTCAACACACTGGGTCCTCTTTGAGCTCTTTGGCAACCTTACTCACCAGCAGGAACACAACACTATGAGTAGGCTCTAGTGCTATTTGGCTGTGGTTTTCTGTAAGGTGGAGGTACTTCCCCAGTCGGGCTCTGCTCCAGATTTGAGCGATGACATTCGCTGAACGTGCCCTACCACACTTAGCGAGATGCCATTCGCAGTGCCCATACCTCTCTTTTTGGGGTAGTTTAAGGACATACCCAAGTCCGGACGTAGTTTAAGGACCCCGGGTCCAGAATGTCCATGAATTATGATTTTTTCATATTTCTTTGACTTATGGTTCAATAGTTAGAGGGGACATAATTTTTTAAGACTTTCGAAGCGATTAGGTATTTCTGAAAATATCACCTTATCAAAAATAGACCTATCGATTTATGCTCCACATGTTGATATTTGGTAAAATAATATTTTTTGTCAACCCTTCATATCTCGCAAAATAGTGATCCAATAAGTATGGGTATGTATGTAGTAGTGTATGGTATGTAGTCTCATTCGATTCAGCGCAAAAGATACATAGAAAATGCCACTTCAGGAGATCGTCAATTCTGGGCTACCTGATATAAACCGTATACAGTTTGTACTGCAATGTAAAATAAATACTCATTTTATTACTAAAGTAGACAAAATATTGCAAAAAAATGAAACGGGAATTAGAAATACTAAATAAATAAACATTATGTTGATTTTTCCGCGATTAAAATACAGCAAGACAAGTCGTTAACGTCCTTATGGCATTGACATAAAGTTTAACTTCATCCTGGCCTGAAACGGGATTGTTTTTTGGTTTGACACTGTCAATGTATACCGTTACATAATCTGCGTTTTGATACTGTTCGGTAAGTTAGAACATTGTAATATTAAAATAGTATCTAAGCCTAGTAATACGCAAGTTTAAATTAGAAATCGACTGTATTAAAACGCCTAAAGATTGAAAATGCGTATTATTGCATTTTTGATCGGAGTTTGAATATTAAAAGTGGGTTTCATAATGGCATAATATCATGCTCCTACGATAACGAAACGCATCTTTTTTTCAATTTTGTAATGTCAGATACTAGTGCTATCGCACTTAACGGTGGTAAACCTTATCCCTTCGCAATAGGTGTTAGGAATGTTCAGTTAATAGTATCAACGATGGTTTGACAGCCGTCTTTGTTTACCGAAATACAGGAACTATAAATACGAACAAAATATGACTTTTTATTATTTCATCATGATTCCCGTTTTGTTTTCAAGTCCGCTTTTGTACATTATCTTTAAAAAATCGGTACTTTTTTACATTAATATATAAATCATAGGCAAGCACGCTTTCAAATATTGTCCTTGTCAGATTCAAGTTTTAAATGCATGATTTTTCAGTTTTCCCATTAGATTTCGCAATATTGTTACCACCATCCAGAAATTATGACGATTCTTTAAAGCTAAGAACCATTCCTAAACGGTCCTAAATAATCTGGGCCAGATCACCTAACATAAATTGACGGTCTCCTTTGCGTTGTTAAAAATTCCCACCCTGCCCATACACCCCGATGGGGGTAGGACCCCTAAATTTTTTATAGGACTCGGCAGATCCTCATTTCTAGTGCCAAGATAAAGTTAATAAACAAAGTTTCATTGATGTACATATTGAGAGGGATTGGCTTTTGTTATAGAGAAGTTATTACATGCCTTTATCACGTACCTTTTTAATAACATAGTAAATTGGCCTGTAGATATACGGTCACGTCTGAAAACATTGATACATTTAACGGTGGTCCCACACTAGCTGTTATGTATATAACGTTATATAACGCAACTATTTTTCTTTAACAACATAGTGCTACTTAGCCTTATCCTTGTTACACTTTGTTATATAACATTTATAACAGCTGGTGTGGGAGCACCATTACTGTATGTGACAAATATAAAAAAATATATAAAAAAAAAATTCATTTATTTCAGACCCATATTGATCCATACATTAAAATAAAATTATTAATACTACATTTGAATTAAAATTAAACATAAAATTTGAATTAAAATTAAACATAAATAATAAATATATTAGAAGGCATTGGCTATTGTCAGACCAAGCATGTAGCACGTAGCTACTTAGCTCTGCCAATAGCCACTTCCACCCACACCTTCGTAATCGGGCAGTCGAGTCTCTCGGCCAACACCCTAAGAAGACCGTTGCTGCTGCCGCGCACTCGCCTCAGCATAGAGCAGACTCTTTTTCGCCTTATGGCAAAGAAATCGTCTACTCGTGCCTCAGCAAACATGCCAGACGCACTGCAGTGCTTCGGCAGCCGCAACAGCATCCTCAGGATGTTATTATATTGAACGCGTAATGCATTATAGGCCCGTTGTGTAAACCTCACCCACAGGCTGCACGTGTAGAACGTCTGACAGTAGGCTCTAAAGAGCGTCAATTTTACTGATTTATTACAGCGTGCAAACCTGCGGGCGAGCATATTGCCTCTCACTGCCATCGATCTTCTCTCTCTCTCCACGTCCAGATCGTCACTCAAGTCTTCTGTGAGCATATGTCCAAGATACTTGAAGCGATCTACCACCTTTAGGGGTATACCGCACAGCATAATCCTAGGCTCAGTAGTCGGATTATACTTACGAGCTTTGAATATTAGCACCTCACTCTTGGCTGTGTTATATCTTAGACCATGCTGCTCGGCGTATCCCTCACAAATTTTGATGAGCTGCCGCACCGAGTCAACTGATGGTCCCAGGAGCGCCATGTCGTCCGCGTAGCTGATATTGTTAAAGCACACATTGCCTATATGGCAACCAACATGTACGCTGCTGAGACCCTCGATCAACTCGTTGACATAGAGGTTGAAAAGGAGAGGCGATGTCAGCCCTCCCTGTCTCACCCCGCACTGCAGCCTGTATTCGTCTGACTCCTCTCCCGCCCATCTCACTCGGTTGACCTGGCTGCTATACCAGTGTTTAAGCAGTGCAACGTATTCAGTGGGTACTCCAGTTTTCGCAAGCTTATTCCACAAAAACATGTACTTATATCCAAGACACGCCTTGGTAATAGAATCGTGGCTACATATTTCTGTCCTATTAAATGTATTCATATTTTCAGACGCGACTGTACAATATCTACTTCGATCGGTTTGCTGGTTATTATTATTATTATCGGTCACTATCTTATATGTAGGGCCATAAGAGCATGTCACATATTTTTGCGCGTTTCGTTGAGGAAGATACCAAAGATGCCAAGAAATTGAAATAATTCCTAGAAGAAAAAACATACTTACTTATTGGGAGTATCTGACAGATAGTTTTGTGAACTAAGATATGATAATTAGGTGCCTTAGGTTTGACATTATTAATTATAAGTCTTACAATATAAAATATTGTAGTGTAAAATATGTTTTCTGACTATAGATAATTTGTCATTAGGTACCTATGTTAAATATGCTTAGTATAAGGATTTGATTGTCATACCCTACTGGGGTCCAAGAGACACTTTTTTATTTGTAACAGCTTGTTTTTGTACCATGGTGAAATAAACGATTTTATGATTATTGTTGTCGATCGTACATTAAATAAACCGCAGCGCGCCACTAACCCGCCCACAGAGTTCACTTTAACTTCGTTCACTAAAAAGTCTTCGTTGAAATTGATTAATTACGACAACACTATATGCAGAATCAAATCTGAATCAGTGTCTATCGTCGCGTCGGCATTGTATCTGCGGGTGAGCAGACCACGTTAATTTATTGATGAATCCGGTACGGCGCAGGTTGAATTAATTTCTGTCCATTCATCAATGAATGCGGTCGAGTCGTTGCACTCCAACTGCAGTAACTACACGTTTATTAAGTCAGACCACCGACTGTGTGGTGTCTTGACCTCGCTACTAATTGTTAGTTTTAGTAGATATCTACTAACTTAGTCAGTGTGTTATCGTCACTCACAAGCTATACCTAGGTAAAAAGTTACATGTACATGTCTTACACTTAATTCCTTACCTTACAATTAGGTACTAGTTACAATAGGGTGATTTTCCAAACGGGTCAGTGAGGGCTAGTATTCTACAAGATTCCATTATGCTACGCTCCAAAAATAGTTTTAGTAGGAAACCATCCCTAACTTTTTAATTAACAACGATTGACATATGCAGATGTTTTAAAAATTAACGAAAGAAGTGATGATTATTTTTCATAAGTAGTATGTAGATTTTTTTTTAAACATTTTATTGGGATTTACAGTCCCAACCGTGGTATGGCCTCTAAAGACTATTTTTTCTGTCAATTGTGTTGCTGGGCACATTGCACGTAGAGAAGATGGCCGATGGGGCTGAAAAGTGCTCGAGTGGAGACCACGAACCAGCAAGCGCAGCGTAGGACGTCCACCCACAAGATGGTCAGACGATCTTGTTAAGGTCGCCGGAAGACACTGGATGCGGGTCGCTTCCAACCGGTACGTGTGGAGGTCCAAGGGGGAGGCCTATGTTCAGCAGTGGACGTCTTACGGCTGAGATGATGATGATGATGATGTGTTGCTGGGATCTGGCAGTTGAACCCATTTGGAAAATCCCCCTGTACTTATATTTAAAATGGGTAAATATTTAAGTCGTTTAGCAACAAATACTGATTCCACATCAAGCCACATAATTGTACATAAAAACCGATGTTAGATGGTCGATTAGGTACGAATTGCGAAAATGCATTTATTGATGAAATCGGTATTAATGTTAGGATGATAATATATATCTATGATATATCATAATGACAGATGGATTATGCACGCTCCAAAAGTGAAGCACTTAAAATTAGTGAATTCAAACAATTGTCTCTAGTCGCGCACCGGCAATCGAGAGATGCGGACGTGCCAATGAGTTCCCGTCCCCGCGTGAAACTTTAATTTTTTAACAACGAGAGTGACAAAGATGTAATGATAGTCCAAATAGATAAACATAACAGAATCATTGTTAAGTTATGAAATAACATTAGAAGTATTTTTTGTGTAGTAAGTTCATTTTGTGCGATTTTTTTTAATTTTGTAGCATTGTTGTATCGATTTTATGACACCAAGGAAGTTTGTATATCTCAACTCAACTTGTTAGTCTTGTTAATAATATTAGTGCATTAGGGCACCAAAAAGTATAAAAGAAACGAATTTTCTTACCTTAGTAGGTACTTGAGGTACATGTTAGTTATATATATCTCGCCGAGTTTCGGAATATAGTTATAGGTTATTTTATCCGTGCGTCTGCGTGCCAGTTACTTATAAACCAACATCTTGTATCTATGTACGAGTAGTAGCGAGCGGTGCAGCCGCCGGCCGGGAGCGCTAACTGCGCCGGGACCCCGCGCCGCCACCCGCGGGTACAGGGCACAGCGGATGCGTCTGATCACATAATTCGAATTTGGCGAGATACTACATGTCAGCCCACGCTCATTGAACGATTAGATGTTTTAGGAGAGCAAAACAATATGTACTCTTATAAATGCCTATTTACATTTATAAGAAAAAAAATCGTATTAGATTACTTTTCTTTTTTAACCGACTTCAAGATTTGAAAAGAGGAGGTTCTCAATTCGGCGTGTATGTTTTTTTTTTTTTTTTTATTTTTTTTTTTTTTTATGTTTGTTACTCCATAACTCCGTCATGTCTGAACCGATTTTGAAAATTCTTTTTTTGATTGTAAGTATATATATACAGATTGGTCCCGTTTTTGTCAAAACGCAGTTCTGATGATGGGATCCATGAGGAATCGAGGGAACTCCTCAAATCTTAAAGGCATACATATAGTGATTTTTATATTTTTATCAACAAAACCATCATTTTCATTCAAAACAGTGACATTGGATGAAGTAGAACTGCTGATGATGATCAGAACGGAACTCTTCAACGACGCATAGTTCACGTTTGGCGATTCGTCCTCTTCGCTGTGTTTGTTTAGCAAGTTTAATTGTCAGAACAAATGTTCGTCCAGCTCAAGTTCTGATGATGGGATCCATGAAGAATCGAGGGAACTCCTCAAATCTTAAGGGCTTACACATAGTGACTTTTGTATTTTTATCAACAAATCAAGCATTTTCATTCAAAAGAGTGACATTTGATGAAGTGGAACTGCTGATGATGAACAGAACGGAACTCTTCAACGACGCATATTTCATGTTTGGCGATTCTTCCTTTTCGCTATGTTTGTTAAGCAAGTTAGATTGTCAGGACCAATTTTCGTCAAGCTCAAGTTCTGATGATGAGTTCCACGAGGAATCGAGGGAATTCCTCAAATCTTAAAGGCATACATAAAGTGACTTTTGTATTTTTATCAACAAATCAAGCATTTTCATTCAAAAGAGTGACATTTGATGAAGTGGAACTGTTGATGATAATCAGAACGGAACTCTTCAACGACGCATAGTTCACGTTTGGCGATTGGTCCTCTCCGCTGCGTTTTTTAAGCAAGTTATTTCATTGTATGGAATCTAAGTGCACCATCTATCTACAATAATCCTTCACCGGCTACCCCCATTGAAGTCGGTTTTTTTTTCTTAAAAATTATTTTATCTCTCGATGGTATGTCAGAGTTCGGGACGCGATTATGTATAGGTACTTAGTACAAAGATGAATAGTGATAGTGATAGAGGAAACACTACAGCCTTGACCAGAAGTGTTGAGCATAGCTCTTTTTTGTTTATAATTTTGATGTTAAGTATTAATTCCTTATCATAACAATGTACGCTGACGTAAAATGTTATATTTTAGTGATATGTCTAGAAATATCTTAATAAAATAACACTTTCAAGGTAAACCTATAAAATATGAAAAGTGGAGGTCCCAAAAATGCGAATTCAGGTCGGTGCGAAAAATTGCAAATATTCTATGCAAGTTACTACTCACTTCAACAAAACAAGCCTGTTGAATTAATTGATAAAATGACTTTAAAAAAGATAGAAATGCCGGACTAAACTTTCGAGTTTTGTATGAAAATCGCAAGGGTGCTCAACACTTCTGACCAAGGCTGTATAGAAGAATAGAAAAAGTAGCTTGATGAGGATGACTTTTATATGTAGATCTGAAATTAGACTTCCATAAAAAAATAGAAACTTACCCCATTATTCATAAACGTCTCTCAGGCCTCAATTTATTTATTTTATTGATGTTTTGCACTCATTTTGACGGTTGTGTTTGTTAGAAACAGACAATATATAAATTAACTAATTGAAACGTTTATGAATAAGGGGATGAGGTCTTAATTTGTAGTATTAATTTATAACTTTTTTATGAAATATCTTTAATATACTATAATTGGGTACTGGGAATTGAGTCTGAGGTCATTTGGCAGGGAAAATAATCTAACGAGCGGAGCGTAAGCGAAGCAAGTTCTTACAAACAAATTCTGGCTAGTGGGACGTCTCTGCATTTCGATGGCTTTGATTTTGAAAGCTTGTTCCGCGATAACCTTAGTAATGCTTTTCTGATCTTCATAAAATTTGTTGGGGTTGTAGCAGAGTTACATATAATTTGAGAGTTCGTATATGAGCAGGATCGACCAAGGGATCATGGAGCTAGAAGGCGCGAAAAATATCATCATAAGGGTCTTGTTATATTGGTCATCACGTTTGCAAGGAAATCGCGAGTTCTGAGTTCGAGGCGGAATACTAGTTAATATATAACTTAAATGGGTACTGGGAATTGAATCTGAGGTAATCAAACGAGCGGAGCGTAAGCGAAGCAAGTTCTTACAAACAACTTCTGCCTACTGGGACGTCTCGGCAATTCGATGGCTTTTTGATTTTCGATAACTTTAGTAACGGTTTTCTGATCTTTCGATCGATCGAGTGTCGCCCTCGAATTAGTACTCTCCCTTATGGGAATATAGTTCAGAGCTGGATACGGTTGCCAACTTTTAGTATGTTGGGCACGACACACACACACACCACACGAAATTTGCACTTTTAGCAACGAAACGGCAGCCATTTTGATGACGTCATTACGCGGGAAACATTCACCCACGTCCCCGTCTGTCGGCACTTTTAGGGTCCCAGTCTTATACTAAACAACATACTAAAAGTTGGTAACCGTATCCAACTCTGAACTATCACTTAGGCCCTCTGATCATCTTTCTCTATGCTTGGAAGTGAGACAGGTCAAATTATATTATGTCGGAGCAAGAAGGCTTGTCGCGGAGCTATGCTAAGTTTTTAAGAGCCTTTTGTGATTAGAAATTATTCTGTGCGATCTGTAGGTATCAGTGTAATTTACGCAATTTAGTTCTGACTGAACACTATTGTTTTAGGTGAAAATATAAGTCCCGCTGAGTTTCTTACGCTGGTTCTTCTCAGTTGAGACTCCTTTCCGAACCACTGGTAGTTTATTACCCTCTCCTAATATGGTTTTAACAGATTTGAATTCAATACAGTTATTAAACCAGTGTTTATGTTTTATTTCATTAACGTGCGTCCGTCCTGTGAAATGTGTTTAGTGTTAGGCTAATAATCCTGATAGTGTCAGTCTTTGAGTTCCGAAACCACCCTTCCGCTACCTTCGGCCCGCTCGTCCCGTATATATATATATATATATATATATATATAATACCACGTCTGTGGCCCGCCTAACGGTGAGCAGTTACCTTACCGCAGCCTATGGACACCTGAAACTCCAGAGCCTGACGCCTGTAAATTCACCTTCCCTTCAAGAACTTAAACACTCCTTTTTTGAAGAAGACCCGTTTTATCTCATGCGAAGGTTATTACTATGGAAGCCGAATTTCAGCCCAACGTGTACCGTTCTACCGTCTGCCGTTTACCTAAATGGACATGTATAAGCAAACTGTGTCAACACTTGTCAACCCTCATGATCGCCATTTTGAGATAATCGCGTTTAAAGTTATAATTATATATATAGTTATAATATAACTCATTATAACTTTAACTGAGCATATTACATCAAATTTCCATGTTGTTAGACTATTGTTGTATAGAGTTTCCATGATGAGGACATTATTGCAAAAAGCTCTAACTGGGATGTCAAAATCGTTAATCCTTTTTCCTGAAATTACATTGCCCAAAGGAAGTTTTGGCACCAATATCTCATTTTTCGACATTTAGTGGGTTGACACAGTTTTGCTTAACAGCATCCATAATATGGAATAGCTGCAGGAAAGAAAAATAATACCAAGGAAGTTTTTGTCTTATTTATTTTTATTACTCAGTGTTTATTAACACAACATGATGTCATATGATTTGGTTCAGTCTGGAACTTAATAAACTAAATCCTAAAATTTGGTACAAGACCACACAATCGGCACTAGTGTGTGCAGCTATTTGATACGCACATTAGATAAGTTACTAGTAACACCTAATACGACACTCGTTAAGAATAACATTTACGTGCTCTATAAATGGCTAACATGATATATGGCAATTGCACCCTTTACTTACGGTCCAAGTTCCTGGACACCCTTTCCCTTTTGAATATTAAGTTTTAGATTGCGGATGTTGTCTTCAGGTACTAGGTGTATGTACTCGTAGGTACAGTCAGCATCAAAAGTAACACCCACATCACAAGGTACAGTAAGTAGACTACGCAAACGAAGACGTCAAAAGCTCTTATTCCCTTTTAAAAAGTTTGCGTAGTTACTTTTGATGCTGACTGTACAATAAATTGAATGCTTGCACATGCGCGGTTGCCACCGCAACAAGTGATGTAAGGAGGTAAACTTTATTATTATAAAGTGGCCTAAAATATATTATTTTGTTTTACCTACTAAAAGCCAGTATACTCGGCTTATACATGACGAGTAGGTACATACCTAATAACCAGTAAGCCGGTAACTGCGTAGGTGGTCATACTCATGAACTGTTACATTTTCACGGGAAAGGGTGACGGAGTCTATAAGTTACTCGTACATACAGATAACCAAATTTAAAGGCATGGAATATGTGAGCGTTTTCATATAAATCAGCGATTTTGAAATCTTGGGTGCAAAAAGATTTTATCACAGGGCTTAGTGTAATATTTTTTACACACCGAAAAATATACCTACATAATAATATTATTATAAACATTATTTCTTCTTTAAATCTAAAGATCCTTAAATGCAAATACCATTAACATTTTCTCAGCGAACATCTTCAATGAGACGAAAAAACAATGACTACATCACACAGATAAATAGTTTCAAAATACGTTATACACCCCTGAGTGACATACAAAATATGTATTTTCAACAAAGTAAAGAATCAATTGATTATCTAGCAAAAGGCATCATCGAAGTATCATCTAAGCGAACAAAAGCAACGTAAGACAAGTTGTAAGTATCTATCGAATTTATTGTCAAAGGTCGACCTCTCCGCCGCGCTGCGATAAAAGTATCGATACCATGAGCATCTGTTTCGGGAAACGACATTGCTTGTACAGTCGCCATCCAATATATCGGAGCGGCCAGGGTATACAAGAATATCTGACCATGCGCTTTATCGCCTTGACAATAGAGGCGTTGTTCTGTGACCACCTTGGCCGCTCCGATATATCTGATGGCGACTGTACATAATCTAGCACCAAAGCGGTATTTCAAATATATACGGTAGAAAACAAATGGAACTTAAAATATGTTCATAATGACAGTGCTTCAAACGCAGCTTATATTGTAAATAGGTATGCATTACATTCTAAATCGTTTGTAGATTCATAGGTACTTATTCTGATTAAAGGTATCTGGTATAGGTGCAGTTATGATTATGAAATACAACCAATAGCTTAAACATAATAAAAAATGCTCCGTCTAGGCGTACTACATTTTCTGGAACGAGTTTACTAATAGAATATTCAACACCGTCCACAAAAAATAGTTGTCATTTTTTAGCAGTGTTATCTTAATACTAGCTGCTGAAGGGTGAAGGACTATACGTGGAGGGTGCAGGCCACGTGAGTAGGATCAACTCTACGGATTCAATTAATTAGAAGCGTACCATAATTAGTGAGATTAACATTATTCTTATTAACTTATTCTTGATGTTTTAATGTTGAAAATAAAATAAAATAATTTACGACATGCATGGTCACTACACTCAAAATTAGAACACATCCGTCAAGTATCAATAAAATCCTCCCTGTTCCAACACTTTCATCAAGTGATACGTGCCAAATTAAATTTTAATGTTATCAGTAATTTTGAACATTGTATCTCACTCAATTTGACGATTTACTTTCTGCATAATCATTATCATTACAATGAAACATGTTTTATCTTTGTAAATTAGTTTTTGGAGGGTGGCCAACAAATAGTTAAGTTTAAAAAAGGAATAAGGTGGTTAACGATTATTCAACATTAACTGTGTATAGTTGTTCCTGCTCACGCCTCCTGAACCATCCTGTAAATAAATAGATAGACGGCTCGGCTACGAGCTCGCCGGTGCGGGTAGAGGCAAACAATCCACTCGCTTAGGTTTGCTGAAAGACGTGCAAACCTTATCTATTAAATATGAAATGCGAAGATAACATCAACATAATAATACCTAAGCATAAGTAAGTATTGTCTACGTATGAACTAGGTACATTTGCACAAACCTTAAAAATACTGATTAGCTCTGTGCCTTAACTGGTATTTAAACAATTTTGTTCCTTTAAAAACGGGTTTAAATAATTATAAAAGAGTACAAGTCTAAAAAGAACGAGTAAACAATTAATAAGGATATTTGTTGCCTTTCGATATAAAATCTCACAAAGTTTATAATAAACATGTTAACATTTTTTTGTAGCAGTTGATTTTATTGGACCAACTAATGAATATGCTTGTATGCGCGCTGAATGCTATTTGAAATTAGAAACGTCGCAGCACATGCCACTAGAGAAAGTAACGGCTTGTTAAAGTATTGCTTTATACAATACAAGTGTACTGTTTTATACACAACTATTCTAATAGGTATGTAGTCATTTGTTCGCGTATTCAAATTAAAACCTTAGTGTATGGCCGCTGCCTTGCCGTGTGCTTGGTTTGAGAGATCACTTCAGTGATTTAAAAATATAACCTACTTATACTTATTAACTCTAATCTAACTGATAAAGATATGTAACTTATAAATGGACGAAACTAAAACGGTCGGCCAAAATATTTTAATAATAACAACACATAGAACACTTTAGTTAGATAAAGCTGTTCATGGGCCCAGTTGCGTGGCTGAGGGACATTCATTAACTATCGCAGAAATAAGATTACATTCATTTTTATTCCATGTTATATTCTCCTTTGAATATTTAACTATAATATACTAGATTTAACGTTTATTGCACCTGTGTAAAATTATCGGACGTGAACTTTCAATAGAGTGCAATATTGTTTCGTATAAATCGCATATTAGTACTTTAATCGCGTGTACATCACAGTCCGTTATGGAAGGAGCCCTAGCACACGTGTCCGCCACAGCGAGCTGCGGAGTGGCCGCCGGCGCGCGCCGCGGCAGCGCCGGCGCCGGCGCCAGCGGGCTCTGTACGCTCAGCCACACGACGGCCCTGCAGCTACCATTCAATAGTGAATCTTACTTTATTTATAGCTACTTACGTAAAACTGTTACAATTATCTTGAGTATATAACTTACTCCCATTTTTGATCTTTGGTTAATTTAAATGATACTATTTTATTTATTATTATAAGAGTATTATTAAAACCAATAGAATATCCAAAACAATATAAAACATATAGTATAAATTATAATCAAGCTGCTAGTGAATATCAAATTTATACTTGTAGGTCACATACTTACATATCATATAATCCACATATAAACCGATTCTAAAAACAAATCCTAGTCATCGGGTATCCTACAACTCTTATAAGTCATGTCACTCATAATTTCCCAGATACTTACATTAAAGGCTACTTTCGTTGGGCTCATCCTAGATGCATTACCTACCCTGTTTCAACGTTAACATTCTTTTCATCATATAATAACGGATAAAATATAATTTATACTTAGACATTACAAGGGATGGAATTATAGCACA
Source organism: Pammene aurita (assembly GCA_947086415.1). Lineage (NCBI taxonomy): Eukaryota > Metazoa > Arthropoda > Insecta > Lepidoptera > Tortricidae > Pammene > Pammene aurita. The sequence goes on from OX352289.1 coordinate 25,476,850, forward strand.
ATGTGTAGATGCCAACGTCTACGAAACTTATGATAAAAGTAATATTTAAGACAGGGACTTTACGTAGAATCTAAAAAGAAAACATTAGCAAGACATTAGTTTTGCTGAAAGATAAATGTAAACATTTGTACAGTCCTATTTTAACATTTAGGGTTTTATAGTATTAACTGGGTCTCGTTTTATAAAGCTACCATTTACAATTTTTCTGTTTATCTTTCTTTCTAACAAATAATGATTGTAGTTAGAAGAGAGGTAAAAAGTGAAAGTGCAACTCACATGCAGCGTCATAAGACGCGACCCTGGTGTACCTACGAGTGTATTTATATGAAAACGACGAGTTGGCGGCTAGGTTAGGTGGTTCGGGGTTGACTAGTAGCGGCTGGGGCGGGGGCGCCGCTTACCGCCGGCCGCGGGGCTTCTCCGTGGTGGCGTCCTCCAGGTTGCTGTCCCAGTCGAACTCCGTCACGCCGCTGCGCGGAGCCACCTCGCCCAGGTGCCGCCAGCGGTACTCGAAGTCCGAATCGCGTTTTTTCAGGGCCTCGAACCTATTCATCATATTTATTTATGAGTATACACTATACCTGCCTTAACTTCAAAATTATAAGTTATTTGATGCGCGGAAGTCGACAGGACTGCTAACTTCAAATCTCATACTATCTAGATAGCGTAGCGGTCAAATGTTTGCCTTTACCTGGATACAGTCACAAATTTTATGCACTGACCATGACTGCATCTGGATCGTATCTTATTTGCGAAGTCAATCAATTTTGATAAAAATTATAAATAGTATTTAATGCAATCGTGACATGATATCATTCAATCGAATTCGTAACCTGAGTCCAGACTCAGTACGTACGTAAGTAGTAGAGGGAGTTCCAGAACTCTGTAGAGAAAGTGTATGCGATTGCCGGTTATAATTAGGCCTACGAATTCTTAATTCAAACATTAAAGTGGCGAGCAGAAAATGTACACGTTAATGTATCTTTTGTTACATAGGTAATGTTCCGACTCCGAGGATTACAGTCATTCTTCATTGTCATTCGTTTCAGTTAGGGCGGAATCAAATTGACTATATCCGGTTCATTCAAATCACATTCACATTTAAGTTACATACATCCTTTCCATTCATATCAACTCGCAGACAATCCATCCATTTCTTAGGTGTAGGATGGGTGTAGGCCTATCGAAGTATTTTACAGCCATCAAGAATTCACACCACAAAATAGGAAGACTTCGTGGGTAAACTGGGTAAAGATATTAAATATTCTTTTTAAATCGGTCAATGTACTCACTTAGGGTCAGACATCCTCAGTTAAAAATGGCATCACTTGGTAGCAAATTATATTGAATTTAACTTCCCATCCCTTCTTTCCATTCGTCACTTGACGAAGCCTGCGCTGCGGATATGTGCATGTTAGATATATACAACGTGTTACACCCAATATTCTTAACATGGGTATATTTTTTCTTTAATTTTTCAATTTTTTACGTGTCGAGTCTAAAAGTTTCGAATACTACAGTTTACCATTCTAACGAGAGGTTAGGAAATAGAGGTTGAATATTTAATAATGGCTGGCAGCTTTGACGAATTTGTTTTTCACTGTAAATAGTGTCATGTAGGTTGTCATTGTCAAAGTATGTCATCTTATGTCATGTCATATAAATTGACAAAATAGATTGATAGGTTGACATGCCATGACATATGTAGGGATGTGACAACAACGCAACAAATGTGGAGTTAACAATTGAATAGAATTGCAAGGAAAACTAAACATACGAAACTCTTTCTAAGTAATTAGCTGATTGAAAAATAAATACTCTAGATTAATTAGCAATTCATTAAGATACGTCTTATAGTTTCCGAGTAAAATGGCTGTGACATACGGACGGACGGACAGACGGACATGACGAAACTATAAGGGTTCCGTTTTTGCCATTTTGGCTACGGAACCTTAAAAAGCAATATAGTAAAGAAACATACCTCTTGAACATGAGGTTCTTGGCGAAGTTGTAGAGCTCGAGGTCGAGCGAGTTGAGCCGCTTGATTTGCTGCACCTGCGCGGGCGAGAGCGCGGCCAGCGTGGCGCCCGACACCGTCGCGTTGTGTTGCGAGAACGGCACCGCGAACCGCAGGTTGAACGTCTCCTCGAACACGTACTGCGATATCTGCCCCCAAACCAACACACCACATATTTACCACGGGACCTACATAAACTTACATGTTTATAACATAGGACACAAATTATAGTGTCAATGCCAAGTATCCTTTTGCGGTCTCGCCACTGGGTATCTACCGCGAAAACCGAAATTTCTGTATCTGCGTCTCTTGACACTGGAAAAACTATGCGACAGGGACCTACGGGATCTAACGCTCAGGAACATACCGATGCACGACAACCAACACGCGTACAGCTCAGGTAAATCTACAGAATCGGCTCTTCACATGGTCGTCAGCCGGATCGAGAAGGCCATCGGTGACAAAGAAATGTGCCTCAGCACGTTTATTGACATTGAAGGCGCTTTCGATAAGACCCACTTTGCCAGTATAGGGAATACCTAAACTAATCACGGCACGGAACCCGGACTGACCAAGTGGATCATGAACATGCTCAACAAAAGGACTATAAGGTATGCAGGTGAGCCGCAGGCCGTAGCGGCGGTGCGAGGATGCCCACAAGGGGGAGTCCTATCACCGCTGTTATGGAACCTAGTAGTTAACGAACTTATAACCAAACTAAACAAGGAACAATATTGATTTCGGGTAAATTCGCCAGTACGGTATGTGACCTCACCCAAGCCGCTCTCAGAATCGTGGAGCGCTGGTGTAAGGAATTCGACCTATCAGTAAACCCCACCAAGACAGAAATGGTAATGTTCACCAACAAAAGGGCACTTGGCAGCTTTACCAAACCAAAACTGTTCCAAACTGAGTTACATCTGACCAATGAGGTAAAGTACTTAGGACTCACTCTTGACAGTAGACTCCACTGGACCAACCACATAAACAAACGCATAAACAAGGCCGAAGTCGTCTTCTGGCAGTGCAGAAGGATGATTGGTAACAGGTGGGGACTCAAACCAAAAATCACTCTCTGGCTCTACAAGACGATAATTCGGCCTCTATTTTGCTACGGGGCGCTGGTCTGGTGGCCAAGGACGAACCTCGCCACCATACGAAACAAGCTGCAGAAACTACAGAGGCTCGCATGTGTGGCTACCACAGGATGCTGGAGGAGCACTCCGACCGCAGCCTTGGAAGTCATGCTAAACCTTCCACCGCTTCACCTCCACATACAGCAGGAGGCTGCCCTGTCAGCGGTAAGGTTGAGAACTCTCAACGTATGGTCTAATTTGAATACTCTGCACACAATATGCCTGGAGAGGGCATACGAAGAACTTCCAGTGCTCAGGGCAGGCACGGATCGGATTCACAAACGTGCTGTCTTCGACAAGAGGTACAAAATACAGTTACATGAGGACGAAAATCAGGAAGGACTCAACCTCCGTGAATTGAGAATCTTCACTGATGGATCTAAAACAGACATGGGGTCAGGATGCGGCACATTCTCAGAAGACCTGAACATGTCTATAATCACACCGCTGGGCGCTCACAACTCAGTATTCCAAGCTGAGTGCATGGGCATAATCAATGCGGCTGCCGCCATCACTGCAAGGAAAGTAACAGGAGCCTCCATCCGTATACTCTCTGACAGTAGGGCAGTACTGATGGCTCTAGGAAGTCACATCATTACATCTGGACTAATACATGAGTGTCATGAACGACTAATGGAGGTATGTCAAAATAACAATATTGTCCTTCAAGGGATTAAAGGTCACAGCGGATCCCGGGGGAATGACGCAGCGGATGAGCTGGCCAGGCAGGGGTCAGGTGCTGGCTCGATTGGTCCGGAGCCCATTCTTCTGACGCCCTTCAGCAAGGTACGCTCGATGCTGCTGGAACGAACCGGGAGACTGCACATAGCACTTTGGCAAAGTCAAGAGGGATGCAGACAGGCTAAACAAGCCATGCCTAGCATTAACAATAGACTCACCAAAACACTTCTCCGTCTCGGCAAAATCCGGTTAAGGATGGTAACTAGTGTGATAACAGGTCATGGACCATTTAACAAACATCTCTTTAACTTAGGTGTTACAGACAGTCCCCTGTGCCGTGGGTGCACGGAGACAGAAGAAACGGCCTCTCACGTGGTGCTGGAGTGCAACGGAGTGGCCCCGTACAGGGCAAAACACCTCGGATCCCCGGGTGATCTCCCCGAGGTCCTACTCAACACCAAAGGTTTGATAGGATTCCTCGAGGAGCTGGGCTGGCTGGACTATCCGTCCTTCCTTCACGCAAAATAGGCGCCAGACGTCGAGTTGCGGAAACCTGCCCGTACTACAATACAATACAATCTGCGTCTCTTTCGCCCTAATAATCACGTGCGATAGAGGGGGAGATAACGAAATTTCGATTTTCATGGTTCGCGATCACCCATGATATCTTTATTGAAAGCCGGTTGTGTAATAGTAGGTAAGTAGTAGTAGAGACGTACCTAACTATGTACCGACAACCAAAACGGCTCGCGAAAGCAGCGACCGGCATGTATTACAGTCTGGAGTCGATGTTCATGATTTTCATGAATGTGCGTGTGGAGGCGCTGAATATTCAATGCGACAATAAAGAAACCGTGCATCGGAGCCCGTGAGTTACCAGACGTTAGGAATTTTCCTGGCATGCCAAGAGTTTTGGTAATGTTGGCTAGGAAATGTCAGTTGTGTTGTGATATTTATTATTTTGAGGTGCTTCATAAAGATTATAACGCCGCACGTTTCAAACACTGATACTCAACTAACCAGCGGTCGCTAGACTTTGCATTCACGACCTGCAGTAAGTATGATGTGTTCTAAAATGAATGTTAAAAAAAATTCAAATGTCTCAATAAAATATTATACAACGTGATTTCGAGGTCGTGGAGCATGAGAACAAGGCACGATACAGAACTTAAAGATGAACGTAATGAAAGTGGTAATTATTTTGATCACCAATATTGATAATTATTTTTTAAACTACAAGTAGAAAAAGATTTTATTCAAAAATGTCCGGCAAGGTTGACTTTTACGGTTAAAAACTAGGTGGCGAAGTGCCTAGTTTATGGTCAAATAAAAATTAAAAAGTTACGGAAATTGCAGGCTCGATTTCGCGACGTAAATGTTGCATACAAATTCCATTTTTGTCGAGGCTGTTGAACTTTTTAAAAAGTTCAACAGCCATACAAAAAGAAAGGCAAAGGTCCTAAACAGCCAAAACACAACATCGGTATTTGTTATTTATAATGTTGGTACCGCGATTTTTTATTTAGCTCAAATAGCTTACGGTAAATTCAGAAGAAAAATACACTTCAAACTTTTTAATAAAAAGATATAAAGGCGGCAAAACTGAGCGTGTACCGCGAACATAAAAAATTGTAGTTTCGAATAAATCTGTCTCTCTCACTCAAAATGAGAAGCGATGGAGATGGAGATAATTATAGGATTCCAATCGAAATTCGATGCTCGCGGTAGTGGTCATTCTTTTAACCTAGAAGAGAAGTTATCCTGAATATATTATTTATGTCAATATTGTTTGTTTTTCATCAACGTTGGCTGTTTTGCATTATTTTTGAATAAAGCACTACCTAGTTGGTTACTAAGTTCTGTTACCTGATTTCTGACTGATAAAATATAAAATAAAGTTTTAAATAAAAAAATAAAGTAATTATTTAATAGCCTTATTTTTAATGAACATAATATGGTTATATAATATACAAATCAGATGGGAAATTTAGAGAAAATCCTTGTAAAGGACAAGTTTGCCTGAAGACGCAAACACGCGGTAAATTTAAGAAAATTACACTTTACAAAAGTGCATCAAATAAATATTGTACCTTTGTTTTAGCAGGTTCCATTGCTTGTTTGTAAGAAACCTGTTTATTAGAGGTAATTACGTGACCACCATTTAATTTTCTTGCGATTTAATCCCACAGATATTCCCATTGGAAACATTGCCTATTTTTAAGTTTTGCACAAAAGACATAGATTTAGACTGCTATGGAACAAGCAAACTTGCAACGTATAGTCTAGTATTTTATCGGATAGACCCACGTGAACTATACGTATACCAAATTGAAGCAAAAGAATATAGCTAACGAATTGTCCGAGACTGATGCGTCTTTAAACGTGATTAAAAATAAATAGGATTTAAAATAAATATGAACAAGAAGTGTAATTTTGACGTTTATTTTTCACGCTTTTTTCCGAGTGTTATAAAGAATTCTGATAAACTGCGAGAATAATTTTCAATTCGATATGTTGTAATCTATTGACTATTAAATAAGCTTTTAAATGATGTACATGAATAATTAATTGTTGCTACCTATTCCTATTTATTTAGCGAAAACTCTAGTAACAGAACTTAGTAACCGACTAGGTATATTGGACTCGGCGTGAAGGGCCATTGCTGGCTTCGTATTAAATTAAACGGACTCCTAAAGTCGTCCGTTTAAACGTAATACTCAGCCATCAATGTGCTACTTCACCTCCTCGACAATAATGTACTAATATTGCATACAATAAATCATACTGTACGACACTACTGTACTGTTGACGACAACAATGCTCAACATAGGGTTCCGTAGTTACCGCACCCTCACAATACACCCACTCAAAAGGTTGTTTTTCATAGGATATTTCGCGGCACTTACGTCATTTTACTATGCGGCACTTAGGACCTTTTATTAGGCGTTACCTCAAAAACGACTCAACCGATTTTATTCAATATAGTTTTCATTGAATGTACTTATTAAGCCTCACTTTTATGAATTTTCCAAATTTTAACTTACGGAGCTATTAATAACGAAACTATAAAATTTATTTCAAACATGTTTTAGTAGACCCCTACTCTTTTTAAAAGACCTATGAAAAGACAGCCCAGAGAATAAATAGGGTTGGAGCGAGAAAAAAATCACCCCCCACTTCATGTGTACGGGTGGTACCGAAATAATAATAAAAAATCCAGTTTTTATTTTACCACCTTGTCGGCGTGATTAATGCACATACTCATACCAAATTTCAGCTTTCTAGTGCTAACGATCACTGAGCTTAGCCGCGACAGACAGACAGAAGGACATGGAGAAACTGTAAGGGTTTCTAGTTGACTACGGAAAAGACAAAACAGCATTGAGGTTTGGAAAGTTGAATAAACAGAGTGGTAGGTGCACAGTCGTAGCTGAGTGTTTTACAAATACAAATAATTTATTGTACGAAAGTGAGTATTGATACTGATATTATGTTACATGTTCTATGTACACGCGACTCATAATAGCAAACGCTTCATAAAGTGGAATAGGATAGGTATAATCCTGGGCATATGTATTCAAAAATCAATACATAACGAGTTAAGCTAAGAAATTGGTAAGCATGTGGCAACCCTGAGCCCGAATGCCTAAGAACAAATGGCGCCTCAGATACGGGAACAATGATTCAAGTGCAAATAATGCCAGCGCTTATCTTCGTCCGGGGTCAGCGCTCGAGAATAGGTGGCCCAGGTATAATTGTGCATGCTGAGCCTCGCGTCCTTCTTCACTATACGACCCATATCCATTAAAGCGCCAGCAATAAATCATGTTATTGGTGCGGATATTTCCGTCATATTTTACGATCTGAAAGTTGTTCCACTTTTGCAATAGGGATGATGACACATGTTTAATTATAGAGTAAAAATTTAGTTGATAGTATGCAAAATGATCAATATATCCAAATAAAGAAAAATTTAAAAATCTATTGAAATGGTTCATAGTTTCCAAAGGAGACCGTCAATTCCAGGCCCACTAGCGATAATGGTCTCGTATAAGGTTTGTTCTGCAATTTTAAGCAAATACCCATTTTATTACGAAACTAGACAAAATATTTCATGAAAATGAAACGGGAATTAGAAATACAAAATAAAAAGTAATTTCGTTGATCCTTCCGCGATCCAAATAGTGCTTAAAAAGTTGTTAACGTCTTTACAGCATTGACATAAGGTTAACTTTACCTGGACTGAGACGAAACATACATTTTTAGAAAAGAGTTACGTTTACTTTGCTAATCTAGTTTATTATTCTAGTTTGACACTGTCAATGTATGACGTCACCGTCATCCAAGTCTACCGCATGAAGTTATAATTTTAAACTGGAGTATACTCTTCGGCCACAAAGTGGGGCTGAAAGAAAGGGAGCTGCGTCTCATTTTGACTTAGGGCGTTATGACGGCATTATATCATGCTCTTTCGATAACGAAACACATTTTTTTTTCAATTTAGTAATGTCTGATACTCGTATGGATTTATAAAAAGTGGATGTAATTGTTGCACTTTTTCCCTAACCACAGATGAACCTTATTACCGTGCAAAACAGTCGTTCATAGGTGATTAGAAAAAAAACGGTCCGATAGAGGGGATAATTATCCTTACATTAAATATGTTTGTATCCATGTTGTTGTTGTCGCGAATAAATGTTTTCTATTTTTATTTTTTTTAATTAAGTGCCTCACTCGCACTCGTTACGAAATTGACACACATTGACATTTTGACTTGTTGTCATGCTGGCATTATTGTCTAATGACGACATAACTCCCTAAGTCAAAACGATACGCAGCTCCCTGTATTACTCTCTTTCGGCCTCACTTTGTGGCCCAAGAGTATACTCCAGTTAAAAATTATAACTTCATGGATACTAGTAGTAGCGCACTAACAGAGCTAAACCTTATCTCTTTGTAATAAGTTCTACAATTGTTTAGTTAATAGTAGCAATGATGGTTTGACAGTCATTATCTTTGTTTACCCAAATACAAGAAATCAGCGGCAGGATCAAAATATGACTTTTTATTATTTTATTATGATTTTCGTTTCATTATCATGTCAGATTTTGTAGATATTCTTTAAAAAAACCGGTAGTTATTTTGTGTTATACTGTAAATCATAAACATGTACGCTTTTAAATATTGTCCTTATCACATTCATGTTTTTTCATCCCCGATTTCTCAATTTTCCCGTTAGATTTCATGATTATTTTATGACCGTCCTGATCTAGAAATTAAGGCGAATGTTTTGATACCTACTTCATAATTATACGCACCTTAATGAGCTGGGGCAAATCGCCTAACACAAATTGACGATCTCCTTTTACGATATTGATATATTCATTGATTTCCATTCAATGTTTAACATTATACAGTAAAATGAATAATACAGCAACCATATACATAATCGCAACATCCCAGGTAGCAAACTGACGTCAGCGACGCACAAGCGACGTCATTTTTATGTCATATTAAGGTCTGTCATTTATTCGCTGAAAACGTACGTTATAGTGACGTCAATTTAAGGTCAGGTTAAAAAGTGGACGTCGTACTAACGTCAATTAAGGGTCATCATCTGGACGTACCATATTCACCGCAAAGTGGACGTCTTAATAACGTCAATTTTAGGTCAGCATCTGGACGTACCGTATTCGTCGCAAAGTTGACGTCTTAATAACGTCCATTTTGGGTCAGCATCTGGACGTACCGTATTCATCGCAAAGTGGACGTCTTAATAACGTCCATTTTAGGTCAGCATCTGGACGTACCGTATTCGTCGCAAAGTGGACGTCTTAATAACGTCCATTTTAGGTCAGCATTTGGACGTGCCGTATTCATCGCAAAGTGGACGTCTTAATAACGTCCATTTTAGGTCAGCATCTGGACGTACCGTATTCGTCGCAAAGTGGACGTCTTAATAACGTCCATTTTAGGTCAGCATCTGGACGTGCCGTATTCATCGCAAAGCGGACGTCTTAATAACGTCAATTTTAGGTCAGCACCTGGACGTACCGTATTCGTCGCAACGTGGGCGTCTTAATAACGTCAATTGAGGGTCAGCATCTGGACGTACCATATTTACCGCAAAATGAACGTCTCAATAACGTCAGTTTAAGGTCATCACCTGTACTATGTACGATGTACAGTAAGACGTACAGTATCCGTCGGCAACGAGAAGTTTTGCTAATGGATAAATAAATTTTTGGGATCACTATTAACGGTTAGATGTTTGTGACACGTAAACTATTTCAACAGGAAGTTTTATGTGGCAGTTAATTTATATGCTAGTAAGTTATCCTATACTTTACTCAGGCTTTGTAAATCTTCTTTCTTCGTAAATCTGTCCATTATCATAGCGAATGCTAAGAGAAAATACTAATTAATACATTATAACAAGACTTTATGTAGCCAGTAAGCCAGTACTTATGCATAGGAATTTGAAATTTGAACAGTTTCATATTAGTCGTTAGAGTCTGTCCGGAAAGAGAAGTGTCATAGAATGTATGAGCTCCCATATAAACCACGATACATCTATTTCCGGACAAACTTTATAACTATCCGACCTACTACCGACTTAAAAATAAAGCTTAAAAATACATAACGCGTTTCGTTTCTTGATATCAATAAAATTTGTCAATCTTGTAATGTAAAACTTTCATGAAGTAAAAAAAACATTTACGGCTTTTTAGTTAACTTCAAAGTTAATACTTATATAAAGTCATTTATTACAGATTTTTTAATGTTATTTATTAAACATCAAAACAAACTGAGCAATGTGATTTTTAAAAACATAAGAAATTGGAACGGAACGAAATTCTGTCATTTTGATTGAAGTGACGCTTTGTTTGAGTGACGTTGTTTTCCCTTCCCTCCTTTTTTCCTTTGCCTTGCTGCCCGTGTGCCCGTACCGTACCTACTACTGCCAATAATAACTTTCAACAAGAACAAAAATGTACTCAGTGATACAGTTTAGTGTAGAAGACGGCGTAAACAATCAGTGGTTTACGCGAAAGTGTTGTGAAGTCTTTTGGCCACCCGTTAAGGGAACTAAAGCGTTTGAAAAGGTTTTGGCTGATGTCAAGACACCAGATGAAAAATGGAAATTATACAGTGTTCAAAGAGTTTTTGTGATACTGGTACGTATATTTTAATCGTTTTTTTACAAACCACTTAAAAAGTAACGAAACAGTTTCGTTTCCTGGTTTCTGGATGCAATATTTCCTGATTTATTCTTCTTCTTCAGCGAGTAAGTATGCGCACACTGTTGGGAATACACATCTCCAGTTTGATTTCCTGATTTACCGAGAGCTTACTGATGTTGGTGAAAGTTTTCTGTTACTGTGTGACTACTACCTAATATGGGTAATTTTTAAAACTGCTTGGACAAATGTGATTGCTGCCCTGGGGCAAGTTTTGTATTTGCATGCAAATATTAGGCCTGCCGTAGAGAGACAGCTTAAAGCAGTCAGAGTGGTATCCAACTGCTTCAAGTGGTCCATTGGCGGGCCTAAGTGTTTGTGGGCCTAAGTGAGATACATGGACCGCTTGTAGCAGTCGGACTACTTCAAGCGGTCTGTCTATGGCGGGCCTTGAACTTGAGATCTAGACTTACTGCGGGAAAGCAAAAATTACATCATAATACATATGTACATAAAGACACAGACTTTGTTATAACTGTGTTGATGATTTGGTGCAGCAGCAGAAAATTTTGAACCATTTTTACAATAACTAAATTAATTAATTACTTATGTGGCAAGTCATCACATAACATTAAACTCATGGTGAAAGGCTCATGGCCTACTAATCAAAGTGGTTGACTGTACAACTCCAGGTTGTTCCAACTAATGAAACTCCATCCTATATTTTTACTAATAACATAATAACCTTGTTCTAATTGAGTGAGGGATGCATTATGCTGTGTTCATTTATTATGTTTGCATGTTGTGTGTATTTTTTTATTTCATTTGCATGTACCTAAAGATGGCATAGAGAAAGCAAAAAAAAACTGAAACTGGTTGAAACTGGAGGATACATCAGAACCAGGTCTTAAAAGGAAAAGGGCCAAAAGATATGTTTCTAGCAGCGACGAAGATAATGACAATCCCATCACCATTGAAAAAAAGACCTTTGAGAAAATACAAAAATTTCAAGCCGCTGGCAGTGTAGGCTTAGGAGATTATAGAGGTGAGTTTTATAGTCAACAGCTGATGAGATGAGATGAGATGTAGATACCAGAACATACCTAATGATGAAAAGTGCTCGCATGGTCGAGTTTCGGCTCATTTGTTTTGTTGTTTAGAGTACTTTCTGACAGTACAAGAATAGGTAACATCAAGTAGAGTCGGTAAAATATCTTGTGTTAAAAATGTAATTTTTTAGAAAAACATATTTTGATCAATATAGCTAGCTGTACAGTCACCGGCAATAGTATTTTCCTACACAAAGGCCACAAAAATATGTGACTTTGTAGGGTCATAAGAGTGTGTCACATATTTTTGCGGCCTTCGTGCAGGGAGATACTATTGCCGGTGACTGTACCTAACTGCTAACTCTGTTATACATATAGAAGTTTGTCTTGTAGCCAAACTTATCTTTTTCTTAGAACCCTGTTTGGGTATGGATTGTATGGAGGGACAGACGGATTTTTTTTCCTTTTGTGGTTCCAGGCAACTTACATAAGAAAGAAGGAAGAAACAGCTTGAAGCAGGTGGTGCAAGTTATAGTTGTTTAGTAATAATAAAAATACATAAAATAACGATATCTACACACTTAAAACATTGTACGAAGAAAGTTATTTCAAATCTTCACCTTTTTCACATTTGGTCTGATCAACAAATAATTTGCTATTTTACAATTATACATTCTCTTGTTTGTTACAGGTTTCATACGTGAAAACTTGGAGACAGGGATATTTCCAGCAAAGTGTCTCGGTTGATGAAATTTTGTTTTACTGACCAGCTAGCTGAACAGTACAACTGCTATGGAAAGAGATCCAACAAAAAACCTTTTTGTCAACGCGCCCGCGAGAGTGTATCGTAGGTATTCAGCTTATGACAAGTGCATAGAGGCAGGTGAATGAATATCGCGGCCGCGTGATCTATTAAAATGCGTCAGCGCCCGCAAGGACCAATGAATCATTTCGTTCGCAGCTTGATGAAGACTATCATGTTGGAAAGTTACCACTTTTACGGCTCCCTATAGATTTCAGAGAACTTGGTATAGATTTGGCTCAGGAAATACTACAGATTTTTATAAGTCATTCAAAATTGGTTTATGGATTACATTTTTTGGTAAGCCCCCTAGCCTGTCCGTGGCTTTGACCTATATGAATACGGCTGACCGCATGCTCTCTTGCTCAGTTTGGTCCCCTTCTCTCTTACTAATGCTATTAAGATAGAGAGGAGTAGGACCAATGTGAGCGAGCGAACACGAGGTCAGCCGCCTTCATTAAGGAAGTGTTGCCACCACTTTTACCTACTTCTTCGAAGTTTTAATCTATCTACTTAAAATTGACAAGCTTACGGTCGTGTTTTTTTTAGTTTAGTAGTCCGATAGTGGGCATTAGAGATATAAATCTTATTTTAAGTCATGGCCTCATACATATTAAAACAAAAAATAAAAACTACAACAATTACCTAATTATACTTGTTTTTTTAGTAATAGAAATAAGGTAACAATGTTGTACCTAGACTAACTAGACAAGTCAAACCTTAGGCTTCAATATATTATCGTAAGTTTTAAGAAGAAATTATATTTTGAGTTGTTGAGTTGTACTTTTTTATGTTGTTATAAACAAATTTGAGGACTGACAATTGAACTTGGCACTCATTTAGATCTCACTTCTTTTGTCGTTGAAGTCAACAACGAAGGCATATATAATATGTATATTGAACTTGGCTCTCATTTCACATTTATGTTTTTGATGGGATTATTGTTATGGGGCTCAATAGCCAATGTTCCCACTGTCCTTTAATGCCTCTTTAAATATAGATTATACTACTTACATAGCGTTTTTTAGTTTCATCCATAAGTCCTAGAGTTTGTTCAGGGTACGTAGACAAGATGCCTGCTATGCTAAGCGCTAAACTCTTTTCTACTCTTACGCGTAAGAATTTGCGCGGGGAGAGGGAACAGGGAACAGGTATAGATTAGAACGCATTATAGCGTAGGCGTCTTGTCTAGGGCGCCTGGCCAATAAGTTAGAACCGTCTTAGAACTTAAATCTAGCACGTTGTTAGTTCACTCAACAGCCAGGTCGGTTCTATTTTTGAACAGACTACCCACCCACCCTAGCTACGAGGAGCATATTGCCGTGCTTACGATATCAGCAGTGTGTTTTGAGAGATGTTATTTAAATTTATATAATACCCGCCTTAATAAAATTAAAAATCGCTAACTTCTACTGCTGATATCGTGAACACGGCAGCATAATGCAGCCCTCGTAGGTCCTGACCTGTGCCTATGCAGGAGTGATTGTGGCGTTACTATGTCCTAGTAACGCCACAATCAATCCTGTGTGTGACGTTATTCGAACATACTGGCTGCCCTAATATGTACGGCCCAGAAACGTCCGTATGAATTCAGCATATGACGTCTCTCCAACGTCAGTGGCTGCCCTAATATGTACGGCCCAGTAACGTCCCTATGGATTCAGTATATGACGTCACTCCAACGTCAGTGGCTGCCCTAATATGTACGGCCCAGTCACGTCCCTATGAATTCAATATATGACGTCTCTCTAACGTCATTGGCTGCCCTAATATGTACGGCCCAGTAACGTCCCTATGCATTCAGTATATGACGTCTCTGTAACGTCTGTAAACAGACGTCTTGAGGCTGTGACAAATTGACGTCATCTGCTGGGACCCCCCGACGTCGAGAAATGACGTCTCTTACGTCGAGCAGTACCGTAAACGGACGACATAATGACGTATAAATGCTACCTGGGATTTCACTGTAAAAATAGCAATTTCATAATTTTGCCATACTTTAAACAGGGCGACTATTAGACCGAGACGTTACTTTTGCACGTCATTTTGTTAGGAGCGTTTGATAAACAAATGCAAGTCTAATTTCTGACTTTTGTGTTGCTTTAACGCAATTGGCCGCATATATACATTTGTACCTCATAACAAAACGAATCGATTGTTACCATACATGAAAAAAAATCATCATGCCTATTCTTTTCTTGCCCTGCTTACAGTTTTAGATTGTTTAGCATTCAATATAAGAGCTTAAATATTGTTAAGAGTATCTGTTTTGCCGTTACTTCAAGGCCGCTCTACATTTATTCCGACGTCAATGCTAAACACTTATATAATATAAACCGGTTCCCAATTAACTAAAGCACTATCGAGCGAACTAAAATAGTTTTTAATCAGACTGATTTTGTTTACATCTTAATAGGTTATTTATAGTATACGAGTATATAAATTAGTATATGTTCATCGTTAAGTTAATACGCTGAAGGGGAAAGTACGTTTTAACAGGGTTAAAAGCAAGCGTAAATTACCTTCTGGAACTCAGTGAGGCCGAAATAGGCCATGGCGGCAAGGTTCCTCTTGGCGGAGGCGAGCAGCACGCGGTCGGAGTCGGGCGTGCGGTGGCGCAGCGTGCCGTTGTAGCAGCCCACGAGCGCCAGGTCGGCCAGCATGCGCGTCTGCCGGTTGTTGGCCAGGTTCCAGGGGCACGTGGCGAACTGCTCCAGCGTCACCGCGCGCCACGTCTCGCCGCTGTAGCACGCGGGCACTTCAGCGGCTGCCCACATACAAGCAACACTCTTTTTTTGGAAGATTTATCCAACGACACCCCACACAATATGGAACGAAAAATTTTTTTTACACATACCAAATTTCAGCTTTCTTGTATTGACGAAACATGCAAAGCTAATTTCTACTTTATGTTTACTCGACTGTAAGGTAATCACAAAGTCTAATACGATAAAACTTCAAATTAGCGTTGAGGATGTAAAACACGTGGCTTAGGCCCAAGTAATAATGAACAGGAAGGATCGATCAACGTCACGTCACGAGTCTTTGACTTAGGTCTCCTCAATCATAATCGCGAAGGGTGGCAGAGCCAGAAAGAGGTGGTAATAAACGTATTATGGCGAAATGTTGTCGAAAGAGTGAAAACTAAAGTAAAGCTTCCTTTGTTATGTTATTTCACATTTATACTTAATGTAGTTTGTTAATATGTTTAACACAATATTTATTGTTTAGAACGAATTAATTAAAAATTATATAAAAAATTATACCTCCCCACTTTATTGCCCCTGGAGTGTGACGCTGACAGTGCGGGTCGGGATTTCAATCTTTCCCATGGGCATAACTAGGATTTTACTACATGACTTTTCTGCTAGTTGTGTATCTAAATGTATACTTAAATGGTGAGTTGGTGGTTAAGAGGGTGGTGAGGGGTCCTTACCCGTGGCCGTGCGGCCCTGGCACCAATGCCGCGAGCCCTTCCACGTCGCGCCGCGCTTCACGTGACGGTACTCCGATAGGTATCTATAGACAAACATATAACAATAAACTTATTTGTAATTATGACTACTGTGATATATCTACGCATCTTTAGGTTAGGTAGGTACTACAGTGTTATGCTGCAGAAGTTATTCCTATCTCTGTACCCCTTAGGTACAAATAATATGTATATTCGAATACATGCCTACATTGTACGAAATATCTAATGATAAATATTTCGTAATGTATTTGGATTGCTACAACACAAAACTAATCTTTTAAATAATTCCGCGTAGCAGTAGCAGCAGTATTTATTTATTATCTCATTATTATTTTAATGAGACTAATATGGGTTCCAATTTAATATAGGTACCTACCTACATAATTTGATTTAATACATTTTGCTGAATCAACTAATGTTGCTGGCAATTATAATTTATAGGCAAGCTCTTAGTTATGGGTGTAGATAAAATAATAACGATGTCCCTAAACATCTATAATTACATTAATTACAAATACGCTGTTTTATTGATGTGGTTTGACGGTGCAAGGTGGTGAAATTTTGAATTATTAAGTGATGTACGCGTAAACAATAGCCGGTCGCCTGGGCTTTTACGGCCGGCACAAATAAAATGTGACACCAATCGTTCATCAAACAGCCTGGAAAGGTAGTTAGCAATAAAGCTTTAACAGAGCTTTGTTCCGTTTTGATAATTGGCTTTTAACGCACGGTGTTTTCACTTCGAACAAAGTAGTACTCGGATAGCCTTTGGTAAGGAAAATACAGATGGCGCTGGAAACAAATTCTATGAATTTGAGCCACTGTTACCTTCTTCGTTACACGCAATTTACAAAATAAAAAATGAACAAAACTATTGTATTTTTGGATTAATGGGATTTCAAAATATTTGTCTAATCCATTTATCTAAAAAAAAAAAAAATTTAATGTTTTTCTATAAATGAGTCTATTTTAATAACGTCAACTAAACATATTTTATAGAATAGTTTGTACGAAATGGAACGTTTTTTTGCTCGACCCGCCATAATGTTTTTATTTCAAGACGTATACTTTCTTGTAATCCTCGATGCTTGAAAGTGTTCTTTTATGATTTTCTTGTGATTTTACAATACGACTGTGCTTGCCCTGGACTCCTATAACTCTGCTTTTATGTGAATATACCTGGTGTGCTCAATGGACTTTGATATTCTGCTTGTATGGTTAAAAGTGACAATGGTTCGAAAGAGTGCGATGTGTTGTGTACCTAATTGTGGTAAAACGCGTAAGTATTCATATTTTCATATTAGATACTCTTATTAAATTTTAACTGTTACACAATATATACGTCTACATCCTAAAGTATAAATATGGAACTCTGAATCCAGGTCTTTGTTCATTTAAAGGTATACTTCATATTGAAACTTTGGCCTGTATTATAAATATGGCAAAATAGTAGTCAAGCATTATAATTGCATACTATTTAATTAACATTTATTTTCCGACCTGATCCACTGTCATCATTTATCGTCAATGCGTGGTGTTTATAATAATTACTTCGGTTTTTATGGATTCCCTCAGTTTCTTAAGATTTATATGTGGTGTTTTTGTTTATGTCACTTTATATTGGTGTTTAAAAATCAAAAATAGATCTTATATCATCACCAGTGTTAGTGTAATTGTATATAAATAAAATAAAAAAATGGGCGATGTGTTATCCTTGGACAACCAATTTATACATGACTACCGAAAAGTGTGTCATGTTCACTTTGAAGAAAAATATATGACTCGAAGTGGTCGTCTCAGTAATGTTGCGGTTCCTACACTTTATTTAAAAGGTAAGAAGGTACAAATTAATTATTATTGCACACTGGTACAGTGAATTAATGAGCCATTTAGAGGTAATGTTATGTTGGACTTTCATAGTAGTATTAAACAACCAAAATATCTTGCTATCTACATGACTAAACAATTAAAGTTACAACAAACACACATAAGCACACACAAATTAGTATAATTTCTGTTTGATTCTTGTGTATATACATAAAATAAGGTATCATGTTCTGCTTTTGTATAGAGAAACATTACTTTCAGTACTGCACAAAATATGTACTTTCATATGATCACACATGTGACCTAAAATATATTGAAAATATATTAAATATATTGTTCAAGTTTTATAAAACATATTTTTTTATACAGAACCTTTGCTATTCATAAAAATATTATTTTAAGGATATTTCATTTATTACATATTTACTTAGTGAAAAAACTTTTTTTAAATCATTTTTCTAAATTTATTAAGGTCAAATATTTATATATAATAAATAATTATATACATATATATTTCCATTTATATAATTTTCAGGAATTGCTATGCAAAGTGCACCGCTGCACCTCGTAAGTAATATCCAACAAGCTTTGCAAGATGTAAATACACCATGCCCCGCTGGTTGAAAATAGGAACCTGAATAATGTGGCTACTGACGACACTTCTCAGCCAACAAGCTCAGGTTAGTTTAAATACCTGTGAGCATGGAGAATGCTGTGCAAGGATAAAGCAAAAAAAAAGGAAAGTGATCTATACTGTATGTAAGTCACTATTTATGTAAATTAGTTATAAATAAATACTGTGAGACAATCTTATACAAATCAACCTGGTCCCACTGTATTGAGGTCTGCTCTTGGACAGGGGATGACGGGGAAACATAACTTTAAAAGACCACAAAATATTATGTACTTTCAGTGAATCCTCCTTTTTGTAAAGGGTCGGCAACGCGCATGTGACTCCTGTGGAGTTACAGGCGTCCATAGGTTATGGTAGCTGCTTACCATCAGGCAGGCCGTATGCTTGTTTGCCACCGTCGTAGTATAAAAAAAAAAAAAAAAAAAAAAAAAGGATTTTTGACACATGTGACCTGAACAATGTATTAAAAATATGCCGTTCAAGTTTTATTAACATATTTTTTCATGGAGAACCTTTGTCATTAACAAAAATATAATTTAAAAGCAGTTTCATTTATTACAATTAAAAAAAAAAATTATCTAAACTTATTATTACCAAATTTATTAAAAACGTATGTATATTCCTTTATAAAATTTCCATTTATATAATTTCCAGGAATTGCCATACAAAGTGCACCGCTGCTAATTGCGAGTAATATCCCACAAGCTTTGATGTACACCATGCCCCGCTGGTTGAAAATATAAATCTATATAAAGTGGCTCCCGACGACTCTTCTCGACCTACAACAACCTCAGGTTAGTTTAAATACCTGTGAGCATGAGGGATGCTGTGTTAGGATGAAACAAAAAAGGAAGGTGATTTGTACTATATGTATGTCACTATATATGCACAATGATAAAAATGTGATGTTTTCAAGTCAAAGGTATGTACATCATTGTAGGTTGTTGATAAGGTGTAACTGCCATAAAAATTATTAACACATTCAGCACCGAGAACCCGACTGTCGGGTTCTCTCTTCGTAGCTACTACGCACTACATACGACATATACGTGGCTACGGGCTACGAGCGTAGCGCGTAGCACTAGCTGGTACGGAACGTGTTAACACATTCAACGCCACCCAGTGCTACGCGCTACGCTCGTAGCCCGTAGCCACGTATTCGTCGTATGTAGCTCGTAGTAGCTACGAAGAGAGAACCCGACAGTCGGGTTCTCGGTGCTGAATGTGTTAACAACCGACAATGATGTACCTTTGACTTGAAGACTTCACATATACGGAGTGGATTTTACTTTTTGTGCAAAAAAATAATTGATACAAGTTTTATTGTTGGACTGTTCTTTCCACAGTCATCTACTTCTCATTGAGTCATTTTTTTTATACCACGACGGTGGCAAACAAGCATACGGCCCGCCTGATGGTAAGCAGTTACCGTAGCCTATGGACGCCTGCAACCCCAGAGGATTCACATGAGCGTTGCCTAACCTTTAAGAACCTATACACCCCTTTTTTGAAGAACCTCATACTGTAGCCCGCCGGAAATCCTCGCCAGGAAGTTCATTCCACTGCCGCAGCGCTCGTGGGAGGAAATTCCTCTTAAACCGTACAGTGCGCGACCCCTTAGGCTCCAGGGTGTGAGGATGAACACCCTGCCGGCAGCGAGCGGTGCGGTGATAAAAATTGAGATTCACCTTTGCATACTCTTTCAACGAAAATTATTTTGATCATTAACACTTAAAGCGTTATCAAGTTATCTCCAAAAACCTCTTCCATAGGCAGTACGACCTTTTGATAATTATTTTACGTGACCCTCCATTATGCGTGGTCCGAAACGGCTCTTGGCCGGTTTTTCTTTAGTTGTGTTGACTTTTATCCTTAAGTTATTGGTATTTTTTTGACTTGCACTAAGTTTATTGTTCTATTTCAGAAAAGGGAATACTAGATCCGTCGAGCCAGGAGACAGCCGACGTGATACTGTTCTTCGACGAATTGTTTGATTCTGTGAATGGAGGATTTATGAATGAGAGGAAAAGACCCGGCAAAGACTTACTGGGCCCGCTCACAACCACATCAAGCCATCGACGTGTCTGGACTAAAAGCAAAAGGGTCTTGAGCACTATGAAGTTCGTCACACCAGAGAGGAAAAAGAGTCACGTATTCTCGGTGCCAAATTGGTTACGCACTCTCGAAAACCTGGAATATTTAGCAAGTGTGGTATTTCACAATTATTACATTAAGTCAATATGGTTGCGCCATTTTAACCAGGATCCCCTGGAAAACTTTTTTGGCTGTATCCGGAGCCATGGTGCAAGAAATAACAACCCGACTTGTGCACAATTTGAGGTAGCCTTTACAGTGTTGTTAATTAACAATTTAAATTCATTGCAATCTCCGGGGTACAATTGTGAAAAAGACCGAGAGCGCGGGTTTAGGTCATTAAGTAAGATTTTTTTCGAAAAACCATCATTTTACCGCGCCCCGCAGCATACGACTAACGACATTAATATTGACCATATCAGTGACCATGTCTTTGTAGGAATAAATAATAAAAAAGTTAATGTTAAAATTCTGGCTCAAATCGAATATGTCACTGGATACATACAAAGAAAATCTAAATTTATATTTAAAGATTGCAAGTCATGCAAGGACTGTCTTTATGATTGGGAAAGAAGCAGCCAGTACATAAAGGTAAAAGAATATAACAAAGGTAAATCATTTATTTTGCATACCCCGCTCACTCTTTAGTAGTGTTTTTCTAATATCCAAGACGTGGTTACAAATTAAAAACGGACTGTGACATGGGCAATATTAAAAATTACTTAAAAGATGTATTAGAAATTATAACAGATTTTAACTTTATAAAATGTGTAGATCATAAAACTGCCCTAACCAACCAAATAATTGACTTATCTTGTAGGTTTTTTCCTACATCACTACATAAATTATTCAAAGGAACGCGATCGGACTTTGACCCAGAAGATGAAATGAGAGAGATGAGTAGGAACTATTATTTAAAACGAAGGAAACAGTAACTTCCGTTACTTTGTTTAAAAAAGAATATTTGTGTATTTTTACTTTTGCCAGATACAAAACAAGATAGATATATCGTATTTAATTTAATTACTCTATAATCTCCTAAATGCGACGGTTATTTTAGTATATAAAACCACATACGCAGAATAGGTAGCAATTTTGCAGTTGAACAGTCGTTTTATTCCTCGGAGAAAAAATAGAGCATGGAAATAATAGTTTGTGTCTAATATATAATACTTACTTTTAATTTAAAATAGAAAAACCTTATGTAAACATAATAAAAAGTAGAAAAAAATAAATTTATTGTTTCATTTATTTTTTCCTAGTCATGGTCTGGGCAAACTGAACTAATACCACACCGTGTGTGAACTTCGTTAGCAGTTTTTAAGAGATGTTCACACCTGATGTGGTCTGGTTCAGTTTGCTCGGACCTTTGCAGCGTTGATAAACCTTAACAATTTAAAAAGCCCGCCATCGGTGTTATAGCCGTATACGTAGCTATAGATGTATATACATATGAAAAGTTGCGGAAAACTATCAAAAGATGGCGTGGCATTCGAAAATCCTGACTGATAGCTCTATACCCTACTATTCAATATACTCTATGTTTTAACGAACAGTGGAAGCGGTTGGTCACGTCAGTTGCTGTTACTAAACTTTGATGCATTACCTATACTTGTGTGCTTGTGCTGACCCCGTACAGTCAGCTGCAGAAGTAGCTTAGCGGGTGAGGTATTCGACATTGCCTTGACACTATCTTATTTTATTTACATATTACTTCATCTTTATCTTTAACGTTACTTCATCTTCTTTTATCACAATTTATCGATGGAGGGCGGGATTGGCCCGGGCGCTCACGACACACGACGTGCCCGTCGGTGTCCGGTGTCTTCTTCAGTGCCTTCAGTGCTGCTTGACTGTCTGTACTACCGCGCCAGTTTGTTGCATGTTTTCCCCGTGTGCGCAATTTGTTGTTGTGTTTTTTATGTCAGGGTCGAGGACTATATGACGGACAAGGCACGCACAGCCCAAACCAGAAACTACTACATAATCATCTAGCATTTGACTTATCTTAGGGCCTGTTTCACAATGTCCAAGTAAAGTCCTGAATAAGCTACTTGCCACTTATCTGACGAATATAGTCATCGTTGGCGTTTCACAATCTTCAAATAAGCTTAACTGGTAGATAAAGAGCTAAGCTTTGCAGGTAGTTTTGTCTTGCAGTTAATTTATTTGTTAATTAGCTATCCAATACTTTACTTGGACATAGTGAAACAGGCCCTTAGTCTAGGAAGAAAGATTAGAGGTCACAGTTCAGATAGAAAAGCATATCAATCGTTTTGTGACGCAGCCAGATTTGATTTTTTTATCTTTTTACACAGGTCCTCAATCCTGACCAGAAATATATGCGCCATGTTGCGGAATTTTATTGGAACTAATTTCTTACACTGGCAATAATTTTAATGACATAATTATATGCACTGTTGTCAAGTATCATTGAGGCGGTTTGCTTGAATAATATCAATAATAAAGTGTTGAGTAATTACATAATTCGTTCTTCTGGCAATTTGTCTCTCTCAATTCCTCTGTACCACACAGGTTTTATGTCAAAGTCATTGTCTGTTCGGGCGGCGCGCCTGTGGAACACACTTCCCGGTAATATTAAAAATGCTCCCAGCAAGTTTGCTTTTAAAAAAGCCGTTCGTGCCTTTTTCGCTAGTGGAATGAAAGATTAGTGTTTTCGTTTGTCGAGTTTCGTCTATATAATATATATGTATGTATATACAATAATATGTATGTTTTTTTTTGTTATATATCGTATACATTGTTTACTTGTAAGTTGACTATTTAACTTTTGTTCTCGTGAGCACCGCCCACAACTTCTCTGCTTTGCCTTAAGGTTAACTGGTAGAGAATGCCTACTGGCATTAAGTCCGCCTTTTGTGCATCAAGTTATTCTTTTATGCAATAAAGTTTAAAAAAAAAAAACGACAAAAAATTCCCAAAATTATACATATTCAAGAGCAAAACATTCTAAATAGTGTATTTAATAAATTAATAACCTGCTGTAAATAATACGCTCGGGAAATGAAACTAACGCTGTAAAACATTTTCAAATTAACATCGGAGCTTGTCAGCTCTGACATTACCTGTCGGTAAACCAGACAAGCGCCATTTTATATCTATGCGGTAAACAAATCAAGAGGTCAATATACCATAGAGAATAATATTCTCTATGACTGTTGCCAATCAGAATAATAGCGCCCTCTTGACACTAAGCATATATTTCTGCTCATGCTTTAATTAAACTTTTTAGGTAGATTGTCTGCCTCTTAAGCTGTTTTGATATTTCTTCTTGAAGAACTACGCATTATTGTGTATTTTTAAGATTTAATTTATATCTTTTAATTTATATATATAATTTACATATTTAATTTGTTTCTTGTAGTTTAGATTTATTTAGAATTTTTTTATGTTTAGATTAGTTTTAATTTATTTTTAAGTAGTTTTTAATTTTGAAATTGTTTATTTAATTGTGTGACAAGTTTTATTTAATTCTTAACTAAATACATTATTTATATCTAGATATATATATGAATAAGTCCCGCCAAATTTCGGGCCGATCATAATACTTTTCGGGTCAGAGGCGTGGTTCTCTCTCTGACGTTCATAAGGGCATTGTAAAGTGTCTACATTGGAGATTAAATATATATTCTCCTTTTATCTCTTTCCTTCTGCCTAGAACACACTGCCAAGTGGTACTGATACCTTCTCTCAGTTTGGGTATGACTATTCCCGCTCCTGCTAGCTGCGTGGAGCTCCTTCTGGAGCCATTCGTGAAGAAGATCGTCGTTAGGTGTTCGACCACTTCGACCTCTACCTTCCAGTTATCTTTTCCTCGGATTGTATTCTGTATTTCTTGTCGACAATTTCTTATTTTTCTTAGTGAGGTCAGTATTCTTTTGCCAACACGAAAATGTGGGTTTCATGAGAATCATGAGTCACAACACCAACTCATAATCTTATAGCATAATATGTAATAAATACCAACCACTACACCAAACCAATAAATACCAATTATAAACTACCATAAACACAGTTTTATTTTTTGAAAATATTAAGTGAAGTCTAAATGTTAAAGATATTTAATTATATATTTATTTAATTTAAATATAGATTATAAATGAATAAACGAATCATCACTAATATTTTTTAAAACTACGTTCATTTAAATTGTTGAAGTGGTGCATGGCCAAGTACCTACAAGTGAAGTTATCTGAATTATTCCACTTTATCATAAACATATTTTTTAGTAATACGCGCTTACTCGAAATATGCTAATGGTTAAAAAATATTGTTCAATAAATAAATAAATAAATATGATGGGACAATTTTACACAAATCAACCTAGTCCCACAGTAAGCTCAATAAGGCTTATGTTGTGGGTACTAGACGACGATATATATAATAGATAGATATAGATAAATACTTAAATACATAGAAAACATCCATAACTCAGGAACAAATATCTGTGATAAACACACAAATAAATGCCCTGACCAGGATTCGAACCCGGGACCTCCTGCTTCATAGGCAGGGTCACTACCAACTAGGCTAGGAGGCCGTTAAATAACTTCAATAACTTTCCTGACTTTTGGGGCAACAAAGATTTATCTCCATTTGTACGACGAACGTGACGTCTTGTTCAAAAACAATTCGGAACTAGACTAAACTGAGCTGGTTTAGCATGAAACAAAATGTGCATTCTCTAGAACAGTAAAACGCAGCAAAGGCTGTCTAACTTTTTAACACACGGTTTGGGCCGGATTAAAAAAACCTGACAACCATTCAAGTAGCTTATATGCGAGTATGCATAATACACGCTACTCAATAATAGTTACATTAACTTAATTATAGCTAGTAAGCTTATTTGGCTAATATTTTTACTAGCGAAGAATAGGATAAACATATAACCTTCGTAACAGGTAAAACTAGAGGAATATATACCTGGAGACTGGGTCTCGAAGGAGCGTGATGTAGAAGTATCTCCGGTGCACGGCCGAGCCCTCGTGCCGGTCGAGCTCGCTGCCCACGCACGCCGTCAGTTCCGTGAAGTCCGCGTGCAACCCGCACCTGTGTGCAAACCATCGCATCGTGTTATTCATCAACATATAGTTCATATATATTTTTTAAGCAAGAGTATGTTTAGCTAGAGCAATTTTGATAAAAATTGCCGAAGTGTAGGTGGTATTTTAGGGTATATATTAAAGTATTTGATACAAATTTAAATGTTAAAATAAACTTAACTTGGTCTAATCAGATAATATAAAACATATCTCCCATAAGGTATCATCCCCCGATAGCATTAAAAAATGCAGCATCCAAATATAGAAAGAATAGTTTCTTAATGCGCGCGCCAGCCGTAGCCTAAATGAGTCGTCTAATAACGTGATAATCATGATATTGATTGATGTTTTCAACTGTAGAATCCCTAGCGTGAGACGTAATCTAGTGCAGCGATATTTCGAGTCTTTTGAATGAACGTGTTATCGCCTTCTTAATTACCTACTTATTGCATATTTTAAACGTATTTTTACCCTTTTACTCATCAATCATCATGTTAGTATCTTCAATTGTTACTGCCAAATTATTTTTATTACATACTTTAATGTGTAAGTAATTAATTTGTGCTCTAGTGTATAACAACTTCAGTTTCAGTAAAAAATATCAAATTAAGTATCATTTGAATTCGTTTTGTTCGCATTTGTGGTTGCGATAGTGCGTAACCACCTTAGTACTTATTACTGTTATTAGTTAAGTATCTTGCCCATACCTGTGAGTTCCTATAATTGGCTTCCTGTATTTACTACAATGTACAATGTTGATGTCACAGCTGTTGGATCTCCAAATAAATAAAATTAATATTAAATAAATAAAATATTAATGGGCATAAAAAAAAACAAGCGACAAGTTTGCACGAATCAACGGCCACACTAAACAAGCTCTGATTTTAGAATTGAGTTTTCTGAGCTTTTTATTTAATAATAATATAGTAGGTATTTATATTTTTGCAATAACAAGACTTCAAACTATCTTACAAAAAAATCGCTAATGATGAAAAAACCACATGAATTGCATGCAATTCATGTGGTTTTTTCATCATTAGCGATTTTCGTTTTCAAATGTTTACCGGACTTTTAAAGCTCAAACGCTTTAAATAAATCGGCCATCAAATCAAGGCATAACCTGCTGCAATTATGTAGCTACTTGTATGCAGGCAGGGCAGGGGTGCATAGCAAAACATGGCTGGCATGCACACAAGGTATGAGAGCCACGGAATAAGGGCGCCCGCTTGCTGGCGCAGTTGCACGGAGCGGGCGCATACACGCGGCGCGGTTATAAATCAAGAAAAAATCCGTCGCACGCATCCGCACTAGTTAGCGCCGCCATACTATTTTACCCGATTTCTACACGCGCGCATGCGCCCGCTCCGTGCAACCGCGCCAGCTAGTCCGCTAGACTGCGTCCTAAGCGTTAACGATTACTATTACATAAATAATGAACTTAGAGAAAAAAAATCTAGATATGTTTCTTACCTAATCGCGCAAGACTCTAAGTGAAAACATAGCAGTAATTTTTTTTTTCGCATGATTCTTTCAACCCGCAAGGGGATAAAATGTGGGTTAAGTGGCGGTTATATGTATGATTCATGTCATACTTAGTTAATCATGCCCTACAAACTACTATACCAAACGCTTACAGAGTGACTTGACGATCAACTACGAGCTCATGAATGCGTTGTGTTGGTTGTACTCGTAGTTTATCCGCGCTAAGAGAAGCAGTCAAATTTTTCGTAAAAAAAGTTGACCCCTAATTCACTCTAGCATCGTTCATCACAAAAAGCACAAGGTGAAGCGGAGCGTGAAGTGGCAGATAGTCCAGCGACTGCACATGTCTGCTCGCTGGCCACTAATACTCTCCGACGCAGTTATCCGTTTCGTACGGATTGTTTTACAAGCTCCGATCTCGATTTTCTTCAACCTGTAGTGCTAAAACGCATGACATGTTTACATGATTGTATCTGTCGTCTACAAGTAGGTAGGTAGGTAACAACAACAAGTAATTAGGCATGATACTATAGGTACATTGTGTTCATTCGAATCGATGGCCGCAGAGACCACAGAGTGCAGCAACGCAGGGGCAATTATCGTGCAGTAATAATTAATACAGGTAGATAACAACTATCTACTACGCAGTATAAGCCAAGTACTGCAGCTACGAGTATATAAGCTATATAGCTTCGCACTGCGAATCTCTAACCTACTTGAAGATATACAGTAAGGTACTGGTACTAATGATAAAGTCCCGAGGGTTACGGTTACGTACATCACACCATTTTGGCAATGTTTTTTTAAGTCCCAGTCACGCTTGGCCGTAAACTCCTTACTACTCTTGCTACAGCAAGTATATAATATAAGTAAAGATTAATGTCCTGCATTTTTCAAGCAGTTTCCTAGTTAATGGGAGGGGGGAGGGGCGATTTACGCCTATTTTCTTCAAACATATCTTTAACATTAATATTAATAATTTCGACTTCAAAACATATCTTTGTCCGAGTCCGCGTTTGAGTTACAACAGAGCAAATAGACATTGTGACATACAAACTCGATATAAATTTCAGCTTGATATAAATTTCTCAGGAACGCGTGGAGGACGCGTTCCTGAGAAAAGGGTCTTGACAGACGGGCGGACGGACGGACAACAAAGTGATCCTATAAGGGTTCCGTTTTTTCCTTTTGAGGTACGGAACCCTAAAAAGGAAGAGCATTTTACGGCTGGGGTTACTTTCAGTAGGCACCTAGACTAATTCTTTAGTCCTGGTCAATATTGAAAAGAGTTTAGTTTATTATTTCAACAACGGTAAAATTTGTTTTATTTAGTTTTCAAGGCTTTCCAGTTTGGTTTAATAGGTCAACTACTATTATATGCTATGTATGGTATGGCCGTATGATAAAGTTATTCGACCAGAACCCGTTTAAAAGTCTAGTATGCAAACGACCTGATTTATACATTTCTATAATATTGTTGATGAATATAAAGTAAGTTTAAGGCGTCATGCCATTTTATTCTGACAACCTGCAACGTTTGCCCGTTCCGCTGGGCCTTTAACTGTAATGGTAATGTAAAATGACAGGAGAAGTGACTGCAACAATTACCAACTACGCACGTCATTCAGATGGAACCATTGATTAATATTGAGTGCGCCTATACATTAAAGTCGCGACCTGCCGTCAGAAATGGACTGTCACCTTAATTGGTTTGATGTAGAGTAGGTAGATTATCGCCTAGCTAGACTGTTTGGCGACATTTTCTCACTGCAAGGTTCATGGTCAAATCTGGCTGGGTGTTGACGATCAACCGCCTGGCGCATAGTACCTACAGCATCAGCACAGATCCGAAGCGACTTTACGCATACGTCCCTAACCACATAGGTACCTGTCTGTCTGTACTCATAATGCTCACTCCTTATTTTACTACTGACAATAACAGCAAACATTCCTTTGTACCACAGAACTACATCAAGATACAATAATTTTAAATAAAAAAGAACCGACTTCACTTAGCATCCACCTTTCCAAAAGCAAATGCTCGAGCTGCTGTAAAAAATACTCAAATCACTATAGGTGTGCCTATAATAGTTGAAGAGTTCCCTCGATTTCTCCAGGATCACGATCATCAGATCCTGACTTGGTTACAATGGGACCGACTGTGAGCGACTGTGACAACTTTCGAACAAAAAAATAATTTTCCAAATCGGTCCAGCCGTCTTCGAATAATTGGTGAACATACGTAAAAAGATAAAAAAAAACCGGCCAAGTGCGTGTCGGACCACGCATAGGAGGGTTCCGTACCTTCAATGTAATAAGAACCAAACTAATACCAGAAGGTCGTATCTGATGCCTATGGAAGAAGTTTTTTGGAGATAACTCAAAAATGGCTGAACCGATAATGTTCAAAATAATTTTCGTAGAAAGTATATGATAAGGCACATCGCCTGAAATTTTTTCATATTTTTTGGACTTTCAAAAGTTACAGGGCCCCCCTACACAATTTTTCTGACTTTCGAAGCGATTATTTCAGAAAATATTCACTTAATCACAAAATTGTCAAAGAAATCTCAATGTTATTTTTAAAGACCTATCGATTGATGTGTCACATGTTGATATTTGGTTAAAAATCATTTTTTGAAATTTAGTTACATGGAGCGCCCCCCTAAAAATTTTTTTTTTTTTCAAATTTAACTCCATAACTAAGTAGCGGCATACAAAATACACCTTATGTGTAAATTTTATTCAGATACGTCGTATAGTTTCCGAGTAAAATGGCTGCGACATACGGACGGACAGACAGACAGACAGACATGACGAATCCATAAGGGTTCCGTTTTTTGCCATTTGGCTACGGAACCCTAAAAATAGCAAAAACAAATCCCGACGAATTGATAACCTCCTCCTTCGAAATCTTGAAGTCGGTTGAAAATGGAGTGTGTGACCTCGAGCGTCAAAATGTCGCCTCTACGGCTTAATTGCTCGCCGCCAACTTCAGTTGGGAAGGGGCTACCTCGGTCCGCGTGCGACCTCAGGTTACACGGACTAGATAATCAGGTTATAATAATTTAAAACATTATGGCATGAATTGTTTTTTTTTTAATAATAATTTTATACAAAAAAGAACCGCCTTCACTTGGCCTCCACCTTTCCAAAAGGAAATGCCCGAGCCACTGTAAAAACTATCTGAATCACTATAGGTGTGCCTATAATATTTTAAGAGTACTCTTTCAAACAAAAATTATTTTCCAAAAAAAAAAGCAAAAAGAAAGATCCCCACGGATTGAGAACTTCGTATTCGTCACCGATTACTCGAATACGGCTGGACCGATTCTTTTTTTGTTTAAAAGAGCATACTTCACAGTTGGTCGCATTGTCATCACTCATCAGATCAGGATCTGATGGGGGATCCTGGAGAAATCGCTCATTAACTATAATAGGCACACCTAAGATAGGGATTTAGTTATTTGAGTATTTTTTACAGCAACTCGAGCATTTGTTTGTGGAAAGGTGGAGACTAAGTGCAGTCAGATCTTTTTTGTTTAAAATTACTTACCTACCTAATCTATCTCCCTATACTAAATAGTTTTACACATACATATTATGCAATTTATTCGGTTTGAACTTATACACTCGTCGATTTGAGTGTATTTTAATCTGGCACGCAGCCATAGTTCACGCACGTAATCTGTATTGTCCCGAGTAAGACCCGGAGTAACAAAAGTACTGCTGTCCCCCTGCCCTGCCCCATTATCAACGATAATTACATCTGTCAAGTGTAACAGGATTCTGACGTGACGGATATTGTTTGATCTAAAAGGTTTTTTATTGAGATTTTAGCGGGCGGTTGGCGGTGACGCGAGATGTGGGCGCTTGTCGAGGATAAAGAGCCCTGCCTCGTCGGATAGCGCACGAGTTGGCACGAGGCCACGAAAACGCACTCCCGGCGTGAATTGCCGACTCGGCACTTTCACGTGCACCACACAAAAGACCCTGGACAAGTGGACACATTCCACACGCGGTTTCCTCCTATATGAACCACATGGCTTCAGTTTATACACTACTGTATTTTACGAATTACTGGAATTACTCGAATTGCTCGTGATGCATTCCTTTTTTTATGAATTATCCGAATTTATGTGTTTTACACTATTTGGACAGTTAATAGGCATAATCCACGAGAGAACAATAATTGGCTAATGTGGATTGGAACTAAGCGAGAAAACGAGGTATCACTACTTCTATGATTATGGCAATAATGCGAAAGAACGAAAGTGTAGCGAAATTTTCGTTTGATATGTTTACACTTTATCATCATTTGAAGATCATAAAAATTGTAACTAACGTACCGAATCAATTTAAACAGCTATAGAACTCGCCGCGCACCGTGCCGGCACATCACTAATATTTTTTTCAAAATTGGCCGATAGTGGCCTATTTTACAAAACTAATCAGGCCAATAATACAGGCACATCTGTGTCACGGAGGTCTGTAACCTTCGGCACTCGAGACAGGGAGGCCACTGTGCCAGATCATCTATATTTTGCCTTATGAGGAGGGGTAATTTTTTCTTCAGTTATTTAACTTCTTCTTAAATAGTATATTTTACTCTAAGTACATAAATTAAATTTACAACACTCGTGAAATCAGTTGTACGAAAATATACGGGATAAGCAACCTCCGTGGTATTCATGGTTTTAATTTTGCTGTTATTTTAAAACTCTGTTTTGCTATTAAAAAAGAGAATTGCAGTTACTTAGAACAGATTATTTTCTTCACACCGTGCACACCTAAACATTGGAAACATTATCAAATAACGAGAAAAGGCAAAAAATACGCAGATGTTTTATATGGATAACATTAACTGTATAACAGAAATGTAAAAAAAAATGAGTGTTTCCGAATAGTGTCATAATCATCTGTCGCCGATCTTGCACGGCGAACAAAATTCACCTCCGCCCACGTTCCGTGGCTACAGCTTTGTAATATTTATGGCGGACGGGTGCCAGTGCCACTGCCATTCATTGCTTTTTTTCAATACGCCATTCGTTGGTTTACCTACACATAAATTATTGGGAAGACAATCGCTAATGCCCAGCCCGTATATTGCGGCAAATTAATGGTCAGTACGTTAGGGGGAGATAATTATCTTTTAAACAAAAAATCATAACGGCTCAAATAAAATATGGTAATATGTTTTAATATGTGAGACAATGGGTAAGTGGTGTACAGAATATAGAGAACATATCATTATTGGTATAAAAGTATTTTTACTAATGATATATCGGACAATAACATTTTATAATACCTACTATTTAATAAATATGAAAAAACCTGCAAAAACAATATCATATCATATGTACATTACTTTACCTCACATGAATAAAATGCAAAGTTGATTTCAATGCGCGCAATAAGTACGAATAAAAGGCCGATGTACTCGTATTGTATTACTCCTAGTAGTAACTTTCATTTATGCTTACTTAACAAGATGAGAACCTACGTAACGTTAATAAACATCTAGCTTGGCAACTAAGCGGTAAAGTCGGTCGACGGTCGTCCGAATATCAATTTAGGTACGAGTATTACATATCGATAACAAACTTTACTCTACTTTACTAATTGAAAACTGGAGACCGACAGTGTCTATTTGATCCAATATGAAATTTGATGCGATTACGTACAGTTCGACGACTTTGTACGGTAAGGCCATAATATAAACATGTACAGGGGACCAACGATGCGTCAGAAATATATTACTAGGTAAGTATTTAAATATGCTAAATATATGTAATGTTGCAGTTAATTGTACTTATTCGATGAAAAAAGGAATCATTATAGGATACTCGTCGGCCATGTGACTAGGTAACTTGTTAAACCAACTCAATCATAAGTTGTATTTATAAATTACATATTATAATATAATATACGATGTCAAGCTATGTAACAGGATCACATTCACATGGCAAAATAAATATCACATGATTATAAAGTACATGAACATGACCAATGGTTAAATAGTACATTATGATACAAGTGTGCTAAGTTTATCATTACATACGAAGCGATATTGTGCGCACGAACGCACGTGATTGCGCTAACGAAGCTGAGCTATGTAATGATAATGAGTGTGTTGAAAATAATAATAATCACAGATACCTAATCATAATCAATAATCAAATTATAGTAGTTACAACTAACTGGGGTATACACAGATTGTTTTCACAATTGTTTTCCTGCGCGTACAAGTTGCGTACAATATTTTGATACTTCAAAACCAGAAATTTGGTTTTTTAGCATCCTCAATTCACAGGTTCCTAAAGGAAAGATGGATTTAGGGTTCCGTAGCCACAATGGCAAAAACGGAACCCTTATAGTTTTGGTCATGTCCGCCTGTCCGTCCGTCCGTATGTCACAGCCATTTTACTCGGAAACTATAAGACGTATCTTAATAAAATTCAGACGTGAGGTTTAGTTTGTATGCCGCTATTTAGTTATGTAGTGAAATTGCAGAAAAAAATATTTGAAGGGGGGCGCTCCATACATGTAACTAAATTTCAATTTTTCAAGGTTTCTTTGAACATTATGTGATTAAGTGAATAGTTTCAGAAATAATCGCTTCGAAAGTCAGAAAAATAGCCCCCGCCCCCTGTAACTTTTGAACCGTAAGTCCAAAAAATATAAACATTTGAGAACATGAGCATTATTATATACTTTCTACGAAAATTGTTCTGAACATTATCGGTTTAGCCATTTTTGAGTTATTGTAAGACATTATTGGCATTAGTCTGGTTCTTATTCTATTGAAGCTAAAGGACCCCTCCATTATGCGTGGTCCGACACGCACTTGGCCGGTTTTTGTATTTGTCTCTGTATGACCCGGCTACATCATATAGGTACGTGATTGCTTTGCAATATGCCAAATTGCCTAAAATTATCAGGTTACTTTTATGAGTAACGACAAAGAGTAATCTCGTATAGTTACGTTGTGAATTAACAAAACAACGCAACAAAAGTAGCAGACGACAGCAGCGACGGCGCCGACAAGAACAGGGAATGCAACCGGTAAATATTTAGTATGATAATTACCGGTAATTGCCGGTACT
Organism: Pammene aurita; assembly: GCA_947086415.1. Taxonomy (NCBI): domain Eukaryota; kingdom Metazoa; phylum Arthropoda; class Insecta; order Lepidoptera; family Tortricidae; genus Pammene; species Pammene aurita. The sequence goes on from OX352289.1 coordinate 25,511,397, forward strand.
GTAAAACGGTAAATTTACCGTTTTACCCATAAATATTTACCGGCTAGCATTTCGTACCTAGACCGGAATCATCGGCGAGCGCGCGAGTAAAGGCCGCAGCCTACGAGTAATACATCTTTACACTATTAAAAGTACTAGCTTTGGATGCAATTAGACCCATTGCATCCAACTGGATGTTGGATAAAATAAAAATAAAAATAAGTTTCGTTTTGTATGCTTAGTTTTCGTTTTATCTAACATATGTGTCATATGGTAACTAAATACTATTTCACTTCGCGTTAACGTTGGATTCAGTTTTTACTAGAATTCGAATCTTATCATAAAACTTCGGTACACAATATATTACATGTACCATCAGGTTCAAAATTGCATGGTCAATTTATCAATGAATTCATTCATAAATTGGCCATGCAATTCTGAACCCGATAGTACCTATAAATATAGTAATACTCATAAATGTATATATCGCACTATTCTAAATTATAGTATTTAATAATTGCTTTGGAGAATATTATAGATCATGCAAGTTTAGATCGCCTTTTTAGGGTTCCGTAGCCAAATGGCAAAAAACGGAACCCTTATGGATTCGTCATGTCTGTCTGTCTGTCCGTCCGTATGTCACAGGCATTGTACTCGGAAACTATACGACGTATCTGAATAAAATTTACACATAAGGTGTATTTTGTATGCAGCACCTTAGTTATGTAGTTAAATTTGAAAAAAAAATATTTTTAGGGGGGCGCTCCATACAGGTAACTAAATAAAATAAAAAATAACCAAATATCAACATGTGACACATCAATCGATAGGTCTTTCAAATAACATTGAGGTTTCTTTGACTATTTTGTGATTAAGTTAATATTTTCTGAAATAATCGCTTCGAAAGTCAGAAAAGTTGTGTAGCCCCCCCCCCCGTAACTTTTGAACCGTAAGTTCAATAAATATGAAAAGATTTGAAGAGATGCGCCTTATCATATACTTTCTACGAAAATTGTTTTGAACATTATCGGTTTAGCCATTTTTGAGTTATCTCCAAAAAACTTCTTCCATAGGCATCACGACCTTTTGGTATTAGTTTGGTTCTTATTCCATTGAAGGTACGGAACCCTCCTATGCGTGGTCCGACACGCACTTGGCCGGTTTTTTAAACGCGCTGTCGACGTGCGTTTGTAGCAGGGATCGTTACTGGTATTACTAAAAATCATAATAGCGCCCGACTTTAGCTATATTAACGTGATGTTAAGAAATGTAATTTAGGCTAACGCATTAAGTTAATTTTATCCAAAATTATATTTATATATATAATTAAAATTATCCAAAAAAAATTCATTAACAACCGGGATACCGAAATTAAATACCAGTTAATTTGTATGAAAATAAAACCGATATTCGATCCCTAGTTAGTAGCGAGACACACGCAGACTGCACACGAGTCTGACGAAGCTTGTAGACCTTTGCACACCTAATTTTTTTGACGCACTGTTAGAATCGATACAAACGCTCTTTCGAGGCGCCGTCAACGCGCGTTTGTACTGATATGGACTAAGAGCTGGCCACGGCAGGAATGACTCAATAATGAGAGCAACGAAATTGATATAGTTAGATTGCTATACTATTGTTATTACCTAATCTGGCAATCTGGCAGCTTTAAGCCGGGGATTCAAGAATAGCAGACCAGAAAAGTTGTTTAAAAATTTAGGGAACGACGCAATACTGAGAGTTCTTGCTTTAGTACGATATCGTGGCATTTGATGTATATAATTAGAACATAACGTGGAAGATGTCTCAGTGGGGGGGGTAAAAGAGGCAGGTTGAAGTTAAATGCATTTATACCGGAGGCCTGCGGTTTATTTTATTCTGATCTGTGAAAACTGTTTGTAACTAATCAGGCGCTGGAATAAAACTTATTAGTTGACAGCTTTCCATGCCAAGACGATATTACCGATAGTTATTTCTAAATAGGAAATCGACTTTAACAGCCAGGATTCTCGGTTTAAATTGTTATAAAAAAATATGTGACATATTAGGTTTTGTTCTGATAATGGAACTTAGCTTACAAAGCCACATCATAATACAGTTACTCGTCAATAGATTGCGCTAATATCTACTAAACATAGACAGGGTATGACATTTGAATTCCAACTGCTGACCTAGCACGGGTGAGCAGTAGAAAATAAACCAGTATAAGTGTGCTGCATTACTATGAATCTCGCGGTCATGTTACACTGGTAGTTTGAGCAGTTGGCTCGCCAAGGTGCACACAACTATTGGTGGGAATAACGGCACAACTTATGTTGCACATTAGATTGAGCATACAAAACGACTCGCGTGATCACTACATATATTAGCGTTAATAATTTAAGTACAGTCGCCATCAGATATATCGAAGCGGCCAAGGTGGTCACAAATATCTGAACAACGCCTCTATTGTCAAGGCGATAAAGTGTAAGTTCAGATATTTTTGAGTACCTTGGCCGCTCCGATATATTTGATGGCGACTGTACCTACTAATTAAAAATAATCTATTGTTTTAAAGAATAGAAAATTGAGTGCAGGTAGGAAAACGATTTTTAAAATTGCTATTTTTTTTTATATTATCAATAAGGAATAATGTAAATATTTAGTCTTTGATTATATTGTGTAGTGACTAAACACAAGTAAGTACAGCCGATTGAAACTTATACAGTAAAAATCCTAAATCCTAAGGGATATCCCAAAACTAATGTACAGTTGGTAACGATAACCTGAGACCTAATCTAATTTACGCAAGCCGAAAATAAAGCGTTTTCTATTATTTAATATACGATCGAGTCTGTTTAGGGAAGCCTGGGAAATGTTGGTAGTGCACACATCAGCTTAGTCTATAATAGGAAAAATTAAGGCCTGCACAAGCAGCTTTTTGGTACTCACGGGCAGGAAGTTTTTAAACCTATGCAGAATCCGTAGTTATCAAAAACACAAAACCTCTCCTTTCAAGGAAACTAACAGTGTTATTGTTACCATTCTTCGAGAGTATTCTAAGCGTATGACAGGGAATCTTCCATACAAAAATAATGTGTCAACGTGTTTTTAAAATCGATATATGGCCAAAGTTCATACTTTTGTTCACACTCATGTGTTCCCGCATACGAATGGCGCCAATCTTTCTTACAAAATGAGAAATGAATCGAGTTCATTGAGTAGGCGTTAGGTTTTGTAGTTTCAAATATTGTACATAACCTACAATCCACTGGTGCGACAGGCGGCTCAATATTTAATAAATAAAACAGCATATAGATAACGACTGCCAGCCTTCATTAACGATATAATGCGGAATCTTAGTGAGGTAATCTATGTTGCGCATTGGTAGTACCACCAAGTAAATAATAGTACCTTGGATGAATAAATTAAAAGGATGGAGCATGCCTTTACAACAAACTGTGACGCAAGATGGCGGCTGGTTTGAATGTATGTGCCCAGACGAGTGTTGCCATGTAATACAAATTTTCCGAATTATTAATACAGTATTTTTGAATTTAAAAAATTTGATTATTAATATATATGGTTAAATAGAATGAATAAGCACCTGTTTTAATAAATTTGATGAAATATATTTCTGAAGAGGCGACTAAAAGGTAAAATTTAAAAAAATCCAAATTTACTATATATTAACATTACACGAATACTGTTGAGTGTAGTGGCCTCTCTTGTCGTCCCAATACTATTATTTTCAGCATACTTTATACCTTTTTAATCTGGAGGCACGGCAGTGCCCTCGCTAAGACGAAGACAACTAAAAGTGTTATAACGTATTCATTTATTACGTAACACGATTTAGGGGGGAGGGGAATTGACCATGTCTTACTTCTACTGCAGAGAGGATTTTTTTTTCTTACGTAGCGGAAGGGGGTCTCTGGCAAAAAATGTCTTACGTAATCAATGAACGACGCCTTATTTTATACTAATGTTTAGAATGTAACAAAAACTTTTTGAAAACTGGATCAAAATCGGTTCAACCAAACGCAAGATAATCGCGAACAAACATACATACATACATACAAACATACGGGTCAAACTGAGAACCTCCTTTTTTTTAAGTTGGTTAAAGATGCTCCTGATCGATCAACACAATCGGTTTGACTTAAGAGCTGACCTCTCATTCCAACTATAGTTCAATCTCGTTCTAAGCGCTTGACCAGTCGTAATCGACTCGACTAGTCAGCCGCTCAGAGTGAGAGGGAGCGATAGTTAGAATGAGACGAAAGTTTGACAGATGGTGGTGACATAACTTCGCGCGTGCAATGAACGATTAGATATGGGCTTTTTGTTTTACGAAGTTTTTGGAATAATTTTAAGATATACGAGGGGGGGTTCAAAAATCCGCGGAACGAAGCAGAAGGAGGTAAAATGTTGCAAAACCTTTTTGCTCATTGTGTATGAGAACTCTTTAGAAAAAAATAAGTCAAATGTCAAGCCAAAACCGTCATTTGTTTTTAAAATATTGCCTTTCACACGAATTATTTCGGAATAAACTTGCGAATATGGAGCAAATTGAATATCGTGCTGTGATAAAATTCCTATCTAAGCAAGGAAAGCCTCCGCAAATTATAATGAATGAAATGGTAGCTGTCTACGGCGACCAGTGCCCTGGTAAAACCATGATTTACAAGTGGCATAGCCTCTTCCAACATGGCAGAGAGTCAATTGAAGATGACCCTCGCCCAGGAAGGCCTATTGAAGCCACATCGTCTGATATCGTACAAAAAGTTGAAAAATTCGTACAAGAAGATGCTCGTCTTAAAAAGAAACAATTAGCTGCATTCGTTGGAGTATCAGATACAACAATATTAAGGATCTTACATGACCATCTTGGCATGACAAAAGTGAGTGCAAGGTGGGTACCGCGAATGCTTAAACCGCTGCAGATGGAAGACCGAGTTGATGCGTCCAAGCTTTTTATAAACTTATGCGGAGATCACCCTGCCCACATATTGGAACGAATTGTGACTGGAGATGAAACTTGGGTTGATCACTTTGAACCTGAGTCGAAGCAAGAGTCTATGCAGTGGCATAAGAAGGGTGCACCCCCTCCGAAAAAGTTCAGGGTGTCAGAATCGGCTGGAAAGCTGATGGCTACTATTTTTTGGGATTCAAAAGGGATTCTTATGATCGACTGCAAAGATAAGGGTGTCACCATAACTGGGACATATTACGCAACACTATTAGAAAGACTACGAGAAGCCATTAAAGAAAAAAGGCGGGGAAAGCTGTCGAAGGGTGTGTTGCTATTACATGACAATGCACCGGTTCACAAGAGCCATATTGCGATTGCTGCTCTTAACAAGTGCGGCTTCGAACCGCTGGTTCACCCACCCTACAGCCCGGACCTGGCTCCCAGCGACTATTATTTGTTCCCAAATTTAAAAAAAGAACTACGAGGAAGAAAATTTCATACCGATGAAGAAGTGAAGGAGGCAATTTCGGCTCATTTTGAGGGCAAAGACAAAAAATATTTTTTTGATGGTTTATATAAATTAATTGCCCGATCAAAAAAGTGCATTAAACTCGAGCGTAATTATATTGAAAAAGAAAAATACTTCCATTGTTTCATTTACATTGCAATCATTTTATTTCGCGAATTTTTGAACCCCCCCTCGTATATAATGTTGTTTATTTACAAATTGTATTCAAAAAATAATAAAGAATAATTTGCTCACAAAAGCATAAAAGTTATTAACTATTAGGTAACGTTATAATATTCGTTGAAAACGTTTCACGCACGTTTTCAACGAATATAAAACGTCTAGTTAGGAGTGGTGACGTCAATATCGTATTGACAACATATCGCGGCGATTATAGACCCCCTTACGTTCGGGAAGTTTCCCTATTCAACCACCTGGCAACACCACTACCGTGAAAGTTAATAGTTTACGAATTTACTGATTTTTAATATGATTACGCAATGAATTGTTTACTTAACGGTAAAAAGTTACCCCATCCGTTTTTTTCTTTTGACCGGTGGCATTTCTGCAGCACGACGGCATATTTTAATTATTTTTTAACAGAACTTGACTGCATAGACGTATGGACACGACTGTCGGGGGAGCGGCTCATTATTGTTGTGCGTATGTGTGTGTAGTGCGTAACCACGAGGACACTGGCTCATTATGGAACCACAAAATGTTGTTAGCAGTACTCCATCTGAAGAATTATATAATCTATGAATAGTACTATTTATTTATCTAGAACTTTATATCATTCTGTCACTTTAAATACTCGCTACTCAAATGCTGCGCAAAGTCGATATTTATATCGATAAAAGTTCATGATTAAGGATAAGCATCGACATATAATATTAAAACGAGTAAAGTTAAACAATGCTCATGTGAAAACTTAACCCATTTTCAGGTTTACAAAAATAAAATGTCTCATGTCTTGTTACCCAATAAAATACCCATTTTCGAAGCGTAATTTATTTGTTAATCTTCATTCCTTAAAGGTTTCATGCCATTTCTCTTCAATCTTCCCTACAAAATCAGTGTTTGACAGAACTTTGACATATGAACGGTGGCACATGACGTCTACATTCTACATATATTTTTTCTTGTCGATTATCTAGGGTTGACAAGTACGCGATTAGTTTGATTGCTGGACCTGCCCTAATCTACCTGATACATCAGAAATTTTAATACAAAAATACATAAATGTAAGATTTATTACTTAATTTGTCCAATCTAACCGTTATTTTAACTAAACTACTACTATAAACTACATAAATATTTTATCTTACCTGTGGTTATGCAGCAAATAAACGAAGGGGATTTTGACAACCTCGTAAACGTAAGCTGTCACTTGGTTCAGTACACCCTTGTTTAAATCTTACTTAATGTAATTAAAATGAATGGGGAAGGCAACTATCACAATGACATTTCCAACATTACTTTTATATTGATATTGTAAAAAGAACCTAGCCTAAGAAGAAGGATAAATAAAGAGAATATAATAATAAAATAAGAAATTACTTTTCTTTTATTGCTGATGGCTATCAGAATCGGTATTTAACTTAGAGACTTCAACCCGGATGGAGTAGCCATGTCTATTTTCTATACAAAAAAGTCTGCCGATTTTTGCGGTGGAGGGGAACGTCAAATGTACGGCTATTCGTACGTAGCTACGTTAGATAAACGTCAGTCCATACATGTGTATGACCACTGGTCATATGTTTTCGGCAGAAGGGAACGCCTGTCAATGGCGACTCCGGGTGGTTGAATTCTCTAAGTATTCAATGGTCAAAATATTGCTAAGGGTTAATATTTTTATCGACAAATTAGGCAGCCATATATCCGTAATTTCCTAATGGTTGTGCGCCCCTTGGCGAGCCAATTTCTCTAACTGCCAGTGTAAAATGACCGCGAGATTCGTAACAATGCGGCACACTTATACTGGTTTATTTTCTACTGCTCACCCGTGCTGGGTCAGCAGTTGGAATTCAAATGTCATACCCTGTCTATGTTTAGTAGATATTAGCGCAATCTAGTGACGAGTAGCTGTATTATGATGTGGCTTTGTAAGCTAAGTTCATTATCAGAACAAAACCTAATATGTCACATATTTTTTCATAACAATTTAAACCGAGAATCCTGGCTGTTAAAGTCGATTTCCTATTTAGAAATAACTATCGGTAATATCGTCTTGGCATGGAAAGCTGTCAACTAATAAGTTTTATTCGAGCGCCTGATTAATTACAAACAGTTTTCACAGATCAGAAGAAAATAAACCGCAGGCGTCCGGTATAAATGCATTTAACTTCAACCTGCCTCTTTTCCTCCCCACTGAGACATCTTCCACGTTATATTCCAATTATATACATCAAATGCCACGATATCGTACTAAAGCAAGAACTCTCAGTATTGCGTCGTTCCCAAGATTTTTAAACAACTTTTATGGTCTGCTACTCTTGAACCGGGGCTTAAAGCTGCCAGATTGCCAGATTAGGTAATAACAATAGTATAGCAGTCTAACTATATCAATTTCGTTGCTCTCATTATTGTGTCATTCCTGCCGTGGCCAGCTCTCCGTCTAATACAGTCGCGCCGTCGACGCACGTTTGTATCGCTACAAACGCGCCGTAAAAAACACGTCGCCTACGTCGCGATACGCGATAGTGTATTGCTACAAACAAGCCGTCAGCGCGCATTTGTATCGATACAAACGCGCCGTAAAAAGACGCGCCGGTGACGCAAACTGCTCTGTGGAATGAAAAACGTGCCGTTGACGCGCGTTCCTAAATTTCTACAATAGTGCTATTTCGGCGTCATAAGAAAAATAAAATAAGGTAAGCAATTCTAGGCAAAAAAAGCAAAGGCAAAGGCTGCAATTCTAGGCAAAAAAAAAACAAAGGCAAAGGCTGCATTTCTAGGCAAAAAAAAAGCATTTACCACATATGACTAAATAATATTAAAGAAATTATTTTTTACTGAAATAGTTATAAGTTATGTTTTACCAAAAATTAATATAAATAACAAGTTTAATGTGTGTAAGCTGACAATGAAACCTTTACCTTCACCTTCGATGCTTCGCAATCACCCACTTTTAATGTACAACCAATTGCTGTGGTTGTACATTAAAAGTGGGTGATTGCGAAGCATGGAAGGTAAAGGTGTTTGTTTACATTATTTTACTTTAATAATATTCTTCTAATAAATGTGCCTACCTAAATAATGTATTACACTTATTCTTGAAACGACATAAATAGTAATGTTTATTAGAGTGTAAGGTGCAGTTATTGAAGTAATATGCGAATCGTAGCTAAGTGGGTACGATGTCGGGGCGGCTTCAGGGTATCAGAGGGAACCAGCGGCATTATCCGGATAATCCGAACAAGTAGCCCACAGCACAGAATAACTAATAGTACTACCGTACAGAAAATTCACTCCTTCACAAAAGTCAGACTTAGGTATAAAATTATACCTATACTCGCCGCCTGCAAGCAAAATTGAAACTTATAACCGCGCACGAACCGTGAATCTTCTTTGCGCGCCGCAGTTTTATGACCGAGCTGTGAGCGTCGGCACGGGGCTGTCACTTGACAAGTTTTTGTACCTATACCTACTGATTTATTATTTTTAATATGAAGGAACTACAAACGTTGATTCTGTAAACATAAAAATTTTATCCGGAGATATATATTTTTATAGAGATTACGTCTGAATTTCACGGAAGTAGGTATGCCACAGCCGTATTCCTTTAAAAATATGTCGGTTAGTTTCTAATATTGTTTCTGGGCAACCAATTTTCAATAAATTAAGGATGTGTATTTTAACTATTACTAAGTAAGGACTTCGGGACCTTTCAATATCGTCCGGAATTTAATAATGTTATTTCTGCTTCCTTGTTCTTCCGTTTATTCAGACATCCGTAAATACTTCTTTTATACGGATTAGATCGAGATTTAGGTTTCGAATCCATTATGTATTTTCAATTTTGCGCGAGCGCCACGTGATACGATACGACTATCGTGCGAGCCGAGCGGCAGCCCACAGCCATACGCCTGCCCGGGAGGCGCGCCGGCCAAATGTACCTAAACTGCGTAGTGAAACCCCCCTGCCCACAGTGCCGGCGCGCGACGTGACGGGCTCTTTCAGTGCCGCAAACAACAGATCAATTACAAATACCGACATACAATTGTGAGCACGCTCTACTGCTAAATAGTTTCTTTATACAACGACCAACCTTAATAGTAGGGGAGCCCAAGAGGTGATTTTTGTAGTTACTCGAGCGTGTCAGATTAAGATATGGGATACCTTGCACCCTGTTGAGTACCTCCACCAAATCCAAGCCATATAGGCCCACGCGTGTAGGGCAGCCGATCTGATTAATTTAAAAAAATCGATAGTTGGAAATACTCGAGCGTGTCAAATTAAGGCATGATGGGTTCATTAATGCTGCTAAAAAGTGTACGTTTCAATAATCTGACGATATGAGCGTGACGCAAGGGAGTGGGAGGATTTGGTACAAACTTTAAAAAAAACATCACCTCGACATTCTCGAGAGCGGTCGATTATTCCAATTTGAAGGGAATAATTTAAAAATAAAAAACAAATCTGCCGATGTCCACATGCCGAAGTAACAAAAATTGTTAAAGAAGTTTAATAATACCCACCACGGAGAGCTAAGCAAAACTGCGCACTCGCCTAAAAAAACGAGCCGTGTGAGATAGGTAACACGTAGACATTTGTCTCTTTCTATCAGGGTGGCCACGTTTATTTTAAAAGTTAGGATATAACTATACGTTGAACAGTTACTCTGTATATAGTTAACACTTTTATCAACATTTCCTATTAAATATTTCCGTATCATTTCATATTTTGCCACTCCCGACGTTACGGGTCATCCATTAATTACATGACACGTTATGGCCGTTATGGGGGATAAGAGGTGGTTAACAAAATGTGACAAGTTGTGACAAGGGGATTGGGAGAGTCGTAGTATACGTAGATAAATGGATAAGTAATTCTGGAATCTCTTTGGTTGCGACGTCACATATACAAACATTATGTACATATAAAAATTGGCTTTTTTGGGCAGGTGATGCACGGGTTTTTAATTTTCTAATATTTATGTCATAATGTCATTCAAACAAACAATAAACAATAGAGATGCGCAAAACGCTTACTGCATTAAAAAGATTGCTTCATATCTTTCGCTCGCGGAGATATGTATCACTCGTTTCGCTCATTTCGTTCAGTGGATCTGTTCGCATATTCGCCTTAATCGCATCGTGTCAATTCGTGTCACTCGTTCCGGCTCATTCAAATCATGAGTGAGAAAGAGCGAGCAAGTAACACTGTAATAACTGAGATAGATGAGTTTCTGAGCGAGTTAAATATTCAGTGAATTGAAGAGTGAGTGAGTTGAATAAAAATATATAGTTCATTTAAATCACTCACTCGTGAACGACCCATGTCTAATAAACAAATCAAAACTCGGGGAACGGCATAAAATCATGAAATTGGTGCGACGTCATTTGTGTATGATCCCTTATATGCTACTTATTGCCACAATGTCATTAAAATACAGGTAAAACCGTTTTTTCTACCTTTCCGTATGGTCACTCCCACCATACCAACCGAAAAATTAACATACCCTTGTTATCACTGTTATCAGAGACACGTTGCGCGACTAAATACATCAATAAGTAGTTGTCGCTCGAGTATTTCCATGTGATGATTTTTTTTTTACATTTTTGAAAATCTCAAGATGCTTAAGATGGTGGGGACCACTGAAAAAGGAAACCTTACATAACCTTTTATTCTTCCTATCATCTAATCTTTCAATTCCAATGGATCTCCACGACGCCGCTCGATTAACTACAAATTTAACATCGTGGGCTCCCCTAATATAAACAATTTGTAACCATGTCTGCCCGAGAAAATAAGATGATAACATTTTTTTTATCACAACAATAGCGTTACTACATAGCCCGAAAAGTGCAGGATTGCTCGATTAGGATGAATGGATGTTAGGAAACTAGCCAGGCAATCTCTGTTTCTGCTTCTGGAATAAAATAGTGTTATTCCTCAAATCTAATAGTTAAAGCAATGACGCGTAGTTTCAGTGACCGCGAGGCAACCGGATGGCTCGCGGTATTTAAGCTCCTGGAGTGATGGGGAACCGCCCTGTGCAACCCGAACTGATCCAACTTACGAGTATCAGTTGTCAGACTGGAGTGGAAATACAGGGGGGGTGTAAAAAAAATGATCGCGAGGCAACCGATTGAAACAGCGGTTGCCTGAAAGAATGTACGCTGGTTATATAACAAAATTTTAATGCCATCCCTCCTGGCTGGACTGGTTCCGTGTAAAAGAACGAAGAAAATAAAATAAAAACAAATTGTCAAGCAACCGCTTGAAAATTAGGATTCTTGTTCTTCATGCATGACATACAGACACCGGAAAGAAATTGCCATCCGCCCAGGACGGGCAGTTATCGAACCATCAGAGTTGGAAACTGGACGCAAGGTGAAATTTTCGATCGGTGGAGGAGAACTTAGGAAAAACGCACTTACAATCATTAAAATCGGATGGCATTTGTTTTATGAATCTTGTATGATGTGGAACACGATATGCCCAAATGCCATCCCTCTCCTATGAAATTTCATCCCTCTACTGCGTATAATTTAATTAATAATTTGTGTCCTACTGTTTTTGTTTCCGTAATAACACGCAATGTATTTTGTCCTAATGTTTAAATATGCCTATATTTCCTTTATAATTGAGACGATTTCGGCAGCTTTTACCTATTTTGGTAGTACAATTATTCTATTCAAAAATTTTGCTAGCCTGTCACTCTGACAATAAGGATAGTAAAGCAATCTAACCAGACGGGTTTTGTTGCTCTCATTATTGTGTCATATCTGACGTGGCCAGCTCTTAGTCCAAGTCCAGTCAGTAACATAATCCATTTATACCAACGCAATGTTTCAAAATGAATAAGAATGAAAAACTAAAACTCGTTCAGCTCTATGTAAGCCGTTCGGCGTTAAAAGCGTACCTGTCGATGGAGGTGGACAAAAATACCATTTGGAAAGATCGTGCGCGCTGGGTATTTTTGGCGATCGCTTCGGCATGACTGTGTTGCATGTTGTGTACATGGAATAGTACTTAAACAATGATCTCTTTTTGCACATAAATATTACCAGTACATAAGTAGGTAGTAACAGCCAAGGCCAAGGTATATGCGGATACGGATACGAAGCCGGGAATCCGTTTTCACACGAGATGTATAGTACTTTTCTCAAAAAAATGAAATAAGACCCTAAACCCAATGCCTTATGCCTTAGACCTTAAAAGTTTATCGCACTCGAGATCTCTCGGTATGCGGGTACCGACTTGCGGCCGGCTTCGGCCCGGCAGTGACCGGCAGCGCCCGGCCCGCCTGCGAGCGCGAGCACGTGGCGGGCGCCGGCTACTTTGCAGGCCTAGGCGAATAATGAAATCCCTTTTTGTATCAAGTGTCACTAAGGGACCCGAAACGTGATGCTTCAGAGTCTATTTTCGCAAACGTAACAACATTTCCGCGCATGTTTGAGAGAAACATTTCCAGAAACCGATACATAAATATTAGGTATAGCCTTTGTTACGTATGCTTTGATGGTTACAAATAAACAAGCATAATGGTCTCCTTGGTGCTATGCGGTGCGGTAAACGTAATAGGATGGCTTTACAGACTCTTGCTATTTCATACAGTATCATATTTAGATATTTTCTGCTGATTGCCAATCGATATCTTTATCTATAATGGATTTATCCAAAAGTAAGTACGTACCTATTTTATAAAAAGTGCGATATATTGCTCTAAGACTTGCAGTTAGTTATACATAACTTGACATACGAAGAATATGTTTAAAAGTTGATCGTTTTAATATAATTGCATTTTGAACACGTATGCACATCAATTCAATGTATTAAAAAGCCTAACGACGCAGCTCGTAAGCGTGGTTTGAATACCAGATAGGCGTCAAAGGCAGCTCTGCGTCTGCCATCACAACTCCGCATGAGGCGAGTCAAATTGAATTTCCGCTTTGAAAGAGACGCATCTTATCGCGCCGAGCCCCTCGCCTCGGCAAAAGCGAACAACAGGTCAAGACTTCCTAACACATTATTTTATTAAACGTATTGGCTTATTGTACGCGTACTGTTGGTACTTTATGCCATTAATAATTCTAGCAGTATATATTAAAATTATCATATTTTAACCTTAAAGATTTAGTACAAGCAGGTTCTCAGTTCATTCTTCTTTACAATTTTGTGTTACGAGTAAGATAAATATGTAAATATTTATTTCTATTTGGATATAGCAAGTAACACGGCCTAGTCGTAGCTTAGAGAAGTCAAATAAGGTTAAGGTTACCTACCTATTTATTATAGATATAGATGGAAATCTATTAAATAAAGCACACATAATATAAAAACAAACAGTGGTTGAAATCTGCATATCTACATAAAGCTAAACATTAGTCAAATATAAATAGTGCAGAAGTTCACAATGGGTTCAGCAATGTGCGCGATCAGGAACAGGCTATTCGGCATAATGTCGCGAAATTGCAAGACGACCCCACAACTTGCAAAGCCTTGCAAGTTGTGGGGTCGTCTTGCAATTAATATGTTATTTTGTCTTGGCCTTGCAGATAAATGCATGAGACACAAAAATGAGAGCAACGAAACCTCTCTGGTCAGTTTGGTATACTGTGCTTATATCTAGATCTGGACATTTGGCAGCTGTAAAGTGGTGGAGGTCAAATAATGCAAACCGCTTCAAGAAAACGAATCCTAGAGTTCTGGATTAAATGCAATATTTTGAAAAATTACATAAATAATTATATAATATCATTTCCAAGAGTTTATGTTGGTGCAAAGTAGTGCCAAACGACATATAACGTAATTCATGGTTTGTCGCCTACAGTTTTAGTTTCCGTAATAATACGCAATGTATTTTGTTCTAATGATAAAATTTTGGCCCTGTCCTTTATAACTGAGACAACTTCGGCAATTTTAACCTATTCTGGTATTACTATTTTCAAATTCCAAAATTTTTCTAGTCTGTCACTCTGACCTTCACCCATTATAAACTGCCAGATACCAGGATCTAGCAATAAGGATAGTATAGCAGTCTAACCAGACCGATTTTGTTGCTCTCATTATTGTGTCATATGTGACGTGGCCAGCTCTTAGTCCACAACGTAAAATTTAAAAAGAAAAGTAACGACCTGTTCTGTTCGCGACAAATACTAATAAATATATAGGTACATTCATGTACAGTCAAGTGTAAAAATATGGGTGTACTCATCTTACTCAAAAATATGTCCCATAGTATCTTATTCCGTTGTAATAAGTGCGTAGTACCATATTTATGAGACGATTTTTTCGATACGTATTTTTGCACTTGACTGTACCATACAAATACTTTTGTAAGCGCCATTGGGGTTGGCAACTGTCAACGGTTTGGCCAGAGGGCGCCACTAGCATCCAGGTCAAAAAAATAATTAAAAAACAAGAATTTGACACTGACAATTTGATCATTGGTCTGACAGCTACAAGCTATATGCTGGCTACGCAATCTGTAAACACTTTCGCCCCGCAACCACATTGCTGTGCTGTATAAATATTTAGTAAAACGATTTATCTCATCATTATGTCTTCATACCCATAATAAAAACCATATGTTGGGCCATAAAACGGCACTACTACATTCATAATTACATATTACAATAAACTAAGTACTTACAAAGTTAATGGTTCTCATTGCGAAGTGGTCACAGGCTCTGCAATGTTAGTTATTAACTACCTTCTGCATGTTTCTTTGTTTAACGGCCTCCTAGCCCAGTCTCCTGCTTCGTAGGTAGTGACCCTGCCTACGAAGCAGGAGGTCCCGGGTTCGAATCCTGGTCAGGGCATTTGTTTGTGTGTTTATCACAGATATTTGTTCCTGAGTTATGGATGTTTTCTATGTATTTAAGTATTTATCCATATTTACCTATTATATATATCTTCGTCTAGTACCCATAACACAAGCCTTATTGAGCTTACCGTGGGCCTAGGTCGATTTGTGTACGATTGTCCTATAATATTTATTTATTTATTTATTTATTTAACTGCAAGTATAGCTAGACGTGTCGCGTCGCGCCCGAAATTTGTGAGCGTCAGGATACTCAGGAATTTCAGGATGGCCGATGGCGGGTGGACTTCGGGGATTCTAGCGAATGTATTACAAAGCTACTGTACCTTTAGTAAAAATCAGGGTACCTCTTGTTGACACGAGATTTTTTTTTTTAAATTTCGTGTGCATGGGCTTTAAAAAAAAGATTTTTACAAATACTTTACTTTTACTACAGTACTTTTATTAACAATTCGATAAAATTCTCGAGGTCCACCCGCCATCCTGACGCTCACCGAAATGTAATGCTTCAGTCTAGTCTATTGTATTATAAGGAACGTAGCAATCAATATTTGCTTGTATGTTTGAGAAAACATTCCTGTGCGTTAGTGTGTGATGTATGGGTAGGACGACAGAGGCGTACGCGTACCTACTTGTCCTACTGCACAGCTCGCCGGCGGCGGCGCTGGTCTCGCCGGAAAAAGGGCGCGTGACGTCGCCCTCTTGGAGCCGACGTATCCCAGCACGTGACTAGAAACCTTTATGCTAACTCGCTAGACAATCCTACCAAGTCTCCGATCTCATCAGCCATGTGATTATTCAATATATTTTTATGAAATAAAATAAAACACAATTATTTTGTTGGCTGTAACATCGACAACAAATTTAACATAAGATTGTTATAACCACTATAACGAATGAGTATAGAATAACATTAACATTTAATTATTTGGAATCGCAGTAACCTGTGATGTGATATATCGACGACATTCGGTAAACAACAGTTATTCCCAATCCCAATAAGCCGTGGGAACGCAATGCGTCGGCGCGCGCCGCAGATGCGTGCCGATCGCATCTGGAACACAGAACAACTTCATTTTTAACTACGGACCGGTTACTTCTGTCATTATTTAACCCACTTCATAAGAAGTATTGAAAAAACACCGGTTATTTTTTGTGTCGAACAATTTACACCTATGCTCCACAGATTATATGTAAGTATTCAGCTAAAGATTTCAAGATGTCCAATATATCAACAATAGGGTTTCGTAATATGCTTGCCAAGGTTAGGATTTCATGAATGGTGTCTGAAGGCAGAATTATGCTCAGGGTCAGGTCCGGCGTTGATTGGGCTATTTGTCCACGCCAGCGGGAAATGAAACGACGAGCGCAGGCTGGATTAGCTTTATACCATTTGTACACGACAAGTTCATAGAAAATAACATACCTGTACAGTACTTACACTATACACTACCCTTAGACCTATCTCACTCACTACCTACGTGCACGAAATATGTATTTGATGCAAGTTGACATATTTTGTATAATCTGAAATTAAACAAAAATGTGTCCACATATCCCACACCCTTGACTTATACATTAATGAAGATGAGAGTAATATAGAACGGAGGGGCAATGTGTAATTTTGCGATGGTCTTGGTAATACAGCTTGAGAGGTACGCTGAGGGCTTTTTGCCTGGAATTCACAATATTCACAGTTTCTACCTGTGGAAACTTTTAATTGGCTCACTGTTTCTACATTACTGCCTATCTTGTTACCCTAGCTGTAAGTGTTCCTATGAAAAAAAAATAAAAAATAATACACACTTTTTTCATTACACTTGCTAGGAATAAAAATAGACAAATAAAATGTTAAATAAGGTAACAAAAAGTCCATAAGTCCCTAGGCAATATACGCTATAACCATAAGGTAAAGTACAGTCAGCTGTAAAAATATGAGTGTACTCATCTTACTCAAAAATATGTCCCATAAGGAGTGGTCCGGGAAAAAAGTAACCGGGCCTTTTCTGATTAATCTTTTTATTTTGTGCCGATTTAGAAGCAGTGTTTATATTTAAAAAATCTGTATACACAATCATACAAAACATAAATACAATCATATTTAAATAAAACAGCGTTTTGAAGTTTTCGCCATTTGTATTCCATCATACACATAGTTTTTTGAACAGCGTCTTCTGACAGAATTTTTGAGGTGTTTCTCAAAAACATATTTTTTCTTTTAGTTTGATTTGATGAGCTATTTTATACCTTAATAAATTGTCTTTCTTCAATAGTAAACTTTTCTATCTGGCTTCATTTTAAGGTAGTTACAGTAATTTTTAATTAAATGTATTTGCCTTTTTTTAGGGTTCCGTAGTCAACTAGGAACCCTTATAGTTTCGCCATGTCTGCCCGTCCGTCCGTCCGTCCGCGGATAATCTCAGTGACCGTTAGCACTAGAAAGCTGAAATTTGGTACTAATATGTATATCAATCACGCCGACAAAGTGGTAAAATAAAAAGTGGAAAAAAATGTTTTATTAGGGTACCTCCCCTATACGTAAAGTGGGGAGTGATTTTTTTTTCATTTCAACCCTAACGTGTGATATATTGTTGGATAGGTATTTAAAAATGAATAGGGGTTTACTAAAATCATTTTTTGATAATGTAAATATTTTCGGATATAATCGCTCCAGAAGTAAAAAAAAATGTGTCCTCTAACTTTTGAACCATAAGTTTTAAACATATGAAAAAAATCTCAAAAGTAGAACTTTATAAAAACTTTCTAGGAAAATTATTTTGAACTTGATAGGTTGAATAGTTTTTGAAAAAAAAATACAAAATAATTTCTGAAATAAGTTTGTGATTTAACCGTATAAGCAGGTGTTTATTGTACCTGTAATTTCTACAAAATTACAATGAAATGACGTGCTTTCAAATAAAGTAAAAAAGGTGAAAATCGGTTCACGCAATAAAGAATTATCCCATAAAAATCATCTTCCATACTTTAAGCTCGCGCGCAATAGTTTACTTAATTTGCCGATAGATATGGCTGTACGTGGAACGCTCATATCATACCCTACATGGCGGTGTTATTTTAACTCTTAAGTAGGGACACTTACTGTGACGGACGGAAAACTACGGAACCCTATACTGAGCGTGGCCCAACACGCTCTTGGCCGGTTTTTATAGAAAATTGTCTCCCATAAAAAAATCTTTGTCAGAGGTTAGATTAGAGAGGCTTCCTGACTATCCTAGCTAAAATACAGTTAATTAATGTAGCTTCTTGGTAGATGAAATTCAGAAAAGCATAAAAGGGGTTGTGAAAATGAAAATACAATTATGGCATTGTAGCGGATGTCGATTGAAGATTGTCAAATTATGTTGTTCAAAAAGTTACAAAGTATGTTGAATTAAAAACGCGAAAACTTATATATGCTCACATATTTTATTATGATTGTATTTTTATTTATCAGTATTGTATCTACGGATTAATAAAATAAATATACTGCTTGAAAATTAGCACTAAATAAAAAAATACACAAGATTGTACACGGCTACTTTATTTCAGGACCACTCCTTAGTATCTTATTCCGTTGTAATAAGTACGTGCCATATTTATGAGACGATTTTTTCGATACGTATTTTACACAAGACTCAAACAAGATTTACCGAAAATATGGCTCGTGAAAATTTGTAAGAATACTGTCAGAGAAAGTGCTGTACGAGTCGTTCTTACAGCACTATTGTGGTCCATTTTTTGGGCTGATTGTATATCTCGTTCTTTATTACTATAAATTATTATAACTTCCAGACGCCTGTACGTAATACCACCCTTTATAAGCAAGTCATATTAAAAATAATGTACCTAAGTAATACAGCTCCTTACAATAATATTAATAAGACACAAGGCAGCTTGGGGCGAGCTATTGGGAAGTAACGACCCCACGAATCCGAGTGCTCCAGAGAGTCGGTCAGTGTCTCCGTCTCCGGCGTGTCTTCGTCTGTCGGAGTGGAACCCCAAGGGAAGCTCAGGACTCAGCTCTGGCTTGCCTTGATTGGCCGTCCAGAGAGGAGCAGTGAGGACTATACTCGGCAGAGGATAAGAGCATGCTCGCAAGGTGGGAGTCGCGAGTTGGTACAGTGGCTGTTTACTGTTGTGTAGAAAGCGGAGCACACCTTTCCACGCCCCGAACCGCTCAAGCTTCAGCACCATAGCCTAGTATTTCCCCATTTTATTTAAAATAAATAATAAACACTCTCCAAAGGGCCACCTGAGCTTGCTATGTAATAAACCTGCTAAAGATATTTTTACAGTTGTTCACCGTCTTAATTGATCTCGTCTAGATTGTAGAGAAGTAACGAATACGAATGCGAATATTTGCCGCGTATATTCGCTAATGCGAATGCGAATACGAGTATGGTGTCACTGACCTTGACATAAGGAAAGCTGTGGTACGAGTAGTTGAATGATTCTGGCGTGATATTTTCTGAATGCCGTGAAAACGAATTTTATACCCTGAGTACCATCAAGCTTCTTCTTCTTACTCCTAGCGTTTGCCCAGCTTTTTTTTTGTTCTATTGAGCTGTGGGTCCGCTCGGCAACCTAATCCTTAGAATTGGTGCAGGCACTAGTTTCTACGAAAGCGACTGCCATCTGACCTTTCAACCCAGAGGGGAAACTAGGCCTTGTTGGGATTAGATCAGGTTTCCCCACGTTGTTTTCCTTCACCGAAAAGAGACTGGTAAAATATCAAATGATATTTCGTACATAAGTTCAGAAAAACTCAGTGGTACGAGCCGAGGTTTGAAACCACGACCTTCATGTACCATCAAACTTCTATGTTCTTTAACTGGAATATATTCGAAATCATGAAACAACAAATATAGATATATATATATTTCATGAAGATAATTAAATGCCATTTGACATTCCATAAAGTGCTTAATTTAAACGTATTTTTGACGTCGACTGGACATCAATAAATACCCATGACTCGGTCCCAGTCCCAGCAGGCGTGTTAGAGCAATATGTGCGCGCAAGCCTATCAAAGGACCGGGAAATATATTGAATATACACGGTGAATCTGAGTAACCCGACAGATTTTAACCATAAATTCCTGATCATAATTGGAGACTAAAATGTCGTATAAACTTTTCTGGAATTGGCCTAGTTTCAGTTTTTTTGAGCCTGACTTGGGCTTTATGCTTCTGGAGCGCTAAAGCGGGCGGACTGTTTGGTGGGATGGTTGCCGGGGGAAAATCCAGGACCCTTCCGCGACCTAACGTGACGAGTTTGCTACGCTGGAATGCTCCTACCGAGCTTGCGCTTCCAGCGAGATCAGTTGAAGCGAGTTCAACCTGATCTGGGTGAGTGGGTGACGAGAACGAGTGCTGAACTATTTTATAGGTTTTCTAGCGTGCTCGTACTAGGGGCTGGTATGTGCCGTGTAAGTTAGATATTTATTCACGAATAAGCTTACAGTATTACATGTTTGTAGGAGGGTTAAATTTGATATTTATATGGGACATTTCTTCATAAATTAGTACAAAATTCTTATAATTTAGACATTTTGGGTATTATGACATGATATCAATAAAATTAAGACATAAATCAGTACTTAAGAACTAGACATGTAGACACGATTTTATACACGTTATTAAATTACAAAAATAAACAAATTGTATACCAATCGAGAAAATGATTAACTTAGATCTAGTTACACAAAAACAACAGTAATTTTAAGCTATCTGCGACACATACTTATTGACAGATATCAAAGTGCCAAGGAATACTTTATGTAAACTATTTTTTACGAAAAAAATGTACAAATTTATTTTAATCGACAGTTTTACCAATAACATTTATGTTTTGATGTTCAAAGCATTAAAAAAAAGAAAAATAGAAAAAAAAAATTTTTTTTGACGAAATTTACCTATATTCCTTTAACATTTATTACTCCTTATGACCTCAGGAATTTATGGTTAAAAATCTGTCGGGTTACTCAGATTCACCGTGAATATGTACATAATAGGTCCGTGAAACACAAAAGGAGACACAATATATGAATAAAACTGAAACTCGGATGGAGTACTACTATAGATGGAATAAACCGTACCAATACCCAATAGAAAAACAAACACCTATCAAATATGTTATTTAGAAATGTTTTGCATTAGTTGTTTTTAAACAAAACACACAACCGAACAACATATTTGATTATAAAATAGGATGCAGTATTTCCTCAAATTCTAGAGATTCCCCACAAGATAATGAAGTTTGTCATCATCAAAAACACGAGTGATAGCGAAGCTGATACCTACATAGCGACAATAAAACAAAAAGTGGTTTACATTGTAGCAATAGGCATGATGACACATGTTGAATTATGCAATAAAATTTTGTAAATTTATAAAAGTGAAAATTTATAAATTTTATGGCACAAAGATATCAAGCTGCAAAATATCTGAATGTAAAATTCAAAGTGCGTAATGAATAAAAAACAATGATACCATTCGATTTTTAACATTTTACTGTAAAATAAATTGTATAGCAACCATATATATAAACGCAAAATTTCACTGTAAAAATAGCAATTTCATATTTTTTCCATACTTTAAACAGGGCGACTATGTGATCGTGAATCGTGACGTCACTTTTGCACGTCATTTTGTTAGGAGCGTTTTGAGAAACAAATGCAAATCTCGGACTTTAAGTGTCATTTCTGACTTTTGTGTTGCTTAAACGCAATTGGCCCCATATAGACATTTGATCTTCACAACAAAACGAATCGATTGATACCATACATGAAAAAAATTCACCATGCCTATTGTAAGTAGTGACGATACTGCGCGGGCGATGCGCACAATAGCAGCCATCCCCGTAATAAGTATCCGCGCAAACAAAGACTTTTTCCGTTCGGAGCAATCGGAAACATTACCCGAAATCATTTTAAGTGACAGACATTTATCAATTGCAACTGGGTAATATTTCAGTGATGAACATTTTTAACCGACTTCAAGATTTGAAAAGAGGAGGTTCTCAATTCGGCGTGTATGTTTTTTTTTTTTTTTTTTTAACCGACTTCAAGATTTGAAAAGAGGAGGTTCTCAATTCGGCGTTGTTTGTTACTCCATAACTCCGTCATGTCTGAACCGATTTTGAAAATTCTTTTTTTGATTGTAAGTATATATATACAGATTGGTCCCGTTTTTGTCAAAACGCAGTTCTGATGATGGGATCCATGAGGAATCGAGGGAACTCCTCAAATCTTAAAGGCATACATATAGTGATTTTTATATTTTTATCAACAAAACCATCATTTTCATTCAAAACAGTGACATTGGATGAAGTAGAACTGCTGATGATGATCAGAACGGAACTCTTCAACGACGCATAGTTCACGTTTGGCGATTCGTCCTCTTCGCTGTGTTTGTTTAGCAAGTTTAATTGTCAGAACAAATGTTCGTCCAGCTCAAGTTCTGATGATGGGATCCATGAAGAATCGAGGGAACTCCTCAAATCTTAAGGGCTTACACATAGTGACTTTTGTATTTTTATCAACAAATCAAGCATTTTCATTCAAAAGAGTGACATTTGATGAAGTGGAACTGCTGATGATGAACAGAACGGAACTCTTCAACGACGCATAGTTCATGTTTGGCGATTCTTCCTCTTCGCTATGTTTGTTAAGCAAGTTAGATTGTCAGGACCAATTTTCGTCAAGCTCAAGTTCTGATGATGAGTTCCACGAGGAATCGAGGGAATTCCTCAAATCTTAAAGGCATACATAAAGTGACTTTTGTATTTTTATCAACAAATCAAGCATTTTCATTCAAAAGAGTGACATTTGATGAAGTGGAACTGTTGATGATAATCAGAACGGAACTCTTCAACGACGCATAGTTCACGTTTGGCGATTGGTCCTCTCCGCTGCGTTTTTTAAGCAAGTTATTTCATTGTATGGAATCTAAGTGCACCATCTATCTACAATAATCCTTCACCGGCTACCCCCATTGAACTCGGTTTTTTTTTCTTAAAAATTATCTTCAGTAGCTTCAATATAAAGGCAGGCTTTGCCCTCAAAAAGATGATGTCAAAGCTATCTGTTCTTATACTAAAATATATGTATATATATATGAAAGCCCTTGTACTACGAGTTATGTATATATTTAGTTGCGCTTATATGTTAGGGTGAATTTGTTCCAAGAAAATGTGTTTTTCTTATCGTTTGAACATTGTAAATAATATTGTCCTGGTTGTAATTACAAATTATAATTACACAAATAAATATAGTTTTGCTACAGGCTGCAGAGGTACATAACTTTAATAGTAGTTTATGTGAATATGAATGAATGGCATTAAAATACGAGCATGGTTTTATAAAACGAACGAAGTGAGTTTTAAAATAATATCACACGCGTGTTTTAATGCCTAATTATGTACAGTTATATACATTACTTTTCTACACACATATTGTCCTTAAACTACGTCCGGACACGGGTATGTCCTTAAACTACGTCCAAAAGACAGGTATGGGTACTGCGAATGACATCTCGCTATGTGTGGTAGGGCACAGCACAGCGAATGCCATCTCACTTAAATCTGGATCAGAGCCCGACTGGGGAAGTACCTGCACCTTACAGAAAACCACAGCCAAATATTTACCACTAGACCCTACTCATAGTGTTGTGTTCCTGCTGGTTAGTAAGGTTACCAAAGAGCTCAAAGAGGACCCCGTGTGTTGGCGACGAAGGACTCTCTTGTTCCTGTAGCCGTCAACACAGTGAATCCTCCTTTTTGTAAAGGGGTCGGCAACGCGCATGTGACACCTCTGGAGTTGCAGGCGTCTCATGACTTACTAGATTGTCGTTAGTACCAATACTTTAATGACATTCAAAGGAGATCGTCAATTTTTGTTAGGTGATCTGGCCCAGATTATTTAGGGCCGTTTAGGAATGATTCTGGCCTTTAAAAAATCGTCATAATTTCTAGATCAGGACGGTGGTAAAAAAATTGCGAAATCTAATGGGAAAATTGAAAAATCATGCATTTAAAACTTGAATCTGACAAGGACAATATTTGAAAGCGTGCATGCCTATGATTTATATATTAATGTAAAAAAAGTACCGGTTTTTAAAGAAAATGTACAAAAGCGGACTTAAAAACAAAACGGGAATCATGATGAAATAATAAAAAGTCATATTTTGATCGTATTTATAGTTCCTGTATTTCGGTAAACAAACACGGCTGTCAAACCATCGTTGATACTATTAACTGAACATTCCTAACACCTATTGCGAAGGGATAAGGTTTACCACCGTTAAGTGCGATACCACTAGCATCTGACATTGTAAAATTAAAAAAAAGATGCGTTTCGTTATCGAGCATGATTTTATGACATTATGAAACCCACTTTTAATATTCAAACTCCGATCAAAAATGCAAAAGTACGCATTTTCAATCTTTAGGCGTTTTAATACAGTCGATTTCTAATTTAAACTTCCGTATTCGTAGGCTTAGATATTATTTTAATATTACAATGTTCTAACTTACCGAACAGTTTCAAAACGCAGATTATGTAACGGTAGACATTGACAGTGTCAAACCAAAAAACAAACCCGTTTCAGTCCAGGTGAAGTTAAACTTTATGTCAATGCCATAAGGACGTTAACGACTTGTCTTGCTGTATTTTAATCGCGGAAAGGTCAACATAATATTTATTTATTCAGTATTTCTAATTCCCGTTTCATTTTTTTGTAATTTTTTGTCTACTTTAATAATAAAATGAGTATTTATTTTACATTGGAGTACAAACTGTATACGGTTTATATCAGGTGGCCCAGAATTGACGATCTCCTTTCGAACGTTTTCTAGTATACCGATTCTAGAAGACGTTCGAAATTTAAGTGTATTTAAAGAAGCGGTCATCGATATTCTAAAGTAAATTTTACGATGCACCATAGATACAGGTTTCTTAATATAGGCCGTTAGTTTATCGTTTCTGAACATAACTATTATAGGGAAGTCATGATATGGGTGTAGATAAAATACTATTAATTGTCTTTGCATAAAAAAGACTACGCAGATTTATTGAAATGTAAAAGACGATGTGAACGGGCATACACACTCGTACCCTTACTAAGTAAATAAAATAATAGTTATGGTTATCAAAATTGATTGTTTCCCTGCTACCGCCTTTTTCTTATATCCACCAAGAATATCAAAAAGTGCAACGAATGTAAGATCAATAGAAGCCAGCCCTACAAGAGCGATACCTACACCAACTATCACGAACATGTGTCTGCAAGCCGTCTGTGCGGGAACGAAAACAATTAGCCCACTGCCGCACTTCGCGCTCCACCCCACCCGCTCCAGCCACCCACTACCCACTTTTGTTCCGGGTTACGTAAATTGTGTCGAACAAATTTTTTACTTCTATAGGTATTGTTACCTACACGAAACGCTTTACATTTTTAGAATTAATTTTCTACTTTAATTTGTAGACGCTTTGGCGTGAAAGCAAATTAGCCTTTCACATTAGGATACTGATTTATCTGAGTTAGCACGGTTTCGACTTTTAGTCTTTATTCCAGTACGCAATCGGTCAAATCGGATCTCGATAAAAAAAGTGATTAATTGCTTCATATCATATTACTTTATTTTACTACCTCAAGATGTAGTGCGACGTGAAGCCAATCTGTCCTTAGGATTAATTTTCAAGTAGGCAGGTCATTATACTTAAGTTTCGAGACTATTCTTGGTCTCTGTGATTAATTATCGTTCAAATAAATGAGTAAAAATGATATCTTTGTCAATAATTATGTCTACTCGTAGACTTAGAAAGAGAGAACTCGTAGACGTCACAAACAAAGGTTTTTTCTACTCTTCCAAACAAAGTCGCTCGGGCGGCTGGTCGACAGTCGGCAGGGCGCGACTAATGGCATAATGGCCCTTCATCTTTGAATTGGAACTTCACAAATACTTCTACAAAGGTATAATTTGTCTATAATCATGAACTCAAGTATATATTGTTTTGTGCTATATGGTATAGATATGGCTGTGGCAACTGTAAAGAAATAAAAGTCACTTTGTTAAGAATAGAACAATCCCGTAGCCCTACATCTACTTGTCCCTATCAGTGCTTATGAATTACGAATAACTTACTGACGAACGAAATAATGGGGTTTTTAATTTACTATCTAGAAATATAGGACAAGTTCATTGTCTACTTTAGTTTATGAATATACCCACGAATACCTAGTCTGCTAAATATAGGTAGGTAATGTTGCTGTCGGGTTGCTCGGCCAGCCCTATGGTAAATTAACGGCAAATTCATTAAAATAGGCCTGCCGACAGAATCGGGTTCTTTTGGGCCACCAAAAAAGGTTAATTAGTCCATTAATTCACGATTCTCGTAGGTCGTTTCAAAACAAACATCTTTGATGAATAACCGCTGGTATCCCATCACGTGGTGTCGAAACAGAAGCAACGAAATAGTTATTTAGTGCGATAGTAAACGGAGAAATTGAAGCGTCGTCCTGAGCCACTGAGGCGGCGGACACAATCAGATAAATTGAGATGAGTATCAATAGAAGACTCATAAATCGCGCACATCCGCATGCTGTCTTCTTTCTACTTCACGGCATGTGGTAGTACAGTCACCGGCAATAATAGTATCTTCCTATACGAAGGCTGCAAAAATATCTGACACGCTCTTATTGCCCTACATACAACACCAATCTTCCAAAATGACAATAATCATACCTATGTATGTTACCTATGATACCTACTAATTTTACCATTATTGGCGTCACAAATCAGAGGTGCCTCTTAATTTAACCTTGGGATTTCAATATGTTTAATGAATTACAAATTAAGGATTAAAAACTAAAGACAACTGTATAAAAGTTCTTACCAAAGATTTAATGCCAAAAGCGAAAAATTTACCTCCCTAAGTATTTTCCCATTGTTATGAAAACATCAATAAATAAATTTGTTAACATTTTTTACAAAGTAAAAAGCACGCACAGGGAAAATAAGACTTGTTAAATGCGGAGCCGTGAAGGAATCCTTACAGTTAGCAATGTATTGGAAACTCGGCAGGCTGGTAGATTTATATCGGTCGTAGATTGGCGGCCGCCTCACGCGAACTCTATAGGCGAAAGCAATTTCAGACTTGGGCCCAGGCGCGACGTCGTCACCGAATCCCGACCCCACATCTATATCCATACCTAGCCGACACCTACAGTACCTACACTCACTCATTTCATCCGCATGAGAGGGGCTGCTTAGTCGGGGAATCTCTTACATATATACCAAGTCACGATATAGGCAAACTTATCTATATGTATATGGCTACAATATAATTTTATTGATTTGTTGGTTCCGCCCGGAAGAGCCATTTACTTTTAATACTGACGTATATTATTCAGGACGCAAACCGCTATAAGAGCAGAAAGAAGTACGCTTGCGAATTTTCTCGTTATATGAAAAAATACCCCGCACCCCGGATTCTTATGTTATGAGACTTATGAGTTATGAATACGTAGTCACTATTGCTATGTAGTCACTAGACAGTGAAGCTAGACAAAGCGCGTGTGAGCAGAGTCATTAGCTGCACAATTACTGCAATTGTCGTTAATTTATTGTTGAGCGTCGACAGCGCTGCCAACTGGCGTCCACGTTCCATGCGAAACGGGGAGTTAAATCATTGTGCCACTGATGCCACGCCGCGCGCCGCCCCGCGGATGTTGTCCGCTTTGTTGGCATCAAACACCATGACATCAATTAAAACAAAGACAATTAATTCTGACTGATGTTCCTTAATCTGCTAGATATTAAACAGAATGACCGCAAGATTACAACTGCTGCCATTTGTAGCAATGATATAATACGGGCATATTTAAAAAATATTGTGTTTATTTATTTATTTATAGAAATGCGACTACAATAAATAATGGTATTATGACAATAAATAACTATAAAAGACAGGATCCTATTTTAAATATGAGAGTATTATGGTTGCAGAGGTTACCACCTTGGATAAATAACATCAAGGATAGTTTGATTCCAGCAACAATCCTAAAAAGGGCAGCATGTTAGCATTTGGAACTTAGAGTGGGAATTCACAAGGATGAAGTCTTTGACATAACATAAGCCATGCAGTCGGCTCATGTATAAGACGACATGTACAAGAACATATATGTATACATCTACCGAAAAGTCTATATATAAATATATACTCTATTCTCAGTACCAAAAGCACACTCCAACTACCGACAGGTTTGGTTTGATCACAAAGACCTCTTTAGTGTGGTGCAAACTAAAAAAAATAAAACCCGACTGCCGGCTGAGTAGAACTGTAGAAGTAAATTTTGATTCCTGATCGATGAAGATAATATAAAT
Source organism: Pammene aurita (assembly GCA_947086415.1). Taxonomy (NCBI): domain Eukaryota; kingdom Metazoa; phylum Arthropoda; class Insecta; order Lepidoptera; family Tortricidae; genus Pammene; species Pammene aurita. The sequence continues at coordinate 25,540,218 of OX352289.1, forward strand.
TGAGAATGGGTTGGACTAATGATGTGTAGGCAGATCCTGTAGGTAGATATATATATTTATATTCAAGACAGTGTTCATATTAATATCTATATTAAACTCGAAATTTAGTTTGTTAGTGTCATACCCTCGTTAAGGCAGATGTTTGCTGGCGAAGACATGTACCCGTCATGTCTGAGAGCTTTCCAAAGTACTTTTGCTGGTAACTTAGTATCCGTATCACTAAATACTTTTTTTATGATAACTTAAATAATTACCTTTCAAGTATAGTAAGTTGTATTGACATTAAATGTTAACTACCATGTGAGTATTGTAAGTACGAGTACTTACATAACTGACATAGGTAAATGTATTTTTTTGGTGTATTCCCATTTGTCCCCGCCTCGATGGCGAGCACTATGGCGACTAATGGGAATGATTACTATGAAAACATCTATCTCCACTTGTCCTTGGCGCGGCAGGCACAGATGGGAAAAGTATAGTAGATATATACTCGTATATTTTGAGATCGATTGTATTCCCACTTAAGCACTTAGATTATTTTATACTAGCTGTGCCCGCGGCTCCGCCCGCGTGGAATTCGGTCTGTGTCAGTAAGCGGCTAATTCACCCCTAATTTCTCTCCCGCTACCCTGGAGGCGGAACTTGAAGTAAAGTTGACAGATGGATACGCTAGGGGAAAAAATATTTTACAATTACCACTAAATGAAACTACACTCAAAAATTAATACTTTTTTTTATTATACTATTTTTTTTCGCATGATTTAAACGACTTAGAGAGTAGTAGGTGTATATCGGACGATACAGGACCACTTTTGTATTTATACGTTCATGTCCACGGCAAATATCATCCAAATCGATCCTCCCGTCAAATCAGTTAAAGCATGAAAGGTAAGAACAGGCGTGGTTGGAAGTGGGGGGGGGATCACAAATGCTGAAATGTTTTTTTCTATTTTAGGTGCACTTGGAGGGGGGGGGGGTCCATGACCCATGCAATTTTAACTCAATCGAAAGTAGTGGCTACCCCCCCTTTTAGACGTTGAATTTTTATAGGTTACGTATAACCTGGCTGGGGATTTTCTTGAATTGGAATTAGTAATCCTTAAGGGGTGATTTCCGGAAAAACGATGCAAAAAAAACCGGCCAAGAGCATGTCCGGCGATGCTCAGTGTAGAGTTTCGTAGATGCTGCCCTGTTACAAAACATCCGTTCAAAAGGTCGTTTATTTGGCGGCGCTTACGTCATTTTACTATTCGGCACTTCCTTTCACTATGAGTTTTTGACTAATAATTCAAAAACGGCTGAACCGATTTTATTCAATACAGTTTTTATTGAAAGTTCTTATCAGGCCTCACCAAATTTCAGCTTTCTAGTGCGAACGGTAACTGAGCTAGACCGCGGACAGACGGACGGACATGGCGATGTAACTGTTACGTAATAAGGCCTAATTATGTACAGAAGCATACACTGCTTTACCTACACACATATTAAAAATCCATTGAAACCATTAGAATGACCGCCATTACTCAAGCCAATGCGTCAATGCGCCGTGTCGTCAAATGGTTGCAACGGAAGACCAGCGCTGGCCCTGCCGGCATTTAACGCTGAGTTGCGACCATTTCGTGGCAATTAATGTTTCGGGTTGTATATGTTATTGTTTATTATGTTTTTTGTAATTGTCATGAATAAATCTTTCATTCGTTCATTCATTCATTCATTCATTACACCGCCATGACCAACATTGCGCCGGCGGTCGGGGGGGCGGATTTTCATTACGTTACCGTAGGTAATTAATTTTCATACGTTTTTACCACACTGTCAAAGATAATACACTGATGTTACGTTACTGGTTGCAATAATGTTGGTAATTAATTACATACAGTTCCGAAAGCGGAATAGAGGATTTATGATATTGGTGTAGATCAAGATATTTATTCGTCAATGTAAGCACACTACAATGCACTAATGAACGTCAGAGAAAAATAAAATAGGTGAGTGTCGAGGAAAGTGTGTGAATCGAGTGCGATTGGAACGAAGTTATGTTATTTAATTTTATTTCATTTTTGACTTTATCGTAAATTTAGTTTTTTTTTTTAATTTTAGAAATTTTAGAAGTTTTGGAAATTTTGGAAATGTTAGAAAGTTTGGAAATTTTGAAAAGTTTTGGAATGTTTGGAAATTTTGCCAATTTTGGATTTTGGAAATTTTAGAAAATTTGGGAATTTTGGGAATTTTGGAAATTTTGGAAATTTAGGAAGTTTTGGAAATTTTGGAAATTTTGGAAATTTTGGAAATTTTGGAAATTTTGGAAATTTTGGAAATTTTGGAAATTTTGGAAATTTTGGAAATTTTGGAAATTTTGAAAATTTTGGAAATTTTTGACATTTAGGAAATTTTGGAAATTTTTGACATTTTCGACATTTTTAAAATTCTCGACTAAGGTTATTCTTTAAGGTTCTCGACTTTTTTCACTTTTATCACTTTGTCACTTTCACTTTTCACTACACTTCACTTCACTTTATTCTATTTTATATATTTTTTATTTCATTCCATTTTACATGTTTCTCAATCGTATGGGTGTCGCGTTTTCGTGACGTGACGCTTTTTCGTCACGTGACTTTTTTTCGCATAGGCCCCCATCCGCGAACCGTCCGATAAGGAACTTCGTTCCAAAACTACCACCGATTCTAACGCTACACCTCTGGCCCAAGAAGTATTATCACCGAAAAGAAATTCGACTGGACTTATTTTTTTCAAAAGAGTAATACATTATTAGATCTTAATTATACAAAATAATGCGTAGTTTTTCAAGAAGACATTGATATGTCTTCTTGAAGAACTACGCATTATCAGCTTGAGAGACAGATAATGTACCTATTGTTTAATTACAAAGAAAAATAAATCCTAATCTGACTGCTTCACAAAACGTTTAATATGTTTTCCTACCTAAACGGTGTCCTATAAAAGTTAGATGATTTTGTAGTAGTTTTTTGGTTTGGGCCATGCATCTTTGTCCGTCATATATAGCCCTCGAACCTGCAATAACCCTATGACATTCATGACATTTTCAAATATTTATTAAGAGCCGGTAAAGGTAAATTTAAAGCATCGACGGGTAACATGTTATAAATATGAACACCTTGACCAAAAAATTACAAATTATTTTAATACCAACTTTCAACATACAAACTTTCAACCCCCTTTTCATCCCTTCCAGGGTTGATTTTCGGGATGAAAACTATTCTTTGTCCTTTCCCGGGACTCAAACTATCTCTACACAAAATTTCATCAAAATCCGTTCAGCCGTTAACTAATAAAAAATTCTTGGAACGTGTTCTGTTATCGATTCTAAGTATCTCCAGCCAACTTTTTTCGAATATATTCCATGAACAGACTTTCGACCCTCTTCAGCTTTATATCATGTATAGATAGTTATTATAAAAAGTACCTTTCAGGCTTCACTTCCATTTTATTTTTTTATTTTTTGGACCTACGGTTCTAAAGTAAGATGGGGGGAGGGGGGTTTGAAGATGAAACTATCCTTTGTCATTTCTCGGGACCCATACTATCTCTATACCAATTTTCATCTAAATCAGTTCAGCGGTAAAAATTCCTCATACCACCTTCTAACCCCCTTTTCACCCCCACAAGGGTTTGAAAACTATCCTATGACGTTTCTCGAGACTCAAATTATCTCCATACTCATTTCTATCTAAATCGTTTCAGCGGTTAAAAATTCTCCATACAAACTTTCAACCCCATTTTCACCCCCACCAGGGTTGATTTTCAGGATTAAAACTATATATTGTCCTTTCCCAGGACTCATACTATATCTATATAAAATTTCATAAAAATCCGTTTAGCCGATTTCACGTGATGCGCGGTCAAATAAACAGACAAACAGATAAACAGACAAACAGACAAAAATTCTGAAAATTGTTGGAACGTGTTCTGTTATCGATTCTAAGTATCCCCAGCCAACTTTTTTTCGATTATCTTCCATGTACAGACTTTCGACCCTCTTCAGCTTTATTATATGTATAGATGAAATGGTTCGCGAATGCAGCGAGTGTTGGCTAAGTATTTACTACCGACAGCTACGGACTGCAAGTCAACGCCCGATTGATTACCGCGACATATCTAGATATCTAACTACCTAATAAGGACTTGCCCACTGAATTGTACTTAATATGAGCGATGCCCCCAATCAATATGATTTGTCCTGTCCGGTGACAAAATAATTTGTCACGACATTATTGCTAACACGCTATTTTTATGTTACTTATTAATATATGAGGTAGTTACTTATTAATATTTTTTTTTTTTTTTTTTATACCACGACGGTGGCAAACAAGCATACGGCCCGCCTGATGGTAAGCAGCTACCGTAACCTATGGACGCCTGCAACTCCAAAGGCGTCACATGCGCGTTGCCGACCCTTTACAAAAAGGAGGATTCACTGTGTTGACGAATATATGAGGTAGTTACATATTAATATATAAGGTTTATGTAAATTATGCAACGCAGTTTTCTAATAGGTACAATGGGTACATAGCTTACATTCAGGTACAATGGCGGAACGGAAGGTTATGGACCGGGCGGCCACCGTATGATCAATTGATCACTTACCTCATCGAGGAGCAGTTTGGAACCTTATTAATCGAAAATTCAAAGTTTAATAGATCACAAACCACTTGGTCGGCCTGGGTATACAAACTGGTCCATTCCGTTTTCGGACACTTTTAGTGGTGCAATTTTTGGGGTGTTGTTACCTCACCAAGTAGCAGGATGAAACCAACCTCATTTGATAGCTAAAAAGTGATGCTATTTCAATATTTTTTGGTCGTACAGCCCTCAGACCGGTTCGTTCCGTTTTCGGACACTTTTAGTGGTCTGTAGCCGAAATTTACGGCCCTATATTAATAATATTTGGTGTGTGAGTGGCTTTTATAACTTGCCATATATTCGAGCATAAGAATTATTTTTAATTATTTTTTTAGGGCGCACTCCATACATGTAACTATTTAAACGATTCAAGGAAACCAAAAAATAATACCGAAAAAACAATTTCTGATATGTAAATCGGTACGTTTTCAAAAATAAGATTTAATTTACTAAATATGTTTATCTATTGGTAGCTTTAAATCGCAACTTAAGGAATACTATTTATCTCTTCCTTAGGTTTTTAAGTTGACACTGTTGTTTCTTATTGCGTGTATTATATATGTATATATATGTACGTATATGTATGTTTATTTTGTATTTATTTAAGTATGTATATTCATATGAATGTGCTGTGTTATCTATTTCGTCTCTTTTGTTTCTATGCACCACCTACTGCTTATTGTTTTTCTCTAGTCTCCACTACCCAAAGGTTGTCTGGAAGAAATCGCTCATTAGCGATAAGACCGCCTGTTGTTACCTCTACCTAAATTTATCTAATTGTAAAATTTGTGCTTGTAACTGTATGAGGTGTGCAATAAAGAGTATTTATTATTATTATTATTATTTGTATCTCCTTTGAGAATCACGGGCCTTTATATCCCGGTCTTTTGATAGGCTTGCGTGGGGATACAGATCCAACACGCAGAGGCCCCTTGGAGAAATTTGCTATGTTGTACAACTGCTAGAACCCATTCACGGGTACATTAATAGATACCCGTGAACCGGTTCCAGCAGGCGTTGTAGATATTGTAAATAAAATGGACAGAGTAAAGGGCTATGGTATTGAAGTTTGGCTGGTCAAAGATTAGGCTATTGTACAGAGGTCCGGACACCTGCCATAACAATTTTATAACATGTTATCGAGGCAGGCGTTGACTCGCCGCCAACTAGATGGGCCCCTGAAACTGCCGTTGCAAAAACGACCAGGAGCAACATCGGTGTGGAGAGGTGTACACCGCTTTCTGCCAGTGACTGTAGGAAGCCCAGCCACTGTACCAACTCGCGACTTATGCATATTTCACTTCCACCCTGCGAGCATATAGCTCTGACGGCTCCTCTCTGGACGGCCAATTAAGGCAAGCCAGAGCCAAGAGTCCTGCGGGTCCCCTTGGAGTCCACTCCGACCGACGAAGACACGCCGGAGACGGGGACCCTGACCGACTCCCTGGAGCATTCGGGTCCGCGGGGTCGTCACTCCCCGACAGCTCGCCACAAGCTGCCCTGCGGGCTTATTATTATTATTATTATGTTTTCAATACTATAAATATTTAAGAAAATATTGGACTATAAAGTTTAATTCTCTTTCTAGCTCCTAAAATATGCATTTAAAAATATGTTTGAATATTTCAGGAGCTATCTTCTGGATTAATTTTACATGTAATGCATTGAGTGGAGACCTATGTCTTAATGCACTCTTTCATGTAAAATTAATTTGAAAACCAAAACCGTTTATGAGTTATTGCCGAACAAGTGTGTAAGGGCAGTGCCTTTTGTATGAAGATACGCACTTTTGCGCCTCGCCTGATCTGTCAGCCGCCGCGCGTGATAACTCCGGCGGCCTTCAGTAATATAGGGCCGTAAATTTCAGCTACAGAAGGAAAAAGCACCCCAAAAATGGTACCAATAAAAGTCCGAAAACGGAACGGATAACGCTGAGGGCTGTTCGTCCATCAACAAATATTAAAAGAGCATCACTTTAGCTATCAAATGAGGTTGGTTTCATACTGCTACTTGGTGAGGTAAAAACACCCCAAAAATTGCACAACTAAAAGTGTCCGAAAAAGGAATGGACCAGGTTGTATACCCAGGCCTACCAAGTGATTGTATATTAAAATTTTACTTTTCGATCAATAAGGTTCGAAACTGCTCCTCGATGAGGTAAGTGATCATACAGCCCGGACAATTAACATAACTCGAGTAATATTAGCCTTCTTTGCTTTTCGGCTTACATTTATTTCTACACATTTATTTTGGCCCAACACGACATAGAATAAAGTTATTGAATCGAGTACCTAATCAAGATCAATTATTAATGTACAATATTGCAAAAAACCAACGGTGATTTCAAGAAGAATATAATAAGTACACCAATTAGATACTAGTACATAGTTTATTTAGCAGTCACATAAACTACTAGTATCTAACCTACCAATGCATCAGCATCGGCTCAAGAACATCACAGTTATGCCTACAAACAGTGCGTTATCGTTAGTATACCTGCACCACCGCGAAACTTAATAAGTCACGCTCATGCATTTATTTTAGTTTTTTTTGGTATCTTTTAAGGTTTGTTGCTTAGAATAAATACATGGATCGCGCCTATCACTACTTACGGTCAAAGTTAGAATTAATATTTATGAAAATGTATATTAAACACATAAGTCCTCTAGGATCAACACGCAATCAGATATATACATATCCGAACATAGCTTAAAGATTAACATTTCAGTCTCATTAAAGATAATAAATGACAACAATAAAGATTTATCTTTGCGCCTCAAGTTGAATCAGTCCAAGATACATAATTTGAGCTAATTTATGATAGTCGGCGGCCGATAACCGAGCAGGCTTATCACGGCGCGTGATGGATCGGGCCGCAGATACTTAGATGGTAGTAATCTCATTAAACCTCATTCTCATTAAAACTAAATACCATGGCTTGCGTAATAAAGTCTAGTTACGAACATTATTGTTATAAGTAGGTACGCGAAAATATATTCTGATTAGGTACTAATGTGAACGTGTAATATGGTATTTGTGAGTTCACGATCTTTAACGCTTAACCACTGACGTCTAACTTTCTATAATACCTACAGCCTTGGCCAGAAGTGTTGAGCACCCTTGCGATTTTCATACAAAACTCGAAAGTTTAGACCGGCGTTTCTATCTTTTTTGAAGTTATTTTATCAATTAATGCAAACTGAACGGGCATGTTTTGTTGAAGTGAGTAGTAACTGCATAGAATATTTGCAATTTGTCGCACCGACTTAAATTCGCATTTTTGTGACCTCCACTTTTCATATTTTATAGGTACCTTGGAAGTGTTATTAAGTGAAGTTTTCTATCTAGATATATCAATAAAATATAAAATTTTACGTCATCGTACATTGTTATGATAGGGAATTAATACTCTTAACCTATTGACCGCCACAGTCGGTTGTGGCCGAAATCAAAAAGTTGTGCCATGGACGCCAACGACGGCTACAGCCGACAGGCTTTGTAATGCAATAGGGACCTATGCGGGCTTCCGCAAAGTTCAATTGCGCTTGACAAAACGCGATTACGTGGCGTCGGTGGCGCGTCATTTTTGTTCAATACTTGGCGGCCAAAAGGTTAATAACATCAAAATTGTAAACAAAAAAGAGCTATGCTCAACACTTCTGGCCAAGGCTGTATATACTCGTATAACACTAAAGTCTGACTACAGTGACTACGCCAAAATTTGAACACAAAGAATGACAAAAAAAAATACTAGTTCAACTGTAGCGAATCTATTGAAATAGTTGCAAATTTACTCTTTATTTATAATAAGTATAATAACACTTGAATTTCAGTTCAGCTTCAGAATGTAACAAACCATAAGAACTTTGGTAACCCGGACACATGACACTGCACGACATTATTGCCGTACATTTTAGAGACACAAGTCCCTGTTATTCGATGATTAGCTGCTAGCTGCTAATATAGCTTTCACATGATTTTTATTAAATAACCTTTGGTATGGGCCAATCCTTTCCTGCATAAGTTTAGGCTTAGTACCCTACAGGCACTGTTTGCGACTCAATTGTTTCCATACCCCTCAGATATTGTTATAGCGAAGAGACTACTTAAATAATACCACCAAAACAGTAACAATGAGCTGTGGCTTCAGATCATAAGTTCTAATAGATCTCTATTCTTCTATTTTATTATATTTCCTTGTTCCATCTTCCTCTCACGTGTAAATTATCGGCTAGGCTTGCCATTAATAGCGAGTGGACCTATAAATAATGAGGAAACTAAGCATTATTTTAAGCTCCTAAATTAATCTTTAACAATATATTATTTACTCATTACACGCAAGTCAGTTATTATTTAAGTAGTCTCTTGGCCGTAAGGTCAGTCAGGTTCCATCAGTCAGGTTGAAGTAAGAACTTACACACAAATTAAAGTTTTTACTGTACAGCCGTGCCGTGCAAACATAGGCGCACAAACAAGTAGGTAAGTATTTTGGTATGGCGTGTCCGCCCTGTGACCAGGATATAAGGGCACGGTAGTGCCCCCGTCAAGTCGAGGAAAACAAACAACAAAGGCACGGCCGTACCATCCTTTTTCCTAAGCCATTCAGGCCATTTTCTACCCCCCTCTAATTCTGTTGTCGATAAAGCTAGAAGTCAATTGTTTTAAGAGGTAAAATAATCAGAGGTTTATTCTGTTTGTAACTTGTATTTTGTGCAATAAAGAGTATTTATGTTATGTTATGTTAAGTCTGAAATTTCTGTTAACAAGAGACAAGGAACATATATTCCTAAGATCATTGAATTTCAACATATACTTTAAGAATTATGACAAGTCAGAGTTCTTTAATTTTGTCACTGACTCACTGATTCACGGTCATCGTATATCTAAGGTGCTTCTAGATAGCAGTCCCACAAGCTCCATATTTTGAACACGCTATAAAGCCACTGAAAATCTAAACAAACCGCAATATCAATTGGATTGTCTAGTTTTACGTGCCGAACAGTTAACATTATAATCCCATATAAATATAAATAAAAAATTTAGCTTTTTTTACACTTCATAATTAGATAGTATAGGATAGAGATAGTATAGCTTACAAAAATGGATGAGATCCTATCAAAAACATTACATGTACAAAAATGCCAATCTCGCAACGCAGTTCTCCTACTGCAAAAAGTATTGCAGCCCCATAATAAGGTATATTTTTTCGATTGATTGACGATTTTTATTAAATGAACCTCAGCAGATATTTGATTGGAATTTCACGAGTGCGACTAGTAAAATGAGAAAATTTGATAACATTTTACACAATTTATTTTTATGAAGCGTAACGTATCGTTTTTCGTAGAAAAAATACAGTGAAAATATCATTAACAATATGTCGTAGACCTTTGCACGTACTTGTACTACTTTAGTATCTAACGTGTTTCCTCATATTGAAGTAATCAATTGAAGCTTGAACAAAACAAGATTCGAATAGTTTTGTTAACTATGTAATGACAGATTCGCCGATATATGTTTAGAATGTTTAGATCAAAGACGTGCGAAGCCCTCATTTTAGTTTACTGAATCTCTTGAATGTCTGCTATTGATTTATCTTTATATTATTGAATACTGGATAGGTAGCCCTAGCTACAAACAAGCAAAAACGTCTCCTAAGTTTTAAATTAATAAATTCCAACTCCTGTATTGAATGCTAATATCGGATTCAATACCGGTATTAAGAATAGTCCGATATTTGCATGCTAAAAATTTCCTATTTAGAAGTGAAGTGACCACTGATTTCTTATTTTAAAAGATACCCAATCAGCACGTCAAATGTGGCACAGTAAAGTCGTTGCTCTGCGACAAGTCTTGCCGAAGAGAGCCGAGCCTGAGCCAAGCGAAGCCCGATCGTTTCGAGGAGGCTATTCACATGAGACTAACAGAGCGTTTCGTTAAAATATAACCAGTGGTAGCAAGACTAGCGAATAAGCTTAAATGCTAAAAAATTTACACTAGGCACAATTGAAACAGGCACAGGCTCACTGGCCAGGAGTTGTACTTTTAACGGGTTCTTCTAAATGGCTGTTACTTTGCCTACACACAACACTCACGGTATCTGAGGGTTTAGAAGTGCATGTTTTACACGCTTTCATTTGATGATCACTGGATTCCATAACGACGAAATCCCCCGTCCCCCCCGTTATCTAAAATGATGGTTATTTGTCAAATCACCAAATTCGTCGAATGTCGAATTTGTTTGTTTGTTTGTTGTTGTTTTTGGACCCGGGGTATGTCCTTAAACTACGTCCGGACTTGGGTATGTTCTTAAACTATGCCAAAAAGAGAGGTATGGGCACTGCGAATGGCATCTCGCTTAGTGTGGTAGGGCACGTTCAGTGAATGTCATCTCGCTCAAATCTGGAGCAGAGCCCGACTGGGGAAGTACCTCCACCTTACAGAAAACCACAGCCAAATAGCACTAGACCCCACTCATAGTGTTGTGTTCCTGCTGGTGAGTAAGGTTGCCAAATAGCTCAAAGAGGACCCAGTGTGTTGACGATGAGGGACCCTCTTGTTCCTTTAGCCGTCAACACAGTGATACCTCCTTTTTGTAAAGGGTCGGCAACGCGCATGTGACTCCTGTGGAGGTACAGGCGTCCATGGGTTACGGTAGCTGCTTACCATCAGGCAGGCCATATGCTTGTTTGCCACCGACATAGTATTAAAAAAAAAATCATAAAGCATAGGTACCGTGCCCAAAAACGGATGCAGTGGCAGTCCCACCAGGCGACTGTTAACAATTGGTGGTCAATATTTCACTGCACTATTAGAGATTTTGCTATTTACATTGCAAAACACTATCGTTTTGTGATAATAATAATAATAGGCAGATTTAAATTTACATAGGTATATTATTTAGAAATATGTAATCCTGAAATAAAAACAAACATTACAGATTTTAAACATACAATAACTGCACAGGAGAGGTACTAAATAATACCTGTGCGTGTACTGTTTCACCTACTGCGCCATATTGTAACTAGCCGTCTAAGGTGTTTTAAAGGGACTTAGGACACAATCGGGCTGATCTTGCTTATAGGGCCAACACGTCGATTAAACGGTATAACGTCGAGCGCTCACGGATGTTCATCGCGCGACTTGGGAGGTCCACCGCCGGCCTTTCCAAATGAATACGTAGACAAATGGAGATAATAACGCTCGCTATACTCGTAGCCTATTCCAGGAACGGACAAGTTTAGTAAAGTTATCATACGTGTCTTTATAGTGTCATTAAAGCGAGGTGGCTCGAGTTTTATACTGAGCGAACTTTATGTAATTAGTAATTACGCTTATTAAATAGGGTCATTATTTTCGAGATTAAAACAACGTGAATGCTGAATACCAACCGCTTACGTGAACTGTTCGTCTTTAACATCACGCCATCTAATATAAGGTTCTTTTGATTTGTTTCGTAACAAAGAGAAACATATGCGGTAAAGACTTACTATCATTCACATTAATTTAAGAATTTTATTTTTCCAAACCCAAATGACTAGCTTTTCATCTCTAGACGTCATTGTTAGAAATATGACGATCGTGCCTACACTACCGTAAATTATATTAGTTGGTCCCTGTCACACTTTGTGCAATGCGATGCGCAGAATATGGGTATTTCGCTTACACGTCCGTTACATATTGGTGTGTCTCGAATCTTTTACCCCTGGCGCACGTATAACATCCGGTATAATCTTTGACCGTACTTTAAATTCTAAAGGACCCGTACGATACTGTCACTTTAAACGATCTTAAATTAAAGTTGCCTGTTTAAATTTGAAACATGATCGATTGTTTATGCTGACCACGTATGCAGCAACCATAGTCCAGTAATTTCCAAGGGCGTAGAACAATGGCGGGAGGTGATTAGCATGCACCCAAAACAATATTTCGTTGGGTACCTACGTTATGTTGAACACATTTGCATGCCCGAAACAGTAGGCAGATGACAAGCCCAAGGACAAAGAATCGGCGCCGGCGGCGCCGCCGGTGATGTAATCAGATGGTTTCAACACTTCTTCCTACCAGACATCAATATAAATGTATGCCTTAGCAGTTACCTAAATACTTAACCACGATGTGATTGGTGTGCTTGAAAGTGTATAATGCGGTAGCTACAATGTAGCGTCGTTAGTTACTAGGACTGGTGCCGGCGCCGACCTGAAGTCAAGGGTTGTGTTTTGCATACCAAGGATGAAGCACGTGCTGCAGTAACGTTTACACAGCTTGTGGTGTCATCACAAAAAATACTTTTAAAAAGTTAGTTATAACCAAATTCCTTGCAGTCGGGTGCCAGATAATAAACTTCGTCAGTGTTAATAGTGACGTAATAGTATAATGGTACTCACTTCCATCCTGTAGAGTATCTTGAAAAGAGCCATATTTCGTTGCTGTGCGGCCGAAAACAATGGCATCGTTTTCTTGCTCTCTGACAGTTACACGGCCTCTGTAAAGAAAATAGAACTTCAAACACAAATACGAAAACAAACATAATCCACTATGATACTGATAGTAGGCCAAGATAATAAGATTTTTTTGAAGAATTAATTCCCAGCAGGCTGGAAATCGTTTTAATACCTTCATGTGGTCCTAAATGCATGTAATCCGAGTTTGCCCAATCTCAAGAGGTGTGCATAACTTTTTAGCGACAATTTTGCTCTTTGTCAGGTTTTTGCTTGTAGCTCGAAAACGGTACGTCCGACGGAAAATGTCATGTATATCAATATAAAAGAGGGTTCAATTCTGCCTCGAATGAGTATCTTTACTTCTAATTCGGTTCAGCGGTACAGCCGAAATCAAAAGTTATAAACCGGGAAATGTCTCATTTAATTGAAAAACTCACATTTTGACTTCCATACCACATATCTTTGAAACAGATGACTCCTGGTGAAAAACCTATAAACTAAAAGTTGAAGACAATATAATTTCACGTTATATAGACATTTCAATTCTCAAATTCAGTCTTTTTGAAAGACTAAATTTGGCATGAATTCAAAAGCGGTTTTTTAATAATTCCTTCTAAGTTGCATATTTTCCATAAATATGAGGTGTGAGGCGTACATTTAATGCATTGTTACAACTAAGAACATTAAGGTGCAAATTTCTAAAACGTACCCAATCAGAAAACTATTTATACACCGTGTTTTTTTTTTATTTCCGGTAATTACAAGGGTATATTTCTGAGCTTAACTTAGGTTTATTTCTCAAAGACGCCAGTGTCCTAATTAGCTCCAGTTCTGAGGTAATCGATATTTTATTAATGCCTTCTAATTGTGTAAACCTACATTTAATATTTTTTTACTATGAGAACCCACTACAACATGATTCCCCAATCTGTAGGTTTATTAACTCAACTAAACAATTGAACATTATGATATGTCAATGAAATTTCGAATATTAACAATCCTATAGATACAAAGGGAACATTGTAACGTTATACGTTACACAAGTCTATTGTTATTGCATTGAAAATTGTATAATTTAAAGAAAAATGAAAAAATTCACCGCGACGAGCAAGATTCCAACTTGCGACCTTTCGGAACACCGGTCCGAATTTTTCCATTTTTCTTTCAATTATAAAATTGAAATTTCGTTTGCAGACGTTTCTGATTAGTACAAAATTAATATTGTAATGTCTTAACATACAGTTACATGACTTTATAGCGGGTTGTCAGACTAAAAGAAAAATTTACACAATCAGAAAGACGAAAAAGAACTATCGATTACTTCAGAACTGGAGCTAATTAGGACACTGGAGTCTTTGAGAAATAAACCTAAGTTAAGCTCAGGAATATACCCTTGTAATTACCGGAAATAAAAAAAAAACACGGTGTATAAATAGTTTTCTGATTGGGTACGTTTTAGAAATTTGCACCTTAATGTTCTTAGTTGTAACAATGCATTAAATGTACGCATCACACCTCATATTTATGGAAAATATGCAACTTAGAAGGAATTATTAAAAAACCGCTTTTGAATTCATGCCAAATTTAGTCTTTCAAAATGACTGAATTTGAAAATTGAAATGCCTATATAACGTGAAATTATATTTTCTTCAACTTTTATTCTATAGGTTTTTCACCAGGAGTCATCTGTTTCAAAGATATGTGGTATGGAAGTCAAAATGTGAGGTTTTCAATTAAATGAGACATTTTCCCGGTTTATAACTTTTGATTTCGGCTGTACCGCTGAACCGAATTAGAAGTAAAGATACTCATTCGAGGCAGAATTTAACCCTCTTTAATATTGATATACATGACATTTTCCGTCGGACGTACCGTTTTCGAGCTACAAGCAAAAAACTGACAAAGAGCAAAATTTTCGCTAAAAAGTTATGCACACCTCTTGGGATTGGGCAAACTCGGATTACATGCATTTAGGACCACATGAAGGTATTAAAACGATTTCCAGCCTGCTGGGAATTAATTCCTCAAACACTTTTTATAGATCTTATTTGCTTGGCCTATAGGTAAGGTAACTATATGAGGATAATTCAGGTGATATTTTTCGTACGCGTGCTGAAATCGTGTGCCGAAATATTTAGTAAAACCGAGTTTCAATCGAAGTTAAATAGTGAGCGATTTGAAACATGTATGTTTATAAAATACAGAACTTATGCCCTTTGCTGTCTTATTTTAACCACAACTCCATTAATAAAGGACTATCTCAGGAATGTCAGGATTATCAGAAAACTCAGGTGCTTATCAACTCATATCTTTTGTATATCATCATCACTACATATCGGTAGCTAGTGTTTTTTTTTGTAAGGAAACTGCCTCATTTTGATCTTGTCAAATTAAAAAGTCCAAAATGTATGAAATTTCATTTTTGTCCGCTGCGTTAAACTATTAAAATTTTCAAAATTGCATACAAATCGAAAGGGCCAACGAATGAACATATTCAGCCAACGCGTACACTGCGTTCGGTCGCTACCTAGTCTATGGTTATATAATAGTAGATTGTTTGACAAGGGTCTAAAGTAGGCCATATTACCACGAGGTGGTTATTTTCCCGAACGAAGTGAGGGAAAATTGTTCGAGTGGTAATATGGCTTTTAGACCAGAGTAATGCATACTATTTTTCACTTCGATTGCAAGAAAATAAGATAAAAATACTTATTATTTACGCACAATAACTAAATTAAGGTGAAATTATGGTTTAACTTGACGATCTTTTAATTTTTTTAACTTCTTTGATATAGATACAAAATATAAACACCGCGAATAAATGCCACAGACGACGGTATAATTAGCTTTTAAAACAGTTTAAACACGCTTTAAAGCCTTAGAGAATTCAACCAAGCGGAGTCGCCATTGACAGGCGTTCCCCTCAGCCGAAAACATATGACCAGTGGTCATACACATGTATGGACTGACGTTTATCTGACGTAGCTATTTGTACGTTACGTACGAATAGCCATACATTTGACGTTCCCCTCCCCCGCAAAAATCGGCAGACTTTTTGTATAGAAAATGACAGACATGGCTACTCCATCCGGGTTAAATTCTC
The DNA here is from genome assembly GCA_947086415.1 of Pammene aurita. Lineage (NCBI taxonomy): Eukaryota > Metazoa > Arthropoda > Insecta > Lepidoptera > Tortricidae > Pammene > Pammene aurita. The sequence continues at coordinate 25,556,427 of OX352289.1, forward strand.
TAAGTTTAAGACGCATCCAAAAAATTTTAATCTTTTTTAATGATTGTGAAGTAGGAACTAAAAAACACCTCATGTTTTGAGAAATAAATTGCGTTTCCTGATTGGTCGATTTTAACATTGCTGTAGTCTGATTGGTTGATATTAAATACAATGTTTTTTTAAGGACTTAAATTATTTACACAGTATACGCACTAAAAAAGTCTAGATACTTTTTTCCGATGTTCCGATTAACTTCGATATGTGTTGTGATTGGTGGATTGAATATGGTGAAGTGTTCCGATTGGTCAATAAAAAAGGTTTTGTAAATCATAAATATGTATACATTTTAGCCCTAGAGGCTAAATGTACTACTTTAGTCCGCCTTGGTAAGCATAATATGACACACTTTTTGAGCATGAGAAGTGAAAAAAAAAAGGATTATATACAATCGTGTTTAGGACACAAAGCTTGCTGAGTGGCTTGAGAAGGGTACGAGGTAAGACATTGAAAAGCTTAATTATGTCATTCATAGACTAATTAACCCAAGACCTCGCATAGCCGGGCGACCCCCGCTGCCACGCTCGAAGTAATTTCACTCTATAGTGAGACACTAATATTGGAAGTGACAGTAAACATAGTACGTCTCCATGGCAACCATTAATGTCTGACTCTTACGCCCCACGGAAGTATCGCGCGTTCCCTGTGCTAGCATTGCGAGTTCCCCTCCCGCACTCCTTCTTTTTGGCAGCTTAGGTTTCAAAGAAATTATGAGTATAGAGATATCTTGTGTATGTGTCATTATTGTATACAATACTTTTTCTACGAGTACTCATTAACGAGTCGTAGAAGCGGGTAAGAAATAAGTTCGACGAATGCCTTACAACCTGCTGCCTCTATACAATGTTGTCTACTCTTGCATTATAAATTGTCAATAAGATGACTGACAGGTATATTGATAATGTATACTTTATAAACGTTGTCTATAGCATTCCATAATATGATTGCTAAAGGATGTTCTTAGGGATTTTAATACAATATTATAACGCTGTTGCCGGGGCCCGGCCCGGGAGATTGATGTTACTAAATTGTATAGAGGCAGCAGGTCTAAAGAGGGGTGCCTACAGAGTCATTCGTCGAACTCAATGCTGCTATTTTAAGCACTCGTAGAAAAACTATTGTATACAATAGTAACATCATTAAGCTTCTCAATCTTACTCGACTGACTACTATAATATTGTATAAGAATTTCTTACTTTCCCATATCCTTCTCCTCCTACCAGATCTATTCATTTCCAAAGCGCTTCCTTTATATTTTTTGTAAACACTTTTCAGAGAACTACTATGACTTTATTGAAGCACTCCGTACCTTACTCCTACACAACAATTATCTCACTTAAACTAGTATACTGTAATACTCTCTCTTTCACTCATATGCACGGAACTGAACAGAAACAACAGCCCATTCATTATAATCTTAAGGACCTATACTTCACAAGCTTTGTAAGTTAGTACCTAGTAGTAGTAGTAGTAGTAGTTTTGAGTACCTAGAATCAAACCAGTTTTCCTCAAAGTATCACATACTCAAATGTAGAGTAGAAGCATTTCACAAAACAAATTAACAAAGCAAATTAAGTTTTAAACTACCCTTCAGTGACAAAGCAAAATTCCGCGCCTTTCTGTTTCAACGGGTTTAAAATCAGTCGATGCCGCGCTCCAAATGCTCCAATATCGCCGACAACTGCTGAAACTAGCAGAATGTTAAAATATTTACATTGCAGCTGAGAATACGCCGAATGTGCTTATTTTAAAACTAGAATACGGTTTACTAAATTAGTATGTAAAGGATCAAGGACGGATGGAAGGATGGAAGGACTTTGGGAACCGGCTTAGGCGGCTTTCACACTGTTGCGGTTTCCGCATGCGCTGTCGGTGCGCGAGCTAGATGTGCGCTGTCACGCTTGCACACCGTGTGGTAATCGCCTTATTTCATAGATCCCTACGACCATGCTACGACCAGGGATCGAATATCGGTATTCTTTTTATACAAATTAACCGGTATTCTGTTTCGGTTTCTCGGTGGTTGATTAATATTTTTGAGTGTTTTTCGGATGATCTGATAATTTATTACGTTTACCTAAATTACGTTTTGTTCAGAATGTTACGTAAACATTGCTAAAGTCGGGCGCTATTTTTATTTTTAGTAATATCCTTACCTACGACCCGTGACTTCTAAAATCGGATTTTATACGTGGTTAAGGACACTTTTGCTTTAAACGGACAACCATCGGACATCATAATTAGTTAATGAAGCTAGCAAAACAGGGATCGAACCCGGTATTATTTTTCTAAAAATTAACCGGTATTCAATTTCTATTCCGGTATCACGGTTGTTAATTATTATTTATGCATACTTTATACAATTAAGAGGTGTTGTCACACCCGATGACCTTCAAATTTACTTTTACTCAAACAGTTTTTTAGCTATAACTATTAGATTTGGGCAATTATTAATTAAAAGACACATGGCGATTTATAAGTATTAGAATATATTATCGCAATATATGAGTAAGGTGTGTTCCTATTCAGGGCTACCAAGGTACTAACTTACAAAGCTTGTGAAGTATAGGTCCTTAAGATTATAATGAATGGGCTGTTGTTTCTGTTCAGTTCCGTGCATATGAGTGAAAGAGAGAGTATTACAGTATACTAGTTTAAGTGAGATAGATTTAGTTTTGTTAATTCCAACAATAACTACTCGTTTTGAAAAAGTAAAAAAAAATGTATGTTAATATTCGTTATATTTGGAAGAACTTCGTTAATTCCGATAGACAATTGGGCGAAATCGGCTCGATAGAAAATAATTCCAAATGTACATCTTAAAATTAGCTTTAAACCAGGGGTTTTCAAAGTGGGGGGCGCGACCACATTCTGAAGGGGGCGCGGCGCCTCGGGAAATTTGAACAGGGCTAGCTAGACTATTTACTTCTGTTTCCTTGCATCGAAGCGAGAGGGGCGTGGGAATTTCATTTTAAGCAGCAGGGGGGCGTGACTGCAAAAGTTTGGGAACCCCTGCTTTAAACAGTTGTATGGCTTTCGTCTATTGACTTATACGTCTGTAACTAAGGACAAAATTCTACCACACTACTCGTAATACTAAAAACTTCGTTGTTTTATATTTCTCAATGGAGTAGTTTTTTTTTTATTCATTATTTTGCAAAGTTGCAATGAGCTCCCATACTAATCGTGACACAGTGTTTCTCTTTCACTCGCGCTGAAAAAGATAGAGAGGGAATTTTGCTGTTGTCAGCCCCTTAAATGCTGTCATCTAGCTTCAAAAAAAAAATGTTGGTCGCATCGCATCGCATGTACATACATTGTTTCTTTATTCATCGCCAGTATAGCGAAGTTATTAAAGAGTTTTTAGAAGCAAAGTATAATGCATTAATTGCCCAAGATTTAGCTATGATTATGCTATAGTCAACTTAAAAAGCGTCAGGTACGGAGCAGCATATTGGTAATATCCGAGATAACTGAGGAACATAACCATCAAAAGAAACATAACCATCCCATTTTTTTACTCGCGTTTTATTTGACAGCCTTTTATATTTGGTAGGGTACTTATGTTAAATCTACCTATTTTTTAATTTTAATTTATATATTTATGGTTTTGGTCTACAAAATTAACTTCTTTAAATACCAAAAACTACCAACTTGAACTTAAACAGGACACTTCTGCTTTAAATTCAATTTCACGTATTTATTTTTTTGCCCTACGCCATCGTAATAAATGTAAATTTCAATTCTAAGTACTATATTTTTTATTACAGTACTAATTTTTTTAACAACTTCGTTCCTAATTGTCACAGAAACGCGACCGAATTTTACTAAAATTTCGACATCTACATTACCGTCTTTTTATCAATTATATAAAAAAACTTAATAAATTATTGTATTTTCTTGTATAATTTTGTGATAAGAAGTGACATAACATAACCAATTATCCAGAAATATTATCATATCAATTATCACTACTTTTGTATGTAGAGTGTGACAGAACATTGATGAATGTAATAACTAGTAATAACTAGTAACTGTAAGTAGTAGTCATGTGTGATGTAGACATCGCGACTTTGTCTTTGGTCATTGCATACATTTTCAGCGCCCATTAAAAAACATCGTAAAAAAACTGCTTGCAAAATTTCACGATGATCAGTTTAGAAATTCGACCTGGGGGCCGAGTTTTGACAATCGAGCGCTCGAATTCCAAAAATTTAACCTCGAATAAATATAATCGCACACAAAAGTTTGTCACCATTATTTACGCATAAAATTAATAGTATAAATAATCATGATTTTAAATTACTATCACTGTTATTCTTAAAACATAATTTCTTAGTTTTATTCAGAGTTTTAAACGTCATATTCGAGCGCTCGAATCTCAAAAATCCCCCCCAAAGTATTTTGCCTAAGAAACTGAAATGAGAACGCTCTGTCAAATATTCTATGAAGAAATTCATATGATCCTATGCCTGCGTGACAACTAAAATAAAATATGAAGCATCATTGCTAAGTTTTCCTTATCTGACTGTGACTACACTATTAACGGCACAGACAACAATTATACTTTATTATTTTTGATCAGAGCGACTAGAATAGGTGGTCTGTCTCCGCTATCTGATATGATTAAATAGTATAACGAGCATTTTTTATCAACCAATAGTACGGTTTCTTTGAAGTCGCCCACCCGTGTCATCTTCTCTCTCGTATTAAAATGCTACCTGCGCATATTGCGGCTTGATGTACAATATTTACGATGATCATGCATCCACATAATGATTAGACAATAGCTTTAGCTTATTAAGTAAAGTGACTTAAAATGAGCACACGATTATTATAACAATGTATTGCTTCAATATCATCACTTTAGGCCGACGGACTCTATGCACGCGGCCCGCGGTGTCGAGACGAGCGGCCGCCGGCGCCGATGTCGTCAAAAAGAGGTTCATTTGAAAATGAAAATAATTTATTGGTTACACTTTAACACATTAATAGAAACAAAACAGAAGTCTTCTTTTAAGTAAGATATTTACTTGTGCCAGAAGACTCCGCTCTTCAATAAGCTTCGAGGGTTACAAACCAATTTATAGTAACTATAAATTGTTATCTTTAATACATGATTTATAATTATAATAAACACCTATGCTATGCTTATACATACATATAAGGCAAAAATTATACAGTTTAAAACAAAATTCACATTATTATATTTCAATATACGCGCGAGTGTGTGTGTGTGTGTGTGTGTGTGTGTGTGTGTGTGTGTGTGTGTGTGTGTGTGTGTGTGTGTGTGTGTGTGTGTGTGAGTTTGAGAGTGCATATAACATGACGGATTCAATTTCGGCATAAGATAATGTTTTTAACCACTGTGTAATATTTTTTTTGCAGACATAAGGTAGTTGCGGACAGATATTTAGAAGTTCGTTTACATAGTTATATAGTTTGGCAGACTGGTAGCAGAATTGTCTTTTGGCAAATTTAGAGTTCAGAGAGGGTACTTTCGCGGCTTTAGGCTTTCTCCTCCGATTACTATTGACAGCGTCATACTTTATTTTTGAGTGTAATTTTATAACACATCCCAAAATATAGAGTTTTCTTATAGATAATAAGTTACATTCTTCATACAAAGCATCTGTTGGATATCTATAGGGTTTAGAAAAAATTACTTTGAGCATACACCTTTGCGCTCTTTCAACCTCCAGAAATTTTGTTTTATTGGCTCCACCCCAAATGGGAATACAGTACGTCACAATAGACTGGACAAGTGAAGTATATACCTGGGTAAGTAGATGAGTAGATGCGACATGTTTTTTAAGATGTCAAAAACAGGTTCATTTAAGTCTATACATTTTGATCGAGTCGCGAAAACTCACCGCTCGCACCCTCCACTCAAAGCAGCACGACTGGACTTCGCCGCCCCACAATTGACCACATTTCAAAATTTTCAAGTTGTATAAATCGAAAACCATTTCGAGGAAAACACTTGTTCACACAAAAACATTTTTTTAGGATTTTTTTATAAACAATTTTTTGGAAAAATTAGCAAAATATGTAAACCGGAAACTGACGTCACACTGCTGATCCAGTACTAACATTACGAAAATCGTTATCTTCCGGTTTTTTGTTTGACAATCTTTGACAATGACAATTCAACTTTGACAATTACAACAGTACTGTCAGTAACAGCTGACATTTATTCGATTCGAATATTTGCTTGCGATGTACGTCACCGGCAATAGTATCATCCTAAACGAAGGCCGCAAAAATATCTGACACGCTCTTATTTGTAGGGCCGTAAGAGCGTGTCACAATAAAATTTAGTTGATAGGATGCAGAATTACCAATATATCCAAATAAAGTGAAAATTAAAAAAATCTATTGAAATGGTTCAAAATTTCAAAATAAAGTAAAAAAATTACAAAAACAATGATACCATTAGATTTTTAACATTTTACTGTTAAATAAATTGTATGATACATATACATAAACGTACAATTTCAATGTAAAAATAGCAATTTCATATTTTTTCCATACTTTAAACAGGGCGACTATATGATCGTGACGTCACTTTTGCACGTCATTTTGTTATGAGCGTTTCCAGAAACAAATACAAATCTCAGACTTTAAGTCTAATTTCTGACTTTTGTGTTACTTTAACACAATTGGAATTGGCCCCATAAAGACATTTGATCCTCACAACAAAACGAATCTATTGATACCATAGATGAAACAAATTCACCATGCCTATTGTGAATAATAAGTAATAACAGTAATAAAATAACATATCGAATTGTGACTAATAAGCTAATAAGTCAATTATAACATATCGAGCTTACTTAGCAGTTCATTAATGTTTTGATGCATCACCATGGGAGGTTGATCAGTCCCGGTATATTGCTCGCTACCCTTAGGATACAGCCGAAAATTCCAAAAAAATATCTTAAACACCAATATTTCATATTAATATAACAGTTTTCAGAAAAATATTTATCGAAAAGTCAAAACGAACCTAAATGATTAGTACAATGGTGGAGGGTAAAATAAGTTTACTGCCAACAAACTGCTATGCATTTTGGCAGATAGGCGAAATTGATTAATTGTATCTCTCTTTGTCAAAATAAAGAAAAAAGGCTTACCTTTAGATCCAAGTCCATAACCAGATGTTTCCCGAATGAAGTACCGCCAGTTTTCTGTATGTGCAAGAAGACCATGACGTCATGGGCATTGAGGTCGAAGCGAAAGTCATCATGGAGCACTTCATCGTAGGAGAGGCCGCGCTGAGCCATGGCGTCGGGGAGCGGTCGACCGGGCGTCTCCGCGTACGTGAGCGCGGCCGGCTCCGACACCCGCTCCCGGGGCGTCACAGCGCACACCTGCAACAATCATACACCATACATACTTCATCAACTAACTACAATTCTGACATATGCTGCTTAACTCAGGGGCCCATTTCTCCAACGGTAGTCTAATCTAAACCAGGGGTGGGCAACATTATTAGTGTGTTGTGGACGTTCACGATTGAGTGATTTAAATGAACTATATCTCTTGACTTAGGGTCTTTTGTAAGTAAACAATATTCACAATGTGCGACCATGAGGTACTAAAATTAATACGTGCATGATTTATCGATATCAATAATCTAGAGAGGTACATCCCTAGCAATGTAAGAATCTTGTGACAACCTATGTAATTGAGGAATAACAAACATATATATGTATATATATCTCTTTTTGGCGCATTATTAAAGTTATAAGGAGGTTCAGTAAGGTCAGTAAGTATAATATGTCTTTGCTCGATCTGGTTACCGAGCTTCTTTTTATCTCTTTCTTCTGAGGTAAGTTTAGCTATATTTTTAATAAATATGTCTATATCACTAGCGTGGTTGGATCCCCCTGTTATCTCAACAAAGATAACGGCAGGGTAGGATACAATCTCTAGAGAAAAAGAGTATTTATATTAATATATTATGTTGTGTGTATTCTAATCTAACTAAATGTACAAAAAAATTGTAACTACAAGAGAGTAAATATTGATTATAGAAAAAAACTTGCCGAGTCGCACTATTACGTAGAAAATAATAAAACAAATCATTTGAAGCAATTGAACAACGTTATTTATGACAGACAAAGTGATGTAAGGATCTTTGAAAGAAGTTGGTCTCGAGCTAGATCTCATTTATTTTCTTATATTAGCGAAACCGTTTACGAAATTGGCATTCATTCACATTTATGTTTTTGATGGGATTATCATCATTTTTGTCAAATATTACCTTTTTAATATTTTCACCATTTCTCCATTTCCCCTTTTAACTACTACATATTTTACCCTTGTAACCTTTTCACGCTTTCAAGTTATCCTTTCACGTTAAATTAAAATTTAAAAAAAAGAGAAGTTTCAATGGCGACGGCACGTGCCAGCTGTTAATTAAAGCATCTACAGCACAGCAGTCAGTTTTCCTGTAAAATATGATTTTAAAAAATACTGTTTTTAACATATCCTATTGTCCACACACGAATTCCTAGCTGGATACCAAATTTCAACTTTCTAGGGCAGGTGTCATAATGTCGAGTTCCAGGAAGTAGTCAAAAAAATTGATGAGTGAGTCAGTCAGTCAGTGGTAAAAATTGCGATTTTCCGAGGTTAATATCAAGTGAACGAATAGAGGTTTATAGCTGAAATTCAGGATTCAGTAATTTGACTCACGAAATTTGAAGTGTGAAAGTCCAATAGGTTTCAAGTTATTGGGGAGTTAAAAGTGGCCACAAATCGTTCGTGTAAATTAAATATACCCACGGCTGGTGTGCCGTTCTTTTGCTCTGCGAACTTGGCTGACACACTGTTGTGTATTTAGAATCTGAATAATAAGAAATAGCTTTGAATTATCTTAAAATGCTAGTGCTACTATTCTCATTTGTTTCAGTCACGAAGCAATGGGGCTGAGACAAGTGAGAAATGGGAACAATACATAAATTAATTTCACAATTTTTTTAATAATATAATTCTACTTATTTATAATATACGTATAAGTACGTACCAGACGTACCTACCTATTATAAATCTGGAAATGGAGTCGTATCCAAGTATAAAACGAGTAGTTTAGTTAGCTTTAGCGCGATAGATGTTACAAGGGTGCCGAGATAAAAGGGCCTCAACCCCTAAGCTCCAACCCCGCTTATTTGTTCGACTAATGAAGTAGGCAGGGGAGGTATTCATAATATGAGGCAACCGTAGGCCTTGGGCGAACTATGGAGAGCGCACTCTCCAGTTCGGAAGTTTTACAAAAGCGTATAATAAAATAGACGAACAGTAAAACTGTCAAGACATATTTATGTAGATTACCCAACATAAATCAGTAACTGCTCACCAAGACGAATGCAACGAGCCCAAACACGACAGGATCATGTTGAGTAGTTGAAGAGTATGGCCACCTTCCAGCTTCGTCATCAGATCAGCTCCATATCATCGTAATATTGCATTGTCATTGTCACCGATATACATAAACATGCAACATTTTAGCTCGATCGGAAACCTGGGTGGGTCAAATTTAACTTGCAAGATTTGATTACAGACAACGGGACGGGTGAAACTAAATAAAAGCTTGTAAAATTGGCGCAGAGACTTGGAAGCTCATACATAACGCTTACACTGTAAAAAAACTATCGGATCTTAGTACGAGTAAAAGCCAAGCCGCTAAACCCTGATTTTAGTAGCCCTTAGCTAACCCTACACCTTAAAAAGTATGGCTATAGATCGTTTTTTTTTTTTGAGATTAAAAAAAGTTGACAGAACGATGTACAGGATTCTTTATCCAGCACGATACATGTGAAACAGTTAAAGTGCCTACGCCGTCACTATCCATTAAACATACTTAAATATAGGTATTTGTATTTATAGTACAGCCATGCCTACGTACTCGTATTTGTAAATGTTATATTGAGTATTTAACAATATTTTGATAGTTCTCGTAGTTATTTGCATGAAATATTTTATTTTTATCATTGTTAATGTTGTTGTGAATTCTGCACAATAAAAAACCCACAGAAGGAGAGGTTCGAAATGGATGGTTCGGTTTTTAAATATTTTCTCGAGTCATCTGTCATTCGTATCTTTCAGCCATACATGGATTGTTTTTTAATGTTTAAAGCTTATTGTGATTCTTATTTAAGTAAAGGTATTCGCTTGCTCTATTATTGTGGTTGTGGTTGGAGGGTTATGGAGCAATCAGAGGCAGGCCCGAGTGGCATTCAACAACAAAAGCCAACTCGTAGTCCACCAAATATTTTTACGTCACACCTGGCCATAATCTGAGTATTACCGCACGCTACGCGTACGGTAAAACTCGCATTATGGCCAAGTGGAGACGTAAAATTGTGTACTCACCACGGGCAGTAAAAAAAGAAGCCCTCTATCGCATATTTACAACCCTCGCCTGCGGCTCGGGTCACAAATACCTGCGATTTCGGGCTTTCTTTCTTTTACAGTCCTTGGTAAGTAATGTACTATACCATCACCTAAGACAATTGTTTTATTATTTAGTATTATGCAATAATACTATTAAATAACGTTTAAAAGAACTTTTATTTACGAATGTTTATTAATAAGTGCATATAAAAAAAAAATTATGATTGTCAATTAAATAATTTTCGTGAATACTTACCTATAAAAAACCGGCCAAGTGCGTGTCGAACCACGCATATTGGAGGGTTCCACACCTTCAATGGAATAAAAACCAAACTAATACCAAAAGTTCGTTTCTGATGCCTATGGAAGAAGTTTTTTGGAGATAACTCAAAAATGGCTAAACCGATAATGTTCTAAACAATATCCGTAGATAAGTAGCGGCATACAAAATACACCTTATGTGTAAATTTTATTAAGATACGTCTTATAGTTTCCGATTAAAATGGCTGTGACATACGTGACGAAACTATAAGGGTTCCGTTTGCCATTTTGGCTACGGAACCCTAAAAACTAGACGTTGAGTTTCCGTTTTAGAACGTACGTGCATCATTGTCAGTTTTTAAATTTTCACGTGACTCTAAAGTGATAATCAAAACGAAATTGTGTTTTTATTGTTGTCTTGGATTATTTAATCTGCAAATTGTTATTATTTATTCACAAATGTGAACTCTTAATCATGTTATCTAATCGTTTGTTTGTGTGCTAGCAGTGTGTTTAAATTGAGCATTAAGAACAGGTTGGCAACTACTGTTTCTATGTTTACTTAATTTCTAATCTCAAAGAAAACGAAGTAAAGGTAGTTTCATAGATCTATTGCATGTCATAGCATTGAAGACCTGTTGACGTCTGGGGCTCATTTCTCGAACAATATTAGATTAATAGTGTTGTCGAGGAAACCCGTACGATTTAACTTGGTTTATTTCTCTGAGGGTTTAACATTTCGTGGACAAGTAATATTAGGCTCATATTGGACCTCGGTGGACCTATTACCGGTTATTACGTAATTAAGATAAGATCTATGAAACGGCCAAGCCATATTGAAATTTTGTCTAAGCTTTTATGTGTCCAAAAACAAAAAACTATTTAAATAAAAAAGACATGCTCGTAATTACCATCTTGTACCACAAGTACCACAACATAGTCGTAAGGTAAATGACGATTGACGATCAAAAGCGTAGGTAACTCTTAAAAAAACATTAATTTATTCATTAAACCCGCGAATATTTACTATGCCAGAGATCAATTTACCGATTTTTAAAAATTAATAAAACTGCTTACTATACAAAACAAATAGCTCAAATGGTTACAAGGGTTAAGCGAGGCAAAATGTACCATTTCAACGATTGATTGAAGATGCGTTTACAAAATGGACTGTGAAAATTGAGAGGAAATGATTTCCTTTTCTGGGACACGCACAGTCGACGTGAAATATATGTATACACTTTTGCTCCGTATTAAAAAGGAATAAGGTAAAAATGTGTAGACATATATTTGACGTCGACTGTGCGAGTATACGAATGTAATGTAAAATATGTAAACTTATCCTTTATTGTTTCTTCCATAATAATATTAATTTTGAAAAAACATAGTAGTATAGTTTTTTTAGACTTAAGATAGACCTGCGACCGGAGGATGCCCGTCAAATCCAAAGGTCACAATACAGGAGCATCATAAGGCCAGTGCTCATGAATGGAAGTGAAACATGGGCGATGAAGCAACGTAATGTCCATTCCGTAGAAGTAGCGGACATGACGATGTTGCGTTGGATGTGCGGTGTGAGGAGGCTCGACAGGATACGCGACGAGTACGAGAGAGAGAGAGAGAGATTCATGAATCAAACTTGCAATTCGCATTTAGGATCTTAATTAAGAGTTGAGATAAAAATCCTAAATGCTTATCATGCCTTCGTTTCCTCTACTCTCCGCTATGGCATAATTTTTTTGGGCAATTCAACCGATTGGCATTCATCGATTGCGTTGCGTTAAAGCAGTGTGTAATCTTAAATCTACCACGGTTTGCACCCTGTAAGTCACACTTCCTCAATTTAAACATAGTAACTTTTCCCTATTTGTACATTTTTGAAATAGCAGACTTTCAGTAAATGCCACCCGAATTAATTTCGAAGTTTAATATAATACATGTACTATATTATATATAAACATAATATATAATATAGTACATGTATTATATTTGCATAGGATAGCGCAAAACAGCCTGTGACACAAATGTGAATACAACTTAGAGGCATCGGGGGCCTTGGTCAATTTTCCGCCGTATATATGACATCTAAGATATAAGTTTACAAATGTCAATATTTATTATGGTCGCAATGCCTCCACTTGACACTAAAGCAAGTCGAATTTGCCTTCAAAAGTCGAATTATAAAATCATCACGACGATATAAAAAAGCAAACATAAAATATGTTATCTTGGTATCGAATCGGGTATCAGTTTTATTTAATACTTATAATAAGACAATAAATATAATTCGCCTTAACGCTTATAAAATTGTGCAGGTACCTCCTGTATCTAGTGTTGGCTATCACCAATGAATGGGTCTTACACAATTTGAATTTTGACGAATACAATTAGGTAGGTACTAATTTATCCAGGAATGTGCAACACACCCACATATATCCTACTAGTGCACCGATATCTTTCGTTATTCAAGTCTTAACTTATTCAGTGTACTGTAGGCGATCCTGGCCAGGTGTTATCCTGTGCATTATCAATTCAAGTCGCAACCCGGTGGCGAACCGGGGCCCGAACAACCTGCTGCGCCTTATGTGGCATGGCAACGGGCACTGCAGAAACCGCCGCTTGTGTGAGAAGATGCAACTTATTATTTGTCTCGAGCAGCGCAGTTGCTGCTAAAGGCCTCACCAAATTAGGCTTGAAAGTAGATTTTCAAGTTCAACGAGGGCGGTGCTTTTAATTATTTCAACACGTATTTTTTTAAATATCATTTTAGTAATAATCTTTTTAAATTCTTTTATTGCTAACTATACGTTTATTTGTACAATCCAAGGCAAGGCCGCCATAACTTTTAATAGACCATTAAAGGTCTTAAATTAATTTGAAAACAAAGGCTATTATGAAATGTGTACAGTTCGTAGAAGTAGCCAAGCGAGCAAGATAGGCACTTACTTTACCTTTAGTGCTGACTGTACTCAAGTGTCCTGTGTTGGTAACTGCTCATCAAGACGAATGCAACGAGCCCAAACACGACGGGATAATATTGAGTAGTCGAGTAGTTCCTACCTATATGGTTCCAGCTCCGTCATCAGATCAGCTCCATGTCATCATAACATTGCATTATCACGCGATATACCTATGTGCGCAAAATTTCAGCTCAATCCCATAACCGGGAAGTGGGTCAAATTTAACTTGCAAGATTTGATTACAGACTGGACAGGTAAAAGCTTACCTTCCAGTTTCAACCATGAAGTTAAATACAATCTGGAGGTCATACTTCGACCACAAAGTGAGGCCGAAAGAGAGGGTAATGTAGGGGGCTGCATCTCATTCTAAGTAGAGTGACCATATGTACTATGATGTATGTGGGATTGGGATAGTATGAAGATAAATATAAAATAAAATATGCTTGTCGTCTAGTAAGTATTGTCCAGAAAGAGAAGTCTCATAGTTCTAATGGGAACTTATACATTCTACTGACTTAAGGAGCTGGCCACTTTTGATACGTTGGCGCGTTAGTGGGAGCAGAGAACCCCTCTAATTAGTTTACTATTTTAAACTTATTGCTAGATCCAGGCATCTGGCAGCTATCTATCGGAGGACGTCAGAGTGACAGACCAGCAAAATATTTCAGTTAATAGGTAAAAACTGTCGAAGCCTATCGCTAATATAATAACAAAAAAGTAAAAACATGGCGTATCGCTACGGAAAAAACAGTCGGTAGGCGACAAACAATACATTAACGTAACGTCACTTTGCACTATTTTCCCCCAACAGAAACTCCTGAAAATGATATAATCTTATTAATTACATGATACTGCACTGCATCAAACCTAGAACTGTAAGATATTTATTTCTTACAACTCGTTTGCATAACACCGATGAACAATTGCCAGATGTCCGCGTCTTAAAATAGGGGATAGTTAGTGTAGCAAACTAAAACTAAGTAAGTACAGGGGGTTCGTGGCGTTCTATTGCGTCATGTCTGATGTGGACAGTTCTCCGACTTTAATATACTTAGGTAAATAAAGAAAACATCAATAACATCGAACTGCTCAATGGCTGACTGGAAGAGATCTCTTCCATGTACAAATATTGTATATTCTTCCTGTTGTATTTTTCTTTGTTGTACAAATGTTGTACAATAAAGTATATTTTAACGGTCTCCTAGCCTAGTCGGTAGTGACCCTGCCTATGAAGCAGGTCCCGGGTTCGAATCCTGTCAGGGCATTTATTTGTGTGTTTATCACGGATATTTGTTCCTGAGTTATGGATGTTTTCTATGTATTTAAGTATTTATATGTATATATCTATTACATATATCGTCGTCTAGTACCCACAACACAAGCCTTATTGAGCTTACCGTGGGACTAGGTTGATTTGTGTAAGATTGTCCCATAATATTTATTTAATATTTATTTATTTATTTATTATACTGCCACTACTACAATTTTTTGTATGGCCTTGTCAATGATATTTACTATGGATGGGTTATACTCTAACAAAATGAGCAGAAAAATACTTCCAGAGTTATTTCATAACCTAGCAACGATTCTGTTATGTTTATCTATTTTGACAATCATTACATCTTTGTCACTATGGATTTTGTCACTCTCATTGTTAGAAAATTACAGTTTGTCTCTTTCTCACGCGGGTGACGGGAGCTCATTCGCACGTCCGCATCTCACGCTGCGCGACTAGCGACAGTTATTTGAATTCACTCATATTAAGTGCTTCACTTTTGGAGCGTGCATAACCCATCTGTCATTATTATATATCATAGGGCCTTGTGCCATTTTACGACCCTTTCGAAAGGGCCTAAAAAGACCCGCGGGCCACTCCTGTCCTGTGTAAGTAATACTTAGGAACAGACCATGTACTTATGTACATTTCAGTAAAAACAACAAAACCGACCCGTAGCTTGCCGACATCATAGTCACCCTATTGTTTGACAATCTTAACTTGTTGTTAAATCGTAAAATTGAATGATTGTGGATTACCGGTGAAAGGAAAGTCTACTTTATTGTTAAGTCTCACCCCCGGAACCCTTTTACGCAACATATCTTGACCATTTTTACTTAAAAATGTTGTTACGAAATGTTGTTGAGCTGAGCGGCGTCATTTGAAATAATATCAGTGACATATTATGTCAGTGATGGGACTGATGGGATGGGGATACCAGATCGTATTTTAAATATTACAAAACTTACTACTGTCTGCAATATTAAATGCAATTCTTTAATTTAATGAATAAATAATATTTACGTCGTAAAAAAATTCAAAGCAGCTAAAGGGGATCAAAGTATTAATTCAAATCTTGCAATAAATTATTATAAGTAGGAAGTAACTTCTAGTGTGTTACTAAAACAAATGTATATAAATAAAACCACATTGGTAAGTTTCATAAGTTGGCAGCATTGTGCGAGTGAGACACCGCCCCCTACATTATGCTCTCTATCGGACCGTTTTTATTACTTTTTACTAGTGACCTATGAACGCTCGGTAATAAGGTGGTTAGGGAAATTTAGTAAAAGTACTATCCGGATTGTCTTATGATCCGTGGTTTCAACTTCAGATCAGCTGCATGCAAAGAGTTCTAAACCAGGAGAGGCCTTAGGTATCATTTCCCCTCTGTCAAAAGTATTGGCAGGAAAATCTAGTCCATCTATAAAAACTATTTCAATAATCGATGTCACGCACTTTCGTCATCGCTGTCGATGGATAACAGGCTTCGTATAAATGCCCTTATGCGCGGTTTTTGGATGTAAAAAATGTTATATTTCGTCTAGTTTACAAAACGATGAAATACCATTTCAGATGTAAGTAAAGTTTTACTTTATTTATCATTACTTTCGTAATAAAAGATTTAACCTAAATCGAAAATCAAGCTTCGTTTACAGAATCGATTCAAAGACAATCGTTTTCTTTCTGACGGGCAGTAACTATTTGACGTTTGACACTTCTCCATATTTAACGCGCTTAAGGATTGCCGTCGTCTATATTTTGTTTGAAAATACAATCAAAAATGATCCTTGGCTTTTTTGTTTGACATTTGCAAAGACTGCATCCAATAATGAACCATATGTTAACAGTCGACTATTTATTGCTCCATTTAGTGTTATGATTAGACCCCGGACTCTTGTGGCAATGACGTCACAATTGGATGATTTGGGGAGTAAACGGGACGGTGCTATGAAACACGATTAAAAACTCGGTTGTTAACCGAATACATTTTCATTAGATATTTTCAACAAAATTATCTAGTAAGTTGATCAATATTATTTTTTAGTGCAAACCATACAATTGTACTTTAAACTGGCTTGGTGACATTTGTGACGAACAAGGAGCGAGTGGCCGAGAAAACCAATACCAGTTTAACGTACAAATGCATGGTTTGCAAGTAATATAGCAAACGATAATATTGATCAACTTACTAAGTAATATTGTTAAAAATGTCTAATTTAATGTATTCGGTTAACAACCGAGTTTTTAACCGTGTTTCATAGCACCGTCCCGTTTACTCCCCAAATCACTCTATTGTGACGTCATTGCCACAAGAGTCCGGGGTCTAGACTTATGATTATGAAGTATAAAAAGAATATGTCAAATATGTTTGGTGTTTCCAAGTCAAAGGTACATCTTTGTCGGTTGTCAATAAAGCGTTGTTGCCATAAAAATTCATTTAGAAATAAACTGTATTAACAACCGACAATGATGTACCTTTGACTTGAAAACATCACATGCGTGCTACATCGCCCCCCTCAGATTTTGGCAGACTTCTTTGTTTGGAAAGATGAGGCGAAGCGTACTCCATTTATAGAGCTTTATGGCTGCATGTCATCATAATATTGTATTGTCACGCCATATACATATGCGTGCAAAATTTCAGCTCAATCGGAAATCGCGAGAAGTGGGCTAAATTTGACTTGCAAAATTTGATTAATGATTACAAACAACGGGTCAGGTGAAACTAAATAAAACGGCTAATTAATAATTCTCCGCAGATTTTCATCTGGCCGAACATCGATTCACAGAATGATATATTCGTAGATGTATCTTTTGGTCGACTAACGTTTGGCAGCTCTAGACATAGATCAACCGGATCTGTTTCAATTCGCAGAGTTTGCAGAATAATCATTTCGATTTTTATCTTTTAGTACAGTAATGTTTAGAATTTTACACAATTCCTTTTTTAGAAATTGTAAAAAGGCCACCAGACTCTGTCAGTAATAATGTCATTATTTCCATACCCGTCCTTTTCTATTTTTCTATGTATATGAAGGATGAGTAGAGAGACAATGTCACTATTACTGACAGTGTCTGGTGACCTTTTGGGTTTTCACTTTCACAAAGACCAATCACGTTCTTGTAAGTTATTTATCTGTCAGTAGTTCTCAATAAGATTAATTCTTTATTTATTATTTAGGAATTATTTATAAAGAATTATTATGAAAGTGTAATTCACGTAACAGATATCAAGCTATAATCAACTAATGCTCGTACTCCGAGTGGTGTTTAGGTGATCGGGATCACCTAATAGAACAAGAGCCCACGACACTAAATCTTGTTCAATAAGACCCCCAGATGATATATATATATATATATATAACTATTTTTTAATAAAGACGAAGCATTCAGAAATAATCTCCAAAAGACCCAAAAAACGAGGGGGGAGGGCCTCCCTCTAACTTTTAAACCGTGGATCCAAATAAACGTAAACATAAATAAACGTAAGGCTTAATAATGTACTTTCAATAAAAACTACCTACATATATAATTCTCCGTATATTGAAAAAAATCGGTTGAGCCCCGTTTTGAGTTATCGCAAAAAGTTATCCTTTTTAGGGTTCGGTACCTCAAAAGAAAAACACGGAACCCTTATAGGATCACTTTGTAGCCCGACTGTCTAATGTCTGTCAGTCTATTTGTCAAGACCCGTTTCTCAGGAACACGTGGAGGTATCAAGTTAAAACCTTCAAAATCAACCTTCTAAGTCAACACAGTGCAAAGATCTCTGCAGGGGAAACAAAACCTATAGGGTAAGTACTTCCAATAGACCATGACAAAAATTTCGCAAGAACGAATGCAGCACAACTAAAGCAAAAAGTCCGAAAATCGATTGGTTGTTGTTCCATCACAATATAAATTGTGATTACAAACTTATTTGCAATTGGTAAACTAATCGCGAACTAAGTATGTCTGTGACTTATTTGCAATTGGTAAGCTGATCGCGAACTAAGTATGTCTGTGACTTATTTGCAATTGGTAAACTGATCGCGAACTAAGTATGTCTGTAACTTATTTGCAATTGGTAAACTAATCGCGAACTAAGTATGTCTGTGACTTATTTGCAATTGGTAAACTGATCGCGAACTAAGTATGTCTGTGACTTATTTGCAATTGGTAAATTAATCGCGAACTAAGTATGTCTGTGACTTATGTAAGTCCAGTTTCGGCCGAAACCGAAAGTAACTATTATAGACATGTTAAATTTTTTGAGTTAATTGTCAGTAAGCCGTTGTATAAAATAATACGAGGTTAAAGAGTTATGATGACTGATATAATAAGAATAGGTAAAAAACCCTTAATTCTGCAAACGATATATTTTAATGAATATTATAATATTTATAATACAAAAATAATATATGAAATTAGTTGGCATAAGCCGTATTTTGATCCCTAATTTCCTTTCGGTTTGTAAAATATAAAATTGTACATAGCTCTAAGTTTTCGTGATGCGTGTGGCCAGGGGTGACCTATTGATTCTCCGAAATATTATTCGCCGATTATCGATTCGCAGACCACCACCCGCAGATGGGATCTTTGGTAATCCTTTCGAAGACCAGTCAGTGCGCAGATTATAGATTCGCAGATATTCTTTTCGTAGAATGATCGTTTGTAAGTGACACGATTAGCCGACCAACCGATAGTCGAAAAACGGTTCGAAGAATGAGCATTTGGTATTAATATTGTTTCCTAGGCATATCATAAAACGCCGCTATTTTATGATATGCTATGATATGGTTTAACAGGTTATATTGCTCCTACGTGGGTGATTGGTATTTAGGACAGGACACCGCGTAACCAAGGGAAAAAGGCACTCATTCCTGACGAGCTCGTCATTTTGTAACTAGTCGTCTGTTTTGAAATGGAGAGTTAAGATAAGTATGGAAGTCATCATCTTCTTAGCATTTGTCCGGGCTTGGCGAACTAATCACATGAATCGGCATAGATAGATAGATAGATAAAAGATTTATTTGAATTCTGCAACACACAACAGCAAAGTACAACAATAACACAAAGAATCATTTGAAAAAGTAAAAATAAAATGTAACAAAACATGAGATGAGGTAGTACGAATGGTAGTGTGCGTTGCAGCAAAACAAAAGGGTTCACAGCTCAGCTTTACGCTTCACTCTTTCGAGCAAAGCACTGATAATTCTGCTGAAACCCAGGCCACATTAGTTTCAACTGAAACTATATAAAAAGGTAGGTACTCGAAGGCACAAAATGTATTTACGTTAATACTTGTAGGTATACCTACCTACAAAGTGGTGTATAATGTGCAATGTGTGCGTGTGTTGTGCAATAGTGTAAAATAAGTATCTTGAAATTAGTACAGTGTAATACATATACATAATATATAAATCAACAAATAATAAAAATATAAAATGGACGAAAATGGTGTGAAACTTGACCAAGTCATAATTTAGACTCTGAAATCCGCAACCAAATAACCGTAAGGTATCCCTGTTTTTTGTTTTTCCAAAAGTATCATTTTGAAATGGTGTTTGAAAGATAGTTTGGTTTTCAACCGCCTTACAGGTGGAGGGATGTCATTCCAGCATTTGGTTGCGACACAATTGCATTTGTTGGCATAGACACAAGTTTTTAAAAAAGCGACTACCATCTGACCCTCCAACTCAGAGGAGAAACTACGCCTTATTGGGATT
The DNA here is from genome assembly GCA_947086415.1 of Pammene aurita. Taxonomy (NCBI): domain Eukaryota; kingdom Metazoa; phylum Arthropoda; class Insecta; order Lepidoptera; family Tortricidae; genus Pammene; species Pammene aurita. The sequence goes on from OX352289.1 coordinate 25,577,072, forward strand.
AGTTCCGGTTTCCGCGGGATGTTTTCCTTCACCTAAAAGCGACTGATAAATATCAACCGATAATTCGTACATAACTTCCGAAAATCTCAGTGGTACAAAGTCGGGATTCGATCCCAAGACCTTCATATTAAAAGTCGGACGTCTTATCGCCAGGATACCAGCGCTTAAAAGAATGGAAATCGTATTAAAATGCAATCCATTTTTGTACCGAATTTACATTGCATTGAAAGTAAAAAATATGCATACTTGGAAAGTAAATTCCCTAGAACGGAAATGAATGACATTTGGATCGATATAGAATTTATCTGTCCATCCTGTGAGAAGGAGCATGTCAAATAGTCTTATTCCATGAATAGGTAATACGGTTATTATACATTTTATAGATTTAGGTAATACAAATAAAATAGGTGTCACAGACAACAACCATATATTATTAAATTCGCTTGCAAAGAATATCACAAATTATTAAAAACAAGAATTCTTAAATTTGGATACAAAAAACCATTTGCAAAGCATTGCACCTGTTTGTTTTTATTTCTTAATGATAGTATGCAAGAAAGAAAGACTAACAAAACAATTTAGTTCTCCCATTAACCTTTTGATCGCCATAGTCGGCTGTGGCCAACATCGGAGAGTCGTGCCATGGACGCCAATGACGGCTACAGCCGACAGCTTTGCTAATGCAATAGGGACCTACGCAGAATTCTGCAAAGTCCGATTTCGCTTAAAGAAAGCACTTGCATGGTGTGAGTGACGCATCATTTTTGTTCAACACTTGGCGTTCAAAAGGTTAACTAAGGCAACTAACTATAGACCTCCAAATGTTAATTTTGACATTAAGGGAACACAAGTGTATCTCATCCACTGGACCATCGAAAAAGTAGTAATATTTTACTGTTTCAGCAATGATGCAGTTTATTAATAAAACGGTGTACAATCTTTGACACCTATTAATATTTATAAGAAGTAAACGTAAACATTATAGATGTCGCAAAGCAAACAAAACACATATTGAATGTAAGGCATAATCCAAAAAGTCAATATTACCTAATAATCTCTAATAAACTTGACTTATCTTATCAACAAAAGGGTACCTAATCTAACAAAACTACTTCATTAAACTCATATCGTTGTTAGGTACTTTTGTTTTGCTATTACAATCCTATTACATCAAGTATTTAGCAAGAGTATCAAACTCAATATGATTTTCAGCTTGTTCAGTATTAAAAATAATAGTTAAATAAGAACAAAATATCTTACCTGATCGGGGCAGAAATATCCAAAAGCAACCATTCCAAACAGAGATAGTAATAAACAGAACAGTATTACTTTTCGTAATTTCGATCTTGGATCCATTTTTTTAATTTCGTAGACACCACTGGGCAGCAGCAAAGCAAAATCACTGTCTACTTGCACCGACACACTTTTTTGCATTTCGGCTGGATGCATGTCTCATTTTTATGAAAATATCTTAAGAAGCATTCAAGACTATCGGTGTTGAACTTGCGTTTCATCACATCATAACAAAATGTCAACCTTACATAGTAGACTCACATTGTAGTCTTGGCTATTATTTCTCGAAAAGTTCGATTTCTTATACAGTCTTTATAAACGCATTTTACTAGGAGTGCACAAGTGCACGTAACTAAAAGCGTGAAGGTTAAAACTAACACTGGAATGAATACAACTATCGATGTGTACCATCAGCCACCCGTCAGCCGACGAACGACGAAACGAACGCCGAACCGAACGTGAACTGCTGGCAACTGGCTCGCTGACAGTCAGAAATTTAACGATGCGTTCACAGCAGAGTTGGGCACACTTGATTAAAATCGGTGATCATCGCAGATTGAATAATCGCTGATTAAATCATAACACAAAACAATCTAGTAATTTCGCCATGAGTAAATCATTAACGTCGGGCGTTGATTGAAACTAAAGTAACGCTAATCAACTAAAGGCTAATCATGATTTGTCAATGTGATTGACGAATGTATGATTAGAGTGTAAGTTGATTTATATTATTATTAGAATAAGGCGTCTGTTCTGAATTTCACTTATTGAACTATGAAAAATTCCACACATACATACATTCCATAAATGAAAATTTATGTATCGTATGGCTAATTGGCTACATGTCACTGGATATAGATTAGGCATTTCTTTGTAGTAGTAGTGGGAAAGGTCCAGATGGGAAAATGAAAATTAAACCGCAGCTGTGTGATAGCTGCCTTAACTGTAGCCGAAACCCACAATTAAACCGAACAGGCCGTTTCAAAGTTAAATGGGAGCACACATTTGTGCACAACCAAAAAGTAACAAAAAATGTGTCGATATTTTGGTAAATGTAACATTTGCCGCTGGCATTTACGCTTTTATAGCTCAATATTGAATCTGCACTATACAACTTATGACGTAAGCGCCAACCGCCAAATGATAATATCCTAAATGTATATTATACTCATACATACCTACGTACCGCCTCTGTTCCGTCAAGGAAAAAAGTGATGGAGCTAGTAGCTACACATAATCTAATCAACTAAATCGTTAGTTTAACTAAGCATTCTGTCTTACTAATGTAATCACTTCAGCTGATCATGAGTGACACTAAAAATCGACATGATTTACTCATGTCGGTGCTCAATCAGATTAGAAAGCCCATGATTGAATTCGTAATCATGTCCATATGATTATGAGTAACGCTAACGTTCTCATTTTTAACTTTAGTTTTAATCAAGTTAATTTTTGCCCAACTCTGGTTTACAGACATAACAAAAATATTCCTGTTTTATCAAAAGCCAATTAATAAAATCTTTATAATTTATTTAATCCTTCTAGAATTTTTTGAGTTTCATTAATAATTTCAGGCATTTTAGGATCAAAAAGACATAGCTTTACAAGGCTATTAAACTCTGTTGGTAAATCGAGAGTACCGGTTTTAAGGCCCATTTACACATTGATTAGTGTTAAGTGCGTGTCCATACATTTTCTACTTGTGATTAGTAACAAGTGTATGAACTCGCACTTAACACTAATCAATGTGTAAATGGGCCTTTACCTGTCGGTAATAGTAGTTTATGTAACTGTTACGTAATAAGGGTCCTTAAAACATGAGTGTGGTTTTATGAAATAAGCCGCAGGCGAATTTCATAATAAGATCACACGAGTGTTTTAAGGCCTAATTACGTACAGTTGCATACACTGCTTTATCTACACTCATATTATTTATTATAAATGCCGTATTCGGAAATCATAGAATGGCCGCCATTGCACCGCCGCGGCCAACTCGATTGTGCCGGCGCTCGCGCGGGACCAATCGAGTTGGCCATGGCGGTAACATTCTGTTATCAAATTCGATGTTCCATATTTGAAACTCATTGCTTAACAATATTTGAGCATGCAAAGTTAAAATTACGTTACTGCCGCAGATAAGAAACTTATCATAGTTAAATCGTTTGTTGTAATGCTTGTCATTGTCTACGGTTTCTGAACGCATTTTAGAGTACTTACAGTATGAGTGTAGATAAAAGAAAGTTGTTTATTACAAAGCTTCTAAAATATGTATATATGTTTAATTCAACTTTCAATCCTTTTACCTATTGCTTCAATAGCATTCTTCATCACCCCTTCAATACTGCGATACTTTGATAATCAAAGTTTGATTCAAATACCTTCTCAGTTGTCGTCGAATTGTGATTGAATATTGGAAACTGTTGTCCAAGTTTATTCAAACATTCAGCGACATCGCTTTTTATTTGGAACTTTATTTTCTGACCTATGTATATTGAATCAAAAAACGAAATTGAATGTTTTAGTGTATAAAAATATAGTTTTCATCTCTCCTGCTCGGAAAGTTTTATTTTTTTCCTGGGTAGATGTAGATAGCCGAGTGGAAAATTGCTTTTTCATCCCTAGGGTGGAAAGCAATTAGGTGTGTAAGCTGTGTTAATTGTGGATTGAGCCAGCGGTGCCCACCCGTATGCTCTCCTCTCCGACCACCGGCAAAACATTGAATTTGTCTTTTTCAAATTGTTCAAATTTTACCTAACATTTTTATAAATTATTCTTTATATACCTGTTTTATAAAATGTGCGTGTAGTATTGTACTTTCCTCACAGTCGAAATGAAAAGCAGAGTGTTTAACTCGGGTAAAATTACCCATTTCACCCTCGAACTATTATAGAAATATCTCAGGTAAAATGGGTCACTTTCAACCCTTGGTTAACAATCCACTATTATTAGATTGTGCATGCATAATAATATAATCAATCTAGAGCCGGTGTGCGAAGTCTCATACAATTAATGAGTCGAGACTTCTCCTTCCGCACAAACTCTATACATGAATAATGCACTTACTACTTGAGCTGGATTGCTCACAATTAATATTAAAACGTCGCCTTTATAAAAGCCCTTAATTTTGCTGTGAAGGCTTAGTGTTTCATATACTTTTGCGTTTGCTGCAATAACAAGAATATCGTAGACCATTCTAAGTGTCCATCTCGTTGTTTCAGAATCATATTTACTCCAGCTACCTGCCCGCTACACCATCAACTTTTCTATTGACGTTGTCCACAAATCTGAAACATACTTAAGCTGTAAAAATTTAAATAGGTACCTAGATTTAATGCTCAAAATCATTATTAACTTACTTTCCATTATTTTGATGAAATTCTGCAACTTTTCTACACTTTTGGGTCAGACGACTGAGTAGGGTGATTGCGCTAGTTTTCGTCCACTCTTGTCAGTTTTCCGTCCATACTTATTTATATGTTTATCTTCAAGTCGTTCCCAAAAGAAAGGCTTAAAATTAAAAAATCTACTAAAGAATAAACTATATTGACCTTAAAAAGTTTTTCCCATTTATTTCTAGCAGTTTAATCAAGTGGACGGGAAACTAGCACAATTACCCTACGAGTTATATTATATGCATGAGTTTTTTTCTGTTTTTTCCCGCGGTTTTTTTTTATAATTGGCTTTCAATGGAAACGGATGTATGTAATCACTTAAATTGAACGCTACCATAGTTACATCTTTTGACAGCTCTTGCAAATGTCAAGTCCGTTCAAATACGATATGGATTTTAATTAAATTGTAATATGAATTTGTGATTCATTTCTTCCTGCTACATAGAAGTAAATACAAAATTTTCTTAGTTTATGGAAAAAAATAAGAATTAATTTTTATATTTTAACAAGAAGTTACACGTGCATTATTTCAATTATTTGAAATTGGCTTTGACTTTTAACTAATTCCATATGTATAGTATCAGAACGCAATTGTTTCAGTAATTCGACAAGCGTAAATATTTAGATTTATTGTGTATTAAGCCATAAATATATTTTCTATTTAATAAAAAACAAATACCCCGCATCCCGAAATGGCGGGGACGTACTATTTTGTAATTGTGGGTCACTCTGATAATCCCATTTTTGAAAAAGATTTCATCCCTGTTCCAAAGGAGGTCCACTTAGTCTTTTATTTGCCTTAAAAACTGCCTCACAATGTATAAATCAATGCTCACAATAGACCAAAAACGCTACTAAATAGTCACTCATCTCACTGATTATTACTAAAAAAAATTGCAACTTTAGTGAAGTACTCATATTTTTGTATCGGTAATCGTCTTCCAGAAAGAGGACAACAGGCACTTGAACCAGTTCATTGCTCACGCAGCGCTAGATCATGTGGACGAGCATATGTGGAAGGTCACCAACACATATTTGAAGTCTGTGGACAAGTTTAACCAGTGGTTTGTCTCTGCTTTTGTCACTTCTAGTCAGGTAAGTCTTTTGCCACAGGCACCTCTAATTATTCTTTACTTCAACATTTTGGCTAAGACGAATCATGATTAAATTACTGTTGTATTTAGGCGACTTGAACAATGTAAGTGTTATTTCTTCTACAGATGCGCTTTATTATGGTCCATGACGCTCGGAACGAGGATGGCATCAAGAACTTCTTTACAGATGTGTATGAAGCATACATCAAGCTTATGCTCAACCCATTCTATAAGGAGGACACACCCATTGCACTGCCTGGATTTGACAAGAAGGTGCAGTTCTTAGGCAAGAAGTATCTAACATAGTCCATTAGTATTCGTCAAGGCTATGGTCTATCACTAGTTAACACATTCACTGCCAAGAACTCGCCTCATGGGCGCTCGTAAACTTTGCTCTGATGCCGGACAACTCGCTGGGCAGGTTGTTTTGTACGTAGCTATGGACGCCCGGTTTCTGGAGTAGGAAGTCCATTTTCATTGTTAACCCTTTGACCGCCAAAGACGTGAATCACGCGCACGGCAAATATCACGTCCAAAAAAGACGAGTGTGCTTGCACACTGGAGTCACTGGCACGATTTTTCCGTCCGATGCTTGACGGTCAGAGAGTTAAAAAGTCCTTACAAGGTAACTGTTTATTTGAGCTTCTGATGGTTATTAGGCCATAATACTTATCAGGGCTTTGATTGCACTCATATCCAGCCTTTATTAACATTCCATGACATAAAAGTATCGTTGTCAGTCTCACAGTTTCATTTTCTGTTAAATGTAAATGCTGGCTGGTATATAACTTCTCCAACTTAAAGAAATAGTAATTGTAAAGTTCATCAATATAGGAGCTCATAAATTTATCCTGTAATAATTACCTTATTAATATGTAAATAAGCACTAAAATTTATACTATTGTTAACCTATTGACCGCCACAGTCGGCTGTGGCCGACATCAAAAAGTTGTGCCATGGACGCCAACGACGGCTACAGCCGACAGGCTTTGTAATGCAATAGGGACCTACGCGGGCTTCCGCAAAGTTCAATTTCGCTTGACAAAACGCGATTACGTGGCGTCGGTGGCGCGTCATTTTTGTTGCTTGGCGGTCAAAAGGTTAAGGTTATGTAAATAAAAAAGTATACTTTAAAATTAAAAAAAGTTCTTAGTTTCAAATTACTTTCATTTCTAAAAATAAATTGTTTTAAATATCACAAGTCATTATAAAAACACTTAAATAAAGAATTATATTAAATCCAAGGAAAGCTATGCCTTAAAATTAGATTACTTCTAAGGTAGAATTCATAATTGAGGGAAGTAAATTGACAGCTCCTGGCAAACAAAGCTGTTTAAACGCAAGCGTATGTAAAGTGTTGTCAAATTACTTTGTTGTATCATAAATTCTACTTTAGAGCTCTTCCTTATTTTGAAATTATATTACTAAGGTACACTGCATGTCATATCATAATATTCACCTATAGGTTTAATTAAGGTAAGGCAGATGGAATTACCTTGAATGTCCCTTACCTTAATTGTACCTACAGTTGACAAATGTATGAATAGATCAGTAACACCACCAACTACTTTCAAATTTACAATTATAAGTTATAGGAAAATAGGAACATGGATAGTTAATGTAAAATACCAATCTTATTACATAAATACATGACAGAAGTAATTAAATTATACGAGGGCTGTTTGATAAGTACCAAATTTCTTAAATGTATTAATATCACTGGCCGTAAATATGTATACCACCATTTTAAGCCATTTTTAGAGGCGGGAAATTAAAAACAAAACAGCATTCTTTTGTTTTTTTTTCTCATTTGACAGCGATTCAGCGAAAGCGTGAACTTAAAATTGTTAAAATGGAGAAAGAACAGTCTCGGTCTGTAATTAGATTTTTGTTTTTGGAAGGGAAAACGTGTGATGAAATAAAAGTAAGGATGCAAGCGGTTTACCATGAATGTACTCTTTCTATGACAACCGTCAGATACTGGTTTAACAAGTTTAAGCGGGGGAGAACAACCGTCTTTGAAGAGGATCGTCCAGGCCGCCCGAATGAGGTGACTACAGACGATATGGTAAAAAAATTGAAAATATCGTTTTAGCCGACCGCCGAATTAAACTTCGAGCAATCGTTGATGCTGTAAACGTTTCAATCGAGCGGGTACAAAACATATTGTAAGAAAAATTGGGTATGAAGAAAGTATCGGCGAGGTGGGTGCCGCGTTTACTCACGGACGAGCAAAAAGGGAACCGAATGACTACTTCGGAGCAGTGTTTGGCCGTGTTCAAACGTAACCCGAAGGAGTTTCTGCGTCGTTTCCTGACCGTAGACGAAACGTGGGTTCACCACCACACCCCGGAAATGAAAGAGCAGTCGTAGCAGTGGATTTTTCCGGGTGAACCTGCTCAAAAGAATTAAAGCAAAAACTGTCCCATCGGCTGGAAAGGTCATGGCGACCGTTTTTTGGGATTCGCAGGGTATTATACATATTGACTACTTAGAAAAAAGAAAAACGATAACAAGGCAGTACTATGCCAATTTACTGGATTAATTTGACGCAGTGTTGAAGGACAAACAACCCCATTAAAAAAAGAAAAAAAAAATTGTTTCATCACGACAACGCCCCAGCTCATTCGTCCAGAGTTGTGATAGCTAAATTAAAACAGTTACGCTACGAACCATTGCCTCACCCCCCGTATTCTCCAGATTTGGCGCCATGCGATTTCTTTTTGTTTCCCAACCTAAAAAAATTGCTCGGTGGTAAGCGATTTGGATCAAATGACGAAGTCATTGCCGTCACAGAGACCTATTTTAAGGACTTTCCGAAATCATACTTTTTGGATGGTTTATTAAAGCTTGAATATAGGTGGAACAAATGTATAAAGCTAAAATGTGACTATGTAGAAAAATAAATGCACATAGGTATACAAAAACAACGGTTATTTTTTTCATAAACGGGTACTTATCAAACAGCCCTCGTAACCTTGAAATTAATAGGTATAGAAAGTGAGGTTTTATTAGTTAATACTGAGTCAAAAATGTAAACAATAATCTAAATATACATTACGCCAAAATACTAAGGGCCTGTTTCACAATCTCCAGATAAACTTATCTGCCAGTTAAAATTATTGCTATCCTTTTCTCCAGTCATATAAAAGAAAAGGACAGCAAACATTTATCTGACAAATATGCTTTAACTGGAGATTGTGAAACAGGCCATAAGTATCTCAATAGATGGCTGGTAAACCCAGGTCACTGTCATTTGGAACTGGGGTGCTCTCACTTAAGAAATCTGCAACAAAAGCAAGAGGCATATTATAGGTATAGCAGTTCATCAAGGTTGATCAAGGAATCTAGATTGTTTCTTGTTAGCAGGACCTAAAGTTTTCCAAGACATGGGTGCATGGCACAACATCGTGGTATACTGTGGGACACAGTCTTTCGTTGACGTGAATTGGCATCTTTAGCTAAAGGCCCTAAAGGTCCTAAATATTTTAGTAAAAACTCATCATTATCTTTCTAGCATTCGTCCCAGCTTTCTGTCACTCTCAAAGATCTCACTTCGATGGGAATAATCAGCCTTATTCTAAAATTAATATTTTTGTTCATTAAAGAAAGAGTTATTGATTCCATACACAATACATCCATAAAAAATAGAATGGTCACAAAGATTGCAGTTGAAAAATGTACCTGTAAAGAACTCGTCCTGGTAGGACCAGTCAAGTTCCAGGGACATGCGGCGCGTGCGGGGTGCGGGCGTGCATGGTGACCGCGACAGCCTCTTCAGCTCGGGCTCTGGTATAAAGTCAAAGCAGTCCTTAGTGTAATCATCTGAAACATTCAGTGTTAACTTTTTATGGGTAAACTCTTAAAATAAGTCACCTTAATAGAAGGGTGGGAGGACTTTCCCCCCGAGGAGATGCTTGGTTTCTGAATTATTCATGGTTATAATTTAAGGTTATAACAGTGCCAAATACTACAGTACGCGAACAGTTTTGAGCTTCGATAACTCACAAGTGCGATTTTCTTTTTTAGTTAGAGAATATGATATGTTTCTTACAGTAAAAAATGATATACAGATATAAAAAAAAAAACGATTATACAAGATATATTTTCCTTTACCGTACTATTGCATTCAACTATTTCAACATCATTTGTCATTTTATAACAGTTTGGTCTATAGATTATGTGAGCATAATCGAAAACAATGTGTGAAAATATAAGTGATCTTGAATTCTTAACGAATTACAAATGGCTAAGACGACATATGCTCTTGACAAAAGCGTTATAATGTGAAGTTATGTTGCAATAGTAAAAAGCGATAGCCTGGTGGAGAAAATTGTTAGAAAATATTTTTACTAGCTTTTGCCCGCGGCTTCTTCGCTCGCGTTAAATTCTCCATACAAACTTCCACCCCCCATTTTAGGGAAGTGGGGGATTAGAAAGAGACAAAACGAAGCCTATGTGTGTGAGAGTGCTCCATCCCTTCGACTATCTCCACTTAACCTTTTGGCCGCCGTTGGCATGTATACACGACAACGATAGAACGGTACACTGGCGCTGCTGTCGTGTATACAAGACACAAATTCAAGCGCCCGATATATGTGAAAAAAATGACAAATGTAATTTCTTTTACACTCATATTAAAGCTTTAGGTCTTTATTTTTTCAAACATTTGCATTTACAGCAGATTTATAAATCCATTCTTTCATAATAAATCTATCAAAAAAATTGCTCCGAATTTCAATGTTTTTCCTGTTCCTCGTCACCGTTGTCGTTTATACACGATGTTTACCCGATATAAGAATATTCAAAATAAATATCAAATCGCAAATACGGTTTTATTTAAGCATTTGAACACTTGTTAATTGGCAATTGGTGGTAACGAGTACCTAGAATACGTAAAACGAGAGAGAGACAGGCATAACCATAGCTGAAGTTTAGGGAGCTTCTTCAGGTGATGTAAATAGTATAAAGTCAGACAAGTAAATCTGCCATTGTGGTGGTCTACGTATAAATATTCTATGATAAATAATAATGTTTGTTATTCTAGAACATGTGAAATTTTTTATTATATTAATTTATTCTTAGATATAAAAGTTACTTTCGAGACTAATAGCTTTACAAGTGTAATTTTTATTGGTCCCCTTTGTGAATCAAAACTGAATTTATTAGTGTAAAATTAGCTAATATTTATTAGTTGCCGACTAATAACTAATACTTTACTAGTGTAGCCTCGAGAAACGCACACTAGTATACTTGTAAAAATGATTAGCTTATGGGCTAATATTATTAGTCTAATAACATTCGTGAAATAGGGCCCTGTTCCACTACATTTATATTATCGACACACGACGCGCAACTCTTACCTTGAGAGGGGGGGGGGGGGGGGGGGGGGTTTGAATGAGGTGGACTCTGTGGTGGCTCCAGCGCTGCCGGAAGCGCCGCCCTACGCCCATGGGCTTTTATATACACTCTAGGGGTAGGGACCACAAAGACTACGTGGGGTCGTTGACAAATTCGGTTCCGTGACAAATTTGAACTTTAAAACAGAAAATATGCTCAGCTCCGAATAGTGTAATAGTGAGAGTCAGGTCGGCGGATGTACCTAAATGTATATGAAAATAAACTATACCATATTGATGTACGTAATTTGTACCAATTTGTACCTCTTAAAAAAAATTGTTCGGCTCCGTATTTAAAGTTATGATGAACAAAGATACACCCGCCAGCCTGACGGGTGATCCAATCTGGAAACTAGGTATATGATCCTATCAATTATCGATAAAAGTTATTAATCAAAATTTTGTGTACCTATTTAGTACCTAAAAAGGCTGTGGAAAAATCAGCTATTTTAATTGCGGTTTCCGAGTTTTACACCTTTAATTGTTTTCCTACTTGAAGCGATTTAAGAAAATTTACCTTGCTAGCAAACCGTGGTACGTGGCTATCTTATTATTGTTTTTCTAGTTTTTGTTAGTATTTTATATGTCTCAATCAGGTCTCCACGTTCCTTGCGCTCCTTCAAGGTAGTGAGCTTGAAAACTCGCAATCTCTCTTCCTAGGGCTTGTTTTGGAGTTTCCTTTGAGAAACTTGGATTAATAACTTTTATCGATAATTGATGAGATCATATAGTTTCCAGATACACCCGCCAGCCTGACTGTCAGGCCGGCAAGTGTATCTTTGTTTCGTAATAACTTTAAATATGGAGGTACAATTTTTTTTAATATAGGGACAAAAATGGTATAGTTTATTTTAATATCCGTTTGGGTTCACCCGCCGACCTGACTCTCACGTGGAATGCGCTGATGACGACGTTATATTCAATAAAACCAAATAAATGAAACCTAATCTCCAGCGGCTAAAATAGTTTTAATTCATTTAGAAACAACCTAAAAAAAGCCCCCCACAGCGTCAGTTATCCTCAAACAAGGCAACTTATTTTAAGAGCCAACCCATACTTGCGGACTCTTTGATGGTGGATGAATGCTGTGTGGGATTTCATATTGTCACTGTGATAATGTGCAAAGTGCCCCAGCCAGAAATATTTTATTATATTGGACACAGAATACCTTGCTTGTTGGACATAACCTGCTATAGCTAAATTCGTCATTTCAATTCGTATACAGCTGAATTTTTTCGTGTTGGATCAACTTATTAGCAATAACGATAGCAAATGAGATACTTACCATATTTGGAAACAGACATAGTGAACTCCAACTTTTCATTCACATAATTGTCCAACTCAGCATCACCGTCGTCGTTATCGTCGTGGAAGATTAGGGCTCCGATATTGACCGCCCGCGGCGTGAACACTTGCTTCATAGGCGTGGTTTGTAAGGCTTGCCCCATGTTACACAGAAAAGATTTCTTCGGTTCGGCGCCTTTTTTTAACGGTTCATTGGGTTTGATTGGGCCCGTAGAAACGGAGTTGCCCATGTTTTCTGTAAAGAGACATTACATTAACAGTAAATTTCAGCGCCGAAGACGGAAAATTGCAATAGAATATCTAAGAACAACGACTATCTAAGAAAAATACCGATGTTGAATGAATGTTGGTGCGAGACATTGTTCGTTGGCAGGCGGGTCTCGCTGTCTCCATCTCCAAAGATGTTGAAGAAGTTGTTGAATAACTCAGACATGATGAATTTCGACAAAAAATAGAACGGTGTACAAAGGGAAATGGAAAAATCGTAGAGAATCGGTTTCAAGATCACAAAAACGTTCGTGCCGTTATTTTCAATCGCTTCAAATTCGACAGTTTGACGCACAGACTCAATATACATATTCATCTATGCACAGACTACTTAGTTTTGACGTCAGTTTCAGTCAGACTCGGTGGTGTGCTGGTGTGGTTAGTGTGGTAGCTGATCAAATCAAAGAATATAATACTCACTTCCGTTCCGTTCGTTCATTCTTTCAAGTGTTCTCAAGTGTTCATTTCGTTTCGTTTCGTTCACTACAGTGAGTACTCGGCCAATTTCGACGCAATAATCGCAGTCAATTTTGATATGTTGCCGTCTAGATAGCTGCAACGAAATCAACCGATAGACCAAAAACAGCAATGTATTAAAAATCGCCGGTGATTAGTTGCCACGTAAGTAGAGCGCCTACAACCCATAGACATATTAAAGGGGTCTACTGCAAGACTGCAAGCACACTGCAAGGCCTAGTAACTTTTTCACAGCTAAATAGCACAGATTATATAAAAGTTCTTAGAAATAGTTTCATTTCCCGAGCGTATTAATTACAGCAGTTTATTATATACACTATTTACAATGTTTCGCTCATGAATATGGATAATTTTGGGAATTTTTTGTCGTTTATTATTTCATATTCAACAGTATATTATTATTCAAGTAACCTTCAAAACACTTGACAACAGTGACAGCCACATGTATCACCACAGACTACTTAGTAGATACCTACTACGTCTTTTATCACATATAGTCTGGAAAACCATTTCTGTCAGTAGAAAAGCGCGGTACATTTGAATAATCGCTAGTTGGCAACACCTGTCTTTGATAATTTTAAAATTGCGCATAATTTGTGTTTTATCTGTGGCATGTAACATTTTTATTTTAAAAAGTTAGTTTTGTTTGCTTACGTTTTTAAGATTCAGGTTGCGTATTTTATTATTTATTAATGTGATATCTGCCACCTCCGTTCAATAAATGTACTAACAAGGCTAAGATATAAATGTAGGTACCTAGTACCTACCTTCTGCAGGGATAATAAAATTTGCATGATTAATATGGCTTTGAGGTTATGCCTTGTTGTATAGAATTATCATTTGAAGTCATAGACTAATTATATGTTTGAAGTTCTTTCTTTTTCAGTGTAAATCGAACAAATCAAAGCGAAAACTGGTGCCAAATGAAGGGCTCAACTGTACAATATGTGACATCGAGTCCTTCCTATAAAATAAATAAACACCAAAATCTCACGTGCGTTTATTAATTACAAGTACACACATAATATATAATATTCTTATACTAGGAAACGAATGACGAAAGGAAATCATAATTAATAGGAGTATTACTGAGTAATACTTATGCATCACTTTTATTCGTACAGATTATGCAGCTAACCCGATTCCATTCTAAACTGAAAAGTTGTATTTTCTGATATATATACTCGATTTCCTCGCCGGACTTATGATTATAGCATTCAATATTTGTTTCGTTCCTGGATTTCAACACTTTCAGCATTAGGTATTTTGACTCATCATGCGATCTCCACCTCTAATCTTCAGTCCTTTTAATATTTTGGTTATTTTAATTTCTTCGCACCGTCTTATTTATTGAAAAGTCATAATTATATGTACATATATCAGGGATTTCAATGATTTTATCTATTAATGCAGTTACAATTTAAGAAATTACCAATCTACACTGACGTACGAAAGCACCGTCAGTGTTGCCAACTCGAATGGTCCTGAATATGCTAGAGTGAGGATGAAAAAATGCTAATATGCCAACTTCATTTTATATGTGCCCTTGAGCCTATAATCTCGGATTTGGTTGATTTAGTAAAGTTAATATGTTATTCAATCAAATACAAACATTGAAAACATTGAAAAAATAATCAACCCAGTTGGACTTGAACCAACATCGATACGCCTTACCGGGGCTCGATATCGCTTTACCAATTAAGCTATGGGTTCAGTTACCGAGCTGACGAAATTCTCAATGCCTTCAATCATCTTTTTGCATTTATTTTTACATCGACTTTATAGCAGCCGTAAGCGACATCTAGGTGCCAACCACTAGAGTTAGATACCCTTCCCGCCGACCCTTTTACAAGTGTCACAACGGAAATAACAGATGGCGCCTGCTATCAACTCATAATTATTTTACATTTTTTTTTAAAGTGGGTATTCCACTCATACATTAGTATGTTATTCAATCAAATACAAACATTGAAAACATTGAAAAAATAATCAACCCAGTTGGACTTGAACCAACATCGATACGCCTTACCGGGGCTCGATATCGCTTTACCAATTAAGCTATGGGTTCAGTTACCGAGCTGACGAAATTCTCAATTCTTCAATCATCTTTTTGCATTTATTTTTACATCGACTTTATAGCAGCCGTAAGCGACATCTAGGTGCCAACCACTAATGTTTGTATTTGATTGAATAACATACTAATGTATGAGTGGAATACCCACTTTTAAAAAAAAAAAGTAAAATAATTATTAGTAAAGTTAAGTTATATGTTCTATGCAAAATCCAAATATGTATTTATAGGAACAAAATAACATTATGAACAAGTATTAAACTCTATTTCTTTGCTTTATTGGATACCTATAACAATTGCTGTTATTTAAAAATGTGAGATATTAAAGTAGGTTAGATTTGACTTGGCCAGTTTTCATTACTTACATCAGTCATTTTATAAAGTTATTCGACATATAAATATATATATATATATATTTTAATTCTGATAAAAACTGGCCAAGTCAAATCTAACCTAATCAAATAAATAATAAATAATAATAAATAATTCTCTCCAGATGTTACTATAGTATCACCCGATATATATTTGGGATTTAATTGGCATGTTATGAAGGAGTCATTAGGAAGTGATCATCTAATAATTAAAATGTCCACATGTGTTAATTCTAGTGCCAAGCATATACAAAGGAGAAACTATAAAGCGGCTCAGTGGGATGAATACAGATTATATCTAGAAAATATTTTTAACGATTTGTCTTTGCCTGAATCTCCTCAAGAAGCATATAATTTATTGTTAGATAGCAGCCGATCTTTTCATCCCCTTTTTTAAATTCAATAATAATCCTGCTAAAACATTTCAATCAAAGCCTTACTGGAACCAGTCCTTATCCAAAGCCGTTGCCGAACGGCGATTAGCGCTCACTTTGTTTAGACGGAATTCTACACCACTAAATCTTGAGAACCTCCAGGCAAAGATAAGAGACGCTCAGAGATTAATTAGAACGCATAAAAATGAAGGGTGGCATCAATTTTGTAACTCAATAAGTGAGTCATCTTCAGCCTCAGAAGTTTAGTCTCGAATGAAATGGCTCAAAGGCTACAAGACTTCTCAGCCTCATGTTAGTGTAGAGAAAGCGCACAATCTCCTTTGTTCTCTAACACCAGATAACGTATCTTCACGGACACCAGCGATTGAGTCATGTAGCACGGTCATAGACGAAAAATTTACTATACAGGAATTAGAGTCATGTATTAAATCAAAATATACTGCACCTGGTGGTGACGGTGTATCATTTTCAATGATTAAAAACCTTCCTATGAATGGTAAACTATTACTGCTATCGGTGTATAACAAATTCTACTCCTTAGGTTTTGTTGCCGCTCAGTGGAGGCAAATTAGTGTAGTTCCAATACCTTAACCTGGAAGAGATCCCTCTTCTGACTCTGCTCTCCGACCGATCTCGTTAATTTCTTGTATCTGTAAAATATTTCATTCTGTAATCAATAGGCGATTGGAATGGTTCTTAGAAAAAAATTGTATGTTTGCTGAAGAAACCGTCGCTTTTAGGAAATGTCGACCATCTTTAGATAACTGAAGTAGCTTAGTAAGTCGAATACAGACCGGATTCTCAAAATATATGGTTACTTTGGGAAGTTTCATAGATATTGACAATGCATATAATAACGTAAATGTTCCTGTTTTAATTTCAATACTTGACGGGCTGAGGGTTGGTCGTAACATTTGTCAATATTTATGGAATTTTTTAAATTAAAGATATCTTACAATTCAAACTGATAACACTATGTTACGCAGATCAACTGGTCGAGGGTTAGCTCCACAGATCTAAATATATAGATCACGCAAATGCATCTACTTCGCGTGTCGGAACTCGGAGTAGGTCTCCGAGTTGGCCGTCGCTACTGACATTCCGCGCGCGTCTGTTGTGGTAGCCGGTTGTCCGTGAAAATTTAGAAAATGCCTTTTTGCATGGTATTAAAGTGCAATAGCCCAAAAATTTGAAGTACCCAAACGCAAGGACATTTTTCCTATCACACGTAAGTTATTTTCAAATTATATTATGCGTAAATTCATTTTTAATCATTTTTTTAAGTATTCCGAGATGTGATTCCAAGGCTGTACCTAAGTAACTATAGATTATCGGTAAGTAAACTATGTTCGCATTTCATTGCCGCGTTTGCTTTGAGCGTTTAATCTGACGTTGTGTGTTAAGAGACGATGAATATCAGAACAAGCGATACTGTCGCGCATCGCTTGGAGTTTGTGGTACAAGGGAACTTATCATTCGTCTGTCAAATCTAGCAACTAGTGTTGTTCGTTCTACAACATTATTTCGATGATCGATTATAATCGATATCGGACAGACGAATGATATTTACCATTTTAAAAACGCCAATTTAGTAGATATTGATACAAACAAGCTCGAAATATGTCCTAATTTTACACGATTTTTTTTAAAATGGAGTGTAATATCTTCGGGTTCTTCATGTATGTGACATGTTTATCTTTTGAAGGTATAATACGTTTATAAATTTCTATTGTGCTTAAGAAACACTTACTTTTTTTTAGTTTCCCACACGATCCTATCACAAAAGAAAAATGGATTGCGGCCACGGGACGGAAAGACTGGTTTCCGACTAAGCATAGTACTATTTGTTCTAAAAACTTCATTGCAAATAGCAGTTTCATTGAAAAGAAGAAGTTGAGATTGTTGAAAAAAACGGCGTATTCCACTATTAATACACTAAAACACATTGACAATGATAATGAGGTTAGTGAATAGATGTAATGTTTAACAGTGATTTTATTATTACCGTATAAAATATCTGATATAATATACTCATTTTATTTGTGGTTTACAGAATAAAGATACGCCATAACAACCTTCATCATTGTCAAGTTTCAGCTTGGCCCAAAAATGTTTGGATGTTCGGAGGATGTCCGGATTTCTGTTCTCGCCTAGACTTTGCATTTTCAGTCAATTCTCATGAAATCTTGTCAACAATAGGTATACAATTTTTCGAAAATTAAAAAAATGGAGAGATGTGGAGGTAGAAATCTTAAAAAATTACAAATTTCAACCATTTCAAGACAAAGCGAGGTCTACAGCTCACAGAGCTAATAATCTTACTAGTTTTATTTTTAAAATGTAATTCAAATATCCTTTATTTAATAATTCCGTTTAATATCATTCGTCTGTCTACATCATTCGTCTGTCTATATCATTCGTCTGTCAGAAAATCGATGTCATTCATGTGAATCGATTAGTGATTTTTAGGTTATCTCCGTCTTTGTCGCTTGAACTAGCAAGTGCAACAGAGAGGGAGATACACGAACGAAGTTCGTTTTCGTTTCGCGGTAGGCCCTCTGGCCGCACACGCACGGAATTTTCGTTCGGGTTCCGAACGGAATAATGTCAAAAAGTGTCTCTGTCTGTCATATGGAAACCGTACCGAAATTCCGTGCATCTGCGGCCAGGCTGAATCAAGACGAGCCGAACGGCGGCGGCGTCGCCTTTGAATCGATTTTGTGCGGACAACGGGGAATTCACATTACTAATTCGCCCTTGTGGCGTCACAGTAGGTAGAAAAAAAGTGACACGGTTGGTTTTCATACAGATTGAGGTGTTTAAGTTATCTATGTATATTTAGATCTGTGGTTAGCTCAAGGAGACCCAACTTCGCCACTGCTTTTTAATAAATATCTACATCTAAAACAAAGTTACCTATGTTTATTTAAAAAAGGTATTAATAGAGAACCTGTAAATATTAAAAATAATAATTGTAATTTAGAATTAGTTAAGTGTGTTAAATACCTTGGATTGTGGTTGGATCGATCTCTCAAGTGGGAAAAACATATTAATGTAAACACAGAAGGTACATAAATATTGCAATATTTTAAAAGTTTTAGCTGGACCTGGGAGTCTATTCGACATGGCATAACTGACAGTCGCATGCGAGACAACTATGATATCACACTTTTGTGACAGTTGATTCACCTAACCACCTACGTCAAAATCAACAGGTCTCGCTAGAGGAATTCCTCTATTGGCATGGGCGCCATCTTATTGTTTTGACGTTGACGTCAGTAAATTATGGGAATCCCACGTAAGGCATTTGTTTACCTCTAGTAGGTAAAGAGAGCCTTCAAGCATTTTATGAAAACTCATTTGAAAGCGACATCTCTGAATGTCTTCTGAAACTAAATACGTGTGTGAGTATTTGTGTAAATCATACGTGTATTTTCGTGCTACAATACTAGGCTAGAACTAGGGTAGTCTACATAGACGGCTTACAAGCAATTTTTTAGATTTGACGATGCATTTTTGGGTGTAGCAACGATGACGAAACCTGTGCTTTGGGTAAAAGATATGTGACAAATATTACATATTGAATAAAAATGACTGGTATGAATGATTTTAAGATTTCTTGTAACCAATAAATGTTTTTTGTCACAAGAAATAAAACAATACATTGACTTGTAAACCGACCACATAGATCCAATATTATGTAGAATAGGTTTAGTGTAAATAAATTATAATATCAAGAATACAACCTTGATATCAATCTCACGTGTTTATATCGGAGACCCGAAAAAGTGAAAGATTACAAACTTATAACTAGTGTATGGTTAAAAAAGTTGTATCTTGAGCGTTGCGGGGGGCACTAGAAGCAAACAAACTGCTGCCGAGAGTATTACAACATTTTTCACCACGCCACGTCAAAAAAATACAAGCGATGATTTTGAACCATAAAGATTTGGCAGAATTAATTTGTTTTGTTTTATGTATTTACCTAAATACATAAAACAAAACAAATTAATTCTGCCAAATCTTTATGGTTCAAAATCATCGTTCTATAACGTAAAGTAATAACTGTTCTCCCTTGTGAAAAAAAAAAAACAATTTTACTGACGCTTTAAAAAATCAAGATAGGCGGTGGTGCTGATGAGGTGAAAAAGCATTCATACACAAGAAAATAATTTTGATAAGAAAACCTAACTACTAATAATATAATTATTTAATTTTGCAATGTTTCTGTCTGTTTTAATACCTACTTATAGTGCTGCAGTCTTTGTTACGTCAACGTCTATGGAAAGTTTGAGGCATTTCAAAAACATCAGAAAAGAAATTAAATTCGAGAAATAAATGAATCTTACACAAATCGAACTAGGCCCACAGTAAGCTCAGTAAGGCTTGTGTTATGGGTACAAGATGATATATATATATATTTGATAAATATGGATAAATACTTAAATACATAGAAAACATCCATAACTCAGGAACAAATATCTGTGATAAACACACAAACAAATTCCCTGACCAGGATTCGAACCCGGGACCTCCTGCTTCGTAGGCAGGGTCACTACCGACTGGGCTAGGAGGCCGTTATTTCTATCGGTAGCCTGGTAGTCAGTGCCTTAAAGGATTGTTTGACATTTGATACTTCACGCAGATAAACATAGTAGAAAAATGGAGCAACAGTATAGTAATTATCAAAACAAACTCTGGCCCGACTTACGCTCTAAGGATCGCGGGTTCAAACTTGGCTCCTACTACTGCCTCCTAACTTAACTAAGAGTTAAGGATCTGCCATTGAATTTCTGTCATTGAATTTGACAACTAGTATCCGATACGTTTGCCTAAGTGAGAAAGAGAACTTGCCATGCGTGAAGAAGGGACAACATGATTCGTAACGTCAAAGAGGGACCTCTGTATAGTACTATTGTTTACTCGGTGCCCTAGCCACAGTTGAAAATTATTACCGAGTAAAAGAGTCGTTCATAGGCGACTAGCATAAAACCGGCCAAGTGCGTGTCGGACCACGCATAATAGAGGGTTCCGTACCTTCAATGGAATAAGAACCAAACTAATACCAGAAGGTCGTATCTGATACCTATGGAAGAAGTTTTTTGGAGATAACTCAAAAATGGCTGAACTGATAATGTTCAAAACAATTTTCGTAGAAAGTATGTAATAGAAAAATAAGACAATCTTCTCAAATTTTTTTAAGTCTAAATATATAAAAGAAGAAACTGACTGACTGACTGACTGACTGACTGACAGACATATCAACGCACAGCCCAAACCGCTGGTTCTAGAGATTCCAAATTTAACACGTAGGTTCCTTATAAGGTCTAGGGGTGCACTAAGAAAGGATTTTTCAAAATTCACCCCCTAAGGGGGTAAAATGGGGGTCCAAAGTTTGTATGGCGAATCAAGATTTGTTAGATTATTTTATTCGAAACTTCAAAGAAGTATTCCTAACGATAAATGAGTAAACACGTGTTTCAGGTTTTTTGAAAAAGGGGCAAATGTGGTCACAACGTCTGAAAATCAACATGGGTGTTGTATCCTTTTTGAGTACTTATAGTACGCGGGCTAAGCCGTGGGAAAAGGCTAGTATATTACATGGACTTAGGGTTCAAATGTTACGGGGGGGGGGGTTCACTCAATTTTTGCGATTATTTTTGAAAATATTCACTAAATCACAAAATGTTCAAAAAAACCTCAATGTTATATTTAAACACCTATCGATTGATGTGCAACATGTTGATATTAGGAGAAAAATTGTTTTTTGTAATTTAGTCACATGGAGCGCCCCCCATAAAAATATTTTCTCCTTCAATTTAACTACATATAGTCTGGCCAGCCAACGAACGCAGTAGCAATGTACAGCGACCAAAAGTATGACAACACTAAGAATCAGTGAAAAAAGCAGCAATGATCATCACCATTTGTTGGTGAACATTACCATCTCTGTCTTCTTTGGGTTGACCGATAGTTCGCTGTCAAAGCACCAGGGTTCCACTATCGCCAGCGCTGAGCGTGTAACATCGCATACCGTACCTGCATGCATCCCGCTTGTCAGTATCACTATGTCATCTGCATATCCGATTGTGTAATAGTGATTGTCGTTTAGATTGGCGATCAATTCTATGTTTTTAATTTTAGTTGGTATTTCCACCCCTTTCATTACGTGACATTCACGGTGTGTAAAAAGGAGACGGATATATTTCGTCTGATCTGTCATCAACTGTAACAAATAATCTGGTTGAGGCAATACACATATGCCATAAAAACGAATTTAAATTCAATGTAGAACGTTGCAGGAGTTCTATCTCACTCGCGCTTAAGACGAGAGAGTGAAATGCACTAGAAACAAATTCAATGTAAAAGAAATGTGAATTGAAATGTTCGTCACGAACACGGTGTCTAATCACAAAGGGTTGGCACATGTACGTATTTTGAATTTGCCGCGCTTTTCTACTGAAAAAATGATTTGCTAGACTATAATTAAATAGCGGCATGAAAAATACACCTTATGTCTAAATTTTATTTTATTCGTCTTATAGTTTCCGAGTAAAATGGCTGTGACATACGGACAGACGGACTGACGGACAGACAGACGGACATGACGAAACTATAAGGGTACCGTTTATGCCATTTTGGCTACGGAACCCTTAAAAGTACTAAAAACGGTCCGACAGAGAGCATAATAGTGGGGGGCGGTGCCTCACTCGCACTCGTTACAAAATTGTCACATTTGACACATATTCACATTTTGATTGTCTGATGACGTCATTACCTCCTTAGTCAAAACGAGACACTCCCTTAGATAAGCTTCTCTGTCGGCCTCACTTTGTGACCGAAGAATGAGATCCACTTCATATACATCCATGGTTCGATACCTACGTATACCTACTAAAAAAAAACACCAAACTCTGCCATGGGATTCCCAATGTCCTGTCAACATATCTAAAATGGTGGCCATAGCCATAGACAAAACGCTCTAGCGAGACCTACTGACAGCTTGACAGTTAGGTGTATCACTCTATCACCTAGTGAGACAAGTGTGAGAGCAACGTCTCGCAGTTTGGCATCTCGAATAGGGGCCCTTGATGGGGTGTCCATCCAAAAAATCTCAGGAGATTATACTTTGCAATAATTCGTAGCAGAATAGATTATGCGTCTTTTTTATATGACGATAGTTGCAATTCCAATTTGTATAAACTCGACAAAATTCAAAATCAAGCACTGAGGACAATAGGCGGGTTTATTTAGTCTACGCGATGGAATCTGAATTGTGTGTACAGCCCTTATATATTCGTCGCTTTTATTTGGCTTCCAAGTTTTGGTTAAAATCTAGATCTTTTGAAAATAATATAACTATTAAACTCTTAGATGTATTAAATAACGACATTCAAACACGTGATACATTGCGAAATAAAAAACCTCTTCTCCTTACTGTACATAATAAGTATAAATCAACTACTATCCATTCCAGTAACATATTGGAAATGTTTACATTGGACAGATGGGTTAATTCGATCGATATTTCTAAATCTTTTAGGTTTAACATAGCGTCTATCATTAAATTTAAGCGTGAATATAAGAAAAATGCTTTAAAAACGACCGTGGAAGATTTTTTGCTTACACATTATTCCGAATATCAGTGTATATATACAGACGGCTCTAAAGAAGGATGCAACTTAGGCGCTGCATTCTATGACCCTCAATCAAACATCAATTAAGATACACATAAAGCACAACATGTCCATTATGCACGCTGAGCTGGTTGCCATTGCTGAAGCCTTATCCCATATCCAATCTTTAGATTACAGTAAGATTGTCATTCTGTCGGATTCTAAAAGTGCGCTCCAACATGTTGCTCGATGTACGTCAAATATTCGAGGTCTTCCGATAGCTTACACCATTTTGAATTTTATTGACAAACTGCAATCAAAGGGTAAGACCGTATTATTGCAATGGATCCCATCTCATGTGGGTATAGTCGGTAATGAAACCGTGGACACCATAGCGAGGCTGGCCTGTCGGGACGGTGTAGAATGTAATACGTTACCATATTAAGGTAAACGTCCCCTGTTTCGGCAGGTTAAGGCTGTTAAGAATATTTTGAGAATTCGTATTTTTTTTAAATATGTCTATGTATAATAATATTTTTTAAGCTTTTGAGGGAGTTATATTGATTCTTTAAGAGTAATGTTTTGTATAAATTACGTAGTTTTGGTTAAAACTTTTTTTTATATGAATTTATTCGTGAGCCTCTTATTTGATTCCTATTTCGTGACAAAAATTTAGCTCAGATCCTAAGTTCGTGAGCTCGTGGCCCCTGTTTCGGTATAAAGTATTCCAGAGTGATAAATTGTTGATAATAATCTTAAGTATTTAACGGGTTTACTTAAGTAGGAAACCGTAGTGGGAAATGGTGTGGGGAAATAATGGAAAATGATGTGTGTAAGAGTAGGAAAGGTGTGGAAAAGGGTGAAAAAAGTGATTGGTTGGGATAGGTGTGATAAATAATGGGAAATAGTATGGAAATGGCGTGGAACACTCCTTCGTTTATTTCCTCGCAGTAGTCGTAAAAAGCACTATGTAATGTCTTGGCCGAAAGCTCTATAGATGGACTGAATCTTCGAGGGTCTCCCCTGACGGGCCAGCCCTCGAACTAACTCGTCGTCGTCGTTTATTTTCAAGCCTTTACAATAATGTGCAATTTCTGAGAGAGTGAGAACGGTCACATTAAAAGGATTGTCTATATTTTAAAATTTTTCCAATAAAGTTTGATATAGTTAGTGTTAGTGTTCAGGCTCTGTGTAAGGATCTGCTTCAGTTTCACGAGTTAAGATTCCTACCTACTTAATGAACACAAGGAATCACCAATTCTGTTTCGTAAAAGTACCGATTTTAAGTATATTACGTAACTTGTTTGTGTCTGTGCTACCTATCAATATAGATTTATCTGTCACGAACTTGGGGAAAAGTAACAAAAACCCAGTTCCTTACTTCGTGATACAGTTTTTTTTTAAATTCACGGACTTCATTTAGTACACTAAAGTACGTTCATTAATCATTAACCATCGTATATATAATACACATATCCAAAAATAAATCTAATTATAAGCAAAATTGTGCTGGTAGTCAATACGCGAATTTATCTTAAAAATGTAAAATCGGGCCACATTCAAACTCGGTTTATGAGAATTCTAGTGAGAAAAACATATACCGAATTTAGGTAATACGAAACTTCATGAAATACACTACTTGTTTTCTAATTCACATTTAGATTACCTTCATTGATATATATATAGACAAGCAACCAAAATATATCTAGAAAATCCTTGATTCGGTAGTGACACGAAACAGGAGACACACAAAAAATAAGATGACCGCTATTTCGTGAGTCGATTGATTGCACTTTTAAGGGACTTCTATGCTCACTTTTAATCCTTTTATATGCCAAATCAATTACTAGGGAACCCACAGAGACACTCTCAAAACTATTATTCAAATGGACTTACCCATGCCTTTCCATAAGCTTAAGAAGTAAGAGCGCGCACCTTACGGTTACAAGAAGTACACGCATACCGCACAGCTGGGAGTCTATTCGACATGGCATAACTGACAGTCGCATGCGAGACAACTATGATATCACACTTTTGTGACAGTTGATTCGCCTAACCACCTACGTCAAAATCAACAGGTCTCGCTAGAGGAATTTCTCTATTGGCATGGGCGCCATCTTATTGTTTTGACGTTGACGTCAGTAAATTATGGGAATCCCACGTAAGGCATTTGTTTACCTCTAGTAGGTAAAGAGAGCCTTGAAGCATTTTATGAAAACTCATTTGAAAGCGACCTCTCTGAATGTCTTCTGAAACTAAATACGTGTGTGAGTGTGTGTGTAAATCATACGTGTATTTTCGTGCTACAATACTAGGCTAGAACTAGGGTAGTCTACATAGACGGCTTACAAGCAATTTTTTAGATTTGACGATGCATTTTTGGGTGTAGCAACTACAGTTAGGTGCATAACTGAGTTGATGTTTAGAAAACACGATAACCTTTTTTGTTTACATCTAAGTAGTTTATAATTAAAAAATAAATGATGTGTTGTCATGATTGACAGACAATTTAAATAATGTCATCACTAGTATAAAATTGTTTATAAGTATTTTACTGTTATAAAAAGCACATTTCAGTGACTCAGTTTTGCTCATGTTAATCGACTCAGTTTTGCACTAGCTATTATGTGAAGTAATATTATCAGTTATAAAAAAGGTCAAGAGTTTATTATAAATTAAGACATAAATAACAGCTCGCCTGATCAGTTCCTACACTTTTATTAACATTCATTGCTTATATCATTTCTGGAATATCTGCCTCACCATGTCTCCTACATCGCCGTCTCTTAAGAAAAACGTAGAGGAGTTACTTATACAAGGAAAATCAACACGAAATATAGCTCGCATCATGAATATTACGCAATCTAAGGTACAGAGAATAAAAAATAAGTGCAGATTGCCCATAAAAAGCAATGTAGGAGGTCGACCAAGACTTTTGACCGATCAAGATACAAGACGCTTAACTCTTTGTATTGCTTCTGGCGAAGCAACGACTGCTTCTATGGCAGCCGGAATCCTTAAAAGGGATGTTGGAAAAGCAGTGAGCAAATGGACAGTCGCCAGAGCCCTAAAAAAGGCAAAGTTTAGAGCTATTGAAAAGAAAAAAAAACCAATGTTATCTAAGAAAAATATAATACAACGAAAACAATTTGTTAAAAAGTATGAAACCTGGTCTATAGATGATTGGAAAAAGGTCATTTGGTCAGATGAGTCGAAGATAAACAGATATTCGACAGATGAACGCCAGTGGAAGTAGAAACGAGAAGGTGAACCTGTTAAAATGGATGACTATATATTGACTGTTAAACATGGCGGCGGAAATATTAAGGTGTGGGGGTGTATAACTGCATTTGGAGTAGGTCCAATCCATAAAATTGAAGGTATTATGAACAAAGTCGTATATCAGCAAATCCTACAACAACATTTACTCGATGCAGTAGAAAACATGCCTTATCCGGAACATGAAGTTGTGTTTCAACAGGACAATGACCCAAAACATACGGCCAAAACAGTCCAAAAATGGTTGTCCCAGCAACGTTTTAAGCGTTTAACATGGCCCTCGCAAAGCCCTGATTGCAACCCAATAGAAAATGCATGGGCTCATTTAAAAAAGAGACTCGTAAATGAGTATGAGTCGCCTCCGTCATCACTCAATGTCTTATGGGATCGAGTACAGGAACAGTGGTATAAAATATCCCCAGAATATTGCGAATCTTTGACAAACAGCCTACCAAGACGTCTTCAAGCTGTTAAACAAGCGGAGGGCCTTTGGACAAAATATTAACTCAAAAAGACACGGACGTCTATTGAGTTTTAAGAGTTGGAGCAAAAGTGAATCGTAGGTTAATACTATTTTTTTTCTTTCAGTTGAGTTTTTCTGTTTCTGACTAAGATACATTTAATAAAGAATGAATTTTGTTTAAGAATAAATACGATTTAGTACGGTAGTGAGTTTCATTCCATTTTTAATCAACTAAACGAACATTGATTGCTTTTTCGACTCAGTTATGCACCTAACTGTATGACGAAACTTGTGCTTTGGGTAAAAGATATGTGACAAATATTACATATTGAATAAAAATGACTGGTATGAATGATGTTAAGATTTCTTGTAACCAATAAATGTTTTTTGTCACAAGAAATAAAACAATACATTGACTTGTAAACCGACCACGTAGATCCAATATTATGTAGAATAGGTTTAGTGTAAATAAATTATAATATCAAGAATACAACCTTGATATCTATCTCACTTTAAACTATACATACTTGTTTCTTTAAACATCGATTTTTTTTAAGGGTGTTCAGTTTTTCAGCTGCTTTCGCCACCGCATCTGTATGTTTATTGGATCCGGTGAGGTGAGAAGCCGCCAGTGTGTATACGCATGTAGTATCCCACATGCACATGTACATGGGGAATGGCTATACAGCCGCATACAGTCAAGGCGTTGTAGGAGATTTATTGCTAGTGGCTTGCTTAATCTGAGGAAATCTACTCTAACATAGCATCCAAATTACTCAAAATAATGCAGAGCACAGTGAATGCAGGGTACTGTAGAGATATTCCTAACAGTAGGGTGGAAGAACACCTACAACTCATCGCACTTTTTGATGTTTATCCATTCGCTCCTCGGCCAGATATCGACATTTCTTTTATGGCATGTTAATTGAACTTTAGGTTAAATAGGTAATGCCAATCATATTATATTTTAACAGTTATATATTTTTAATTGATACCTACAATTAATAATCATAAAAATTATAAATATTAATGTGCTCTCAGTGAAAATGTCTTAAAATCATATCAATTTTATAATTACTTCTAGAGGTATCTTACCTAGTTTGAATAGTCAGAAATCAACTTCGCGCAAAAGTTTCGTGGGGGCAATTACTAGAGGTCGCCTCCATCATTACTATCGGTAGCCTGGTAGTCAGTGCCTTAAAGGATTGTTTGACATCTGATACTTCACTACAACAACAACATTATAGATACTGGTGCCGGCTATACTGCAAATTTATCAAAAATCTAAAATTACCGGTCGGCTTCCATATAGCGTTGACAGCGTTGTAGAGCCCATCACGGAGATATTGAAAACATAAGTCTTAAAGGTCTTAATGGGCGCTAGTATGTGTGGCGTCAAGTTGAAAATACAAAAAAAATACGTTAATTTATCGTTACGCTTAAATTTTGACACACGGCGAAGCCCACTTACTTAACCACCCACAAAATCTACATACTTACCAAATTTAAGGCCATTACGGTGGGCGTATAAGGTTTTAAGACCAGTTGAAATCGCAATTTGTTGAGCCTTAATTTATTTTTGAGCTTACTGCTCGAAATTTTTACAGAAGCTATAAGACCCGTTTCGTAAGAACATACCAAAGGACAATGGGCAAATTTGTATGGGCACTGTCCCCACCCACCAACAGAAACGAAACATGTCTCATTTAATAGATCTTGGCAACCTGATGATTTGTTATTATGACGAGGATTGCCCTTTGTATGGGGTTTTCTTGGAAAACCGTATTTTGTTTGTATATAAATACGTCACATACATATATTTAGGACAGACATCTTCAATTTTCTTTAAGAGTTTTGGCTAAAAATATTAATAATTTTAAGTTAACACTGATAATATGTATCATATGTTAAGTAGTATTGTAGATCTAATAATATATAGCTCTATAAGCGAATTTTTGTTTTCCTTTTTTTTAACCAACTTCAAAAATAAGAGGAGGTTCTCAAATCGTCTGTATTTTTTTTAAAGAAATGTTGTTGTTTATTATTGCTAGTAATATAATGTTTCTGTAACCTTCTACTTGTAACTTTCAAAGAATTTAACAAAATATATATGAAAACAAAATACGGTTTTCCAAGAAAACCCCATACATATGGTGATCCTCGTCATAGTAAAAAATCATCCGGTTGACACGATCTACTAAATGAGACATGTTTCGTTTCTGTTGGTGGGTGGGGACATTTTGCCCATGGTCCTTTAAGACCATACCGGTGGGCGCATAAGGATTTAAGACCATTTTAAGAAATAGTCGGCTTCATAACATCGACTGTAAGACACTCCTCCGTCTACAGCTCAGCCAGCCATGTAGGTAAAGTCACTAAAATCTAACAGGACCCCCACCCCCAAACCATGGAACTGTGGGCTTAGAGGAGGCCAAAAAAGCTTGGTGAAGTGGTTGGTGGGTCAGGATGTTTTTACCCATCCAAATTGCCATTGGAGCTGGGACGACGTATTGTGCCAAATTTCTTATGAGTCACTCACTCTTAAGCCGCAGCACTGGCTACCGGCTTACCCGTCACCAAACAGGAGGTTTGGTGACGGGTGGACAGCTTTTCCAGACACTGTCAGTAATAATGACATTATTTCTCTACTCATCTTGCTCATCCTTCATTCATATACATAGAAAAGGATGGGTACAGAAATATTGACATTATTACCGGATAGAAATAAGTCAAATAATAATAACATTAAATAATTAAAATACTTAAAAAAAAAAAACAAAGAAAAAATATATAAATGTACAAAAATGTATAACATAAAAAAGTTAAAAACTAAAATAAAAACGTCTTCTAAGGCTTTTCCACAAAAAATGCACTTAATGAATACACACAAATCATATGTAAGTTAACCAGTTGTGATGCAGCGCCATGAGCGCGCACACAAATGAGCTACGCACGCTGCAACGGAACGCCGCAGCGAGCGCACCGCATCGTGGCCGCCGGCCGACTGAAGCCGCCCGCCCCCCCGCGCGTCCCCGCGCTCCGATCCGTATATAAGGCGCGCGCGCCGAGCATCGTGGCAGTGATTCTCGCAGCCGCCGCCCGGCTGCTAGGATTGCTGTACCCAGGCTATGACAGTCGCGGTGTTCGTACAGGAGCAATAGCACGCCATAGTCCTGGTCCCTTCCCCCTCGCCTGTTCCTCCGTATCCTGGTCTACAGCAGTTGCGGTGTTCGTATAAGAGCAATTGCACGCTGTAGTACCAACCGTCCATCCCGATTCCCGTATCCTGGTCTATAGTAGTCGCGGTGTTCGTATAGGAGCAATTGCACGCTGTAGTACCTACCGTCCATCCCGATTCCCGTATCCTGGTCTATAGTAGTCGCGGTGTTCGTATAGGAGCAATTGCACGCTATAGTATCTACCGTTTCCCGTTCATCCGTCACCCTTACCGTCCGCCGCCCGACCGACCCTGATCTCCGTACCGAGGGTCAAACAACCCCGCGTGGTTGTCGCGAGTAGACTAGGACCTCGCGCCCGTTTATACATCCCTAACTGGGAATCCCGTCCCGCGCTCTGTAGCATAGGTTAGCTTAAGTACTCTTAGTTAAGATAAATAAACCGGCATAAAAGCCCGCTGTATTTACCCTTGTTAATCAGTGTTTCTCTACTTTCCCCTGTGTCCCTCTCATCCCTGAGCTAGTTTGAGAAAACCCGAGGTCCCGTACGGACCGACGGAGTTGTGAGCCGTCTCGCCCGTTCCGACGCGCGGGACGACATCACATCTGGCGCCCAACTCAAAAACTCGCGTAAGAGCTCATACGCTCGAGGGGACACAGGATAGGTCACTATCACAGACTAATATCGCGTTTTCCCTGCCCACCCGAAGTAGGTAATTACAGGCAGTCCCGACACGCGATAGTCAACAGAACTAACTACTTATTCCCGTCTTAAAATAAAATAGCAATAGACTATTTTCCCGCCATTCAAATAGTATTAAACTATTTTCCGCCTGTGTAATAACAGATTATTTACAGATTGTTCGAATATTAATTCGATTTAAACAGCAATACAAGACTCTCGTCAAGATATCATAGCAGCGCTAAATGCCAACAGCTTGGATATACCGTTTAAAGAAGCCGAAATTGATGGAAGTAGCAGCAGAGCGAGGCATACCGACAGAAGGGTTAACCGTCGAAGAAATCCGCAAAGGATTAGTCGAAATCCTGAAGAAAGAAGAAACTACCCGGAACCAGAAAGAAGAAGACTCAAGTGCCATGTCCGAAAACAACGCGAAAACGATCACTAAACTCATCAGAGAATGGAACTTAAAATTCAAAATCACCGATTGCGCGGTAGATTTCATAGAAAGATTAGAAGAACTGGTAGCAGCAAGTGGCATCGAGAAAGATGAAATACTACCGGCACTACCACAGATCCTGCAAGGAAAAGCACTCCTGTGGCACAGAAACAACGCAGGGCAATGGCAAACCTGGGAAGAGTTCGTAAGTCTCTTTAAACTTTATTACTTTCCGAGCAACTACGAAGAAGACTTACTCGCCAAAATAGTCGCAAGAAAGCAACAGTTCCGAGAAACGTTTTCGCACTACATAACAGACCTGCAAACGCTTATAAGGAGGTACGGAAACCTTAGCGAAGCAGAGCAGTTGCA
This sequence comes from Pammene aurita, assembly GCA_947086415.1. Taxonomy (NCBI): domain Eukaryota; kingdom Metazoa; phylum Arthropoda; class Insecta; order Lepidoptera; family Tortricidae; genus Pammene; species Pammene aurita. Next base: position 25,609,163 of record OX352289.1, read on the forward strand.
CCGCATCCATGAGAACATGCTAAAGAATTACAAGATATACATTAAAAAGCAGGACTTCAAGGATATCGCCGGATTATTAAAATTAGCTACAGAATATGAGAGCTTCGCACTACAAGACACTACTCCAAGGAAATATGGAGTCATACACTGGAGAACGACAAACCCGGAAGGAAACACACACACGACATATACCGCAGGCAGAAACAGACCGGAAGAGCCGAGCCGAAAAAGAACACAAAGCTCTGATGACAACCGCAAGATACACCCCAAATACGATTCAAAGATTTGTTGCTGGTCGTGCGGAAAGCCCGGACATGACACGGAGGCATGCAGGGGCAAGCGGCAGGTGTTCTGTAGTAGGTGTGGAAAGCTAGGCGTACTCAGCAAGAACTGCTGTAGGAAACCAACCTGGGGAAAAAGCGAAGCTCTAGGCGCATCAGACAGTCCGAGAGAGGACAACCGCCCATACACAGAAATATATATAATGGGACACGAATACCGGGGATTGATCGATACCGGATTAACAAACACATACATTAATCAAGAAACATACGATGAGTGCAAGAAACAAGCCCTACTAGAAAGAGAAACAACAAGACCGATAATACTAGCAAACGGAAATAGAACCGAGTCAACAAAAAGCATTCTAGTGGAACTACAAGTGAAAAACATAAAAATAAAACACTGGCTACGAGTGTTACCGAAAGCAACCGATATAATAATCGGAATGGATGTGTTAAGAAGGCTGGGAGTGACCATACAGTGGCCACAAGACCAAACAACTAACACCGACGACGAGACACAACCACCCGAACAAGAAAAAGAAAACAGTCAAACAACAGAGCAGCAACAATCCGAGATGAACCAGGCGACAGACACCGAACGACAGCCAGCAAACAAATCCGAACAAATGGAACCAGAAACCGACGCAAAGGAAAGCCCAGAGCATACACAGCATGTTAAGACTGACCCGACGCTGGGGGAAATGCTCTCAGAAGCACAAAACAAAGAGCTGCAAGAAGTTCTACAGCGAGAATTCGAACTATGTGAGAAGAGTCCAAAAGGAAACACGTGGATAGAACACAAGATTAGACTCAAACACACAGAACCAGTAAAACAAAAGTATTATCCGCGGAACCCCAAACAGCAACAGATTATCGACACACACGTCAACGACATGCTGCAGCAAGGAGTAATCGAGAAGTCGCACAGCCCGTACAGCTCACCCGTAGTATTGGTGAAAAAACCATCCGGACAATACCGTTTTTGTATAGACTTCCGGAAAATAAACGAAATTTCCGAAAAAGATGCGTACCCACTACCACAAATAGACGACACTTTAGAAAAGTTAAGACAAGCCCAATTCTTCTCCAAGTTCGACCTAAAGAACGGCTACTGGAACGTCAAATTAGACAAACACAGCAGGCCAATCACAGCCTTTACAGTACCCGGAAGGGGGTTATTTCATTTCAAGGTCATGCCATTTGGCCTCCACTCCAGTGGAGCCACCTTCCAAAGACTATTGGACATGGTAATCGGACCGGAACTCGAGCCGCACGCATACGTTTACCTCGACGACATTATAGTGTGTAGCCCCACGTTTGAAGAACACATCGCACACCTGAAAGAGGTATTCCGACGAATCAGAGAAGCAAGATTACATGGAAAAATGTGAGTTTGCAAAGGCCGAGGTAGAATACCTAGGATACACGGTAACAAGAGAGGGAATCAAAATGAACGCAGAAAAGATAAAAGCAATAACAGAACTAAAAGCACCAGAAAACATAAAACAAATACGCACATTCATAGGCATGACATCCTGGTATAGAAAATTTATACCCAACTACGCCGACATTACCGCACCATTAGTCAAACTTTTGAAAAAAGGAGAGAAATTCGTATGGGACACGCAACAGGAAACCGCCTTCGAAAAACTAAAAGAAAAAATAACAACAGACCCAATCCTGACTAGAGCAGACTTCACAAAACAGTTCAGACTCGAAACAGATGCCAGCGACATCGGGTTGGGATCAGTACTCATCCAGGACGACAACGGGACACCCAGAGTCGTAATGTACGCAAGCAGAGCACTAACACCACCAGAGACCAGATACTCAACCGCCGAAAGAGAGTGCTTAGCGATACTATGGAGTATACGAAAAATGAGACCATTCCTGGAAGGCTACCAGTTTACAGTGGTGACAGATCACCAAGCACTACGCTGGCTCAACACAATCAAAAACCCATCCGGCAGACTGGCGAGATGGGCACTAGAATTACAACAATACGACTTTGAAGTCGTATACAGAAGCGGACAACAAAATCAAATAGCCGATGGGCTATCCAGAAACCCCGTACACGCCATCCACGAACAAAACTGGTACAACAGAAAAATAGAGCAAGTGCGCAATAATACCGAAAGAACCGGCCAGTACTGCATACGAGAAGACAAGTTATACAGACAAATACATACAGAACGTTATAAAGGAAATACAAACCCGGACACAGAATGGAAACTGTGCATACCGCAAACAGAAATACAAGCAGTAATCCAGCAAAACCATGACTCACCAAGCGCCGGCCATTTAGGAATAGCAAAAACGGTAAAGCGAATATCACAAAGGCACTACTGGCCAGGCATACACCAAGACGTAGTCAGATACATAAAAAAATGCGACCCGTGTCAAAAACACAAACCATCACAACAAAAACAACCAGGATGGATGCACATAAACAATGCAAAAACGCCGTGGGAGACAGTGACGTCCGACCTAATCGGACCACTACCCAGGTCATCCAAAGGTTACCAGTGGATAATCGTATTCCACGACAAGTTTACAAAATGGTCAGAAATCGCACCACTGCGAAACGCCACAGCTAACAGCATAGCAAGGGCGTTCGAACAATTAATAGCATTACGCCACGGAGCACCTGCAAATCTACTGTCAGACAACGGTCGACAATACACCTCCAAAATATTCGGAGACGCGCTACGGAAATATGGAACCACGCACCGACTTACCCCACCGTACTCAGCACAGTGCAACGCGACCGAAAGAGTAAATAAAACCCTAGGAACAATGATAGCAACATACGTCGAAAACAACCATAAAACATGGGATAAGTACCTAGCGGAATTCAATTTCGCACTCAACACATCGGTCCAGCAATCAACAAAATACACCCCGGCATTCTTACTATATGGAAGAGAACTACGGAACCCGAACGACCAAAACTCATTCCCGACACCACACATCCAAGAATTTAAAAAACTACAAGAAATATATGAAATTGTCCGAAAAAACCAAGAAATGGCGTCAACGGTACAAAAAAGTTATTACGACAAAAATAAACGACCGTGGAACCCCAAAATAGGTGAACAAGTACTAAAAAGAAACTTCACATTATCAAACGCAGAGAAAGGTTATTGCGCGAAATTAGCCCCCAAGTACGTAGGCCCATATATTATTCTAGAAAAGAAATCACCAGTTACCTATATACCTACTACAAGAAAAACACTACAAACGCAAAATCGTAACAGCAGACATAAAATATTTGAAACCGTACAACAATTGAAATAAAACACAAAATCCAACCCGTATCCAGGAATGCAAGTGAAAATAACTTAAAATAAAACGGAACATAAACAGCAAAGTGCAAGCTACACCGGAACGCAACCGAAAACCAACCTAATTGTTATTACAAATAAGACTCACTTTCAAACACACGCACGCGAGGCGAACAAGTTCAGAGATAATAAATATCAGAGACACCGATGGGTAAACAATACACGCAAATTAAACAGAAATGAACCTAAAGCCAACCACATAAGGTCAAAACATAATTTAACCCGAAAAATAAGTCGAAACTAAAATCGAAACGGACACGCGTTAAGCGAGCCGAACCCGAAAAATGCATCCATAAGGGGCCAAAAGACCAGACAAAATATCAAGTAAGATATAAACATGGGGGAAAACGAGAAAAGTAACCAGAAAACTCATACATCACAACGAACACTAATAGATCCTAAATTAACGCAACAAGGATCAAAATCCAACAAAAAAATTCATGGATATAGAAAAATACCACAAATTAAAAACAGCCGCAAACTACCCGAAATTTCAAAAGACCAATATAGTCAAGGAGCCGACTTATTTTCAACAACCTAATCTAACAACATATTGTTAATAAAAATAAAATTAGAAAAATAAATATAACAAAAAAAACCGTAGATAAGTATAATAAATACCAAGGTTATAGGAACCAAGAAAAATAGATACTAGTCTTAATAGTGTAAACGAAAAAAAAAAAAAAAAACAAAAAAAAAAAATCAAGGGAAACACGGATCCCCCAAACCTTCCCACATGGACAGAGGGGACATTTTTTTTTAAACGTGATTATACAGGTGATTTTTCCCCACAGGTAAAAATCTCCAGAGCCGGGACGGGACTGTGATGCAGCGCCATGAGCGCGCACACAAATGAGCTACGCACGCTGCAACGGAACGCCGCAGCGAGCGCACCGGATCGTGGCCGCCGGCCGACTGAAGCCGACCGCCCCCCCGCGCGGCCCCGCGCTCCGATCCGTATATAAGGCGCGCGCGCCGAGCATCGTGGCAGTGATTCTCGCAGCCGCCGCCCGGCTGCTAGGATTGCTGTACCCAGGCTATGACAGTCGCGGTGTTCGTACAGGAGCAATAGCACGCCATAGTCCTGGTCCCTTCCCCCTCGCCTGTTCCTCCGTATCCTGGTCTACAGCAGTTGCGGTGTTCGTATAGGAGCAATTGCACGCTGTAGTACCTACCGTCCATCCCGATTCCCGTATCCTGGTCTATAGTAGTCGCGGTGTTCGTATAGGAGCAATTGCACGCTGTAGTACCTACCGTCCATCCCGATTCCCGTATCCTGGTCTATAGTAGTCGCGGTGTTCGTATAGGAGCAATTGCACGCTATAGTATCTACCGTTTCCCGTTCATCCGTCACCCTTACCGTCCGCCGCCCGACCGACCCTGATCTCCGTACCGAGGGTCAAACAACCCCGCGTGGTTGTCGCGAGTAGACTAGGACCTCGCGCCCGTTTATACATCCCTAACTGGGAATCCCGTCCCGCGCTCTGTAGCATAGGTTAGCTTAAGTACTCTTAGTTAAGATAAATAAACCGGCATAAAAGCCCGCTGTATTTACCCTTGTTAATCAGTGTTTCTCTACTTTCCCCTGTGTCCCTCTCATCCCTGAGCTAGTTTGAGAAAACCCGAGGTCCCGTACGGACCGACGGAGTTGTGAGCCGTCTCGCCCGTTCCGACGCGCGGGACGACATCACACAGTGAACGCACCGGGTAGTTCGGTTTAACTGGTCCCTATGCACAACATTACATTGTTGCATTGCGCTTGGTGTTACCGAGCGCCTTTGTTCTTAACTCGTCCACCAGTTTTTGCATTCTACCCTCTCCCATTTAGCTTTAAGATAAATATTGTTTTCTCAGTAAGTGATTTATGTAAATCTTTTTGAGAAATAAATGTCTTAAACCGTATAGTATCTGGACCGGCACCTGATTGATTGAAATCTGATTCCGGCTTTGAGTCCGTGTTTGTGCTCCACACAGGTGTTCTTGCGGTACTTAAGGAAATGCCACATGCGTGCCTGTGGGATGCTATATGCGTAGACACACTGGCGGCTTCTCACTTCACCGGAACCAATAAACAAGCAGGTGCGGTGGCCAAAGAAGCTGAAAAACTGAAGACCCATAAAACATTTTATACCTTTCGTAGTCGAGACCCTTGGCGCGTGGGGACCCAGTGCTCAGTAACTTTTTAAAGAACGCAAAAAGAGGCTCGTCGACTCAATTGGTGACCAAAGAGCTGGCAGCTTCCTCGCTCAACTCATAAGTTTTGCGATACAGCGGAGAAATGCTGCCACCATCCTCGTTTGTTAGTTTCTAACATGTCGATACATATATTATATCGGAACCTCGACCAAACAAATACCCATGGAAATACCCCGTTTTAAATAGTTTTTGTAACTTCCATAAAAAAAATTGCGTTCTACGACGTTAAAAAAAAATGTTTTATTTAGAACGTCATATAAATATTGAATACCATATTTTTTTTCAAAAATAAAAAAATATAAGGATGAACATTTAAAGCATTCTTTTAGAAACATGAATGAATGGATGAAAGATTTATTCATGACAATTACAAAAAACATAATAAACAATAACATATACAACCCGAAACATTAATTGCCACGAAATCGTCGCAACTCAGCGTTAAATGCCGGCAGGGCCAGCGCTGGTCTTCCGTTGCAACCATTTGACGACACGGCGCATTGACGCCACGATCACAACCCGCAAAGTAAGAATATCTTAATCAAAACAAGAGAAAAAAAAAACAATAAAAAACAGGAAAAAAAACATATACCTGTTATACACTTTATAACGGCATGTTAAACTATAAGCCACTTAAACATGAATATCCAGTTATGCGTGTGCCAATTAAGTAAATTTTTGAAACTATTTAAAGTATTTTTTTCAAAACTGCCCCGCAAGGTTAACTTTTACGGTTTAAAGTAAGGCGGTGAAGTGCCTAGTTTATGGTCAAAAAATTTGGAGTGGTTAGCTCAAAAATAATACAAATGCAAAAATTGCGATTAGATTCGAATCTTAAAATAGGCATGATGACACATATTGATTTATGCAATAAAATTTAGTTGATAGGATGCAAAATGATCAATATATCCAACTCAAGTGAAAATTTATAAATTCTTTTGAAGTGGCTCAAAGATATCAAGCTGCAAAATTTTACGATTTTTGAAAGTGTGGATTGAAATGATTTTTAACATTGTACTGTAAAATAAATTGTATGACAACCATACACATAAACGCAACGTTTCACTGTAAAAATAGCAATTTCATATATTTTCCATACTTTAAACACGGCAACTATGTGATCGTGACGTCACTTTTGCACGTCATTTTGTTAGGAGCGTTTTGAGAAACAAATGCAAATCTCGGACTTTAAGTCTCATTTCTGACTTTTCTGTTGCTTTAACGCAATTGGCCCCATATAGACATTTGATCCTCACAACAAAACGAATCGATTGATACCATACATGAAAAAAATTCACCATGCCTATTGTATGCTCCCACCGGAATTTGGTATGTAGGTTATTTGAAGTAGACTTTACCGTGAGTACAAATTTGGAGCGGTAAAACCACTGATTAACAGTGATCGGAATAGGTAGTGCCATTTCGGGTGAATGACCTTAAACATTGTACAGAACATGGATAAGACTTGAGATTCTTCGACTCGTATTTCTCACAGAAAATTTTCTTCAAAACGCAAAAGTAAAAAAAATTGTCATTATAAATAAATCATTCATTTAAAATTACTTTCGTTTAACAATTACAATTCACAATAATACAATCATAAAATAAAACACGAAACATCAACATCTTTATATTAAATAAACATAATCAAATTACTACTTTCTTTGAAATTATAGTAGCAAACCATATTTTTTCAATATTTTCTATTGTCAATCTATTTCTTTTGACGTCCAATATCTAACTGAAACCACATTTTTCATAGGCTTTTTTTCATAGGTTCTTTAAAACATTTTTTGAACCAAAAATTTAAAATATTTTTTTTTTAATAAAATTTTCATATCACATCCCGGGGTTCAAAACTATATCCATACTAAGCTTACGCACCGAAGTCCCGCGAAATGGCACTACCAATTCCGATCACTGCTGATTAATAAACGTTATTTTCTTGTATTTTTAACTTGACGCCATATGATATGATATGATATTTATTCAAGAACAATTTACATCGTGTTATACATACTAGCGCCCGTTTAAGACCTAGTAAGACTTATTTTTTCATGATCTCGAAGATGGGCTCGCTCTATATTAGTCTATATCGCTATATGGAAGCCAACCGATAAGATTTTTGATAAATTTACAGTGGGGCGGGCTAACAAGGTGTAATCTGTGTTCGTATCACGGATTTATATGCAGTGGATCTTTTTCTTAAACCTTGTCTCTAACCAAGGATGTGCATTTCTGTCATTGCATTTGACAACTAGTATCCGATACGTTTGCCTAAGTGAGAAAGAGAACTTGCCATGCGTGAAGAAGGGACAACATGATTCGTAACGTCAAAGAGGGACCTCTGTATAGTACTATTGTTTACTCGGTGCCCTAGCCACAGTTGAAAATTATTACCGAGTAAAAGAGTCGTTCATAGGCGACTAGCATAAAACCGGCCAAGTGCGTGTCGGACCACGCATAATAGAGGGTTCCGTACCTTCAATGGAATAAGAACCAAACTAATACCAGAAGGTCGTATCTGATACCTATGGAAGAAGTTTTTTGGAGATAACTCAAAAATGGCTGAACTGATAATGTTCAAAACAATTTTCGTAGAAAGTATGTAATAGAAAAATAAGATAATCTTCTCAATTTTTTTTAAGTATATTATATGGACTTAGGGTTCAAATGTTACGGGAGGGGGGGGGGGGGGGGGGGGTTCACTCAACTCTTATCACAAAATGTTCAAAAAAACCTCAATGTTATTTTTAAACACCTATCGATTGATGTGCAACATGTTGATATTAGGGGAAAAATTGTTTTTTGTAATTTAGTTACATGGAGCCCCCCATAAAAATATTTTCTCCTTCAATTTAACTACATATAGTCTGGCCAGCCAACGAACGCAGTAGCAATGTACAGCGACCAAAAGTATGACAACACTAAGAATCAGTGAAAAAAGCAGCAATGATCATCACCATTTGTTGGTGAACATTACCATCTCTGTCTTCTTTGGGTTGACCGATAGTTCGCTGTCAAAGCACCAGGGTTCCACTATCGCCAGCGCTGAGCGTGTAACATCGCATACCGTACCTGCATGCATCCCGCTTGTCAGTATCACTATGTCATCTGCATATCCGATTGTGTAATAGTGATTGTCGTTTAGATTGGCGATCAATTCTATGTTTTTAATTTTAGTTGGTATTTCCACCCCTTTCATTACGTGACATTCACGGTGTGTAAAAAGGAGACGGATATATTTCGTCTGATCTGTCATCAACTGTAACAAATAATCTGGTTGAGGCAATTGACATATGCCATAAAAACGAATTGAAATTCAATGTAGAACGTTGCAGGAGTTCTATCTCACTCGCGCTTAAGACGAGAGAACGAAATGCACTAGAAACAAATTCAATGTAAAAGAAATGTGAATTGAAATGTTCGTCACGAACACGGTGTCTAATTACAAAGGGTTGGCACATGTACGTATTTTGAATTTGCCGCGCTTTTCTACTGAAAAAATGGTTTGCCAGACTATAATTAAATAGCGGCATGAAAAATACACCTTATGTCTAAATTTTATTTTATTCGTCTTATAGTTTCCGAGTAAAATGGCTGTGACATACGGACAGACGGACTGACGGACAGACAGACGGACATGACGAAACTATAAGGGTACCGTTTATGCCATTTTGGCTACGGAACCCTTAAAAGTACTAAAAACGGTCCGATAGCGAGCATAATAGTGGGGGGCGGTGCCTCAATCGCACTCGTTACAAAATTGTCACATTTGACACATATTCACATTTTGATTGTCTGATGACGTCATTACCTCCTTAGTCAAAACGAGACACTCCCTTAGATAAGCTTCTCTGTCGGCCTCACTCACTGTGACCGAAGAATGAGATCCACTTCATATACATCCGTGGTTCGATACCTACGTATACCTACTAAAAAAAAACACCAAACTCTCTGCCATGGGATTCCCAATGTCCTGTCAACATATCTAAAATGGTGACCATAGCCATAGACAAAACGCTCTAGCGAGACCTACTGACAGCTTGACAGTTAGGTGTATCACTCTATCACCTAGTGAGACAAGTGTGAGAGCAACGTCTCACAGTTTGGCATCTCGAATCGGGGCCCTGTTCGCGGTCAGCTGACAGTTTCGAGCTTCATATTACTCTTAGTTTAATCACTAAAATATTAGTACTTGGTCTTTTTAAAAGATTAAATAATAGAGATTTTTTTCCTATCCTAAATTTAAATTAATAATGTTTAAATTGCTTATTATTTGCTTCAGAAAAAAAACTAACGAAATAACGTACTATCACGAAACAGGGGCCCTTTACCTTACTCCGATTGTATTATTTTCGCCAAACGTGAGTCATATACTCTATGGAAAGAATACTTTGACGAGAGATCTAAGGAAAAGGGCATTTGGTATAAGACGATCCAACCTCATCCTCTAATGACGCCATGGATAGATTGTCCTCTTAGTAGACAAGACTGTGTGTTATTAATGAGACTTCGTTCAGGTCATATCCCATTAAACAAATTTGGTTTTTTAATGAAAAAAGTTCCTTCTCCTAATTGTGATGAATGTAATATTCTAGAAGACGTGTACCATGTTATTATGGAATGTGTCCGGAACGAAGCTGCACGAGTACAATTGGCTTATTCCAAACATTTTTATTCTATTTCCCATGTGGGAGGCTGCAATAGCGCTCTGGCCGCCCCTCTGTCGGACGCGGCCGCAGCGCTACTGCAGCTTGTTCGAAAGGCTGTTGTAAATAGATAAGGTTAGATGTAAGACATTCATGTTTTGTTGTTCTTATGGAGCGACATGTTCACTTCGGTGACAAGCTCTTAAATAAAGAGAAAAAAAAAGGATCATAACTAGTTTTCATAGTAAATTTAATTGCTAGATGCGGTTAGACTTAGCTAAATTTAGGAAGCTAACTAGGAAAGTGTAACAAGCCTTTTACTCTTTGACATGCTCTCACACCTGCATATCATTCAGAATTAAAATTATCAGCGCAATCATTGGAGCATTTGCCTTACAAAAGGTGGAGTAGAAAATGTTATAAGGGTTATTGGTAGGCTATAGGGTGGTTATTAAAATATTAGATTTGAGACCTTGAGGGGGGGAGGGGGGGGGGGGAGCGATGGTCGCCATGTTGGTTTAAACGTGCCGTAGGTCCGTTTTTGAACTTTGGCGCTTAAACGGTTATCAGTATGCCTAAAATGGCTATGGAACGTATGAAGAAGATAAAATTGTCTACAATATTTCCATACACAATACATCTGTAAGTCTTACAGATATAAAGATACAGGGCGTGAAAAAGTGTATATTTTCTTATATCATAAGAATTTTATTTATTAGCTTCAAAGTTTTGTGCTTCGAGATAAGGAAATGAAGTCTCTACCACAGTTTTGTCATCTTCTAATGATTCTTTTACAAGATATTCAAAAGTTGAATTCACCCCTAGAGCGCTTATAGAGGGGGTGAAAGTAGTAAGTCTCACTCTCACACACAAAATCAATGTTCTATTACTCATCATAAAATACTACTAGGCGTTGTCAGGTATAGCTATCGATCAATTCGGGTATAATTAATTTAGATTTGACAAAAAACTTATATGCTTTCATACAAAAAAAATTTTTTTTATTAAAGTGCGTGACAATATTTTTATTTTTTTAAACTTCATATAACTGTCAAGTTATTATTAAAATATCGTATAGGCTTTAGGATTTTTTACATAATGCTTGAACAAATGACTTTATGACAAAAATGTCTACGAGAAGTATAAAGACAAAGAGTATGAGTAATATTTTCCTTCCTGTAACTTTGTATCTATAAGACGTACAGAATAAATACAAATAAAAAAATTATTGAGTCTTTATAATTCTCGTAGATATTTTTGTCATGTAAAAAATGCAAAGCCTATACGATATTTTAATAATAAGTTGACAGTTATCTGGAGTTTAAAAAAAAAAAAAAAATTCAAGCATTTTCTTTAAAAAACAATTTTTTTTCTATGAAAGCGTATATGTTTTTTGTCAAATCTAAATTCATTATACCCGATTTGATCGATAGCTATACCTGACAACGCCTAGTAGTATTTTATGATGAGTAATAGAACACTGATTCTGTGTGTGAGACTTACTACTTTCACCCCCTCTATAAGCGCTCTAGGGGTGAATTCAACTTTTGAATATCTTTTAAAAGAATCATTAGAAGATGACTAAACTGTGGTCGAGACTTCATTTCCTTATCTCGAAGCACAAAACTTTGAAGCTAATAAATAAAATTCTTATGATATAAGAAAATATACACTTTTTCACCCCCTGTATCTGTAAGACTTACAGATCTATTGTGTATAGAAATATTGTAGACAATTTTATCTTCTTCATACGTTCCATAGATATTTTAGACACACTGATAACCGTTTAAGCGCCCAGATTCAAAAACGGACTTTGGCACCTTTATACCAAGATGGCGGCCGCCCCCCCCTCAAAGTCTCAAATCTAGTATTTTAATTACCAGCCTATAGCCTACCAATAACCATTAAAACATTTTCTACTCCACCTTTTGTAAGGCAATGTATGGAGATGATTCCCCAATGATTGGATTATATTGCCAGTGTAAGAAATTAGTTCCAATGAAATTCCGCAACATGGCCACCGAGTAAATAATAGTACTTTACAGAGGTCCCTCTTTGACGTTACGAATCATGTTGTCCCTTCTTAACGTATAACAAGTTCTCTTTCTCACCAAGGCAAACGTATCGGATACGTCGGCGTCGTGTCAAACTCATTTTTAGGGTTCCGTACCTCAAAAGGAAAAAACGGAACCCTTTTAGGATCACTCGCTTGTCTGTCCGTCCCTCTGTCACAGCCAATTTACTCCGAAACTACTGGACCGATTGAGTTGAAATTTGGTACACATATGTAAGTTGTTGACCCAAAGACGGACGTATAACGAAAATTAATGACTTTCAAACATGAGGGCCCCTTTAAAAAAAGTTTTGCCAACTATATTGTGTTGCATATCAAACGAAAGGGCCCATCATGAGCATCCCAAATATATATTTTTAGCTTATTTACCATCCCCCCCCCCCCCCCAAGGCCGAAAATTTTGAAAAAAATACAATAAATAGTTCTTTGCCTGTAGATTACAGGAAAACCTATAAGAACTCTATTGTATTGAAAGTAACATAACATTGGTTTACGAAACACTTATGGAAACACTTCGGTCGTCGAAATTGGTAAAACGCGTCTTTCTCGGAAACAGTTTGACGTAGAAAGCTGAAATTTGGAATAGGTATAGAAAATGTCGGCTGTAACAAGGTACTGAGGCCTTAACTGATTTTATTTAATTTTTATGGGGTAGTTTAGCAGGATTAGGGGGAAATAAATTTTATTTTTATGATAATGTATATACCTATATAGTATAGTCAAACTAAGTCAAATTTCACTAAAGTCAGGAACTAATTCTAAGGACTAATAAATTCACTACAGATTGTTTTGTATGGACTAAAAATCGAACTTTATACTACCGTTACAAAATTCACCCCCCCGGATAGGGGTGAAATCGGCTGAAAACAATGTAATGGTTATAACTAAGAAGAGAAAAAAGGTGTACTCTGTGTAATTTGGCGTACGTTTTAAAACACTTATAATCTAAATTCGCACGTGTTATTTATGTTAATTTAGGCTACGGAACAGGCAAAAAAAAACAACATAAAAACAATTTTATTATATTTGGCCATTGCGGGTCTGGGGAAAGTAATGTACTCTAAATCCAATATCAAATTCGCACCAGGGTGCGACACCCGGAAAGTAGTTTTTCATGTTTTACTGTCGTTGTACTTCGGGGGAAATTTTAATACTATTGGAAATTGACGCAATTATATTCATTTGATTTTGTTTACATTCGCACCCCATAAAAAATTGGTATTTTGATACGGAACATGCAGTTTTGTAATCAAGTACCAAAAACGTAGAGCAATTAAATACACAGAAGCGACAAGCGCGTGATTAGTGGCAAGAGAAGGAACGCGCGTAGACGCACCGACGAAACACGGTTCTTGAGGCACGAGTAGTGGCATGTACTGCAAAAATTGTAGGGTTCGAGTATGCAGACAGATAGTCAACAAATTAAATACAGGTACGCTCAATGTTTGTTAAATTCAATTCAAACAGAATGTGCAGGCCAGCAGCAGCTTCCGTTGGTGGCAGGCTCGCGAGGTTCGTTTTGGTCTTAAGCAACAAATTAGAAAACATATTGTGATACGCAGATGCGCATATCTACACGTAGTAAGCGTAATGCACGTAAACCACGTAGTAGAGCGGCTTACAGAGCAAATAACAGATAAAGCGCCTCTCCATAAGAGAAGGGATTTCCTCTCATAAGCACGTAGGGTCGTAGTATATATAGTGATGTATTGTAAGAATAGGGAGATGGGTTTGGAGATTGGAAGTGACATAAACTATAGTCTGACGAGCTGTGTGTTTGGTGCTAAAACACCTCTACATCCCAACCCGGCGCTGTGCCTATTACAATATTGAATCTTAATGAATTCAGTGATATTTTATTTCCACCGTATAAAGCGACTAAAAATTTCTGTCCAATTTTTTTTATTTCTTCAATGTTAGCATCGCGCTGCTTAAAAACTTTAAGTCTTCTTGAAGATCAGGATGTTTCAACAGTGTGTTTAAGGTTTTTTCCCTTGCATGTAAAGCGTGAAAGTGGCATTGCATCCATTTTCCAACGAGTCACCGCTGTACACTCTCTGTTGGATATTACCTTTATAGTGCTGAAGCCCGCCTTACTGGAAATTCATCAAAAAACTAACCAATTTTCTTCTATATAGCGCTGTAGAGCCCACCTCGGAGATCATAAAAACATTAGTCTTAAAGGTCTTAAATGGCCACAAGTATGTATGGCGTCAAGTTGAAAATACAATTTTTTGGCCCAAATTTATCAACGAATTCAACTCCAAATTTTGACACATGATTTAGCCCACATCAAATAACCTACATACCAATTTTAAGACCATTCTGGTGAGCGCATAAGATTTTACGACAAATTGAAGTTGCAATTTTTTGGCCTCAATTTATCAACGAGCCTACCGCTCCAAATTTTGATAGTACTTAAAGGACCCATTTAACAAACCAAGTCCCAATTTTAAGACCATTTTAAGAAATGACAAATGACTGTAAATTCTTTAAAAAAATATTTAGGTGTCACAAACACAACTGCATATTCATATTTAAGTGTTTTGTAATTAAAAATGCCCGAAAAGTATTCCGCAATAAGTCAAAAATTTGAGAAATTCGTCATAGCAGTACTTTAGTCACAGGGGTCTTAAATCACTAAAATTATTATTCATTTTAAAATTAATGGTACAAAATTTTATTTGAAAAGCCAGACGTAATGCCTATAGGCATTTTCTACCAGTCGCTCATAACTCTAAACTGATAAGCGTCAAGTTAGGTGTACTGAGAATATTACTGACTGAAAAAATGACGTGAAATTATTTTAAATTCTACCGTTCCAAATTTTGACACGGTGTAGCCTACTCCAAATAACCTACATACCCATTTTAAGACCAATCCGGTGGGAGCATAAGATTCCAAGACCAGTTGAAGTTGCAATGTTTTGGTCTTAATTTATCAACGAGCCTATAAAGGACCCATTCAACAAACCAAATCCCAATATTAAGACCAATCTGGTGGGCGCATAGGATTTAAAAACAGTTTTAAGAGAATTTGAAGTCATACCAAAAATATCAAATTACTATAAATTCGTTTAAAAAATATACTTTATTGGCACAAACACAACTGTATAGTCATATTTAAGTCTCTTATGATTCAAAATGCCGTAAAAGTATTCCGCAATAAGTCAAAAATTTGGGAAATTCGTCATAGCAGGACTTTAGTCACGGGGGTTTATTTATATTACTAAAATTATTATATATATTAAACTTAATGGCACAATAATATGTAACACTGAAAAAATGACGTAAATTTATTTTTAATCCTACTGTTCCAAATTTTAACACATGGTTTAGCCCACTTCAAATAACCTACATACCCATTTTAAGACCATTTCGGTAGGTGCATAAGGTTTTAAGACCAGTTGAAATTTTATGGTTTTAATTTTTCAATACTGCTCCAAATTTTCAAAGTAGTTGAAGGACCCAATTAACAAACTAAATACCTACCTTAGCGCTTGTCAGTTAAGGGTTAAAGGGTCGGTCAAACACCCAGCGTGACGCTGTGCTGCGTCCGCGCCGCGTGACTCCGACGCGATGACTGTTCAAACAGGGCGCGCGCGGATCGCGCTCTCAACACGCCCTCATCGCGCGCGCGATGCGGGCGTGACTCCCGCCCGATACATCATGCGCGCGTGGAGGGTCGGTCATTCCTTCCGAAGCCAAGATTTAATTATTCTATATCCATAATCACAATCACAGTATATTGCTACGCTCGCACGACGCACCGCGCTGCCTAACGTCCGACTGATGTGACCCAGCGCGGCGCAGCGTGCCGCCGCGTCCCGCCGCGCAGCGCTGCGCTCGCGCCGCGTGGACGCGCGAGGCCGCGCGGCGCGGGGCGCGACAGAATCGGGGCGCGGCGCCGGCGGGACGCAGTCTGTTTGACGTCGCTAACCTGATAACATGTGCGGCGGTCGCGCCGCGCGACCGCAGCGCAGCGCCACGCTGGGTGTTTGACCCAGAGATGGGCAAAATGTAATCGACTAACGATTGAGATTAACAAAATTAATTGCGACTGACGGTTGAAAACGACGACTGATCAATCTTAGTTGTATAGAGTGCAACTAGTTTAGTTGCAATTAAATTAGTTGCAGATTGATTTCGGACAACTAAATTTTGTAATCGACTAATTAGTTAGACTACTTTTTCGCGACTAATAATAGAAGCAAATTGAACGGAAAACCTCGGTATTACTATGTTGACAGACTGAACAGGACATCTTAACGGATTTATAAAAATAAAATGGTCATGTACTTATTCCCTACGATATTTTGATTATTTATGGAGTGAAATCTCTTTGCTAACTATTATTCTCTTTCATAATACCAAATGAGCTAAAATTGTATATCAAACGTTTAATCTGGATGGCAATGCTACAACTCGTCATGTTAGGGCTCGTTAGAGCTCTTTAACCCGCAAATTTCGATAGTCATAAAGCTTGTAACAAAAATGAAACTTTAGTCAAAAACTTTTTGTTATTCATCATGTAATTAAAGTAATTAAGTAGTGCATCTCTCTGAAATTGGATTGAATTTTTCTTATCTAAGGGTAAATAAGAACTGTGTATAGTCACCATCAGACATATCGGAGCTGTGGGGAAATATCGGAACAATGCCTCTATTACTAATTTTATATTAAGCAGAACATCTCCTAACGATACCACAATGCTTAGAAAAAATGGAAAAGTAGAAAAATCCACTGCCTCAGGCGAGACTCGAACTCGCGACTCTGGGATACATGCCCATCGCTCTGACCAACTGAGCTACTGAGACACACCTGATGGCTGCGAATTTCTCCACTATGTCCCATATGTTAGCAGACGTTCTGCTTAATATAAAATTAATTGTAGTATGGGGTAGCGCATTGTTATCGGTGAATTTTCAATACAACTTGGGACTCCGATGGCCGGTTGGGAAGTGTAAGACTTCTTCGGCAGATGTCGCTAGGCGTCCCCCTAAGACGCATATGGGATATAGTGGAGAAATTCGCAGCCATCAGGTGTGTCTCAGTAGCTCAGTTGGTCAGAGCGATGGGCATGTATCCCAGAGTCGCGAGTTCGAGTCTCGCCTGAGGCAGTTTATTTTTCTACTTTTCCATTTTTTCTAAGCATTGTGGTATCGTTAGCAGACGTTCTGCTTAATATAAAATTAATTGTAGTATTGGGTAGCGCATTGTTATCGGTGAATTCTCAATACAACTTGGGACTCCGATGGCCGGTTGGGAAGTGTAAGACTTCTTCGGCAGATGTCGCTAGGCGTCCCCCTAAGACGCATATGGAATATAGTGGAGAAATTCGCAGCCATCAGGTGTGTCTCAGTAGCTCAGTTGGTCAGAGCGATGGGCATGTATCCCAGAGTCGCCAGTTCGAGTCTCGCCTGAGGCAGTGGATTTTTCTACTTTTCCATTTTTTCTAAGCATTAACGCCTCTATTGTCACAGCGATAAAGTGCATGTAACGATTTCCTTTCTTCATACATTGTTCTCTTTCTTACTTTATACCTGGGGTCCGTTTCCTTAAACCTTGACCTATATTTGCAATACTAATCGTCTGAGCATCGTAATAAGCAATAACTTAAGCACCTAAAATCTACAATTATTCATGACAACATGTTCAATATTTTAGACATAAACCCTAATCAGTAACTTATTAAATATTTTACAAGAGTGGAAAGAGAACTGAGCCAAACAACTATCGGCCAATTTCAGTACTGACATCAATCTCGAAAATAATAGAAAGGCTTATTAACGTCCGCTTGGTGAAATTCTTAAACAAATATAATTTATTATCTGAAACTCAATTTGGTTTTCGGCAAGGTAGATCAACCGAAGATGCAGTTTTACATCTTACTTCTTTAATTACTAAAGAAACCGATATAGGAAATAGATGTCTTGCAGTATTTCTCGACCTAAAAAAGGCCTAAAAAAGCTTGAAAAAATTGGTATAAGAGGGAAATCACTTGAATTGCTAACCGACTATTTAAATAACCGAAGCCAGAGAGTCAGGATTGGTGAATTTGTGAGCAGCGACTCAAATGTGTCATTTGGAGTACCGCAGGGTAGTGTTCTCGGGCCTACCCTGTTTTTAGTTTATATAAATGACCTTACTGCTATAAAAATACCAGGTAAAGTTATATCGTATGCCGATGACACTGTGCTTGTTTTTGCTGGGAAATCATGGGACTCAGTGGGTACCGATGCTACAATAGGACTCAAAAAGGTTTCTTCGTGGCTTTTAGATAACCTACTAACACTTAATATCGAAAAAACGAACTACATTTGCTTCTCAAAAACAATAGTTGGACAGCCCTCTACCGAATTAAAATTAAGGATACACTTTTGTGACCCAGCGACTTCAATGTCAGCATGTAGATGTGATACATTAAAAAAGGTCTACTTTACTAAGTATTTAGGTATTATTATTGACTATAGATTATCCTGGCACCAACACATCGAAAACATTAATAATAGAATACGAAAGCTCATCTGGATTTTTAAATTACTGCGACATATCACAAACACTTCTTTACTGAAACAAATTTACTTTACTTTAGCACAATCGATCATGACATATTGCATACCGGTATGGGGAGCGGCAACCAAAGTAAAATTTCTAGAAGTGGAAAGAGGGCAAAGGTGCCTCCTTAAAACCATGTTCTTTAAACCATATCGATATCCTACATCTGAGTTGTACAATGATTGTAAACTTCTCAGTATGAGGAAATTGTATGTTATGGCTGCTGTTTTAAGACTGCATAAAAATATTCCCTACAAAACTTTTGCTGGCAACCAAAGAAGGGTTCCTGCCGTTGCACCTGTACCTTATAATAAATCTGCATTTGCTGACAGACAATTTGAAGCACAATCTGCACACCTGTATAACATATTTAACAATATGGCAAATATATATGAACTAAAGTACCATCATTGTAAAAACACTCTTACTGATTGTATAATTAAACTTAGTTATGATACTTATGATCAAGTAGAAGATCTGTTACTTTTCAAAGAGAGATAACCCACAAAACGTTTGATACCGTGGATATTGTATTGTTTAATTTTAGGAAACATTGTTAGCATAAGAATGTATACACACGCACACATATACACACACTCACGCACACACACACACACCATCATGCATGCATAAACACACTCAAAAACTTATAAATAAATTTAGTATAGGTAAAATTATAGATATACTTATAATTTAACATAATATGAAACTAGTGGGTAAGATAACAAATTGTACTGTCCCCTTCAGGAAGAGCGAGTCCTCCTGACACAGGTGTCTACATACCTACTAGGAGGGCTCAAAACTTGTAACTATTGTTAAGTTGTTTTTCACGAAATAAATTTATTCTTATTCTTATTCTTATTTTTATAACAATCTTTTATAACCAACCGAATTCCTTTGACAATGGTCATTTACGCGTTCAGAGGACATCAACGAGTCCGAACTCTAGTGTATGTATTATTATAGTCACCTGCCGGGGCTAGCACCAGATCAGCTCGATGGTGCCATAACATTAATCTGTCATTCAACCATTTCAAATTAAATGTGTATACATAATTTTAGCTCAATCGGTTGTAGATCATCATCATCATCATCATCATATCAGCCGAAAGACGTCCACTGCTGAACATAGGCCTCCCCCAAAGAGTGCCACAATGACCGGTCCTGCGCCACCCGCATCCAGCGGACTCCCGCGACCTTCACCAGGTCATCAGTCCATCTTGCGGGGGGTCTACCCACGCTGCGCCTTCCGTTTCGTGGTCGCCACTCGAGAACCTTTCCGCCCCAACAGCCATCGGTTCTACGAGCAATGTGCCCCGCCCACTGCCACTTTAGTTTAGCGATTCGGAGGGCTATATCGGTTACTTTGGTTCTGCTGCGGATGGCCTCATTTCTGATGCGATCACGCAGAGAGACTCCAACCATAGCCCTCTCCATTGCCCTTTGGGTAATTTTGAGCCTTCTTATGAGACCCATAGTAAGCGACCACGTTTCAGTTCCATATGTCATCACTAAACATCGGTATCAACGTTCAAATTTCGTGGCAATGTACGGTTGGCAGAAAAATAAATACAAACAAATCACTTAGTATTTTTAACCTTTATTTTGTATATGTAAATAAAAAAGCCCCTAAATAGTACATTTCCTAATTAGGGTGGTAAAACAAAGAAAGGCCGCGCAATCGCAATTGTTGCGGCCCAAGCTGCAAGCGAGGGACGTAATTATGCGATCGAGGGCTTTCTTTATTACCTCCCGTGTTGGAAAAATATGTGCACATTTGGCCAGAAAGCGGTTCTATCCGTACGCGTAGCGTGCGGAAAAAGCCACTTTATGTCCAGGTGTGGCATACAATATTTTACGAGTTAGAATAGATCACTAAAATTTGTTCCATAGATTTTGCTGTCAATCTTTGACGTCTGTAAGAATATATCCATTTTAAATGACTAAAAGATCTTTCCACGCTGACTGAGGTAATAGGAAGGTATGTCAAGCATTGAAAATTTTGCACACAGTTTTTATTTACACTTTCTGGTATTTCAGCCTCGTTGTTTTTAGATAGTTGGTTAATTATTTGTACAGTCTTATAACCAGGATTTTTCTTTAATACACTTTTTAATTTAAAATAAACTTTTCTGGCATTTTGATGTAACCTTAACGTTGATATTTTTTTTTGCAAACCATGAACAATGTTTAATGATTCTGCTAGACTCAGTTTTGGATCCTCCAATAATTTTATTGACTTAGCAATTATACGTCAGCAATCTTAGCAATCAGTCGTGTGTATCGACGAATAGTAACTCAGTTTTTAAATTCCGGTTACGGAAAATTTTTTTTGCTTTAGAAATTGCACTCGCTTCACGCGGATTTAAGGCATCGATGACAGATTTGATTTTATCATAATGCATGTGATAATATGAGGCAGCATTTAACCATGTTCCCCATCTTGTTATCACGGGTCGGGGTGGTAGAGGAATATTTACACACATTTGATGAAATAAATTTGTCCTTGAAGGAGCGTTACGAAATATTTTTTTGATACAGTCAATCAAACTGTTTATGGTCGGGTAAAGACTTCTAATTATCTCTGCGACTCGATTACATCCATGTGCTATGCATGTTACATGAGTCATATTTTTATATTTCTGAACAAGGTTTTTAGCTGCTTTTACCATGTAGGAACCGGCATCCGTTATAAAAAATAATAATTTATCCATGTTTTTTTTGTATTCATCGCCCCAAAGATCTTCAAGGGTTTCCTCAACGAGTTTGGTTATTGTCGAATGGTTAGTCGCCTCCAATACCTTAGAAGCAAATAAATGTGGCTGGGTACTAGTTCCATCTAGAGCTCCGATCAAAATATTTGCCACTTTTTTTCCCACGGAATCTGATGTTTCATCAACACTGAGGTAAATCATTTTATTTTGTAATTTCTCTTTCAATTCATTTTTTTTCTTTTCATACAATTCAGGTAAGCATTTTACTCGTATTTTTGTTTCACTCGGCACAGTAATATCGTTTCCATATTTATGATTTAAAAGGTTTTCTACAAAATTTCTAAATTTAGGATTGTCTAATTTTGACCACGGTATATTCGAACAAATCATAAACTCTGTTAAATCTTTATTAAATTTTTCTTGTGCATTATTTTTATGAATTTTGTTGTGTAAATCTGTTTTTAAATGGCGGTCGATACTAGATTTAGAGGGAAATAATTTCGAATTACACAATTTGCAATATACGATATCGTCTTTAATTTCGAAATCAGCATTATCTCGTATTATATCCTGTAAATGGCAGCGTGAATCAGATAATTTATCTTGATGAGATTTTGATTTCAAATGTTTCTCTATATTGTACCTTTTCTTTTTTATATTCATTTCGCAAATAGTACAGCAAGCACCTTCGTTAGTGAATATAAAATCAGTATACTGCGTCAAATCCATTTTCTCAAGTCTGATAGGGAGTTGGGTAAAGATTTATCAATGCTAAATTGTAGTTGTAAGTGTTTTTAAGAACTATTATCGTTGAAGATTTTACCACATATTATTTTGCATGACAATTAAATTGACATTTGTTGCCTATTTGGCATTTAGAATTTTTTTTACAAATGGATAATGAAATGAGTATTGAGGTTCTATGACGTATTAAGAATATAAACCTCTTTAAATATATGTACAGTTTACCAAAGTACGATTAAGAATAAAAATAAATTAAATGTTATTTATTACTAATAAATAAAACAATGATACCTATGTATTTCTTTTTTTGCGACCCTTACCAAGTGCCACGAAATTTGAACGTTGATACCGATGTTTAGTCATCACTGGCAACACACACTGGTCAAAGACTTTCGTCTTGAGGCACTGCGGAATATTGGACAAAAAGATGTGCCGCAGCTTCCCGAACGCTGCCCAACCGAGTCGGATTCGTCGATTGACCTCTTTCTCGAAGTTGGATCTACCTAACTGGACAGTCTGTCCTAAGTATATATAATCGACCACAACTTCGAGTGTAAAGTCTCCGATTGTAACGGGAGTTGGTGCTACATGGGTATTTGACATGATCTTCGTCTTATCCATGTTCATCTTTAGACCAACTCGCTCGGAGGCTTTACTGAGGTCATCGAGCATCGTACTCAAATCCTCCATGGTCTCAGCCAAGACTACTATATCGTCAGCAAACCGAAGGTGAGTGATGTACTCGCCGTTTATGTTGATGCCTAGCCTTCTCCAGTCCAGAGTCTAGAAAACATCCTCCAGTGCAGCGGTAAACAGTTTAGGAGAAATAACATCTCCCTGCCTGACTCCCCGCTGCAACGGAATAGGCTTCGAGTTCTGGTCCTGGAGTCGGACTGACATAGTGGCGTTCTCGTACAAACACTTCAGCACTTCGATATAGCGATAGTCCACTTGGCACCTCTGGAGAGATTGTAGTACAGCCCAGGTTTCGATCGAGTCGAGTCGGTTGTAGATATCTGCTTCAAAATAAGTTGGAAGATTGCACCCAAACTAACATAGTTACAACCTTACAACATACGAGTATCTATACAATGTACATACCTACTCCTAGTTACATATTGCAAGTTATGTAGGAGTATATTGCAACTTAAATAAAAAATGCAAAACGAATGACTACAGAGTTATAATATAGATTTAACCGTGAAATTTAGTCGATTGAAACTAAAACTAATTTAATTGTTTGTCGAACATTCTCACAACTAATTTAGTTGCAACTAAATGAGTCGCAACTAAAAAAGTACGATTGATATTTTTAATCGATTGATTAGTTAACTAAAAAAATAATCGATTAAAGCCCATCTCTGGTTTGACCGACCCTTAAGAGCTAATGGTAGGAAATGCATATAGGCATTACGTCCAGCATTTGAAATCATGTTTCGTGCCATTAAGTTTAAAATTATTAATAATTTTAGTGATTTAAGACCCCCATGACTAAAGTCCGGCTATGAGAACTTCTCCTATTTTCGATGTATTGCGGGATACTTAAGGCATTTTGAATCATAAGGGGCTTAAATATTAATATGCCGTTATGTTTGTGCCAATTAAATAATTTTTTGAACATATAACAAACAAGTTAATGGTTATTTATTCTATGAAATCGACTATTTCTTAAAATTAACTTAAAATTTTATGCGCCCACCAGAATAGTCTTAAAATTGGGATTTGGTTTGTTAAATGGGTCCTTTAACTACCGTCAAAATTTGGAGCGGTAGGCTCGTTGATAAATTAAGGCCAAAAAATTGCAACATAAACTGGTCTTACAATCTTATGCGCCCACTGGATAAGTCTTAAAATGGGTACGTAGGTTATTGAAGTGGGCTAAACGATTTGTCAAAAATTGGAATGGTAGGATTTAAAATCAATTTACGTCATTTTTGTAGTCAGTAATATATTCTCAGTGCAAACTAACGTGACGCTTATTAGTTTAGAGTTATGAGCGCTTGGAAAAAAATACCTATAGGCATTACGTCTGGCTTTTCAAATCATATTTTGTGCCATTAAGTTTAAGATAAATAATAATTTTAGTGATCTAAGACACCGTGTCTAAAGTACTGCTATGACGAATTGCTCCAGTGCGAGTTTATACATTTGTTACTAAACATAAGTAGAAAATGTATGAACTCGCACATCACTCAATGTATGAACTCACAAATCAATGTGTAAAGGGGCCTTTATTGCGGAATACTTTTACGGCGTTTTTTTAATTACAAGACACTTATATACGAATATGCAGTTGTGTTTGTGCCAGCAAATTATTTTTTTTTAAGAATTTATAGTAATTTGCAATTTATTCTTTGAAATCGCCTATTTCTTAAAATGGCCTTAAAATCTTATGCGCCCACCAGAATGGTCTTAAAATTGGGATTTCGTTTGTTGAATGGGTCCTTTAACTACTGTCAAAATTTGGAGCGGTAGGCTCGTTGATAAATTTAGGCCGAAAAATTGCATTTTCAACTTGACGCCATACATACTTGTGGTCATTTGAGACCTTTAAGACTAATGTTTTTATGATCTCCGAGGTGGGCTCTACAACGCTATATGGAAGAAAATTGGTTAGATTTTTGATACATTTCCAGTAAGGCGGGCTCTAGAACTATTAGATGGCTTTAAACAGTGTACATTCTTGGTTGGAGTAGTATTGATTCTGTCCGTCATTATGACAAGCAGATCTATATCTTCACCAACAATAACAACAGAGGAGTGATTTAATCTTTTGAACGCCACGCATCGGACAGAAAAATCGTGCCACCAGCGCCAGAGCGAAATTTGCACGAGCGCACTCAGATACCGTAGTGATTGGAAAACAACATATCGACGAAACATTTCTTTCCGCCTAATAGTGGATTTAGTTAGGCAAAATCACTTTAGATATTTAGAAATCATAATAGTAAAGAATATTCATTACGTATCTTTCTTATACACCTAAAATCAACTACAAAAATATGAAAATTAATATACAATTTTATCTAATTTTGTCAATATAGCCACAGCACTACTTAAGTGATAACGTCACGCGCTGACGTGTTATGACGGCTTTGGCGCTGGTGGCACCGTAACTTATTATGAATGTTAGAGTTGGGGGTGAGAGATATTCATTCATTTCTGTACTTATCGATATTTCCGTGGTGTCACTGTATGAAGGAAAATACGTTAGGTTTTTGAAGTGTTTAGTTGAGTAAAAAAATGTTTAACAATACCATCAAATAAATACATTTTATGATAAAAACTAATGAACATCGGACAGAACGGGTGTGTAGGTAAAAAAACACCTCACGCACATTTCATTCTTTTGTACTTAAAGAAACTTGGTATATCCCTAATAATGACATATTCTTTGTTCACTTAAACTCGGTCTCTCACCGATAACATTTATATTCATATTGGTTGACATTTAATCTAAAATACCATTTCATTATTTTTACTTATTTGGTATGAATGAAATGGACCGAAAGCCCACGTGTCGTGGTATTTATCATTGTTTAAGGATTAAAAAGAATGCAGCGAAGCAATAAGATTAAAAGAAACGGCATACACATTGTTAGGTTTTAAATACGGCCCTTATAATACGCATTTTATTTATTCCATTGCGACTTAAATACAACTCTTTCTTTTTTAATAATGCATATATTACAGAAAAAAATGAAAAAAATTAAAATATATACCTTTTTTAACATTACGATATGTACTTCCTAAAACTAATCTTCTACACGAATCACAGATTAATAATTCGTTTTATTATATAATAAAGCTTAAAATGCGAAAAACATTCATAATTACAGTGTTTGGTTAATGTTCATACAATAATCAACATCGACCACTATGGGCACTATGCTTTCAAACGAACAACACTATTTCGAAGTGCCTTCACGCCGCTTGACGTGATTACCCGTCAACGGCGAGGAGGGCAGTGGCTTTTTGTTCTTTTAAATAGCTCTGAGGTATTTTATATTTTTTTCTTGAGTTACGGGTTATTTTGAATGAAATTTTAACTAAAAAGATAGGTGAATGGTAGAGCTATAATAAATATACAAAAATACTTCTATAAAGGTTGTTTATTAAGGAGTATTTTGATCTCTCATTTTGGACGTTTTAACACGTCAAGGCGCTGAGGGCACGACTTTTCGTTGACGTGTTTGAACGGCTTTGGCGGTCAAAGGGTTAAAGTGGCGGTTTTATCTAAAGCAGTGTTTACTATGAAGTAGTCTGCGTCTTCCTGGGCCTGCCGAAATTCATAGAATAGAACAATCGCTGCGCGCTGCGCTAAATCCCCGCCCCACGCGTCCCGCGCCGCGTGCTGGCACCCACCCTCGCTTGCAGTTCGTTGCGATTAATTATATTTACTTTTTGACAAACTTCCGGTAAAAAAAACTATTTTTTATTTCGTGCAAATGTAGTGTCTTTAGATAAGTACCGTTTTTGGTCAAAATGTCAACCAATATCATAGACATAAACAAAAAGGAAGATGAGTGACGTTCATAGTAAACAACACTGAAATGTGGTCCTGCACCTACACACTTGTAAAATGCTACACACCGCTATAATGTATGTGCATCATAGGCATTGCATTACCCGAATTGATCGATTGCTATACCTGACAACGCCTAGTAGTATTTTATGATGAGTAATAGAACATTGATTTTGTGTGTGAGACTTACTACTTTCACCGGTAAGCGCTCTAGGGGTGAATTCAACTTTTGAATATCTTTTAAAAGAATCATTAGAAGATGACAAAACTGTGGTAGAGACTTCATTTCCTTATCTCGAAGCACAAAACTTTGAAGCTAATAAATAAAAATTTTATGATATAAGATAATATACATTTTTTCACCCCCTGACCCCTGACCCCAGTAGTGACTTCGATTGGACGACCAGAGCGTGGAGCATCAGATGTGCTTGACCAGTCAAGTGTAAAAATATGGGTGTACTCATCTTACTCAAAAATATGTCCCATAGTATCTTATTCCGTTGTAATAAGTGCGTAGTACCATATTTATGAGACGATTTATTCGATACGTATTTTTGCACTTGACTGACCGGCCACGTTTAAATTCATTTAACCAGTTGTAAATGGTTTGCAACGTCGGTGCATTAGTGCCATGAACAGAATCAAGTTCAATTTTTATAGTGGCAGCAGTGCAACCCTTCATAAAAAAGTGTTTAATAACGGCACGAAATTCAGAATTTTCCATAGTTGACAAAAATGCGTAGGTGATCTCAGTTAAGCAACGATAAAAGTGACGTATCTTTATTTTTTTTTTCTTAATTTTTCGTCAGTTATCAATTGAAAGATCGTGCCAGCCAGTGTTAATGCCATTTACCAAAAAAAAGGTTTAATAAATAGTTTTTTAAAAGACTTTTCAAACGGCCCTCGTATCTGTACGACTTACAGATGTATTGTGTATAGAAATATTGTAGACAATTTTATCTACTTCATACGTCACATAGACATTTTAGGCATACTGATAACCGTTTAAGCGCCAAGGTTCAAAAACGGACTTATGGCACGTTTAAACCAAGATGGCGGCCCTCTCAAGGTCTCAAATCTAGTATTTTAATAACCACCCTATAACCTACCAATAACCATTAAAACATTTTCTACCCCACCTTTTGTAAGGCAATGTATGGAGATGATTCCCCAATGATTGGATTATATGTCATTATTAGGGATATACCAAGTTTCTTTAGGTACAAAAGAATGAAATGTGCGCGAGGTGTTTTTTTTTACCTACACACCCGTTCTGTTCGATGTTCATTAGTTTATATCATAAAATTTTTTTATTTGATGGTATTGTTAAAAATTTTTTTACTCAACTAAACACTTAAAAAACCTAACGTATTTTCCTTCATACAGTTACACCACGGAAATATCGATACAGAAATGAATGAATATATACACATATAATAAGTTACGGTTCCACCAGCGCCAAAGCCGTCATAACACGTCAGCGCGTGACGTTATCACTTAAGTAGTGCTGTGGCTATATTGACAAAATAAAATAAAATTGTATATTAATTTTCATATTTTTGTAGTTTATTTTAGGTGTATAAGAAAAATACGAAATGAATATTCTTTACTATTATGATTTCTAAATATCTAAAGTGATTTTGCCTAACTAAATCCACTATTAGGCGGAAAGAAATGTTTCGTCGATATGTGAGTGCGCTTGTGCAAATTTCGCTCTGGCGCTGGTGGCATATTTTTCTGACCGATGCGTGGCGTTCAAAAGGTTAAAAGCTGTACAGGAAAAAGCAAAGGGAAAACTAAAATTGGATATTAAATGTATCATATAATATAATCCAGCGAGAAATACTAAAGGGAACACTGTATACGGGCCTTAATCGTATTAGTAAATACTTAGACTTCAACGTTTTGCGTATTATGGTACAAAAGCGGCGAATTGAGGAACCTCATTTTTTGAAGTCGGCTAATAATCTTGGGTATAACTGAAACAAAACTACCTAGTAATCAGTTATCATGTTTATTATATATTTGAAAAATATTAACAAAATCTATTGCAACTTGGTAATCTGTTTTTCCAATAACGCAGCTTCTTTGGCAGCTCCTTCGAGAATTTTTTGCCTTTTTGCTTCTAGTTCTCTGACCATTTCCGCAGTTTTCCTTTTTTCTGCTCTGATTTTCGCCTCTGAACTTAAATTTTACTTTTTGTGTAGCTCCTCCGTGTACAAGGACTGAGCATTACGAGCCGCGTGGATCTTTTTTTTTCAATATTTATTTTGTCTATACCGCCGTGGTAGCGTATATGGCGTCATAACCGCGTCTTTGCGCAAATATACTCTTGCAAAAGATTTTCCATTAATATCTCCTTCTCTCGTCGGAATTCTGCATTGACTGCGATTGCGGGATCGAAACTAGATTTTCCCTTAGTCAAAGCATACAAATGATGACACAATGACACGCTTTTATTATGTACATACAGAGACAATTTTAATTCCCTGACCTCCATTAAATTTCCCTGACTTTTCCATGACTAGCGAAATTAGGGAATTTCGCTAGTCAGGGGAAAAGTCAGGGGACTTTTCCCGGTTTTCCAGAAAGTGGCCACCCTTAAGTGCACTGGGATTAGAAATTTTTGGTAGTGGAATGACATAGGCATGACGCCACAATGACGGAAAAAGTTAGTGGGTAATAGACGGAGAGCTAGCCACGTCAGATATGACACAATAATGAGAGCAACGAAACCCCTCTCGTTAGTTTGCTATACTATGCTTATTTCTAGATCCGGACATCTGGCAACTGTACAGTTGGTGGAGGTCAAAGAATGCAAACCACTTTAAGAATACAAATCCTAGAGTTCTGGTTTTGATGCAGTATTATGAGAAATTATTTAAATCATTCGATTATATCATTGCTAAAATTGCATTGCATCTTTTTTGTTGTAATGTGAAAATATAGACCCCGTCCTCTCTAAATAAGACAACTTCGGGAGTTTTACCCTATTTTGATATTACTTTTTTCCAACTGAAAAATCTGCTAGTCTGTCACTCTGACATCCACCCATTAATAGCTACCAGATGCCCGAATCTAGCAATAAGGATAGTATAGCAATCTATCCAGACGGGTTTTGTCGGTCTCCTTATTGTGTCATATCTGACGTGGCCAGCTCTTAGTCCATAACGGCGAGATATTTGCCGTCATACAACTCAGATATTTAATTATTTTTTCTCAATAAACGCGTTGTTAGTTAATATAAATTTTAGTTCGCATTGGAGAATATACTCGAACCAAATCTACGAAAAAAGGAAAAGTTATTCCATCTCTTGTAAAATGTGTTTTTTTTTTTACATTTTGATATTGCACACATTTCAACAAAAATATCTATGGATAAAATTGGTTACTCTTGATATTGTTGATAATCATAATTCTCATATTTCAAACGTCAAATGATTGCTTTAAACGCAAGATTTTTTGTAAGGGAAATTGCCCCCCCCCTGAATGAAATCCTGGATCCGCGCCTGGCTCAATGTAATGTACGCCCTCGTCGTAAATATGTAACTATACTCCCTTGTGACACAATCTTCTATTTCACACCACCTATAACGGCTATAACAGCTGCCAATAGAGCGAATCCACTCGCAATCAATAACAAGTAGCCAGTTGTACAAATTGTACTCTATGTTGATGTATGTACCATCGCCCATACTGTTAACTGCCCATCGGTGGACCTTATGCCTTTTGTAAAAGGTCCACCGATATAAAGTTAGGAGTGGTGCTGTTTATACGGCCACGTGCAATAATATCTTGCACAAAAAAGGCAGAAAAATATATGACACCATCTTAATAATAATAACATTACTAACACTAAGATATCTTTGCGCGCTTGTGGTGTTAAATTTTTTATGCAAGTAACCTGTAAATTCTTGAATAAATACAAATACTCTATGACAGGCTTTTATTCCAGTATAAATTTTAAAGAGAACTTTATATGTGTAAAACATAATTTGATTACAAATTATAATCAATCGAGTTAACATTTGTCATTAAAATACATTAGGT
Source organism: Pammene aurita (assembly GCA_947086415.1). Classification (NCBI taxonomy): domain Eukaryota; kingdom Metazoa; phylum Arthropoda; class Insecta; order Lepidoptera; family Tortricidae; genus Pammene; species Pammene aurita. The sequence continues at coordinate 25,640,303 of OX352289.1, forward strand.
TATCTTAGGCTGCATGAAAACTAAAAAATAGTATGCATCAGCAAATCGTTAAATGTAAACAATGCTTGTTAAAATATAATATCATGCCGTCGGCACTAAATACCTAGTCAAAACAAAAATTAAAAAAACTAAATGAAAAAAAAAAGTTTAAAAGGCACTTTTAAAATAAGGTGGGGTGATACAATGATTAGATGATTGGTAAAATTAATATATCCTTCGGTCCGTTGTCAAATTTCTCTCGTCGCACTTCTGTTACACTTAAAATAGTAAATATTTATAATTTTATATTATTAAAATACATATGTACACATGTTAAAAATTCAACAAAGAATAGTCCATATCTAGCTACAACTATAGAAATTTCTATTGGAATCAATTATATTATCTCATATGTAGGTCAACGAATTACATCTAGGTATGTCTCGCTAGTCATACACTTGAACATTACATGTAGCTTGTTCCTACATAGATCCGAGCACGAAAACGACTCCGCATCCGACTCCGATCCGATACAAATATGTATTAAAATAGTGAGTAAATCACTTAATTCATTATGCAAAAAAATTTGATTGGTAAATAATCATAATCAATAACCATCATACGAGCCATTAATGCGTTATCAAAGAGTGAATAAATAAAATATAAATAAAATTGCTGATACGAACTCAATGCCACGAGAGAACTCTTAAAAAACTGCCCCTGATATCTATATTTGAAAAAAACGTATACAAAACGTCCACTTCTTAACAGTACAATCTCTTTAGCGATACAAAGACATAAAACATCGCAATTGAGACATGAATGCTCCGCTGCGAGTCGTCGGAGATGGCCGCGCCCTAGGTCACACTGCACTGACTTCACCTCGTTCAGATAACTCCACCACTCCCTAATTAAAAGGATCAACTCCTCACACCACAGAATTCTTCATATATATGTATATATTTGTATATATAATTACTCATTGATTCAGTCCACAAATTTGAAATAATGTCCACATTTTCACTATACGCCACATCTTGCGAGACCGCATGTTGGCGAGCTGGTATTTGTTTATGTTCTGTTCACTAGGAGTGACATTAATTAAACGTTCTTCCAGTTCAAAATATTATTTAGCACATTTGAATTTGTTGAAAGTTTTTCTTAGTGAAGCACTGTTTAAAGTATTAAAACAATTGATACAATATATTACATATAACTGTTCCGGTTGCGATGCAACAATCGGTCACGTCTTCGTAGGACAAAATCCTGATACCTGTTTATGTACGTCGCGATACATAAACCTGGCGTGTAATGCGGTACCAATTAATAACTCAAGTACTACTTGTCTATGGGGAGAAGCCAGTCCTCAAATGCTCTCGCACATCACATACAATCAGTTGCGAGGCCGTCCCCGGCCACGGGACCCGTCGCGCTCCTGTAAACATAAAACCACATGTAGTAAGTTCGCCATTGACGACTAATTCGTCATCTCCGAACCACGGTCTGACGTGCACCGTGCACTCTGTTTAGTCAGCAGCAGGAGTAGGTTCCAAATGACCCTCACACGCTCTTATTCTCTTAACAATAAGGTCGTGACTCGTGTCGAGCTCATTCTGAACATCTCACCCGCTTAACTACTTCTGCTGCTGACTGTTCATTACACATATGAAGGGTACACGGAAAGAACATTTTGAGTTATAGCGCTTTTAAAATTTGGAACGATTCAATTAACCATACTATTTTCGTAACTAGATGGTTTTTATGAGTTAAGAAGTAGATGTACGTTAAAATTTACATCTGTAACAAAAGTTGTTACTAATAGTTCATTGCAAGCTCTACATTTTGATATGAAAATCTCATTTTACAAAAAAGTGACTAGACATGTTCTTTCCGTGTACCCTTCACATATTCAAAAATTCCTTGTTTACACAACTAAAATTTGGGTTTTAACAACATATTAACTAATCTGTAATTATATGCAACAAACACCGATATGTAATAAAGAACGGGGTACACATTCAGCCCAAAAAATGGCCCCACAATAGTGCTGTAAGAACGATTCGTACAGCAGTTTTTTTTTCCTTTTTGTTGCGGCTTTTAGTAAATTAGCCAAATTCCCTAACTTTTAATCACGTGGTGTAAAGGTTAGGGAAACTGATAGGAACTATAGGAGAAAACGGAAATAAGGAAAATTTGGACAAGAAAGGATTCGTAAAGGATTGGGTTTACAGGAATTATAAATTATAGATTTTATTTCATTTTCTTCGAACAAAAAAACTTGTTGAGCCGCGGGCGAAACAACTGACGACAAAACCGAAAGAGACATGATTGATTAGACATGAGGATATCACGGGCGTGCTCACGTGCTGCTGTGGTGCTATGCTACCGTTGCGCGAGCATAATATTTATTTTTGAAAAGCAAAATCTATGCATACTTGTATAATTTAATTTACAACTGGATTCGGTAGGTGCCGTTGCAATGGGAATTTCGGGGATTTCGTGGCCTCCTAAACGACTGGTTTGATTTTGATTAAAAATCCAAAGCATGTTTGAGCAACTTACTGAATGGTTAAATTGCAATGAGGGTTTCCAGAATATCAGGTTGCGGCACTGTTACAAGGTCTTGACAGCAACTGTTAAAACTCACCAATAAAACAAAATGCTGAAACATGACTGGTGGATTATGAGTTATGACGGCTAGATCTCTCGCCACGGTGCTGCCACCTGGTGAAAAAATCGATACAGGAAACCCTCATTAGACCCGACGGGTGGCGCTGCAATCGGGTATATGAAATATAGGGGCAAAATATACTAAATGTGACCAAGTCTGAAGAGGGATCAAAAATATCATGAAATTGGTGTGACGTAATTATAATCCCATCAAAAACATAAATGTGAAAGGCTGCCAAGTTCGATACTATGGGAATGCTTCGCCTATAAAAGAAGTGAGATCTGAATAAGTACCAAGTTCCATAAAAATACCTCAAATCATAAATAGTTATAGGAATGCACACTTGATTTCCAGCAGTTTTTAAGGTACATTTTGAATAAGTATCACGTAACATAGAAATACCTAAAATTATAATAGTCAGAGAAACGCACACCGGTTTTTTTAGCAGTTTCCTGATAACATTTACTATTTTCAGTACTTTTTAATGATGTAACTTGGCAAGTTTTAATAGAAAATTATATACTTGACACATTGCAGTCCAAAGGTGTCGATTCATTGCATTGAAAAGGTGTGTGGTGTGTGAAAACTTGCCAAGTAACATCATTAAAAAGTACTGAAAATAATAAAAGTTATCAGGAAACTGCTAAAAAAACCGGTGTGCGTTTCTCTGACTATTATAATTTTAGGTATTTCTATGTAACGTGATACTTATTCAAAATGTACCTTAAAAACTGCTGGAAATCAAGTGTGCATTCCTATAACTATTTATGATTTGAGGTATTTTTATGGAACTTGGTACTTATTCAGATCTCACTTCTTTTATAGGCGAAGCATTCCCATAGTATCGAACTTGGCAGCCTTTCACATTTATGTTTTTGATGGGATTTCATTTATTTTTGTTAGGTGTAGGTTCTTTATTATTTTTTTATCACTTTTGCTTTAGGAAATGTCTCATTCCACTTAGGTATGTACTTTATACTATACTATAACCCTTTATACTAAGCGTCTAATTCTATTTTACTATTTATTTATAGGTGATTTTTACAAATAAACTGGCTCCCTACACCTATAAAATGTACCTACTTACATATAATTACATACATCAATAACGTACTTTATTCTGTTTGTAAGTACGCTACCTACATAGATAATTAATAACTTGGTAATACCTACCTACCAGTAGGTATTATAATTGGTGGCCTATTATGTAGCCCTAGAAGTGCACCATCCCATCTCATCCCGTGGCGTATCGGAGGGTGAGATGGGCAGTAGTATATATAATTCCATCTTAGAGTATATATGATTTCCATGTTCTTGAATCTGCGATTTTATTAGTTTTAAAATTAGAAATTATTTAGACTATGCGAGAAAAAATAGTCTTTTCATTTTTGTTTGACTGATTTAGTGCACCTAGTGTACCTAGTGACCTGCTTTGCACTTCGTAAATCGTGGGTTCGGTTCCCGCAACAGACACACACAGAGTGGTGAACAATTTTATTGTTCTTGTCTTTAAGACAAACATGTATTGTCTTAAATTGGTATGTACCTAAATTTAAATAAGTCTTATCTCATTTCCACTCCATACCTACTTATAATAGAACAAAATTACACATTCGTTGTTTTCGAAACTGACTCACACTTGGCCGTTTTCAGATTTTTACTTTATTTCGACCTAAAGACAAACCTTCGAGCCAAATTTCAGGTCAGTACGACCATTGGAAGATATACCCATTTAGTTCATTATGACTTCATAGTAGAACAAAGTTACACCTTCGCTATTATTAAAACTGACTCACACTTGGCCGTTTTCAGATTTTTCCCTTTACTTTGACCTTAAAACCTATCTCCATGCTAAATTTCAAGTCAGTACGACCATTGGAAGTGGTCTAGGTTTTTGATGAGTCAGTGAGTGAGTGTATAGTAAAAAAACCGGCCAAGAGCGTGTCGGGCCACGCTCACTGTAGGGTTCCGTAGTTTTCCGTCCGTCACAGTAAGTGTCCCCACTTAAGAGTTAATAACACCGCCATGTAGGATATGATATGAGAGTTCCATGTACAGCGACATCTATCGGCGTATTGAGTAAACTATTGCGCGCGAGCATAAAGTATGGAAGATGATTTTTATGGGATAATTCTTTATTGCGTGAACCGATTTTCACCGTTTTTACTTTATTTGAAAGCACGTCATTTCATTGTAATTTTGTAGAAATTACAGGTACAATAAACACCTGCTTATACGGTTAAATTACAAACTTAGTTCAGAAATTATTTTGTATTTTTTTTTCAAAAACTATTCATCCTATCAAGTTCAAAATAATTTTCCAAGAAAGTTTTTATAAAGTTCTACTTTTGAGATTTTTTTCATATTTTTAAAACTTATGGTTCAAAAGTTAGAGGGGGGGGACGCATATTTTTTTACTTCTGGAGCGATTATTTCCGAAAATATTTACATTATCGAAAAATGATTTTAGGAAACCCCAATTCATTTTTAAATACCTATCCAATAATATATCACACGTTAGGGTTGAAATGAAAAAAAAAATCACTCCCCACTTTACGTATAGGGGAGGTACCCTAATAAAAAAAAAATTTTCACATTTTATTTTACCACTTTGTCGGCGTGATTGATATACATATTAGTACCAAATTTCAGCTTTCTAGTGCTAACGGTCACTGAGATTATCCGCGGACGGACGGACGGACGGACGGGCAGACATGGCGAAACTATAAGGGTTCCTAGTTGACTACGGAACCCTAAAAAATAGCGATTTTCTGACGTCAATATCTCAAGAACTGCTATAGGTAGAATAATGAAATTTTGTATTCTAGACAATTAAGGCGATGTCAACAGACACTCGAAATTTCATATGCGTAGATAAAATATGTTTTGAGTTATAGGGTGGTCGAAATTGGCCCGAAATGGTTCGTGTGTCGGTTTTGCCCACTTACCCACGGCCGGTATGTCGCTTTTTTTTGCTCGAACTTGGCGGACACACTGCCGTGTGTCTAGATGAACCTTTTCAACACGCTTGCACATAACGAGGTTCTTATATAACCGCTTTGAAGCTCGTAATCCTAAATATTAAACACACGTGCATTTCACAATAATTATCGAACTAGTGCAATAATTTAATAATCCAATCAAGTGAAGTTTGTACTCTAGTACCAAGTTGTATGTACGCAGGCGAACCGTTGTAATTTAGTCGGGTATTGCCTTTATTTCTTTTTACTCTTTAGGAGTTTGCATTTTAAAAAAAAAACGATAGAATAAAAATTATACAATCCTGATAGTGACACTGAATAATTTCAACTTATTATATTACTTGTAATACACAATAAATTATGTTTTAAACACGAATTGTCTGTTTTAGTATTGGCTGTTTGGCATAATAGGTCCGCGCTTTTGCATCAAGCTGCACGCATACGAGGGTTGCTACTTATATATCCGGAAACAAAAAAACAAACAAACGTACACGGCTGAAAATGGTTTTATTGTTTTTCAAAGTATTCCCCTTGATGATCTATGCACTTTTGCATTCGCGTGAACCAATTTTTAAAGCACTTCTGCCACTCCGCCTGAGGTACCTCCATAACGTGTTGTTTGAATGCGTCGCACAGTGTGGGATTTTGCCTTAGTTGCGGACATCCTTATGTTTTGTGGTTTTTGGATACACGATAACTAAAAACATCTTCTATTACAACTCCCATGGTTTTAACTATCATAGTTTTTGAGATATTGACAAAATCGAGAAAAGCCCTGAGAAACCATAGAAACGCATTTTTTGTTTTGTTTGAGCAGTTTTATTATTGAATGCTCCATGGTATGATAGACAATATTTAATAGCACTAATATATGTATTTAAACATTTAAAAAATCTCTTCTATAGGCGTCAATTTATGAATTTCCATGATATTGTAATTAATTTTTTTTCGGCAATTCTCTTTACGGTCGCATTTTTTTTATATGCACAAATATTAAGAAAGATAATAACTATTGGAACAAAAAAAATCAAACGCGTCCAACACAGGAACACGGAGATATCATTTTTTTAAATTTTGGTTAGGGTTGTCAAATACCGACAATAACAATTAAACTATTTTATTCTGAATCATTTCAACTCCTTTCGTCCATACCATATACTGGTTATTTTATGAGTTTCGGAATTTTCACTCTTACCAATTGACATATGGTCGATTCTTCAATGATACTCATATAGCTACATATCTAGTAGATAGCCACGGCGTTGTTCGGCAACTCACTCTTGAGTGCAAAAGAGCGGGCGTTCGATCCCAAGCTCCCGCAGTATCCTTTTCCATTTATTTATTTTTAAGTTGGTATTCCTTATTGCAGGGTCGTTTAAATAACAACCATATCAGGTCGAAGTAAGTGTTTTCATAACTTCACACCAATATAAAGACTCTGTGATGACATTTATTAAGTTTACCCTCCAAAATAAAGATGATATGCATTGGTGTAATGACATGCAAATTCTAATACAATGAAACGTTAAATACATACAGTACCAATCACGAAATAAATACTGGCGTTATAATCGAGAGCACGATACCAATCATAAAACAACTAGTTTAGACTTGTTCTATAGAGCACTAAATAAATAAATGAATATTATAAAGACTGTGTACGATAAAATCCGGACATGTATGATCTGGTATATATTTTTTCGGTACCACATATTCAAGCATTTCTTTTATTTTAATAATCTGGAATTAAAGTAATATATACTAAAAATAGAATCATATTACAATTGTATGGGCTTGCGTGAGTTTTTGCCAAATATATTCCATCATATCTTGAATTTTTTGTCCAGCATTTTTTGATAATCTTCACTCACTTCCTGCTGCAATGCCACAATTGTATTTATATTTTCACAAGCTATTTTATGCTCATTAGAATGTTATCTTACAAAATAATGCTATTTGAAACTTTTTTCTACTTGCGGCAGTCAGGAAGACTTTCTACTTCAAGCACTAAAAGTAGTTTTTATATGGGAGGCATATTTTTCGAAAAAGTCAAGCTCACCAAAGCTAGAACACCTCAGAACTATTTACATCTCTAAGTACAATTAGAAAAATGTAAGCTATTATGAAAAGTGAATGTAATAAGGTTTAATTTGGTTTATCTAATAAAAAATAAAAAAACTATTTTTCACAGGAAAATTTGATAAACACTGTCAGAACACCGTGTACATAAAAATATAGGCACTGTGGAATATATAGTGATCAAAGTCACAGATAACGTAACGTTATATTATGTTTGTAATTTTATTATGTAGCTTGATAACCACAAATTATTTAAAATAAGTGTTGCTTGAATATGTGGTATCGAAAAAAATACAGATCATGCATGTCCAGATTTTATCGTACATAGTCTTTAGGACAATCTTACACAAATCGACCTAGTCCTACAGTAAGCTAAGTAAGTACTAGACGACGATATATGTATATAATAGATAAATATGGATAAATACTTAAATACATAGAAAACATCCATAACTCAGGAAAAAATATTTGTGATAAACACACAAATAAATGCCCTGACCAGGACTTGAACCCGGGACCTCCGGCCTCATAGGCAGTCACTACCGACTGGGCTAGAAGCCCGTTAAGCACTAGAATCGTCGACCCTTATCTGTCTTCCCGCATGCTACAAAACAATAAACAAAAACGTTTACCTATTATTGTTGTTTTATTTTAATCTTTTTTTTGTTGTTTGTTGTTATTAGAGTATATTTATCTCAAGTATTTGGAATTTGTATTTGACCACTTCAATGATTGTGTAACTTCTCTTACTCGTAACTCGCTAATTGTGTAAAGCACTACCTGTTTCTGAAACTCTGGTCTCCTTCTCCTGCTACCCTAAGGTTGTCTGGTAGAGATCGCTTAATAGCGATAAGACCGCCTGTTGTTACCATTATTTACTTTGTTAAATCTGTTTCAGTACTTCTTTTTCTTTGTGTGGTGCAATAAAAAATATTGTATTGTATACCAAAAAAAGTTCTGCCCCTTCTAAAAGTAACGTCAGATAACGTTTATGTGACAACCCTATTTCCATAGAAATCAGAAAAAAACTTAGAAACGTAATTTCTCCGAGTTCTTGAGAGATAATTTAATACAATTTTTACAGTTAAAAGGTACATATATTAAGTTGATTTTACGGGTAAAAAATAATGCGACCCTTTTATAGTTAATTAACTATTTACACTTTTCTGAAATATTTAAATTTATTGATATAGCCTGTCCCTGTGTTTTCAGAGTCCTGCAACTTTCACAACTAGTATATTTTAAACGTGCAATCATTATGTATTTAATTCGAAATCGTAGTCTGACTTCTTTTAGGAAATTTCGATAAAAACGTTTTGACGTGATAACGTCTTTAAAATCGTTTTAGTCGGGTGACATGTTCAGAAACTTGTGTCACACCAAAACCTCACGAGCGCGATCGCAGGTATAACGAGAGAGAGACGGACCGATCTCCCGTCTCATCTCGAGCGCTGCCAGTCATTCCGTGAAACTTGTCACGCGGAATCCTCACGAGCGGAGGCTGGCATAGCGTTCGAGTGAGTGGACCGATCTTCCGTCTCTCTCACTCTAGCGGCATACAAACGAATGGAGATTTTCTCGTGCGGTTAAGTTTTCGTTGAATGTTTAACAGTGAAACAAAATGTGAAGTGCAAGTGAAGTGTTACAACAATTGCAACAAAAAAAGGTGAATAAAATAGCCTACTTACTAACAATTAACATTCTTGAATAAACTTGTAAAAGTAATGAAAGATGGAAAAAAGACACGTGTAAACAAACGAAATTTAGAGGTTATGTTATGATAAAAATGAATTGTGGTAGTGTTAAATAAAAACATAGTTGGACTCATACCCTAAATAATTATAATACGGAAAAAATAGATAAAGGAGCGCGTCGCGTCGTGTGAATGATTAGAATATCGAATTAAAATCGTAAACTTGTCATTTTACACCCGAAATTTATCATCAAAAGTGTGAATAAAACGATAGATGTAATTTAAAATTTGAAAAAATTGTTATCTTCATTAATTCCTTACTTCCCAAAAACTTATATCACCAATAAGACGTTATCACGTAAACATCTCGATCGTAAACCTACTTTACAAACAACCAATTTTTTTTTATGAAGGTCGTTGACCTCTCAGAAAAAAGTCTATAACTACGAATTTAAGTGACATATTCCAACGAGAGTTTCTTAGCATGCTTTATTACAGCAAAATCCATCATAATATAAAATAAAATAAGGATGTCCGCAACTAAGGCAAAATCCCACACTGTGCGTCGACAGCATCTTCAGCGGTCGAAAATCGTTGACCGCGTAATTTATTCTTTATATTTGGAAATAAATAAAAATCGTTGGGTGCCAAGTCAGGGCTGTACGGCGGATGACCCGTTAATTCCACATTTTGACCCTCCAAAAATAGAGTTGTTTCGCGTGACGTATGACAGCTGGCATTGTCATGATGAAGAATGATTCTTCGTCGCTGGTTAGTTTTACGAATTTGTTCAAATACTTCCGGTAAGCAAATGGTCGTGTACCACTCTGAATTAACCGTTCTACGGTTTTCTAGTGGCACTGTAGCTACATGGCCATTAATACCGAAGAAGCAGGCCACCATTTGTTTCAATGTACTTATTGCACGAGTAACTTTCGTAGGGTTCGGCTCATTTTGAAACACCCATACCGTTGATTGTTGCTTCGTTTCGGGATCGTATGCATAGATCCAGGATTCGTCACCTGTATAGATGTTATAAACGGCTTTTGAGTCACCACGGTTATATTTTTTTAACATTTTATTGCACCATTCGACGCGAGCATCTTTTTGCTCTTTTGTTAAGTTGTGGGGTATCCAACGCGAACAAATTTTTTTTACAGCCAAATAATTATGTAATATGCTATTAATGCTGGTCATAGAAATACCTAGAGTCGCCTCTATCTCGCAGTACGTAACATGTCGGTCGTCCATTATAAGTTTTCGCACAGCCTCGATATTTTGTTGTACAACGACCGATTTCGGGCGACCTGCCTTAACTTCGTCCGTAAGCATACTACGTCCACGATTGAACTCACTAAACCAGTGATACACAGTAGTTTTAGATGGGGCTTCATCACCAAAAGTTGAAGTTAGTTGATCTATGCACTGTTGTTGCGTTAAACCACGCCGAAAATCATAATAAATCATAGCACGAATATTTTCACGAGTGATTTCCATTCTTGCTGCGAGATGACATTTAAAACCCGTCAAAAACAAAACACGAGCGTTAATAAGAAAGAAAAAATATACCGGCCAGTACTTAAAAAAGTTCCAATTTTACCATGGAGGTCAAATATGCTATTTAAGAAGATTGTAATCCCGGTTTCCGGATATATAAATAGCAGCCTATGTATCTAAAAAAGAAAATTGCGCTCCATTTTAAAAGTTAACCTCAAATCGTTGTTGTTTTTGTTAGATTTTTCTCGTTGTGCTTTATTAATTTAAACAAATTATATTTTAAGTAAATAAGAAGAACTTTAGCGTTAATTTAACCCCTGGATATATTTCAAAATTGTGATACATACTAGTAAAATGTTATCATAAAAATCTAGTGAGCAATGTGTACAATACTATAATTTAATGCACAATAAATGTGAAGTCTTTTATGTTATGAAATGATTTGAAAAAGCTTAGAGAATTCAACCCGGATGGAGTAGCAATGTCTGTCATTTCCGATACAAAATAGTTTGCCGATTTTTGCGGGGGAGGGGAACGTCAAATGTATGGCTATTTGTACGTAATGTACAAATAGCTACGTCAGATAAACGTCAGTCCATACAAGTGTATGACCACTGGTCATATGTTTTCGGCAAAGGGGAACGCCTGTCAATGGCGACTCCGGTTGGTTGAATTCTCAAAGTGAAAATGAGTTCCAGATAGTCAATAACATCACAAAAAAGGTTAGTTACATTTAATGAGGACTATCGCGTATGAAATTTCCGCTAGGGGCGCTAGTGTAGACTGAGGTCTTCGAAATGTCAAATTCCATTGTAATTAAATGGGAGTCGCGGAATTATTTCTAATTCAACAATGTTGTGAATATTTTGCCATACCAGGATATTAATTATGGCAAATATGAGTTTCGAGTCATTATATGTGAATATTTTAAAAGCGGAACTGTGCACAGGGACCGGAACCGGTAACCATTAAAGGGGTATTAGATTGGGTATTTGATAGAGTTGTTTTTAAAAACCCTATCAATTCGGTAAGCGTATCGTTTGACTTACCCGAACGAAAGGCTAACCATGTCAATACAGTTAATTCGGGTAAGTGGTTACAACCCAGCATATGGTTTCCCTATCAGATAGGGTTTTTCAAATGCGATTACGCTATTTTAAACTCTGTGACCAATACATTTGGCTTATTTATTATTCGAGCACCCTACGAGCTAAGCGCTGCCGGGCGGCACGAGCGAGCCTACAGACAAACAAGAATCTTTTTGCGTATGTTTTCGTACTTACGCCTTTGATCTAGACGCTATTATTGCTTGTTAGTGCGCTAAAAGATCATTGTGTGGTGCCGGTGTTTTTGTTCTTGCCATTCGAGCGTGACGGCTCGTGTCGATTGAATCTTAGACCCCAGGCTTATAGGAATCAAAATCAAATGCATATTGTGAAGTGTTAAAATATATAATTTTGTGTTCTTTGTGGCTCCAGCAAAATGTGACGCCGTTCACCGATACTTCTAGTATAATGAAACGATCAATATCAGTCATTGTTGGACACTCAAGAATAAAATGATTATTTGAAAAAAATATCGTAAGAATAAACTTATGTTGATTGTATTCCCGTTAAAATGATTCAAAATAATTTCGTCGGGACTAATTCATATACGAGAAAATGTAATAAAAGTAATTGATTCTTAATAGAATTATTTAATCATGCTTTTTATTTTAAATAATGTTCCGCGTATAAGAATGTATTCTGGGTTTTTCGGTGTAAGAAAACATCGTGTGGAAACTGGACCTAATCCCAATAAGGCGTAGTTTCCCTTATGCCCAGCAAAAATTATATCTGTTTTAAAATCCACGGTAGGCAGATATACTCTTTTCACTTCTCATGCTCGTAAAGTTCGACTTTAAATCGTGCGTGGACGATATAAAATCGCATTTTAAGCTCTAGGGCATAAAGTAAAATTTTCTTCTAAGACCAAGAATGTGGCTCAACAGCCAAACAGAGTCAAAATATATTGCACAATTTAATTGAACAGTAAAATTTCAAAATCTGTTTAGAGGATCGTCCGCAATGTGAAAAAAATTAACCAGTGTAAGTTGACCTTTGTATAAGAATAATTACTAGGGCAGAAGAGGTCAGCTAAACATGGTTATTTAATTTTAAGAGAAATTAAGCATTATTGCAAATGGCACCTAAAATATAACAATAACAGAATTAAAATACTTAAGTATAGTTTAAGTTAATTATTAATTTTTTTAGGTGCCATTTGTAATAATGCTTCATTTCTCTGAAAATTACACATCCAAGTTTAGCTGACCTCTTCTGCCCTAGTAATTATTCTTATAAAAAGGTCAACTTACACTGGTTAATACACGTTTTTTTTGCAAATATTGTAAATTCAATAACTCGCGTTCCGAAAGTTCTGGAGAGCTGAAATTTGAATATGATGTCGGTTTTGTGGTCCTTTAACTACAGTTAAATGTTCAAATGAAAATGTTGTAAACTTTTTGCAAACCGTCGAATTTAGCAAAAAGTGACCTTTTTTAAATCGACTGGGAGGGTATTTTAATTTTCGAAAACTGTTATAATTTCGATTTCTATGCATTAAGGAGGAGTTGAACTACAAATTTCCAAGTTTACAAATCATTTGACAAAGAATAAAGTTGTTTAAATAATCTATGAAGTTCAGGTACTTTTTGCGCGCGCGGCGGCGACGCACTATGGCCCAAACGCCCGATCTAGCTGGACAAAATTATTTTACACTCATAGACTAAAATTGACTATTTTTATTATTATTTTGCTATAATTCAAGTGAAAAAAATTTTATCAGTGTAAGTTGACCTATGTATAAGAATAATTACTAGGGCAGAAGAGGTCAGCTAAACTTGGTTGTGTAATTTTAAGAGAAATGAAGCATTTTTACAAATGGCACCTAAAAAAATTAATAATTAACTTAAACTATATTTAAGTATTTTAATTCTGCTACTCGTATTCTTATATTTTAGGTGCCATTTGCAATAATGCTCCATTTCTCTTAAAATTAAATAACCATGTTTAGCTGATCTCCTCTGCCCTAGTAATTATTCTTATACAATGGTCAACTTACACTGGTTAATTTTTTTTTCATTAATTATACCAAAATAATAATAAAAATAGTCAATTTTAGTCTATGAGTGTAAAATAATTGTGTCCAGCTAGATCGGGCGTTTGGGCCATAGTGCGCCGCTGCCGCGCGCGCAAAAAGTGTCTGATCTTCATATATTATTTAAACAAGTTTATTCCTTGTCAAATGATCTGTAAATTTGGAAATTTGTAGTTCAACTCCTCCTTAATGCATAGAAACCGAAATTATAACGTTTTTCGAAACAACATTTTTACAACATTTTTATTTGAACATTTAACTGTAGTTAGAGGACCACAAAACTGACATCATATTCAAATTTCAGCTCTCCAGCACTTCCGGAACGCGAGTTATTGAATTTACAATATTTGCAAAAAAAATGTGTTTTTTTGCGAATTGCGGACGATCCTCTGGACCGATTTTGCTCTACCGGAGCTCATTCTCTTTGTTTTATAATTGCGCACATTTATACATTTAACTATTCTTGGTCCGACCCGTAGTTTTTCCTCTAGAAGCGAAAAACTGGTTTTTACCATTTTTTTGGCACCTTAGCGCCCAATATTGATCACTTATAAATTTTATTGATATGAATTCCTGACACTTTGATCTATACAAACAATTTTTTTCCCGTCCAATAGGAATTGACTGTACTTTTTATGATTTTTCCGCTAATTCTATCTGAGTATTGCTATAATTATTTGAATTGCGTGTTTTCTATAATTAAATAAATGAAATGAAATAAAATAGGAGTTGATAATAGTTTAGAAATGCCCCGAAATGTTTTGATGACTTGGCAGAAAATTTCTAAATTCACATGTTAAAAATTCAAAAAAATATATTAAAAAATTAATTGGTTGGAACCATATTTGTTTTCATTGTAATATTTTTGTTAGAACTTGAAATTGTTTTACGATTACCGATAAATAATTTCCTCGCAAATGAAGTGAAAATTTGAGTGTAACCCTCGTCCATAAAACCCATTTTATACTCGACTTTTAAACGCCTCGCGTAAAATCGTACGTTTTATGCACTTGTTACTACTATAATAAAAATAAAATAAAATAAAAATGAAATAAAAATGGAAATAAAATGAAAATAAAATGAAAATAAAATGAAAATAAAATGAAAATAAAATGAAAATAAAATGAAAATAAAATGAAAATAAAATGAAAATAAAATGAAAATAAAATGAAAATAAAATGAAAATAAAATGAAAGTAAAATGAAAATAAAATGAAAATAAAAACAAAAACGAAAATAAAATGAAAATAAAAACGAAAAAAAAAAAACGAAAAAAAAACGAAACGAAACGAAATTGAAACGAAAACGAAACGAAACCGAAACGAAAACGAAACGAAAACGGAACGAAAACGGAACGAAAACGGAACGAAAACGGAACGAAAACGGAACGAAAACGGAACGAAAACGAAACGAAAACGAAACGAAAACGAAACGAAAACGAAAAAAAAAAATTATATACACGGTGAATCTGAGTATCCCGACAGATTTTAACCATAAATTCCTGATAATTGACTGATAAATAACTGACTGAGACTAAAATGTCGTATAAACTTTTCTGGAATTAGCCTAGTTTCAGAGTTCTTCTTCTTTGTCGTTACACTCTTTACAGAGTGGTCGTGGCCAAAATGTACTAATTTATTTTAATTGACAGTTTTACCAATAACATTTATGTTTTTATGTTCAAAAGCATTTTAAAAATCGGAAAAATGAAAAAAAATTTTTTTTTTGCGAAATCGAACTAAATTCGTAAAACATTTATTACTCCTTATGACCTCAGGAATTTATGGTTGAAATCTTTCGGGTTACTCAGATTCACCGTGTATAATAATAATAATAAAAAAACCAGTCTATCTTGAATTTTAAAACAGATATAATTTATACACCCCGAATAATTAACCGAAAATAACTACCATGACTATTTTTCAGTAAAAAGTATATAACCGCCATCTTGGATTATAAAACAGAAATAATGTTCCAAATTACATCCCCTAATTATAAATATTAATTATTTGTAACGGGGTATTTATTTACCTCGTACCCGAAATATCGGGTGCCCAATAGGCAATAACGCTAATATACATGGTAAATACCCCGTTTCAAATAATATTTATAATGTGAATGACCATGTGAGCTTAAAAAATCGTATATCCAATAATTAGCTGAAAACGACTACCAATCCCTACGCCAATTCATGGGATTAGGTTGCCAAGCGGACCACAGGCTCAACTGAGCCGTGGCAAAAGCCGGGACAAACAGGACAAAAGGAGGATGAATATTGGTTTGTGTCAAATCGATTTGAATATGAATAAAAATTGTGTTTTTATTCTTATTCAAAATAATTATTGCCCATCTCATCAGTACGTGCGAACTATGCAAAAATAAACTGAACGTAAGACACATTTCTTTAACAGAAATTCTTTAATGGAAAGTTGTGTACGTGAGCAGAGGGCTGGACTGTGAGTGTGACTTTTCCAGAATGAATAAACGACAGCAAATCTGATATTTACTCAATTTGTTCCGCCGCCACCTCTCCTGTTCCATTTCAAATGAGAAAGATAGAACCGCCTGCCTGCGTGGAAAAGAGACAGGAAAAGGGTAGCCCTATGATAGGGTAAGCGGTAAATATTAAAGCTATCTTTACCCCATTCGACTCGGAAACCACATTGAAAAGGGTTAAGCCTATTCAAAATGATTTCCATATCGATAGGGTAACCCAATGATAGGGTAACCCTATCATTAGGGTAAGACTTTAATAGGGTTACCCTATCGAAACGATTAATCGAATGAAGGGGTTTTCCGGTCCCTGACTGTGCAACACTGCGGCCTC
Organism: Pammene aurita; assembly: GCA_947086415.1. Classification (NCBI taxonomy): domain Eukaryota; kingdom Metazoa; phylum Arthropoda; class Insecta; order Lepidoptera; family Tortricidae; genus Pammene; species Pammene aurita. Next base: position 25,657,167 of record OX352289.1, read on the forward strand.
GTCGATATTTTTACAGTATGGTCTATTGTATGAAATATTATTTAAGCGTAATTTTTTTTTCACAAACGTACTTAATAAAAATTACAGCTGTATTTCAGGACCTCGTCTACAGTGGCGCCAACTGGTGAGTAAAAAAACGGTAGCCCTCATTATCTTGGGTTCGTAAGTACCTCTATCCTGTACATTCTGACAATTAATGTATTTATCAAAAGTTATTAATTACACTATTCTGTTTTTTCCTCGCAAGTGTGTTGAAAAACGTCGTATGTAACGCGTGTGCTTGATCATTACATAGCTCAGCTTCCTTACGTGCGCACAATATCGCTTCGTATGTAATGACAATGACCAACTTAGCACACTTGTTCATAGAAAACTATTATCCTAAATTACTAAATAAATAGGTACAGAAAAAAATATTTTCCCTTATGACAGGAAAACTTCTAAGAAATATACGATTGTCGGCTTTGATTAAAGTAATAATTTTAAACAAAAAAGAACCGACTTCACTAAGCAATCCACCTTTCCAACACCAAATACTCGAGCTGCTGTAAAAAATACTCAAATCACTACAGGTGTGCCTATAATAGTTGAAGATTTCCCTCGATTTCTCCAGGATCCCATCATCAGATCCTGACCTGGTTACAATGGGACCAACTGTGAAGTATACTCTTACAAACAAAAAAAGAATTTTCCAAATCGGTCCAGCCGTCTTCGAATAATCGGTGAACATACATAAAAAAAAAAAAAAAAAATAGCAAAAACAAAGATCCCGACGAATTGATAACCTCCTCCTTCGAAATCTTGAAGTCGGTTGAAAAGAGGAAGATACCTGACGTTCATAGCTGACAAAACTGAAATGTGTTCCGGCACCCACACACTTGTAAATGCTTACACACTGCTATAATGTACATGTGCATCAGGGGTAAAAGAGATACACCAATATACTTAACACGGGCGTGTAAGCGAGATTTCCATATTCTGCGCATTGCACAAAGTGTGACAGAGACCAACTAATATAATTTACAGTAGTGTAAGCAAGATGGTCATATTTCTAACAATGACGTATAGAAGTAAAAAGAGAGCCATTTGGGTTAGAAAAAATAAAATATTGAATTGATATTAATCGTAGTAAGTCCTTGTCGCATCAATATGAAAGCGGGCGAGATGAACCGAGATAGAAAATTAAATGTCGAGTCAATAGGATACATATTTTTAAAATATGAATAAATCTCTAGTTCTAAACTTCTGGTGCTCTAGTCGAATATTCCAGTGTTCAACGAAATAGGTAACGAACGATCGTCTCAAAAAACCAGTATAAAGGCATCTACGATTACGCGTAAGTGTTACGGATTTATAGGTTTCTCTTTTTAATGCAGTAATGGTTTGTCAAAAGAGACGCGTATGGTAAGCGACGGTTATATTGCACTACGCAGAAACTGCGAATGATCCGTGTGGTCCTACTACTTTAATTTCTATCGCCTACCTCGCGCACGACTCAAAAAAACCAATGTAAAGGTGTGACCTATGATTGTGCATAGTTATAATGGTAAAAAAGATTCACTTATCCTGAATCCATTGTAAGTCTCGGGAATCAGCGCTAGGTGCCTAATTTCGTACGTAGCGTTAGCAAATAAAACTTTTTAATACCACGACGGTGGCAAACAAGCATACGGCCCACCTGATGGTAAGCAACTACCCGTAGCCTATGGACGCCTGCAACTCCAGAGGTGTCACATGCGCGTTGCCGAACCTTTACAAAAAGGAGGATTCACTGTGTTCACGGCTAGAGGAGTAAGAGCAAATAAAACTGTTAGAAATTTAAGTAATATACTTTTTTCGTTTTCATTATCGGGTAATTCGGGTATTAAAGATAATTGCTTACATTAATCGGGTAACACCCAAAACTTACTAATTTCTACCACAAGTTTATAGCCGTAATGAACCATATTAGTAACAAAACAAGGTTGATTTTTAGTTTAATAATTTTATTGCAATTACTGAGTTTTGGTTGTCACCTGACGAATTATATTCTAGAAATGTATTTATTCTCTGGTATTCAAGATAATTGCATGGGTTTTGACATGTAAATATAAATTTATGTCTAGACTAGAAAACTATAGGTATGCATGTTTTCTCATTTACAGATGTTTCAAGTAAAAAAATAATTTATAATACCTATTAGACTTAAGTAAGTAATAAATAACTAGTAATAAGTCATCGCGTCCCAGGCGATAACTTGTCAAGTGGTTAAGCTGCCTCTCCGTTGCTGGGTTGAGGAACGGCAGCGATTTAATCAATTTAAAAAAAATGGTCATCGTGTCCCGATTGAAACTTTCGCGTATATAATGGCTCCAAAAATCCTTCAAACTTTTGAATATGAGAAAATTCAATGAAAACTATACTGAAAAACTATTGAGTTATTTGAGCGATTTCTGAGTTATTTCAAAAAGTTGTAATTTCATAGTAAAAGGACGTAAAATATCCTAAAAAAATACATTTTGATTGGGTGTATTGTGACGGAAACTACGGAACCCTACATTCAGCAATTATTACAATTCACACATTGTCATGCAACAGGCTCTAGTTTAGAAGTATAAATAATAAAAAAATGACATAACCATAGCAATTCTATACATAAATAATTTGTACATACGTTTAGCTTGGTAACGGTTTCAAGCACTAGAAGAACAGAATGAAATAAAAATGAATTTCTATCAGCATATTATTTGCTAACGCTACGCTGTTTCACGCGTGGGTACTGCCTATTTAACCGTCTCGCTTACTCAATAACAAAAATGTTTTTGATAAATTTTGATAAAAAAATATGTTTGCGTATTTAAAACAGTACTTACGAATGAAAAGTTATTCCGTGAGATTTGTTTTTATCTTTGGAGCTATTAAAGCATTCAAAAAAGGCACAATTTGGCATGATTTACGGGTATTTTAATCGTTATTCTTGAAAGCACGCTCTTCGGCGGCCATGACACGACTGATTCAATATTATATATTTGATGGCACACGATCGTGCGCCTGGTACCATATCTATTCCCTTTATATTTATCAAAGATTGTCGGTGACTTGTTTATTGACTTTGACTTGTTGCCACATTGGTTAGAGTCTGACTAGCCAAATATTGTTGACAGATATTTCCTTGTTATATCACCAATTGTCTATGATTTTAAAAAAAGCTAAGAGTCCGTTGTCAATTTATGTCATTATTTCAACTTGTTCACGGTTTAGTTTAAATATTATTAAAAATAACTGTACCGAGTGGTCCGTAAACAATTATTTAGGCTCGTAAATAATTACGACAATGTGCGAAGTTGACGTGAAGCGTGTTGTATAACGAAAAACTGCAATGTTTACAAGTCGTCAACATGTTTGTAGGTTGGAGCTCTATTAATATTTTGATACTTTAAGTACTAGTTCTAACATTTGCCTATAACTTTGATTAAGTACGTGAATTTATTAATACCTGAATCTCATAAACAGGACAAGTGTGTACAGAAACGGATAAACTAGAAGTTCTGGAAAATATCAATACAATCAAAACATTGAAAAAAGAAGTTACTTACTGAAAAACAATATTTAGGACAAATCTGTGGACTGACTGGTCCGTAGTAATTTTATGTAAAAATATAAATAAAAATATTTTCGGGAAACATGTCTATACAGTACAACTAAAACCATCCCTTAAAACAAGTGAATAGGGAACTCAAGTACATAGTTATTAGATTGTTTTTACTTGCTTCTGAGCATGTTTTGGGGAATTTAATTTCTGAGTGTATTTCTCTTGTTGCAGTCGGTTAAAGATATAACACCCTAACACCCTGTGAAGCTTGGTTTACTTCGTTGCCTTCTGTTTACCTAAACCTACCTACCTACTTTACGTGTGCACAGAAGTCAAAAGTTTCTAGTATCAAAACTATTATTCCTGCTACACAAGGTGTGACCAGCCCATGATTTTTTGAATTTCCCGCCAAATATTTGGGTAATATTTCAATAGTCAGACTCTATTTTACACCATGTATAACAATTATGAAATTATACAATACCATTTTATTGGTTTTCGAAATAGCAAATCTATTTAAGAGTCATTTCAAGGTCGAATCGCCACTGGGTCAAGCGTCACAGGTGTTTAGCGCTGAGGACTTCCCCCCTGAGCTGAGTGTATCATTCACCGCTAAACAAGTGTCATCAGTGATCAATAATATGGTCCGAGGTAAATCGCCGGGGCATGATGGACTCAGCGTTGAGCACCTGAAGCACGCTGGAAAACATCTGCCCAGAGTACTTGCCATGTTTTTTACGCTCTGTCTGAACCATTGTTATCTGCCCGATGAATTAATGCAGACTGTTGTAGTCCCAATCGTTAAAAATAGAACAGGTGACGCCTCAGACTTGTCTAACTATAGGCCTATATCCTTGGCCACCGCCATTGCCAAGGTGCAGGACGGTCTACTTGATGCCCAACTAGATCAGCATATCCAGTTAAATGACGCCCAATTCGGCTTTCGGCGAGGGCTGTCCACAGAGAGTGCTATCTTGGCCCTCAAGAATACCGTTCAGTACTACACCAGTAGGAATACACCGGTATATGGTGTGTTCCTGGATTTATCAAAGGCATTCGACCTCGTATCATATGACATTTTATGGGCCAAGTTACGAAATGAGACAAGTGTACCTAGGGAAGTGATAGCTCTGTTTAAATATTGGTATTTACATCAAAATAATGTTGTAAGATGGGGTAACAAAATCTCCAGTAACTATAATTTGATGTGTGGGGTGAGACAGGGTGGGCTGTCTTCCCCCAAATTATTTAATTTGTATGTCAATCAACTCATCGAGGAGCTGAGCAGTACCTATGCCGGATGTCGCATTGACGGAGTCGCCGCCAACAATTATAGTTACGCTAATGACATGGTGCTGCTCGGCCCTTCAATCGACGCCATGAGAAGGCTGATAAAAATATACGAGTCCTATGCTGTGGCCCATGGACTCAGGTATAATGTCAAAAAGAGCGAGGTGATGATTTTTAAAGCTGGTAGAAAAAGTTATCCGACTGTACCGCTAGTGACACTCTACGATGTCCCCTTAAATTTTGTCACTAAGTTCAAATACCTGGGTCACTGGGTAACAGACGACCTGAGTGATGATTTGGACATTGAGCGAGAGCGTAGGTCATTGGCTGTCCGATGTAAGATGTTGGCCCGCAGGTTCGCGAAATGTACTGTACAAGTAAAGACTATACTTTTCAAAGCGTACTGTCAGTCATTTTACACATGCAGCCTGTGGACTAACTATACGCAGAGGGCATACAACGGCCTACGTGTCCAATATAATAACGCGTTCCGGGTGTTGATGGGGCTGCCGCGATTTTGTAGTGCCTCTGGTATGTTTGCGGAGGCACAAATTGACAGCTTTGCAGCGATAATGCGCAAGAGGTGCGCTTCACTGATGCGTCGCCTGTGCGGCAGCTCCAACAGCATTCTGAGCGTGTTTATGGAGCGCGAAAATGGCCCCGCGCTCAACCGTTGGCAGAGATTGCATGCAGTCGCCGTTTAGTTTTTAGTTTTAGTTAGGATTTTAGAGTAGCATGTCGTACTAACACTAGTAATAAGATTTTAATATTTACTAACCATGTATGGACTTTTAAGTCTGAAATAAATGATTTTTATTTATTTATTTATTTTATTTATTGGTAAATGGAATTGAAATTATCATAGATTATTATGTATCAAATAATTTTAAACAAAATAGAGCCGACTTCACTTAGCCTCCGCCTTTCCAAAAGCAAATGCTCGAGCTGCTGTAAAAAATACTCAAATCAGTATAGATGTGCCTATAATAGTTGAAGAGTTCCCTCGATTTTTCCAGGATCCCATTATCATATCCTGACCTGGTGACAATGGGAACGTAACATGTGATGACTCCTTCAAACAAAAAAGAATTTTCCAATCGGTCCAGCTGTCTTGGAATAATCGGTGAACATACTCTTACATAAAATAAAATAGCAAAATATCCCGACGAATTGATAAGATAACCTCCTCCTTCGAAATCTTGAAGTCGGTTGATAAGGAAACATACTTGATACACCCCTGCGTCAGAAAATTGAATCTCGAACGTGAATTTGTATTTGTTCGAAGATGGGTTAACTGGTCTAAAGGACCAAATTCCTTATATTGTGCCTATAGGGTACTTCGTCCTAGAATCATGAATATTGACAAAAAACCGGCCAAGTGCGTGTCGGACCACGCATAATGGAGGGTTCCGTAGCTTCAATGGAATAAGAACCAGACTAATGCCAAAAGCTCGTATCTGATGGCTATGGAAGTTTTTTTGGAAATAACTCAAATTTTCGATTGTGACGTTTATGATAACGCGCATCTTCTCAAATTTTTTCGTATTTTTGGACTTACGGTTCTAAAGTTACAGGGGTGGGGGTGAAGACGCAATTTTTCCGACTTTCGAAGCGATTATTTCTGAAAATATTGACTTAATCACAAAATGTTCAAAGAAACCTCAATGTTATTTTTAAAGACCTATCGATTGATGTGCAACATGTTGATATTTGGTTAAATATATATTTTTTTAATTTAGTTAGGGTCAGGGAGGGAACAGTCGCTAGGATTTTTTCAACAGGCTGTTGCATGAAAAATATAAATCTCTGAACTAATTGTTGCAAGCACAGAGCACAGTGCATTATTAAACTTTCATATGTAGCAAATATATTTGCTGTCACTTTCACCAAAAAAGATATATCCATTCTTTTTTAGAAATCGGGAATCGAGCCACTGTGTACCGGTTGCTGTACACAGTGACTAGGAGCTGCTAGTACACAGTGGTTCTAACAGTACACAGTGGCTCGAGTCACTGGCTAGGCACAATGGCTAGGTACGTAGGAATCGAACCTAAATTATATAACAAATAACATTTTTGTTGAATAAAACGGTATTTAAGGTAGAATTAATAATTCAGTGGAGTGATTTGACAGCTCTCGGCATACAAAGCGGTTGTCAAATGTATGTAAAGTTCTGTCAAATCACTCCACTGAGTTATTAATTCTACCTTAGAATAGGTAAGCCCACTGCCGGAATAATCGTTCCTGTTTCATTCTTCATTTAAAATAGGTACCTACCTAAATGTCGCATGATTTATCCACTTTCATTTTATTAAAAAAAAAGAGTGCAAGTGTTATTTTTAATAATCACAGAATTTTTATTCTTATTCATATTCAAGTAAATATTAGCCCAACTCTGTAAGGTGCACAGTGGTTCGCGAGCCACCTACATATTTTTTTCTGAAAATTCACTACATAACTAAATAGCGGCATACAAAATACATCTTATGTCTAAATTTTATTAAGGTACGTCTTATAGATTCCGAGTAAAATGGCTGTGACATACGGAAGGACGGTTACAAATTTCTTGGAAAAAAAGGCAAAAGCCGAAAATGATTCTTCGTTTCTTTGGCTTATTTCTATGCATAATTTATTACATGTTTTGTGTATTTCAATACATTATATGATATACCTAAATATTCCTAGTTTTCATTATTATTTTAACAAAAAAATATATATAAATAAAATTGCTAAGAGTCCCAATTATCGATGTCTAAATATTTTAATAACTCTCAAAACCAAAAATCCTTATTAAACCACAACAAAAAGTGCCTTGAACACTGACCACCGTGACCTGGTTGGTAAGGCTTAAACACGGTCAAGTAAAAAAAATATTTAAAGAAAACAAATCATATCTATATATAATTTTATCTACACTCATACTGTAAGTACTCTAAAATGCGTTCAAAAACCGTAGACAATGACAAGCATTACAACAAACGATTTAACTATGATAAGTTTCTTATCTGCGGCAGTAACGTAATTTTAACGTTGCATGCTCAAATATTGTTCAGCAATGAGTTTCAAATTTGGAACATCGAATTTGATAACATAATGTTACCGCCATGGCCAACTCGATTGGTCCCGCGCGAGCGCCGGCACAATCGAGTTGGCCATGACGGTACAAAATGGCGGTCATTCTATGGTTTCCGAACACTTAATTTAATATATATAATATAAGTGTAGATAAAGCAGTGTATGCAACTGTACGTAATTAGGCCTTAAAACACTCGTGTGATCTTATTATGAAATTCGCCTGCGGCTCATTTCATAAAACCACACTCATGTTTTAAGGACCCTTATTACGTAACAGTTACATAAACTACTATTACATCACCTTATTCAGTGTTGAAATATCCCTTCCAATAGTACACATTTTATTCAAATCGCATGAATACAGCCCGAGCAGCTAAAAGCTTTCGGATCAGCCCTCGTACAGCATAAGTAAAGGAAAAAGTCCAAAAACGTTTATATTTGTTATTCCATAAAAATAATCCGTAATAAAAAATTTGGTCCTTAATCCAATAATTTCTTTTCTCTACATACAGCATGTTCGATGATTGTTAAAATAGTGTGATGTACTGAACCCTCAGGGCGCCAGTCCGACTCGCACTTGGCCGGTTTTGTGAAAATACGTAGGTACTTAGTAAGTTTTTCCCAAAAAATACTTTGGGCTTTGTTAAAAATTAAATGTTTAATAACCACAAACATCAAATTCTGCACTGGAGATTTTAGACGGAGAGCTGGCCACGGCAGGAATGACCCAATAATGAGAGCAACGAAATTGATATAGTTAGACTGCTATACTATTGTTATTACCTAATCTGGCAATCTGGCAGCTTTAAGTCCCGGTCCAAGACTAGCAGACCAGAAAAGTTGTTTAAAAATCTTGGGAACGACGCAATACTGAGAGTTCTTGCTTTAGTACAATATCGTGGCATTTGATGTATATAATTGGAATATAACGTGGAAGATGTCTCAGTGGGGGGGAAAAGAGGCAGGTTGAAGTTAAATGCAATTATTTATACCGGACGCCTGCGGTTTATTTTCTTCTGATCTGTGAAAACTGTTTGTAATTAATCAGGCGCTGGAATAAAACTTATTAGTTGACAGCTTTCCATGCCAAGACGATATTACCGATAGTTATTTCTAAATAGGAAATCGACTTTAACAGCCAGGATTCTCGGTTTAAATTGTTATGAAAAAATATGTGACATATTAGGTTTTGTTCTCATAATGAACTTAGCTTACAAAGCCACATCATAATACAGCTACTCGTTACTAGATTGCGCTAATATCTACTAAACATAGACAGGGTATGACATTTGAATTCCAACTGCTGATCAGCACGGGTGAGCAGTAGATAATTAACCAGTATAAGTGTGCCGCATTGTTACGAATCTCGCGGTCATTTTACACTGGCAGTTAGAGAAGTTGGCTCGCCAAGGGGCGCACAACTATTGGTGGGAATAACGGCACAACTTATGTTGCACATTAGATTGAGCATACAAAACGACTCGCGTGATCACTACATATATTAGCGTTAATAATTTAAGTACAGTCGCCATCAGATATATCGAAGCGGCCAAGGTGGTCACAAATATCTGAACAACGCCTCCATTGTCAAGGCGATAAAGTGTAAGTTCAGATATTTTTGAGTACCTTGGCCGCTCCGATATATTTGATGGCGACTGTACCTACTAATTAAAAATAATCTATTGTTTTAAAGAATAGAAAATTGAGTGCAGGTAGGAAAACGATTTTTAAAATGGCTATTTTTTTATATTATCAATAAGGAATAATGAAAATATTTAGTCTTTGTTAATATTGAGTAGTGACTAAACACAAGTAAGTACAGCCGTTTGAAACTTATACAGTAAAGAGAATATAATAATAAAATAAGAAATTACTTTTCTTTTATTGCTGATGGCTATCAGAATCGGTATTCAACTTAGAGACTTCAACCCGGATGGAGTAGCCATGTCTGTCATTTTCTATATAAAAAAAGTCTGCCGATTTTTGCGGTGGAGGGGAACGTCAAATGTATGGCAATTCGTACGTAGCTACGCTAGATAAACGTCAGTCCATACATGTGTATGACCACTGGTCATATGTTTTCGGCAGAAGGGAACGCCTGTCAATGGCGACTCCGGGTGGTTGAATTCTCTAAGTATTCAATGGTCAAAATATTGCTAAGGGTTAATATTTTTATCGACAAATTAGGCAGCCATATATCCGTAATTTCCTAATGGTTGTGCGCCCCTTGGCGAGCCAACTTCTCTAACTGCCAGTGTAAAATGACCGCGAGATTCGTAACAATGCGGCACACTTATACTGGTTAATTATCTACTGCTCACCCGTGCTGATCAGCAGTTGGAATTCAAATGTCATACCCTGTCTATGTTTAGTAGATATTAGCGCAATCTAGTGACGAGTAGCTGTATTATGATGTGGCTTTGTAAGCTAAGTTCATTATGAGAACAAAACCTAATATGTCACATATTTTTCATAACAATTTAAACCTAGAATCCTGGCTGTTAAAGTCGATTTCCTATTTAGAAATAACTATCGGTAATATCGTCTTGGCATGGAAAGCTGTCAACTAATAAGTTTTATTCCAGCGCCTGATTAATTACAAACAGTTTTCACAGATCAGAAGAAAATAAACCGCAGGCGTCCGGTATAAATGCATTTAACTTCAACCTGCCTCTTTTCCCCCCCACTGAGACATCTTCCACGTTATGTTCCAATTATATACATCAAATGCCACGATATCGTACTAAAGCAAGAACTCTCAGTATTGCGTCGTTCCCTAAATTTTTAAACAACTTTTCTGGTCTGCTACTCTTGAACCCCCCGGCTTAAAGCTGCCAGATTAGGTAATAACAATAGTATAGCAGTCTAACTATATCAATTTCGTTGCTCTCATTATTGTGTCATTCCTGCCGTGGCCAGCTCTTAGTCCATTTCTTATTCAAGGGACTACCTAAATATTTATCTTGAATATAGCCATTTTACTTAATACGTGAGAAATCAATACCTAAAGACCCGCCAGGCAATTAAATACGAATCTTAAGTAAATTTTTTTAAAATTGGCTGCCATCTTGAATTTCTTTATTTCTTATCCGATCATGTTATTAAGAATCGATATCTTTGGATCTGCAAGGCCGCTCAAAAAGAATCTAAAGTCAAAATTGTAAAAAGTGGCCGCCATCTTGTATTTTTCAAGTCAGGCTTGACTGATCTATAAGTTGTCAGTCTGAATTGGTCGTGTAACCGTGTCCATATTCCACCATTCTGGCATCAGTCAAAAATAAGACTTATGACTGACCTGATGCCAGAATTAGCGTGTAACCGATGTCAGAAGATGAGACAAAGCGTCCTCCTGGTTTAGAACTTTATGCCTCTAAGCTAAGGTTTTCTCGGTAGCGCATACACCTGGCCGGTAATACCTATTTTGTACTAGTGTTATGAAAAGCATTAAAACGTACCTTGTGATGAGGTCTGTAATTATTTGCGTCACGGTCACGAAAACCATGATCACGAGTGTCTCTTCCATCGCGGTCATCCCTCGGTTCGCGATTATCGCGAGGATCACGATGATCACGGTGATCGCGATGATCCCGGTGATCGCGTTGATCACGATGGTCGCGTTGATCTCGATGATCGCGGTGATCACGCGGGTCGCGATGATCGCGAGGGTCGCGATGATCGCGGGGATCACGTTGCTCACGATGATCGCGCTGGTCGCGCATGTCTCTTTGATCGCGAATCTCTCGGCCGTCACGTCCGTCGCGAGGGTCGCGGCCATCTCTGCCGTACTCGCGGTAGTTGCGGAACCCACGGTTCGCTTCTTGCTCTTCACGCGTATTCTCTTGGTTGTTATGATGGACCGGCACCTTGCGCGAGTCTTCCTCCTCTTGGCGTCTTTCGTAGTGAATAAAATCATCAAAAATAGACGTCGAATGGCAATAACTATGCATTATTCTTAGTACTTGCAAGCCCTTCGCGTGAGGTACCTCCTGAGTGTCGCGAGAGTTCGTCACTGGCTTGTTCTCATTATTTTCTAATTTGATATGACGAAGTTGCACATTAGGAACGTCTTTAACATAGACCCACCTTACACGAAACTGCCCCTTCCACTTGTCTTGCGACCACACGTTAGAATTGGAATTATAGTCGACTGCGCTTATCATGCGCGCCATGCCACAAAAATGGCCGCTACCATTAACCGAGAAAAACAAGTACACAGTACCACCCTCTCGTTCACGCTCGCGGAACGCAGAATCCAGGCGTTTGTTGCCATGCTCCGTACTACACCAAATCTCATATTTGATGCTGCGATGAATATCGTCTTCCGAATAGGATTTGATTACAAAAAACCTGGCTTGAGGTGCACTCAGATCGAATTCCTTTGGATTGTAGTCATTTTTGACTTTTAACTCATCAAGCACCGGGTGCGGGATCACCGCAGTTTGAGGTGCAGCAGGCGGCGCGGCCGGAGGCACAGTCATCGCGGGCCTCGCCTGGTGCTGCGGTGGCGGACCGCGGGGCGCCTGAGCCCACGCGGGCGGCGGCTGGTGCTGGGGCGGAGGGCCCCGCTGCAGCGGCACCGCGGCCGGCGCCGGAGCGGGTGCGGACGTCGGGGCCGGCGTCACCGCAGGCACTGACGGCGCCGGCACTGGCAGCGGCATCGATGGAGGACTAGTCGGCGCCGCCTGGGGTGGTGGCGGTGGAGCCGTAACGACCGAGGCAGTTTTACCCGCGTCCCATGTTCCAATATCCATGTTGTGTTTGCCGGGCACGATCGGTGGTGGGGGCATCCCGGGACCTTTTTTCTTGAGGCCCGTGGTCTGGGAAGTTGGAGCAGGCTTAGCCGGTTGGCTAGCAATTGAAGCCCATGTCATCTTTTTGGGTTGCGATCCTCCAGACGCGTCCTTGAGTTCGACCCCGCGCTCCTTGTCTCCCTTGTGGTCGCCGAGCGACAGCGTCTGCACGCCCGATTCCACTGCCTTGACACCATCCGGCACGTAGAGGCCGTCTGCTCTGTAGTAGTCGTCATATTGCTTAGCTCGACCTATTTGGCCCCAAGTAGAGTAATCACCATTACCATGAAAGTAGTTAAATGAGGAAGCAGGCTGTCCAAACGCAGCCGTGGAGAATGGCGTTGTTGACGGTCCAAACACACCTGAAATTATAAACAAACATCCGTAAAATGTGTAGATAACCTCAGTTAACCTTTGAGCGCCAAGAGTCAAGCACATGGGCCATAGCGCATTATAGTAAATGGCACTGTCTGCTGGGATTGAACGACTTTAGCGGCCCATAGGTTAGAAATAATAATTCCAGTATATAAAATTAAAACACCCCTTTGAAATGCTCGTTTCAATGTGTGATAGTAAACTAATGCAAATCTAAGAAAAAAAGTCAACGTCACAATTTGTTCCATTTTGAAATATTGCACATGAAACAAGTAGACAGAACATAATCAAACGAAAATTTAACTAATTAAATTACATTCAGCAGAAAAGTTAAGCCTGACACAGAGGAATATTATGGTGAGGAATGTCAGGTTTTCTTATTTTTACACAACGAATGTCCTTGCTGATTCGGCCAATTATGAAAGTGATGTTTGGAAACGTCATTCAAGTAATAATAATGTATAGAATATGGTGACTTAAATAACGTAAATCGAATAGGTACTAGCTACCATCCATTCCATAAGAATCGTGAGGATTGTATCCTCCAAGAAAAGTCATCGGTTCTGTTCCATTGGTAGACCATGTCCCATCCCCGACTCCAAAAGCTTGATAAGGAAGGGCTGTTGTACCATAATAACCTGAAAATAACAAAAGTCATTTCAGCACTTCACCCGAGTTTCTAGTCGATTCAATATAAGTATATTTGATGTTTACAAGGTGGAAAATTAAAATAGGTTAATAAAAAATAAGATCAGCTACCTTTCTAGTGGCTTATAAAGCTCGTAATTAATTCGTTGACGCCTACAGAGGAAATTTCCGTAGCTTTAGCGAATTTATAGTAGCTGCCTTCAAGCCCCCTTAACTTTCCATCCTGTAAGGGCGTACTTTAAGTGTTTTTTTTCTTCACTTCTGTACTTTGAGATTAGACTTGCGACGCTCATCTGATACCTGCCTAAATCCAAACTTATTCAAGTACATACATGTATGGTAAACTATTCATTACGAGAAAGCCTGAGATTGGTCATTGGCACGTATCCACCTCATGTAGTCATAGACGATTAGCAACTCTGCCTTCAAGTCATATTGCCTTAGATTTAAGAGGACCGAAAATAATTAAGGCCCATGCACATCGGGATGGAATGGCACAGCATTACTACGAGTTACTAGTAAAAACCTGAGGTTTTTTTTTCTTATTCACCTTCGGGCCTATCACGTTCTAGTTCCATTCTTAACTTATGATGTGTATTGATTTATTGTGCAGTTATAATTTCAGATATCAATCAAATGCATATGCTAACTACCTACATGAAGTAAGTAAGTTTAGTTTTTTGACTCCAAAGTCAAGTAAGTAACAGCATATTCATGTTACCTTATTAATAAAAAGTGTCAAATATTTCGAAAACGAAACACTTGATTACACCAGCATGACAAAAAGCAAACCTTGATTTAAAAGGAGTTTACGTAATGACTAATGACCGCTATGGACGAAGGGTTGAACCAGACCGTCGTTAGTTTCGGACCTAAAATACTAAATTATCTATTTCTATTTATCATATCCCGATGTCCCAACCTATATTTCACTTTCGCCGAGAATGGTTACATAAGACTGTGATTTTTATGGAGTGGACGCCAGCTTAACCTATAATTCTTATTAATATGAGTTAGGAACTGTAACGCTTCGTCTATATCACTGGAAGGAGGGGTAAGGTAAGCGTCCATCAGGATTGTATGAGAAGCGGGGCAGTGCGTGGATGCGTTTCTATAAGTGCGTTTTTATTGGTCGTTTCTTCACGCGAACCGCTTCGACGACTCACTCACTTCTAATGTACATATACTCATCCTAAAGAAACAGCCGAATATTATAAATTGTCTAAATAAGCAAACATATGTACCTACCTGCCGCGCTGTAGTGGTCGGCCGCTGACGAGATGGGTGGTGCGTAGGACGGTTGTTGCTGATGGCGCCATGACACCTCCGCCAACTCGTCGCCGCCAGATTCTAACTGATGCTCTTTCGGTGCATTTGTCACTATAATGATAATATTTTACTTTATCAATTGGCCAAGCCAAGAAATAAATTTAAATATTTTTAAGTAACATGCACACAAAAGAAATTGTGTACACATAGCAATTGGGAAGGAGATACTTTAATTTTCTTAGGTAACATTTTTAAGAAATCGCCATTGCCAAATGAGTTAAGTTAAAAGTAAAATAGGTAGGTTAGCTGCCAAAGTTACGTTATAAATTATAATATATATACAGCTTGCCTTGACTCGTGGGGCCTTTAATGTAAGGATCGATGTTGCTCATAAAACTGAACTACAACTTTTGAAAATAACTGGATTGCTAAACAAAAATACAGTTCAAAACTTATTTGAGAAAGCATTATACTGACAAATCATCAGTTTTTGAATTGTGACAGCAGTTAACTGATGATTTTGCACTTTAATCTATTGCTTCATTGGACGACGTAGATTGAAAATAGTATTTATTCAAATAGTTGTAGACCAGTAGCTGTTATATGACCAAATAGATCCTTACATTTAATGCCCCATGGTGAAAGGCACGCTGTAGTAACCTTGCTTACAAAGCAGGAGGTCCCGTGATGCAATCCTGGAAAGGGTATTTATTTGTGTGTTTATCAAAGATATTTTGTTCCTGTGTTTTCTATGTATTTAAGTATGATATATATATCATCTTCTAGTACCCAGAACACGAGCCTTATTGACCTTACTGTAGGACTAGGTTGATTTGTGTAAGATTATCCCATGATATTTATTTATTTAAGTTATCGTCACAAAATACTAATTGTTATTTATATTTTTTCAAGTTAGTACATATGTGTCCGACTAGATGGACTACGCACATTGAAGGCTTCATGTTGTACGAAAAATAGACATATGAAAGTCTCCACTTAATGTGTCCTTTCACGTCACGTCTCTTTGTTCATTAATTAATAAAAGGAGGTTTCAGCTAAAAATGTAGAACTGGTATAACAGCTACCAACCTTTTCAATGAACATGTGGTTCTTCCTATGTTTTATTGTTATTTTAACTATAAAACTTTCGTGAGACTCTAACATATAAAAAAAAAAATATATATGTTTTTTTTATGTTTTATTGTTATTTCAGAATGCATTAACTGATACAAAATATTTTTATAGTAAATCAAATGATATGCTATATCTCTTGCATTGAATTCATGAAAAGTACCTGTTAATCGTTATTGTATCATACCAATATTATAAATCTCAAAGATACATTGATGGTAAATAAAAAATGGGTAATGATTCCTTATGCCTACAATGCTTATAAATCAGGAGTCTTTTTTTGTCATGGACATTAATTACCAAACTTAAATAAATATGCACATAAAAATATCTAATAAGCAAACTATCCGTTTGCTTAAAAAAAACAAACCAAAAATTAACTATAAAAAAAGAGAATCTCCTTCAAAAAACCAACCCACCGAAAAGCACAAAATATTTTTTATACCCCACCCTTGGCCAGTCCAGAAAGTTAATAATTATCTCAGTATTTACTTAGCTTTTGAAGTCTGAGCCAAACCAACAAAAACGAATGCTGCCAAAGAAATTTGGCAGCATTCTTGTTCTTTTATAATGTTTTTTTGTTTTTTTTTTCATACTTTTTAGTGATAGGTAGGTAACTCGTTTATTATACCAACAACAATACATACATATGTCTGGTGGCAACCCAAACTCACTACAACCACATGTGCATAGCCACACTGAACCATAGTGGTATCAAAACAAGGTTGACTTTTGTTTAATTTGTTTGACAATTTGTGAATTTTGGTTGTCCTGTTGCATAAAAAGATAAAATGTACTATGCTGTCTTTATTTACCTTTTGACCGCCATACGTCAAAATAGAACTTTATGAAGGTAATTTATGAAGGTCTCATTCACATTGTCTCATATATCAGAATCTTCAGGTCTAAATGTTAATAGCAACCTCCTATGATCAGTGGTTTTGGAGTTATGGCCACTCAAAAAAGTCCACTACCATCCAGCCCTATACCAACACTTTCTTCAGAATGTAACAAATACTTTTCTGAAAACCGCATCAAAATCAGTTCGGCCAAATCGGCGAGATCATCATGGAAAAACATACAGGTCAAACTGAGAACATCATTTTTTTAAAGTCAGTTAAAAATCATGCAATTTTAGTACTCTAAACAGTAACAGGATTGCCAATGTGTATAAAATAAAGAAGTAATATACCTAGCTAGCTCAAGCAGAGAACATAAAAATACCTGAAACACAAACCAATACCTAAACCTAACACATTCGCAAAAGCAAAATTACAGCAGAAATGTAATATTAAGCCCCTGAATTAAATCACACATTCAACATCAGTTGTTTCCCTCAGAGCTGAGGATTGTGACATCATGTCCTTCTGATGAAGACCAGGTTTACAGGCAACAATCAATCAAGCCTGGAAAAAAGTTTACTATGTTCTCATGTACAATGATTGACTAGACCAAATAACAGTTAAATAAAGGTTTTGTTCATTCATGGTAATGCCAGACCTATAACTGTTACACTATATTAAGAAGACATCTCTGTAGAACCAAACAGCATAGCATGTACATATTAATCTCATCATCAGGAAGAGATGATCAATCAACAACATTAACAATAATTAATTGCACTACTGTTCCATAAAATGTTGGTGCTACTAGTAATTACTAGTTAAATCAAATAACACCTTAAGAAGTTTGAAAGTTTTACTATTGCCATCCAAAATCAGAACTAAATACAACAGTAGCCTAACTTCATAAATTTCTTGATTTCAGCTTCAATAAAAACATATTTATAATGGGTGAAGTAAACCAATATGATACAGTGTACAGTCAAAAACAAATATATGTTCACACCTATGTACCTTAGTCCTTTGTAATAAGGCTGAAAAGTGTAAACATATCTTTGATGTTGACTGTAAAAAAACATTCTAAGCCTAGTAGCCTGAATAGCATAGGAATACTATGCAACAATATTATAGGTAATTACACTAAATACTGTATTTCAGTAGTGGACTAAAGGGGTTAAATAAAGACCATTAAATAAGCTACAAAAAAAATAAAACTCTGTAATTCAATGGTTACATAAAAATATTTGTACATTAATATTGTATGTCTTCACTGATGGAATAAATTACCGAGGTTTTAGAATACTGACTCATATAAACACAATTAAAAATAAATATAGTGAAAGCTTTATGATTACGACGCCAATGACGTGCTCACAATGACGAACACCGGACACAAAGCCGACCGGTGTGCGAGACTCCTACGGAGAAAACAGATGCAACGTCACACTGATACTAATATCTTTACCTTGATTCCCTTGGCCTTTCATCCGCTTTATAGACGAGTAACATGAAACAAAAGATACATACAAATATAAGCATATTAGTAAGAATATGGTAAATAACTCGACTAGAAATTATCCTAATGCTAAATACCTGATCTGACACGCCTGCTGACATTGGCCACGATTTTACAAATTTCGAGCACTTATGTAGTCTTTTCTCACAACAATATCAAAATAAATCACATGAGTTTCACTACACAGAATCTGAAGTGCTCAAGAGTCAATAACGAGCTTTTATTGTCTGTAAAAATAAAATCCTTAGGATGGTTTGGATTCCGGAAAGCGGATTTAGGCATCCAGCGGATGGGCAATTAGCAATGGCCGCCAAGTTAGTGTTGCCAACAATCATATTTTAGTAGTGCTTAATGGTATCTATACATGGCACGATTTAACGTTAACACGACGCCGCGAATTTTCAAGGTCAAGTCGCGCGTAGTATTAAAAGCTCTGTTATATTTGTCCTGGTTAGCTTCCTAAATGATTTAGTCACAAAATTTCGTCAAGTGTAACCAAAGAATATAATACTCACTAGGAGAAATGTCCCGTCACTAAAGTTCCTTTATACTACAGCGCTCCCGTGTAGATCGCAGTAACTAATTTGACAACCAGTTTGGCCTCGTTGGTAGTAGCCCGTCTGTGAAGCGGATGTCCTGGGTTCGAATCCCGGTACGGGTTTCTTTTTGTTTTTTTTTAGGATTATTGGGTATTTATTATTTATTTAGCATTACTCAAAAGTATTTTTTAATTGTACCAATTGTGTGCTATTTTTGTAATAAAATAGTTAAGTTATATTTTATGGAAAAAGTAATAAAGCAAGTAGGCACATTTTTGGTCTAACAAGAATTCAAAACCTTCAATTCATTTGAAAAACCAAAACTAAATGTATAACTTATATGTAGGCTATTTTATTTATTTATTTTTAAGTATTAAAAGAACTGGGTTACTGCGTCGAAAAACATACAATTGGCATAAAACATATGAAATGCTCTATTCGTTCCTAGGCTTAATTGAACTATAGGACTTCAAGAATGGAAATGAATACCTATAGGTATATATTAAGTATATTCATTTATTTGGTTTTCTACAGTGTAAAATGGTACTGGAGATGTGTAGGGACACTATGGACGCATGTTGCGTTCAGCCGTTCGTCACGCAGACAAGTTCCCTGAAGTTGCAGCCGCTATAGTTACTGCCCAGGTGGCATTGCTTCACTTAATGCATCCTTGAATTTTCTTATTATCCTGCACAACAGAAACATAATATATCTTTAATGTTGATATACTTTTACGTCGTTATCCTCTGCTTGCTTGTCTCTGCCAAATGTGTTAAGTACAACGCGTTATTACTGCATACATAAGATATTCTGCTAGTATGCATACTTACTAGTTCTCTTTTTACTTTACCCTACCTTGCCTTCCCTTCTTTCGGTATCACTACTGAAGGTACCCCTCACTTTGAGGTAACAATTTATTTACTGTTGTGGCTGGTGATAAAAGTATTCTCTATAATTATGTGCGCGTAGTTCATGATTAAGATAATAATATAAATGTTATGTAAATAGTTAATTTTTCCGGAATAGGTAATAATATTATGATAAAAATTAATGAAATATATTTCTTACCTTAAAATATTTGTGGTTATCGGTGTAGAAAAATTGCTCTTTCTCCCTTTACTACTCCCCGGGCATAGGCAAAGTGGTAGTAGCCCTATTTTTTCTAATTTCAACGGTTGCGGACCGGCACTTAATATTACCTATACAATATATTTAACCAAATACATTTCAAGTAGATACGCTATAACTAAAGCAAAAGCCGAAACGCAAGTAATTTTTTTACATGACATATTTGTTGCAGAGTCCTTGGTCTGCTGCAGCTTGCTGATTTTAGATTCCTATTTTAAATGTATTTTTTTTACCATTCTATATGTCAAAAATGAGTTTTGGTTGTTGTTCTATTACGGTTGTCAAAGGAAGTCTGTTAAATCTAGTTTATTTTAATTTCCATTCTGTGTTGTATAAACTAATAAACATATCGAAGGTTTCCCATTTTCCCATTTTATAATTTTACAGTCCCATACACACTCTATCCTTTTTAATATTTATTTTGAATTTAGCGGTGATTGACAGCATAATCCATAGACAGCATAGACAACAACCAGTACTATACTTTACAATTCCTCGGGCCCGATATGTCAGTTAGAGAGATGTAATAAATGATAGGAAACCACGGATCAGAATACAATCCGGATAGTACTTTTACTATATTCCCCTAACCACAGTTGAACCTTATTACCGAGCAAAACAGTCGTTCATAGGTCACTAGTAAAAAGTAATAAAAACGGTCCGATAGAGAGCATAATGTAGGGGGCGGTGTCTCACTCGCACAATGCTGCCAACTTATGAAACTTACCAATGTGGTTTTATTTATATACATTTATTTTAGTAACACACTAGAAGTTACTTCCTACTTATAATAATTTATTGCAACATTTTGAATTAATACTTTGTTCCCTATTTTAGCTGCTTTGATTTTTTTTACGAACAAATATTATTCATTCATTAAATTAAAGAATTGCCATTAATATTGCAGACAGTAGTAAGTTTTGTAATATTTAAAATACGGTCTGGTATCCCCATCCCATCAGTCCCATCACTGACATAATATGTCACTGATATTATTTCAAATGACGCCGCTCAGCTCAACAACATTTCGTAAGAACATTTTTAAGTAAAAATGGTCAAGATATGTTGTGTAAAAGGGTGCAGGGGTGAGACTTTACAATAAAGTAGACTTTCCTTTCACCGGTAATCCACAATCATTCAATTATACGATTAACAACAAGGTAAGATTGTCAAACAATAGGGTGACTATGATGTCGGCAAACTGCGGGTCAGTTTTGCTGTTTTTACAGAAATGTACATAAGTACATGGTCTGTTCCTAAGTATTACTTACACAGGACAGGAGTGGCCCGCGGGTCTTTTTAGGCCCTTTCGAAAGGGTCCTAAAATGGCACAAGGCCATACAAAAAATTGAAGTAGTGGCAGTATAATAACTAAATCAATAAATCTATACATATAATAAAGCTGAAGAGGGTCGAAAGTCTGTACATGGAAGATAATCGAAAAAAAGTTGGCTGGGGATACTTAGAATCGATAACAGAACACCTTCCAACAATTTTTAGAATTTTTGTCTGTTTATCTGTTTATCTGTTTGTCTGTTTATTTGACCGCGCATCACGTGAAAACGGCTGAACGGATTTTAATGAAATTTTGTATAGAGATAGTTTGAGTCCCGGGAAAGGATAATATATAGTTTTAATCCCGAGAATCAACCCTGGGGGGGGGGGGGGGGGGGGTGAAAATGGGGTTGAAAGTTTGTATGGAGAATTTTTAACCGCTAAAACGATTTAGATGGAAATGAGTATGGAGATAATTTGAGTCTCGAGAAACGTTATAGGATAGTTTACAAACCCTTGTGGGGGTAAAAAGGGGGTTGGAAGTTGGTATGAGGAAGTTTTTACCGCTGAACTGATTTAAATGAAAATTGGTATAGAGATAGTATGAGTCTCGAGAAAGGACAAAGGATAGTTTCATCTTCAAAAAAGCCCCCCCCCCCCCCCCAATCTTACTTTAGAACCGTATGTCCAAAAAAATTTAAAAAATTATGGAAGTGAAGCCTGAAAGGTACTTTTAATAAAAACTATCTATACATATAATAAAGCTGAAGAGGGTCGAAAGTCTGTTCATGAGATATATTCGAAAAAAAGTTGGCTGAGGATACTTAGAATCGATAACAGAACACGTTCCAACAATTTTTAGAATTTTTGTCTGTTTATCTGTTTGTTTGTTTGTTTATTTGACCGCGCTTCACGTTGAAACGGCTAAACGGATTTTGATGAATTTTTGTGGAAAAGGAAATAAAATAGTTTTACATGGGGGGTGGAAGTTTACATGAGGAAGAAACAACCAATAATCGCTTTACGTATTTAGATGAAATTTGGTATTGAAATCATTTGTAATTTTTTGGTCAAGGTATTCATATTTATAACATGTTACCCGCCGATGCTTTAAATTTACCTTTACTCGCTCTTAAGAAATATTTGAAAATGTCATGAATGTCAAAGGGTTATTGCAGGACGGACAAAGATGCCTGGCCCAAACCAAAAAACTACTATCGTCTAACATTTATAGGACACCGTTTAGGTAGGAAAACATATCAAACGTTTTGTGAAGCAGTCAGATAAGGGATTTATTTTTCTTTATAATTAAACAATAGGCACATTATCTGTCCCTCAAGCTGTTTTGATATGTCTTCTTGAAGAACTACGCATTATTTTGTATCTTTAAGATGTAATAATGTATTGAAAAAAATAAGTACCGTCGAGTTAGAACCGGTGGTAGTTTTGGAACGAAGTTCCTTATCGAACGGTTCTTGGATGGGGGGGCTAGGCGAAGAAAAATTACGTGACCGTCACGAAAAAGCGTCACGTCACGAAAACGTGACACCCATACGATTGAGAAACATGTAAAATGGAATGAAATAAAAAATATATAAAATAGAATAAAGTGAAAAATTTCAAAAATTTCAATAATTTCAAAAATTTCAAAAATTTCAAAAATTTCAGGTATTTCAAAAATTTCAAAAAAAAACAAAAATTACAAAAATTAAAAACCGCAAAAATTAAAAAAAAAACAAAACTTACGAAAAAGTCGAAAATGAAATAAAATTAAATAACATATATATCTAACTCTAGTGGTTGGCACCTAGATGTCGCTTACGGCTGCTATAAAGTCGATGTAAAAATAAATGCAAAAAGATGATTGAAGGCATTAAATAACATAACTTCGTTCCAACCGAGTGTTAGTGGGGGAGGTAGCCACTACACTCGATTGAATTTAATTTGCATGGGTCATGGACCCCCCCCCCCCCCAAGTGCACCTCAAATAGAAAAAAAACATTTCTGCATTTGTGACCCCCCCCCCAATTTCAACCGCGCCTGTTCTTACCTTTCATGCTTAGACTGATTTGACGGGAGGATCGATTTGGATGATATTTGCCGTGGACATGAACGTATAAATACAAAAGTGGTCCTGTATCGTCCGATATACACCTACTACTCTATGTCGTTTAAATCATGCCAAAAAAAAATTATAGGATAAAAAAAAGTATTCATTTTTGAGTGTAGTTTCATTTAGTGGTAATTGTAATAGTAGTTTATGTAACTGTTACGTAATAAGGGTCCTAAAAATACGAGTGTGGTTTTATGAAACGAGCCGCAGCCGAGTTTCATAATAAGATCACACGAGTGTTTTCAGGCCTAATTACGTCCAGTTGCATACACTGCTTTATCTACACTAATATTATTTATCCTAAATGCCGTGTTCGGAAAACATAGAATGGCCGCCATGGCCAACTCGATTGTGCCGGCGGTCGGGCGGGCGCGTGCCGGTGTACATTATGTTATCAAAACTCATAACCTACGAGTATCAATATTTGAGCATGTAAAGTTAAAATTACGTTACTGCCACAGATAAAAAGCTTATCATAGTAAAATCGGTTGTGGTAATGCTAGCCATTGCCTACCGTTTTTTAACACGTTTTAGAGGACTTACAATGTGAGTGTAGATAAAATATTTTATTAGGACTACTGTCCTCTAGCGTATCCATCTGTCAACTTTACTTCAATTTCCGCCTCCAGGGTAGCGGGAGAGAAATTAGGTGTGAATTAGCCGCTTACTGACACAGACCGAATTCCACGCGGGCGGAGCCGCGGGCACAGCTAGTATTAAATAAATATTATGGGACAATCTTACACAAATCAACCTAGTCCCACAGTAAGCTCAATAAGGGTCTCCCCAAACCTATCGACGCGGATTCGGCAAAATTCGGTGGAAAAAAGCTTTATGTCTACGCAATAAGAGCGAAAAAGATGTCGACGCGTCGGCAGGCGTCGGCCGAGCCGAGCCGAATCGAACCGTGCATTGTTAGCTCTTATTGCGTGGTCATAAAGCTTTTTTCCACCGGATTTTGCCGAATCCGCGTCGATAGGTTTGGGGAGACCCTAAGGCTTGTGTTGTGGGTACTAGACGACGATATATGTAATAGATATATACATATAAATACTTAAATACATAGAAAACATCCATAACTCAGGAACAAATATCCGTGATAAACACACAAATAAATGCCCTGACCAGGATTCGAACCCGGGACCTCCTGCTTCATAGGCAGGGTCACTACCGACTAGGCTAGGAGGCCGTTAAAATAGACTTTATAGTACAACATTTGTACAACAAAGATTTTTCTTTGTACAACAGGAAGAATATACAATATTTTTACATGGAAGAGATCTCTTCCAGTCAACCATTGAGCAGTTTGATGTATTGATGTTTTCTTTATTTACCTTTAAGTATATTAAAGTCGGAGAACTGTCCACATCAGATATGACGCAATAGTGAGAGCCACGAACCCCCTGTACTTACTTAGTTTTAGTTTGCTACACTAACTATCCCCTATTTTAAGACGCGGACATCTGGCAATTGTTCATCGGTGTTATGCAAACGAGTTGTAAGAAATAAATTTCTTACAGTTCTAGGTTTGATGCAGTGCAGTATCATGTAATTAATAAGATTGTATCATTTTCAGGAGTTTCTGTTGGGGGAAAATAGTGCAAAATGACGTTACGTTAATGTATTGTTTGTCGCCTACCTACTGTTTTTTTTCCGTAGCGATACGCAATGTTTTTACTTTTTTGTTATTATATTAGCGATAGGCTTCGACAGTTTTTACCTATTAACTGAAATATTTTGCTGGTGTGTCACTCTGACGTCCTCCGATAAATAGCTGCCAGATGCCTGAATCTAGCAATAAGTTTAAAATAGTAAAGTAATTAGAGGGGTTCCCTGCTCCCACCATCGCACCAACGTATATGAAGTGGCCAGCTCCTTAAGTCAGTAGAATGTATAAGTTCCCATATGAACTATGAGACTTCTCTTTCTGGACAATACTTACTAGACGACAAGCATATTTTATATTTATCTTCATACTAGCCCAATCCCACATACATCATAGTACATATGGTCACCCTACTTAGAATGAGATGCAGCCCCCCACATTACCCTCTTTCGGCCTCACTTTGTGGTCGAAGTATGATCTCCAGATTGTATTTAACTTCATGTAGGAAACTTAGGGAGTCGAGGGAGTGAAGCAAGGCAGGGTGCAAAACTGATTAGGCCCGAGAAATTGCAAAGTATAATATCGTTTAAAGTCGGTTCTAAATGTTGCTATATTTAAAAACATATGTTTTAAATACTGGTAATAATTGTTATAAACCGTACGCAAACATATGCAATTTAAGAAGGACACACTTTTGTTAAGAAGTTACTAGGCCTTGAGTGTAACCGAATTTAGCAAGTAAATTTACTATTGAAAAAAGTTAGGATCCTACTGAAAGCACTGTTACACCTGTCCCAGTTATCTTCTTAAATGATTTCGTTTCTAAATTTAGTCAAGTCTAAACGCATTTAGCAAGTAAATTGACTATTGAAAAAAGTTAAGATCCTAATTAGGATGCTAGTTAGGACACTAAAAAAAGAAAAGTGTAACAGGGCCTTAACTTTTTATATAATTTTTAGGAAGAGCGCGCGAGAGTGTACATTAGTGCACTCGCTTGGCCTCCAAAAAAATCTCTTCCCCGAGTGCCTGAGAGCTGTACACTAGGGTATTAGGCTCTGGACACATTTCCACGGTGTCCAGGAATTTCTAGTAATAAAATCCGCCGTAAAGCTTACCGTTTCGCGGTGTCGGCGCCGTACCGTGGACACGAGCCTTAGAATGAATCCATTCCACACAGAGGCACACACTCTGCAACTCTTTGTTAAAAAGCCATTTGTTCTCTCTGTGTTTTTAATCTGTGGGGTTGGCGCTAATACTTTTGTCCTATTAGTAAAATAATATTTACTGCTTTACTGGGGAATAAGTGTATAAAGAAAAAAGAAAAGTGTTGGTTGGTTGGTGTGGTTGGTTTGGAAAATTTTCCGTATTTACGAGCCAAATAACCAGATTCCGCAGCTATGATAATGTTAGTCAGATGTCATGTCATGTCAGACAATGTCATTGTCAGTCATTCATTTTCGTTATTAATAGGCGGGAAGCTGATTATGGTCGTATGTTTGTATTAATTATAAAACAGCTTGGCCCTTTACCTTATTCGGGTTCTAAACAATCATATTTAGGCATAAATACGAGACGAAACATAAATAAATACATAATGACACGATTTCAGAAGAAAAACAATACTTTGGGTTCGGCTGTAGATACCAACAATGAGACAATTAAAAAACGCGTCGAAAATTCTTGGATTCTTCTAGCTCAAGGTAAGCTTCTATTACTAAACAAATTATATTTAATTTTATATTCATATGTTTTACCTTAAATATTTTCTGATAGATAACCGCAACCTAACTTACACCACTGTTCAAAAACTAGCTGATAACATAGTTACAAAAGAACAAACGTTTTGGAATAGAAAAGTCTCAAATCAATATGATAATGTAACTATTTCTGATCTAAGAGTCTAAGATACATTGACTGTTAATGAAAGCCTACTTGAAACTAAGTATATTTTGTTTTTTCTTCAGATACATTACTACAGAATTGTGAGTTCGATATTATGACATTCCCTCATCCAGCAAGCAAGAAGCCTACCAAGTATTGTTTGGATGAAACTAACAAGAGAATATATGAAGTTGTTTCATTTAGTGAGCCTCATAGATGCTGGTTCACAGGCCAAACTGTCAAGTCCGATGCCAGCATGTTTATGTTGACTCCCATAAATGTTATATTTCTAGGTAAGGACACACAGGTTAGGAGAACATCCAGGATTTCTCCAATTAAAGTATTGGCTCTGGAAGAAGAATGAATATAAATATCTAAATTAGGGGTTTTCAAAGTGGGGGGCGTGACCACATTTTAAAGGAGGCACGGGGCCTCGGGAAATTTGAACAGGGCTAGCTAGCAAATTTACTTCCGTTTCCTTGCATCGAAGCGAAGGGGGGCATGGGAATTTCAGTTTAGGCAGCAGAGGGGCGTGCCTAAAAAAAGTTTGGGAACCCCTGATCTAAATATATATATGTTTTATTTAATAGCCTATTTTGTGGCCCACTGCTGGGCAAAGGCCTCTCCTATTTTGCGCCACCCGTCAGGCTAAATATAATTAAAAAACAATCATTATTTTCAGTGCTACCTCATGTCAAAGAACAATGCCAGAGCAGAGCTATACCCATGGAGGATTTGCTATCAGAAAAGGGCATGAGCAAGCTTGTGGACTTCATTTCTGGTGTTGACAATGTGGCAGACTTAAAGGTTACATTTTATTTTATATGGTTTAGTAAATCCAAACTTAAAACAAGTAACTGCCTAAAATGTTAGTTTTGTACACTTTTATTGCTGATTGTACCTTCTGTTCTTTGCATATCTATGAATGGCTCCTTGAGATCTGGGAAATTACTTCATTTAATTAAAAATACTACCTGACCACTAGACCACCCGGTCTAGGTCAGTCAGGGTGTCAGCCGCTAAAGCTCAAGATGCCAGTTAAAATCTGGTCTCAGATACCAGAAGGCTTGGTCACTTTTTCTGAAGTATATGACATCTATTTGCAGTTTACAAAGGAATCTATTAATAAAATATTATATTCAGGCCTTAGTAAATATTATTATCTATTAGATCAAGAGTAGCAGGCAATCCTACCTCATTGAGTAGCAGAATTTGGCTTATGAAATGAAATGATGTATTCATGTATGTGGGGATTGGGTTACATTTGCAGTTATAATTGCTATTTTTATTGGTATCTCCAAACTCTACCTTTTCAGGCGTACATACGATTGCACCTTATTCTAAACTTATAATGAATCAATCTAAAATACAGAGTTGGTACAAGGAAATAAATTATACAAAGGCTTAGCAAGTAAGTACATATAAAAGTCATGTCAAATAAAAAATAAAAAAATCATTGGATTAACACAGGTCATTCAAATATTCATTTACGCTATAATAGCATTTGTCACTAAGCCATCTTTTTACTGAGTGCTTGAATAGCCTTAAATTATGGTCCTTAAACGAATTGGGTAACTTATTATACATTTTTATACACATACAATATGCATTTTTGGAGGAAAGTGCAAGGTTGACTCCAGGTTTATAGAGTATGTGTCTGTATTGTTCGCGGACTTTACGAGTTCGTAGCTGCTGCACTCCTAAAAACTGGGTTTTATATTTATGAGCGAATACCAAGGCTTCCAAAATATACACACAAGGAAAGGTCAGAATACTATTGTCTAAGAAAATTTGACGACATGAATCATTATAGTCCATTCCGAAAATTGCTCGAATGCAGTCCCTTGTGCAAGAAATATTTGTTCTCTACTAGTACTATTTCCCCATAAAACTACACCGTAGCGGAGAGTTGAGTTCACATAGCCATGATATGCAACTAAAGCCGATGATATGCAACTAAAGCCGCTTGTACGGATACAGTTCTTGATATTCGTCTTATTGCATGAGTGAAGCTATTCACTCTTGAGCAAACACTATCCACCTGCTTCTGCCAGTTACAGTTACAATCGATAATCATACCTAGAAACTTAGTATCAAGGACTTCTTTAATAGGATCGTTATCAAAATTAATATTTAGATTTTGTGAGTTACCTCGGTCAGTGTAAAATTAAATATAATTAGTCTTACTTATAATTATTTTACATGGTTTTTAAAGTGGGGCATTCCACTCATACAATAGTATGTTATTCAATCAAATACAAACACTGAAAACATTGAAAAAATAATCAACCCAGCAGGATTTGAACCTCGCATCGATACGCCTTACCGGGGCTCGATCGCTTTACCAATTAAGCTATGGGTTCAGTTACTGAGTTGACGAAATTCTCAATGCCTTCAATCATCTTTTTGCATTTATTTTTACATCGACTTTATAGCAGCCGTAAGCGACATCTAGGTGCTAACTACTTGAGTTAGATACCCTTCCCGCCGACCCTTTTGCAAGTGTCACAACGGAAATAATAGATGGCGCTGCTATCAACTCATAATTATTTTACATGGTTTTTAAAGTGGGGCATTCCACTCATACAATAGTATGTTATTCAATTAAATACAAACACTGAAAACATTGAAAAAATAATCAACCCAGCAGGATTTGAACCTCGCATCGATACGCCTTACCGGGGCTCGATCGCTTTACCAATTAAGCTATGGGTTCAGTTACTGAGTTGACGAAATTCTCAATGCCTTCAATCATCTTTTTGCATTTATTTTTACATCGACTTTATAGCAGCCGTAAGCGACATCTAGGTGCTAACTACTTGAGTTAGATACCCTTCCCGCCGACCCTTTTGCAAGTGTCACAACGGAAATAATAGATGGCGCTGCTATCAACTCATAATTATTTTACATGGTTTTTAAAGTGGGGCATTCCACTCATACAATAGTATGTTATTCAATCAAATACAAACACTGAAAACATTGAAAAAATAATCAACCCAGCAGGATTTGAACCTCGCATCGATACGCCTTACCGGGGCTCGATCGCTTTACCAATTAAGCTATGGGTTCAGTTACTGAGTTGACGAAATTCTCAATGCCTTCAATCATATTTTTGCATTTATTTTTACATCGACTTTATAGCAGCCGTACTTAGATTTACTTTTAGATTATCGATATTTAACCATTTAATTGTTTCAGCCAATGTCTTATTTATAACATCATTATATTCAGATAAATCCTTACATTTTATTACAATTGAAGTATCGTCTGCGAACAAAATGCACTCCTGTGTTAAATGTTTTGGCAAGTCATTTATATATAACAAAACGAGTAAGGGACCCAATATGCTGCCCTGTGGTACGCCATAGTTATTTTTTGCAAATATTGATCTATATGACATTAAGGTTTTAGAGCTAGAACATAATTTTAACGTCTCTACACATTGGCTTCGATCACTGAGATATGAATTAATCCACTCAAGGGCTGGACCACGTATCCCATATTTATAAAGTTTGGCTAACAAACGCTTGTGACTCACAAAATCGAATGCTTTACTCATATCCATGAATAAGACTAACTGGTATTTGATTGTCAATAGCTTCTAATACACTCTTTGTATTGTAATGCACAGTGAAAAGTTATATAATAATATTTTAGTACTTAGTAGCTCACGCCTAAACTAAACTTGAGCATTTTGTACATCTAGCAAAAATACTATTATAAAATCTACCTCATCAAACTTTATGCCATTCCAAAGTACTAATTACTAATCAACCAGCACGGCTAGCACGTTTTTCGCGCGACTGGCGCGACAAAAGACAGATCTGCGCGACTTCATTCGTTGTCGCTAGTTGGCAGCACAACTTGCGCGTGGAAGAAGCGACAGACTCGCGATCAAATGACACTGTCATAAAATGACAGTGACTCGCGACTTTGAACTTAAATCCTTAGCACAACTTTGAGTTCTCTTCGTGTCAGTTGCAGCCGCGGGTGCATGTTATGGTAACGGAAAGCGAAATTTTTGACAGGCGCGGGAAGGTTTTCCCTACTCGCGGCTTAAGTCGCTCCTTCAAGACGTGCTAGGCGTGCTGGTAATATCAAAAAATTGTAGCCGACCTTAAACCTGGAACTTTTGTTATTCAGCCAAGTAAAATAAGTACAAGTTCACAGGATGGATTAAATGCAGTTTTGTGCGCTAATATAAGACAACTGCTTAATAACAAGTGCCAAAAAAGAAGATGTTGCATCACCCAAAACTGGCAACTTCATGATTCTTCCTTATTAAAAATTATTGAAACGATAAACCTAGTTGAAGATAAAACTTGTGCCATTCGAAACGCATCAACTTTTAAAGAAAATAAATAAACCATTAAGAGTCCGGTAATGCTTTCAAATCGAGCGAAGATACGAGTTTTACACAGTAACCGAACGCTTCTAGGTACCACCGGCGCGTGCACGTGCGCGGCCGCAATGAACAATATTGATACTTTAGGCGCTCTTGCGTAATATCAGAAATTTTGTTAGGTAAAATAAAACTAAAGGTAAATCTAGTAACCATTTAATACACCATGTTATTTATTATAACGTATTATGCACTAAAGCTATATCTATACATACGTTGCTGTTTTTATTTGGTTTTCTTACGCTATGGATTTTTTTTTCTTTTTACTGCGCCCAACGCACGCTTTTTGTTGTAACCAACCATAATGAAACCTAGAATAGTAACACTATTATTTAGTAAAAAATATGAAGCGTCTTATCAATAAAAAGCCACAAAGATTAGTTTAAGTTTTAAACATATTTTGTATGCAGCGTGATTTGAGTGCTGTTAGTAGGATTCTGCAGAAACAATGCTGCAACGGACAAAGAAATGGAAATAAGTATGGTCCTGTTGTAGTTTTGCGTAAACACACAAACAAGGATTCGAGTAGCTCAATACTATAGTTGTAGATTATTTTAAAGGCAAGTTCATGGACTATGCCTTGAAATATTAGTGTTATATATGCGTTGTATTGCACGGCTGTGTACTTGCATATCAAGCAAAGTCTTCGATGATATCTGCATTCTTAAGGCTTCCAGCTAAAAACCACCTGTGACAAAAATATCATGGCAATAAGGTCGTGTAGGGTCATATGTATGTTTTAATATTGTAAGGCTGGATTGACACTAAACTTGTAAGTTTCGCTTTTGTAAGGGACGAAGCTATTTTCTACAATGAGAAAACAATATCTGTCTCTCATTCTGACCTACAACAGCGTCCCTTCGTAGGTAAACAAAACTTAGAAGTTTAAATCTGGCTTAAGAACAACATTAAAACACTCGTATACAATTAAACTAATTAAAAATTACCTACTGAAACATCCAAATGAAACATGAGGATATGTTGTGTGTTAGACCAAGCTGTGGGGCATTTTATAGGGCTTTATAATATTAATACAGACTAGACATTCCAATGGGCTTAGGACCTTTCGTAACTTTTTGACTAACGCCGATTGACATTTACAGATTAAAGTAAATTCAATGTTTATTTTGATGTCAATCAATCAGTTTTCTACCAGTTATCAAACACAATAGTCCAGTTTAAGACACTTGAAAAGTCACAAATGAATAATTACGATTTCCATACAGTTTCGCATAGTAAATGTTTGAAGAACGCATTTTTTTATTTGTGGCTTTTCTCAATAGAAATCCCTAAAAGGGCAATCCCTAAACTGCGTTGGCAAGTAAAAGACTTTTGAAAGCATAAATTTTTAATATTTTATAACTGGTATTTTTCCTCGCGGTGTTGTAGTGAAAAATGTTGAATTATGCTCGGCAGCAAAGTTTGCTCGTGGCTAAATTTTGGTATCTTTTGCTGACTCGGATCTCAATATAAGCACGCGAGGTTAAACAACAACTTTGCTCCTTTGTGTAATAAATAACTATTTTCACATCACCTATTCGTACACCGGCTTTTTCTTCCCTGCTAGGAGGGAACCAAGTGGCGCTTTTCTGTCATAGGACATTAGTTTTTTTTTTTCAGCCAGCCGTCATTACAAAAAAATCTTATTAAATTAATCGATTAATTACAACCAGGAAGCACACTAAGGACATATAAAGTTAAAATAAATATGTTTCTACTAAAATATTTTTTAATTTCCTCTAAGGTGGTGTTGAAAGCAGTATGTGTCACATAGAAGCAAAACTATTTTCACCTTGGGCTTTAACACTTGAACCCCTCACTACACTCAGTAGTCTGCTTTAGAATCCCTTGCTACGCTCGGGATTCTATGATGGACTCAGTCGCATGTTTTGGGTTTTACTATACGCCCTCACCGTAAATATTTCATTTTCTCCCTTGTTACACAATCTATTTATTGATTTCTGTTCGAAACGGGTTCAATTGGCATAAAAAATATAATGCAATTTACTCGCTCACGTACATTTTGGCCGATTTGGAAAATTCACCCTGTATTCCTATACAGGACCGTTCAACTATTCTTACACCGTTTGTGTATGTTTCTGTTTGGCTAAGTTAGGTTCTAACTCAAAAATTATATGAAAATCGCAAAATATTTAATAAAAATTAACGTACGTACGTAACGTACCTAAGATCAAGACTATTTGGAGTGGAGCGCGTTATATTTACGAGGCGAATAAGGTAAATGATATAATTTCATAACAATTACGAAATAACTTAATAAAAATTTACCTACCAAGTGTTCCAAAGGTCCCCAGATGTCAACGACTGGGTGATAAAAAAAATTTCCCAATTTACGGGTGCCTTTGCACTTTTCGAATTCACGCTAGCGTTCTAGCGGGGAGCGACACACGTCCTGCCTCCGTGAGCTCAGCGAGCGGACCAAATTGCCCGGCCTTGCTTCGTATAATTAATTGTAAGTTTATAGTTAATTTGAAGTGCTCTATTTACGAATATTTACTATCAAGTGGTATATATATTTTACATTATTTAGGTTCATAATAAGCTGAAGTTTATGTTTGTATTAATTTTTTTCATAAATAATCATGTATGTAGTCAGAAACCGCGGTTATTCTTTGTGTATTTTTTCCGAAAGTTGACTGATTTAAATATTTTTTTTCTGAGTAATTTTGTATGACATTGGTAGAATTTTTTATATTTATTCCATAGAAGACTATAAACTCAATATTACAAAAAAAAACTGTAGCAATACGACATCAATAAAATCTCCAAATTGATATCTGTCCGAACCTCCCCGAGCTAAAATTGGTAAAACACTTGTTGGGAATAGGTCAATTATTCAAAATACAATAATAAAGTAGATAATTTTTTGTATTTATACAGTCCCTATTGAAATGATCTTTCAATTTATGCTTAAAAATTTGTTGATTTAGTACTCTTTAATGGCTAAATCATATCAAATAGTTGAGCGAAATTGTAAAAAGACTTTACCGGACTCTTAAGAGGCTGACAACACCCGAAGACCTTCAAATTGACTTTACTCAAACAGTGTTTTAGCTATAACTCCTTGTTTTGAGAAAGTAAAAAAAATAGATGTTATTATTCGTTATATTTGGGAGAACTTCGTTGATTCCGATACACGATTGGACGAAATCGGCTCGATAGAAAATAATTCCAAAGTTACATCTTAAAATTTGCTTTAAACAGTCGTATGTCTTTAGTTTCTTGACTTATACGTCTGTAACTAAAGACAAAATTTCACCGCACTAATACTAAAAACTTCGTTGTTTTATATTTCTCAATTAATGCGTAGGTTTTTTTTAATTCATCATTTTGCAAAATTTGCAATGAGCTCCCATACTAATCGTAACACAGTGTTTCTCTTTCACTCGCGCTGAAAAAGATAGGGAGGGAATTTAGCTGTTGTCAGCCCCTTAATGCCATGTCTGCATGTTGCTACCACAATTTTACTGGCACTTCTCTATGAGCACTGTTGATTGGGCCACATGCCCACTTGCTAGTCAATGAAGAAACCTTTGTCAAAAAATAGCTGACTGTACCACATGTTCCAACTTTGGCTACCAGGTAGAAAAATACATAACTGTTTACCATGTATTGCCCTACATAAGCCGAATTCTGCTTCTTAATGAGGTAGAGTTGCCTACGGCCTACTCTTGATCTATATAGGTTGATGTAGGAGAAGAAAAATGACAATGCTTGTGTTATAATATAAGTCCCTTCAAGTAACTTATTTTGTTTGCTCGCAGGGCCCTGAAGATTTAAAAGCTTACAAGTATAATGAAAGCAAGACTCTGACGTGGCTTGAAACCAAAGTCAAGAAATTAGCAAAAGTATTGAGAGACAAGAAAATCCATGTGCGGTCGGGTGCTGCCTCTGCTACATTTGTAGCCAGTACGGCCAGTGACGACACTGTGGTTGAAGGTATGTATAATACTATTGCCTAACTTCTTGCCACTGAACCAATCCCGTAAAAGAAGTGTGTATTATAATAATATATAAACCCCCAGAAAAACACTTGAGTACCTATAGATGTCTTATAGCCAAGGCGGCATTGACCCTGCCTACATGTGTTGGGCTAGAATTCTCATTAAGGTGTATGAGTGAGTATTTACAATGTCATTAAATAGTGTAGATCTCAAAATTACGATATAAATGTCAGTGTTGATACGCTAGTGTTACCCATTTATTTGTAAATCTATGTATGTATGTACTACTTTTAGCTAGAACATGAAATAAAATAGATTGATGCATTATAAAATAATATTAATAACACAAGTAATTATAATATTTCAGACTTTTTCTTGAAGTATGCTCTTGGCATAATAGCCGAGTACCTTGAAGAGGACATTGTGGAATTATTAGAAAAGAGATTTGATTTCAAGCCTGACATGATTGAATCCTTGGGGCAGAAAAGAAAATCTGAAGCTGCAGAAAGTAATAATAAAAGGATAAAGTGTGAAAATACTGACGAAGATAATAAGATAGGGACTGCTCTAGCGCCCGTCTCAAATAATGTCTCCCGTCAAAAGCCCTTAACGGCTAAAGAAAAAGCTCGACAAAAAGCTGCTAGTGGTACTAAAACTATATCCGCTTTTTTTACGAAAAAGTAGCTATCAATATGTGAATAAAGAAATCAGTATTTCACTGTTGGTTTCATTGTATTGGACGTAGCTTAAGAATAGTTATATTATATCCCTTAAACTTAAACAGTTTATCAACTTGGAGTCTACTTCTAAGCTATGGTAGTAGATTTCTCTGCATGGTGTGGTATAACAACTATATTATTGCTATATCGATAGGGATATATTATTATTTTCGGATCTCGAATAAAAATCGAATAGGCCCTGCGCCACTCGCCTAATACTCACTTGATTCTTTCCCGAAACAGTCACGCCTTTCCATCGACACGGAAGCGATATTAAACAAATCTGTAGGAACTCGCGAATATGTCAAAGCGATACCACATCAACATGGTGAGCGTCAGGATGGCGGGTGGACCTCGGGAATTTTATCGAATTGTTAATAAAAGTACTGTACCTTTAGTGTACCTTGAGTAGAAATCAGTGTACCTCTTTCTAAAACGAGATTTTTCTAAAAAAAGGTCCACCCGCCATCCTGACGTCAGGATGGCAGGTGGACCTGGTAAATGATACATTATACCACATATAATGTATGTAGTTATAGTGTACCTTCAGTGTACCTCTGTATAACTTCAAAAACAATCTGCATACCTCTCCTCAAAAGGAGCTACGCTCAAAATAAGGTCCACCCGCCATCCTGACGTCAGGATGGCGGGTGGACCTGGTAAATCCTGCACCATATCACTCAAAAGGTATGTGATTAGTTTGCATCTTCAGTGTACCTCAGTGTACCTTTCGTAAAAATCAGTGTACCTCTTGCTAAACCGAGATTTTTTCGAAAAAGGTCCACCCGTCAGAATGGCGGGTGGACCTATGAAATGATACATTAAACCACATATAATGTATGTGGTTATAGTGTACCTTCAGTGTACCTCTGTATAACTTTAAAAACAATCTGCATACCTCTCCTGAAAAGGAGCTACGCTTAAAATAAGATTTATGGCGGGTGGACCTTTTTTTAGAAAAATCTCGTTTTAGAAAGAGGTACACTGATTTCTACTCAAGGTACACTAAAGGTACAGTACTTTTATTAACAATTCGATAAAATTCCCGAGGTCCACCCGCCATCCTGACGCTCACTCAACATGAGATCAACGAAACTCAACGTAATATTTGCATTTCCTTTATTAATATTAAGTTAACGAGCCTTTACATACAGGATGTTTTTTCAATAACTAGCCATATAGGCCAAGCAAATAAGATCTATAAAAAGTGTTTTGAAGAATTAATTCCCAGCAGGCTGGAAATCGCTTTAATACCTTCATGTGATCCTAAATGCATGACATCCGAGTTTGCCCAATCCCAAGAGGTGTGCATAACTTTTTAGCGAAATTTTTGCTCTTTGTTAAGTTTTTGCTTGTAGCTCGAAAACAGTACGTCCGACGGAAAATGTCATGTATATCAATATTAAAGAGGGTTCAATTATGCGTCGAATGAGTAACTTAGCTTCTAATTCGGTTCAGCGGTACAGCCGAAATCAAAAGTTAGAAACCGGGAAAATGTCTCATTTAATTGAAAAACTCGTATTTTGACTTCCATACCACATATCTTTGAAACAGATGACTCCTGTTGAAAAACCTATAGAATAAAAGTTGTAGAGAATACAATTTCAAGTTATATCGACATCAAAATTTTCAAGTAGAGACATTTTGAAATACTAAATTTGGCATGAATTCGAAATCAGTTTTTTCTAAACCCTTCTGAGTTGCATATTTTCAATAAAATATGAGGTGTGAGGCGTACGTTTAATGCATCGTTACAACTAAAAACCATTTCATTGCATATTTCTAAAACGTATCTAATCAGAAAACTATTTATACACCGTGTTTTATTTTCATTTCCGGTAATTCCAAGGGTAGATTCCTGAGCTTAACTTAAGTATATTTCTTAAAGATGCTAGTGTCCTAATTTGCTCCAGTTCTGAGGTAATCGATAGTTCTTTTTCGTCTTTCTGATGGTGTATATTTTTATTTTAGTCTGAGAACCCGCTATAAAGTCATGTAACTGTGACTATGTGTTAAGTCAATACAATATTAATTTTGTAAGCAGAAACGTCTGCAATCGAAATTTCAATTATATAATTGAAATAAATATGGAAAAATTCTGACCGGTATTCCGAAAGGTCGCAAGTTCGAATCTTGCTCGTCGCGGTGAATTTTTCCATTTGTCTTTCAATTATAAAATTTTCAATACAATATGTTTCCTTTGTATCTCGGATTGTTAATGCTCGAAATTTCATTGACATGCCATAATGTTCAATTGTTTGGTTGAGTTAATATACAGATTGGGGAATCAATCAATAACTACTGAACCTATTTGACTTAACACACACGTGCATCATTTTGTAGTGGGTTCTCAGAGTAAAAAAAGTAATTCAATGTAGGTTTACACAATTAGAAGGCATTAATAAAATATCCATTACCTAAGAACTGGAGCTAAGTAGGACACTGGCGTCTTCGAGAAATAAACCTAAGTTAAGCTCAGGAATATACCCTTGAAATTACCGGAAATAAAATAAAACACGGTGTATAAATAGTTTTCTGATTGGGTTTTAGAAATTTGAAATTAAATATTTTTAGTTGTACCGATGCATTAAATGTACGCCTCACACCTCATATTTTATGGAAAATATGCAACTCAGAAGGATTTAGAAAAAACTGATTTTGAATTCATGCCAAATTTAGTCTTTCAAAATGACTCTACTTGAAAATTGAGATGTCGATATAACGTGAAATTGTATTCTCTACAACTTTTATTCTATAGGTTTTTCAACAGGACTCACCTGTTTCAAAGATATGTGGTATGGAAGTCAAAATACGAGTTTTTCAATTAAATGAGACATTTTCCCGGTTTATAACTTTTGATTTCGGCTGTACCAATGAACCGAATTAGAAGTTAAGTTACTCACTCGACGCAGAATTTAACCTTCTTTAATATTGATATACATGACATTTTCCGTCGGACGTACTGTTTTCGAGCTACAAGCAAAAACCTGACAAAGAGCAAAAATTTCGCTTAAAAGTTATGCACACTTCTTGGGATTGGGCAAACTCGGATTACATGCATTTAGAACCACATGAAGGTATTAAAGTGATTTCCAGCCTGCTGGAAATTAATTCTTCGAAAAAATCTAATTTTCTTGGCCTAATACTGGTGCAAGGTGATCTGGTAGGTCATACTAAGCCACTTTTGTTATGGAACTAACTTCAAAATCACAATTGTTTTTAGCTGTTTCATACATCTCGGCCGATCAGACGTCGACGTTTTCTATGGGGAGGCCAAAAATTTTATTTGGTATTTTGAAGTTAATCCCATAGAAAAAGTTCTTCAGAATGACTTACCTAATCACCTGTCACATTATGGCTAGTTATTGAAAAACCATCCTGTATACAATACAATCGAGTACGAGTAAGTTAGTAAAATAAATTAAACTTTCTGCAAACCTTAATTATCTCTACATGCACATTTTGGCAAACTGGTCACATAACTCCTTGTGTTTCGGCCACTGCTGCACCTGGCATTCCCTGGAATCAATGAGACATTATTTTCTCATGTCTTGTGAAATATACTCATAAAATATTCTATTCCCACCTCGTTTGGTGCTCTAGGTTCAGAGGGACATTGATAAGCTGCAGCCATTTGAGCAGGAAATGTGTCCCTGTTGATAGGCTTTTTTATGGCTTTACCGTATTCATATAATAGCCAGGTAAAGTTTTACAAAACTCAGTCGTTGAACAAAGTAATCAACTCGTCGTCACTTTATTTTAGTATCTATAGTAATTTAGATACTAAAATAAAGTAATAATTAATTATAATTTTAGGTATTTCTATGTAACGTGATACTTATTCAAAATGTACCTTGAAGACTGCTGGAAATCAAGTGTGCATTCCTATAACTATTTATGATTTGAGGTATTTTTATGGAACTTGGTACTTATTCAGATCTCACTTCTTTTATAGGCGAAGCATTCCCATAGTATCGAACTTGGCAGCCTTTCACATTTATGTTTTTGATGGGATTTCATTTATTTTTGTTAGGTGTAGGTTCTTCATTATTTTTTTATCACTTTTGCTTTAGGAAATGTCTCATTCCACTTAGGTATGTACTTTATACTATACCCTTTATACTAAGCGTCTAATTCTATTTTACTATTTATTTATAGGTGATTTTTACAAATAAACTGGCTCCCTACACCTATAAAATGTACCTACTTACATATAATTACATACATCAATAACGTACTTTATTCTGTTTGTAAGTACGCTACCTACATAGATAATTAATAACTTGGTAATACCTACCTACCAGTAGGTATTATAATTGGTGGCCTATTATGTAGCCCTAGAAGTGCACCATCCCATCTCATCCCGTGGCGTATCGGAGGGTGAGATGGGCAGTAGTATATATAATTCCATCTTAGAGTATATATGATTTCCATGTTCTTGAATCTGCGATTTTATTAGTTTTAAAATTAGAAATAATTTAGACTATGCGAGAAAAAATAGTCTTTTCATTTTTGTTTGACTGATTTAGCGCACCTAGTGACCTGCTTTGCACTTCGTAAATCGTGGGTTCGGTTCCCGCAACAGACACACACAG
Source organism: Pammene aurita (assembly GCA_947086415.1). Lineage (NCBI taxonomy): Eukaryota > Metazoa > Arthropoda > Insecta > Lepidoptera > Tortricidae > Pammene > Pammene aurita. Next base: position 25,697,897 of record OX352289.1, read on the forward strand.
AGAGGTGAACAATTTTATTGTTCTTGTCTTTAAGACAAACATGTATTGTCTTAAATTGGTATGTATCTAAATTTAAATAAGTCTTATCTCATTTCCACTCCATACCTACTTATAGTAGAACAAAATTACACATTCGTTGTTTTCGAAACTGACTCACACTTGGCCGTTTTCAGATTTTTACTTTATTTCGACCTAAAGACAAACCTTCGAGCCAAATTTCAGGTCGGTACGACCATTGAAAGATAGACCCATTTAGTTCATTATGACTTCATAGTAGAACAAAGTTACACCTTCGCTATTTTTAAAACTGACTCACACTTGGCCGTTTTCAGATTTTTCCCTTTACTTTGACCTTAAGACCTATCTCCATGCCAAATTTCAAGTCAGTACGACCATTGGAAGTGGTCTAGGTTTTTGATGAGTCAGTGAGTCAGTGAGTGTATAGTAAAAATAGCGATTTTCTGACGTCAATATCTCAAGAACTGCTATAGGTAGAATAATGAAATTTTGTATTCTAGACAATTAAGGGGATGTCAACAGACACTCGAAATTTCATATGCGTAGATAAAATGTGTTGAGTTATAGGGTGGTCGAAATTGGCCCGAAATGGTTCGTGTAATATAACCCACGGCCGGTGTGTCGCTTTTTTTTGCTCGAACTTGGCAGACACACTGCCGTGTGTCTAGATAAATTTCTCAAAAAATAAAGATAACTGTCAACCGGGACACATTGATTGAATGGGTTTGATTATGGATAATGAGAAGCGATCCACAGCAATGAGGAGACAAGAAAGTAAAGACTGCTAAAAATCAATACCTGCCGCAGTACCACTCGGTCTTGCACCGCGAGCATTTCTTGCTAGCCGCCTCGCCGCACTTGGCACATTTGGCGCCGCCGCCGTCCATGGCCAGGGCCGCGTCGCTGGTATACGAGTCCAGGAGCTGCTTGGCCATTTTACGCGACGCGTCACTACCGTCCAGATCGAACAGGCGGAGCTGCTGCTTGGCCAGCGTCTTGGTGCGCTTGTGCACTTGGCGCATGTATGAGTCTTTTATCTACATAAAATCAATGATTAGGTACTTGACTTGGTGACTATTTAGTATTTATTTATCTGCAAAGATCGTCCTCTTATCTATCTGTATGCAACGCATGTGATAAAGCATAGCTAGGAGCTATCATTATGGGGAATACAATTTTACTCGAAGTCTTACATCAAGAGTTTGCCACGACCAATAGCGTCGCCGGTCGCCGCCGCTCGATCGGACACTCAGCTATCTATGGCGTTGAGCTTTAGCCGAAATCATACCTGCGGCACGACCTCAATGAGCGTGCACCCCGGATTCTTCACATTGGTGAAGCCGTTCACGTTTGAATAGTCGCCTACAGAGAGTCGACAGAGGAACTGCTTGAGGTCACCCAGCGGCGGCACTTGGTCCATCATGTTCTCCGTGAGGCGCGCTTGTAGCTGTAAGTAAAAAAACCCATGTAAATGAGTGCTGTGAGAATACTAATAGTACTTATCCACTTAAATCTGTATATAATAAAATAAAACAAGGCGCTTATCTCTCTTGATGGAAGAAAAGACAATAAGGCAAGTCTTTTTATGATTACAAGATTTTTTTACTCGTACTTCCCAGTTCCAGTCTAGGTTTCGCACTTATTAGCCAAACCATCCACAAAACTACAGTAAGGGCACTATGTCATCTTGTATCAGAGTATAATCTAAAAATGATTGCGTTCGCTGCGGAATCTCAAGGTAGTTACACTTCACACTAATCGGGACCGGATCAGCACCGTCTCACCTCATCTCGGCGACAGCTAGGCGTCAACCAAACGCAAGCACGTAACGGACGCGGCCCCGTACCTCCGAGGTGTCGACGCGGATATGGCTGCATGACATGACGCTTACAGCTGGGCGACAATACCTACAGCACCCATTGGTAGCGGCGCTCAGCTGCTACCACCGGCGGTTCTTGCGCTGTCCCCAGGACGACAACAAGAAGCTTGCGCCAGGGTGACTCTATGTAAGCACCATTACTACGAGTTGACTGCGCGCTGCTCAGCTTGTGCCGTGGCGAAGTGGTGCTGTTCCAATGTCGATAAGTGTGCGTTACTGGATGGACTTACTTTTATAGATAACTGAACGCCTAGCTCTGGTGGTTGTCCGTTCCGTTGCCAAGCTATTAGGTGTGAGACAACTTTTACTGTATCTCACCCGACAGAAGGCGGTGCGGCGACAGTCGTCGACGGGGTACTGGTGCGCCAGCCGAGGCTCCAGCAGCAGCTGGCGCAGGCACAGCCAGAGCTGCACCTCGCTGCGGTGCATCTGCACTCGCTCGTCATCGGACGGCTTCGCCCAGCGCCCGACTGAATAGCACATTTCGTCAGTATACTTCCAAAATATGATAAGTGACAAAATGGCCAAATTTGATTTTGATATACAATTTTATTAGTTTTTTCTTACTCTACGAGTAGGTATCTAAAAGTTACTAAATGCTGAAAATCGTTACTTAATAATCTGCTAAAGCATTATAACGTTACTTATTACATTTTAAGTGATCAACTTAAATCAGCCAGACCAAAATGACCACGTGCATTTAACTAGTTTTGGTTGCAGACATTTTATGAATATAAGAGGTTTTTTAAGGTCAACAAGGTTAATAAAACTTATAAATGTGTTTACGGGAACGCCCGTACTCCACTCTTTTTAACCTATAAAAATTAGATAAATCACAAGTCCGATTTTATTTTGTGACCTGTTAGAATACGAGTCGTTTATCTTTTGAATAAAATGTAAGTATAAGAGCGGTTTTGCACTACGTCCGATCCGAATCCGTGAAAATATGGTGCGAAGTAGCCGTAGAACAATTTCTATGGTAATTTACGCAGATCCGTCCGATTTCTTTCCGAAATCGGATGACGGAGATCGGATCTAGTGCGTAAATTACCATATAAATAGTTCTACGGCTACTTCGGACCATATTTTCACGGGTTCGGATCTGATTCGGATAGAACGTCGGCGTGACGCCGCGCGTGACCAGCGGCACCAGCGTGACATTATGTTGCTGGAGAATCAATGCGAGACCCTATCTAGCAACAAATCGACCACACCGTGAAGTTGACGCGCTCGAGTTCACGCCGCCGCCGCCGGGCTAAAATCTTTGGCACGCCGCCGCCGCAATACTAGGGGTCGGCGCCCATCTCTAAGCCAGTAACGATACGAGAACCTACACTAAATTACTAACGCAATCCATAGGTATATCAACTTTGCCTTGTATTTTTTTATATAAATGTTCTATTATGACCACCGAAGATACATAAGATGAATTAGTTACCTACTTGACTTTTACTTAACATGCTCACAGTTAAAAGTCTGAACATCGCCGGCTTCGGTGGTTCTGTGCCACGGTTCCTCCTGCAGCAGGTGCGCGAGGATGGAGGGCACATCGTTGGTCTTGTAAAGGCCGGTGGCGATAGCGGCCCCGACGCCGGCTCCCTCCATGTGTTCCGCTATGTATCTGTAGATAAATACAAGTTCCATAATGGATCAAAGTGGGAAGTGAAACCATGACCAAACCATCACCGCTGCGTACTCATCTCATACCCACTAAGCACCTAACTATAGCTATAGTCAGCATATTTTATACACATTTTAAAACAATGTAAACTAAAACTATGTGAGTCAGCCACAAAGCCAAGACGTAGGTATCTACCTTACTTGCTACGCCATGAAGGCGAGAAGAGGTATTACAATTTGACGTATTGTTTGAAATAATTGAACTTATGTATTAGACATGCTTGTTTGCCACTGTCGTGGTATAAAAAACTGTACCTACGCGGCGTGGGTAGGAAGGATTCTTTACTAGAAGACAAGGTGATGTTACGGTGTTGGCAGTTGGCGCTCACCTGACGATGGTGATGCACCGCATGCTGATATCAAATTGTAGGTCTCGCTGGCGGCGCTCCAGCTCTTCCGAAGAAGTCTCGCATTCCAGCTCCTTGGCGCTCTGAGTTTTCAAATACCCGTTACTATGGAGACAAATCAAGTGTATGTACATTATTATCTTTTAAGTATGCTATCCACGTCTTGGTACTGTTCTTCCTTGGTGCTATACTTATACCAACTGCCTAATGACCGTGAAACTCGTGTGGTCACAGAAGGACCGTAGAAAGGGGTACCTTACCTCGGGAAAATTTTAAATTTTGAGCTTACTTTGATAGATTCCAAAATGGTCAAAAAGCAGGAATAGGAGTATGTATAAATTACCTACTTGATATATTTTGGTAAACGGCTAGAATACGGTAAAGAAGTAAGATAAGGTGGGATAAGACAAACACCGGCGAATAAGTCTATTACTGTTTTATTTATGCTATACTATTTCTCTCCCCGGGGCAAATAAAGTATTATGTTTGTCTTACGTTTACGACCCCACGCCCATTGGCGTATAAATTGTTTTATCAATGTCGCACCTGTATTTTAAATCCATCTCGTATGACGGTACGTGTTCACTGTTATCGATCATAATCGATATTAATAAGTATTTAGTCCATGGTCTTTGTCGCAGATAGCTTAAAATTACTGTTGTTTTTGGTGTAACTAGATCTAAGTCAATCATTTTCTCTATTTATACCCATTTGTTTATGATTTGTAATTTAATAACGTGTATAAATATTGTGTTTCCATGTTTAGTTCTTAAGTACTGATTTATGTCTTAATTTTATTGATATCATGTCATAATACGCAAAATGTCTAGATTATAAGAATTTTGTACTAATTTATGAAGAAATGTCCCATATAAATATCAATTTTAACCCTCCTACCAACATGTAATACTGTAAGCTTATTCGTGAATAAATATCTAATTTACACGGCACATACCAGCCACTAGTACGAGCACGCTAGAAAACCCATAAAAGAGGCCAGCACTCGTACTCGTTGCTCATTCACTTCTCACCGCTCACTTCTACAACTACTCCCAGCGGGGAAACACCTGCAACTACACTGCTCAAATGTTTTACAATTCTAAATAAGTGTTTTTATTCATCTCCCTACATGACCTGGTAAATGGTACAGCGGGTCAGCGCTGCTTGGTTCGACGTGGTAATCCGGTCTGCACACAACAGTCTTGAACAGGTAGCGATATCTAATAATTCTAATTACACATAGGTTCCTTAGTTTTTTGGTCCCGGTGGACGCCATTGTATCACTATTCTCACGCAATGTGACGATGTGCGCTGCATTACCGGAAAGCAAGGTCTTACTTGAGCAGCGCAAGTAACGCCGTGAGTTGCTCCACGGCGTACATGAGCAGGTCGACGATGACGTCGCTCAGGCACCGTGCGCCGTCCGCGTGGTACAGCACCGTCTCCAGGAGCCCCACACACGCTGCCTCGTGGTACAACTGGTTCAGAACAATCGTGACGTACATTTTATTATCTACTGAGTTTTAACTAATAGAATACAGACACAGAAGAGACATACATATCTAGTGATTTGAAAACTTACCACCATGTAAATGCCAAATGTACAAGAGGGCGCTGGTTCCAGTTTAAGTATTTGAGGGTAAACTTTATATCGCCATACTTGGATGCATATCGCCTCTTGAACTAGAATTGGTAGCTAAAATGTTGAAGTATTAGATTGGTTAGTTACTTATTTGATAATATTGACGAGAATACCTAGAAATATTCAGATCTTTATAACCTACCTACCTACAATAAGCATCCTGTCTTACCTAATCATATCCTAGGATTAAGACTACCTACATGCAGGTAATTAGGTATTGAAGTTTGTGTTTTAACAATCGAACCTTTCGCTGCCATAAAAAAAAATAGAGAATGCACGCACACCTCTTCCTTAAGGCACAATTTATACTTCGTATAAATCAGGTAATTTATTGGACTAAAATATATGAAGTAATATGAACACAACCTTATTTGTATGGGTTTAATAAGGTCTTGCACAAATACTTTTGTTAATCAATCAAATACAAACACTGAAAACATTGAAAAAATAATCAACCCAGCCGGACTTGAACCTGGCATCGATACGCCTTACCGGGGCTCGATCGCTTTACCAATAAAGCTATGGGTTCAGTTGGGTATGGGTTGGGTATGGGTTGGGTGGGTGGGTATGGGGTAGTGGGTTTATTGGTAAAGCGATCGAGCCCCGGTAAGGCGTATCGATGCCAGGTTCAAGTCCGGCTGGGTTGATTATTTTTTCAATGTTTTCAGTGTTTGTATTTGATTGAATAACATACTATTGTATGAGTGGAATGCCCCACTTTAAAAATCATGTAAAATAATTATACTTTTGTTAAATTAATCTCATCGATATTATAGAGCTCGACTGTAACATCTAATACTATCTAGCACCAGAGACGAACTGGAGTTCAAGTCATTAGCTATAGCGGTAACAGCGTCGATAAGTGCTTAACAGTAAGAATAAGTATAGATGTGGTATTGATACTAAAGAAACAAACAAAAATACCTACCTTGCCAGAAGAAATCAATGTTTCTTTAGTTAGTTCTTCTTGCATGGATGTTGCTTCTAGCACGGCTTGCTGGTTGAGTTTCTGAAGTCGGATGTGCCAGTCGATCCACCTAATATATTTAAGTACAAACGGTTATTAGTATTATTACAAGCGTGAAAATAAGGTAGGTAGGTACTCTGATTTTCTTAGTAGTTGAGCCGGGACAGTACCTACACCTGTTGGAACAACTGCGTCTACATTGAATAACAAAACAATTACAACAGCAACAGTAAGGCAATATTACTATAATTATGACAGCACATTTCCAGTATTAATAAAAAAGGGTACGGTTGGCCACGGCGGAAGAGCATTAAACCTTGTATTTACAGTTTTATCAATGGTAGGCGAAGTTGTCCCTATGGACGCACTTGACCCGACTGACCTTTTATGAGCTATGTGTGTTAAATGATTTGCTTACACTTGATTTCCAATGCTATCAATACGAGACGGTTCGATGCTGTCAACGAACATATCTAGTTCGCCTACTTCCAAAGCATTAAGCTGAGGATCTTTATCCACCATTTTGTTTAATTTACTTTGCTCACTTGAATAAATTAGCCCTTTAATAATTTGCTTGTTAAGCCAATGTGTGCATATACATATTCATCTATGAATGTGTCCAATGTTAAGCAAATATTCCTAGTAACACCCATAGATTGTAACACCATGTAACACTAAGTAACTATAGCAACGTTTGCTCGATATCAACTTTTAGGGTTCGGCACCCAACAAGGCACAGTGTTCTATGGAAGCCAAAAAAGTGACATCCCCATTTTATTACAAATTACTGTAGTTTAGAGCACTACGAATGCGAGACTAAAACTCCCGCGTTTCTAATATGTGTAGTTTTTGTAAAAAATTTTGAAAATCTTGATTCTGACACCCGGATATTACGAAAAATAATTATGTATTGCAAATTAAGTAACAAACTTTTCTATTGACTAAAGTGTTGGATAAACCTTTCAAAAAAGTACATTTAGAGGTAATTACAACCTTTCTAGGTACATTTGTTACAATGATATTAATTATTTTAATGATTTTGGTTTTTATTTTTTTTTCTTCCACATTCCACCGTGGTAGGTCGCGATATTTGTAAGACAGCTTCATTGTTATGTCTTCTATCTACCCTATTTTTTACAAGATCTAATTCCCTGGAAGATTTAATCTGCAGTCGAATAAAATTTGCAGTCTGGGCTGCCACTACCAATATCCGGATTTACCTGGATATAAAATAAACACAGTATACATGATGTAACAAAAACACTGGTGATTCTTTTAAGGGCATAATTGGTATCGTATTCTAATTATGGAAAACTTAAAAAAACATATTTCGCGTGAAAAAAAAAAACTTGTATGGAGGGTTGGCCGGCTGGGACTACGTGTCCCATACAAAAAAAACATTTTTGTTCGTGTAAAAAAAATTCTACAATTTTTTCTTAGTCGTAATACGATACCATTATGCCCTTAAACGGATCACCAGTATTTTTCTCACATCCTGTATAGGGAATGTAATAACAGGTAAATTTTCAAAGCCGGGTATTCGATCGGTTATAGTCGAAAAATAACCGGTTAAAGCCGTATACTACAATTATGTGTTTTTTTTTGAAGAAACGGCTAAAATGTCTATTATGCATCGCCAATTCAGCAAATATTTTTTCTAAAACATGAATTACTACAAAATTATCGACTTCCATGCAAAAATATTCTACTTCCAGGCGAGAGCCTGGATGGGGAGAGATCCCCATCTTGCACCTCAGAATAGCTGTCGTCTGGACATAACTCTGATGATGGTGTTATGTTTTCATCCGATGGCGATATAAAAGCATCCTGTGGTGCTTTCAATAATGCTATTGCGGCAGATTGTAAGAGACGTTTTTTAATATTTTTTGTCGTTGCGACATCCGTTGTTCCTAAATTATTGGGTCTGATGAGACTAACGCTCTATGAAACAAATCAGACATTGTTTTCGTTCGATCTGATTTGCGGGTATGGTGTTCTCTATCGTGACGCCAATATTTATAACGAGATACTGATGATTGTTCGGAGAGCATTCCAATTGGAACAGACGAGTTTCGTATTATTGCAGCTCCATGGACCAAAAGTTTATGTATAGTCACTGTCGTAAGACACCATTCGAAATTTTTAACATATTTTTTGGCTAGTTCTTTGCATATGTACTCAAAACTATTATCAAAACCAAGAATTATAGATATCCCGGAAACAACGGCGTATAAAATTAAAAATACCGAAGTGTCAACCCTAGAGGCCGGGTAACTCGGATATAAAGTGTTTAGGTGATTACTTCAATGTTCCACGGAATAGGTCTTATAAAAAATAGAATAGATAGAGGACATAATAATGAAGCTCTCATACCAATATTGCGACCTACTACGGCGGGACATGGAGGGAAAAAATAAAAACCAAAATTAATAAAACAATTAATATCTTTGTAACAAATGTATCTAGGAAGGTAGTGATTGCTCTTAAATATATGTCTTTGAATGTTTTGTCGAACACCTTGACGAAACAAACAGTCCATGCAATATCTTTTAAATTATTTCTATTTTTCGTAATTTCCGAGCGTCAGAAACAAGATTTTCAAAAATGTATGTCTCAAAAACTACACATATTAGAAACATGGGAGTTTTAGTCTCGCATTCGTAATGCTCTAAACTATAGTAATTTGTAATAAAATGGGGATGTCACTTTTTTGGCTTCCATAAAACACTGTGCAAGGGTAACAAATGGAACCTACAGCCTCTAGCTTTATAAATATAGCTTTATACTTGGCTTTCACTGTCGCTTGTTTATATTTTAACTCAAACAAAAATGTTTGTAATAATAATAAAATTAAGAATTAAAGGATGCTATAGGTGCAGAATATGTTATGGTACCTATAAAAAGGTATATGTACGTCTATATGCTGATTAATGGTAAAATTATAAACCGTAAACGTATCATACGAACCTTTATCGTAAAGAAATAAAAATTGTTTTTAAGTCTGATAGCGCGGAACCCTCGGAGCGCGTGTCTGACTCGCACTAGGCTGAGTTATTTAAAAACACGCGCTACCGGAAGTCACGGACCAGTAGAGAACCGGGCATTACCTTAGAGAATTCAACCCGGATGGAGTAGTCATGTCTGTCATTTCCGATACAAAAAAAGTGGGGAGGGGAACGTCAAATGTATGGCTATTTGTACGTAACGTACAAATAGGTACGTCTGATAAACGTCAGTCCATACATGTGTATGACCACTGGTCATATGTTTTCGGCAGAGGGAACTCCTGTCAATGGCGACTCCGGTTGATTGAATTCTCAAAAGGGCATTACGTTTAATCTATAGTCTGGCAAACCATTTCTGTCAGTAGAAAAGCGCGGCAAATTTGAAAAATCGCTAGTTGGCAACACCTGTCTTTGAATAATTCGAAAATTGTGCATAATTTGTGTTTTATCTGTGGCATGTGGCATGTGGTTTTTATTTAAAAAAAGTTAGTTTTGTTTACTTACGTTTTTAAGTTTCAGGTTGCGGATTTTATTATTTATTAATGTGATATGCCACTGCCACCTCCGTTCAATAAATGTACTAACAAGGCTAAGATATAAATGTAGGTACCTACTACCTAACAATTTGCATGATAAATATGGCTTTGAGGTTATGCAGTTTTGTATAGAATTATCATTTGAAGTTCTATCTTTCAGTGTATATAAATCGAACAAATCAAAGCGAAAACTGGTGCCAAATGAACAGTGGCGTAACTACGCTAAGTGGGGCCCATGGCAAATTCATAGTTTGGGTCCCTTTTACAGAAACTGTTAGAATCCTCCTTTAGTCTTGTCCCCTCCGGCCGGGGGCCCGTGGCATTTTGCCAGCTCTGCCACCCTATAGTTACGCCACTGCAAATGAAGTCCAAGAACGTTTGTTGCATAGGATGGTGCTCAATATTGTCACAAAGCGATAAAGTGGTAAACATCAGATTTAACAAGCAACGAGCACCCCGCTACTTTTATCAAATTATTTTAATGTTTCCCTTCATATACCTAAGCTATGTATAAAATAAATAAACACCAAAATCTCACGTGCGTTTATTAACTACAAATACACTTCATACAATAAATAATAGTCTTATAAACGAATGACGAAAGGAAATCATAATTAATAGGAGTATTACTGAGTAATATGCATTACACTTTTATTTGTACAGATTATGCAGCTAACCCGATTCCATTCTAAACTGAAAAGTTGTATTTTCTGGTAGATATACCATAAAGTAAGTCATTAATCTATGGATATACTCTATTTCCTCGCCGGACTTATGATTTTAGCATTCAATGTTTGTTTCGTTCCTAGATTTCAACACTTTCAGCAGTATTTTGACCGCATGATCTCTACCTCTAATCTTCAGTCCTTTTAATATTTTGGTTATTTTAATTTCTTCGCACCTTCTTATTTATTGAAAAGTCATAATTATATGTACATATATCAGGGATTTCAACGATTCATCTAATAATGCAGTTACAATTTACGAAATTACCACTAACTACACTGACGTACGAAAGCACCATGCCAATCACAGACTACTTAGTAGATATGATGCCAATGCAGCGAACTTGAAAAAAAATATTGGTTCGATATACATTGCTGTTTTTCTATGGAGCAATGCTGCTGTTCGATTCGCCCTAGAGTGGTGCTATATTTTTGTTTGATGTACATTGCTACTGCGTTCGTTGGCTGGCCAGACTATATTTCCCTAACTACAGTCTACAGTTTAACCTTCATTTCATAAAAACCAAATACCGAGAGCCCCGCACACACACAATTGACAATATTTCAAAATTTCCAAATTTTATAAATCGAAAACCATTTCGAGAAATACACTTGTAGAACACAAAAACGGAAAGTACGGAGACGGTAGACCAAAAGTCAGATTTTTCTGGAGGTCATTGAACCGAGCCCTATACGACGGTACCAAACACTGAGGGCTGGTGGCACTCCTTCTGGGAGAACAATCGTGTCAGTCAGTGAATGGTACTGCAGCTTTATATAATAGTAACTAGTATTTTGGGCGGGTGCGCGGGGCCCGTGGGCCCCGCGGTGGTGGAGTGTTGGCTTTTTTTGTTGGTCCTTGTGTTTGTGTTTTTTGTTTTTGTGTATTGAGTTATGTGTTTTGTTTTTTTTTCCGCCACCGCACGGAAGCTGTACGGTTTCAAAACCTAATGTCTTGAATGAAAATGGCAGTCTTTTGGGATCAATGATCATCTATATATATAAACGTAAAAGTCCTGACTGACTGACTGACTGACTGACTGACTGACTCACTTAAATCAACGCCCAGCCCGAACCGTTGGACCTAGAGAGCTGAATTTTTCACAATAGGTTGTTTTTATAACGTTAGTATCCACTAAGAAGGGGTTTTTCTAAATTAATCACCTAAAGGGGTAAAAAGAGGGTTGAAAGTTTGTATGGATGGGGTTTCAAATTTTGAGTTAGAGATTTGAAACTTCGTACGTTTACTAATAATTAAAAAACAATAAAAGTATTTCAGCGTTTTTAAAATTCAACCTCTAACAGGGTAAAAAAGGGGTTAAAAGATTGTATAGCTATAAGTATAAATAGATTAAGAAGATGGTTCGGCGATTAACAAAGTTAGTTAAGAAGATAAAATTGGATATGAAACTCTGTATGAGGAACCGTATTATACGCGGACGAAGTCGCGGGCGGAAAGCTAGTTCATTATATTCATTACTTCATTAAGATATAATTGACAGAGGTTGGTTGTATGTACCTAGGACCTACAAGGAAACTATAGTCTTTAGCATTTATGCATAATTATCAGATAATTATGTATATTTATAAAAACGTATCTCTGCATTATTTAAACGTGAGTTTCCTAACCCTCGTTTTTTCAAGGCCTGTGAACTGCCTTGCTTATATGACTTATGAAAAGTTTCTGCATTTTCATTTCTGTTGTTTCTGTATTTCATATATTATGTCAAATTCAGGAAGGAGAATCTTCTGTACTTGTACTATTACTTATTCTGTGGCGCAGTAGGCGCCCCGCTGACATTACTTGACGTCTGTCAAGTGTCAAATGGAGGAATAAAGTTAATCGCGGTAAAATAAAGCGTAGCACCGCGTTTTCTTGATTATATATCTTAAATACTATTTATTACACTTTAATACCTTGCTGGACTAGAAAATGCAGGCCTTTCTTAAAACTGGGAAAATATCTGCCTCGGCTAAGCCTTCACCATCTGATACCAAGCCTACAAAGAAGAAACCGCCGGCACCATGGGTTGAGAAATAGTAATGTTTTCTATATTAATAGTGATACTTTATGTTTGTTATAATATTTGGCTAATTATTTTGCATATTTTCAGCCGGCCAAAAACTATTGACGACATCGTAGATCAAGGAGAGGTGGTACAAGTGTTGAGAGAATGCTTGTCGGGCGGTGACCTGCCTCACCTGCTGTTCTACGGGCCGCCGGGCACGGGCAAGACGAGTGCCATCCTGGCCGCGGCGCGGCAGCTGTTCGGCGGCATCTCGCGCGACCGCGTGTTGGAGCTGAACGCGTCTGACGAGCGCGGCATACAGGTCATCAGGGACAAAGTCAAATCATTCGCACAACTCACCGCCAGCAGCACGAGACCAGAGTAAATATTACTTTTCAGTAATTAAAATAGTGACCATCAGATTTATCGGAGCGGCCTAGGTTGTCGCAAATATCTAAACAACACCTCTATTTTCAAGGCCATAAAGTGCATGTTTTGGGTCCGGGGTATGTCCTTAAACTACGTCCGGACTTGGGTATGTCCTTAAACTATGCCAAAAAGAGAGGTATGGGCAATGCAAATTCAGCAAGGGCACATTCAGTGAATGTCATCTCGCTCAAATCTGGAGCAGAGCCCGACTGGGGAAGTACCTCCACCTTACAGAAAACCACAGCCAAATAGCACTAGACCCTACTCATTGTGTTGTGTTCCTGCTGGTGAGTAAGGTTGCCAAAGAGCTCAAAGAGGATCCACTGTGTTGACGATGAGGGACCTTCTTGTTCCTTTAGACATCCACACAGTGAATCATCCTTTTTGTAAAGGGTCGGCAATGCGCATGTGACTCCTTTGGAGTTGCAGGCGTCCATAGGTTACGGTAGCTGCTTACCATCAGGCGGGCCGAATGCTTGTTTGCCACCATCGTGGTATAAAAAAAAACATATTTTAGAGTACCTTGGCCACTCTGATTTATTTGATGGGCTGATGATGACTAGTATGGAACTTGTTTAGAAGCAAAATTAAGCCACATTAGGATTGACCTAACATTACTTTCAGTCTACTATGAAAGGGAGCAATCCCAAAACAAAGTTGATTCTTCTTAAGTTAATGGTTCTTGGTTTGCTTTGGCTTCTGGAGAACTCAATGATACTGTTAATTAATAAGTTACAGTTACATAAAATCTGAACAACTGGCTGTAGAAGAAAGTAACTGCCTTTATATTAATTGAAGAAAAAGTAACTTTTTTCTTTTAATAAAAATGAATAGCCTGCATATAGTGCACAGTGTTGCTTCGAATTTCCATACAGGATTACTATTGGATGTTTTGTGGATTCACATTTTATTAGAGCATGAATAAGTAAATGTTATTAAACCTCAATGCTACTGTGAGGCTTATATGCAAGATTCAGTAAAGGCTGTTAGTCTTAATGTAAAAGAACGTGTTGTATACAAAAGCAATTACTGAAATGTTATTTATTTAAAGAAGAAAACACTACAATGCAGGAGACCAGAGGGGCGATTTTTGAGATTCGAGCGCTCGAATCTGACATTTTAAACTCTGAATAAAATGATGAAATTATGTTTTAAAAATAACAGCGATAGGAATTTGTAAATCACGATTATTTAAACTATTAATTTCATGCAAAAATAACGGCGACAAACTCTTCTGTGCGATAATTTTCGTGCTTAATTTCCTTAAATCCGAGCTTTCGAAAGTCAAAAATCGGCCCCCTGTGCCACTAATTGGTGCTTTTAAATGAGACGTGTTTAATATGCATGATGAATTTTTTTCATGGATGGTATCAATTGATTTGTTTTGTTCAAATGAGGATCACATGCCTATATCGGGCAGAAAGCATTCAAGTAAAAGTCAGAAATGAGAGTCAAATGTGCACTTGCTCTCAAAACGCTCCTAACAAAATGATTGTAAGAGTGACATCGCCCTTGCATAGTCACCCTGTTTAAAGTATAGAAAAATCAATATCATCATTGCTATTTTGACAATAAAATGTTGCATTTATGTACAGTCGCCATCAAATATATCGGAGCGGCCAAGGTACTCAAAAATATCTGAACATGCACTTTATCACCTTGACAATGGAGGCGTTGTTCAGATATTTGTGACCACCTTGGCCGCTCTGATATATCTGATAGCGACTGTATGTATAAGGTAAGTATACAATTTATATTACAGTAAAATGTGGGAAATCGAATGGTATGTTCTTTTACCATTTACTTTGATTGCCCCCCTAGCGTTGTATTTTTTTGTAAGTATTATTTTGAAGACGAGTATAAAGTTCACAAAAAGCATATTTTCAATGACCATTAGGTCAATATTATCTAGTTAAAATGATCTCTTTATAAGATCTGTTTAGATAATAATCAGTGAAAACGGAAAAGTTTAGAAGTTTAAATAGTGGATGAAACAGTAATGAAGAAAAAAATTATGCAGAGTAATTTTTAATAATTTTTTTTTAATAATATAGCTGTCTCCCTTTCTACAAAGCAAGGTAATTTTGCCAATGACGACGTTAATAACCCTTTTGTTAGTTTAAATAAAATACAGGCATCGTAGTTTGGTAGAGGCCTTGCTCTTTGTAAGGTGATAGCTGCTCCTTAGTAGTAACATGTGGCAGCTGCGCCAGAACGACCGTCCGTTTGAAGAGTTGTTACACGCGTTTTGAGACTAATTCTTCATTACCTGCACACTTTTTTATTAGATCACTGCACAATAAGCTATCAATATTACACACTGAACTACTTAAATGAGCAAAAAATATCAACATATTTTTACAAACAAAACTTGGATTGATGACTAGTATATGGAACAAGCATTGATAATTGAGTTTATCAATACAAGACCTCCCTACCTTTCCTAAAATTTTGCCTCATGGATTCTTGTGTCTGTTTATATTTAAGGTATGAGTAATGGTATTTATCTACACTCATACTGTAAGTACTCTAAAATGCGTTCAAAAACCGTAGACAATGACAAGCATTACAACAAACGATTTAACTATGATAAGTTTCTTATCTGCGGCAGTAACGTAATTTTAACGTTGCATGCTCAAATATTGTTAAGCAATGAGTTTCAAATTTGGAACATCGAATTTGATAACATAATGTTACCGCCATGGCCAACTCGATTGGTCCCGCGCGAGCGCCGGCACAATCGAGTTGGCCATGACGGTACAATGGCGGTCATTCTATGGTTTCCGAACACTTAATTTAATATATATAATATGAGTGTAGATAAAGCAGTGTATGCGACTGTACGTAATTAGGCCTTAAAACACTCGTGTGATCTTATTATGAAATTCGCCTGCGGCTCATTTCATAAAACCACACTCATGTTTTAAGGACCCTTATTACGTAACAGTTACATAAACTACTATTACTCGTAGATAGAATCACAAATCAGTCAAAATTGATTTGCTTATTAACTTAGTTGATAATTATTAGTGAAGTAATATAAATAAATAAAAAAAGCAGTTTTGTTGATATTTAAAAAAAATCTTGAATTCAGAATAGTTTTATCCCGCCTTGTGACAAAGGTCTTTCTGAAAGATTTCCATCTGTGTGGTCTCTTGTCTTTTGAGTTCAAGCTCTTCCGCCAATCCTTTTTCAACCGACTTCAAGATTTTGAAGGAGGAGGTTATCAATTCGTCGGGATCTTTGTTTTTGCTATCTTTTTTTTTTATGTATGTTCACTGATTATTCGAAGACGGCTGGACCGATTTGAAAAATTCTTTTTTCGTTTGAAAGAGTATACTTCACAGTTGGTCCCATTGTAACCAGGTCAGGATATGATGATGGGATCCTGGAGAAATCGAGGGAACTCTTCAACTATTATAGGCACACCTATAGTGATTTGAGTATTTTTTACAGCAGCTCGAGCATTTGCTTTTGGAAAGGTGGATGTTTAGTGAAGTCGGTTCTTTTTTGTTCAAAATTATTATACAGTAAAGTTATTAGGTCATGTAAAGCAATATTAAATGGCACATTTTGTATTGATCTTCCAGTGGCAGGCCTTGCCCTCCATACAAGCTGGTGATACTGGACGAGGCGGACTCCATGACCACGGCGGCGCAGGCAGCGCTGCGCCGCACTATGGAGCGCGAGACGCGCACCACGCGCTTCTGCCTGATCTGCAACTACGTGTCGCGTATCATTCCGCCAATCACCAGTCGCTGCTCCAAGTTCAGATTTAAGCCTCTGGCGAGAGAAAATGTTATGATGAGGTATGTTGGTAAATTCAAAATATTATATTTTAATAAGTATTTGTCAAGCCTAACCTACATATACACAAAAACAATATGTCTTGGTTTCTCAAAAATTGTGGAGCCTTATTTATTACTTGTTGGAATATACATATATTTGGTAAAATTAGCCCCATAGTTGCGAACTACTAAAGTTGAGGACATTTCATTACCTTATTTTGTGTTTGGGTGAGTTAAAATCAGTATTATATTTCATTACATATTTTAAATTTTGTCTACTGTACCTCTACCACGAGTCATGCAAATAAGCCCATTTCGAGATTCGTTCACGAATTCGTAAATTATTTGTATGGAGAATTTGTGCAGAGCTTCTAGCGGTCACTTATAGAACTAAAAATTACTGCCATACCATAAGTTAAATTATCGTTTATGCAATTCGCTCACGAAAGTTCGATTGCTTGTTTCGTTTGTGTAGATTTCAATACTTTACAAAGTGACGTGACGTGACAAACGTCACATCCTTCACACCAACCGAAACAGATTGTAGGTAAGCCAAAAAGGTTTTACTTCCTAAGTACATTTTATCTGAAGGTTTAGAACTGTAGACAATTATATGAGCAGTGAACAATAATAAGCATAGAAACCGTAATAGCTTTGAAAAATTACCATACTTTTTGTGGGTGTTTAATATGCTTGCTAGGCCGTAAACCAGGAATAATTTCCGTTGGTCATCGTGTCCCAAGCGGTAAATTTTAAGTGGTTAAGGGCGGTAAATAATCAAGCTTCGTGATGGTCAGCTGCCGTTCCTTGAGTGGGTTGAGGAACAGCAGCCATTTTCTCACATAAAATATATATAAAATAAAATGACCATCGCGTCCCAGTTGAAACAGGTGATATGCTATTACAAATAAAATAAAAATCATCAGCCGGCTGTATAGCACTGAAAAAACCGTAAACTAGTCATATGAATATATGGTACATAGGGTATCAGCAGACGGTTTTTCTACCTCAAATCAGCCGGCTGACGATTTTCCTGATAATAAGAGCATCAAATACTGACGTTCCGCAACCCACCAACGGAGCGACAGCTGACCTACGTGAGTCATCATTATACTTCGTCCTTAACCACTTCAAAAATTATAATCGCCTGGGACGCCTTGCGATTGGTCATGAAATTTGTTTCTGGCTTACGGTTCATGCCAGCGGAGCCGGGAAATACAAGCTATGACAGTAAGCCTTTTTTTTACCTGATTTAAACGCGCGTGACTTTTAACGCATAAAATGTTTTCAACCGACTTCAAGAGTTCGAAGGAGGAGGTTCTCAATTCGTCAGGATCTTTATTTTTACTATTTTTTCATAATGTTCACCGATTGCAACTTTTTTTTAAACAGGGAAATTACGTATTTCGTCATACATATTCAAAGCTAGGAAAAGGGGTGAAAACTGTCAGTACTTCTTCCATCCATCCATATATTTATTTCGTCGTAGGATATAGGATTACCTAAGAAAACTAAATTGTACAAATAACACTACTAGTTTAAAATGTCCTAGAACTACGACCATATGTAGTGTTAGGTGATTCTTAATTTATTTGGTTATTTTGTCAACATGACAGTTCGACTTTTAGTAATCGATCATAGTGGATCATAGGTTTATTTCTTATTATTTAGGTCTATTGTATAATCACAAAAGGATAAGTACCCTTTCAGGATGTTGTTGATTCTCTAAAGTATAGGCAGTGCGCTATTGTTACACATCCCACCTGCGTCGACGCCGACACGTTGGCCAAGTCCTTTAATTTATTTACCAGCGAACAAGCCGGAGCGGCACCCGACATCCGAAATCACTACAAGACTATTAAATATAGTTGTCGTTCGTCTAACTATTGTTGGTGTCGAGGCAATCGATCCGTGGAGCAAGGGGCACGGAGCCTCACGACCTAAAAAACGCACAAGGGAAGCTAAAGATGCTCCAGCAAGCCGCCGGTTTTCATACATAACACAACGCAGGATTGCGGCTTTGCCGCTTCTTACATAATGATGGTTTTATTTCTATTTATAAGTTACACGTACGAGTAATTGTTAGTAGTACTTATAAGTTTCTAGTTTGTGACAATGTTACTTTAAAAGACTATTTCGCAATAAATTAATCTTTAATATAATTATGTACATTATAATTTCAAAGTGCCCTGTATAAATCTGGATGTCTTTTAAGTAAGCACTATTTTATAGTACTTGGATGCAATTATTCGAAGAGCCCGGCCTGTAATGCAGTTGTTACTTCTTGAATATAAAATAATACACCTTCCTGGGATAAATAGTTTGCCTTGCTGGTGATAAGTTAGCTGCTACAGCAATCAATCAGAAATGAATGATGCACAAGAACCTGTAAAAGATGTTTCAATATTATTTGTTATTTTTCACAGTTTCATTGTAATTATTATGATTGGAAATGAAAGTGTTTATAACTATCATATCAAATTTCAACTACTTACCATTCTTTTTTTGATTGTAAGTATATATATACAGATTGGTCCCGTTTTTGTCAAAACGCAGTTCTGATGATGGGATCCATGAGGAATCGAGGGAACTCCTCAAATCTTAAAGGCATACATATAGTGATTTTTATATTTTTATCAACAAATCCATCATTTTCATTCAAAACAGTGACATTTGATGAAGTAGAACTGCTGATGATGATCAGAACGGAACTCTTCAACGACGCATAGTTCACGTTTGGCGATTTGTCCTCTTCGCTGTGTTTGTTTAGCAAGTTTAATTGTCAGGACAATTTTTCGTCAAGCTCAAGTTCTGATGATGGGATCCATGAAGAATCGAGGGAACTCCTCAAATCTTAAGCGCTTACACATAGTGATTTTTGTATTTTTATCAACAAGTCAAGCATTTTCATTCAAAAGAGTGACATTTGATGAAGTGGAACTGCTGATGATGAACAGAACGGAACTCTTCAACGACGCATAGTTCATGTTTGGCGATTCTTCCTCTTCGCTATGTTTGTTAAGCAAGTTAGATTGTCAGGACCAATTTTCGTCAAGCTCAAGTTCTGATGATGAGTTCCACGAGGAATCGAGGGAATTCCTCAAATCTTAAAGGCATACATAAAGTGACTTTTGTATTTTTATCAACAAATCAAGCATTTTCATTCAAAAGAGTGACATTTGATGAAGAGGAACTGCTGATGATGATCAGAACGGAACTCTTCAACGACGCATAGTTCAGGTTTGGCGATTTGTCCTCTCCGCTGCGTTTGTTAAGCAAGTTATTTCATTGTATGGAATCTAAGTGCACCATCTACAATAATGCTTCACCGGCTACCCCCATGGAAGTCGGTTTTTTTTTCTTAAAAATTATTATTAAATTATTCTTATTGAAGTGTTGATGTGGATATTTCTATTTCTCATATCGGCTTGAAATTTACCGTTTCGTTTTCCAGTTCCAGTTATCATACTATGCAGTCTTATTAACAAATTATGCTTAATAAGGAGTGGTCCTGAAATAAAGTAGCAGTGTACAATCTTGTGTATTTTTTAATTTAGTGCTAATTTTGAAGCAGTATATTTATTTTATTAATCCGTAGATACAATACTAATAAATAAAAATACAATCATAATAGAATATGTGAGCATATTTAAGTTTTCGCGTTTTTAATTCAACATACTTTGTAACCTTTTGAACAACATAATTTGACAATCTTCAATCGACATCCGCTACAATGCCACAATTGTATTTCCATTTTCACAACCCGTTTTATGCTTTTCAGAATTTCATCTTACCAAGAAGCTACATTAATTAACTTTATTTTAGCTAGGATAGTCAGGAAGACTCTCTAATCTAACCTCTGACAAAGATTTTTCTATGGGAGATAATTTTCTATGAAAAAAGGCAAATACATTTAATTAAAAATTACTGTAACTACCTTAAAATGAAGCCAGATAAAAAAGTTTACTATTGAAGAAAGACAACTTATTAAGGTATAAAATAGCTCATCAAATCAAACTATAAGAAAAAACATGTTTTTGAGAAACACCTCAAAAATTCTGTCAGAAGACGCTGTTCAAAAAACTATGTGTATGATGGAATACAAAAGGCGAAAACTTCCAAACGCTGTTTTATTTAAGTATGATTGTATTTATGTTTTGTATGATTGTATCTAGAGATTATTTAAATATAAACACTGCTTCTAAATCGGCACAAAATAAAAAGATAAATCAAAAAAGGCACGGCTACTTTTTTTCCGGACCACTCCTTATAAGGCTTTGTCGATATTATTTCGTCAACTAATAATATATAAATATAACACAATAAATACGAATGGTTTTCACTTTCACCATGTTTTGACATCTCACCTTATAATTTGATGGTGAAAGAGTTTTCTACAGTCGATACGGTATTTTTCGGTGACGTAAGTCAAATTAGTGTCTTATGGTAACGTTTTAATAAAACCTATCGATAACAAACTGTACTGACCTTCAGTGCGTTAACATGACAGACAGGCGCGGATACAGGGGGGGGGGGGGGGGGGCAACAGGGGCAATTGCCCCCCTCCTGAAACGCAAATCTCGTATACTACGGGGCCCATAGGTGCGGACCGCGAGATTTTTTGTGAAGGAAAGTGCCCCCCCTGAACGAAATCCTGGAAAGTGCCCCCCCCCCCTGAACGAAATTCTGGAAAGTGCCCCCCCCTGAACGAAATCCTGGATCCGCGCCTCTACCACGAGTCATGTAGAAAATTCTGAATATTTTTCTATAGGCGTTAACGAATAATCGGGCTTCGAATCGTTTTCCTTCAGTTTCGACAGCAACACATACAAACGATCTATGCTGACATTTCATGTCGGATTACGTTTAGTGCGCTGCATACATCCGTCTCATAGGTAGAACGAGACGGATGTATGAATGTGATCTGTCATGTTAACGCACTGAAGGTCAGTACAGTTTGTTATCGATAGGTTTTATTAAAACTTTACCATAAGACACTAATTTGACTTACGTCACCGAAAAATACCGTATCGACTGTAGAAAACTCTTTCACTATCAAATTATAAGGTGAGATGTCAAAACATGGTGAAAGTGAAAACCATTCGTATTTATTGTGTTATATTTATATATTATTAGTTGACGAAATAATATCGACAAAGCCTTATATTAAGCATAATTTGTTAATAAGACAGCATAGTATGATAACTGGAACTGGAAAACGAAACGGTAAATTTCAAGCCGATATGAGAAATAGAAATATCCACATCAACACTTCAATAAGAATATTTTTAAAAAAGAAATCTAGACCCAAGAACTGCTGAATATTTGTGAGATTTATGTATATAATAGCCAATTAATTTGATTTTAAATCGACACAAAAATACCAACTCTAACCTAAAATGAATGGTAAGTAGTTGAAATTTGATATGATACTCGTAGTTATAAACACTTTCATTTTCAATCATAATAATTATAATGAAACTGTGAAAAATATTTTTTTTTTCTTTATACCACGACGGTGGCAAACAAGCATACGGCCCGCCTGGTGGTAAGCAGTTACCGTAGCCTATGGACGCCTGCAACCCCAGAGGATTTACATGCGCGTTGCCTACCCTTTAGGAACCTATACACTCCTTTTTTGAAGGACCTCATACTGTAGCCCACTGGGAAAACCTCGGCAGGGAGTTCAAATAATATTGAAACTTCTTTTACAGGTTCTTGTGCATCATTCATTTCTGATTGATTGCTGTAGCAGCTAACTTATCACCAACAAGGCAAGCTATTTATCCCATGAAGGTGTATTATTTTATATTCAAGAAGTAACAACTGCGTTACAGGCCGGGATCTTCGAATTATTGCATCCAAGTACTATAAAATAGTGCTTACTTAAAAGACATCCAGATTTATACAGGGCACTTTGAAATTATAATGTACATAATTATATTAAAGATTTATTTATTGCGAAATAGTCTTTTAAAGTAACATTGTCACAAACTAGAAACTTATAAGTACTACTAACAATTACTCGTACGTGTAACTTATAAATAGAAATAAAACCATCATTATGTAAGAAGCGGCAAAGCCGCAATCCTGCGTTGTGTTATGTATGAAAACCGGCGGCTTGCTGGAGCATCTTTAGCTTCCCTTGTGCGTTTTTTAGGTCGTGAGGCTCCGTGCCCCTTGCTCCACGGATCGATTGCCTCGACACCAACAATAGTTAGACGAACGACAACTATATTTAATAGTCTTGTAGTGATTTTGGATTTCGGGTGCCGCTCCGGCTTGTTCGCTGGTAAATAAATTAAAGGACTTGGCCAACGTGTCGGCGTCGACGCAGGTGGGATGTGTAACAGTAGCGCACTGCCTAATACTTTAGAGAATCAACAACATCCTGAAAGGGTACTTATCCTTTTGTGATTATACAATAGACCTAAATAATAAGAAATAAACCTATGATCCACTATGATCACTAAAAGTCGAACTGTCATGTTGACAAAATAACCAAATAAATTAAGAATCACCTAACACTACATATGGACGTAGTTCTAGGACGTTTTAAACTAGTAGTGTTATTTGTACATTTGAAATTTCATCAATTTGGTTTTCTTAGGTAATCCGATATCCTACGACGAAATAAGTATATGGATGGATGGATGAAGTACTGACAGTTTTCACCCCTTTTCCTAGCTTTGAATATGTATGACGAAATACGTAATTTCCCTGTTTAAAAAAAAGTTGCAATAGGTGAACATTATGAAATAATAGTGAAAATAAAGATCCTGACGAATTGAGAACCTCCTCCTTCGAACTCTTGAAGTCGGTTGATAACATTTTATGCGTTCAAAGTCACGCGCGTTTAAATAAGGTAAAGGCTTACCACACTTAAGGCTTAAGGGGGAGGCCTATGTTCAGCAGTGGACGTCTTATGGCTGAGATGATGATGATGATGTCATAGCTTGTATTTCCCGGCTCCGATGGCATGAACCGTAAGCCATGAACAAATTTCATGACCAATCGCAAGGCGTCCCAGGCGATGATAATTTTTGAAGTGGTTAAGGACGAAGTATAATGATGACTCGCGTAGGTCAGCTGTCAGTATTTGATGCTCTTATTATCAGGAAAATCGTCAGCCGGCTGTATTGAGGTAGAAAGACCGTCTGCTGATACCCTAAATACCATATATTCATGTGACTAGTTTACGGTCTTTTTAGTGGTATACAGACGGCTGATGATTTTTATTTTATTTGTAATAGCATATAAACTATCACCTGTTTCAACTGGGACGCGATGGTCATTTTATTTTATATGTATTTTATGTGAGAAAATGGCTGCCGTTCCTCAACCCACTCAAGGAACGGCAGCTGACCATCACGAAGCTTGATTATTGACTGCCCTTAACGACTTAAAATTTACCGCTTGGGACACGATGACAAACGGAAATTATTCCTAGTTAACGGCCTAGCAAGCGTATTAAATACCCACAAAAAGTAGGGTAATTTTTCAGAGCTAGTACGATTTCTATGCTTATTATTGTTCACTGCTCATATAATTGTCTACAGTTCTAAACTTTCAGATAAAATGTACTTAGGAAGTAAAACCTTTTTGGTTTACCTACAATCTGTTTCGGTCATAGATATAAAATGGCGCTTACTGGTTTCGGTTGGTGTGAAGGATGTAACGTTTGTCACGTCACGTCACTTTGTAAAGTATTGAAATCTACACAAACGAAACAAGCAATCGAACTTTCGTGAGCGAATTGCATAAACGATAATTTAACTTATGGTATGGCAGTAATTTTTAGTTCTATAAGTGACCGCTAGAGGCTCTGCACAAATTCTCCATACAAATAATTTACGAATTCGTGAACGAATCTCGAATTGGGCTTATTTGCATGACTCGTGGTAGAGGTACTGGAAAGAAATCTAAGTCGGTGTATAGACTGAGAGCTAGCCACGTCAGATATGACATAATAATGAGAGTGACGAAACCCCTCTCGTTAGTTTGCTATACTATGCTTATTTTTAGATCCGGACATCTGGCAGCTGTAAAGTGGTGGAGGTCAAAGAATGCAAACCACTTTAAGAATACAAATCCTAGAGTTCTGGTTTTGATGCAGTATCATGAGAAATTATGTAAATAATTAGATAACATCATTGCCAAAACTTTCTGATGGGGAAAAGTAGTCTAAAACTACGTATAATGTCATTCGTAGTTTGTCGCATACTGTTTCTGTTTCCAAAATAATACGAAATGTTTTTTGTTCTAATGTTAAAATATAGGCCCTGTTCCTTATACCTGAGACAACTTCGGAAGTTTTTACCTATTTTGGTATTACTATTTTCCAATTCAAACATTTTGCTGGTCTGTCACTCTGACCTCCACCCATTAAAAGCTGCCAGATGCCTGGATGTATCAATAAGGATAGTATAGCAATCTAACCAGGGCGGCGTTTTTTGCTCTCATTATTGTGTCATATCTGACGTGGCCAGCTCTTAGTCCAGTAGGATCTATCTTTTATGTAGGTACCTATGTATATGTTATGGTGTTTCAGGCTGCGAGAGATCTGTGAGTCCGAGGGCGTGGAGATCGGCGATGGCTCTGTATTGGAGCAGGCAGTGGGCACGTGCGAGGGCGACCTGCGTCGCGCACTTACCGCGCTGCAGTGCTGCCAGCGCCTGCTCGGCGAGATCACGGCCGAGGGGCTGGTCGAGGTATGTGTGTGTCGGTTGCGACCGAGGCTGAGGGCGTGGAGACCGCCGGCTCAGTGCTGGAGCAGGCGGTGGGCACGTGCATGGGCGACGAGAAAGCTACGTGTGAGCGACATAGTACGTATTTGGGACATAGTACTGTTTTTTTTATTTTCCATGTAACTTAACACTATTGGAAATTTATAAAGGCTGTTTTGTAAAAGTATTTCTCTGGAAGAAATCTAGTCCGTATACTGGTCCATATAAAGACCGGCCAATATAAAAAGTATGTCGGGCAGGACCGAATTAGCTTTTAGGCAGAGAAGGCAACTGTCTGCTGTCTAGCTAGAGGCCCCGGGAGCACAGAATAAAATGATATCTTTCATAGAATGAAAATTAATATTGGTAAATTTGTATATATCGGCTTAACGGCGCGTGCGTACAGAAGACATTGAAAATGCTTCTTAGGATGAACTATTAAAAGTTCAAAAAAGTGTTTTCAACCGACTTCAAGATTTCGAAGGAGGAGGTTATCAATTCGTCGGGATCTTTGTTTTCAACCGACTTCAAGATTTCGAAGGAGGAGGTTATCAATTCGTTGGGATCTTTGTTTTTGCTATTTTTATTTTTTTTATGTATGTTCACCGATTATTCGAAGACGGCTGCACCGATTTGGAAAATTCTTTTTTTGTTTGAAAGAGTATACTTCACAGTTGGTCCCCTTGTAACCAGGTCAGGATCTGATGATGGGATCCTGGAGAAATCGAGGGAACTCTTCAACTATTATAGGCACACCTATAGTGATTTGAGTATTTTTTACAGCATCTCGAGCATTTGCTTTTGGAAAGGTGGATGCTGAGTGAAATCGGTTCTTTTTTGTTTAAAATTATTATTTGTAAGTATACATCTGATTAGTGATTACAGTGGTGGTAAACAATTAATGTATGTAGCACTATACCCTGCCTGATGGCATATTAACTGGAGAATTTATATATATCGGCTAGACATCCCGCGTACGCAAAGAGAAAATAGAGAAGGTTCCATACAGTAAAAAAATACATTTTAGGGGGCAGGTTAGGAGCAACAAAGGGTGCATTTATTGTTAAATAAATAAGAAAAACACATTCACTAATATCCAAACCCGACACATCTATTTATTAATTTAAACTGTATTTATTAATTTGTACTGTACCTTTTGAACGCTTATCCTCTCGCGTCAAGACGTGGCCTACACGCCAATATCTCGACTAGTGAATAACGAATATAAACCTTATCTGTCAGCAGGACAATTGCTTTGACAGCGTCAGCCGTGACCACTTTAGTGGTCGCTGGCGTTGCAGGAACGACAGCACACGACCCATTTAGTGGCTCTTGGCGTTCAAAGGGTTAAATAAAAAGTGTATTAGAAGATGACTTAATGCCTTAAGGCATTCTCTACCAGTCAACATTTTTGATACATATCATATCACTGTCGATAAAAAAGGAAAACTACCTGTTTAGCTTTTTTTACTGTAAGGTCTGTAGGTGAAGGGTCTGCTGACACAGAAGCCGTGGCAATATTACCCAGCTGGCCTAACTTTGAATATTTTTTCATTTTTATATATCTTAGAAGATTCTCTTTGGGACTTGGTAAATAGGTCAACTTTCAAGACATTATGAACGAATCTGTATCCAAATATAGCCCGGCTCAACTTACAATTAGGGTTCCGTAGTTGCCGGTTGATGGCACATATGTAAATACAGACACTTAGAGGGGGGTTTTAATAGGGAAGCTATAGACAAAATAAGATAACTAAATGAAGTATTATAAGTGGTATATTTTGCGAGACCTCAAAAACGGTACATAATATTCTTTATTCAAATTAATTTAATATTTTTCCCTTTAGTTCAAAAGTAAGGGACTCTTAAATACACTTTCAACTATATTTAATTCTTGGAGCAAGTTCATTATGTGAAGACTTCAATTCAAACATACTTTTCTAATATATTTGTGTACTTTTCTAATATGTTTTCTAGTATATTTGTTGTACTTTTCTAATATATTGAAATCGGGACCCATGCTATGCGTAATATAAAGGTTGAACACGCCAAAACTTAGGCACGCAAAATTTGTTTTTAAACCAGTTTAAAAATAAATAACTAAATTATGAATACCAGATTAAATGACAAATTTAATTACCTCTAAAATCACATTTTTAATTCTAATTAATGTTTACACAGTAAGCCATAAATCGAATTTTCTTCGCACACGGCTCATAAGACTTTGCACCATCTCTTTAGGAAAGATTTTTGTCGCCCAGGTCCGTATTTTTTGTAGCTGAGGGACCGATTTTACTTCTCCGCCTTTCTTTTTTAGAATTCCTTTCATAATACTCCAGTACTCTTCAACAGGCCGCAGTTCTGGAATATTTGGCGGATTGCATATTTTGGGTACCACCATGATCCTGTTAGCGTTGTACCATTCCATAACTGATTTTGCGTATTAGCAACTGGCTAGATCTGGCCAAAACAGCGGTGGTGAGGCATGCTGTCTTATAAAAGGCAGCAAACGCTTCTGTAAACAATATTTCCGATAAATATCGCCGTTTATTGTCCCGGTGGTGATAAACGTGCGACTTATTTTACCACAGCTGCATATTGCCTGCCAAAGAAGGTATTTTTTTGGGAATTTCACTCGTTTTTTTAATTCACAATCTTCAGGAGCATCTGTTCGTGATTTGCTAGTATAAAACTCTTGACCAGGTATTTGTTTAAACTCCGCTTTTATATACGTCTCGTCGTCCATCACCGCGCATTCAAATTTTGTAAGAAAATATTCATAGAGTTTTCGCGACCGTTTCTTTGCGGATAAGTTCTATTTTGAGTCTAGGTCTGGTGCGGCCTGGGTTTTATAACTCTTCAGTCCTGCCCTCTGTTTCATTTTTTGGACAAAAGACTGAGAAATTTTCACTTTTTTAGCAACATCACGAGATGAAATCGTATGATTTGAGGCAGAAATCTTTAAAATACTCTGTTCCTTTTTCTTATTCTTGACTCCCTGCAACCCACCACTTCCTGGCTTTCTATCTATTGGCAAGCGGTCATGGAATGTTTTTAATACGTGACCAAGCGTAGATTGTGGATATTTCAGCCTTTTCGCGATATCTTTGTAGCTTAACATGGGATTTTTTACATGTTCGTGCAGAATGCGTTCACGTTTTTGATGTTGTACGCTCGACATTTGGCCAATGAATAAATAAAAGAAAATGAAACAATCATCATTTTATAGCCCAGTTCCTTGTGAGAATATTGTTGTTTAAAAATTTTGAATATCTTCATTTTTCGAATAACTATAGCTATTTTTACATGCCCAAATTTTGGCGTGTTCAACCTTTAACCTCACTTCAGTCATATATAAATACATAAATATTATGGGACAATCTTACACAATCCAACCTAGTCCCACAGTAAGCTCAATAAGGCTTGTGTTGTGGGTATTAGACGACGATAGATATAATAGATAGATATAGATAAATACTTAAATACATAGAAAACATCCATAACTCGGGTACAAATATCTGTGATAAACACACAAATAAATGCCTTTACCAGGATTCTAACCTGGGACCTCCTGCTTCGTAGGCAGTGTCACTACCGACTGGGCCGTTAAAACTAGTAAGACTTCCTGGAGGAACTGGGGTAACACGAAAGAGGCCACACAGCACGAAAAATAGGCGCTAAACAGCGCAGTTGCAGAATACAGCCCGCGTTAATTATTAACTAGTATGACTATCACCTAAACATATTATGACCTCACGCATCTATAAATACCATAAATAAATACTTATTTTATTAGGAGCTATACCCAACGACAATAAAATCTGGGCACTTGGTATAGAAATTTCCACATACATGTCAAAAAGGTTTTGGACCCGGGGTATGTCCTTAAACTACGTCCGGACTTGGGTATGTCCTAAAACTACGCCAAAAAGAGAGAGGTATGGGCAAACTCGCTAAGTGTGGTAGGGCACGATCAGCGAATGTCATGTCGCTCAAATCTGGAGCAGAGCCCGACTGGGGAAGTAACCTCCACCTTACAGAAAGCCACAGCCAAATAGCACTAGACCCTACTCATAGTGTTGTGTTCCTGCTGGTGAGTAAGGTTGCCAAAGAGCTCAAAGAGGATCCAGTGTGTTGACGATGAGGGACCTTCTTGTTCCTTTAGCCATCAACACAGTCCTCCTGTTTGTAAAGGGTCGGCAACGCGCATGTGACTACTTTGGAGTTGCAGGCGTCCATAGGTTACGGTAGCTGCTTACCATCAGGCGGGCCGTATGCTTGTTTGCCACCGTCGTAGTATAAAAAAAAATACCGAAGTTGCCCACATTCAACGTACGTACTTACGTACTTACTTTACTTTTTTTACCTTACCCTGTTAGTTATTTTACTTCGGGGGTAAAAATCGTACCACAAAGCTGAACCGATGATGAAGACCAAAGGGATAATAGGAATTAATAACACACGATTGAGTTTGGGCCCGTTAGATTATTTAGATTAAGTCGCTGATTGTACTGTTCTTATGCTAGTTAGTAAGTAAAAGTATTATTAGATGATTGTTCTTTTTTTTTTATGGAGAATAGGCAGACGTTTGACCGCGATCTCACCTGATGGTAATTGATGATGCGGTCTACGGTGGAGCACGCTTACCTATGAGATACCTATTTACTCTCGCTTTAAAGAGACCCAAATTGTACTCAAGTGGAAACACAGACTCGGGCAGGCCGTTCCACTCCTTGGCAGTTCGCATAAAGAATGTTGAAGCAAAACGCTTCGTGCGTATATGTGGAATACTTACCATGAAGCGATGCGGGAGTGCCGATTGTCTGGTAGTCCGATGGTAAAATGGAGACGGAGGAATAAGGTTGTGCAGTTCCTCGGCACACTCTCTGAAATGTATCCTATAAAAGATGGGTAGGCTGGCAACCTTGCGACGATGCTCCAGACTTTGAAGTCGAGCATTCGTCAGCTTGTCATCATTGATGATTCTCTTGGCCCTCCTCTCGACTGACTCGAGCGCCTCAAGCTGGTATTTTGCTGAACCATCCCACAGATGTGAGCAGTATTCTACACACGACCGGACTTGTGTTTGATAAAGGTCGAGCAGCTGCCTAGGTGTAAAATACTGCCTCACCTTGTTAAGGATGCCCAGCTTTTTTGTTGCTAACTGCGCTTTCGACTCAATGTGTGGGCCGAAGTTGAGTTTCGAACTCAGCGAGATTCCGAGAAGCTCAAGATGGTCGGTTAACGGAAGGGATACATTTCGGAAAGTAGGAGTCAGATGGAATGGACTCCGTTTAGCGGAGATAAGACACGCTTGAGTCTTACTAGCATTGAACGAAACCAAATTGGCTTCACCCCAATCGGAGACTGCCTTCAGTGACACGTTCATGCGTTCGACCATTGCCTCCCTTAAGGACTGTATTTGTGTTCCACTAGCTCGTGGACTGGGCATGTAGCTTTCAACAACCGTTGTGTCATCTGCATATCCAAACGTACCTGGCTTCAGCAGGTCGTTTATGTGGAGCAGGAAAAGCGTCGCTGAAAGCACGGACCCCTGAGGGACTCCGGCATTGATTGCCAATTGATCGGACGAGCAGCCATTAATGACAACCCAAATCGATCGATCCCTCAGAAAGTCTGATACCCAGTCACAAAGACTAGTGGGTAAGCCAAAGGACGGTAGCTTGCTAATAAGCCCCTCGTGCCAAACCCTGTCGAAAGCCTTCGAGATATCTAGAGAGACAGCTAAAGCCTCTCCGTTCTTCTCGAGAGCCTCACTCCAGATATGCGTGGCATACGCTAAGAGATCTCCAGTAGACCGGCCTCGGCGGAACCCATACTGCCGGTCACTGAGCAGGTCGTTCGCTTCTAGGTATGCCAGGAGTCGGTTATTCAGTACACGTTCCATACTTTTACAGAGTATGGAAGTGACCGAAATCGGTCTATAGTTGGCAGGGTCAGCTCGGCTACCTTTTTTCGGTACTGGTTGCACATTAGCAAGCTTCCAAGATTTCGGAACCTGTCCAGTAGTCAAAGAGAGGCGAAAGAGGCGCGTCAATATGGGAGATAGCTCTGGTGCACAGGTTTTAAGAACTATGGCTGAAATACCGTCAGGACCACTTGCTTTGTTCACGTCTAGGTTTTGCAACACTTTACGAACCTCAGTCTGACGTATGCGTATGTCCGACATAGAAGTCTCGCAAACTAGTGGACTAAGGAGGTTTTGCGCCGGTAACATCTAGACGTGAAGATTCAGCGAAGATGGAAGCAAATAAATTCGCTTTCTCTTCAGCAGTGCGGGCAAGTGACCCATCTGGTTTCAGCAGTGGGGGTAGTGAGGGGCGGCAGAAGTTCGATTCGACTGTTTTCGCAAGGGACCAAAACGCTTTACTACCTGTAGGGTGCGCAGCAAGTTTGTTCCCAATCCGGCGTATATGGTCTAATCGAGCCTTCCGTAGAGCCTTTTTACTGGACTTGGTGGCCTTATTATAGGCTCTCTTCTTAGCTGGTATGTCACTAGCTTTGCGGTTTCGAGCATCAGTCCAGGCAAGGAAGGCCTCGTGTTTCTGTGCTTCAGCACGTCTGCACTCGGCCCCAAACCAGGGCTGTGCTTTGCTAGATGAGCTTGCATCGGAAAAAGGAATAAAGTATTCCATACCTTGGCGCAGCACATCTGTTATAGCATCCGCACAAGCTGAGGGATCACCCGAAGAGAAGCACATGGGCCGCCAAGGATAGGATGCAAAAAACGAGCGCATCCCATCCCAGTCTGCTGACTTATATCGCCATATTCTCCTAGTGCCTGTGGGGCTAGGGTCGAGTGGGAAATATACCGACACAGACTTCACTAGGCAGTGGTCAGAGCTACCTAAAGGTGCCGACACTGACACTGCGTAGTGATCCGGGTCGGTAGTCAGCAGAAGGTCCAGGCAATTGGCAGTTTGGCCGTCAACATCTAGAACCCTCGTCGCCCCTTGGACCAGCTGAGTGAGGTTTAATGCCAGAGCGAGTTTTCGCATCTCTCTCCCAGCATGGTCAGTGTGCTGGTATGGGAATAACCACTTCTATTTCCAAGTAGATATATCCCAATTATCTACTTACTTACAAACTCTAGCACAAAAAGTACAGTCAGCTATAATATCTTCCAACAAACATAAAGTCATATACTTGATTTGATATAAGCATGCTCCTTTAACACCGTAAGGAACTAATGAATTGTCCATTTCATTTGAAGTGTTTATTTTCATCGTAAGGTGCATTTATTAATGATTATGAGTCATTATATCATTAGATACTAAGAAATCTCAGAATGCATACTATTATAAGTATTATGCGAGTCATTAGGTTGAGTTGAGTACATTCTATTGTTGCAATTTAATAATGGAATCGTTAGAATTAAACAATAGAAAATGTTTTTATCTACGAGCCTATTTAAGCCGCATTGTGGAAATTGACACATGGTCATTATAAGTATTATAACATATAATTTAAGTTAATTGAATACAATACTAAAGTTTTGAAAATCACATATTTGATATGATAATAAATAAGTACAAAAGAGTCCTTTCACACTTACCTAAGCATTATTGCGATAATGATATTTAGGAGATGCCAGGTACCTTCCCCAGTATTGAATACTTTATGGCCCTAATAGCTCACCAAACGAAGACGCTTAACTGCCTGATAGGGGAAATAATTCGTGTATAGCTGAATTTTGGTCTAGTTGTAGATAAAGGTATCTTACACAACATACTAAAAGTACCGGAGTATGTGTTTTATTCACGCCGGCAAAGTTTTAAAACAACATCTGATAAAATATTATTTTTACGAGTACTCCCATACACATGAAGTGGGGGGTAAATTTTTTTTTACTCCAACCCTAATGTGTGGGATATCGTTGGATAGGTCTTTAAAAAAAAATAAGGGTATTCTAAAACAATTTTTGGATGAAACTAATACTTTCGTAAATATTAGCTCCGAAAGTTTAAAAAAGTGTTTATCGTATTTCCGCGATATCTCATTAAACGTTGATCCCAGCAAAAAAGTGCAAAGAATCTTTTTTATAGAAAATTATATGTGAATGAATTAAGCGATAGAACATTTTTTAGTAGCCACCGTTACCGAGTTATTTACGAAAACCCAAAATAAGGGACCTTTACACCCCCCTCTCCCCGCTAGCGGCGCCCCCATCCACCGGTACTTTTAGTATGTTGTGTAAGATACCTTTGCCTACAACTACACCAAAATTTGGCTATACACGAATTATTTCCTCTAAGTTTTCCTTCATTGGGTGGGCTATAAATATAATAGTTGTAATGCGATAAGGCAGGGACTGATTTCGGGATAATCTGTTGAGAAATACCAGGGCATGGTGTTTAAAGCGTGGTATTTAACGTAGGTAGGTAAAATTTTCGCACAAATAGTTACAACTTTGGAGTATCATGATGTCATGGATAAACTTAGACTAATGCGGATATATCTGAACAATTTTTCATTTTTACGTAGGTAACGTATTTGCTTTGGGAATACGCATGATGATTTTTTTTCATGTGTGGTATCAATCGATTTGTTTTGTTGTGAGGATCAAATGGGGCCTTGTTGCGTTAAAACAACTAAAAAGTCAGAAATGAGACTTAAAGTCTGAGATTTGCATTTGTCTCTCAAAATGATACTAACAAAATGACCAAAATGTCGTGTAAAATGGTCGCCCGGGCCATTTATCTAGTCCGTGCCCGTGCCCGGGCCCTATTTAAAGTATGGAAAAGTTATGAAATTGCTATTTTTACAGTGAAATGTTGCGTTGATGTATATGGTTGTCATACAATTTACTTTACACTAAACTGTTAAAAATCGAATGGTATCATTGTTGTTTTTTTATATCGTACTTTTGAACCATTTCAATAGATTTTTTTAAATTTTGACACTATTTGGATATATTGAAAATTTTGCATCCTGTTAACTTAATTTTATTTTATTATTCAACATGTGTCATGATCCATATTTTTTTTTCCTTAGGTCACTGGATTAGTGCCAGAAAAACTGGTCGATGAGTACCTGGCGATCAAGAACTATGGGGAACTCGAGAAATTTGTGGAGAAGTAAGTTATAAGTATCACTGACATACGTTTAGTTAGTAAACTTTACTGAGCGGTAAGTGGTGTGTGATTCGTTTTACGACATTCTTTATTCCGATTTATAAAATATAGTTTATGACTAAAGCGCTGGTATCTGCGCGGTAAGGTGACTTCAAACCGGAGGTCTTACTACGAGTGCCTTCAGGACGAGATATATAGTTCATACCCTGAGTCGCTTGTCTGTAGGTGTAAATAAAATGTGTCTGCGTGGAGCCACCTATACGCAAAAAGCTTGCGTTTTGACTATACTTAACTTAAACCTTAAACCTTGTGGTGGCTTGGGCCCAGCTATATAAATTGTAGACGATAACGAAACTCTGTTATATATTTAAATGCTTGGGTTTGATGGTGCCACTAATAAGCGAATAATTTCAGTTTCCTGATGGAAGCGTATTCAGCGTCGCAACTGCTGGAGCAGGCGTCTGCGGCGGTGGTGAGCGCGGGCGCGCTGACCACCCGGCAGAAGGCGCGCATCAGCGAGAAGCTGGCCGTGTGCGCGCACCGCCTGCAGGACGGCGGCGCCGAGGCCATGCAGCTCACAGACCTCGGCTGCGCCATCATCATGGCCAACAACGACCCCTGATCCTCGCTCTACGTCTTTTTATACATATCTTGTTATAGTTTGGTAAAAGTCGCACTACAGTAGAGCATATGGTCTAAGAGCTGGCCACGTCAGATGTGACACAATAATGAGAGCAATCAAACCTGTCTAGTTAGACTGCTTTACCATCCCTATTGCTAGATCCGGACATCTGGCAGCTTTTAATGGGTGGATGTCAGAGTGACAGACCAACAAAGTTTTTAAGTTGGAAAAAAGTAATACCAAAATGGGTAAAAAATGACATAGTTGTGTAATTTATAGAGAATAGGGCCTATATTTTAACATCAGATTAAAAACCATTTTGTCTATTATTGCGGAAACAAAAACAGTAGGCGACTAACAAAAGATTGCGTTTTACATCATTTGGCACTACTTTCCCCCAACAGAACGTTCTGGATATGATAGGGTAAAATGCCAATTACTAGCCACTTTCCAATTACTGGCCACTTAATTTGATTTCTATTTATAGGTGAACAAAGTTCATTTTAGTATATAAGGTACGAAAATCCAATTATTAGCCACCTATTCCAAAAATGAATTCTATTTACAGATAAATAAAACTCATTTTCAGTATAAGGAAAATGGCCAGTAACTGAAATTTATCCACAACCCACTCGTTCAATAACTGGCCGCCTCTTACAAAAATGAGTTCTATTCACCTATACACAGAATTCATTTTAGTATAGGTGGCCAGTAATTGGAAAGTGGCTAGTAATTGGCATTTTACCCTATAACCTAATTCATTACATAATTTCCCATAATATTTAATTAAACCCAGAACTCTAGGATTTGTTTTCTTCAAGTTATTTGCATTCTTTGCCCTCCACCACTTTACAGCTGCCAGATGTCCGGATCTAGAAATAAGCATAGTATAGCAAACTAACTACATGGGTTTCATTGCTCTCATTATTGTGTCATATCTGACGTGGCCAGCTCTCAGTCTAATAGATATCTAGGCCTTTTCTTAAGCTATTATTAGCAGTCGAAAAAAAGGCATAGTTTTTCTCTCTAAAACTCTGTTACTAATAACACTTAAGTTTGCCAGACTATAATAGTTTTTATCACCACATCTGGAACACTGATCTGACGTGTATTCTGTGCTGTCATAAATAAACTTGGAATAATTTTGCATGTTGTAACAATGACACATCCTCACTGGCAGCGTGAGGATGTTTTTAAACACAACGACTTAATGTATAAACTGTCTCAGCTTACACAAATCTAAGTAAGATCACAAAAAGTCTTTAAATTGAAATCACAAAATGTCTGCAAAATTAAGCGCCTGTTAGTCAAACGTACCCTAATAGTAGTTTATGTAACTGTTACGTAATAAGGGTCCTTAAAACATGAGATCACACGAGTGTTTTAAGGCATAATTACGTACAGTTGCATACACTGCTTTATCTACACTCATATTATATATATTAAATTAATTGTTCGGAAACCATAGAATGACCGCCATTGTACCGTCGTGGCCTACTCGATTGTGCCGGCGCTCGCGCGGGAGTTGGCCATGGCGGTAACATTATGTTATCAAATTCGATGTTCCAAATTTGAAACTCATTGCTTAACAATATTTGAGCATGCATTGTTAAAATTACGTTACTGCCGCAGATAAGAAACTTATCATAGTTAAATCGTTTGTTGTAATGCTTGTCATTGTCTACGGTTTTTGAACGCATTTTAGAGTACTTACAGTATGAGTGTAGATAAAGATTTATTATAATTTCTTCTTGTTGTACAGTTGTCATTATGAAATAGATGCGGTTTTTCTAAATTTGAATATATCAATATTGTAACTATGTATGTATGAATTTCCACCGACTAATTTAGTGGTTAGACTAAATGTGATGTGTAAATGTATGTAAAATCCTTTGAAATAAAATAAACAATTCCGTAAAGTTGGCTCGAAACAAATAAAGTATGAATGAAACCTATCATTGTATAAGTGCTAGTGTGGCATCTGAATCTGAGGATATGTAAGAAATAATGTGTTGGTTTTATATTAAAATTTAATTTATGCAATGAAATTGATTTGATTTTATGCCTACATTTTTAATCTGTCAGCTGCCTGCATCTGCTACATCTCAGTAATTGTAATAAGCTAATAAGTAGACGGTTAAACTATTCACTGAGTGTGTATTTTTATTGCTGGTGTCGCATTAAAAGGGGCAAATTGAGTTTTTGGGCGGCAAATATTACAAAATAAGAGGTGTTTTGGCTCTTTTCGAACTTGGTTTAAAATATTATTTCAATAACTTACATACAATCTGTGTTTCATATGTTAGGTTTTTATAGTAGCCGTAGTAAGCCTAACTTTGCTCCAGAATAGAATACTAAAAAGCACTTGAGAAGTAAATAGGAATCACTTTCTTCGGTAAGTAAATAGGAATCGAACGAGCAGGTAGGTAACATAAAACTAAAAATACTAAGTGCGATTGAGGGCTGTAACAATCGAAAAATATCGTATTATGAAAGCGCAACACCACATTCAATATAAATTAACGTGTACCAATCCTTTTATTCCTAAATAAAAGATAAGTGGGTAGCTTATTATAATGAGATAAATAAGTTGATTCCATCATAACACGTATTGGATGAAGTCTGCTGTAATTTTCAATATAAGTATTATTTGTAGGAGTAAGATATCCTTTTTGTTGTTACTCACCACTATTTCTAATGTACTTGAAGCTATTTAATTCCTAATATCTAATTACGTGGGTACTTTTACAAAATATTTTCTCGTTTATGATATATTAGTAGGAATTTTCACATTTTATACCTTTGAAGTAAGTCGTCTGTTCGCCAAAAGTATTCGCGTAACGTCTGTAACATACAGGAAATTGTTTAGAATAGAAATTGCCACGCACATGGCGTTTTCGGAAGTCGTGCCGTTTGTGGTTTGCTGTGATTTTGGGGCCAACCTGACCAGACCAGACCAACACGACATTATAAAAATAACTCATTTTATTGCTGCAATCGGATTTTATTATTATGCGTAGGAAATATATTCATCTTAACTATTCATAACCTCAGAATATTCCTTATGATAAGATAAGTGGGTAGTTTCATATCAGATGTTTCACTTTCGAATTAACTCCGTTGCAGTGTTATGGTACAGATAGATGCAACACAACATACTAGCTACATAGTGGTAGGCACCACGGCCGGAGTCTATCTATAATCTAGATATTCTAGATCCAAGGCGCGGTATCCCCGTTAAAGTATTTAGGTACTGGTTATTGTTCGAATCTTGTTAAATAAAAATAAACCGAGTAAGTGTGATACAAACGTTTCTATAAAATAAAGATAATTTGCTAATATCACTTGACGTTTTACTTTATTATACAATTGTACAATATTTTTTCCTTTCAATCATTCAATGGTAGTGTTAGTTACTAAATAGACAGATCAGATGCGAAACAGACTGGAAATGTATTCATCTAACTATTCATAGCCCCTGAAGAATCCTCATAATAAGGTAAGTGGGTAGTTTCATATCACATGTTTCACTTTCAAATTAAGTTCGTTACAGTTGTTAGGTACGTAATTAAAATATATCTATATAATTATAGTACAGATAGGTGCAACTCAACATACCAGCTACATAGTGGTAGGCACCACGGCCGGGGTCTATCTACAATCTAGATATTCTAGATCCAAGGCGCGGTACCTCCGTTAAAGTGTTTAGGTACTAGTTAATGTTCGAATCTTGTTAAATAAAAATAAACTCTAAGTGTGATAACCAAACGTTTCTATAAAATAAAGATATTTTGCTAATATCACTTGACGTTTTACTTTATTAATTTTATTATACAATTGTACAATATTTTTACCTTTCAATCATTCAATGGTAGTGTTAAGTAGTTACCAAATAGACAGATCAGATACGAAACAGACCGATAGGTCCAGTGTAACCACTTATTAAGACAATACTGATATTTAATTTCAAGTTATTTGTCTTAGTACTGGAAACTGTTTAGTGCATGGAAGAAAGAAAATAATGTTCTTATAGAAAAGATAATATCGGGCGGCAGTTAGCGGAGGCCGGTGCCGCGCTGGGGGTGAGGTGGTGGAGGGCAGAGGGGTGCCCCTTCCACATGCCGGTTTGCGCGCGCTCGCAAGCCATTGGTTGCCAGCGGTCGCCGCTTCCCCACTCGCAGCGGACGCGCAGCGTCTAGATCCTCAGATTTCAAATCTCGACCGTTTATTTCGTATCGAGTCATCGGAGTGTGCGGTCGTAGTCAGTTAACGAGAGCGGACGGGTCACAAGTCTCGTTAAATATTTAGCAACGTGCTGCCGCTCATTTCTATTCGGTTTGGTGATACTACGTGACTTCGCTAACGAAAAGTGCGTGCAGTGCATCGCCGGCGACTACGGGACAACGACGGGCAAAGAAGAAGTAAATTTCTTTCGATGAGTGGAGATTTAGTTCATGTTTTTTCACATCATGACTAGATCCACACTCATCAATGGAAGTTGCGATATTCGTCGGAAAGCTACGGAAGAAGAGCCTACCGGAGCCTTGTAGGACGGCGGGCCCAGCGAGGAAGAATCCATCATCGGCAGGTACGCCGCCCGAGGTAACGCCGCGCTTACCTGGCGGCTGC
This sequence comes from Pammene aurita, assembly GCA_947086415.1. Lineage (NCBI taxonomy): Eukaryota > Metazoa > Arthropoda > Insecta > Lepidoptera > Tortricidae > Pammene > Pammene aurita. The sequence goes on from OX352289.1 coordinate 25,737,994, forward strand.
GGTATCGTGCCGCCCAAAATTCACCTTTAGATACGCTTCGCAACGCTAAGCTGTTGTTTATTTCTAGCCTATTGAGTTTTTACTGTACTTTTTATGTTGCTGCGGAAGACGAACGTTTTTTTTTCTTTTAACTGATTCGTGCTAAGTTCATTTTAAAATTATTTTTACGTGTTGTTTTTTTATTTGTACAAATTGTGTATTTAGCGAAGATGAGAAGAGTTGGCCGGCAGCTTGCACCCGGGGCCCGGCGCCGCGCGGGGGAAGGGTGCGCTTCTTCGCGGACTCCGCTCGGCGAGCATGTCTGCCCGCTTCTTTTGAGAAAGTCCGACGGGGTTCGCTGCGCCGGCCGCTGCTCGGGTGCAGGGGTCACGACCCGGGGCGCCACAAGTTCTCCCCGACTCACTTCATAATATTCTCTTCGCCCGCGCTAGTATGATCGTTCGACCATACATCTGCTTTTCCTCCTTTCCTTTCCTTCCTTTTTTGTATTTTTAGCAATTTATTATATTCCGTTTATACTTATACTGCGCTTGTTTAGCGAAATTGTAATTGTTTTATAGGTTATCTACTACAGCTGGGGATAGTGGACACCGAACTGCTGCGCATGCGCGCTTTCAGGTGCTACCTACATAATGCATTTTAGGTAAAAAAGAAACTTATCTCGTTAACTCGTTTAGTATGGTTCTTTTTGCGTGGGGAATCCCTATAAAATAGCATTTTTCGGGGAACGTACTTAAATAATATGTTTTTCACCTCACTTGCTCGAAAAGGCCTTTTTTTTAAAAAAAAATCTTTAAAATAGATAGCAAAACTGCATTTTATTCACGAGAGTGCAAAGAATATTTCAAATTCGAACGTGTTTTAATGCCACAACACAAAATATGCAAATGGTGGACTTACTTAATGCCTAAAGGCATTCTTCTCTACCAGTCAACAACTGGGCCAAAAAAGTATTCAAACAGTATCACAGGTACTAAATATAAAATAAATACTATATACTTAATCAAACATATATTTAATTGTATTCAATTAAAAACATTTAGTGTAAATATTTAATTTCATGATTTTACCATAAAACGAATTTTTTTTTACAAGAAATTTCATTTTGATCAGTCCATTTTAATTGATTTTACATATTCCAGTTGTTTTCCTTGTACCTATGTAGTATATCCTCGCTTTAGTGAGGTGAAAAAATTTGTGTTACACACGGCTGCAAAGTTATTTTTACGTCTCGTGTGTTGCAACACTTGCTACATTCTATTTTTGAACTACTCGCTTCGCTCAGGATGCTTCAATTCCACAACTTTGCACCCTTGTATAACAAATAACTATTTTGCCATGGATTATTTCACTTCATGCATAGGCAGAAAGCCAAAAATAGTATAATTAATTCTGCCCACAACAGTATGAGGGGTAGGTATACTTATACTTACCCTCACCACTAAAACGGGATGAGTAGTTATAGTTTATTGCTTCTACTGTTACTTGGTCGTCGTTTTTTGGTTATCCAGACTATATGTGCGTTTGCCTACCTATATGCAGATTTCTTTTAGTTTTATAATCTTAATACATTGTTCAAAACTGAATTATAGTGTTTTGTTTTATATTTCTCCCAAGTTTCTTAAGTAGGTAGGGTAATTGTGCTAGTTCCCCGCCCAGGTCCAGTTTACCGTTCATTTGATTAAACTGCTGCAAATAAATGGGGAAAACTTTTTAAGGTCAACAAATTTTATATTTATAGTTTATTCTTTAGTAGATTTTTTAATTTTTAGCTTTTATTTTGGGAAAAAATTGAATATTTACATAATAATAATGGACGGAAAACTGACAAGAGTGGACGAAAACTAGCACAATCACCCTCGTTCCCTAATTTGCCTTTTTAATATCCGTAATTTATATGATTTTTATAATTGTCTTGCAATTAATTAACAAAGTTAACTTTCCTGTTTTGTAAACCATTGTAAAATGATTAACAACACTATTAAATTACATTTTACGTAGATACATAACAAAAAAAATTAAAAGGTGCTTTATAAAGTTACCTATTATTAAAAATGTTAATATATGTTATGTATCCTCTATAGAATAAATAATAATACGTAATTTGCTTTCTTTATACATTATCTTTATTTCTTTATAAATTAAGTAGACGCACTTATAATCTTAATACAAGTATACCTATTAAGATTAACTGCCGCGAATGCAGAAGACGCTCGCTGGCTCGGTTCCAGCCCTGAGCAGCGGAGGCTTTGGTCACTTTTCCTTTGTGCTTATACACGGTGAATCTGAGTAACCCGACAGATTTTAACCATAAATTCCTGAGGTCATAAGGAGTAATAAATGTTATATGAATATAGGTCTGTTTCGCCAAAAAAAATGTTTTTTTATTAAATTGGTAGTAACTCTGAAACTAGGCCAATTCCAGAAAAGTTTAGACGACATTTTAGTCTCCAATTATGATCAGGAATTAATGGTTAAATTCTGTCGGGTTACTCAGATTCACCGTCTATGACTTCTATTTAAGTTTAAATAATTATTATTGAACAAGAAACTTATTGTTAGTCAATTAGGGTGACTGCTTTATATTCGCCATTACCTAGTTGGTTACTAAGTTCTGTTACCAGATTTCTGACTGATAAAATAAAGTTAGAAGATCAAAAATTAAAGTAATTATTTAATAGCCTAATTTCTAATGAACATAATATGGTATAATAATATTAATAATACACAAATCAGATGAGAAATTTATTGAAAATCCTTTTAAAGCACAAGATTGCCTGAAGACGCAAACACGCGGTAAATTTAAGAAAATACACTTTACAAAAGTGCATCAAAAAATATTGCACTTTTGTTTAGAAGGTTCCATTGCTTGTTTGTAAGAAACCTGTTTATTAGAGGTAATTGCGTGACCACCATTTAATTTTCTTGCGATTCTATTCCACAGATATTCCCATTTGATATATTGCCTATTTCTAAGTTTTTCACAAAAGACATAGGTACTTAGATTTAGACTGCTATGGAACAAGCAGACTTACAACGTAAAGTCTAGTATTTTATGGGATAGCCCCACGTGAACTATACATATACCAAATTGAAGCTAAATAATATAGCTACCGAATTGTGTAAGACTGATGCGTCTTAAACGTGATTAAAAATAAATAGGATTTAAAATCAACATGAACAAGGCGCGTAATTTTGACGTTTATTTTTCACGCCCTTTTACGAGTGTTAAGAGAGGTTATGGGCACTGCGAATGGCATCTCGCTAAGTGTGGTAGGGCACGTTCAGCGAATGTCATCGCTCAAATCTGGAGCAGAGCCCGACTGGGGAAGTACCTCCACCTTACAGAAAACCACAGCCAAATAGCACTAGACCCTACTCATAGTGTTGTGTTCCTGCTGGTGAGTAAGGTTACCAAAGAGCTCAAAGAGGACCCAGTGTGTTGACGATGAGGGACCTTCTTGTTCCTTTAGTCGTCAACACAGTGAATCCTCCTTTTTGTAAAGGGTCGGCAACGCGCATGTGACGCCTTTGGAGTTGCAGGCGTCCATAGGTTACGGTAGCTGCTTACCATCAGGCGGGCCGTATGCTTGTTTGCCACCGTCGTGGTATAAAAAAAAAAAAAAAGTGTTATAAAGAATTATGAAAAACTGCGACAATAATTTTCAATTCAATATATTGTAATCTATTGACTATTAAATAAGCTTTTAAATTATGTACGTTAATAATTAAAATGTTGCTACCTATTCCTATTTATTTAGTGAAAACTCTAGTAACAGAACTTAGTAACCGACTAGGTAGTACATTTTACATGAATTGTCCCAAAGCAGAATAAATAGGTACTTACTTGTCTCATTCATTCTTGTGCACTCTTCTATTGCCTTGTTTATTTCTATCTTTATCAAGTGTTATAAAGTGTTTACATGCGATTATTCCGCAAATAAAAAAGATAAGCAAAACAATTAAATGAGTAAAATCACATGAATAACTTTTTTTTAATAAAACTAGAATTATCCAAAATATTAATAGTGCCGAAGCCGGCCATACTGTAAATTTATTAAAAAAATACCCGTTTTCGTCCATATAGCGTTGTAGGCCCCATATCGGAGATCATGAAAAACATAAGTCTTAAATTGCCACAAGTATGTCACACGTCATGATTACAATCCAAAAAAATTACAATAATTTATCAACGAGCCTACCGCTCCAGATTGTGACACGGGTTAGCCCACTTCAAATAACTTACATACATACCAATTTTAAGACCATTCCGGTGGCCGCATAAGATTTTAAGACTAGATGAAATAAAATTTTTTTGGTCTTAATTTATCAACCTACCGCTCCAAATTTTCACAGTAATTAACCCATTCAGGACCCATTAAACATACAAAATGTAAGACCATTCTAATGGACGCATAATATCTTGAGACCATTCTAAGAAATATTGCGAGTACCTATTTCTTAAAATGGTCTTAAAATATATAAGAAAAGATATTCTATTACTATAAATTCGTAAATAAAATTTTCATTGGCACTAACAACTGCATATTCATATTTAAGTTAAGGGTCGGGTATATGTGTGAGAATTTTCAGATTCTGTCAAAATACCCTGATTCACACACAACCAGACTTCACGCACACTACCACATTTTTGGCGGACAGATCATTGACCCCTCATATTTTTTTACAGGTTGCCATTATTAGTTGCATACTAATCACACCTCCTTTGTGAAAGTTAAGCTGTAATGTTTTCCTTTGTAAGAAGACAGAGAAATAACATATTTTATCTTGCTTTCCTTGTCTATCCTGTTTATGTCACATATGACGTATTATGGTTGATTTTAAATGATTAAATGCCTTTGGTAATGCGTTATATTATGCGAGATACGCGTTTTGGAAAGTTAGCTAGCCGAACCGCGAACCACTTCGTTCGTCGAATCGACTATTTGCATCACTCTCTTTCGAAAATGCAAGAGCGATAGTAAAGGAGATAACGAAATGTCGATTTTCGAACTTCGCGGTTGGCCCGTTGTAGACTAGAAGTCGCTTATAGGTGAAAGTGAACGGAAATATGTCTGAATAACTTCTTAAGAGTTGTTTCGATGGATTGTATTGTAAATTAGTTAGGTCTTTGCTTGCTTAGGTTGGCCTTGCTTTGTCAATTTTCCATGCAAATAAATCTAAATGTTATCCTACTATTGAATGAATTGGTTTTATTTACTAACTAATGTTTTGCATACCTTCGTGTGAATTTAGTTTTAGTACTGGAGCCGGCCTTACTATAAATTTATTAAAGGTCCAAATGGTCGCTACTAGGTATGTGGGTGAAGGACACTTATTACCTTTTATGATAGAAAAACTTAGCAGACGAGTTTAGGATGATACTAATTATGAAGTGTTATAATTAGACTTCCAAAACAAAACCCAGGGACAGTGTGCTTTACTACGTTACGACACTTACGACATATAAATAAAAATATATATTTTGTTAAACTGTTATATATATACTTTGTAAAGTGTTGGTTTGATTGTCTGACTTAATAAACATGTAGCCGAATTGTAAACAAGCTATTAGTTTTGTAACAAAAATACTTTTCTAAAAGTTGATTCACCCATATATTGCGCCAATTTGAAAATACCCTAAAACTACATTATGTAATTTATCTTCAAGCCTACCGCTCCAAATATTTGCGACACGGTATGGTGCACTTCAAATAAGCTACATACCAAATTTAAGACCCGTTAAGCGCTTAGGATTTAAAGACCATTTTAAAGAAATAATTGTTTTTATATGAAAAATAGCAAATGGCTTTAAGCCCCTCACACAAATGTATTTAAATGGCTCAAACACACTTGCAGACTCATACATATTTAATTACCATGACATAACGTTTGATATGCCCTAAAAGTATACTATAATAAATCGAATATAATATTACTGAAGTCACAGGCGGGCGTAATGCCTACAATAATTTCCTGTCAGTCGCTTATAACTCCAAATAGGTAGTGTCAAGATGATGCACTCTGAGAATATGTTCAGTAAGTGACTGAAACAATGTCGTAAATATATTTTGATCCCAACTTCCAAACTTTGGCACATGGTATTAGGCACTTCGAATAACCTACATTTCGAATTTAAAACCATTATTTTGGCCGGTTTGAACTTTAAGACCAGTTGAAATCACGAAATTTAGCTCTGAAATAATTTTTGAGCCTGCTGTACCAAATTATTATTGTATATAGGACCTATTAAACGAAAGAAATACTAAATTAAATAAATATCGTTCCTGTGACCGGCTCGGTTTATACGACCATTTTCAACTGACATGATATAATAAAATTAATAACCCTTTTAAAATTATAATTAAATTGCTCAAACATACTTGAATATTTCATTTATAAGTCATAAAAAATATTAAATATTTACATGTCTTCATCCTACTTATACTACGTACGTTTTTTTTGTTGACATCGTTTTTGACCTTAAGGTTAATTATGTTTTTGAGCTAGTACCTATTGTTACTTATTAGGGTTAAATTAATATAGCCACCAGTGCAGTAAAAATTCTATAAAAGGCCTTAAATTTGGTGACTGATTCCTGCGTTTTTGACCTTAAGGTTAGATATGATTTTGAGCTAGTACCTATTGTTACCTATTTAGGATAATTTAATAAAGCCACCAGTGCAGTACAAATCCTATAAACGGCCTTAAATTTGGTGACTGATTCATGCAAATCATCTGCAGTTCAGTCTCAGTTAATTGATCAAGCAGTGTCTAGAAAAGGGGTCGGGGAATGGTCGGCTTCCGAGGTCCAGTCTGCTCTATACATATTTTTTGCCTACGATTAGGTACTAGGCCCAGCTTGACATCATTTTTAGGGTTCCGTAGCCAAATGGCAAAAAACGGAACCCTTATGGATTCGTCATGTCTGTCTGTCTGTCTGTCCGTCCGTATGTCACAGGCATTTTACTCGGAAACTATACGACGTATCTGAATAAAATTTACACATAAGGTGTATTTTGTATGCACCTACTTAGTTATGTAGTTCAATTTGAAAAAAAATAAATATATTTTTAGGGGGGCGCTCCATACAGGTAACTAAATTAAAAAATAATAATTACCAAATATCAACATGTGACACATCAATCGATAGGTCTTTCAAAATAACATTGAGGTTTCTTTGACTATTTTGTGATTAATTATTTTCTAAAATAATCGCTTCGAAAGTCAGAAAAGTTGTGTAGCCCCCCCCCCCCGTAACTTTTGAACCGTAAGTTCCAAAAATATAAAAATATGAAAAGATGCGCCTTATCATATACTTTCTACAAAAATTGTTTTAAACAGTATCGGTTCAGCTATCTTCCACAGGCATGAGATATGACCTTTTGGTATTAGTTTGGTTCTTATTCCATTGAAGGTACGGAACCCTCCTATGCGTGGTCCGACACGCACTTGGCCGGTTTTTTTTTATAGTTAAAGTACGAATAATTCATTTAAGAAATAGTTTTTTTATAAATGCACAAAAATATATGGATTTATATACACGTATATAACTTTGTTATTTGAATGACATTTGGAAAAATATTACAATTCTTTTATTGTTTTCATATAAATCCTTGACGAAACCATTAGAAGAAATCGCGTCAGTTACTTATTATTATGATTTATAAGTATGAAGAAAAATCAGACAAGCAGAAAGTGATTTTGAGACGAAATTAACGAACTTAGGAAAGGCATCAGCTATCGTACACAAGTACGCTGTGATGATTCTGATATTTGATACGCAACATAAAGTGAAAATTTCAGAATATACTTTTGGACTTATTTAGATTTTCTGTAGCAACTAACATTAGGAGGTTGTAGTACAGAATATATAATGACACGCTTGAGGCGACACATACGATTATTGTAGAAATCATACAATTATATAATTGTGTACAATACACATACCATATCACACTTCGAAAGCCTAAAATTGGTGTATGTTTAAAAAACAATGAAAGTATTGCTGCAGGTAAGAGTTATTTCCGCAGCCCTGATATGTATGTATAACTATATCGTAAGAAAAAATATTAGTTGTTCAACTATCATTGTTATTCGCCTTATATACGACACGCAGATTTTATAAATTTGCCGCCTTTTATCGGGGCCGAGATAGCGTAGCTAGAATCTACTTCAATGTTCATCTTAATATTTTTTTCGTAAAAAAATAGTATTGTGCGGCAAATGCGATTTCCATATAATTGAATCACGTGGAAATTAAAGGGTTATAAATGTGTAAAAAATATTAAAACAAATTTATTGTTTTTATTTTTACTTTCATACAAATTTTCATCCCCCTTTTTACCCCTTTATGAGTAGATTTTATAAAATTATATTTATCAAACCTAGCAGCGAATTGTAGGCCGAATGTAGCACAGATTGGATATCAGAAGAGACGCCGATATTCCATCCGCTTTTTGGGAGGTTGCCACTGTATAATCTGGCAGTTAGGAGGCTTGATCAGCTTTGTTTGACCTAACGGCCAATCGTGCTAAGCGACGTCATTTGAGACAGATGTGCAGACGGCTCCATACATTTCTGTCTCTTAAGGTCCGCAGTAATTCAGACTTTTAAAACGGTATCCCACATACCTTAGAGTCATGTAGGCATCGGAGTTTTTATCGCACGGTAAGACTAATAGAAAGCTATGGAGTCGCCATTTGCCATAAATTTTAATTCTTATTCATACTCATACTCACTTATTTATTTAAATTTTATAATCAAGGACAATAGTGGCAGTTGCAGCTATAAAAATACGTCTTTTCGTGAACAAGAGATTTTCTTCAGCATGATTATTTCTTGGGACCCAAGGATGGATTTGAGAAGTGGAGCCACCAAGATTTTTGATGTAAATTATTAGGGGGGGGGGGGAGGCTCTCAACTATATCTTGATATCTATATCAGTTAAGCTACTAGGCCAAGTTTGGTATCATTTTCGTATAAATCGGGCATGCCCAACTGCGACAGAATGAAGTATCGCCTACCTATTCGCAGGTGTATCGACAGAGGCACGTCAAGTGATAATTACCACACTAATGTGGTAAAGTAACACCATATGTACTGTAAAGGATAATTATGAAATGGTCCAATCTTAGTTGAAATGAGAGCCAAGACAAATTTTCCGCAATTGAATGTTGGATCTATTGAACAGTTGAAATTTCCATAGAACATGAAACATCGGGAATAAGAGTTTCAAAGTCCTGATATGACATGGTATATGCATCATCGTTTTCATCATTACAGTCACAGTATAGAACGAGTAAACAACTGCGACTTTTTCCATATTTTGTGGGATAAATTGGATTATATGATGATCAAATATGTCCTTGATTATAAAATTTAAATAACTAATTAAATGAGTATGAGTATGAATAAGAGTTAAAACTTAATGTCAAATGTCGACTCCATAGCTTGCTATTAGTCTTATAGTGCGATAAAAATTCCGATGCTTAGTCATAAGATGAGAAATATTACATCACTTACTTGACATGAGATATGCTTTATGAGCTAAAATCTTTAAAGAAAAATGTTGAGTTCTTCAATCATCCAAATCATCCTTTATCAATTTAACGACTTAATACAAATCTTTAAGACTTACAATTTAAAACTTTAAATATGAATATCTAAGTATGTTTTTGCCGTTTAAATATTTTTTATGGAATTAATAGTATGTTGATATTGTCAGATTAATCAAACCATTTCTTACAAATTGTCTTAAAATCCAAACCCGCCTCAGGAAGGGTCTAATTTTTTTTTTCTTAAAAAAAGGTTAAATTTATTCGGTTCGTATATTTGAAATAGTACTCTGATAATAACGAAATGGTATAAGCCATAAATAAATTGGGGACAATTTTTTTACTAATATCGTATTCTTAATTCAAGGCAGTAATCTGACAGTTCTCTCCATACAAAATGATTTACAATGTAGGGCAGGAGCTGTCAGATTATTGTATTAAATTAAAAATATGATATTAGTCTTAACTCCAAACCGGCTACTAAAATGGACTTAAATTAGCTATGTAGGTATTATTACGTACCTTAAGGATTGTTTCGGTGGATTAGTCTTCAAGAACTTTATAAGAAAATAGGCTTAAAAATAAATTGGGGACAATTTTTTTACTAATATCGTATTCTTAATTCAAGATTGTAATCTGACAGTTCTCTCCATACAAAATGATTTACAATGTAGGGCAGGAGCTGTTAGATTATTGTCTTAAATTAAAAATAGGATATTTGTCTTAAATCCAAACCGGCTACTAAAATGTATTTAAATTAGCTATGTAGGTATTATTACGTAACTTAAGGTTTGTTTCGGTGGATTAGTCTTCAAGAACTTTATAAGAAAATGTGTTCATGAATAGAACGCTTCCTACAACACTACAAATATGGAAGCCGATCAGTAAATTAGATAAAAACACCCATGGCTCCAATACTTGTAGTTACCATATTTGGGTAATATTTAGTTTTAAAATTAAGGTTATGTACATGCTTCGTCCAGTATGTAAATTTACAGAACATTGATGAAATAACACATTGTTTTTATTTGAACGCTACATTATGTTATGGCCTTATGTTCTTGTTCCCACCCAGGTAGGTATAACTCAAAAGTCCCGTTTAAATGTAAACAATGAGTTAAAAGAGCTGGTAGCCTGGTAAGACGTCCGACTTTCAATCCGGAGGTCTCGGGTGGTCTCGGGTTCAAACCCCAACTCGTACAGTGACCATCAGATATATCGGAGCGGCCAAGGTGGTCACAAATATCTAAACAACGCCTCTATGATCAAGGCGATAAAGTGCATGTTCAGATATTTCTGAGTACCTTTGCCGCTCCGATATATCTGATGGTGACTGTACTAGTTATGAAAATTATATCACATGCTATGCACGAAATATTATTTCATATTTTACCAGTCGCTTTTTTATGAAGGAAAACATCGTGAGGAAACCATATCTATTTCCAATAAGGCCTACAGGTTTAATTGAGCCGTGCCACAAAGCCGGGACAAAACGCTAGGAGGATGAGGAGTGAAAATTGTGTAAGTTTAAGTCGGTACACAACATTGTTTATAAGTAAGTAATTTATTTGATCAGAGTACATTTGTGTAACGATAGATAAATGTAAAGCAAAAATTTAGAAGGTTCAGGCTTTTCGTAGGTTGGGTCCTCCCGTGCTTTCAATGGCGGCTCTCTGTTGGGTAGGAGCTGGATGCTGTTACGTTTGTAGCGGAGCTCGAATCGAGAGGCGTATCATGAGATTCATGAGCTCGCCATGCCCCTTTGTAACTCTGGGGTACCATAACGTATATACGACAACAGATTAATGCGCGTATCAATTTGTACCTATAGTCTGCAGATGGAATCGTTCGACGTTCTACATAGGTATGCGTTGTGCCAATACCCATGACCACAAAAAACTGACTTGATTGCTCTCCTCTCCAGATTACCGTATACTATTTAGTTATATCTTTTGTATAAGTAAAAGAATCAAGTCTTTTAATATTAAGTAAATAGAGATTGGATCGAGTCATAATAATATTGTCATTCAAGTATTTTGACGTTAAAAGTCATGTTAAAATGTCGTAATATTATGACCAGCGTAATAAAAATAAAGTCCAGTAATTAAAAACGATTCCAAAAACTGTTTTTATTTTGAACAGGTTTTGAAGCAATTTATTATGAGGATTCGGTAGAAAAGTGTCTTATATTCAATCGTTAGTTGTATTTTTGTGGTATTACGACGTGTAAATATAAAAAAATCTAATTTAAAAGGACTTACGGTCTTTATTTTTTTTCCCTATTTATTTTGAATACAATCTAGCTACTGGTATCCTTTTCTGTGTACGTATACGATTTTCTGTCAAAATAAATGCCAAAATGAAACGTCATGGCTGCTCATCCAACAAGACGTCCGCCTGCGACGAGGCCCGTCGGGCATCTGAGTCACAATGACAATTTGACTGATATGGCGAATGTATGGGAATTTTTCAAAAGTTTATATTTACGTTTAAATTTCTTTGTTGTCTCTATGAGGAAAAATATGAATATGCCCTGATGCACTAGTCTAGTTATCTGGCTTTCAAAATAACATAACCATTGAACCACTGTCGAAGACAAAATTGTATTGCGACGTGTTCTAACGGAACGCCATTTTTTGATTTTTTGGTACTTTTGGAGTCGGTTTATAGATAATCAAAGCTAATAAAAAATAAAATATCAGTTGGAGCCTCTGCACGGCTTCTTTATGAATACGTAGACATTCATATTATTGGGAATGCGTAGCATTAACTATACAAATTCCTTGTTCTAAGTGAGGTCTAAAACGATGTTGTCATATATCCGCCCCTTAAGGTACATATTCTCAATTTAATACCTAACTTGACGCTTGTCAGTTTAGGGCTGTGACTGCTGTGAGCTACTGGTAGAAAATGCCTATAGGCATTACGTCCGGCTTTTTAAATAAATAGATAAATATTTTGTGCCATTAAGCTTAATACGAATAATAATTTTAGGAATTTAAGACCCCGAGACTAAAGTATGTATGACTAAAGTAACTAACAAATTTCTCCACTTCTCGGCTAATTGCGGTATACTCTTACGGCAGATACATACGATATAATTCTATATATATGAATATGCAGTTGTGTTTGTGCCAATAAAAGTTTTTTGAAACGAATTTATAGTAAGTTGTTATTTTTGTATGAAGTCTACTCTTTCTTAAAATGGTCTTAAAATCTTATTCGGCTGAGGCATTACATAGTGCTTTTCACGACTACTCTGAGGAAATATAATTCGTTCTGGTACCAGAATAGTAGATCTACCACAAAATAATTAAAACGTGCCTTCTAAATTTATTGGATTTAAATCATCTTTTGCCACATTTCCGAACTGTAGCATGAAACATGTAACCAACGAATAGCACCATTAAAAAAATAATAATAATTTTTTTTTTAAATTAACCTATAAATTAAGAAAAAATTATAAGTACCCACTAACATAAAATAACAACACATTTGAAATGTATCTTACAAATATGGAAATAAACGGCTTATTATTATTATTTCTCCTCTTCAGATTCACGGGCCTATAAATCCCGATCTTTTGATAGGATTGCCTGTCGACCTAGCATATGAGTGTAGCGACATTATCTCGCGGTCGAGTACACATCTGTCACTGTCTAACTGTATTCAACAGAAAGTGACAGATGTCTATCTCGACCGCGAGATACTGTCGCTACACTCATGTGCTAAGTCTACTGGGAATACAGATCCAACAGGCAGAGGCCCTTTTGAGAATTTTGCTATGTTTTACACCTGCTGGAACCCATTCACGGGAACATCAATTCAATAGACACCCGTGATTAAGTGGCACTATTTTTTATTTTTTTGTCTAGGCAGGTTCGAGGTAGTACTTTTCTTACCCGCACATTTTATACTACGACGGTGGCAAATAACCATACGGCCCGCATGATGGTAAGCAGTTACCGTAGCCTATGGTAGGACTTGACTAAATTGTGTCTTATCTAAACTACCCAAAGTTTTTGTTTGGTTTTATAATCGTCTTGATGCTAACTGAAAAAATGTGTTAAAACGAAGCCTTCATCAATAATTCGATACGCAAAAAAACAAGTTAATGTTTTTGTGCTGTCTTACCTACTTAAGATTTTTGTTATTAAGTACTTATTTATGAATGTGAAAAATTCCAACTCATTTAAGTTAATTAAAAAGTTATCCTACATTGTTTACAAAATACGGAATTTTATTTATTAATAGCACCTCTAACTGAAATAGCCATAGACGGCATGAGAGTCATCCCGTCAGGTCTCTTACCGTCATCATCATCACGCACCAGGCCGTAAGGCTCTCATGTAGTCTGCTGCACCCTGGCGTTGTGAGGCCGACGGATGATGTTGTTGAGACTGACGTGTACGCGCTCTTCGAGCAGGCGAGGCCGTGATGCCCTAGCCGGTCCCCTGGTGTACCACAGTGGCAGCGAAGTCGTACTACTAAATTGTATAGTCTAGTTCAGGTTAATATTATGCGATACTAAATCATACATTGTGGGCTTTTTTATCAACAATATTTATCGAAAAAGTTGTGTAGGAATGTGTCAGTTTCTCGTCCATACGAGTAGGTAGCGTCGCGAACATGAACCCGGATTGTTGAGCCACCTGCCTTTGTTCGTAATTTAGCAGTGTAATTCATAACACGCCTAAATTACGAACAATTTCAAGTGGCTTAACAATCCAGGTTTGTGACTGTACTTATTTATATATTTATAATCAAGTTTTGCCAAACTGAAACCTAAAAATAAAAACACCTACTTAAAGAATAAACTATTAATACAAAATTTTACCTTAAAAAGTTTTGAGCCATAGTTTTGACCAGTTTAGACAGGTAGACGACAAATTAAACCTGGACTAAAAACAGGCGTAATTTAATTACCCTACTTATTTTATTTTAAATATTGCAGTATTTAATAGGAAATATAGTCAATTCTGGCGCTTATCTCGAGACCTCAACAACCGAGATATTTAAATAAGAATAAAGGTTCCTAATGATGACTCAGGCAAACTGATTCATTGTGTTATGTTACTTATGTTTTTAAGTTAACAGCTTACTCAGTTATTCCCTACTACCTACCGCGAATACTGCCACATATTTAATTAAGTAGTCGTAAAAAAAAAAATATTATGCCATAATCTTACACAAATCAACCTAGTCCCATCTCAATGTAGGAACAATAAGGCTTGTATGTGACTAGGCGACGATATAGGTATATAATTAATACGTTGATTTTAAACGAATACAAATACTTAAATACATAGAAAAGATCCATAACTCCGGTACAAATATCCGTGATATCGATTAAGCTTTGGTAGAATAGGTAGTTGGTCGCCCTACCTCATCGGGTAGCAAGGATCGGCATATAGGTAAAGGTTGAACACGCCAAAACTTGGGCACGCAAAATTTGTTTTTAAACCAGTTTGAAAATAAATAACTACATTATGAATACCACATTTAATGACAAATTTAATGAATTCTAAAATCACATTTTTAATTTTAATTAATGTTTACACAGTAAGCCATAGATCGAACTTTTCTACGCACACGGCTCATAAGACTTTGCACCGTCTCTTTAGAAAAGATTTTTGTCGCCCAGGTCCATATTTTTTGTAGCTCAGGGACCGATTTTACTTCTCCGCCTTTCTTTTTTAGAATTCCTTTCATAATACTCCAGTACTCTTCAACAGGCCGCAGTTCCGGACTATTTGGCGGATTGCATATTTTGGGTACCACCATTATCCTGTTAGCGTTGTACCATTCCATAACTGATTTTGCGTATTAGCAACTGGCTAGATCTGGCCAAAACAGCGGTGGTGAGGCATGCTGTCTTATAAAAGGCAGCAAACGCTTCTGTAAACAATCTTTCTGATAAATATCGCCGTTTATTGTCCCGGTGGTGATAAACGAGCGACTTCTTTTACCACAGCTACATATTGCCTGCCAAAGAAGGTATTTTTTTGGAAATTGCCCTCATTTTTTTAATTCAAAATCTTCAGGAGTATCTGTTCGAGATTTGCTAGTATAAAACTCTTGACCAGGTATTTGTTTACAATCTAATTTTATATACGTCTCGTCGTCCATCACCGCGCATTTAAATTTTGTAAGAAAATCTTCATAGAGTTGTCGCGACCGTATCTTTGCGGATAAGTTCTGTTTTGAGTCTCGATCTGGTGCGGCCTGGGCTTTATAACTCCTCAGTCCTGCCATCTTTTTCACTTTTTGGACATAGGACTAAAACATTTTCACTTTTTTAGCAACATCACGAGATGAAATCGTATGATTTGAGGCAAAAATCTTTAAAATACTCTTTCCTGTTTCTTATTCTTGACTCCCTGCAACCCACCACTTCCTGGCTTTCTATCTATTGTCAAGCGTTCACGGAAACTTTTTAATACGTGACGTAGATTGTGGATATTTCAGCCTTTTCGCGATATCTATGTAGCTTAACATGGGATTTTTTACATGTTCGTGCAAAATGCGTTCACGTTTTTGATATTGTATGCTCGACATTTTGCCAACGAATAAATAAAAGAAAATAAATCTATCATCATATTATAGCCCAGTTCCTTGTGAGAAAATTGTTGTTTCAAAAGTTTAAATATCTCCATTTTTCGAATAACTATAGCTATTTTTATATGCCCAGGTTTTGGCGTGTTCAACCTTTACATATAGAGAGCTGCAACAATAAAAGATTTTTTGTTAAGGACTCGATAAGCCAAACCTGGAGTATTCGGAGACGTGCAAAGGCCCTCAAACAACAACTTCGCTCATTATAACTATTGCGGGCATTGCGGCAGACGCTTAATTCCGAGGACTCAAAATTGCACAACTACTTATAACTCAAAATTACGATAACTTTAAAAGTATAATACTCCACCTCCAAATTTTCATTGAATGTCCTAATAAGCCTTACATTTATTAAATTTTAAGCTACTGTAAATGACTAAGTTCAAAATACTTTTTAAGATCTGTGGAATTTAAACGAGGACAAAATCTTCCCTGCTTTTCATGTAGGTACAGGAGAAAATAGTCTTTTTTTTAGTTTTTTGGACCAATCTTTGGGCGTGATTCATATCTCTGTTAAGTATATTATAATTTTGCCATAATCGAGCTTTCTAAATATTAGGTACCTACTTATGAAATACCTCACACAAGTGGTACAGATGTGCTGGTAATGGTGCTCCTGCACTGAGGTTATAATAACGTTATACATACATATAATAACTAGACCCCGTTATCGGAGGTGCAATTTGGTAGCTTGACGTTCTTAGGGATGGGTAAAAATATTTATGATGTCGATATCGATACCTACTCTTCCATTCTTTGGCAAGTTTTGTATACCATTTTTAGACTAAGGTTTTTTTGTCATCCATGATAATCATTGTCATCAGAAGTAGAAATCATTATCAGTAGAACAATAAAGATATGGTTGCTATTTTACTTTTCAAATTTTTGAGTTGCAGGGCCGTGCCTAAACGCTCTTGAGATAAACCTTACCCATAGAGGTATAATACTGGCCACGTATACCGAAAATAAATTATTTACGTCAATCGCACAACAATATTTCCAATTATTTAGCTGTACGAGCATATTTAATTCTTATATAATAATTCATAATATTGAAAATGCAGTCACTTCTCGTAGAATACCCTGAACTACAAAAAAATCAAGATTGAAATTTGTTATTTATAAAAATGATAATGGTAATAAATATTTATTTTTTAAATAGTCATGTTTTACAAAATAAACACGTTTAATTAAAATCTTAGACTCTCGTTATCGCAAAGGATAAATATCGACATACAGCTAGTATTTCAAAATATTTTTACCCATCCCTAGGAATGTCAAGCTACCAAATTACACCTCCGATAACGGGGTCTAATAATAACCTCAGCATAGGAGCACCAGCAGTCTGTAGTATTTTTCATAATTTTTGATATTCATAAAACTTATTTAAAGTTTTCATAACTTTCGTATAAGTATAACGAATATATATATTATGTATTACCTTTCTAGGTACCTACTCTGATGTATGCCTTTAACATTTGAGGACTTCCCTCCATACCTCATGGATCCCATCATCAGAATTGGAGCTTGACAAAAATTTGTCTTAAAAATCTAACTTCCTTATCAAACACAGCGACGAGGACAAATCGCTTTTCGGTCGCGCAAACTTTTATTCGGTTTACTAACGATAGTTTAAGTACACTAAATTGAACGGTTAGTACCAGAAAACTGAAATTTCGTATGAGTTTGTTTTAATCACGCCGACAAAGTTGTAAAACATATTTTTTAAGAAAAAAAACCGACTTGTAGGATTATTGTAGATGGTGCACTCTAGACTCCATACAATGAAATAACTTGCTTAACAAACACAGCGAAGAGGACAAATCACCAAACATGAACTATGCGTCGTTGAAGAGTTCCGTTTTCATCATCATCAGCAGTTCCACTTCATCAAATGTCACTTTTTTTAATAAAAATTGCTTGATTTATTGATAAAAAACACAAAAATAACTATATAGAATATGCCGTTAAGATTTGAGGAGTGGACTCGATTCCTCATGGATTCCATCACCAGAACTGCGTTTTGAGAAAAACGGGACCAATCTGCATGTATACATACTTAAAATAAAATAAAAAAAATTAAAAATCTGTTCTGACATGACGGAGTATGGTATGGAGTAACAAACATAAAAAAAACCACGGCAATATTACAAAAGACTGGAGAATAAATTATATTATGCTCTGTCCATCAAGAGGCGGCGGTGTGTTATTTCTACACGTTTTTTTATGCCTCGTGGAGTTGTTTAATAGTGTTCCGGGTAGTGGGTTTAGTGGAACAGGTACCTAAGCACCAGGTACAAATTTGAAAAGAGCAAAAGCTTTGTTTAGCGCCAACGCATTGATGTACATTGTTCTAGAAGTCCTCATTTTACTAAACTGAATTCAAATAACTTTACACATTTTTGAATGTTCACGAATGAGATACTTATCCAGGATAAAGTGAGGGTAGGTTCTTAATTAGCGTTAAGTTTTATTACGTGTTTAACATTAACTTCACGGAATACTTGATCCCGTACCGTGAAGTTAACAGGCGTCCCTTGTCGTGTTCGATATGGTTTGTGATAATAGCTCTGTCTAAATGTGTTTTAAATTATCACAAAAAATCTTAATCTTACTGATTATGTTATAACTGGGTACACTTGGTGGGTAGTTTTGCGTTATGGCAGTTATTAGAACTACTCTCGTTTTGATGTAACTGATGTGAGTAATTAAGTATGGATAGCCGGTCATATGAAGTTTTTATTTTTACTTTACTTAGTTACATTACTTGAATTAAATTAGGGCCCGTGTCTGCATGTTTTGATAATTATAATAACTTATTTGTTTGTAAGTTTATAGATTTAAGTATATCATAAAAAATAAATTCTACTTACGTTTCTTGTACTCACGTATATCCCGGGTTAATTTTGGTTACAGTTTAGGTTTATAATCTACTATACTCGTATTTAAATTAAGCAATATTATTGGATTTATAGCGGGCACTTTATCAGAGATCCTAACATTGTTATCTGCCAAGTAAAACGATTTAGTAGAACTAAGTCACTTAGTTCTACTAAATCGTTCGCTGTTCCCAGGTAGTTACATTAGGTATTGTATGCTATGCTCGTGCGCCTGCACGATTTTCGCTTTTTTGTCATAATGTGTAAACAGGGCGTTTCCGCGTTGGGTCGTGCGAACCGAGGGTCGAGGGAACCAACCGACCTATAGTAAATTTCTTTTGTTTTATAACAGCATTTCTCTCCCATTCCCACCGCGTGACTGCACCCGCATGCATTAACGGATTCTAATGTGTTTTTAAATAATCATCACCGACCCTAAATGCGCATAACGGCGCATACCCTGTAAAAATAACCAGAGCCCTTTTTCAGTCGTGGTTATTATTATTCGCACTGCGATGAGTAGATCCAAATCAAGGACGATACTCCATCCTCTTTGATCCAAATAGTAGATACATTTGGAAGCTATATAATATAACCCTAAAATACTATCTGCACGTAAAGTAATTAAGTATAATAGGTCTGGAATCCAGTGACGCTGGATACTGTATCATATCAATGTAAACCTGCCTTAATTGGCATGATTGCTGCTCACATAACAGCTTTCCCAAAGCGGGTAGATCGCGTTACTGGTATTTCGAGCTACCCGCAGCCTTAAAAATTAACTAAGTACCTAAAGACAAGACATCAATCGAGATTTTAATTAAAATGAAAATAAAAAGCCATATATTTGTTAAGCGATCACATCCATTAATTTTATTTGATGTTACTAAATAAATAGGTTGAAGGTGCGTTCGTGTTCGTGTTCGTACCATGCCACAGGGCCCAGGGGCCGCTGATACAGTAAAGTACCTTAAGTGAAATTTAGTAAAGTAAAATTTATTAGTACCAAAAAAAGTATAATATTACTTTTTTTGTACTTTTAAGTTGGTTTATTTTTGTTAGTTTATTGAAGTTATTTTACGTACCAATGTGTTATAAAACTATTATGATATTTCGGCTTCAACAGCTCGCCATATACGCACAGACTTCCCGGACAAACATGTCCGAAGGAGAGTAGATCCGGCGAACAAATCCAGGATGGCTAGTTATTCGTAAGAAAGACATACCTAATTAAATCTGTTTTTATAAAAATAAGATAAAACCGGCCAAGTGCGTGTCGGTCCACGCATAATGGAGGGTTCCGTACCTTTAATGGAATAAGAACCAAACGAATACCAAAAGGTCGTATCTTATGCCCAGAGAAGAATAAGTTTTTTAGAAATAAATAACTCAAAAATGGCTGAACCGATAATGTTCAAAACAATTTTGGTAGAAAGTATGTGATAAACTGATAATGCGCATCTTCTCAATTAAGTATTTCATATTATTTGGACTTACTGTTCAAAAGTTACTCAATTTTTCCGACTGCCAAAGCGATTATTTATGAAAATATTTACTTAATCACAATATGTCAAAGAAACCTTGATGGCATTTTTAAAGACCTATCTTGACCTATACATATGTTGATATTTGGTAAAAAAAAATAAAAATTTTGTTACATGTATGGAGCGCATTTTTTTCTGCAATTTAACTACATAACTAAGTAGCGGCATACAAAATACACATTGTGTCTAAATCTTATAGTTTCCGAGTAAAATGGCTGTGACATACGGACGGACGGACGGACGGATGGACGGACAATTGCCGGACATGAAGAAACTAAAAGGGTTCCGTTTTGGCCATTTTGGCTACGGAACCCTAAAAAGGAGTCCTATAGGACATTATTAAGAACACCTTTCGTATAGTCAGTTAAAAACGAGAGAACCGCGTAGGTACACTAGCATATTGCAATACAACATCACGACTGTATTTTGAAAATATTGCGTAGCTACGAGAAAATTCTGCAATACAACGGCAGTAGCTGATTGTCGCCAATTAGTTGTAATAACGACTCTGCGCCGCGGTCGGGTAACGCTACTGTAATTTGTGCTCCAACACCGCGCTGGCGCTGGCTGTGACTGTGCGTTAACATGATTTATGTGTGAAAACTCGAGGCCGAGCGTTTACCGTCGACCGCAGGTTTTGTTTTGATGACCGTTGTACGTGCGATTACGAATTAGGTACTGACTCAACCTACAGTTACCTTTTTTGATATATTTTTTTTTTAGCCTTTGTACCTACTAAGCACTTGATCTGTAAAAAAACCTAAATTCCCCTTGTTATGTGTAAGATGTTTTAAGAGGTTGTTTAATTGTAAGAGAACGTAAATGTACCCTTAACCGATGCAAAGCTGTGACACGTGGATATCCATGCGTGATTAAGATCACTGCTTGTGTGACACATTTACCTAGCCTAGGCTAGGTAAGTAAGGTATTGAGTGATTCAAAGTTGTCTCTAAGCGACTGTCAGTTTTTAGTTGTCGAATTGTGTTTAATTGAGTAGGTAGGTAAATCAGTACCTATTAGGTACCTACATAAGTAATTTTTATCTTTCAAGACTCAAAAGTAAAAAGGTAGTATCTGTCTTCCCAATATTCACTCAGGTACCCCGAAAAAGGTACGTACCTACCTACTTATCTAATTTTAGCCCTTATTACGCATTGACCAGCGATAACGATTAACGACCCATTTCATATCTCCAGCTTTAGTTTTTAAAACTGTTATGTACAGTCAGCAGCAGTTGTAGCATAACGTGTACATAGAAGGTGAGGTGTTCAAAATACCTTCACGCGCTCTTATATTTTCATAAAAATAAGTCGTGTCAAGCTCATTTTGACCTTAATACTCGCTTATCGGCCAACTGTATGTCTAATGGGAGATAGGTAAATTAACGGGTAAGTAGGGGTAAGTGGTACTTTTTGAGAGTTAATGAGTAAGTGTCTTAATGGCGAAAATATAATTTAAATTAAAAAGACAGATCGGATCAGATGAGATACAGCCATCTATAAATAAACGATAATCTGAATGTCTCTCTAATCATATTTGTTTGGTATAGAAAATAGAAAACATTTATTCGTGACAACAACGACATGCAAACAAATATACTTAATGTAAGAATAATAACTAATTATAATTAAGGCATGAATATGGTTGCCACGAAATGGTCCCGACACAGCATGGTGCTAGCCTGGGAGGCCAGCGCTAGTCTTCCGCCGGGGGTCACACGTTAGTGTATCTTTATTACCCTCTTATAAATAGGTATCTACCTAGGTATAATTATGGTATTTTTAAAATTCAAGACGGTAATCTAACAGCTCCTGCCCTATATTGTGAATCACTTTTTATGGAGAGAAGAGAACTGTCAGATTAACTTCTGTGTTGGATTAAAAATACGATATTAGGTGTTTAGGGTGCAATCAAATCTTAATTAGAACTATGACATCTACGTCCGTTGAGCGTCAGTGAGTAAATCAAAGAATTTCAAGAGCCGTCCAGCAATAGTGCAACGCTCGTGCAACGCCTCCTCCCCGAAGGGCGACGGCGCGGAGCGAAATGTACCTATCTCGAATCCTGTTTACACGTATACGAATCCAATTTTCTTTGAAGGCGGTCTGCAATCTACAATCATTATTTTTGCAAAGACAAATCCATTTCTGCGGTACGTGACTGTGAGGTAATGAGAGCTAATGGCGGCGGAGCTGTCATTACCCGGGCCGGTCGTTGTGCGGCGGCGCGGGCGAGCGGTGGTGCGCTTGTGCGGTGTGCCTGCCTCCTGCCTCGCCTGTATCATACGCCATGTACAGTCGCCATCAAATATATCTGAGCGGCCAAGGTGCTCAAAAATATCTGAACATGCACTTTATCGCCTTGATAATAGAGGCGTTGTTCAGATATTTGTGACCACCTTGGCCGCTCCGATATATCTGATGGAGACTGTACTACGACTCGCAGATAAACACGGCATAGTGCACTCACCGGCAGATGTAGAGCACCTTCATACGCTCTTATTTTTATAACAATAATGTGTCTAGATAATTTTGGACACCTCACCCGCTTCGGTACTCCGCTGCTGACTGTGCATGTGCAATCTGAATTTATAGAGTACTAACTGTTAATTTTTACTCAATTTATAAAGGCTCCATTTTGTTAATGTCTCGATAACGGCTAGACCGTTTATAAAAAAATTGGCTAAGTCGGAATTGCGCCCCAACCAAAGTTCCCGTGCATTACAATTTTTTTTTAATGAATTTACCTACTCGTATTTTACTGTACAACTGTTCTCTGTATTTATTTTTTAATTTAGGTTTCTAAAAGTAGAGACGGGGGGGGGGGGGCTAATATTAATATTCGTTTATTTATTTATTTTCTATTTAACCCCCAAAACTAGGGGCCACTTAAATGTTAAAAATTAATTAACGTTACGCTTACGCCTCTGTCTTTGAGCCAGCGACTCAAATACATATATTAGGTACGTGTACTGTAAGTACAGTCAGTAGAGTAGCAGAAGTAACTAAGCGGGCGAGGTGGTCACAATGAGCTTGACACGACTTTATTGTTAAGGGAATAAGAGCGCGTGAAGGTCATTTTGAAGACCTTACCCACTTAGCAACTTCTGCTGCTGATTGTACCAAATTTCAACGCGAGCAGACCGGTTGTTTTGGAGCAAATTGGCGGTGACGGACGGACTAACAGATTCACGAATGTCACTAACACTTATAAACATTCCTTTTTCTCCTACTTGGGTTCGGAACCTAAACCTTAAAAAGGAGTAAGTATAACTTTTTGAACAATCGGCAACGCGCATGTATCACTTCTGGAGTTGCATAAGTGATAGTGATAGTGATCGCGCAGCCATTCGTAGCTATTATACTTTGCCGTGAACTGGTATCTATCGTGACAATAACGTCGGCGTCCACAGTAAGATATAAAAACATCCATTGACGTAGCATTTCATCTAGTTATTCTAAAGCTAAAGGCATTTAGCGCTCGTCTATCGCTCCAACAGTCTAAACTAGAATTGTATTGATTGAAATACCTTTAAAAGCCGTTGTCCTTAATTTTTAATCGAACGAGCGTTAAAGGCCGATTGGTTGACGTATTCAATTGAACGGATTAATTGGTCGACACAGAGTGAAGTAGGTACTTGCACATGCAGCAATCGTGTGTGAACACTTGCAACTGACAGCATACTTAGCCCACCCATGGATTTATATGAAGTGGATCTAATTCTTACACTTTTTCCCTAACCACAGTTGAACCTTATTACCGAGTAAAACAGTCGTTCATAGACAACTAGTAAAAAGTAGTAAAAACGCTAACAGTACGATAGAGAGCATAATAGTAGAGGGTGGTATCCCACTCGCACTCGTTACAAAATTGTCACATTTGACACATATTGCCCTTTTGATTGTCTGATGACGTTATTACCTCCTTAGTCAAAAAGCCTTGTTACGTTTGTCCTAGTTAGCTTCCTAAATGATTAAGTTTTTAAATTTAGTCATGTCTAAGTTAGGATCCTAATTAGGATGTTAGTTAGCACACTAGAAAAAGTAAAGTGTAACAGGGCTTTAAACGAGACACAGTCCCCTAGATCTAGATAACCTTCTCTTTCGGCCTCACTTTGTGACCGAAGAATTAGATCCACTTCATGTAATAAATCCAAGAGCCCACCCAACGAAGGAAAACTTAGAGTTAATCCGTGTATAGCCAAATTTTGGTGTAGGTGTAGTTTGGTGTAGCCGGAAACCGGGAAGTTTGATTACAGACAACAGAAACTAGAATAAATAAATACATATCTGTTGTATGGGACCCCCTTAAATGTTAATTTTATTCTGTTTTTTAGTATTTGTAATATATTATTTGTGAAAATTTCAACTGTCTAACTATAACGGTTCATGAGATACAGCCTGGTGACAGATAAAAACGGCAAAAAAATCATATGTATGGGAGCCCCCCTAAATATTTATTTAAATTCTGTTTTCAACCAACTTCAAGATTTCGAAGGACATCAATTCGTCGGGATCTTTGTTTTTTTTTGCTATTTTTTTTATATATTTTCACCGATTATTCGAAAACGCCTGACCCGATTTGGAAAATTCTTTTTTTGTTTGAAAGAGTATAATAAATACTTCACAGTTGGTCTCATTGCAAGCAGGTCAGGATCTGATAATGGGATCCTGGAGAAACCGAGAGAAGTCTTCAACTATTATAGGCACACCTATAGTGATTTGAGTTTTTTTACAGCAGCTCGAGCATTTGCTGTTGGAAAGGTGGATGCTATGTGAAGTCGGTTTTTCTCAACCGACTTCAAGATTTCGAAGGAGGAGGTTATCAATTGTCGGGATCTTTGTTTCTGCAATTTTTTTTTTATGCATGTTCACCGGTTATTCGAAGACGGCTGGACCGATTTGGAAAATTATTTTTTGTTTGAAAGCGTATACTTCACAGTTGGTCCCATTGTAACCAGGTAAGGATCTGATGATGGGATCCTGGAGAAATCGAGGGAACTCTTCAACTATTATAGGCACAACCGCAGCTGGAGCATTTGCTTTTGGAAAGGTGGAGGCTAAGTCAAGTCGTTATTTGCTTGTTTTTTCTTTTTTTTTTATGTGTGTTCACCGATTATTCGAAGACGGCTGGACCGATTTGGAAAATTCTTTTTTTGTTTGAAAGAGTATACTTCACAGTTGGTCCCATTGTAACCAGGTCAGGATCTGATGATGGGATCCTGGAGAAATCGAGGGAACTCTACAACTATTATAGGCACACCTATAGTGATTTGAGTATTTTTGACAGCAGCTTTTTTGCAAAGGTGGAAGCTAAGTCAAGTCGGTTCTTTTTTGTTTAAAATTATTAGTATTTTTGTTATAGCAGGAACAGAAATACATCATTTGAGAAAAATTGAGACAGACTGACGGACAGCGGAGTCTTAGTGATAGGGTCCCGTTTACGGAACCCTAAAAAGGGGGGCACTATTTACTATATTTTGTATTTGAGTACCCTTTGAATACATCAAACTAGTTATTATGTTGCTGGATTTGTCCAAACTATGGCCGTTTTATTTTTGAGCTCATAGGTAGATCGACGAATCCAGCAACGTAATAACCATGCAGGGACGTACTTAAATACATAGAACATCTATCGCTGAATTTTAATTATCACAATTATTTACCAGTGGCGCTAGTCGACACGTTAAAGGACTCTTAACGGACAACAAACGTAGTCATAATGATTTCCTCTAATGTACGGTGAAATATGGTGTTAAATCATATGCCAAAAAATTTAAATCAGTCCTAGAAGAGAAAACATACTTACTATTCTGTTACAGAGTATCTCACGGATAGTTTTGTGAACTAAGATATGATGTTTAGGTGCCTTAGGTTTGAAGTTATTAATAAGTCTTACAACACATATATTGTAGTGTAAAATACGTTTTATAAGTAGGTATAAATAATTTGTCTTTTCATTAGGTATGTGAAATATGCTTAGTATAAGGAAATGATTGCCATACCCTACTGGGGTCCATAGTTGACCAGACCACAGGAAGCTATTCAAATTGCACCGAAAAGAAATATATCAAAAGACATATTTTTAAAGTACTAACTGTCGCTAAAAAGTTCTATTTGTGTTTTTTTGTATAAACTAAATTCATTATACAAAGAAGTAGAATAAGTGTTAAGAGTTTTCCTAGAATTTTATTTTAGATACCCAGCACCAACAAACCAATGTTCTATTGATTAAAATTGCTGATGTTTTTTGGCATGTTGGCTGGTTCCAGCATGTCCACTAAACGTTGGAAAGTTAAAAGCACGTACGTCAAATTCCTGGTCAAAAAAAACGGAAGCAAACTTGACACGAACAACTATCCAGGTTTTCACAATACAGTCAAATCTGAGGAAATGATGATATCGTAATATAATAGCAGACATGTAATCGCAGTCACATAAGCGACAATTTTATCCTTGCGTAACCGAAGCGGCGGGTTGGCAATAAATTGCGAACCATGGTGCGTATCGCCGTTGTTCTGTTGACGGCGTTTCATTCAGGCGGCGAGGACGTCAACCCGCCGCCTGCCTCAGCTTTAGGCCTTGTGTTCATATTCACGTTGGTGCCGCAACTGCAGGCGAGTAGAGTTCTAGGTGACCTGGGCTAACGTGACCTCAAGATCAGTCATGATACGGTATACCTACTTAATCTGAGAGCCCTGTTATACTGGTTTTTCACAGTTATCAATTCGCTTTTGCTCTACCGGTTAAAGATAGAGTATAGTTGAGTCTACCCTAATATGACCCTAAGTTACTATTTACGATGCACTACATACTTATATCAACTGTAAACTGTTTTAAAAATTGCAAGATACATTTTACAAAAACATAGTAGTAACAATAAAACAAGGTTGTTACAAAAAGCGTGTTCTCCCACCCCTCCGTTATTTAAATGCGTACGCATTCATTGCAAATTAATTCGTTAGTAGTACTGCAGAACAATGGTTTATTTGTACACACAATACTCTGCGTTACAAACGAAAATAAAATGTGCTTAAATATAGAGTCAGTGCGGAATGAGAAGTGCAGAAGTCGTAAATTCTTTAGCTCCTATAAACCTTACTACGACACTTTTAGGTAGGTATACTCTTCTCGTCTACTTCAGGTCTAACTAACTACAAGAAAACATTTAAAATTTTGGTTTGAACTGAATTCATTATTTTATTATACATAGATATTAATTTATTCATTATACAATTTCCCTCCCCAGTAAACAACAATCACTCATTGAATCTAACAAACGACATCAACGCGCCTCGCATCACTATGTAATTTTTTTGGCAGTTAAGTTCATACATGTTTTACCTGTTACCCTAAATTATAAAATGAATATGAAAACCTAAGGACTTCCGAGTGGTCGT
This sequence comes from Pammene aurita, assembly GCA_947086415.1. Lineage (NCBI taxonomy): Eukaryota > Metazoa > Arthropoda > Insecta > Lepidoptera > Tortricidae > Pammene > Pammene aurita. The sequence goes on from OX352289.1 coordinate 25,765,988, forward strand.
TACTGTCCCAGTTCATGCCGTCTTTAAACTTAAGTCATCATCAATAAACATGACAGCAGAGTGTCAACTATTGGGCATTAGTGTGTCGAGCACTATGACGTTTAAATACAAGTACACCGCCTCTCATTTCAAGTGAGGATAGCGCAGTGATTGCAAACCATACTTTTCATTTCCAGAATAGTTAATTGTTTATGCAAGTCACAGTTGCGCCGCTGACCCACCTACCTAGTGTAACTACCTACCTGGCAAAGCAATCATTAGTTACAGAGACCTGTCCCATTGTATATCATTAACGGCCTCCTAGCCTAATAGTCGGTAGTGACCCTGCCTATGAAGTAGGAGGTCCCGGGTGTTAACCGTGGTACCACAGCTTTTGTACCACAGGGGGACCACGGGTAATTATTTTCCCCGTAGACCCACCCCTATTTTCCCAGTAAGGTCTAGAACGCAAAATGACCACTCATAGGTAGGTTAGGTTCGTTAGTTATCTTCTAATGGCCGAAGGCCAAACCGCACAGAAATAGGAGCCCCGCGGCAGCGGGGCTCCGTCGACATCGCTAACGTAAATATAAACCCATTTTGGTGCAGTGGGTCTACGGGGAAAAAAAATTACCCGTGGTCCCATGTGGTACAAAAGCCGTGGTACCACGATTAACTCCCGGGAGGTCCCGGGTTCGAATCCTGGTCAGGGCATTTATCTGTGTGTTTGTCACGGAAATTTGTTCCTGATGAGTTATGGGGATGTTTTATATGTATTTAAGTATATATCTATCAATTATAATATATATCGTCGTCTAGTACCCATAACACAAGCCTTATTGAGCTTACTGTGGGACTAGGTTGATTTGTGTAAGATTGTCCCATAATATTTATATATTATTTATTTATTTATCATGAGCATGTATTAAACAAAGTAGAAAGTAGGTAAAATGGACCCGTAGGTTGGTATAGGTACTATTATATTCTCTATTTTAATGAGAACCAAAACCTAGATGAGATTATAGGTCGCGGCGTTCCACCGGGCATCATCGGGAGACATGTAGAAATATCGAAAAAAAATCCAGCAAACACTTAGGAATAGGGGTTGAAGTACGAGTTCGATATGAATTTAGTTAGTTCTTTGTAAATCTTGGGTATTTAGTGTTCGGCTGAGGTGATAATCTAACATACTTTATAATACTTTTTTTTATTGCAGTTTTGCTCGTAAACCTATTTGTTAGCACTAAGTGTAGGAGGAGGTAAATATTACACGAATGTGTCTTCAGACTTACGTAGTGCATGCGTAGTGCAGCCCTTTTTTTAATATATTAGAGTGGGTATTATGCTCACAAGGTTTCTTATCTACCCTCAATAACAATGCGGTAGTTTAAAAGTGAAATTCCTTTTTTTCAGATAGTGTATATTATAATACTTATGTATATATATCCAGTCAGTTATTTTATTTCACTGATAATTAAATTAACTACGTATGTATGTATAAAACAATGTTAACCATTTGGTAGTACTAGTAGGCAGTTTGAATAACTAGGCCAAATTAACAAATGATGAACATATGAATTTATATCCTATCCTATTTAATAGTTACATGTAGGTAAACGCGATCCGTTTGAGTATTGTTTGCGTGGCCACACATAATTTAGGTATACCAAGTAAAATACAAGAACACCTCTAATCCACAATGTCGTAAATCATCATGATGGCGGTACAGTACCCAAGGGGGTAAGGCCAGACGTTGTTCGTGGGAGACAAATGTTAAAGCGACTATGTGGTGCTGGTGGCTGCATGGCCGGGCCGGCGGCGGTCAGAGTTGCGTGACGGTAATTACAGTAGCGATCGGTGTGTTGTCCGAGTGGCCGGCCACTTTAATTGTAATAGCGTGTGTCCAACTTCTGCCCCGTTTCCTGTGACTGTGGCGATGCCGCGGCCGCGACGTTCATTCATTGTAATTACTTGTCATTTGATTACGTACGAGTAAGCTAATCTAGCGGGGGCTGTGGAAAAATAATATTATGACATAAAATTCTCTAATTATTTGCTAGTTATTTATTCACGTTTATATAAATGAATAGGTAGGTATAACATCAGTTACTTAATCTTACTTACCATGTAAAATAAAGCCTGTCGTAAAACGAGTAGCTACATACATTTTGTGGATATTATTTTGTCCCTGTAATGAAAGTGGGTTAGCGCAAGCGTCCGTTAAACTAGCGAAGTCCACCACTCTCGTATTTGCCTGCCTATATTTTAAAAAGCGCCCTTCATTATTTTTTTATATTCATTTTAGATCGGTCGAGTTTTGATCGACAGGAGCGAAAGTCTTAATTATATTAAACTACTTAAAGTATTCTTTATTTAGTGCACCTATAATACCCTTGTAGGTATCATATGTCTATGACTTTTTTATATGTCTATAAAATAAGAAGACGCGGGGCCGTGAAGACAAAATTGTGATTCATAATAAGCCGATTTCCTCGTGTTTACACGCGACACACACACATACCTATACAACTCGTGGATCAAAAGTTAGCATGTGTGCACGAGACCGCGGCTTATTATGGAATCACAAGTCTATCTTCGTGGGACCACGTCTTCCTATTTTATATTTGTATGGTAGGTAAGTATTCACATTATTTTTAGTATCTCATTTCGGGGCATCGTGCATGTGGATAGTGGGTAATAGTGGTCGGGAGCGAGTGTTGCCGATGCCGGTGGCTCTAAACACAGGGCTGCGGTTGAAAGGAATGTTGGGCTCTTGCTGCTAACGCCAACCCAGCGCGCACTCTCCGGTGAACCAGAGTAGGGTGAACTTTGATATCTTTCGTCGTATCGCTTGCGACCGTTTGCTAGTATGCGGTAACCATCCTTGTGGTTCCAGATACAGCTCGACAACCTGCTGTATGCGAGCCACGCGCCTGTTACGCTTCTCCATTTAGGTAACCAAATAATTTTAAACAAACAGAAACGACTTCACTTAGCATCCACCTTTCCAAAAGCAAATGCTGTAAAAAATACTCAAATCAATAGTTGAAGACTTCCCTCGATTTGTCCAGGATCCCATCATCAGATCCTGACCTGGTTACAATGGGACCAACTGTGAAGTATAGTCTTTCAAACCAAAAAAAGAATTTTTCAAATCGGTCCAGCCGTCCTTGAATAATCGGTGAACATACATTAAAAAAACATATAGTTATAGCAAAAAAAAAAACAAATATGCCGACGAATTCATAACCTTCTCCTTCGAAATCTTGAAGTCGGTTGAAAAGCCTAGAGATAGTTTATGAGTATGAACTATGAACGCGCGCCGGCAAAGGGAAGTTTGAATTGAAGCAGCCGTGGGCATCATGTAATGTAATGCAATATTTTTAAATAACGCATTACGCAGTGGTTCTTTTTAACGAATTGAAGGTCACAAATACATTGGTTGTGCTGAAATGCGCTCGGTAATATCAGCGAGGGAATGGCTGCCCTGCAACGGGCTGTACTCGCCCGATCGGCGCCGAGTGGCTTGGCCCACCCTCCTCTCGTTTCACGCTTCTTGGAAGAGAATTTTCAATCATTTCTCTAGCTTGCCAACTGTCATTGGAAGTAATATCGAGAAAACATTAAGTGGACATACACAACACTGTAATTTTAAACCTGTCAGATACGCCTACCTGCAAAGGCGTAGATGTCTAGTACTTACATACTGGCACACACGTTCATGTCTTGCCACCAGATGTAGTTTCTAATAACTGTATACCATAAAATAATTATAATGAGAAAAATATCGACGATGTAAATTTTTAGTAGCAAACGTAAAATAGTATGTGTTAAGTAGTTCAATTAATAAATAATATAAAGAGTGTATTGACAATTATAAGGACAAGTGAAATGTGTAATAACTTTTTAAAAGTTTATTATTTTGCGTAAGTATGTTTTGGGCATTTGGTTGGAAGGCCTTTTTAAACGTTTTAGTGTTGACTAAGACACCTGTAACCTTTGCTTTCGGGCGACTTTTCGTCGTTTGCTTCGGACGTTTCTCATCAGATTCGGACAACGTTTACTGTGACCAGTTTCGACGCTTGAGCCAAGTTTTTTTTTATTTTTTTACGAAATCCGCTTCCGTGAAGCTTTGCCGAAGTTTTCTCTTCATGATTGCCCATCACGTCCTCGATGGGACGTACCTAATAGCTCACCAAACGAAGACGCTTAACTGCCTGATAGGGGAAATAATTCGTGTATAGCTGAATTTTGGTGTATTTGTAGATAAAGGTATCTTACACAACATACTAAAAGTACCGGTGGATGGGGGCGCCGCTAGCGGAGAGGCGGGGGTGTAAAGGTACCTTATTTTGGTTTTTCGTAAACAACTTGGTAACGGTGGCTCATACGAAAAAATGTTCTAGTGCTTAATTCATCCACATATAATTTTCTATAAAAAAGATCCTTTGCACTTTTTTTCTGGGATCGATGTTTAATGAGATATCGAGGAAATACAATAAACACTTTTTTAAACTTTCGGAGCTATTATTTACGAAAGTATTAGTTTTATACAAAAATTGTCTTAGAATATCCTTATTTTTTTTAAAGACCTATCTAACGATACTCCACACATTAGGGTTGGAGTAAAAAAAAATTTTACCCACCCACTTCATGTGTACGGGAGGTCCCCGAAAAAATAATGTTTTTTCTGATTTTGTTTTAAAACTTTGCCGGCGTGAATAAAACACATACACATACGATTTTTTTTATTTTCTAGTACTAACCATCACTGAGCAGGCTGCTCACCCTGCTACCTCACTTCCTACCCTTATAGTTTCGCCATGTCCGTCTGACCCCATCTGTCCATCTAGACGTCTAGTACTAACCATCACTGAGCAAAGCCGTGGACGGACAGACGGGGACAGACGGACATGCCGAAACTATAAGGGTAGGCACCGTGCTCACCCTGCTCAGTGATGGCTAGTACTAGACAAGTGAAATTTCGTATGAGTATGTGTTTTAATTACGCAGACAAAGTTTTAAAACAAAATGTGAAAAAATAAGATTTTTCGGGTACCTCCCGTATACATGGAGTGGGGGGGTAAATATTTTTTTTTACTCCAACCCTAATGTGTGGGATATCGTTGGATAGGTCTTTAAAAAGAAATAAGGGTATTCTAAAACTATTTTTGGATGAAACTAATACTTTCGTAAATATTTGCTCTGAAAGTTTAAAAAAGTGTTTATCGTATTTCCTCGATATCTCATTAAACATTCATCCCAGCATAAAAGTGCAAAGAATCTTTTTTTATAGAAAATTATATGTGAATGAATTAAGCTATAGAACATTTGTTCGTATGAGCTACCGTTACCGAGTTATTTACGAAAAACCAAAATAAGGGACCTTTACACCCCCCCCTCTCCGCTAGCGGCGCCGCCATCCCCCGGTACTTTTAGTATGTTGTGTAAGATGCCTTTGCCTACAAATACACCAAAATTTGGCTATACACGAATTATTTCCTCTAAGTTTTCCTTCATTGGGTGGGCTATAAGGGTAATTTGGCGGATTCATATTCTTAGCAGCATGACGCACGTCGTGGGTTTCCATCCACTCTCTGATGCAGGGGGCACAGTGGCAACTAGCCAAATCGGGCCAAAATAAAGTAGAGCCCCTGTGGCGTCTAATCAGTGACAAAATTCATTTTGTCCACACTTCTTTATGTAAAGATTGGCAGTCATCGTGGAAGTAGTGACGAACGCCGTAGATTTCATACTGCATTCGCATATTACCTACCACCATTGTCTTAGATCCAAATTTTTCGGAAAAAATTGACGTTTTGTTCTCATTCAGGTGTTCTCCTTTGCGAATAGTAGAGTACTACAGGCCCGGTAGAACAAAAAATCCAGTTTGAAGGGGTTTTCGTCGCTTAGAATAATGCACTGTTCATTTTTTAGTAAAACTGTGTCATATAAATTTCGAAGACGGTGTTTAACTTTTGCAGCCTATTTTGGAGTTGGTTTGGCTTCCGTTGCTTCCGAGGGCTACCCAGTCGTTCCGATTCTTGGCCCTTTGAACCATTCCTACAGAAGTTCTCTACTTTTTTTCACATATCTTATTGAAGTACTGAGTGAGTTTTTGATTTTTCGATGTATCTTTGAGTCGATATTGCGATTATTCGAGCCAGTTTTTCGACGATTTTTCGACTTGTCATTAAAAGAGAAGTCTTACCCAAACTTTTTAATGCAATTTAAATCGCAGAAACACACACCCTCACGATTTTAGCGATCTTTCTCATGGACATACCGTTTTCTCGTATGTATTTGTCCAAGAGTATTTTTCGTTGCTCCTGTGTATGACCTCTCAGTTTATGAAATCAAAAGTGATCCGAAAAAATAATTCTAGTAATTGATTTAACATCATATCATCTACAACATAATAAATAATTTATGTTTTTAAAGCAAATAAAACAAGAATGACGGCTTGTTGCAGTTGTCCTTATATTTGTCAATACAGTCTTTAATGACAATAAAAGTAATTGCCATGAAGTGATGACGTCAGCCACCGTACGTTCAGTCATCAGCAGCCTAGTAGCTTAATGGATGAGGTGTTCAAAATAACCGTCACACGTTCTAAGTCGTTTCAAGATCATTTTGAACACCCTAGGTATAAAGTTTAAGAAATGTTGAAAGCATCGTGATCCGTATGTGGTATCGTTTTTTGATAACCAGGGACAGGAATTTAATAAACGATGTAACCCTAATAATAATAATATGTCGAAGAGAAACTAATTCGTTGAATAATATTTTAAGGAGGTTAATTAACATCTAACGTTGTTGTTTTAGTGCCGCTCTTGCTTGTTAGGCAACTTACAAAATCTGGTCCCATCCACAAGAAAGCGCGAAACCACATATAGCTTATAAAGGTACGAAAAAAATAGAAGTGGAAACAGGTCGTCAAGTGATTGTTACTCTTGGTGTCCCGATTCGAAGTTTTTTACATTTATGAAAATGATATAACTTACAACAAAACTGCCCATTAACAAAACATTTTACATAAAATTTTCTACAATAATTGTCAAGGAAGCATAATTGTTAGGACTTGTATTTTCCAAATTATGAGTCGCGAAAATTGTGTTGAGATGTGTTTTCTGCCATATAACATATAAAACAGTACGAACCGTATGAGCGTCGTAGGAGACACCCAATCCAAAATTGGTTTAGAAGTAAAGTTAATGGCTAAATACCAACTTTTGGTGTTCTTTTATGGACATTGCCCGTCCGTAGCCAATACCTTAATGCCTTTTATGCTAGTTTGATGTTTTCATAATCGCCCATAAGTACTATAATACATTGAAAACTATAAGTGCTAGCAACATCTTTAAAGACAGCTATTTAATGAAGAACATATTCTTCATTGGAATTTATGTGGTAACTTTTAGAGTTTTTATTAAAAATATGAAAGACTGCAAATAGGGCAACTTAAGTGGGGGTGGGGGGAAATACCTACTGGACGACCTGTTTCCACTTCTATTTTTTTTTCTTATTGTTATAAATAATATAAGCTACGCACGTGCAAAGTTTAATAATTCTTCCGGATAGGACAAGATGCTATGAGTTAGACTCGGACTTTTTCAATATTTTGACAAATGCTGAGCAACAAAGATATCTTATTTAGTCAGTTAATCAACAAGGTACAATAAACCATGGGCACTATAACTATTTGAGTATGCTCTAATCTGATATATTCGAGCATTTTATTAGGACTTCTAGCGATTTCATTTAAAAAGCCTGAAACTTCATAATTCCTTGATCGGACCTGCTTAGGGTTGGAAGTACTGTAGGAACTAAACTGTAGGGGTTTCGTTTTTCGTTGCTCTCGTTATTGTGTCACTTTTTACGAGGCTTGATCTCCATCTATAACTTTTAACTACCTTAGTGAGAATTAGCTACCAGAAAAATCCCGTACCATCAGTTATGGTTATGGAGTTTGGTAGCATTTCATGGCTATGTATTTAGTACGGCTCCAACTCGACAAAATTGCAGAGGCTTATGACGGCAGTAAATCTGATGTAGATGGTCGCATCTGTCGGTGGCCGGGTGGCCGGTATGAAGAATGGCTTTATTCCGCGAGGCCGCGAAGGGCAAGGCCACGACAGGTCGATGAACGAGAGCGGCAAGCCGACAACCACTCACTCACTTTACTGCCGATGTTTATTGTGACAATGATAAGGAAAATAAACGGCGATCGGCGACTAGTTATATACCGGCGGCGTCAATGAAAGCCGGCGCTAAACTCATATGTTCTAAGAATTTACTCCTAAATACACTCCTAAACTACCACTTTTAGAAGATCTTTAGGTGTTTCGGTAGTATTGTTTCATAATTTAAAGGCATAATTTCCTACATTCTTACAAATGATCATGGGTATAAAATTAACACCAATAATTAAGCCACCAGACACTCTTACTCTTCTAATATAGTCTATACCTACTCGTAAGAAGGCCTGGTGCATTATGGATTTCACTTTATATTCATATTTAGAAAAGGTAATTAGGATACGAGTATATTAAGAATATAAGTATTTAAATAGCGTAGGAAGAGGAAGGTGTAACAGAAATAAAATTCAATAGACATAATGATGTTTCGGAACAATACTAAATATACTGATGCTGATGGAGTGATGTGTAAAGTACGATTGAACGCCAAACAAATATATTAATAAATTACTGTTTTAGTAAGTACTTGTACAAATTCGGTCGGTGAAAAGTGTACCTACCTCTTAAGGAAGGTCACTCCATTTTGTATAGAAAACATCACGTATACAAAATGAAGTGTCGGAGTGTCGTGTAGGACGCGGAACGGAACAGCGTGAACCATCCTTTATGTGTCTCATATGAAAAATCTGTTTTATTGTCTCTTTATATACCCACGAGACAATTCAACACTCAATACAGGTAGGTACCTACCTACTTTATTCGTGTAATACTTTTGATGGCGTTAAGGAGAGGTCATTGATGTATTATGTATTCTTGGGAGAGGTGAATATACACTTATACAGAGTTGATTTTCTTTTTGGGTCAGTGAGGTCAGCTACCAGATCCTGTGCTGCTACGCGAAAATGGTCTTAGAAAACCTTCCCTTAGTTTTAAATTTGCGTATAAGATTGCGTTGGCTTAGAAGTTTGATTTTTTCACAGCTCCAATTGACAGTAGACTTGAGTATTTGATATACAGCTTGATAGCTCCACGCGTTCCTGAGAAAAAGGGTCTTGACATTGACAGACGGACGGATGGACGGACTGACGGGCGGGTGGACGGACGGACGGACGGACAGACAACAAAGTGATCCTATAAGGGTTCCGTTTTTTCCTTTCGAGGTACGGAACCCTAATATACATAGTTAAGAATTTAAAAATCCATCATCTTCAATCTTTATGCAAGAAAATATCCTACCCTACACCTACTTAGGTAATTCTTACTAAGATTTTAGGGGTTGGAGGGTAGGTCACTTAAAATAATAATTAAACTACCTTACAAAACTTGTGATGAAGTATCAATATAAATATTCATTTAAATAGTTAAAAATAGTGAATATTTGTGTAGTGGGTTCGGAGGGGCCTTACAGTAATAATTAAATTACCTTTGATAACTTACGATAAATTATCAAAATAACGGTGCATTTAAAGTGTCATGGATCCTGGCCCGACCACGACACGATAATGGAATTTAATGATTGCACAAATTCATCATTTTTTAGGTGCTATTTAGTGCTCCTAGTCCCATGAATTTGTGCCGCATAGTTTTCAAGTTATTGCGGTACCGTTGTGGTCGGGCGGGGGTACAGGATCCTGGCCCGACCACACCCCTCCAACGAGAATTGGTGAATGCACAAATTCATTGTTATTTAGGTGCTATTTAGTGCCGCCAATCCCATGAATTTGTGCCGTATAGTAACCAAGATACCGATGTGGTCGGGCGGGGGTACAGGATCCTGGCCCGACCACACCCCTCCAACGAGATTTCGTGTATGCACAAATTCATCATTTTTTAGGTGCTATTTAGTGCTTCTAGTCTCATGAATTTGTGCCGCATACTTTTCAAGTTATCGCCGTACCGTTGTGGTCGGGCGGGGGTACGGGATCCTGGCCCGACCACACCGCTCCAACGAGATTTGGTGAATGCACAAATTCATCGTTTTTTAGGTGCTATTTAGTGCCACCAATCCCATGAATTTGTGCCGCTTAGTTTTGGGTACAGGATCCTGGCCCGACCACACCCCTCCGACGAGATTTGGTGAATGCACAAATTCATCGTTTTTTAGGTGCTATTTAGTGTCACCAATCCCATGAATTTGTGCCGCTTAGTTTTCAACTTATCGCGGTATCATACCTATACAGGGTGGAACGAATTGGAGGGAAACTACCTTAAAACGTTGAGATAGGGTAGGTACTTAAAAAAAAAAACGGCCAAGTGCGAGTCGGACTCGCACACCGAGGGTTCCGTACAAACCTATAACGAGCAAAAGTTGTAGTATGTTTATTACTTATTTCAATTTAATACCTCTACGCGTTTACGAGGAAAAAGGTAGTAAGTTTAAAATTTCAAAAAATATTTTTTGTATGATTTTACTAAAAATGTCTACTTTTCGTAATTTTCCTTTGTCTGTGCTATATGAAGTTTCTTCGTGCCAAGTTTCAAGTTTCTGAGTTTACGGTAAGTACCCCGTAGGTTTTGCAAATGCCGAAAAACTCTAAAATTTGCAGCATAAACGACTGTATCTTTTGATTGCGTTGGCTTTTAAGTTTGATTTTTTCACAGCTTCAAGGGACAATAGACCTGAGTATTTGATATAAATTTCAGCTTGATACCTCCACGCGTTCCTGAGAAAAATGGTCTTGACAGACAGACAGGCAGACAGACAGACAGACAGACAGACGGACAACAAAGTGATCCTATAAGGGTTCCGTTTTTTCCTTTCGAGGTACGGAACCCTAAAAATGCATATTGTGGGTAGTATATATTTTATCGTAGTTTGTATACCTACTGTAGCATGACGCTACGTTTATCGTACGACATCTGTCGACTTTCTTTAGAACTTCTGTGTCTAAGGCTAGGTTGCAGTTGATATATAAAAAAGCGTACATTGTGATTCACGGCATTGCAGGTAGATGGCGCTTATATCAGTCCGCATTTTGAGATACACGACTGGCAGTTATACATTGAGATAATATTCGCGCTAATTTTGAATATGAATTTTTGAGGTATTCCAGATTGTCAAAAAAGGGAAAAGTTGATTTTGATGGAGTGTGTCAGATGGACGAGGAGATTTTTAAAGAAAAAAACATATTCTGGTTTAGTCTGAGGGTTTTGCTATAATTTGCTTAGTTGCAACGTGTTGAAGTGCGATCTATTTCTCTAGATCTTTGCGTTCAAACATTATATAGCAAGTGCTAATACATTATTGAATTAAATACAAATTCTTTTTAAAAACCAAATACGTTGCCGGACAAAAAGGCCACCAGTGAGACCGCCTGAGCCGGAAGGACTCCGGGAGGCGCTTGTGGGTGCCGGACCGGCGAGACGGTCTGCAACCGCCGCGTGTTCCGCGTGATTCTTCACCGTCGTCGGAGAATTAGAGCCCGCATCCAGCGGGCTCTCCAAGTGAGAAAGAGAGTTCAGCGAGCTGTTGGGTCCGCCTAAACCAAAGGGGACGCTTGCCCACGAACTCTATTCAAATTCAACTACAGCTTTAGCCATCCTGTCTTTCGAGAATATCATATTATTTACATTTTTTTAAAAACGTTATAAATCCGATTCCTTTTTTTTGTATCCAGTGTTTTTGTGCCATAATAGCTTTTTTTTGTTGTTTTGCTAAAATATATTCCCAAAATTCTAATTGCCTCGTTTGACGGGCGTACAAAGACCTGGCTCTTTAATTTAGGCTACGTTCAGCCAGCGAATCATCTGTCACCATCCATATCACCCGCCTCATTAATCCATTATTTTCCTGCAGCCAAATTACCAGCCGAGTCTTTATTTGTACTTACCAGTTTTGCTAGTACTCCATCCTTTTTATTTTCCTTTTGTGCGGAAAGTAGACGTTTACGATACTAAGGTAACTATTGAATGTGAAATATCCTTATATAGATACAGTTATCGTCATTTTTATGTGAAGTGCTAATTTTAAATATTCTGATTATTGTTGCTAATTTTAAATAATTTACTTTATCTTCAAAATTAAACGTGTTAATGCAATTATGGAAGTGTTTTACTGCACTACCTATAACAATTAGGTAACTAAATATGAATGCAGGTTCATTATTTTAACGACACATCTCACTTAATAGTATTTAATGCAACAGGTATAGTATAGAGACGTCGAAAAAGGCGAGTGGCGTGGGTTACGATGTGAGCCGCTAGGAGAACATCGTAAAGGTAGACGCCAGGAGCATTAGGTTATGCAATTATGACCGAAAAGTAACCGATAATCGGTAAAAGATAAAAGATATTTATTCTTCAATTTAGGCACATTACAATGCACTTATGAACGTCAGAGAAAAAAAACTACCACCGGTTCTAACCCTACGCTACACCTCTGACCCGAGAAGTATTATAACCGGCAAGAAAACTCCATTGTAGATTTTTGTCCAACGTCGAACCAAGGAACACTGCTTTATCTTATCTACTATCTCTAAATATTCACCATTCAGGGGAATCTTAGTGTCCACCGGTGCAACGTTTGGCAAAACAAATCTAATACATTTGGTTTTCTTAGCATTAAGTAGCAAATTGTTAATATTAAACCAGTTCAGTACAGCAGCTAGTGTGTTATTGATTAAAGTAAAATCGGTAGATTGCCGGTCAACTTTGAAAATTAAAGATGTATCATCGGCAAACAGAACGATATCACAAAGGTACTACACAAGGTAAATCATTTATATAAACCAAAAACCGGCCAAGAGCGTGTCGGACCACGCTCACTGTAGGGTTCCGTAGTTTTCCGTCCGTCACAGTAAGTGTCCCCACTTAAGAGTTAAAATAACACCGCCATGTAGGATATGATATGAGCGTTCCACGTACAGCGACATCTATCGGCAAATTAAGTAAACTAGCGCGCGAGCATAAAGTATGGAAGATGATTTTTATGGGATAATTCTTTATTGCGTGAACCGATTTTCACCGTTTTTCCTTTATTTGAAAGCACGTCATTTCATTGTAATTTTGTAGAAATTACAGGTACAATAAACACCTGCTTATACGGTTAAATTACAAACTTAGTTCAGAAATTATTTTGTATTTTTTTTTCAAAAACTATTCATCCTATCAAGTTCAAAATAATTTTCCTAGAAAGTTTTTATAAAGTTCTACTTTTGAGATTTTTTTCATATTTTTAAAACTTATGGTTCAAAAGTTAGAGGGGGGGGGGGGGACGCATATTTTTTTACTTCTGGAGCGATTATTTCCGAAAATATTTACATTATCGAAAAATGATTTTAGGAAACCCCTATTCATTTTTAAATACCTATCCAATAATATATCACACGTTAGGGTTGAAATGAAAAAAAAAATCACTCCCCACTTTACGTATAGGGGAGGTACCCTAATAAAAAATAATTTCCACTTTTTATTTTACCACTTTGTCGGCGTGGTTGATATACATATTAGTACCAAATTTCAGCTTTCTAGTGCTAACGGTCACTGAGATTATCCGCGGACGGACGGACGGACGGACGGGCAGACATGGCGAAACTATAAGGGTTCCTAGTTGACTACGGAACCCTAAAAACGGGAATGGGCCCAAAATAGAACCCTGTGGTAGTAGTAGTAAAACACTTTATTATATTAAATGCAAGAAAACACAGTGAGAGCAATATACATATAACAAAACATATACGTACAAAGGTGAACTTACATTTTTGTTAATGGAATTAATCTTTGAGCAATTTAATGAGAAATTACTGTACGATCGGTTATAACCGGTTTCGGTTATTTTTGTTAAAATTTCATAAAATAACTGCCTAAACGTTAGAAAACTAATGTGATAGCTGTATAATGTAATAAAAGGCAATGCTAAGCGAATGCCATGTCATTTCGCTAAAATCTGGAGCAGAGCCCGACAAGGGAAGTACCTCCACCTTACAGAAAACCACAGCCAAATAGCACTAGACCCTACTCATAGTGTTGTGTTGCTGCTGGTGAGTAAGGTTGCCAAAGAGCTCAAAGAGGACCCAGTGTGTTGAAGACGAGGGGCCCTCTTGTTCCTTTAGTCGTCGTCACAGTGAATCCTCCTTTTTGTAAAGAAAGGGTCGGCAACGCGCATGTGACCCCTGGAGTTGCAGACGTCCTGACGCTACGGTAGCTGCTTACCATCAGGAGAGCCGTATACTTGTTTGCCACCGTCGTGGTATTTAAAAAAAGTAAGGTCGGGTCTTTGATTCGAAAACAGTAGACAATTTATGATTCAAGGTCAGCCGAACAGATTACTTAGGAGTCTTACTCTGCAAATCGCTCGTCGAAATAGAGTAAAAGAGAAAAACCTGAAATGATTATAAATAAAATAGAATACCTACACATATCATAGTTCTGGACAAAAAACTATCATTTTACATCATTTTATGATACTATTTTAGGTAATAATAGCATTAAATAACTAACCGAAATTAACCTTCCTCAGTTATTCAAATTTACAAAGATCGGTTACCAAATTTTGACAAAATAACCGGTTATAAAGGATTATTTTGGTTTCGGTTATAACCGGTTTGCATTCCCTAAAACGCACCGATGCACCTCATTCATATTTTTCATTAGAAAAGTCGCTTGATTAAGAAAAATTAGGAGGCGTCATGTTATCAAAATTTCACCTGCTCTTGTATCAATAAAAATAATATCGCAAGGCTAGTATTTATTGTGACAATTCACCAGCACCCCTAACTGATGCTGGAAAAGTGTTTCAACTCGCTGCAGAGTAACTACTTACTTTTGCAATATCAAGAATGGATCGGCAACTCGGTAGGCGCCGTAGCGACCGACAAAATATGCGAATGTTGCTTCGCATAAATATTACCTACCTACATAGTTAGCTCAGCATTATTCAAACGTTGTACCTTCATGACCTAATATTACGTGAACACGTCTGTACATCACTGACACGACACCTAAATAATATTAGACATCACGACTAGGTACTCGAAAAAAATGAATTTCAAAAAGTTAACAAAACAATTGTGTATTGTTAAAATAAAACTAATGGACTAAGAGCTGGCCACGTCAGATATGACGCAATAATGAGAGCAACGAAACCCGTCTGGTCAGATTGCTAAACTATCCTTATAGCTAAATCAGCGTTTAATGGGTGGTCAGAGTAACGGACTAGCAAAATTTTTGAATTTGAAAATAGTAATACCAAAATAGGTAAAAACTTCCGAGGTTGTCACAGGTATAAAGGTCAGGGCATATATTTTAACAACATTGCGTATTACTACGGAAGCAGATATAGTAGGCGACAAACTATGAAATACATTATACGTTGTTTTGGACTACTGTCCTCCATCAGAAAGTGTTGGCAATGATATTATGTAATAATTATTTGTATAGGTACTCGTAATTTCTCATAATACTGTATCAGAACCAGAACCCTAGGATTTGTATTCTTAAAGTGGTTTGCATTCTTTGACCTCCACCACTTTACAGCTGCCAGATGTCCGGATCTAGAAATAAGCATAGTATAGCAAACTAACGAGAGGGAGATTTTTTTTACAAAAAAGGTTCTGTACATTTTTTTGCTGGGATTAATGTTTCATGTCATGAGATATCGAACGAATTACAGAGCTATTATTTACGAAATTGGTTTTATCCAAAAAAATATCTAGAAGACCCTTATTTTTTAACCGACTTCAAGATTTGAAAAGAGGAGGTTCTCAATTCGGCGTGTATGTTTTTTTTTTTTTTTTTTTATGTTTGTTACTCCATAACTCCGTCATGTCTGAACCGATTTTGAAAATTCTTTTTTTGATTGTAAGTATATATATACAGATTGGTCCCGTTTTTGTCAAAACGCAGTTCTGATGATGGGATCCATGAGGAATCGAGGGAACTCCTCAAATCTTAAAGGCATACATATAGTGATTTTTATCAACAAAACCATCATTTTCATTCAAAACAGTGACATTTGATGAAGTAGAACTGCTGATGATGATCAGAACGGAACTCTTCAACGACGCATAGTTCACGTTTGGCGATTCGTCCTCTTCGCTGTGTTTGTTTAGCAAGTTTAATTGTCAGAACAAATGTTCGTCAAGCTCAAGTTCTGATGATGGGATCCATGAAGAATCGAGGGAACTCCTCAAATCTTAAGGGCTTACACATAGTGATTTTTTTATTTTTATCAACAAATCAAGCATTTTCATTCAAAAGAGTGACATTTGATGAAGTGGAACTGCTGATGATGAACAGAACGGAACTCTTCAACGACGCATAGTTCATGTTTGGCGATTCTTCCTCTTCGCTATGTTTGTTAAGCAAGTTAGATTGTCAGGACCAATTTTCGTCAAGCTCAAGTTCTGATGATGAGTTCCACGAGGAATCGAGGGAATTCCTCAAATCTTAAAGGCATACAGTGACTTTTGTATTTTTATCAACAAATCAAGCATTTTCATTCAAAAGAGTGACATTTGATGAAGTGGAACTGCTGATGATGATCAGAACGGAACTCTTCAACGACGCATAGTTCAGGTTTGGCGATTTGTCCTCTCCGCTACGTTTGTTAAGCAAGTTATTTCATTGTATGGAATCTAAGTGCACCATCTACAATAATGCTTCACCGGCTACCCCCATGGAAGTCGGTTTTTTTTTCTTAAAAATTATTTAAAGACTTATTCTACGATACCCCACTCGTTAGGGTTGGAGTGAAAAAAAAAATCATCCCCCACTTCATGTGTACGGGAGGTACCCTATTCCATAACTCCATCATGTCTGAACCGATTATGAAAATTCTTTTTTTGATTGCAAGTATATATATACAGATTGGTCCCGTTTTTGTTAAAACGCAGTTCTGATGATGGGATTCATGAGGAATCGAGGGAACTCCTCAAATCTAAAATGCATACATACAGTGATTTTTATATTTTAATCAACAAATCCATAATTTTCATTCAAAACAGTGACATTTGATGAAATAGAACTGCTGATGATAATCAGGACGGAACTCTTCAACGACACATAGTTCACGTTTGGTGATTTGTCCTCTTCGCTATGTTTGTTAAGCAAGTTATTTCATTGTATGGAGTCTAGAGTGCACCATCTACAATAATCCTACAAATCGGTTTTTTTTCTTAAAAAATATGTTTTACAACTTTGTCGGCGTGATTAAAACAAACTCATACGAAATTTCAGTTTTCTGGTACTAACCGTTCAATTTAGTGTACTTAAACTATCGTTAGTAAACCGAATAAAAGTACGGTAGTACTATTAGTTATTCTGTGATAAAAGTAAGAGTCCGAGTTCTAGTGCTAGTCCTGTCCCAACTCCCAATTTATGTAAACAGCAGGGCGACAACTATTAGCGTATCGAGCACTATCATTATAGGACGTTTACCCTTATACGTCAAATCTAGGTAGACACTAGACAATGTTTGCAAATAATGGTAATGTACCTACTTTGGCGTATAAAATGGAACGTCAGATAAGTCAGACTGTGAACAGACATATCACTTCTCCATATCCATATCAGTTGTTTTTAAGTTTGCAAGTGCGAAATACAGTTAGTGTCAATAAGGAGTTGCCTTGTTCCCATTAGCCCGCTCTTCCTTGGAACTGCTAATGATCACGTGCCGTGTGGGAACCGCCGCTTCCGCATCTCCCAAGTAGATTAAGCCAATGGAGATTGCATCTCCGTTCCTCCCCCATGGTTCGTGCCTTGTCTCTTTCTGCAGGATGGTTTTATTAAAAGTAGCATAGTAACATTGAATTTGAGAGTTACTGTCAAGAGAATCTGCGTGGAAAAAGGGACGGCAATTCCAACGTGGCGTCATGAAACGGCCGCATTTTGCGGTTCAGAATTTGCTTCAAAAACGAACTCCGTTGGTTCTAATCTCCTTTGGTGTCACCTCGCGCCGGCGCTTCTGAATGACACGCTCGTCTCATTGAATGCAATTCAAGTTATTCAACATAACGAATGAGGGTTTCCGCGATCGAGTTTTTCACTAGATGGCAGCACCGTGGCGACAGGTCTAGCTGTCACAATCCACCAATCATGTTTAACCATATATTTTTGATTGGTGGATTTTGACAGCTACTGCCACAAAGACCTGTCGTCACGGTGCTGCCATCTAGTGAAAATCTCAATCGCGGAAACCCTCATTGAATACGAATCAATAATATTTTCATCAGACGGTTATTCGTTACACAGGTTGTAACAAAAATACTGGTGATCCGTTTAAGGCCATAATTGGTATCGTATTACGAGTAAGAAAAACCGGCCAAGAGCGTGTCGGGCCACGCTCAGTGTAGGGTTCCGTAGTTTTCCGTCCGTCACAGTAAGTGTCCCCACTTAAGAGTTTTTGAAAGCACGTCATTTCATTGTGATTTTTAGAAATTACAGGTACAATGAACACCTGCTTATACGGTTAAATTACAAACGTAGTTCAGAAGTTATTTTGTAATTTTTTTCAAAAACTATTCAACCTATCAAGTTCAAAATAATTTTCCTAGAAAGTTTTTATAAAGTTCTACTTTTGAGATTTTTTTCATATTTTTCAAACGTATGGTTCAAAAGTTTCAGCGGGGGGGGACACCTTTTTTATTTCTGGAGCGATTATTTCCGAAAATATTTACATTATCAAAAATGATTTTAGTAAACCCTTATTCATTTTTAAATACCTATCCAACGATATATCACACGTTAGGTTTTAATTGAAAAAAAAACACTTTACGTATAGGGGAGGTACCCTAATAAAACATTTTTTTCCACTTTTTATTTTACCACTTTGTCGGCGTGATTGATATACATATTAGTACCAAATTTCAGCTTTCTAGTGCTAACGGTCACAGAGATTACCCGCGGACGGACGGACGGACGGACAGACATGGCGAAACTATAAGGGTTCCTAGTTGACTACGGAACCCTAAAAAGTAGCAGAACATTTTTTGAAGCGAAAAATATATTTTTTTGTATGGGACACGTCGTCCCACACGGCCAACCCTCCATACAAAACCAATTTTTTTTTTCGCAAGAAATGGAAAATATTGGAACGTAAAAGTTTTTATAAGATAACTTAAAAACGGCCCAACCGATAATGTTTCAAATAATTTTCGACCAAAAATATGTATTTAGACATATGCAAAAATCTAAGATTAAGCTTCTTATTAGTTACTTTCTCCGAAAATTGTTTTGAGTTGAACATTATCGGTTCAGCCATTTATGAGTTGTCGCCTTCTTTCAAATGTTCATAGGCAGATAGGTTGTACGACCTTTTGGTGTTAGTTTTTTCTTATTCTATTGAAGGTACATTATGCGTGGCCCGACGCGTACTTGGTCGGTTTTTGGATATTATCTTATGCCTTATGCCATATGATTAAATTTAAAAAATGCCTCATATTTATATTTATTATTTATATAGCCTTTTTCAGTAGGTAGTAACTCTTAGCAAGGCACCGCAGCGCAGGCGCAAGATGACGATGGAGCTGCGGACGCGCAGGTTCAACGCTCTTCATGACTCACCATAATAAGCCTGACTACGCCGAACCCAAAATAGCCTTCGCTCCACCCCTCGTACTAACTTCTTACATTTAAATATCTAGGTATATAGGATTTAGGGTGGCATGGTTTTAATTCTCCAATGTCATATTTGGGATCCCATGCATTTGATGCATTCATCAGGTTTATTTTGACTTGCCAAATATCAACATTCTCAACTAGGGATTATGTCACAATAGCCGTTTCTCTAACAATTGCTAATGCAAATATGTACCGTCGTGTTGCGTATCTTCGCCTGTGCTACCTATGTTCGCCTATTTTTACATAAATTGACTTTAACTAAATGTTTCTAGTGCAAGCCTTACACAAAACTACTAAATACAAAGTATTTTTTACGGGTGTCAACATTCTTCGAACGATCTGTGGCTAACTTCATATAGTTGACATTCAGTGAGGTTTTTGCGCGACACCGACCACACGTTTTTTTAAGCCAGTGTTTTAACTTCAGGTTTAAACAGTGATACAGGCCAGGTAATGTTAAACTTTTTACATGATTATATCCTGTAACTATTTCTTTTTAATATGTAACTATTATTTAATGGCTAGCTTACGTTTAGAAGTCACAATTGGATAAAATATTGGTGAGGGTATTTGGCGGCCATCTTGTTACCGAACTTCGCCTACCCCTAGGGTTGTCAAATTTGTTTCCAAATGTAGGTACATATTTTCTTATGTTTGGTTTTTCGGAAATGGGATTAGCGATTTGGAGGAAAGTTAGTAAGCTGTGCCCTAAAGATATATGTAGATGTACCCAGTAGTACTAGTAGGTACGTGGTATGAACAAGGGACCCTTAGAAGGCAATCATTATACGGTTGTACGGTCTCACTTTGAAAAGGTAATTATGTGTAGAAGCCAAAGGTTGATTTGATCTCGATTATGAAAATACTGATAAGCGAAAAGAGATACGTTTTTTGTTTACATAATAAACATTTTTTTTTACTTATAAACCATACTCTCCTTTATTTGACATGTTGGTTAATTTTTGGCAGCCCTAGCATCATTTTAGAAAATGTATGTAAACAACTTCAGAATGTTGCCAATCTTCGCCTACTACACATTTTTTTTTAAATGTGCCTAGTCTGGTGTAGTTAAGGTTCATATTATACTAACACGTTCCAGGGAGATAAGACTTGATAGGTGTAAGTCCCAGAAAAGTTTATAATTAGCGGTAAGGCATGCCATAGGCGAAGATTGGAGAAAACACCCGAACTTCGCCTATTGCCTTCGGGGCCATTTATTGCCAAGTTACCCAATGAAATTCAAAGCTTTAATGGTATATACTGATAGTCAGGAGTACTAAAATACGTTTTTTGGCCATAACGGACTAAAATGCTTTCAAATTTGAAAGATTTTTTGGGAAATGTGTCAAAATCCAGGCGAAGATACGGAACTCGACGGTAGGTAATAGATATTTAGGACGCGAATTCGAATCGAAATCGAATACGAGTGTTACTGTTACGGAAGTAGTTTTATCAAACTCAATATTAACATTTTCGTAGTTCAAAAATAGATACATAGAAAAAATAGATAGATAGAAGTACTCGTACTATGTGATAAGTCTACATTATTGATTACAAATATCTAAATGTCTTAAGTGATACAGTCGTTTTCTCATCCTGTGTGTGGGTGTACAGTCACCGGCAATAGTATCTTCCTACACGCAGGCCGCAAAAATATGTGACACGCTGACACGCTCTTATTTGTAAACTCAAACGGTCTTGTAGGGTCATAAGAGCGTGTCACATATTTTTGCGGCTTTCGTGTAGGAAGATACTATTGCAGGTACATGACCAGCGGCCGGGTCTGTGCAGTCAAAACACGTCATGTTCTGCATACATTCGCAAAATGCAAAATATTCGCATCATTTGATGCGAATGCAAAAGCAATTCAATGCGGTAAGCAACTACTCCAATTTCCTTCCTTATCTAACGCTCAAGTAGAGTGCCGGCACCTAAAACTACAAACAATTGAACATTTAAACATTATACCATTCGCCATCTACAGGCAGCACCTCGGCCGATTTACTACAAGTATTACGGCGGCGAAAAGGTACTGCTCTCAAGAGTACGCGGCGGCACGTAGTGGATACAAGTAATGGGACCGCGTTCCCTAACCGACCCGATTCCCGCCAAGAGTTTGAAATATAAACAATCATGTGTAATTATTTATTTGTATCACTTATATAGGTATATGTTGCATGGAGGTGGCTGGTAGAGATCCTTTAAAGGGATAAGTTTGCCTTTGTACCTTTTACGGCTTTGTCATGCTGTTTCCTGGGTTAAGGTTCATTACTTACAAAGAAATCCTTCTCGTGATGAATTGGCCTTGTCATTAGTATACTGCTACAAAACTAACCGAATGTAGTACCTATATATTTTGTAGTAACTAAACTAACCTAACGCCAACTATTATATACTCGTAATCTGTGCTAACGCTCCCTCAGATACCACAGTTTATTTTACTAAGCTGACCTTACGCACGTAAAGTATTCGAGTAGACGGAAAGAGAGATTAACAAGATAGATCAAGAGTAGGCTGTAGGCAATCCTACCTCATCGAGTAACAGAATTCGGCTTATGTAGCTTGAGCCAAAGTTGCAGCATTTTGTAAAGTCAGCAAAATATGACCCTATTTTTTGACAAAAACTACTTCATTGACTAGAAAGTACGCACGTGACCCATTCGATATTTTGCGTGTGCCGGCTGGCCTCATTCGTGCAAGCCCAGTTCCTCCAGGAAGCCTAACAGACCCTTTATGTTGCCGACGACTACCGGTAGTGCCCTCGGCGAACTAAGATGTTTCGCCCGGTATTCTGCTACCCCCGGACATGTGATGATGACGTGGGCGGCTGTTTCGTCCTCCTCCATGCAGGCCCTGCCGTAACACCTAGAGTGAAAATATGTTTGTTTAGAAGGGCATGACCAGTTAGTGTTCCGCTTATTAGTCTGACCTGCGGCCTCTTCAGCTGTTTCAGCTTCCGAGACAATCCACAAAAAAACATACTCTTATTTTTTGGCACTTGTTGATAAGCAGTGTCTTATGTACCGCGTAAAACTGCTTTTAAACCATCCCGTGACCTCAATTGCACATCGTACTTGCACAATTTAAGCAGCTAAAATATAAAACTTGGCTGAAAAACAAAAGCTCCAGGTTTAACGTCGGCTACCATTTTTTGTCATTACCAGGTTGATTAATAGTGCTTTCGAATGGCATAAGGTTTAATTTGTTACTCGATGAGGTGAATTTTATGATGATATTTTTGCCCTACATAAGCCGAATACTACTAGTCCATGAGGTAGGGTTGCCTACGGCCTACTCTTGTTCTAAGAGAAATGACAATAGTTATAATTAGAACACGCTTAATACGACCACGTGTAATACATATAGAAGCCTATTTATGTAATACGGTTTCTCATATAATACGCCATCTTACATCAGTCCCTGCAACTTGAGGTCGCGTTTTAGGCTTTGGCGGCCCTTCACAAAATCGTTTTAAACGAGTTTGACTGTATGCAATCCGCAAAGTATGGTTTTTATCCACAAAGAAGTAAATAATTGTACCCAGTTTATTCAATGAAACATTTTATTACCTAGTTTTTATTTTCACCTATTATCTTTACTATGCATTTATTTAGGTACCTACACAAAAATAAACTTAGGTATAAAACTGAATAAACTTACAATAAACTTATATAAATCTAAAATATACTTATGATAAACTTCTCTTCATTCATACATATCTCAAATTAAAACTTTTCTAACTATGACGGTAAGGTCTTAAACTGATAATGACAACTACCTCCCATATTATTTACCTCAAATTAAAACTGTTTTTACTATGACGGTAAGGTCTTAAACTAATAATGACAACTACCTCCAATATTATTTACCTCAAATTAAAACTTTTTGCACTATGACGATAAGGTTTTAAGCTGATAATGACAACTACCTCCCATATTATTTACCTCAAATAAAAACTTTTTTTACTATGACGGTAAGGTCTTAAACTGATAATGACAACTACATACCTCCAATATTAATTACCTCAAATTAAAACTTTTTGCACTATGACGGTAAGATTTTAAACTGATAATGACAACTACTTCCCATATTATTTACCTCAAATTAAAACTTTTTTAACTATGACGGTAAGGTCTTAAACTGATAATGACAACTACCTCCCATATTATTTACCTCAAATAAAAACTTTTTTACTATGACGGTAAGGTCTTAAACTGATAATGACAACTACCTCCAATATTATTTACCTCAAATTAAAACTTTTTGAACTATGACGGTATAGTACATTACTTACCTAGGGCTGTAAAAAAGAGAAAGCCCGAAATCGCAGGTATTTGGGACCCGAGCCGCAGGCGAGGGTTGTAAATATGCGATAGAGGGCTTTCTTTTTTACTGCCCGTGGTGAGTACACAATTTTACGTCCCCACCTGGCCATAATGCGAGTTTTACCGTAAGCGTAGCGAGCGGTAAAACTCACATTATGGCCAGGTGTGACGTAAAGGTCTTTAACTGATAATAACAACTACATACCTCCAATATTAATTACCTCAAATTAAAACTTTTTGCACTATGACGGTAAGATTTTAAACTGATAATGACAACTACTTCCCATATTATTTACCTTAAATTAAAACTTTTTTCACTATGATGGTAATTAGTCCTAAAGTGATAATGACAACTACCTCCCATATTATTTACCTCAAATAAAAACTTTTTTTACTATGACGGTAAGGTCTTAAACTGATAATGACAACTACCTCCAATATTATTTACCGAAATCGATTTAAATATGTTCTTAATTTGTTTGCGTTGTTTAATTTTAGGTACTTGTCTGTCCGAGTGCCCAAACGTTCGTCACTGTCCCAGTACATGTCATCTTTAAGGTTAAGTCATTAATAAAGGTGACAGCAGGGCGTCTAACCTTACTTAGCGATTAAAATATTATACAAATACCAATTACAAGGGTCACCTGATTTATTTTTATTGGTTAAAGGATATCTAATTTGTAATCGATCAGATCTATTAGAGGTTTCTTAGATCTGCCGGATATGACACGGGCAGGGGCAGTATTAGCTTAGTGTACCTGTCACTTTTCATTAAATTGTCGAAAAGGGCCTCTGCACGTAGGCTTCGGCTCCGCATATGCCTCCCAAAGGTCCGAAACACCATTGTTCCGTGGACAGTTTCGATTAGGTAGCTACATGTACAGTCGCCATCATATATATCCGAGCGGCCAAGGTGGTCACAAATATCTTAACAACGCCTTTATTGACAAGGCGATAAAGTGCATGTTCAGATATGTTTGAGTACCTTGGCCGCTCCGATATATCTGATGGTGACTGTACCACATAGAGTTAATAAAGATGAGTAATTTACCTAACTCAGCTTCATTCCTAAAAAAACCTGTTTACAGAGATTTCGATTTGACGAAATCGCAAAGAACACAAAAGTTTAATCTCTACCTATATTAACAACTAAGACTATGCAAAGTAGAATACATAATACATCAATAATGCAAAGTGATCGTAAGAAAACGACCCCCAATTTTCGGGCACACTGATTTTATATCTCCGTGGAATATTCCGTGCAATAAGTACTAGCCGGTTTCATTCTCTTGAGTGTAGGTAGCTATTCCTTATGCATTTGTGCCTACCCACCTTCTTAAAAACGTCAACCATGGTTAATGCTTTTGGATAAAATATATTTTTTCTACTCGTCGACTGTAATGCTTGAATTGTGATTGTGTAGACCGAACTACTAGCGCATACTTTCCGATAGAGCTTTTATGGTCGCATATTGTGACATCACTAACGATGGTACAAAGGATTTTCATACAATATTGTAACACTGTTGTCCTTCCCGACCGTCCGTGTCCTTCTTCCCGACCGCCGGCACAATCCACCGGGTGATAGAACTTACTCAATTGTATAGAGGCAGCAGGTCTTTCGTTGAACTCAATTCTTACCGGCTTGCCTAGATTGAGCACTCATTGAAAAAATATTGTATACAATAGTGACATAATCAAGCTTTTCAATCTCGTACCTTACTTAGGCCACTCAGCAAGCTTCGTGGCCTAAACACGGTACTCGACTGAAAAGCTCTTAATTATGTCACGATTGTATAAAATAACTACTATAGTTACTTTTAGTAAGCAGGAGGTATTACACTAAGGTACATTATACACTGATGACAGGAAATGGTTAAAGCCAACACCAGCTACAAAAACCGGCCGCAGACTAGTCCAGCTCAGTTAACTATTTTGCATCCGGCCTCAACTTGATAGATCGCAGCAGCCTTAAGAAAACACACAAGAACTTCGCATTATATCCATCCGCTACGTGATTACGATCAACTATACGATATAATCGAGTTCTTAACGTGTGCAATTAATATTGTCCTTACTTAAGATCCCTCAGGTCAGGACTAGGAAATTGTACCTACTAGATTAGGAATTTGTGTACCTACCAGCCGACCCAATATTGATGTCTCGCAAGCAACCCTGCTTTATATATAGCAAAAGAACGCCATTTTAGTTTAGATTTAAATCTGAGACATAATGATAAATTAGCCATACAAACTTGTAACCTACAAATGATAAATAGAACTCCCATGTAATGACTAGGTATAAGAATATGCAATAACCTTTCTAAAGAAATAACTGCAGCTCAAATATGCAAAATTTGTTCAGAAGCTAAAAAAAACATGTAATAAAAAAGTGTTTCTACTCACTGTAACAATATTTTCATGGTAACAAATACCATAAATACCGTTAGATTATGCCTATATATATATATATATATATATATATATATATATATATATATATATATATATATACATATATATAAGTACTTATATATACTTAGATTAATTAGTCAAGTAAGTATGTTTTCCTATATTGTTGTATTTAACAAAGCTTTATTATGTGTATCTTAATATTGCAATACCCTGTCTGGGGTCTCATATCGTTCTTTAGTTTTTAACTAACTATAAAACTATCTGTATCTACATGAAAGCAATAAAATTTATTATTATTTATTATTTTTATTCAACAACGAAATAATTACCTACGTACTTAGGAAGTGATCATTGTTATACTTACTTACATGTCGTAGGTTTTTTGGTTTTACTTAAGAAAATAAATTGGTAGGTACTAGAGAAAACTGCCCTGGTATTCTACCCACATTTGTACAACTAATGGAATATACTCGACTACTCGTACATAGCTCGCTCCTTCGTAAAAGTTCGTAAAAATTGTAAAGGAAGGAAAGGAAAATTCAAATACTTAGACCAAATGTAAAGACAAGAGGAGTAGAAATAAAAAAAAAAACTCTGTCATATACTTCACAAAGAGTGACCAAGTCCTCCGTGTCCAAGGCCAGATCGAAGGAGAAGGAGGAGAGGTGTCGAAGGTTTAAAAAAATGTATTATCTTTAAACCTCATAAATAAAACGTTTTAAATGATTTGACATAAATATCTATTGAAAACCTATGATATATAATAATGACAGATGGGTTATGCACGCTCCAAAAGTGAAGCACTTAATATGAGTGAATTCAAACAACTGTCGCTAGTCGCGCACCGGCCAGCGTGAGATGCGGACGTGCGAATGAGCTCCCGTCACCCGCGTGAGAAAGAGACAAACTGTAATTTTCTAACAATGAGAGTGACAAAGATTTAATGATTGTCAATATTGATAAACATAACAGAATCGTTGCTAGGTTATGAAATAACTCTAGAAGTATTTTTTCTGCTCATTTTGTTAGAGTATAACCCATCCATAGTAAATATCATTGTTGAAAACCACATATATTTACTTACCTACCTACTTTCAGAAAATGTGTTCAATACCAACTTTTATTATGTAGGTACCTATACCAGTATACTACCTAAATACTAATGCCTCATGATGAAGAGTTTTTACATTCTAAATTAATTATGTACTAATCAGAAACGAAATTTCAATTTAGGTTATTTTTAGGGTTCCGTACCTCGAAAGGAAAAAACGGAACCCTTATAGGATCACTTTGTTGTCCGTCTGTCTGTCTGTCTGTCTGTCTGTCTGTCTGTCAAGACCATTTTTCTCAGGAACGCGTGGAGGTATCAAGCTGAAATTTATACCAATACTCAGGTCTATTGTCCCTTGAAGCTGTGAAAAAATCAAACTTAAAAGCCAACGCAATCAAAAGATACAGTCGTTTATGCTGCAAATTTTAGAGTTTTCGGCATTTGCAAAACCTACGGGGTACTTACCGTGAACTCAGAAACTTGAAATTTGGCACGAAGCAACGTCATATAGCATAGACAATGGAAAAATTACAAAAAGTAGACATTTTTAGTAAAATCATACAAAAAAGTTTTTTTTTAAATTTTAAACTTACTACCTTTTTCCTCGTAAACGCGTGGAGGTATTAAATTGAAATTCATCTCAAATACTCAGCGCTAGAAGACCTTTCAAATGTAGCAAAACCAAACTTTTATGTCAACGCAATCAAAAGAAATTGCAATTTAAGTCGCTTATTTTGAAACTGAGTACTCGCAAGAAACTCAAAACCTAAAGGGTACTTCCCGTAAACTCAGAAACTTGAAACTTGGCACGAAGAAACTTCATATAGCACAGACAAAGGAAAATTACGAAAAGTAGACATTTTTAGTAAAATCATACAAAAAATATTTTTTGAAATTTTAAACTTACTACTTTTTTCCTCGTAAACGCGTAGAGGTATTAAATTGAAATAAGTAATAAACATACTACAACTTTTGCTCGTTATAGGTTTGTACGGAACCCTCGGTGTGCGAGTCCGACTCGCACTTGGCCGTTTTTTTTTTTACATTGAGCATCTATATTTTATTTATTAGTTAGGGCAGTTATTAGCAGGCTGTTTAACGCTTACGTGAAATTAGTTTAGAAACTGTCAAATGAAAATAATGTGTTCATTACTTATAGTTTGGCCTGGGACTCTTACACTTCATGTACGTTTACGTTTTCAAGTTTCATTTGTTTCGTTTTATTAATTATTTATTAATGTGTTTTATCGTCATTCAACAATAAACGAACTCAATCAAAGACCAGCTAAGATAATCTATACATATAATAAAGCTGAAGAGGGTCGAAAGTCTGTACATGGAAGATAATCGAAAAAAAGTTGGCTGGGGATACTTAGAATCGATAACAGAACACGTTACAACAATTTTTAGAATTTTTGTCTGTTTGTCTGTTTATCTGTTTGTCTGTTTATTTGACCGCGCATCACGTGAAAATGGCTGAACGGATTTTGATGAAATTTTGCATAGAGATAGTTTGAGTCCCGGGAAAGGATAATATATAGTTTTAATCCCGAAAATTAACCCTGGTGGGGGTGAAAATGGGGTTGAAGGTTTGTATGGAGAATTTTTAACTGCTAAACGATTTAGATAGAAATGAGTATGGAGATAATTTGAGTCTCGAGAAACGTCATAGGATAGTTTTCAAACCCTTGTGGGAGTGAAAAGGGGGTTGGAAGTTGGTATGACGAATTTTTTACCGCGGAACTGATTTAGATGGAAATGTGTATGGAGATAGTATGGGTCTAACTTAAAAAAGGAACGGCACTGGTTTATACTTTTTTTTTAAGATTATTTGTTCAGCATTCAAACATAGACAACCATTTGATGAATCATTTCCAAATTTAAAAATACGGTTATTTTTTAATTCAATTCCGCGGTAATTTTTCGTCAACCATGGATTTTTCGCGAGAACATTTCCGTGCGATGATTTTGTACGACTATAAGTTTGGGTTGAATGAAAGTGAGTGCAGAGAGCGTTTTAGTTTCAGCATTTGGGGACTGTGCACCGTCGCGTGCAACAGTTTTCAGATGGTTTACCCAATTCAAACGTGGAGGAAACTCCTTGAATGACGATGAAAGAAGTGGTCGTCCAGCTACAGTGCAGAGAGCGTTTAGTTTCAGCATTTGGGGACTGTGCACCGTCGCGTGCAACAGTTTTCAGATGGTTTACCCAATTCAAACGTGGAGGAAACTCCTTGAATGACGATGAAAGAAGTGGTCGTCCAGCTACTTCAGTTACAGAAGAAAACATCTTAGCTGTAAAAAAAATTATAAAGGAAGATCCAAAAGTGACTTATAAACAAATAGAAGAGGTTCTGAAGATTTCATCGCCGGCCATTAATGATATTTTACACAACCGGCTTGGTGTCAGGAAACTATATTCACGATGGGTGCATCGCCCGACATGCTCTTGGCCGGTTCATCATGCTCCAATTCAACGTCTAAAAGGGGGGGGGGGGGGTAGCCAATACACTCGAGTTAAACTTGCATGGGTCATGGACCCCCTCCCCCCTCCAAGTGCACCTCAAATAGAAAAAAATCATTTCTGCATTTGTGACCTTTCATGCTTAGACTGATTTGACGGGAGGATCGATTTGTATGATATTTGCCGTGGATATGAACGTATAAATACGAAAGTGGTCCTGTATCGTCCGATATACACCTACTACTCTACGTCGTTTAAATCATGCCTAAAAAAAGGTATTCATTTTTGAGTGTAGTTAGTTTCATTAAGTGGTAATTGTAAAATATTTTATCAGGACTACTGTCCTCTAGCATCATCTGTCAACTTTACTTCAAGTTCCGCCTCCAGGGTAGCGGGAGAGGAATTAGGGGTGAATTAGCCGCTTACTGACACAGACCGAATTCCACGCGGGCGGAGCCGCGGGCACAGCTAGTAAATAATAATAATGCACTGCAGGTATAAAGGTTTTTGCGTGATAAAATGTGAACATGAGTATTTGCTAAATTTCGAATTGAATTATGATTTGAAGTTCTTTCTTTCAGATTAAATCACATAATTAAAGCAAAAACTAGTTTAAAATAATTATGAATATTCCTCCTATTTACATGTATGCTTTATAACCTTACCAACGCTTGACACGTCAAATCTATACATATTCGGCCGGCAAGCCCTTTTTCTAGGCCTCTGCAGTAATGTACCATTCCCATTAAAGTAGTTTTAATCAGTTCACAACATAAATTCCAACTTATAAAAATAATGAAAGCTTGTGGGGAGGGCGCGAGTACGCTGCGGGCGCAATCGATACCTGCCTACCCGCCACTACATAAATGTACCTACTTAATATAATTAAATAATCACGTTTTGTGCATGCGAATCATGAGTAATGTAACATCAAAGTTAATAACTTTTTAAGAGTAACATTGAAAATATCAGCCAAGTTT
Source organism: Pammene aurita (assembly GCA_947086415.1). Classification (NCBI taxonomy): domain Eukaryota; kingdom Metazoa; phylum Arthropoda; class Insecta; order Lepidoptera; family Tortricidae; genus Pammene; species Pammene aurita. Next base: position 25,796,954 of record OX352289.1, read on the forward strand.
TATAACACGTCCTGAGATCCGGGTTGCGTTGCGTTGCCAAATTCCATATGAGCGTCGCGTGCGAGTTGTAACGGCTTTTTTAGAATACCCACCAATGCGCTCATGTCATGGTTAATAACAGTTAATATAAACTTAACATTCACAGGTCCAGCGTCCAGCTTTTAGTACTGGAAGTAGAGTGGATTATAGTCATCAAATTAGTTGTTCTGGGTACCTATAATAAATCTATAAATCACGTGTACCACTGTAAGGAGATTACTTTAAAGGTAGTGATGAAATACTTGAGTTTAATTAATACGTTTATTTATAATTAATATATTTACAAAACAATTAACAACCACAATAAACACTTGGAAAACCTAGCAAGTATCGGTGGGGCACCAAAGAGAGCTCCTGCCGGTCGTGCAGCTCCTTTTATGGGCTCGGTATCCCCTCCGGACCGTCGTCCAGGTGCTTCGACTGGAGGGGGCACCTGCCACCTGCCACCTGGTGCTATGACGTAGCTGCCCTGCAGGTGATACTGTGTCACCATGTTGGAGTTGTTCGTGGTGCCTGCCTGCGCCGCCAGATGTCGCCCTCACAGCTTGGCACCATGGTTGCCAACACCACGTGGAAAAAAGAAGAATTCTAACGGACAGCACTTCTTTTTTAATTGTATGACTTGTGTATTGCGGTCTCTTAGGTACAGAATTCTTAAATCTATGGGTACATCTGTTCAAAATCCAGGAAAACACTGAAATTAATAGGTGGATCATAATAAATATAACGATAATCTCTGCTTCAGTTTTTCACTCATAAATTCATAATAATCTTACAATACCAATATGCATAGGTACCATGTAGTTGGTGCTTTGTTTGATAATGTACTGATTATAAGTTTACCTATTTATTTCTTATTTCTTAAATTTGAAACCAAAGTTTTTGTCATCTTCGTAATTAGTTACTCAATATAAGGGTATTCCTGAATAATCATCGGTATTTCTTTAGTTTTAGGAGATATCTCTAATTTTTATAATTGGAAAATGATTTGTTACGGATGTTTTCGATTAGTTTTCGGTCGTTACTACGAGAGACTGGCTGGCGTGACTTAACGGATTCCTCCACTCTTCCTTTGTTCGATCAACAACTAGCGATTCGTAACTTTTGTAGAAATCCAATTGCTATTACAATTGGGCTAGGCTTTTAGAAGGCTCAGGTAATTCATTAGCGGTGTCGGAAAAATACCAATATATTGTAAGTACTTATAAGTAATTTACCTCACTACAGTAATGCCTACGTAACCTGAAAAGTTTAGGTTGTAGGATTTCTCTTGAATTGTCACTTTATACCGTAATACGCCAGTATGATATATAAATGATTCCTATGCAAATTTGTGTACATAAACTATCCTCTAAAGTAAATTACGTAGGTACCTCAGCGTAAAAGCAGCGAGTGCACTACGCCGGTTAAGTTACTACAGAACCGGTTCTGCGATAGCCCGCAGTACCTACCGAGCTCCACGTGCAGATACCATAGTTCGTCTTCGTCTATTTTCCATCGCAACGAATCAACCAAATTAAACCGACCTGCCTGGAAGCTTCATGTTCCCGTAGAATCACATTAGAACACCAATGCCCACATATACCCGAAGCTCTTTGCAATTTGGTTTAACATATTGATTTGCTTGTTTTTATTTTACACAGTTGTGGTCCGGTTTGGTGGTGCGTAGAGTAGAACAAGATACTAAATCACTTTTTATTAGTCAAGCATCCAGCGATAACGCCAAACATACTCGTTGCAATATGGTTTTTGGTCGTTGCACTGTTTAATCGACCTTTGAAGGTCGGTGTTATGTAAATTAAGTCGTATTTATTTATTTTTTCGCGTACAAAATGGGAGCTGCTAATTTTAGATCTAAGTACACTACTAACAGAGTTATTTATACCTATATAGATCGTGTAATGTTAGGTGTAACTATCTATTTGCTTAGCTTAGGTAGCTTACTTTACTTACTTAGGTTTAAGTTTTGATTAGGTTTTATGCTTTAGTCACTTATAGTGTAGTTAATGGATGTGAGGTTAACTCACTAAATTGGTAAGTTATGTACAATGTAAAGTAAATACTCGTATACAGCGCGTTTGGACCATCGTTTGCCAAACTAAATTGGCGAAAAGGTAAAATAGGTCATGTTCTATCTGTCCATGCCACCAGGAAAATTTTGCGCTCACAGTTAAAAAAAATTGTATTGAAAAATCCTAAAAGCCGACGGACTTAAACTTCAATTTATAAAAATACAAAAAAAGAGTGTGGGTCCTCAAATTTTTTTTGGGACCTAGGGGAATGGCAAATGAGAAATGATGAGCACCTAACCTGTGACGCTTTTTTTATTTGTGACACGATGGACCAAACGCCCTGTATTACGTTTTTTGTTAATCGAATCTAAACTCACAACAAAAGAGATGGCGCCGAATGGCTGTGAAAATGTTGACAATTCCTAGCAAATCTCGCGCCAGCTTTCATGAATGAACCTATAGCTCCCGGAATAGGCATTGAATGAAATATAAAGTCATCTCACACCTTAATTTTTAGACACTTTTTCCTTGACTTTATCATAAATATTTCCTTCTAAGTATATGGTCTGGCTATAAGCGTGGTGTATGTATGAATTAGGTGAGTGATTACAGTAGAAGTGAAATGTACTAATAGTTTTATTAATTAATTAGGGCTGAATGAACGCGTGCGCCCATGTGCCGGCGCCGGCCCGCATGGCGGCACGTGACGATCTGCGGGTAATTCGCTTTGTACGAAATTATCGTAACGCGGCCACGCTATCAACCCCCTAACTTCTTTATTGAGGGCGCATACCCCTATCGCTCTAGATTTCTCTTATATGTACCTATGTTTTAGTTTATTGTTTGTGATTGATACATATACATTTCTTGTATAAAATTAAATACTTTGGGCCGTAACCGGCCGTAACATGATATTAAAATGACAAAAGTTCCTTAACTAGGTGTTCAATAGTTTCTGGGACGGACTGTACATTACCGGCCTGTAACAATTAAACTGGGATAGCGGCCGATGACCTCTTTTTCCTTGGTTCACTTGTGAATACCGACCGATTTGTTCTACTACCAAAAAGTTGATCTCGGTCGGTCACAGTTTTTAAATCCAAAATCAGATTGGGTCATTTCAGTTCTGAATTTAATGCTGCCGGGCAAAATGAATACACCGGGTTTGTACAAATGTTCTTATCCGTGTTTTATATTTAGGATACATCTTTTCGTTAATTTGCTGCTGATACTTATATAGCTATTGAATGCATTGTATGGACTAAGAGCTACTTCAGAAATGACACAATAATGAGAGCAACAAAACCCGTCTGATTAGATTGCTATACTATCCTTATTGCTAGATCCGGGCATCTGGCAGCTTTTAATGGGTGGAGGTCAGAGTGACAGACTAGCAAAATTTTTGAATTGGAAAATAGTGATACCAAAATAGGTAACAACTACACCGTAGTTATAAAAGACAGGGCCTATATTTTAACATTAGAATAAAAAACATTGCGCATTATTACGGAATCAAAAGCAGTAGGCGACAAACTATGAATTACATTATGTTACGTCGTTTGGCCGCACTACTTTACCCCGACAGAGACTTTTGGCAATGATATAATTTAATTATTTATATAATTTCTCATAATATTCCAACCCAGAATTCTAGGATTTCTTTTCTTGAAGTGGTTTGCACTGTTTGACCTCCACCACTTTACAGCTGCCAGGTGTCCAGATTTAGAAATAAGCATAGTACAGTATATGTATAGCAAACCGATGAGAGGAGTTTCGTTGCTCTCATTATTGTGTCATCTGACGTGGCTAGCTCTCAGTCTTAACTGTAGGCACCTAATACTATATTAAATGCAGGTACCTTTACTTCCACATGGAAAATAACTATAAATAAATAATTAATCAGCATATTTAAGTAAATACTTAACTATGCATTTGGAGGCCTTGTTACTAAAATTATAAATAAATTAAATTGAGTGCGTCTCTATAATACCGTTCAAACCGCCAAACACACACTCTGTCTGTAGACATTGTCGTAGGTCTCACACTTTGTAATTTTTGTATTGTTACTATTAGCCATAATCTCGTGTGTTACTGTTTTTTCTCCCAAGTAAATTGAAATAAAAAAAAAACTAGATACGATCCCTGGTCATGACCGCTAGGAGGAAACTTCAAATTATGGATGCGTTCAGAAACTACGCGGCCGACCAGAAAATGACGAATTATAAGCGCTTTCGAAAGCCGGCCCCGTAATTATTGTGGACAAGGCACTTTTTGCCTCTGACAAATAGTAACAGCGTGGAATGACTCCGAAGCTTTGAACTGCTACGTAAGTACTAATGGCTCTCGTGTAGCAGCGAGCTCTAATATTAACTATTTCTTTTGTGCGATGAACTGGCGTGGTTGCACTGCGTTTGCGTCTTACTTGGAGTGGGGCGATGACCCCTTTCTTTATTTTGTTACATTACTTGAACGTTAATATGAATCGAATGGACGCGTGTGATGGGCTCGAATTTCTTTAACTCGCCTGACAGCTTTATGTTGTCACGCGATCATCCCCTGCATGGATATCGCTTATAATAAACTAGCTAACCCGGTTAACTTCGTACCACCAAGGACGCCAAGTACCAACATTTTGTTTTCTCCAATATTTTTATAGGTATTAAATGCAAAAACCGGCCAAGTGCGTGTCGAACCACGCATAGGAGGGTTCCGTACCTTCAATAAAATAAGAACCAAACTAACACACAGGGGGGGGGACACAATTTTTCTGACTTTCGAAGCGATTATTTCAGAAAATATTCACTTAATCACAAAATGGGCAAAGAAACCTCAATGATATTTTTAAAGACCTATCGATTGATGTGACACATGTTGATATTTAGTTGAATTTTTTTTTTAATGTTAGTTACATCATGGGGCGCCCCCCTAAAAATATGTTTTTTTATCAAATTTAACTACGTAACCAAGAGCGGCATACAAAATACACCTTATGTGTAAATTTTATTCAGATACGTCGTATAGTTTCCGAGTAAAATGGATGTGACATACGGACGGACAGACAGACAGACATGACGAATCCATAAGGGATCCGTTTTTTGCCATTTGGCTACGGAAAAATAACTATATCAATATAATTAGATCATCCTGTTCTAATCGTACTTAATTTGATCCGGCAATCGTCATGTTTAAAATTCTGACTGTTTATTCTCGAAAGCTGCGAATTGACTGAGTAATGGTAATGACCGATTTAAAGATTGAATGTGTTGACAATGACAATTTAGCAAAAAAAATATCAAGTATATCGGCTTTGGAAGCCAAGTTTTAAAGTGTTAATCTTAGTGATATCTTGAGTTTGTGTGTGTAAAATATGTTAATTTATAATATACCAGAACACTAAAACTCGTGAAACTATCTTAATTTCTGATATTTTTGGTTGCCGGTGAACAGGTTAACAATTTGCTACAATATCTTGTTTTAATTGATGTCCATTTCTTTGTGTCTATTGTAAAAACCTTAAAGTCACCTATAGAGCTTATTATATTTATGATCTACATTTATGAGTTGTATTTGCTACCAGGTTCCAGCCGCCAATACAGTTCATATTTTTAACGATATTTAAGCTTGGTCCACAAGGCGATAGGACTTTTGAATCGTCTTGTAATGTAAGTTAGTCAGCTAAATTATTAGTAGTATTTTTGCAACACCGTACCTGTCGCAGATAGCTGTATAAATGATTATTTTTGTGTACCTACAAGATGTAAGTCAATCACGTTTTAATATAAATATTTCTCATTTGTTTCGATTACTGTATTAAAAGATTTATATAAAACGTGTTATTTACTACTTACCAATTTCTAGTTCCTAAGTATTAATTTGCGTCCTAATTTTACTGTTTTATATCGTAATACTCGTAATAATGTACCTAAAATATATATAACCCTAGATTGTAAGCATTTTGTAATAATCTTTAGAGATATGTCCCATAACAAGATCGATTTAACCCTTCCCACTAACCATGTAACTACTCTAAGATTATTGCCAATAAACATTTTATACACACGGCACATAACAGTCACTAGTACGACCAGCCTTTAAAATCCATAAATGAGATGAGCGCTCGTGCTGACGCAGGAGCAGCGGACGACACCACAACAAACAGACGCAGACGCCAGGTCGTCCACAAATCGACGACGAGCGACCATCCCACCGCAGTGGGACAGCGACCCGACACCGGAGCAGTAGCAGAAATGCGGGCGCTCCACCCCTGCCCCCACTATAAGAGGAGCAGTGGAAGATCTTACTACGTACAGACACCAGGTCGTCCACAAAAAGACGACGTGTGACCATCCCACCGCATTGGAACAGCGACCCGACTCGACACAGAAGCCATAGCAGAAATGCGGACGCTCCATCCCCTGCCTCCAATCCAAGAAGAGGAGCAGCGAATATAAATATGAATATTTATCTCCGCATCACATGTCCAGGTACGAGAAGTACAGCGGCAAGCGCTGCTTGGTTTCGACGTGGTGATCCGGACTGGTCTACACTTCACAGTAGGTACCTATTACTCCTATTTTAATGCATAATATTAATACTTGCACCACATTTAATGTAGGTAGATCCAATTAAAACATACCAATATTATATTTGTTTAAATTTTCTTGTGAGAAAATTAAACAACGCCGCGAATTTTAGCACTGAATCGTACTTTTCTGTAGGATTTATGAAACCGGAGTAGATGTTGAAAACGCTGTATCGTATTTTCGGGTGTTCGCGTAATCTGATGAGTGCAATATGAGAAGCTGCGCTGGTGGTCAAACTTTGTAGTCACTATTTCAATAATTAATATAGTATAATAAATTACCTACAATATGAAACAAGCAAAATTGCACGTAAGTTAAGTCCAGTCCTATAGGAATTCAACTTAAGGTTAGCTGGAAGAGATCCCTTACAGGGATAAGTTCGCCTTTGTACATTGTATTTTCTTTTGTTATGACTGTATTTTGACCTGTTTTATGTACATAAAGTGTTTACATACATATGTACATACAACTTCAAGTTAAGGAACAGTTATTTAGTGGTATTTAGCTGACTATCTTGTTGTATAGACGTTTACCATACTACTTTTTAGGCGCATTACGTTAATGTCGTATATTATATGACATTATACAACGATGTCAGTTATATAAGTTGAATAAACGTTTTGACGAACCATATAATTGCCGTCATATTATAATGGTGTCGGACTCAACGTTTATTGAACAGTGTATTAGTATAGGTGAACGTTTTGGGTAAACAAAAGTTTATTGCAAACAAATATTCGTCGTGTGCACAACCTTAACATAACTTTAATATAATTAATCTGTCGCTTATTGCTTATAGCATTATCAATATTTTGCTATCATGGACATTTAACTTCACTTTACTACCTTTTTATTATGTTTGTTATATTTAATTGACAGGCTCTCTTCACTTAAAAGTTGTAACAGCCAAAACAATTGTCATTTAGAGTCATTGACGATTACTAAAACAACGTTCTAGTCATTTAACGACGTCATAATAGCTCGTATGTGACTACGGTGACTGTGATCACATTAAGGCCTTACCATAACCAGTATCTGACCGAAATATTGGCCGTTAAACTTTTATATAACGATACGTACGTAGTAATTGACGGACTTCTAACTATATAACTACTATATGGCTAAAAGTCGTATAATTTGCGCCAAAACCGCGTCTTATAAACGTTATTATTACGTTTTCTTTCGCGACCAAGTCTATCAGACCACGGTAACATTCAAAACGTTTGTTTGAACATTATAAGTACAATATGAAATTATTACTTGGCTGCTTGGTTCATAGTGGGAAACTTTTTTTGTTTATTCAGTGTTTAGTAGGTTTACAACCATTAATATCATTATACTTAGAGATACCTGTGCTACATATTGTTGGTAATTGAATAACAAACAATCAACAAACAAATTATATAGATGAAAACAAATTGTTAACATAAACTAAATCATAATTCAAAACGGCAGGTATCTTTCAATTTATTTTTTGTAAACTACCGACTTGCCTATTTAATTAGGTGCTTCTCTAAACATAAATGTGTGCGAGTAAATACCTACGCGATACCAAAAACAGGAGAAGGACGGGGATCTGCAAGCCTTTCTAGCCCAATAACGTCATAAAAAAATACAAATGTATAAAGGACCGTGCGTAAAAATGGACCAAAAATCAACAGAGCTGAAGGTTTTCTCATTTAATAGGTCTTTTTATCTACATAATTTCGTTATATGGTGAATTCCATTGCAGAACTGAGATATTCATAATTTATTAAGTAACAGTAATTAAGCTTGAAGCAGCAAAGCTGTTATTGTACACGCTTGGCGTGCACGGCGGATGAATTCCCTCGGAGTCACAACTATAGGTGCGCTTCTCGATGATACTCATTTTGTGATAGAACTCGCGGTCTCGTTACGCTGGTTGGTGTCGTGCGAACCACGATCCGCGCGTACTCGCGCGATAGGAATGTTAATCTTGCTTAACAACAGTCGACCCACTTTAGAGATTTTTCTTTTTCTTTACAAATTATTAAGTTTTTTTAAATATGAAAATATTACTTTACTAGTCTCTGAACTAGAGTAGGTATAGGTACCTAATACTATTTTATTAGTCTGAACTAAATATGAAAGGGGAAGGTTGTATGTTAAAGAGCCAGCAAAGCGCATGTGACACCTCTGGAGTTGCAGGGGTCCATAGGCTCAAGTAGCTGCTTACCATTAGGTGGAGTCGTATGCTTGTTTGCCATCGTTGTGGTATAAAAATAATTTTAAACAAAAAAGCACCGACTTTACTTAGCCTCCACCTTTCCATAAGAAAATGCTCAAGCTGCTGTAAAAAATACCCAAATCACTATAGGTGTGCCTATAATAGTTGAAGAGTTCCCTCGATTTCTCCGGGATCTCTGTGAAGTATACTCTTTCAAACAAAAAAAGATTTTTCCTTGAAAGAGTATCTCACAGCTGGCTCACAGCTGGTCCCATTGTCATCTGGTCAGGATCTGATGATGGGATCGTGGAGAAATCGAGGGAAGTCATCAAATATTAAAGGCACACCTATAGTGATTTCAATATTTTTTAAAGTAGCTCGGGCATTTGCTTTTGGAAGTGTGGAGAGGGCTAAGTGCAGTCGGTTCTTTATTATTAAAAATTATGTAACATATTTTAAATTTTATTAGATCGTTGTTACATGTTGTAACACATTTTTTAGATAGCGGTACTGGGGTACGCCACCAGCAGTCGGGTTTACATACCCGTCAAACCGTGAGGTCATGCATTTGTGTTAAATGTATGTTCGTAGTTAAGGGGTTAAAAATAATAGGGCCTAATAATTTATCCTGAAACTATAGACCATTTTAAGATATCAGTTTTTATTTATTTACCTAGTTTAAAACAGCTTAGGTACTTATTTGTTTACAATTAAATTTAAAAACCTGATACGACGTCTTAAAAGACGATTTGTTTTTTTTTTACTTGTAGGGAACTCTAACTTACAAGTCCGAACTCCGAGTTACAAGCTGAATAGGATTGACGAAGTCAATAATTGGTAATAAACCCTTGCTTGTTGTCAACTCTGTTAGGTCATGTCACTCCTCACTCCCATGCACTCCCATGTCACTCCCTTTATGGTCATTCCGTGACTCACTCCACATGTTGTCTGTGTCATGTTATCAAGTGTCATTAAAGTGCTATATGTGGTATTTTCAAGTCAAAGGTACATAATTGTCGGTTGTTAATAAATAATTTATTTCTAAATGATTTTTTATGACTGCAACGCCTTATTGACAACCGACAATTTGAAAATATCACATATGACCATTGAGTTTGAATATTAGTAGAGGTACAGTCTCAAACAAAATTCACCGAAAATATGGCTCTTGAAAATTTGTAACTGGCCAGTTTTATCACTAGCTAAAGTCTAATATAAAACTTACCGAGAAAGTGCTGTACGAGTCGTTTTTACAGCACTATGGGGGAGGCAACTTTCAAAGTGACATCTCTAACAGTGGTCCTAAGAAAAGCTAAATAATTTATGGCGGGGAAGTAGGTTTTATTTATTTTCGCGAAAATAATTCAAAGTTTTGTCTCGAATTGCTCCGAAATAGAAATCCACCGGTTTCTGAAATACTCTAAAATTAAAATTCCGTAGAATAACGCCGGGTTTTTGCCGGGTTGGACCGGGCACCATTTATCCAGGTAACAATTAACCAGGTTTCACTGTCTAATCATCTTCATTACATTCGTAACTTTGATAACCTGAAGTTATTATTAGTTCTGTTACTACCTAAATTTATAAAAATGCTTCTATAACTCTACATGTTATTTCGTACGTTGATCATTATAAATTACTATGTGGGTAATTAATGCCACATAATGTACTAACAAATGGAGTGAAAGTGGTGGTTGGACTGATGTACCTATATTTTAACTGCAACTATGGGAAAAAACGAATAAAGCGTCGCCATCACAACAACCGCATCATTACGCTGCGCGGGCGCTGCCCCTGCCGCTCCCTGCGTCCCGCACCCCTCGCCCCATGGCAACCTCTGCACAACAACAACACGATGACGACATTAACTAACCTGGGAGAGAATTCGACTGTATAAATAATAACTAGTAATATGGCTGTTTGGAGCTTTAGATAAAAAGTGGCTAATTCGCTTGTAAACTTCAACTATCAGTAGGTATTTATTATCGAACGAGCGGAGCGTAAGCGAAGTGAAGTTCTCAGAAACAACTTCCGCTACTGTGACGTCTCGGCATTTCGATGGCGAAAAGATTTTGAGGGTTCCACGATAACTTCAGTAACGTTTTTCTGATCTTTATGAAATTTGTTGGGATTGTAGCAAAGATACACATAATTTGAGAGTTCGTATATGAGCAGGATCGAGCAAGGGGTTATGGAGCTAGAAGTAAAAAAAATCTTCAAAAGGATCTTGTTATATTGGTACTCGTTTGCAAGTAAATCGAGAGTTCTCAGTTCGAGGCGGACTACTAGTTTTTGTAATTTATATAAATACATATGTATATAAAGGCGTTAGATTTGCGAAGAACCTCCCGACCCGGACCCGGGGAGATACTCCACCCCACTACCCTACCCATAATTAAGTCATGCTTATCGTATAAGGCAAGACACTGATGAAAGCGAGTCGCGACTCGCGAACCAATGAGAAAGTGATTATCAGTGAGACCGTTAAAATTTGGTAGGGGACTTAGCGCGGTTGGACTTTATACGTAGTTTCCGGTCTCTTTGACATGGCACAAAAAATGCGATAAAAAATCGAAGATTTCACAGCGTGATTCATGCACGAATTAAAGGGCTCTATTATATAGCTAGTGCGTGAAATCGTAAGCGGTTTTTTAAACTGTGCGGCATTTGTAGTGTGTTCCCTTACGGGGTAAAGCTGGAAGGAAGAGGTCTCCCGAAAGCCTTGGAATCTCAGTGTCGCCCGACACGACACCATACTATTAAGAGTTGGTAACGGTTTCCCTAATGTTACTATTACACTTGCGAGCGAGTGACGAGGCAAATAACGCGCGGACTGTTTACACATGCGTCTCGGTTCTCGGTTTTGCGCGCATACTTGCGCGGGTGCTCGCGTTAGGAGTTGTATGTACGGGGCGCAAAGAATATAATACTCACTAGGACAGGGAGACGAATATGTGATGTCTGATGTGAACAAACATTCGTGTTGGCACTCATACGCGAATGATTCGTCGAAAGTTTCGACGAGCGACGACGCGAGGGCGAACCTGTAAGTGTAAACGTCCTATAAGGTTGATTTAGGATCCCATTTTGTAATGGCGCAATTTGGACGCAAAAATCGCTCCATTACCTTTTATCCTATGCCTATGCTCGCAATAGGGACAAGGCCGGTCTTTTTGTAGAGGGCGCTGTTTCAGATTCGATTCCATACAACTGCAAACGAGAGAAAGAGACAAAAGACGAATGGTCCTTGACACAGATGACAGCAATGTGCGAGCTATGGATGACCATCCATAGTGCGAGCGATGCACCAGAGACAAGCTTTTCTTAGGGAAAATTCTTCCCTGTCGCCTTTAGTATATTTCGGAAACCGGAGAAATTCCCTTGGGCACAAATTTTCGAGACGAAACAGTGAGTCGTTTTTGCTAAAATATATAAAAACTACTTCCCGCTATACAAATTTACTATTTCTCATAGACATAGGATAAAAGGTATAGACGGGGCATGGTGATAACAATACCAAGATCGAACGGGATAGTCTTATTACACTTTCAATAGGTACGACCAGAGAAGGTGCTATGCTATTATCGTTGATGCTCGCCTGCTTGGCATAGTCTCACATTTTTTTATTACCCTCCGCGCCGTTACTTATAGCAGTGGAGGGTTACAAACAGATATAATTCGCAATTTCTTCAAGAATTTCTGTGTTTACCTGGGTGTAGAAAACCTGATATTTTTCTTAGAAAGTTGTGTCGGCTAAGGAAAGAATAGTAAATTGTTCTGTTTTGTGCTGTAGAAATGGTTTTATCGGCACGTGTCTATCCCTTATGGGAGTACGCGTGTACGGTCTCTAGTTAAATTATTTCTTTAAGGCTTTTATTGGGCTTTTCTTCTTTTCTAAGGACCATTGTTGGAAAAGTCTTTGTCACAATGACATTGTGACAGTTGCCTTCAAAGAATATAATACTCACTACGAAAAAAAGGTTGCCTTCCCCATTCCAATCATGATGTTATTATAAGGTTATTAATTATTATAATGCTGCAATATTATAGCGCAATCATTGGAGCATTTACCTTACAAAAGGTAGAGTAGAAAATGTTTTAATGGTTATTGGTAGGCTATAGGGTGGTTATTAAAATACTAGATTTGAGACCTTGAGGGGGGGGGGGGGGCGGGGCGCGTTGGCCGCCATCTTGGTTTAAACGTGCCATAAGTCCGTTTTTGAACCTTGCGCTTAAACGGTTATCAGTATGCCTAAAATGTCTATGGAACGTATGAACAAGATAAAATTGTCTACAATATTTCCATACACAATACATCTGTAAGTCTTACAGATATACAGATACATGGGGTGAAAAAGTGTATATTTTCTTATATCATAAAAGAATTTTGTTTATTAGCTTCAAAGTTTTGTGCTTCGAGATAAGGAAATGAAGTCTCTACCACAGTTTTGTCATCTTCGAATGATTCTTTTAAAAGATATTCAAAAGTTGAATTCACCCCTAGAGCGCATAGTTATATAAAGAGGGGTTGAAAGTAGTAAGTCTCACACACAAAATCAATGTTCTATTACTCATCATAAAATACTACTTAGCTATCAATCAATTCGGGTATAATTAATTTAGATTTGACAAAAAACATATATGCTATCATACAAAAAAAATTTTTTAAAGAAAGTGCTTGAAAATATTTTTATTTTTTTAACTTCATATAACTGTCAAGTTATTATTAAAATATCGGATAGGCTTTAGCATTTTTGACATGATGCTTGAACAGTTGACTTTATGACAAAAATGTCTACGAGAAGTATAAAGACAATGAGTATGAGTAATATTTTCCTTCCTGTAACTTTGTATCTATAAGACGTACAGAATAAATACAAATACAAAAAAAAATTTAGTCTTTATAATTTTCGTAACCATTTTTGTCATAAAGTGAACTGTTCAAGCATTATGTAAAAATGCCAAGGCCTATACGATATTTTAATAATAAGTTTACAGTTATATGAAGTTTAAAAAAATAAAAATATTTTCAAGCACTTTCTTAAAAAAAAAATTTTTTTTATATGAAAGCGTTTATGTTTTTTGTCAAATCTAAATTCATTAAAACGGCTATTACACATGGCAATTTGTAGAGCCCAACCTGTTGTGTCAAACTCCTGTCGGCGTTGGGCCCGTTATTACACTTTCCCTACAAATCGTCCCTACAAACCCTACCTCACCAACAAATCGTCCCTACCAACGTTTATAGAGATGTCTTCAAAATATCTGAAAAATGTATAGGTGAAGCACGGTGATATTAGTACTCATAACAGTATACATTAAATAAAAAAAGAAACTGTTTTTATTATTATAGATATTTAAATGACCGCTCGAGCTGCCTGAATCTAACTTCATCTGCCCAACCCTTCTATTATTTAAATACAAAACTAGATAAATATATTAATTACCAGCGAATCTACACATTTCAACTTTTATTTTAAATAAAAAACCAGACGGAATGTGTAGCAAATGGCTAACATTATAAATAAAAAAGGTAAAATAACTGTAACGACCTCCATAAACAGCTGCGGGTGTCGGGGCACTGCCGATCGCCCCGATCGCCCTTGATCGGGACTCCTACTCCCTAGCTGCCATTACACCTACCAACCCGACAGGTTGCAATGTCTAATAGCCGTTATAAATATACCCTAATTGATCGATAGCTATACCTGACAACGCCTAGTAGTATTTTATGATGAGTAATAGAACATTGATTTTGTGTGTTCACTTATTACTACTTTCACCCCCCTATAAGCGCTCTAGGGGTGAATTCAACTTTTGAATATCTTTTAAAATAATCATTAGAAGATGACAAAACTGTGGTAGAGTAGAGACTTCATTTCCTTATCTCGAAGCACAAAACTTAGAAGCTAATAAATAAAATTCTTATGATATAAGGAAATATACACTTTTTCACCCCCTGTATTTTTAAATCTGTAAGAGTTACAGATGTATTGTGTATGGAAATATTGTAGACAATTTTATTCTCTTCATACGTTCCTTAGACATTTTAGGTTCAAAAACGGACTTATGATGGCGGCCAACGCTCCTCCCCCCCCCCTCAAGGTTTCAAATCTAGTATTTTAATAACCACCCTATAGCATACCAATAACCATAAAAAGATTTTCTACTCCACCTCTTGTAAGGCAAATGCTCCAAAATATAGGCACTTTTCTGCCACAAAGTGAGGCCGAACGAGACTGTTATCTAGGGGACTCATAATTTAATAGATTGAACTAACACTAAAAACTTAAACTACTTAAATATAAAGCTAAAACAAAAATTAAAACTACTAAAAATAAATATAAATTATTTAGTCCGGTTTCTCTTTCTCTCCTGTTCCGTGGTTTTTGAACGTTCATTCCATTCGATTATTTCAGTTTTCGTTTCGATATGGATTCGATTCTACTCACTTATGTCAAACATGTCATGAAATAATCGATACGTTCCAATTTTTTATTCGAAGTAAGGCAAATAAATACCAATTTTAATCAAATTTTTATAATTAGTTTTAGTGGTTTAATATTAAAGCGTACTGTCGTCAAGGCTGCGATCGTTAACGACGTTAACATAGCAAGTTCAACTGGTTATTGTTGTAGTATAATGGAATTTATAGAACTTATATCAATAAACAAACTGGATGGAGTTATTTTAAAATATCCTAATCAGGAAAACGTTGATGGCACGGTGTGCATCACTGGACATCATCTTATTTTGAGTTCACGAAAAGAAGGCGTACCCGAACTATGGGTAAGTTAAATAATTGTCTCCCTTTGTATAGATTTTAGCATTAAAATATGTTGCTATAAAACTATAAATAAACTGCTATAAAACACTTTTTCGGTTTTGTAGTAGCGTCTCTTATTTTTTGTGCCTGTATCTAAAGTTGTATGTAATGATTTGTGAAATTTTATAAGAAACGGTGTTGACATAATATAGTAGTAGGTTACCTTTTGCTTTAAAACACTACATTTTAACGGCCAACATTGTTAACAATTAATAGCCGAAACGCTAAACTATTTCTTGTACTACCACTTTTTTTCTCCACCTGCCAGTTGTAACAGGGTAAATGTTATTTAAACTAAGGGTGCAATGTAGATATCGACTATTACTTGTTGTGTGATCATTGATTAACTGTTTATTTGTTTCCTAGCTTCTTCACAGAAATATAGATAGCATAGAGAAGAAAGAAAACAAGCCTGTAAGTGGTATGACCCAGGGTGGCTCCTTGTTCTTGAAGTGCAAGGACCTGCGCATCTTTCAGCTTGACATCAGCTCCAGCACAGAACTGAGCATGCTCACTCAAACCCTGGAGAACCTTTCTGGGCTACAAGATCCCAGCCTTTTCTACCCTTTCTTTTATAGGCATATGCACCCAATTATGGAAAATGGTCATACATTGTACAGGTAAGCATCAAACAGTATAGTAAAGCTTATTTTCAGTGATCGCTAGAATGTTTAGAAGTAAAGGAAAAGTAGAAAGATACAGGCAATGGATTTTTCTACTTTTCCTATATTCCTAAACATTGTGGTGTTGTTAGCAGATATTCTGTTTAACATAAAACAAAATGATCGTTAGGTTTCAAAAAATCCTATGAAATAATAATAATTGCCTTTTTATCATTAAAATACCTCTTTAGACAATTCCATAAATAGTTTCCTAAATTGAAGAAACAATGCATCTCAATGTCATCGGAACATGGAGTAATCGCTAGTAGCTACCTAATAAATGGGAAAGCTTTGATAACTGAGTTCATTTTTTGAGGTGTGCAATAAAGCATTCATTCATTCATTCATTGATATAGGAACTCCCTACCTGTCATTAAATTTAATTAGCCCCCTATATTCTGATCTCCAGTAATCATACTCAACATTTAGCTTTTTATACCACCATAGTGGTTAAATAACCCACCTTGTTGTATTCACTGCAGCCAATCCAGTAGGAATATGCAACTTTGATGAAGTCACATCAGTAGTGGTGTGTCAACAACATTCATAGGCAAGATATTACATAAAATAGATGCAATAAAATAAAATAAAAATAGCCTTTATTATTGAAGTTTATATTATATTTTAAATATACTAGTTAGGTCTTCCATTGACAACTTCAGCTCTTCCTTTGATGTAGGCCTCCTCCAAAGCCTTTGATTCCATCCCCTGCCGTCTTCATCCAGGCACCTCCTACAATCTTGTTAAGGTCATTGGACCATCTGTATTTTTGTGGGCCACTTTTTCTGGTGTTTTATCTTGCGCATCACTCTACAACGCTTGTCCAAATTTGTCCAAATTTTCCCTTATCATGTGACCAGCCCAGTGCCACTAGTTGTTTTACTATTGTAGTTAGTGTTTTGGTTCATGAACTTGACTTAATTATGGACAACTCAACTCATCTCTAATATTCATATAAAGTTTTTGGTGTTGCATTTTTGTAAGCCCCCAAGTTTAGCATTCATAAGTTATTACTGGTATTATACAACTATTAAAAACTTTAAATTAATATCTTGTTGGTATTTATTTTGCCTTCAAAACTTCTTTTAATGACCAAAATTTCTTCCATGCATTTGTGATTCTTTTCTGGAGTTCCTTACCTGTCTGGTCTTCAGGTGATATTATTTGTCCAAGATATACATGTTCATTAACATAGTCTATTATATTTCCATTGGTTTTGTTTTAGACATAATAATGGAAAGGCCAACAATTTTGCTTTGTGTGTCTAGTTCTTCTAGCATACATTTCAGTTCTGACGGGTTATCTGATACTAGTATGAGATCGTCTCCGAACCTCAGGTGATTTAGTCTTCTTCTTTTAATATTGAGCCCGTAGTTTCCCAATTCATACATCTAAAATGCTTTCTAGGACTACAATAAATATTTTCGGGGATGAGGGATCACCCTGACGAATGCCTTTTCTTACTGGGAATTCTTCGCCTTTCGTTCTAATTTAATTTTTGCTGTGCTGTTTGAGTAAATTTCTATATTTCTATTTTAGTATATTTCTCTGAGATTCCCTGTTCTCTAAGTGATTTCCATATCTCGTCATGCTTTAGGGAGTTAAAAGCCTTATTGTAGTCCACAAATGCTATGTAATAATCAATTTTATATTTTTGCCTTTTTTATGTTACCTATTTGTTTAATTACAATAATTACTAGTATGTGATCTATTGTTAAGATTTTATTCCAGAATCCCGCTTGCTCTTTAGGTTGGTTTTCTTTAAAGGTTTTTGTGACACGCCCTAATATTAATTTAGAATAAATCTCGTATAAATGACTCATCAAGCTTCAATAAGCTTCAAAAGCGAAATGAATAATTAATTAATTACAGACCAATGTCTGTAATTGTTCATTTCGCTTTTGTCCCCTAGAAGAGTAATTGTAGTTTTAGCTCATTGTTCAGGAATAGTTACATTTTTCGGTCAAAATACAGCAGGCAAACCAATAGGAACGGAGTTTTATGGACGCCTCATAATCGACACACATGCACATTGCTGGCCGTTCAAGTATACAAGAATTGACGAAGTACGTAGTAACATTCATGAAGAAACTTTGCATTACATGTATGTCGTATTTCATTTTCAGTATTGAGGGCGAATTCACGAAAGTGTTGGCAACAGAGGAGTGGAGAATATCACGAGTGAACCATAACTACACGGTGTGCCCGGCGTACCCAAAGGCTGTGGTGGTGCCGAAAAGTGTAGATGACGATATTTTGGCCCTGGCTGCAACGTTCCGACAAGGAGGCAGATTTCCTGTGCTCTCCTACAGGCACAATAATGGGGTAAGTTAAAATATGACTTTTCGGAGCAATCACCATCTTTGGCCTAATCACCATCTTTTCCTCCGAGAATAGGCATGATGACACATGTTGAATTATGCAATAAAATTTAGTTGATAGGATGCAAAATGATCAATATATCCAACTAAAGTGAAAATTTATAAATTCTATTGAAATGGCTCAAAGATATGAAGATGAGTTTTACGATTTTTTAAAGTGCGAAATTTAAAAAAAACAATGATACCATTCGATTTTTAACATTTTACTGTAAAATAATGTGTATAGAAACCATATACATAAACGCAACATTTCACTGTAAAAATAGCAATTTCATATTTTTTCCATACTTTAAACAGGGCGACTATGTGATCGTGACGTCATTTTTGCACGTCATTTTGTTAGGAGCGTTTTGAGAAACAAATGCAAATCTCGGACTTTAAGTCTCATTTCTGACTCTTGTGTTGCTTTAACGCAATTGGCCCTATATAGACATTTGATCCTTACAACAAAACGAATCGATTGATACCATACATTAAAAAAATTTACCATGCCTATTTTAGAAACCATGCTGAGCTTTTTTATTTGTGATACCGACTTGATAATAATACTTTTCTGGATCGAATATAATACGTATCTTATCTTATACATATCTTTAGTAAGTCTTATCAACAAGGACTTAGATTCCGTCTGTTCGTGAGCATCTTCTTTTGGTCTTAAAGTAAACGCCAATAAATCGCAGGCAATCGTAATTGGAAGTCCTTCCTATCTTACGATTGCCAGGTGGGTTCTGGGTTTACCCAGAATTTTCTTTGACGGAAATCATATTCCTTTCACCACTACAATTACAGATCTAGGTATCACAATAGACCACTCTTTCTTGGGCGCTACAGTTTGCAGAGGTTAGTAAGAAGGTATTTGCTTCCCTTCACTCCTTAAGGCGGCTTCAGAACTTTCTCTCTCTCCATACAAAATCAATGCTGGCTCGTTCGCTTCTGCTCCACCGCTCGATTACGGTGACACTGTGTTTTTTGATATCATTGAGGATCTGCTGGACAAGATTTATTTTCGGGTTAATGAAATATAGTATGTGACCTATTACCGCAATCAACTGAAATGGCTTCCCATCCCACATACTGTTTTCTTTCTGTTTAACATACTTTTTACCCCTTCTTTTTTACCTCGCCATCCCGCCTCACAAAAATCGTGGCTACAACAAGTCGTTTGTTCTGGGCTCAGTCAAACTCTGGAACAGGTTACCTGTTTTGCTCAGACAGTCAAAGTCGGTTGCGTCGCTCAAGGATAAGCTAATGAAAATGTGGTTACCTGACTCTGCTTGTGCTATAGTATTGTTTTGTATATGCCTTAGTTGTTACTTTCCTGTGTTTTTATTATAATTGTCTTCTCAGTCCTGTCTCATGTAATAGGTATATATGCTTATCCTATAAATTGTTTCTCGTACCTTGTTGTACATGTTGCTGCATTTATCTTTTTTCATTTCTTCTCTCATCTACTCAAAGGTTAACTGGAAGAGATCCCTTCAAGGGATAAGTTCGCTTTTGTACTTGCGTTTTGACTTGACTTTGACTTGTGACTTGTATTAGTATAATAATGTTTTTTTTTACATTACATTATACACCGTGGGCCCATATAACTAGACAGATTTTAACAGTGTATTCCTGATCATATTTAGATACTAAAATGTCCTATAAACTTTTCTAGAATATGCCTAGTTTCAGAGTTAATACCAACTTTAAAAAGGTACACTTTTTGTTATAACTCATCACAAAACGCCTTTGTAATGGCGTTGTTGCCACTATTGGACATAGTTTACACGTCCTTATTGGCAGATATCAAAGTGACAATGAAAATTTTGCAGAAACTATATTTTTACAAAAAAAAATGTACCAATTTGTTTTCGGCGATAATTTTATTAATAACATTTGCTTTTCATGTGCAATAAACATTCAAAAAATGGAAAAAAAAAGTAAAAAAAAAAATTTTTTTTTTGGCGAGATTGACCTAGTCACATAATATTTTTTCCTTCTTTTGGTCTTAGAAATTCGTGGTTAAGATCTGTCGGGTTATTCCAGCCCACGGTGTATACAGGGCGTTTTTTCAATAACTAGGCATATTGAGAGAGGTGTTTAGGTAAGTCACACTGAACAACTTTTTCTGTGAGACCAACCACGAAATCCCTATTTTTTTAAGTAAAAGTTGTTCAGTATCGCCTACCTAATCACCTCGCACATTGAAAAAAACATCCTGTATATTTTCTGAAGCGCGACTGTATCGATGTTGAATTGCGACTGCATCGATGCTGTAGTGCGACTGTATCGATGCTGTAGTGCGACTGTATCGATCCTGAATCGCAACTGCATCGATGCTGTAGCACGATAGTCGCTATATAGACGCGTGTTCAGGTGCGCGCGGGTATATGACAAGCGACTGCTTCGCGACAGTAACGCGGCTGTTTTGCTCCTGCATCGCGACTGTATCGCTACAAAAACTGGCAATGCGCGATCTCCCTATAGTAGTTTATGTAACTGTTACGTAATAAGGGTCCTTAAAACATGAGTGTGGTTTTATGAAATGAGCCGCAGGCGAATTTCATAATAAGATCACACGAGTGTTTTTAGGCCTAATTACGTACAGTTGCATACACTGCTTTATCTACACTCATATTATATATATTAAATTAATTGTTCGGAAACCATAGAATGACCGCCATTGTACCGTCATGGCCTACTCGATTGTGCCGGCGCTCGCGCGGGACCAATCGAGTTGGCCATGGCGGTAACATTATGTTATCAAATTCGATGTTCCAAATTTGAAACTCATTGCTTAACAATATTTGAGCATGCATAGTTAAAATTACGTTACTGCCGCAGATAAGAAACTTATCATAGTTAAATCGTTTGTTGTAATGCTTGTCATTGTCTACGGTTTTTGAACGCATTTTAGAGTACTTACAGTATGAGTGTAGATAAAAATATATATGTGATTAGTTTGCTTCGAGCAACAACGTAAAGGAGGTACAGTTTCAAACTTGAATTAGTGAAAATATGGCTCTGGAAAATTTGTAACCGGCCAGTCTTATACTATGATATATAATAATGACAGATGGGTTATGCACGGTCCAAAAGTGAAGCACCTAAATTAGTGAATTTAAACAATTGTCGCTAGTCGTGCATCGGCAAGCGAGAGATGCGAACGTGCCAATGAGCTCCTGTCACCCGCGTGAGAAAGAGACATACTGTAATTTTCTAATAATGAGAGTGACAAAGATGTAATGATTGTCAAAATAGATAAACAATTAAACATAACAGATTCGTTGCTAAGGTTATGAAATAACTCTGGAAGTATTGTTGTGCTCATTTTGATAAATTATAACCCATCCATAGTGAATATCATTGGTCTTATATCGTAATAAGACTGTCAAAGAAAGTACCGCCCGAGTCGTTCTTGCGGTACTATTGTGGGGTGGGGTCATTTATTTGGGCTGATTCGATTCGATCTGCTCTGCTGTTGCTATTAAATAAATAGGCGCTAGGTTTTGGCGTACATCTACAAGCTTATGATGCTGCTGCCACTGATAAGGCTAAGCACTTGGGTTTGCAGCACTGCATTATCGTATAGCCATACCCCTCCCCTGCTTCGAGGAACAAAGGAAACCTGGGAGTCTTATTATACTAGAAACCAGATTTTGTATATTTTCTTTTTTTTTTTTAAATACGCTGCCAGGTTTTTGGCATTGCAGCATCGCCCTTTCGTGTTCTCCTATTAAAGACGTAACTTATTATATTTATCTTCTGTAGTCTTATCGAAATAGGTTTAGTGTCGTGGGCTCTTCTATTATAATAGTGTTTGAATCCTGGAAGAATAATAAGTATGTCGGTGGTTTGAATGCGAATAATGTCGTTTATTTATATTGTAATAACCCTTCTTCAGTCGGGTATAAGGTTTATCCTATGCCCTAACTGTTCCGAAACTTTTTAACCAGAAAACTGAAGCCTTAGAAATAAACATTATTCTTTATGGACGTACAGTTAGCAGCGGAAGTTACTTAGCGGATGCGGTGTTCAAACTGACCTTCGCACATTCTTATACTCTTATCAATAAAGCCGTTCCAAAGTCATGTTGAACCTCACACATGCTAGCTACTTCTGCTGCAGTCTGTACACGTGTTGAAATGGGGAAGGCCGGTAAAAGTCATCATAGATGGCACTGCGTACGATGGTTCTTATTTTATATGGACTTTGACATATACCATAAACAAACAAATTGACAGTTGCCTTCCCCATTAGTACTTACTGCTTTAATCTGTATATGCGATGCGATGCGATGGTAATTTGAATGCTATAATCTATCGTGTTGGTTTCTGTAATAGAGTTGTGAGCCTAGCGGGAAGGCGAGTGACTTTTAATTCGAAGATTCGAATCGAATCGAAGGGTCGAACCCTCGCTGATTTCTCGGGACTTGAATACGAAATATCATTTGATAATTCTCAATCGCTTTTTGGTGAGGCAACCTTACTCAAACCCAATTCTTCTTGTCTAATTCCAATTTAATAAGGTTGGAAGGTCAGATGGTAGTCGCTTTAATAATTCATTAGATTAGGGTTGCAGAGCGGACTCAGCGAACGTAGGTAAGGCTCCATTGAGCCGTTGCAAAATTCCGGGAGAAAAGGATGATGAAGAGTGTGTTGTTTATGTTTATTATATATGTGTAATGTGCAAAGCGCAAGGCAGCTTGATATTTGTTCCTCATTTTATTACCTAATGCACTTACCAATTGTGTATGTTAATGTGAGACTATAATTATTTTAAAGAGATTAAAAACCACCATATTATAAATGGTGGCTTCTATCGCCATTTTGGAACCATTTACTTAAGGTTTTTACTAAAGATTATGTACTATGGACTGTATTTGAGTATCCAAACCAACATTTATCTTCATTAATAGGTATTAAATATAACAATTCGGTCTGCATTTTGCCTATGCGATGCGAAAGGAGCCCTCGGTATTGCACTCTAGGATGAGGCCACACGTTTAATTTGTTATATACATATACATACCTATTTGTTGATTATTTTAGTTAGTCACTCATTATAAATTCAATTTGCCTCTATAAATCGCTAGATCAAAAGTGTTTATCTTACAGGCCGTTCTACTACGGGCGGGCCAGCCCCTTTACGGGCCGAAACACCGGCGCTGCCGGCCCGACGAGGCCATCCTCAACGCCGTCGTGGGGCCGGGCATGAAGGGCATCATATACGATCTGAGGAGCACCAATGCCATCTCGCAGCAGCAGAGTAAAGGTGCGTTATTGCAGGTAGTCCTGGGGGCCGGCAACCCCGGTACGAGCCGAAGCAAGAAAAAATCCGCATTTTTTATATTTAAGTGATCTAATGAGGACGAAAACCTACCGATGTTTAGTAAGTGGTTGGTGGTTTAGAGACTTTTCAACCGAGTTAAAGTTTCGAAGGAGGAGGTTATCAATTCGTCGGGATCTTTGTTTTGATCTTGGAACGGTGGAGGCTAGGTGAAGTCGGTTCTTTTTAGGGTTCCGTACCTCAAAAGGAAAAAACGGAACCCGTCCGTCCGTCTGTCAAGAGCCTTTATCTCAGGAACGCGTGGAGGTATCAAGCTGAAATTTATGTCAAATACTCAGGTCTACTGTCCCTTAGAGCTGTGAAAAAATCAAACTTCTAAGCCAAGGCAATCAAAAGATACAGTCGTTTATGCCGCAAATTTTCGAAACTCGCAAGGGAATCAAAACCTACAGGGTACTTCCCGTGAACTCAGAATCTTGAAATTTGGTACGAAGCAACGTCTTATAGACCAGATAAAGGAAAAATTGCGAAAACCGTACATTTTTAGTTACATCATATAATAAAAATATTTTTAATAAGCCGTCTTCTATAATCGGTGAACATACATACAATAATTTTAAACAAAAAAGAACCGACTTCACTTAGCCTCCACCTTTCCAAAAACAAATGCTCGAACTGCTGTAAAAAATACTGTAACCACTATAGGTGTGCCTATAATAGTTGAAGAGTGCCCTCGATTTCTCCAGGATCCCATCATCAGATCTTGACCTGGTTACAATGGGACCAACTGTGAAGTATACTCTTTCTAACAAAAAAAAAAATTCCAAATCGGTCCAGCCGTCTTCGAATAATCGGTGAACAGCGAAAACAAAGATCCCGACGAATTGATATCCTCCTTCGAAATCTTGAAGTCGGTTGCAAAAAAATATAGCAAAAACAAAGATCCCGACGAATTGATAACCTCCTCCTTCGAAATCTTAAAGTCGGTAGAAAATAAAACTTACAAATAAAAATTTTAGAGGAAGTAAATATTGAAAGTACTTAATGGTTTCGGTCCAGGTGGCGGCACAGAGAGTAACTCCAACTACTCGCAGTGGAAGATCTACAACCGGTCGATGGACGACGTGGACAACCAGCAGCAACTGCTGGAGAGTTACGCTAAACTCCTTGAAGGTGAGATCTGAGAACTAAACGTTACCTATTTTATATTACTAAAGGCCAGTTGCACCGAGGGTTATCAGGCCTAAAAATGAAAAAGCCAGACTCCGCGCTTAATTTAGCCGGACATTTGATCCCAAAAGCCGGACATGCCTTTTTAATAGCTAAATATAACTGCTTTTGTCTGACTGGCGCGTAGCGTAAGTCAAACAAAAGCCGGACAGGCCGGACGAGGAATTAATTGGCCGGACACACCCGTAAAAAGCCAAACATCTGGCAACCCTAGTTGCACCAAACCGCCTCTTAATGTCATCAAGTCATGATCATAGTTCAAAATTTGCTTCTATAAATTGGTCAGTTATCTATAGGATGACAGCTGCGCCTCCGTTTTTACCGTTGATCAGTTGCTTAATTGTGCGTGTGCAACCCGCTTTTTTATGGCACCTAACTATACCTAAGTCGCACATAATGTCGAGTCACACTGGATGACTGTCGAACGTCACGAAACGTCAGTATGCCATCAAACGCCGCCAATTTCTGAACGACTTGTAGTGGTGATTCCCTATCAATCAAAGACAAACAGCCGCTGTATTTATTGTATGTATGCAATTGGTAGTCTTGTTTACGCTGGACTAATTTTAACGAAGCGCTCTATCGGTCTTTTGTAACTAGCCCGTGTCCAAAAACGATCGGCTCTGGTCGTCAATAGGCGTCGTATAGGACGCCTTTTATTATGCCACTTTTTGTATACTGATTGTGATTCTCTATATGATGTAGATTATGGAAACTGGTCTTTTAAACGTTTGTGCAGCATGCAACGACCGGGAGATATCGAGCGACAAGTGGATATCGCGGCTGGAGTCGTGCGGCTGGCCGGAGAGCGTCCGGAACGCACTGCACACCGCCTGCATCGTCGCACAACACATACACCAGGTTACATTTATAAATGTTTGCGCAGCATGCAACGACCGGGAGATATCGAGCGACAAGTGGATATCGCGGCTGGAGTCGTGCGGCTGGCCGGAGAGCGTGCGGCGGTTTTTCGGGATCATATATCGTATGTCCGTACAATGGCGTCAATCCGTCCGATCACTGGTTATTATAGCCAATATGTAATAAGGCATATTTTTGAGAAAAGTACGTCTGGTGCACGAGCCAGCAATGGATTTCTATGACCAATAGCGTCCCTGGTGGTAACTCGTAAAGTGATTTATGGCGGTGTACGATAAAGCCTCGTGAACGACAGCTACCGCTCCGTTGGTGAGTTGAGGAATGGCAGCCACCTAAACACGTAAAAAAGCTTAGTCATCGCGTCTCGAATAAAAATTCGTTGGATGAATGTCGGAAGTTATCACCCAGGACACAACGACCGATGAAGTGAGCTAAGCGATATCAATCACAATCAGGCGGCCATTCCCTATTTCCCGGTTGTGTAGTAATGTATTATTACGTCACACCAGGGGGGTTTCACTACGCAGTTTAGGTACATTTTCTCAAACATGCTCGGAAATGTTCCTGTTACGTTAGTAATTAGAGACCAGTAGGGACTCTATTCCAAGGCAGGTTCAGCGCGACGTACGTAAAGGATTTTCATACAACATTAAATCACTCAGCCAGTAACTGAAGTTGTTTTAAATTTTTGATCAATCTTACTATGCCAAAGGCTCGAGTCATTCTGCCAGAAAAAAAAGGTCAGCAATATTTTTCTGTGTTTTCCGGTTTTTATGTAGGTACAAAAAGTAATACTTATAAATAAAACTATTATTAACACACCAAAAACTTTATTTTAAAACCGAATATGTTACAATAAATCGACAAAGACAGTTTAATCTCGAATAACCGGTAACAAGTTGAAAGAAAAATACGAACATAAAAAAAAAAAAAATTGGAGGGAAAATACTAATATTTTATTGCATCGTTTTCTTTCATCGATAACGAATAATTTTATCTTGCTTGGATACTTGGATAGTATTAAATTTTTTAATAAAATGACTTCTAACGAAAGCGACATGGAAATTGATGGGACCCCTCCGGAACTACGAGCCGAGGCGCAATTAGCTTTAAACAATTTGCTGCCAGCTAAATCAAAAGAGAGGTATATCACATGTTACGAAAGTTTCCTTAAATGGAGGGCAGATAAAAATGCACATAGCTTTTCGGAAACAGTTTTCCTGGCCTATTTCACAGAAATGGCTCAATCGAAAAAGCCATCATCATTATGGGCAATGTATTCCATGATGAAGGCTACAATGCAGCTGAAACATAATATTGACATGCAGAGTTTTTCAAACTTACGTGCTTGGTTAAAAAGGAATTCAGCTGGGTACAAGGCCAAGAAAGCAAGAATATTTAGCAGTGAAAACATAGAAACCTTCCTCAACTGCGCACCTGATAATACATATCTTGCTATAAAGGTAAGCAAATCTGACTATTTAATCATATTTTACATACCTACTTGCATAAAAATGAAGTAACTACATAATCTTGATAATTTACTGCTCTGTCCAGTGTCCTAGCAAAACCACATTTGCACTAATAAAATAAGATACAAAAAATAACAAAAAAAGTTTTGGTCTGACTATAATTTAATAAATAATAATGAATGTACCTACCTAACAAAAAACTTAACTAAAACTAATCAGGACACCAATAACATATTCTACATATTAATTTTATGACTGAATATTTACAAAAAAGTCTTAATTCATTTAATAAAAAAGCCTAGGTAATGAAATATATATCTACTATTATCTATTACAGGTAGCCATGATCTTGGGCATAACAGGAGCATGCAGAGGATTGGAATTAAGTATGATCACTACCAAAGACATTGAATTTCAAGGCGATATAATCGTAATCCAATTGAGAGACACTAAGACAAAAATAGATAGATCATTTGTGGTCCGGGATGAATTTAAAAATATTTTTCAAAAATATTATGACTTGCGGCCCAAGGACACAATTACTGATAGATTGTTTCTCAATTACAAGAATTCCAAATGCACTAAACAAGTAATTGGACGGCATACCATAGCTTCAATGCCTAAGAAAATTGCAACTTTTTTAAATTTAGATGACCCGCACTTATATACTGGACATAGTTTCCGACGTAGTTCAGCAACACTTCTGGCAGACTCTGGAGCCGACCTTCTAGCTCTTAAAAGGCATGGTGGCTGGAAGTCGGATAAGGTTGCAGAAGGTTACATTGAAGACTCCATAGGAAACAAGGACAAAATATCAAAAAACATTACAGAAAACATAAAATTAAGAAGTAGCACAAACACAGAAAATCAATACAACTCTTCGCATCAGAATTATGAATCTTTGTATGAAAATCCACAACCAGGCTGCTCCAAAGATCCTCCAGGTTTCATTCGGCAAAATGTAAAACAACCTCCATCCATTCAAGTTCAACCTTCATCTTCAAGTACATATTGCCAGGTTCAAAATTTGACAGATTGTCCACAACCATCACTGCATGAATCAAATCCCCAGCCACCGCCTTCTCATCAAGATGTTGGAAATAGCGAGCAGTCCACCGCACATATCGTACCATCACAAGCAGGTTCTTCAACAGATATACAACAAACCAACATTTCTGTTCCTGGAAAAACAATAAAAATATCTATAAGTAACTGTCCTAACATGTCCAATATCACATTCAACATAAATTAATAATAACTTTGACAAAGTTTTCACGTTATGATTGATTCTAAATGTATGATAAAGTACGTAATATAAGTAAGTGGTCATATCTTAGACACTAAGAATGTTTAGTGAGTATTAGTAAGACTTTGCATTTCAATCTTACCTGTAGGTAGTCCCCTCATGATTTCATTTTTATGAATGTTGTACTGTACAGTTAATGTAAATAGGTAGCCACTTTATGTTTGTTTGTTCCCTTATTCCCAACGAATATTGCGACGTCCGAGTTCCGATATGTTGAAAAAATATTTAAGGTTATTATAAATGTCAATTTCCATTGGGTCGTTGGGTCGTTCTCGTTGTGACATATCGTTCAGAAACTAGTATAATGATTTTCTAAATTATATTTTGTATAAAAGGTTGAGCTGAAAGATATGACGGTGTACCATGTTGCAGTGTCTATTGAATCGAAACTGGCAATAGCAGCCAACCTTTTGAAATGATTTATAATTAAAACTTTTAGGGGGCGTATGCACGATCAACTTATTTTCAGAGCGATTTATTTCTCTTTGTCGCAGTTTGCTACACTTTATGCGCATACAAAGAGAAGAGTCGTGAAATGTATGGGGCACCATACATTTCACAACTCTTCCTAGGTATGAAGGGCAAAATAGTAGCCGAGAAAAGTCTCTTGTGTGTGTGTGAGCCCTTAAATAGTTTAGTATAATTATGAACTATTATAGTAACTATAATGGGCTGATATATCTAATACAATAACTATATATCTACACTCAAGAGCAAAAGTAACGGGTCACTTTGTACTGATTTCTCATACAAAGTGACCTAATATTTTTGCTCTTGAGTTTATATAAAGACTTGTCTCTGCAACTATTTTGTATGTAATGTAAATAACCCTGTGTTAATTTTAGCGATATACCTAATATGATAAAATAAATTTTTATACCCATATACCCCTGTGTTTTATTTTATTTTATTTCCTTACATGTTTGAGAAAAGCACTATACATGCTTCGACCGTAATCAGCTTTCCTGGCTGAGTATTATAGCCGTCCTCGTCTTCGACTCGGACGGCTACTAAATACTCAGCCAGGAAAGCTTACTTACTGGTCTCTGCAGTAATGTACTATTGTCCGGCGCGCCTCCCGGACAGGCGTATGGCAGTGGGCTGCCGCTCGGCTCGCACGATACTCGCGTCACGTGGCGCTCACGCACAATTGAAAATACACAATGGCTTCGAAACCTATCTCGATCTAATCCGTATAAAATATGTATTTACGGATGTCTGAATAAACGGAAGAACAAGGAAGCAGAAATAACATTTTTAAATTCCGGACGATATTGAATACTTACTTAGTAATAGTTAAAATAAACATCCTTAATTTATTGAATATCGGTTGTCCAGAAACAATAAGTATTAGGAACTGACCGACATATTTTCAAAGGAATACGTCTGTGGCATACCTACTTCCGTGAGAATCAGACATAATTTCTATAAAAATTTCTATCTCCGTATAAAAATTTCATGTTTACATAATCAATGTTTGTAATTAATTCCAACATATTTAACTTAAAAATAATAAATCAGTAGGTATAGGTACAAAAACTTGTCAAGTGACAACCCCGTGCCGACGCTCACAGCTCGGTCATAAAACTGCGGCGCGCAAAGAAGATTCACGGTTCGTGCGCGGTTATAAGTTTTAATTTTGCTTGCAGGCGGCGAGTATAGGTATAATTTAATACCTAAATCTGACTTTTGTTAAGGAGTGAATTTTCTGCACGGTAGTACTATTAGTTATTCTGTGGTCACACCTGGCAATAATGTGAGTTTTACCGCACGTTACGTGTACGGTAAAATTCGCATTATAGCCAGGTGGAGACGTAAAATTGTGTACTCATCACGGGCAGTAAAAAAGAAAGCCCTCTATCGCAGTTTTACAACCCTCGCCTGCGGCTCTGGCTACAAATTTTACCTGCGATTTCGGCCTTTCTTTCTTTTACAGTGGTGAGTAATGTATCATTATGTTTACAGAAGGCAGAGCCGGTGCTGGTGCACGGCACGCGCGGAGAGGACGCCACGCTGCTCGTGTGCTCGCTCGTGCAGATTATCCTCAACCCCGACTGCAGAACTATACGCGGGTGCCTAATTTTAGTTTAAAACTCATCTTTTAATCAAATACTTTTTTAGCATTTTAAGCTCTCTATTTGTGGATCTCTATCTGTTGAGTTTTGTTTGCATTGTCCAGAGATCAGTGTGAGGCATTGATTTTTATTCATACTGGCTATCTTAGAGAGAGGCACGGGAGAAAATATAAGATGAAAATAGTCACTTTGCTTAAATGTCGTCACTGTCGTTGCATTTGGGCGAGATAGAGCGTGCCTTCAAGGTCTGTCTACATAGACCAAGCTGCTTCGCGCAGCAATAGGGACTACCGTATCTTTCTCACAGGAGTAAACAGGAGGAAAGTTGCACATGTTCGCTGTTCATGTTCACTTTACATCCGCCTAATTTAGTACTTTTTGTAGTCATGATTTTTGAGAGCAACAACATTATTCTTAATCGTATTTACCTTATTGCTTTAGCATTCTCTATGCGCCTCAACGCGAACCTGGGCCTCCAAGTCCCATCGCAAAGTGCCTGCGAAGGCGCACGGTACAGTCCACGACACTGTCACATAGGCCCATATCATTCGGATAGCCACCACCCTTTGCGGCCTCCGTCCGGAGCAAAGCCTTGTTCTCCGCGTCAGAGTAGCGAGACTTGTAGCATTTTTTTATTTGGCTAGGTCTTTAGAATAAAATAAAATAAATAAATATTTTTTTTTATTAAAGATAATTTTATTTTATATGTATAATATACATGTAGTTCCATAATAAATAAATATTATGGAACAAACTTACACAAATCAACCTAGTCCCACGGTAAGCTCAATAAGGCTTGTATTATGGGTAGGTACTAGGCGACGATATATAATATAAATAGATATAGATAAATATTTAAATACATAGACAACTTCCATAACTCAGGAACAAATATCCGTTATAAAAACAAAAATATTCCCTGACCAGGATTTGAACCCGGGACCTCCAGCTTCATAGGCAGGATCACTACCGACGAAGCTAGGAGGCCGTTAAAAATAAATATGTATTATCAATTGTGACCGTACACTACATTGACTACATTAGTGCTCCTAGCATCGAATACTCGCAGTAGGCCCCATTGCCCTATGGTAGGTTCCTACCCCGAACGCCACAGTATTTTATACAATCGTGACATAATTAAGAGCCTTTAAGTCGAGTACCGTGTTTAGGCCACGAAGCTTGCTGAGAGAGTGAGGTACGAGATTGAAAAGCTTGATTATGTCACTATTGTGTACAATACTTTTTCTACGAGTGCTCAATATAGGCAAGCCGGTAAGAATAGAGTTCGAAGAAAGACCTGCTGCCTCTATACAATTGAGTAAGTTCTATCTCCCGGTGGATTGTGCCGGCGGTCGGGGAGGAGGGCAACAGTGTTAATATTGTATGAAAATCCTTTGTACCATCGTTGGCGATGCTACAATATGCCACCATAAAAGCTCTATCGAAAAGTATGCGCTAGTAGGTCGGTCTACACAATCTCAATTCAAGCATTACAGTCGACGAGTAGAAATAGATATTTGTACAACAAGAGAAGAAAGTTCATATTTACTTCGAGTGCTAATTTTGAGTCCTGAGCAAGCGAAAGATTAATTTAGAATCTTGAGCGTAGAGAGGAACTCAAAAGCACAAGATGTAAATAACTTTATTCTCATGTTGAAACCACTATTTTTCACCTCAGCAGTGAGAAGACATGGAAAAATACAACCTGGGTGATGCTTAATCCTTCTTTGTCACTTTTTTCACTTGTATTTATTATAATGTTCGTACATTTGAGTTCCAACACTTCAATTATAAGTTAATAACACAAAAAATAATCAAAATAAATTAAATATTTTTAAAATATCTATACCGCCATTTTGACTTGTCAACTTTTTTTTATCTGCGTTCGGTAACTACTGTTTGATCACAATACGAGAGATTGTTGTAAGTAATAATATTTTTCACATGATAATCTTGTAATTTTTCCGTTTATACTTATTTGATCTTGGAATAAAGAACGTAAATTATTTTAAGTGTTGTATAGTAAAATATTTTAAAATTAAAATTTGTTTAAATTGTATTTACTTCTGCGCATTTCGGAACGTTTCGTTCTGACTCTGTGTCAGGGGTCGAATCGAAAGTTCGGAATACGAATTAAAATAAAATAAAATTTGTTTGAATGACGTTGAAAATATTTCTGTCTCTCTCTATTTACTAATGACGTGAAAAAGACAACACGAATAGCTTCCGAGTATTTCGAATTTGTATTAGACCTCGCGCGCGGATTGACATTGTAATTCCAAGGTCAACAAGGTCGTTTTGTCTCACGCTCGCAGCAAAATTGAGTTTTGCTCACTGTTTTTAGGTATCAAAGAACCCTCGTTCCTGCTGCTGAGGTGAAAAAAAATGTTCGTGTTACCCAGTTTGCAGGCGCTGGTGGAGCGCGAGTGGCTGGCGGCGGGGCACCCGTTCGGCGCGCGCCACCGCTGCGGCCCGTACGCCGCCGCGCCGCGCGCCGCGCCCTCCTTCCTGCTGCTCCTCGACTGCGTGCGCCAGTTCCTCGAGCAGTACCCGTGCAGCTTCGAGTACCGCCAGGGCTTCCTGATCACTCTGTTCGAGCACTCGTACGCGAGCCAGTTCGGTGAGTGGTTACTCATGACCAGCAGACCACAGATTACGGGTCACTTCTTATTGAAGTTTTCATGCAATTCGATTGTATTTGAGCGTGTAATGGTAATGTATTTTCGAAAAGACTTAACGGCGATACACTGTTTAAACAAATTCACCTGCCTGGAAGATCTTGACGCCGAACGCGAGTTTCGAAAATTTTGGCCCAGGCCACCTACACATATAACTCGAATAATGAGCTTTATTGTGTCTCTTGCTGTCGAACTTTCAAAACAAAGTTTGAGTTTGCAAGTCACGCTCGACAGTCGCCATTAGATATATTGGAGCGGCCAAGGTTGTCACAAATATCTGAACAACGCCTCTATTGTCAAGGCGATAAAGTGCATGTTCAGATTTTTTTGAGTACCCTGGCCGCTCCGATCTATTTGATGGCGACTGTACCTGCTGAATAACTTGTCCAGGTGTCCCCGTCGACGGATAGGTCTGGGAGGACATCATCATCATCATTAAACAACTTCTAGGGCAACCTAAGATCATTAATTATACTTATATATTACTAGCTTTTGCCCGCGGCTTCGCTCGCGTTAAATTCGGGGTAACACGGTTCCCCTTTGCCCCCCGGAATGCTCCATACAAACTTCCACCCCCCATTTTAGGGAAGTGGGGGGTTAGAAAGAGACAAAAAGTAGCCTATGTCACTCTCCATCCCTTCAACTATCTCCACTTAAAAAATCAAGTCAATTCGTCGCCCCGTTTTGCCGTGAAAGACGGACAAACAAACAAACAAACACACACACACTTTCCCATTTATAATATTAGTTTGGATTTATTTCTTCGCTTATTTAGGGAAATCGATATTTCACATCGAAAATATGTTTATAAATAACCGTTCTGCAGGGATTCGTTATACCTAAATATAATTTGTTTATTGTACTGTTTCAGGGACTTTCCTATGCGACAGCGAGAAGGAGCGCGAGTACCGCGGCGTGGACGAGCAGACGACGAGCATCTGGTCGTGGATCAACCAGCCCGACGAGCTCTCCGCCTACATCAACCCGCTGTACGACCCCACACCCTCCGTCATCTGGCCCTCCGTGGCGCCCATGAGCTTCGTCATCTGGGAGGGTGAGGACCACA
Organism: Pammene aurita; assembly: GCA_947086415.1. Classification (NCBI taxonomy): domain Eukaryota; kingdom Metazoa; phylum Arthropoda; class Insecta; order Lepidoptera; family Tortricidae; genus Pammene; species Pammene aurita. The sequence goes on from OX352289.1 coordinate 25,831,625, forward strand.
CATATTACCTGACCGCCGTACATAGATTTACCAGGTGGCCGGACGTGATGCCAATTGCTTAGCTCGTAAGCTTTAAATACCCTTAACAAACCTTGGCACCTTTCCTCAAGAGGCTTCCACACTCAGCGCTCCAATACCAGACATGTTTTGGACATATCTTTTCATATCCAGTGACCAGACATGCCTTCTTCCAGCCGCCGGCAGGGTGTTCATCCTCACACCCTAATGGGTCGCGCACTGTACGGTTTAAGAGGAATTTCCTCCCACGAACGCTGCGACTGTGGAATGAACTCCTTGCCGAGGTTTTCCCAGCGGGCTACAGTATGAGGTTCTTCAAAAAAAGGAGTGTATAGATTTTTAAAGGGCAGGCAACGCGCATGTGAATCCTCTGGTGTTGCAGGCGTCCATAGGCTACGGTAACTGCTTACCATCAGGCGGCCGTATGCTTGTTTGCCACCTACGTTGTATAAAAAAAGTTAAAAGTTAAATTGTGATACATACTAGTAAAATGTCATCATAAAAATCTAGTGAGCAATACGTAAGAAAAAAATACTATAATTTATCTACACTCACATTGTAAGTACTCTAAAACGTGTTCAAAAACGGTAGGCAATGGCTAGCATTACCACAACCGATTTTACTATGATAAGCTTTTTATGTGTGGCAGTAACGTAATTTTAACTTTACATGCTCAACTATTGATGTGTTATGAGTTTTGATAACATAATGTACACCTGCACGCTCCCGCGCGGCCGCCGACACGCGCCTCCCCGACCGCCGGCGCAATCGAGTTGGCCATGGCGGTGCAATGGCAGCCATTCTATGGTTTCGGAATACGGCATTTAGGATAAATAATAAGAGTGAGTAAAGCAGTGTATGCAACTGTACGTAATTAGGCCTTAAAACACTCGTGTGATCTTATTATGAAATTCGCCTGCGGCTCATTTCATAAAACCACACTCATGTCTTAAGGACCCTTATTACGTAACAGTTACATAAACTACTATTATTGCACAAGAAATGTGAAGTCTTTAATTTTATGAAATGATTTGAAAAAGAGTTCCAAATACTCAATAACATCACAAAAAAGATTAGTTAAATAATTATCTTAGGTTCGTAAGTACCTCTATCCTGTAAACATTCTGACAATTAATGTATTTATCAAAAGTTACTAATTATAATATTCTGTTATTTCCTCGCAAGTGTGTTGAAAAACGTCGTATGAAACGCGTGTGCTTGATCATTACATAAGCTCAGCTTCCTTATGCCCACTCACATGCGTTCGTGCGCACAATATTACTTCGTATGTAATGATCAACTTAGCACACTCGTATCATAATGTACCAATATAATACTAGTGTTTGTTCTTCAGCGGGAGCCAGAGGCGTATTTGGAAATTTTGCGCCCGGGCCAGAAAAAATTGCCGCTCCTGTTACTTTTTTTTAGACTCTGTACCCTTAGTTTTACGGTCAAACGTTGACAAAATAGCCCGCTGACGCCTTTTGGACATGCCTGTGTAGCGGGATCGACACCGCGGTACAGCGCTACACGGTTAGGCGCATAACCTCAGCGGATCGAGAGCGAAACAAGTGCGAATTCGTGCGGCGAGGTTCCGCGGTTTTGATCCCGTTCCGGATTCGCTCTCGATCCGCTCCGGTTTCGCGGCGAAACGTGCTGCGTTGTACCGGATATCGATCCACTACGAAGATGTGCAAAAGGCGTAATGGGACTGGGTAACGTGAGTATGTGTAAGGTCAAGGTGGTATAAGGACCGGGCGGTCACAGTATGATCACTTACCTCATCGAGGAGCTTTTTGGTTGCTTTAGAATTGCTTATTTTAGAAGCTAGAAAGAGAATAAAACTTTATAGTGAAATATCTTATTTATTGTATAAAAAAACATTTAGTAACCTTAAACTTATTTTTGGAAACGTACTGAACTGCAGATCAGAAATTTATTTTTCAGCTTTTGTTTTATTCAACAGTTACAATGGTTACATGTATGGACTGCAACGCTAAAAATGTTTTTAAAAATAATTATTTTGCTCTAATATATTGCGGGTTATAAAAGCCATTCACACACCAAAATTTATTAATATAGGGCCGTAAATTTCGGCTACAGACGGAAAAAGCACCACTAAAAGTGTCCGAAAACGGAACGGACCAGGCTGAAGGCTAACTGACCAAAAAACATTGAAAGAGCATCACTTTAGCAATCAAATAAGGTTGATTTCATCTTGCTACTCGATGAGGTAAAAATACCCCAAAAATTGCACCACTAAAAGTGTCCGAAAACGGAATGGACCAGGCCGAGGGCTGTCCGACCAAAAATATTGAAACACCATCACTTGATAACTAATCAAATGAGAATGGTTTCATCTAAGTGATTTGTGACCTATATATATTTTTTTCTTTTTGATGAATAAGGTTCCAAACTGCTCCTCGATATTAGGTAAGTGATCATACGGTGGCCGCCCGGTCCAATAGGCATGTAGTCGTAGCCTATCCATCTTTCCCAACCATTACCCATACCGAAACTACCATTCGCAGTAACTTGACGACGAGTTTCTGGAGGTTGCAAGATATACTAGATTGGACGAACGCCGAACGCGAAGATCAGGATTATAGACCCGTATCGCGAATTCTCAACGATCAGCTTTTACTAACTTGATTAAGTTTACTGACTGAAAACGGAAGCTTAGTTAAATAGCATGGTTATATTGTCCTTCCTTTTAGGAAAATGTGCCGTTTATATACTTCATGTGGTGGCAGGCAGGTAATAGCAGATAATTTCGGTAATGGCGGAGATGGAAAGACGTCAAAGACGGCATAAGTTCAAAATAACGCCCTTCGTGTTTATTTAGATTGTGGCGTTTTGAAATAGTTTGTTTAATATTACTCTTTCTTAGGCCTTATTGGCCGGTACCTTACTGAAGTTCAGCATCGAAAAAGGTGCCCAGAACCAAGCACACGGGGCGGCCCCTGGCAGCCTGCAGCCCCGGCCGGGCTATAGCCCTCTTGGGCATAGGGTAAATACGCCCCTGGCGGTAGTACTACGAAACATTACGGTCGCATTTTTATAATCGAATAATCAAGATCTCTGTAGGTATGTATAATAATATATCTACTTTATATCCTAATCTTACAACATTGCCGGTTGTTGATAAAGTAGATTTCTAATTAAATCTTTATAATAACACGCCTTTGATAGCTGACAATAATAGACGGAGAGCTGGCTGCATCACATATGACACAATCATGAGAACAACGAAACCCCTCTAGTTGTTTGTAATTAATAGTTGGTCGCCACTGTTTTTGTTTCTGCATAGGTACGCAATGTTTTTTTGTTGTAATGTTAAAATATAGACCCTTTCATCTATAAATGAGACAACTTCGGAGGTTTTTACCTATCATGGTATTACTTTTTTCCAACTAAAAGATATTGAGTCTGTCACTCTGACCTCCACCGGTTAAAAGCTGCCAGATGCGCGGATCTAGCAATAAAAATAGTACAGCAACTTAACTAGACAGGTTATGTTGCTCTCATTATTGTCATATCTGACGTAGCCAGCTCTTAAGTATATAAGTTTTACTTGTTATTTTATTTGCGCTAGCCTACATTAGTGGTAGCATTTTGGGCAGTATGCCGACGATGAAATAAGCAAGTAAACCAAAATATATACATAAGTAGTTCGATCCATGTAGGATTGTACTCAATTGTATATTTTGCATTTTCCAGAGCTGTATCTGCGCTGGTCGATCCCGCAGTCGACGGAGCAGCGCGAGGAGCAGTACGGCGCGATCCGCGCGCGCGAGCAGTCGCTGCGGGCGCGCGCGTACGCGCTGCGGCGCGAGCTGCTCGACCTCGCCGCGCAGTACTACGCGCCGCAGGAGAAGCAGGAACTGCTGCTACACAACTAGCCTTAGCACCCTTGCCTTCGTGGCCCGACACCCTGACCTTCAATTATTACTGTGCCCGAATATTATACAGGTAACGTTTTACGCGCCGCGGGCAAGCGAGGACTATTGCTTGAGAAACGGCTTTTTAGACTCGCAAGTCTTCGTGGTTCTAACCCTCTAAGGTTTAATGATTCATACATTAAAGGGTTCCAAGCTGTTAAATTCTAAGAATTAAAATATAGAACATTAACTGATTATGGTTTGAAAAAACTACCTGGACTATTATGTTATGACATCTCCGCCTCCAATGATATTTACCCACAAATACGATACCCACAAATATATATTAGTTTATAACACATTTGAACACTGCCAGGTCTCCAACAATTTCAAATGTTGTATATTCACGCATCGTGAGGAAAAGTTAAAAATTTTTCATTTGTTTCTTTATGGAAATATGGGTTTGAGGGTATGTTAGCACTACGACAAAAGCTATGTCACGCACGCTGTGCTTGTATTGAAACCGTTAACTAGGATCCGTGGTAGTCCAGTATTAAGTTTTCTGGAGACTATAGAAGGCATGTGACTCGGGGCCACTTGCAGCAACCCTGATCGACGGGCTGTTGACCGATAACTCTACAAATTGCTATTTAATGACACTGAAGGAATTGAATATTAAATATAGAATTGTGGCAAAAATGGTCTAAATCCAAGCTGGAAAATAAACATTTGCTATATACCTGAACCACACCACTACAACCACAGATCTAATATAGTAAAGATAGCTGGACAACGATCAAAAGTGTGGCAAAAAATTAAACAGAAGTGTGTGGGTAAATTGTCTATGTAGAAATAGTGCAGCCAAGTACAATAGGTTAATTGTCTATCGCCATTTGACTTGTTTATCGATAAAGTTGCAACACATTTTTATTCATATTTAACGCTAAACGGCAGGTAAGAATTCGTAAAAACGTGTTTTTTTTTAATTATAAAACGTTCCATACTTAACTTGATGATTTATTATATAATAAAGTCTGAGTTTCACGCATTAACCAATGTAAAACCCAACTAGCGGCCTATCGCCTATAGTAGCGTTGATTGTCCATTGCAACGGGTGCAAATTGTCACTTGTACTTCAACGTGGGCATAGACAGTATTTTTTATCGAATAGTTATCGATATAAGTCCCTAAGGCGTTTTGTCAATCCCTAGCGTAGAATAACTGTTTCAATTTTTACACCAAATAATCTTGAATATTAACTTTAATGATCATATATTACCACACAGCAAAGAAACACCAATATTCAATAGTATCTAGTCCCTACTTTCACGATTTATTTTGCTTTAATAAAATATCGCTTTAATAAAATATCGCTTACAAAACATCGATCAGAATATCATATTTACCTGTGAAATGAGTAATTTCCTGGGTTTTTCTTATGTATAAAGGTGCAATTAGGTACACAATACGACAACGCGTTTCTGCTTTTATATTTCACGTGATTTGGCTCTGGATTATTTCATATTTTACACGATAAAATATAAGCTGTCACGACGCGGGTGTTTAAGCGTATAAAGGGAAGTCAAAAGATGTCCTGCTTGGAGAATGATCGTGTATCTCTTTCGCGCTCACGGAATGTTTATATACTGTATTGGTTTCTCTTTTGCGCATTTCGTTTATGTTTAAGCGTAAACGCCATTTTAGATCAACAATGTTTTTGTAGCAGTTCATTGGTTGGCGAGAGCCACTTAGTGACCTTCAACGAATCGTAGCGTAGCGACCCGTTAGGGGAGGCCCTCGATTATACGAGTCCATCTTTAGCGTTTTCGGCCGAGGCATTACATAGTAATTTTTACGACTACTGTGAGGAAATATAAGTTTCACTTAATTCGTTCTAGTACCAAAATAGTACCATCTTGGATTTAGATTATCTCTTGCCACATTTCCGAACAGTGGCTTGCAATAGTAGATTCTACAAAAAGTGACTAAAACGCACCATTTTACGCGAGCGACCTTGCGAGCGAGGATTGATATAAAGTCTAGTGTAAAATGGGATTTATGGACGAGTTTTACACTCTAATGTTCACTTCAATTGCGAGGTAATTATTCATCGTTAATCGTAAAACAATTTCAAGTTGTAACAAAAATATTATAATTTTAAACAAAAAAAACCGACTTCACTAAGCATCCACCTTTCCAACACCGAATGCTCGATCTGCTGTAAAAAATACTCAAATCACCATAGGTGTGCCTATAATAGTTGAAGAGTTCCCTCGATTTCTCCAGGATCCCATCATCAGATCCTGACATGGTTACAATGGGACCAACTGTGACGCTTTCAAACAAAAAAAGAATTTTCCAAATCGGTCGAGCCGTCTTCGAATAATCGGTGAATATACATTAAAAAAAAAAATAGCAAAAACAAAAAGCCCACGAATTGATAACCTCCTCCTTCGAAATCTTGAAGTCGGTTAAAAATGAGAATAAATATAATTCCCGCCAAATTTTTAATGTTTTATTCTTTTAATTTTGAACATGTGAGCCTTAGATACTTGTTTTCTGTTAAATAATTTCTATTCAATTCAATTCCATTTTTAAACAATATTAATTTAATTATAGAAACCACGGAATTCAAATAATTCTAACAACAATAAAATAAAATAACAGGTTTCAGTATTCTACGAAATTTTACTGCTCAATTAAATTGTGCAATATATAATTTAATACAATTGCTCAAAAAGTTTTGTTTATGTAGCTGCAAATCGTGCGTAAAGTTTGATTTTATGCACTAGTGCTAAAAAGTAATCTGATCTGCAAATCGTGCGTAAAGTTTGATTTTACGCACGATTTGCAATTTTACGAACGATTTGCGATCAGAATTTTAAATAAATGAGTATTATGCGAGACCCACTTATAAATGACCCAGCTTATAGAGAGAGCTTATAAATGAACCCACCTGAACCTGAACTACGCGCGATTGGGCATAAAGGAATATTATGCGAGACCCAATAGTATTACTTGAACAACGCGCGATTGAATGAAGCTGTCTTTCGTACACTGACAGAATATAAATGTAATTTTATTTCATTGTAGTTTTTTCGCAATTGTAATAAAAAACGTTGTTCGACACACGTGCGGAAGTGTCATTTCCACTCGTCCCGAGTCCTCGAGTAACCTCGGTACTCGTGCAAGATGACATACTTCTCGCACTTGTATCGAAAACTACTATTGACTGTGTTTGGCTGACTATTGACTGGTGTGAGACTCTACAGTCTCATTATATTAGTTTTAGAAGAAAATTTTACTTTATGCACTAGAGCTTTAAAAGTGATTTTATGTTGTCTACGCACGACTTGAAGTCGAACTTTACGGGCATGAGAATTGAAAGGTTCATTTCGCGAAGTTTTGCCTTGATATTCGAAGATTTAACTTTACGCTCTAGAGCATAAACAGCGACATTAGTTCGCCTACGCACGACACAAAGACGAACTTTTAGAGCATGAGAGTAAATTGTCCAGTCCTCCTCCCCGACCGCCGACACAAGGTGGTCGGGAGAAGGATTTCGCTTCTATTAGATAGTTTTTCATAAATTTAGGAGACACATTTTAATTGTTTGGTGGTAGATCTACTATTGTGGTACGGTCACGGTCTTGTATTGGTGATCCATTAAGAGTTCACTTAATGGATGAACAATGAAAGCCTAACTGTATGTACCAGAACGAATTATATGGTACTTATATTTACCTCACAGTCATGAAAAGCACTATGTAATGCCTCGGCCGAAAACGATAAAGATGAACTCGTATCCTCAAACTCACTCGTCCATCTTTAATCCATTTTCCATCTTCTCCAACAATCTACTATATAATTTCACCTGCAATAAAATGTAACGGCGTCAGACCGTGTCGTGCACCTAAGGGTTATTTTATCCTGGGTTATTATTCGCTCGTACAATAAACATATGTATTTGTATATAATAAATAAATATTATGGGACAATCTTACACAAATCAACCTAGTCCCACAGTAAGCTCAATAAGGCTTGTGTTGTGGGTACTAGGCGACGATATATATAATATATAGATATAGATAAATACTTAAATACATAGAAAACATCCATAACTCAGGAACAAATATCCGTGATGAACACACAAATAAATGCCCTGACCAGGATTCGAACCCGGGACCTCCTGCTTCATAGGCAGGGTCATTAGTCATTACCGACTAGGCTAGGAGGTCGTCTGAAATATGTGTCGTCGTATATGTGTCGCTTAACTTCACACTCAGGTAAATCCATTCGACCCTCTCAGCAAATATCTATCCTATTACCTTTTGTTATTTAATACCAAAATCGCATAATCTGACAGATGGATTTGCCCGAGTTTGAAGTTAAGCGATAATATATAGGTGCATTTGTCTAATTTTAAAATGTGAACTCTTGATAGTGAAATTTTGATTGGGTTTTTGGGCCTTTACGTTTTTATATGGTGTTTCTTTTTAATTCATTCCTCAATTCTGACCTTGCAGAACGTGACACCAATCAATTGTAGCTAAGCTTATCCGATAACTATCAGTGTGTATGTTACTGTTGATAATATAAAAATTATTAAGTTATGTAATTACAAAATGAAAAATACCAACTGCCAGCTTAGTAAATTAATGAAAATACTTAGTTAAAGCTGTGAGACGTCAATATTTTAATAAATATGTAGATACAAATACTTAAATAATTTTCAATTATTGTCTAGGTAATAGCTCAACGAACGAAAAACACTAACTGCCGAATAGGGGGAATGATCCGTGTCTAGCCGAATTTTGGTATAGTTGTAGGTAAAGGTGTCTTAAACAACATACTAAAAGTACTGGCGAGTGGGGTTGAAGCGCACATGCGGGAGGTCCCTTTTTTTAGTTTTTCGTAAATAACTCAACTGTTGGTCCCATTGTAACCAGGTTAGGATCGGATGACGGGATCCTAGAAAATCGAGGGAACTCTTCTAATATTATAGGCACACCTATAGATATTTGAAAATCTTTACAGTAGCTCGGGCATTTGCTCTCAAAGGTGGAGTAGGGAAGTCGGTTCTTTTTGTTTAAAATGATATTATTGTGCGGTTCGGCTTTACAACGCCAGTGCTTACATTTTTGTCTGAGCACCGATCAATGCAACATGAGACCATATACTTAAAAGTTCTGCCTTATTTGGTTAACGCGCAGCAGTGCCTTTCAATAAGATGATTCTTTACCAAAATAATAAATTACTTTAAGATGTCTACGTAATTGTTTCTTTATAACTACCGTGTTAATTACAGCCACACAAGGCTTAGCAACAACATATAGCTTTACGACGGCTTTACCTAGTCGCTATGCTTGACTTTCGATGCTCGTCTATAACATAAAGAATGCTAAAATATGTATTTATTTTTGTAAACTTATAGAACTAACGTATCTAGTCATACATCGTACTATGACAAGAATAGAAGTCGTATTTTCATGATTTTTACCTTTAAGACGTTTGTCATGATAAGAGGCTCGATGCAAAGAATAGGTTGGGAACCCTTGCTCTATGATGCATCATTTTATAGAGTTTTAGAGTCACACTGGATTCAAAGCTCAATCATATCGACTTTTTGGGTCCAAGGACTCATTCTCGGACCCCCATCCTTGTACTTTCTCGAGAACGTTCTCCGATTTGTATAGGGAATTTTCTCAGCGAGAACGTTCTCCAAACAAAACGGAGAACGTTATCGAGAACGACACAACTGTACCCACAGACGTGTTATTATAAAACGCCTTCCGGGACGTGATATGTCTCGATTTATATTCAACTTGATCTGTATTAGCCCAAGTCGAAGTCATAAAGTTTGGTCCCATCCGGGAGAAGGCATGAAACTTTGTATGCACGTAGCTTTTAATATTAATAATATAATTGAAGTTGAAACAGGCCCTCCAGTATGTCGCCCCCGCCCCCCCCACTTTTCTGTCCCATATTTCTAATATCCATACTAATATTATAAATGGGAAAGTGTGTGTGTTTGTTTGTTTGTTTGTTTGTCCGTCTTTCACGGCAAAACGGGGCGACGAGTTGACGTGATTTTTTAAGTGGAGATAGTTGAAGGGATGGAAAGTGACATAGGCTACTTTTGTCTCTTTCTAACCCCCCACTTCCCTAAAATGGGGGGTTGAAGTTTGTATGGAAAATTTAACGCGAGCGAAGCCGTGGGCAAAAGCTAGTTTCTAATAAAAACGGTAAAAGTTACCAGGTAACTTTCAATTAAGAATATGTTCGTCATTAAATTCTCTACAATAGTTGTCTTTAAAGTATGTTGCTAGCACTTATAGTTTTGAATTTATGTGTCTCGCATATTAAGACGAGCAATGTTATACCGTCATACAAAATAGTATGGGCGATTAGGAAAACATCAACCTAGCAAGAAAGGATTAAATGTTAAAATATTGGGCTATGTCCTTAAAAGAACACCAGAAGTTGATCTTTAACTATTTTCTTAACTTCTAAACCAATTTGAGATTGCTCCTTCACATGGCTCACTCATATGGCTCGTGCGGTGTTAGGCATATGGCAGAAAACACATCCCACCACAGTTTTCGCGACTAATAATTTAAAAACTATAAGGTAATATACTTCTGTGACAATTATTGTAGTGAATTTATTGGAGAACATTTTGTTATAATTGCCACTTTTGTTATAAGTTTTACCGTTTTCATAAAAGTGTAAAAAACTGCAAATCGGGACACAACAGTGGGGGGAGATGGGGAAAACAATCACTTCTGGTGCGGAAAAAATAGAAACAGGTCGTCAAGTGATTGTTTCCCCCACCTCCCTCCACTTTTACCCTTAACTCTCACTCACGTATCTTATACTACTACGTGAATGCAAAGTTGCATAGTTTTTTCCGGATAGGACCAGATTTTGTAAATTTGTTTATCTACACCAATATATCATAAATCCTCTATTCCGCGTTCGGAAACCGTACGTAATTACCACCATTATTGCAACCAGTAACGTAACATCAGTGTATTATCTGTGACAGTGTGGTAAAATAGTACATTACTTACCAAGGACTGTAAAAGAAAGAAAGCCTAAAATCGCAGGTATTTGTAACCCGAGCCGCAGGCGAGGTGGTGAGTACACAATTTTACGTCTCCACCTGGCCATAATGCGAGTTTTACCGTACGCGTATCGTGCGATAAAACTCACATGGCCAGGTGTGACGTAAACGTATGAGAATTCATTACCTACAGTAACGTAATGAAAATCTTCCCTCCTCTCCGACTGCCAGCACGCGCCCGTCCGACCGCCGGCACAATCGAGTTGGTCATGGCGGTGCAATGGCGGTCATTCTAATGGTTTCCGAACACTTCATTTAGGATTTATAATATATGTGTAGATAAGTCAGTGTATGCAACTGTACGTAATTAGGCCTTATTACGTAACAGTTACATAAAGTACTATAGGTACCAGAGCCGAATTATATGACAATCTTTTAGTATTTATAATAATAATAATAATAAGCGAGTCTGGGACTTAGTGGAATGTTAGGCCTATATTTTGTGTCCTATTTATGTTGTTAATTTGCTTCATCATAATTTAGTTTTAATTTTAGGTACAATCAAGTGCAAAAATACGTATCGAAAAAATCGTCTCATAAATATGGTACTACGCACTTATTACAACCGAATAAGATACTATGGGACATATTTTTGAGTAAGATGAGTACACCCATATTTTTACACTTGACTGTACACAACATACTAGCTAAACGCTTACACAACGTGTGACAAAAATGCTGGTGAAATGTACTTTTATCTACACTCATATTGTAAGTTCTCTAAAACGTGTTCGAAAACGGTAGGCAATGGCTAGCATTACCACGACCGATTTTACTATGATAAGCTTTTTATCCGTGGCAGCTAACGTAATTTTAACTTTTCATGCTCAATTATTGATGTGCTATGAGTTTTGATAACATAATGTACACCTGCACCCTCCCGACGTCGACGCCGACAGCCCGACACGCGCCCGCGCGACCGCCGGCACACGAGAGTTGGCCATGGTGGCGGTGCGATGGCGGCCATTCTATAGTTTCCAAATAAGGCATTTAGAATAAATAATATGAGTGTAGATAAAGCAGTGTATGCAACTGTACGTAATTAGGCCTTAAAACGTAACAGTTACATAAACTACTATTTCTTACTCGTAATACGATGCCAATAATGCCCTTAAACGGATTACCAGTATTTTTGTCACAACCTGTATAGCCTTAACAATATCTTAAATTTGCAATTATAATAAAATAAGTAACATTTAAATACTATAATACATTCTATATTAAATACTTCTAAGTTATACAGGGTCGGTTCCTATCTATAGGATACGAGCTAATTATTAAACGGTGGTAATATTTTAGAATTGACATATGATTATTATTAACACCTTGAAATGCACGCATGGAATAATTATTAGCTCGTAATCTAATTTATGTACACTCGTGAGGATATTTGGTACCAAATATCACTCGTTATAAGTAAGTAGGGCCATGCTCAGGTGTTACCATTGTGCCTAGATATTTCATTTTCCATATTTATTAGGTATCGGTCGTAGATACTTTACTTTTGTCATTGTAACGATATGATACAGGGTGTACCTAGCCTCTAGACAAACTAAAGTACATACTGTTATTTATAGCTATAAGTTCGATTCAATATTTATTTATTTAAGTATTCTAAGAACATGTTTTTTTTAAATACACCTGAGAAGTAAACCAGAGGCAAAAATCTACCTGTACACGTGCGAATACGATAAAAACCGGTTTATTTTAATGAATTCTCTTACCTTATCATTGTGATAAATGGTATGTAGGTACTTAAGAAAATAAATGTTAATTATATAATGTATGTAATAATGTCACATGGTCGGCTTTACATGACTCTTTATTATGGTAAGCACTTGGCACTAATTAGAGGTTCTTTGTATAAGGCAATTGTGTGGATAAAGAAAATATGTAGAGGAGAGTAAATACATGCATTTATGATAGCACGGTTTAACTTATTATGAGAAATATGAGGAGATTTGACGCTCCTGTTTATTTTATTTTGATGCAATTTGATTTTCACTAGTTAGTAGTTAGAGTATCTGAATTATCATATTAATCTTTTGTATTAATGTAATATATTTTATACACTATAAAAATACCTATTAAGCAAATCATGTAATGTTACTAGATGTCAATTTTTATATGAATGAATTTATTTGTTGGTCAATTATATATTGCGCAGCAATTTTTATTTTATTTTCATGTTAATCTAATAGAGCCAAATATAGCGCAGCCAGCAGTATACCACGCTTTAATGATAATAAAATACTGATTTAATAAACGTGCTTTGTTGTACAGTACAGAGTGATATTTTAGTCAAGTCGTGGAAAAAATTCCAACTTTTTAAAATTTAAGAATCGCAAGATCAATCGCGATAATGCTGTATTGTAACGCTATCCCTGGTTCGTGGTTAGAATGGGATTGAGATAACAATCCATATTTAATTGACGCAAATATATGGCAAAACTGTCAAGGCTAATCCCATTCTCATCACGGCAAGATAATATTAGGTACGCTATATAATACAGACTGGGTCGCGTTTTATAAAACTACGTTGCAACTTCGCTGTTTGCCTCTATCTAACAACCGAATTGGTTCGAAAGAGAGACGGAAACAGCAAATATGTTAATTGTAGTTTTATAAAACGCGACCCTGGAAGAATACTTAATATGGATTAGCCACGAATGTCTCGAACCGCGCTATATTCAGTTTTAGATGTCAAACTACTAACCTAGCTAAACATATCAGCCTGTCTGTATGTACGGTCAACCAATTTGATTCCTAGGCCACTGTAGAACCTTGTAATGACAGTTGCCCGAGGATACGTAACCTATTCGCTACCAAACCAGCTATTGTGACAAGGTTCTTAGAGTGGCCTAGGAATCAAATTGGTTGACTGTACATATACTACACCTACTTTACTGTAGCAGATGTAGCTGAAGCAGGCGAAGTGTAGAAAATGATCTGTACACAACTTTATTGTGACGAAAATAAGGGCTTTAAGGGATACATAGTGTGTAAATCATTTTGACTGTTTTACCCGTTTAGCTATTTCTGCGATGACTGTATTATGAGCTCTGTTATGTTTGTGTATACAAACCTACATTATGCGTGTCAGCTCCGAGTAATCGGCACGAACGCACGCTTGCCGTAGTGTCTGGCGTACGGGCGTACTACAATATTTAGACGCTACTACGCTCTTTAGCTTCCTTTGCCCCCAATGTCTTTGGAGATACCTTGTGGACTTTATGCTGCGAACTGTACCTATTGTTATTTTGACAAAAAACGGGACTTAATCGCGTACACTTAAAAATAAGTGTAAGTACTTAATAAAAGTAAGTATACGCGATTAAGTCCCGAATTCGTCAAAATAATGAGTGAAAATCTTGTGAGTTTAAATCATTACTTTGTACCTATTGACATTGTATTGTAGAAAATTCCATTAGCCATGGCCTAAAGAAGACTGAGGAATTCAGGTAAACCCAACTAGACTAGCTTCATAAGAAGGTAATATAATAATGTAATGTAAGAGTTAGTTATCTTAGCTCGAAAATCATTTAAAATGTACCTACCTATAGGAACTTACTAAAAGCAAAATTTATTAAGTATATTTGTTACAGATGTAGTCCTTGTCTTTGTACAGTTAGCAGCAAAGATATTCATAAATTGACTGATATTAAATAAACTATACAAGTTCTGTCCCTCTTCAGTGTAGTGGCGATGCAGATCGTGTCGAGCAACTTATACTTACATAAGTATTTAGTTCTCTTGTTAATTGTACGAAAAACGTTGTCCAATTTTATTTTAGTTTATTTAAGTATGTACAGGTCCTACGCATTTTATGTACACCAATGTATTTTTATTTTATTATTATGTAATAAAGACGGTTTATATTGCAGCTAGATTCATTTATATGACAATATCCTAAATTTGGACCAACCCACTTACAGCCAACAGTAACATCACTTAACTAGATATTATTCTCCAGAGGAAGGCTGGCTGGCCAGATAAAAGACTAGCTATCAAAGTGTTTTATGGGACTTTCAAGTAAATTGTTATTGTCCGTTATAATTTGGTAGGGGCTGTCCAGGCCTATAACCGCGAACCACTTCGTTCATCGAATCGTTTATTTGCATCACTCTCTTTCGAATATGCAAGAGCGATAGAGACGGAGCCAACAAATTGACGATTTTCGAACTTCGTGGTAGGCCCCCTGTGTCGCGAACAACGCGATCCGATTCCGATTTAAGCCGGATTGTATCGTGTCGCGAAGGTTTAAGTATATCGAGTCTGACAATACATTTATTTTTTCCTGTACAATGGAGGTAGAATCATTTAGATATCATTTTCGCTAACGGCGCGCCCTTTTGCCCGACAATCGTTCTCGAGTGTAGACGTGTTAATGTTAAAGTGTTATTGAAGAAGAGAAAGGCGATGGCGCGTGGAGTCGGGGACCACACAGCTGGTTTACCAGAAAGCTAAGTGTTTATGGTTTTGTATTTTAATGTTCTCAATGTCTTGATGTGTCCCAATCTTATATACATATTCGTGCACCCTAATTATGGTTTCCAATGACTATTCGTTAACTTGCCATGAAGGCAAGCGGTGCATTGTACTGCATTGCTTGCTTGTCATGGATAAGTAGCTGCCAAAGCTGATGCTGGAATTGGGCCACGTTATTTATGTCGTGGAATTCGCATCCGAGCCCATCTTACTTAAGGTAGCAAGAGTTCACCTTCTAGAGGTGCACGACTGTTGCTACTGTTGCTTCCCGCTCAGAGCTTTGAGCTGTGCGGGGGAGATCAGTGGTGAACGTCGGGTACTTTAGGAGTGCGGTGGCTATGGCTGCCGGGTACTCCGAATTGAAGCTCAGGAGCCCCCCTGAGTAATAGAGGTGTGGTGGCTGCGGTTGCTGTGTCTGCTTGTGCTCGGTGCCCGCCGTGCTAGGAGGTACAGTGACTTCAGACGCTACGACTTCGCACTGGAGCGCAGGACCCCCCTGTGCATAGAGATGCGGTGGCTTCGGCTGCTGGGTATCTCGAACTGGAGCGCAGGACCCCCCTGTGCATAGAAATGCGGCTTTGGCTGCCGGGTATCTCGAACTGGAGCGCCGGACCCCCCGGTGCAAGAGGTACGGTGGCTGATGCTGCTGTTACGTCTTAAGGAGGTAAAGTAGCTTCAGACGCCGGTACTTTAGGAGTGCGGTGGCTTCGGCTGCCGGGTACTCCGAACTGGAGCGCCGGACCCCCCGGTGCATAAGAACGCCGTAGTGACGACTGCAAGGTATTCTGACTAGTGTGCAGGGCATTGCGCTGCCCTGCACATACTGCACATAGAGATGCGGTGGCGATGGCTGCCGGGTATCTCGAACTGGAGCTCCGGACCCCCGGTACAAGGTGCCTTCCTGACCTTATAAGATCCAGTACCTACACCAGAGAGACCTAAACCAGTAGTAAGTAATGGAAACTTGTTGTTGTTGGTCCACAAGGACATAACGAACCATTCCTCAAGGAATGGTGATCCCCGTAACGTGGTGATATTGGTCCACAAGGACATATGCACAGATGCAATGGTGCTGAGCATTGCGTCAGGGCATAATATATTTGGAAGACGCTTATTGTACATGACTGACTATCGTACCCATTATATCTGACGATTCATATCACTTGTTCCATACTTAGCTGTAGGCACTTAGTGACTGTTGTTATCATAAACCCATTTCACCCTTAGATGGTGCATACGAGGCATTCAGCGAAGCAGATAGAAGTGACCACGACATTCAAAAGTTAGGTAAGGAACAATCAATCTTACCTAACACACCTAATACCTATTCTATCGTCGCGTCGTCCTCTACTTAATTTTGTTTTCGTGGTCATATATGTAGTTTACCATTTAAACGGCTATTAGACATGGCAATTTGTAGGGCCCAACCTGTTCACACCTAATAATACCTATTCTATCGTCGCGTCGTCCTCTACTTAATTTTGTTTTCGTGGTCATATATGTAGTTGACCATTTATACGGCTATTAGACATGGCAATTTGTAGGGCCAACCTGTTGTGTTGGGAGGTGTAATAGGAGGTTGGGCCCGTAGGGAGCTGAAGGAGGGTGAGGGAGAGGCAGGGTACACGACAGGTTGGGCCCTACAAGTTGCCATGTCTAATAGCTGTTTTATATCTAGTTGGTTAACTATATAGTATGGTTTATACATAAAGAGGACGTCGCGAAGACACCCTGGCTGTAAGCATTCGTCTCTTTCTATTAACCGCAAGCCGCATAAATTAGTGTGTACTGTCCTGCTATTTTGCCACCATCATCCTACTAAATGGCCGATTGGCAACATTTACCGAAAAAATGCTGTCAAGAAACTAGACACCAATTGCTAGGTTAGTTTATTTACACTGAAGAAAGGTAAAGAATTTTACGTCACACCTGGCCATAATGTGAGTTTTACCGCTCGCTACGCTTACGGTAAAACTCGCATTATGGCCAGGTGGCGACGTAAAATTGTGTACTCACCACGGGCAGTAAAAAAGAAAGCCCTCTATCGCATATTTACAACCCTCGCCTGCGGCTCGGGTCCCAAATACCTGCGATTTCGGGCTTTCTTTTTTTTACAGCCCTAGGTAAGTAATGTACTATTAACCAGACTGATCAAATCAGTTCAATACAATAATAAAAAAATATGAAAATGCATGCTAAATAAATTCAAAATCAAGAAAAACGTGAATAAAAGAATAGTAAAACAAATGAATTTTTACATATTCATACGTTTTAACGTTGAATCGAAAATATTATTTACATGTAGCAACACTACATTCATATAGAATCTATCCACCTTTGCTTTGGTTTTGACCAATCAAACTAAAGAGTTATGTGCGATGGCGATGTGCGACTCCTTTCTTTCGCTCTTGTTCTAATAAAATTTTGGAATAAAGTAAAATAAACACGGTTTGTAAGACTTATGTATTATAAACATCATATTGGTAATAAAAGATCGGATTTAGTGGAGTTAGATTTGGGTACGTGCGAACAGTATAAAACGTGAGGTAAGTTCGCGAATGTAGGTATGAGGTGTATGATGATTGAAAGTAGGTAAGTATTTGATGAAGTTGCTTGTATCATCACTAGTTTCTTACGTATTTGGACGATTAAATGATAGTATATACTCCCTACATGTTTATAGTAAGGACAAATAGAGAATGTCGTGAAGTTTTGTTGACTGGCCCTTGCTAAAAATATCATTTGGCTTCTTCTGTCATAGGTGGAGAACCCTGGACCACTGATGGAGACCCACGTGTCTTCAACCACTGCAGACGTTCCAGACTCGCAGGAGGTAATTGGTTCCCATGACCATGTTGAAGTAGTGGTTGCAGTGGAGAAAGTAGAAGTTGAAGAAGAAATACAGCAGAAGGTAGATTCAAACTCACAGGACAATGCAAAGCCTGTGATGGAAGAAAACAGTCTTCCCTGCAGCCAATCTACAAAAACGGATGGCTTGCAGAAATCACCTCGTAAGCAAGACCTTTTACAGCAGTCTACAGGCAAAGAAATAAATAAAACTGCTCAGTCTCCAATCAAGTTACAGTCAAACAAGCAATCTACAATTCAAATAATTGCACCCGAAACTCAATCGACACAAAGCAAACAGGGTGGAGTTGTAGTACAAAATGCTTTTACAAAAGAACTACCAGCACCAGCAGATGTCGACTCTACATCTACAAAAGATATCCCCATGGAAGTTACATCTGATGAAGTTGACAATAAAAATGATACAAACTTGAATATTGCTGTTGATGGAGATCCTTCTAATGAATCACAGTCAGAAATGACAGGTGATGCATCAGAAAAGGAGCATAATAAAAGTATTAGTAGAGAGTTGAAGTCTCTTATTAACTCAGCTAAAGAATCTAAAATTATTAGTGAATGCACAAAATTGACTAGCAAAACAAGAAAATCTGCAAGAGCTGCTCTAGATACATCAAACACAATTAATACCCCGGAGGCTCATCATATTCAGGGGAATAGGCGCAGTAGCAGTAATTCCCAAAAAAGTAATTCTAGTGAAAAATCAGATAAGGTGGGAAAGAGATCCATGAGGTCCCAAAACCCAGAATTTGTTCACAAAGTCAGAAAATTCCTTAATTCAGTCACAGGAAAGTTTCAAAAAGATGCTGATTCTGATGAAAGCTCAGTATCTGATGAAGAGGCTGTAGCACCAAAAAACAAAGAAAGCACCACTGATTCCTCTCCTGGCACTGCAAAGAACCGAAAACTTGTTGTGGAACAGGTTTGTTGACCTTGCTACCATAGTTGACTTTGGTATGCTTTAAACATCCCAACCTTTTATGACTTCATTACAAATGTTTAAGCAGTTCAGTTTTATTGTTAACTAGCTTTTGCCCGCGGCTTCGCTCGCGTTAAATTCGGGGTTACATGGTTCCCCTTTGGCCCCCGTAATGCTCCATACAAACTTCCACCCCCCATTTTAGGGAAGTGGGGGGTTAGAAAGAGACAAAAGTAGCCTATGTCACTCTCCATCCCTTCAACTATCTCCACTTAAAAAATCACGTCAATTCGTCGCCCCGTTTTGCCGTGAAAGACGGACAAACAAACAAACAAACACACACACACACTTTCCCATTTATAATATTAGTATGGATTAGATCCACAAAATAATCACTACATATTTTCCTTATAAAGTATTTACGTTGAAGATACTCTGGTGATACTGGGTATGCCACTTATTCAGCAACATGTTTTATGAGTATTCAACCAAACTAAATACCATCTTCTTTGTTACTTAAGTGTTTTAAATCTATTAATGGAAAGAAAACTATCATAATGTAGTATTTTTTTATCTTAAATGTCAGAGTCGAACAGGTAGGCTTTGCCTGACTCATAATCATAAGTATGTGTAATAAGTGATGCAGAAGTTTTGTCTCTAATAAGGTGATTTCACTTACAAGTACAACTTTCACAAAACAGACTGTGCATATCTGTTTAATAAGTTCTTACTTTTTATTGTTATGCTATAAATTGTCATTTAAATTTATTCTCAAATTTTTTTAGGCCGAATCTAAATTAGATGAGAAAAGTAACAAGCTTCGTTCGGACCCATATTGCTGGAGATGCCATTGGTCCATCGACATGAATGATGGGGACAAGACACCGCAACCTCCATTGAAGTGCACAGTGTGTCCCCGTGCCTTTCACTACAGATGTCTTACTGGCTCAGAGAAAAATAAGATCAGTTCTGAAAAAAATTGGGTGTGTCCAGAATGCATGACTGTGCTACATGCAGAAAGTTCGGAGACCAGGTATTATTTAAGTTTTAAGACTTATGTGGTCTACTTACTCTCAATGTTTATGTAAAATAAAATAAAATTTTGCATGTTTTGCACTGAAACATTTCAGTTCATAACATAAGCGCTTGGTGGATTTTCTTCATCTACTTTCCCACTACTACTACTACCCGAGAGAAGAAATGCCTATCTATATCCAGTGACATGTAGCCATACGAGAAATATGTAAATAAGCACATAACCATAACATATTTTAACTAACCTCAAAAGGGGAGAAGGAAGTCCATTTTGACCAAGTTATATTGATTTTTAAAAAGTAACTTGGAAAATACATAGCTTAGTCAAGATATAAACAAAAACCGGCCAAGTGCGTGTCGGACCACGCATAATAGCGGGTTCCGTAAATTCAATGGAATAAGAAAAAATAATTATCAAAAGGTTGTATCTGCCTATGGAAGAGGTTTTTTGGAGATAACTCGAAAACACTTTAACCGTTAATGTAAACAATTATTGTTGAAAGAATATGCAAAGATGTAACTTCTAAATTTCTTTCACAATTTTTGGATCTCTGGTTCCAAAGATACAGGGGGTGGGACACAACTTTTTAGACTTTCGGGGTGATTATTTAATTTTCTAAAAATATTCACTAATTAAATCAAAAGTGTTCAAAAAAAGTTATTTTTAAAGACCTGTCAATTTATGTGCAACATGTTGATATTGTATGGAGTGCCCCACCGAAAAAATTTTTTCAACAATTTTACTGCAACACTAAGTAGCGGCATATAAAATACACCTTATGTTAAATTTTTCTTAAGCTATATATTATAGTTTCCGAGTAAAATGGCTGTGACATACGGACGGACGGACGGACAGATGGACATGACGAAACTATAAGGGTTCATTTCGGCTTTTTTAAATGTATGTTCACCAATTATTCGAAGACTGCTGGACCGATTTGGAAAATTATTTATTGTTTGAAAGAATATTCTTCACAGTTAGTCCCATCGTCAGCAGGTCAGGATCTGATGACGGGATTCCGGAGAAATCGAGGGAACTCTTCAAATATTATAGGCAAACATATAGTGATTAGAGTATTTTTTACAGTAGCTCGTGCATTTGCTTTTGGCAATGTAGAGGCTAAGTGAAGTCTACCTCATACCTACTTGCTTTAACTGTGGTATTTTATTTTTCAGATCTCTCGCTATGAAAAAGACAACATTGGGAATGCTGTGCGAGCTGCTGAAGTATGCTTTACAGCGCATGACAGAAGTAGCTGGGGTAAATTAAATTTCTTTATTATTTTAAAATACGTTTTCAGGGAATTTAATTTGAAAATGATAATTAATTAACTTATAAATCCAGCCTGTTTACGTTGTAGTTAATCCATGCCTATAGCGTTGAGTTAGGTACTTCTCAAATCTCGTCTTAATGAAGCCTATAGCTTGGATGCCGGTAATATTTTAAACTGTTATCATGTATTCAACATAAGACATTTGAATTTCATTGAATTTTATTGGGGTATTTACATCTTAACCGATTAAGAACCTTTTTTCATTATAGGTTAAGAACCAAATGGTAATATTATAAACAAAAAACCCTGCTAAGTTCTTTATTCCAATATATATAAAACTGAAACGAATGATATTAGAGATTAGTGCTGGATTTGCAAATATTTAATGCATCATTAAACGCGCTGCTGGATATCTAATAAAATTAAAATGTTTATTATAGCATTTTGCTTTTGCCAATTGCGAATTCTCTTCCTGGTGAGTCTTAGAGACCGTTATAGAGGACAACATAAAATAAATAATTTACACATTTATTAAATTTGAGATGGTTCGAAATTCCAAAATCGAACAAAAGATGGAGGGACAGGCGGCTAGGCTATGAAAGAGGCGGTAGCTCGGGGGCGGGAGCGGGCGCGGGCGCCGTTCGGGGCTCGGCGAAATGACCTTGCCACTTATCTGACGGGCAGGGCCTCGCTGGCGGCGCGTGACGCAGTCGCCCCTCTCGCTCGCCGACTCGATCGATACCCGCCAGCCGCTATAGCCGTCTCCCTCTGTGCTAATAATAGCCGGATGCGTACTGCGTAGTATGCCGAGCCCGTGCAAGCCGTGCATAGACGCGGCTTGCCGTGTTCTTAATACACTGCTGTGCATGCCTGCCTTACATGTAACATTTTGTGATTATCGGTATACTAAAATACGAAGTAGAAAGTAACTACACTACACTTTCTTCGTTATGTTCATGATTACATGTAAATTAAATTCAATATTGTTGTTCATGAAAAACTAAAATATTGCTAGAATTTAGTATACAATATACACTCGCGGACAATAAAAAGGGGTTACCTCACCTTGTACGGTATTCCATTTAAAGTGACCCGTTCTCATTGTCCTTGAGTATGTATTATTTTGCTCTTATGGATTCAATATTTTATTCGTGCAATAAAGACGTAAGCGCCGACAGCAACATGGTACCTTTATACGCCGACGCCCAGCAATATGGTACCTTTACACGTCGGCAGCCATATGGCACAATTAAGGACATTTTCATGTGTACACTTCATGCGCTCGCGCTGCAATGGCTCTTTTTTTTATATTTTTAATGAATGTGTCTTATTTTTATTAAACAAAAAGCTTAGGTACTTTATTTAGCATGAAAACGTATTTTATGATTTTTATGTAAGGTGCAGTAAAAGTAGGTGTAGTAAACGTTGGCTAGGTATTTAACAACACAACAAAAAATAAAAATAACCTGACTATAATACTTACTGATTGCACAGCAATAAATGTGTAATCGACCGACTAAATTCAGCTTAGTTGTACAATTGTATTTGTTGCTGTACTGATAGTATTCTTTTGCTAAGCGACTTAAATATTTTTCGTAAAAAAACAATATACATACCTATGTATATTTAAAAATGTGATTATTAGCCCTAAAATGTGTTTTTGTGTTGAAAAAAAGATCGCCTGCGAACTCGTACCGCCATCGGGCTTTTTATTTATTTATATAATTCGACTTGATGTTTTAAGCATATTTCATATTTTACCAAACTGTTGGTGCTTTTGAATCTTCTTACTTTTACCGCCAAATCACTAATCTGACGTGTAAGCTATCATCGACTTCTGCGGATTCCATCATTGTTTTGTGTGAGACGAAGCGCGTTGTGGATTTCCATTTGTCACTTGACGAAGCCTGCACTGCGAATATGTGCATGTTAGATAAATATATATATATTTCTTTTAATGTGTGTTGACTGACTTGTAATAATATTTGACAAATAAATTGTATACTCAAATATAGATAAAATCTACCTCTGTCGCTGGTCATCTCGTCATTCACCTTTTCATTGGTCAGGCTCTCTTAATACAGTCCCTTTTATAATCCAAGAATTGATTTCTTTGGATCCACAGAGCACTTAATTAAAATAGGGAACATATTAGCGCTCCCCAACAAATTTTCTATGAAAGCGACCGCTTGATTCCTTTTCATTGGTCAGGCTCTCTTAATACAGTCCCTTTTATAATCCAAGAATTGATTTCTTTGGATCCACAGAGCACTTAATTAAAATAGGGAACGTTAGCGCTCCCCAACAAATTTTCTATTAAAGCGACCACTTGATTTCTGTTGTCTAGGTTAACAGTCTCCGCTCGAATAGATAAAAAATATCATGTTACTGAGTGGTTTGGCTCGAGCTCTTACAAGTAAAAGAGCTTCTCTGTGTTTTAATCTCGAAAACTTGGTACCGCCCAAATAAAGAAAAGTCTTTAAGGAATGTTTTGTGTTTTCAGTCGGAGCCGTTCCTGCAAAGCGTAGACCGCGCGGTGTTCCCCGACTACGACAAGTATGTGGTGCACCCCATGGACCTGGCGCTGATGAAGGAGCACATCAACGAGGGCCTGTACGGCAGCACCGAGGCGTTCCTGGCTGACGCGCATTGGATACTACACAACAGTATTATATTCAACACGCGTAAGTGTTCAAAACCCTGAAAATTGAGTTTCGCAATCGATTGTGTTGAAGGTATACTTTGCTCGCAACAAGTTATCAAAAAAGAGTTCTTTTCCCGTTACGAGAATTGGATTTCCCAACCACTTGTATTGTTGTTGATTTTTGTTATAATTTGCATTGAGCTTCGAATTTTATCAATACAATGATTGGACGTATCACAACCCGTGTTAGGATTTACTTCACACCGGTTGCTATAAATAATAGATATTGTTGTGATTGACAATGATGATTCAGAAGTATCAGCCAGCCGAACAACTGATAGAAATTTTAACGACTTTGTTATATGAATACAATCAAAATAGCAGCAGAAGTAATAACAACAGAAGCTAATATACTTACATATAAATCAGAAAAATAGTAATAGGACGACGGCGGCGGGTTTTTAATTTAGGACGAGACATACATATGAAAAATCTAATTTAAGCCTAAGTATCTAATGATTACTTTTTGCATTGCACAGTACAATCGAAGCTGACGACGACAGCGCGCGCGCTGGTGCGCTCGTGCCGCGCGGAGATGGGCGAGATCGAGGCGTGCCCCGAGTGCTACGCGGCCGCGCACGCGCGCCGCGCCACGTGGTTCACCGACGTGTGCTCCACGCCGCATCTGCTGCTGTGGGCCAAGCTTAAAGGTTGGCTTCATCATCACACTCTACTCCAGCTTTATTTTTTTACCTCACTAGCTCGAAAAGCCCCGCGTTATTCTTTACGTCTCGTGTGTTAACACTCGCGGATAAAATAGAACTTGTATAACAACAGTTATTTACTATACAAGGGGGCAAAGTTGATGTTTAACCTCTCGTGGTTTTATTGAGTGCTTTTATTTAAAAAATGAAATCTTGAGCGTACGAGGGCCCCAAGGCAAGAGAGGTTTAACAAACTTTGCTGCAAAGTATAATACAAAAAAATTCACCACACCACAGGAAAAATATAAGCTATAAAATAAATAATAAATCGAAGCCTTATGAATGCTTCCAAAATTATATAATTTCAAAATCATCTCTTTAATCGTCTCTCTTTAATTTCAAAATCATCTCTTTAGTCCATCCTGCCAGATAACGTGAAAAAACATGTCAAAACTTGCACCAAATTACAATAATTATGATGAACATAAAATGCTTTTTTCCCAACCGCTTTAAAAGCATAAAGACCGCGTTTCCGAGGTGAGTGGTGAAAATAACTATTGCTTGTGACGGACCGGTCTCTGCAGGGCACGGTACGCTGTTAGAACGGTACCTGACCCGGGTTCAACCCCGTTTGCTACGGGTTCTAACCGAGTACGCTCCGCGAAGATTTTTTGCTTTTGTACGTAATTTCGAACAACCATAATACGGGATGCGATCGTCGTTGCTGTTGATACGTCGTAGTGGGAAAAGCCTAGCCTAGCGTACGATAGTTTTTTCCGTGCTTAGCACGGTCATGGTTTTGATGGAAACATGGGCACAGACCTTAAACATGGGAAAGTACCTGCTCATCCTTGCGTCATACGTTTTGTGGTTACCTTTGTGTCCACGGTGATATAAAACACGTTTCACGTGCAACAGTTTACACGCATAACACTTGCTTCACTTTTTTGCTCGATTGTAGACACTTTATAAACGTTTTTGTATTCAAGCATCTGCTCACCAATAAATTGAATGATGGAGGTTACTTTATAAAGCCTGAATTTGAGTGGACATGTGATGCTTTTTTAATATTGTAAATAAAGTCTATAAACTTCTATATTCAGATGCGAATAAATATGGATGTAGATTATTCTGTATAATTGAGACTGTGTAGATCAAAAGGTTTCCTTTAGCGGCCGGCGCTTACGCTTTTATTGCTGGTATCCAACGACTGAAGCAACGACTTGAATCTGTACAGTCGCCATCAGATATATCGGAGCGGCCAAGGTGATCACAAATATATGAACAACGCCTCTATTGTCAAGGAGATAAAGTGCATGTTCAGATATTTTTGAGTACCTTGGCCGCTCCGATATATTTGATGGCGACTGTACAACGTGAGCTCCTTTCGCCAAACGGTAACGTTTCCAAACAAGCGTCACAATCGTCACATATATATTAGGTATATTTCTCAAAGTGGATACGTAGCATTGCTATAGGTATATTTTTCAAAGCATTGCTATAGAATGTGTTGTATCACGCAGGGTTCCCGTACTGGCCGGCGAAGGCGATGACGTTGAGCCACGCGGGGCTGGTGGACGTGCGCTTCTTCGGCGCGCACGACCGCGCCTGGGTGCCCGCGCGCGACTGCTACCTCTACTGCGAGCGCGACCCCAACAACTTCCGCACCAAGCGGCAGGATATGGTCGAGGCCATGCAGGTGCCTCATCTTATAGTCTTGCCATATAGTCGAGAGATATTTTACGCAGTCGTAACTGCTCTACAGCGTTTCTCATGACCAGACCTAGGAATACGTGGGGCAAATTTTGTTGAGAAGTAGGGACTTCCTATATCGACAAATTAAATTATCGGTGTTCTTTCTATACAGGGTGATTCATGAGACGTGAGCAGGAACAACCCTACACACTTAGTTAACGATAATGAATCGGCCGCCATCATGTTTAAATGAAACAATAACGCCTTTCAATATTTTTAACCTTTTTGTGTCGTAGAAATTTTGTTCCCTGGAATCATGGTCACCCTACATAAACAAATCCATAAAGATCAAAACCTCTTTAACAATCATGACAGCACTTTGATTATGAAAAATAATTGTCAAATTAAGTGAGATACGATGTTTCCAAAGTAACCAGACATCAATTTGACAGAATATTCTCTTGTTTTCTGTGATATGTGTAACATCAGTAGTATCAGTACGCGACGGAGTATTCTAATTGAAGAGTGACCATGCGTGTCGTAACTAATTTTATACTTTTTATTTTTACTTAAAAATTTTTTTTGCTCTTATCACACTAATACTGATATCAAACAATAACTTATTATTCACTGAATCCATAGTGTTAATTAAGCCTGCTCACCTCTCATGAATCATCCTGTATACTAGTGATCACTCAAGGGTTTGCTTGTAAAAATATGTTTGGGGGCGATCACTAGTATATAGAAAGAACACCGATAATTTAATTTGTGATATAGGAAGTCCCTACCTCTCAACAAAATTTGCCCCTCGGATTTCTAGGTCTGCTCATGACGAACGATGGAAGCAGTGTTCAGGAAATATTTACATGGTGGTTTTAGGAGTGCTGAGACGCAAGTTTGACAACCTTAGAAGACCTTAAGAAGAGTTAAGGAGGAACCGTGTGATTCGCACACCCAGCCCTAATACCTTATAATTCACAAATCAGTTAAAAAATTATAAAAACAAATTGTACTATTATCGATTTATTTGATTGTTTTCTAACACGTGTGTGTTCGGCACTGGCAGGAGGCAGAGCAGCACATCCGCAACATCTCGCGCAAGTACGGCAAGTTCGCGTACGCGCCCTACCGCACCACCTTCGAGGCGTCCAAGCTTGAGGAGGCGCTCAAGTATATGGTAACTAGCAACCATTCATCTTCAGCTTACCTAGCCTACATCAGATAATAACATTTTTGCACACGGGACAACCCACTAAATCCCAATCCAAATTGTGACGAATGTTTAACCCTTTGACCGCCAAAGACGGACAAATGACTTGCACGAAAATTTATGCCCTCAGCGCCAGCGCGTGATATCACGTCCAAAATATAAGCGGTTGCGCTGGCGCAAATTTTGCTCTTGCGTCAGTGGCACGATTTTTCGTTCGATGCTTGGCGGTCAAAGGGTCTAAGCACTAAGATCCATTACAAAAATGGGGCAGATGCCCCGGTTGTGGCCATTTTCAACTTTATTAGGGCAGGGGTCGGGAAAACTTTTTTGACAAAGAGCCTGATGGCGGAAAATATGGAATTTTTGTAAGGTCATAGAGCCGCAGTTTTCTGTTTTTCACTGTAATATTTGATTTGTTTTTTAATTTAGCGAAACTTGAGAAGCCACAACTGACCCTTAAAAGAGCCGCATGCTGCTCGCGAGCTGCGGTTTGTCGACCCCTGTATTAGGGTATAGACAAATTTACAGGTCTATGGTCCATAGTAAATATAAGAGTAAATTATGGCAGTACAGATGACACTTTCATCTGTCATTCGGTTATCAGGACCAATGGAAAAAAGTGGCCAAAACTGACTCCTGGGCCCCTTTTGACATTTAATTAAAGAAAAATAAAGATCTAATGTCAGAATCTTAACAATAGAGATTCATATAAATATAGTAATATATTTTCAATGACTCAGTATATAAAAAGAGTCATAATTCCTTATTGACACAAAATGAGAGACGTCTTAATAGACAATCTCTCCTAAAAGTGGCCAAAACCGCCATATGCCCTGCGTTATATTTCGGGAAATTTGTTGCAGTGTCGGGTACTTGGTAGTGATGAAAGAGACAATACAAAAGTAATTGTAGTATGGGGTAACGCATTGTTAATGGGGAATTCTCAATACAACTTGGCACTCCGATGGCCGGTTGAGAAGTGTAAGACTTCTTCGGCAGATGTCGCTAGGCGTCCCCCTAAGACGCATAAAAGGATATAGTGGAGAAATTTGCTGCCATCAGTAGCTCAGTTGGTCAGAGCGATGGGCATGTATCCCAGAGTCACGAGTTCGAGTCTCGCCTGAGGCAGTGGATTTTTCTACTTTTACTTTATTTCTAAACTTAAACTATCATTCGTCAGAAAATAAATAAAATAATATTAATTGATGTAATGATTGCACACTGTTTTCTATTGAATATCTTCGATGAATTAATATGGTAATATCGCACTGAGAAACAGATGTAGGGTATCATTAGGATGATAAAATAATTTTAAACAAAAAAGAACCGACTTCACTTAGCTAACATCCACCTTTTTTTTAAATGTATGTTCACCGATAATTCGAAGATGGCTGGACCGATTTGAAATAATCTTTTTTGCTTGAAAGAGTATACTTCACAGTTGGTCCCATTGTGACCAGGTCAGGATCTGATGACGGGATCCTGGAGAAATCGAGGGAACTTTTCAACTATTATAGGCACACCTATAGTGATTTGAGATTTTTTACAGCATCTCGAGCGAGGAAAGGTGGAGGCTAAGTGAAGTCGGTTCTTTTTTGTTTAAAATTATTACCTAGAAAATATGTGTATAATTTTTTTATACGTGTGACGTATCTATGCGAAACGGAAATCGACATCCAGAAAATTATTTTCGATAAAGAAAGCCGTGTAGCAATTTTAAATATGAAATAGAACATGTGATGTGATTGACATCTAAATATATAAAAGAAGAAACTGACTGACTGACTGACTGACATATCAACGCACAGCCCAAACCGCTGGTTCTAGAGATTCCAAATTTGGCACGTAGGTTCATTATAAGGTCTAGGGGTGCACTAAGAAAGGATTTTTCAAAATTCACCCCCTAAGGGGGTAAAATGGGGGTCCAAAGTTTGTATGGCGAAACAATATTTGTTAGAAACTTCACAGGAGTATTCCTAACGATAAATAAGTAAACACGTATTTCAGGTTTTTTGAAAATTCAACCCCTAAAAGGGGAAAATGTGGTACATACAAACATCATACCCAGTCTGAGAACCTCCTTTTTGAGTACTTTATAGTACGCGGGCGAAGCCGCGGGAAAATGCTAGTAAGTATATACAACTGAAGTTCTATAAAATCTTTTAGTAGGTACTCTTATGGGAAGAATCGGTAATCAAAAGATTAGGTACCTAATCTTTTGATTACCGATTCTTCCCATAAGAGTACCTACTAAAAGATTTTATAGAACTTCAGTTGTATATACTCACCTGCAAGTCTCTTCCACAACGAATGCCTCAAAAATATCTGACAATCTTATTTGAAGGGCCACAGCTACGTGGGACGGGGTACAAACAAAATAACTCTTTTGTACTTCTGGCTTACCCAATGTGACCACTATGACCTAGTTTTAAGTTAGGTTAAGGCACTGGTCCCACCGCGAGCGAGTAAGCTATGAGCTATCGGCTATTTTCTAGCCCAAGAAACGAACAAAAGATAATCGCTTCCGTGTAAATAAAAGAGAGAGATATATATTTATAGTTCATCTGAACGATTATCTTTTGTTCGTTTCTTGGGCTAGAAAATAGCCGATAGCTCATAGTTACTCGCCCGCGGTGGGACCAGTGCCTAAGTAGGTCCCTACTGAAAACCAGCGCCACGGCTTGCCGCGGCATTACGCTGAGTAGGGCTCATATTTTTTAAAATAGGTCTCATTGTGCCTGTGTTGTTTCTAGGTTTAAGAATGTTTAATTTTGCGGCGTTAAAATATATGTATTTTCTTTCTTTTTTTTATTTATTTCTTTCTTTCAATGTCTTCTTCGGCGTATGAAACCGTTTAGTTTTTTATACAATCACAATCACCTCAGCGTTTGAATAACTTCTGTAGGTATCCATTTTCCAAATAGGTAGCATTTATTCTGCCCTCCCCTCGACGTTCGAATATAGTAGTTTATGTAACTGTTACGTAATAAGGGTCCTTAAAACATGAGTGTGGTTTTATGAAATGAGCCGCAGGCGAATTTCATAATAAGATCACACGAGTGTTTTAAGGCCTAATTACGTACAGTTGCATACACTGCTTTATCTACACTCATATTATAAATATTAAATTAATTGTTCGGAAACCATAGAATGACCGCCATTGTACCGTCATGGCCTACTCGATTGTGCCGGCGCTCGCGCGGGACCAATCGAGTTGGCCATGGCGGTAACATTATGTTATCAAATTCGATGTTCCAAATTTGAAACTCATTGCTTAACAATATTTGAGCATGCATAGTTAAAATTACGTTACTGCCGCAGATAAGAAACTTATCATAGTTAAATCGTTTGTTGTAATGCTTGTCATTGTCTACGGTTTTTGAACGCATTTTAGAGTACTTACAGTATGAGTGTAGATAATAGTAGTTTATGTAACTGTTACGTAATAAGGGTCCTTACAACATGAGTGTGGTTTTATGAAATGAGCCGCAGGCGAATTTCATAATAAGATCACACGAGTGTTTTAAGGCCTAATTACGTACAGTTGCATACACTGCTTTATCTACACTCATATTATATATATTAAATTAAGTGTTCGGAAACCATAGAATGACCGCCATTGTACCGTCATGGCCAACTCGATTGTGCCCGCGCTCGCGCAATAATGGCGGTAACATTATGTTATCAAATTCGATGTTCCAAATTTGAAACTCATTGCTTAACAATATTTTAGCATGCATAGTTAAAATTACGTTACTGCCGCAGATAAGAAACTTATCATAGTTAAATCGTTTGTTGTAATGCTTGTCATTGTCTACGGTTTTTGAACGCATTTTAGAGTACTTACAGTATGACTGTAGATAAAAATATTAAAAGAACGCAGAGCGAAAATTAATGCGGTGCATCCTTGACGGGGACACGGAGCGGACCGTACGGCAGCGCGGCTCCTCGCCTCCGCAGCCGCATTCTAATTCCATCGCGCCGCGAGATCCGCCTTAACCTATGCTGGCGCCTTAAAAAAGCCTTTATCCGAATAGGTAGTGTGAAACCTTGTTTTCCAATGTACAGTCACCGGCAATAGTATCTTCCTACACGAAGGCCGCAAAAATATGTGACACGCTCTTATTTGTAGGGCCATAAGAGCGTGTCACATGTATTATAATACTAATAAGGCCGCAAGCCTTCGTGTAGGAAGATACTATTGCCGGTGAC
This sequence comes from Pammene aurita, assembly GCA_947086415.1. Taxonomy (NCBI): domain Eukaryota; kingdom Metazoa; phylum Arthropoda; class Insecta; order Lepidoptera; family Tortricidae; genus Pammene; species Pammene aurita. Next base: position 25,863,696 of record OX352289.1, read on the forward strand.
TGGTACGGTCAGCTGCAAAGAAAAAGGCCCACGCTGCATACCAAGTTTGTACATACGGCTCTTATGTGTGGTGAGACAGAAGAAAGTCTATATTTATATCATTGTATCCCGTATCATAGCTGGGCATTAACTCGTTAATCCGTTAATCGTTAATTAACGAAGTTAACATTTTGATTAACGGATTAACTTTTAAAAATGTTAACGGACACGTTAACTTCCGTTAATATGCAGAAGTCCGTTAATCGTTAATCCAATGCCTACTATTTACCGCAAGGCACCGCGGCGCGGCGTGAAAAACAGGTTCAGACAAGTATGAAACGAACGACAAGTGCCGGGCGGCGCGTGGCAGCGAGTGAAACAAAAACAAAACTAGATATATTTTGCCGGCGCGTGCGAGTGAGAAAACTGCGAAGAGATTTTCCACAGGTAAAGACATTTTAACACCAAAACGAGCCTCGCTTTCAGACGAGAACTTCAACATGTTAATGTTCATGATGGGGAATATGCACCTTAACCTTATGCCCAACGATTAAATTACACATTTGAATTATACAAGTATTTTGTTTTGTTCCTATCCTGTTAACTTCCAGAACCTTAACCAACAGGTTTTATAAGTTCACTAATACAAAGATATAAAAATACAATTTTACACATATTAACGGATTAACGATTAACGTTAACTTGCGTTAATTCTTCCGAAATGTAACGCTTTAACGTTTAACGAAGCTAACTTTTTTTGTAGCGGATTAACGATTAACGAAGTTAACTATTTGATTAACGGTGCCCAGCTATGTCCCGTATCCAATGACTGTAGACTAAACGTATTTTTTTTTCGAATTATATCAACTATGTATGAGTACGTAATGTGAAATTTTAACGGCTATATTATACCAAACGACAAGAAATGTTTAACACATTAATTGCCACCCAGCCAAACAAAACATACGCGCCAGGCCGCAAAAAATATATACTTGGGTACACTTGCACACTTATCGAACGAATCGACACTACTCGCCAAGAACCCGACAGTCGGGTACACGATAGGGTTGCGTTAAAAAACATTTGTTATTATGTTGGTTTGTTCACTTATTACGTTATACCGGAAAGTTAGGCCAACGTCTATCTCCGGAATCTGATAGATAATAAACACCAATATCTAATTATTAGAAACAATTCAAGTTGAAAATTTAACGCGTGACGGGGATTCTCTAACGATTTTCGTTATGACTTCGCGATCACACGCCAGATCAAAATCATCAAAAAAACCTCGAAGTGAAAAATGGTTAAAATCGTGAATTTTACCAAGTATGTTTGTACCACTAATATTTTAGCGACAACCCTGTTCGTCAAAAACAGTACCCGATATCGGGTCCTCCGGCGTGGCCTTTAGTCATGTATAGCTATAGCACCACGATCCCGACTATCGAGTAGTGCGGCCTGGGCACGAAATCATAAAATACCCGAGTCGGGTTTCCGGCATTGAATGTGTTAATAATTGATATTAACAAGTTGAATATTATCATGGACATTCTACACTAACTAGCTTTTAAGCCTAAGGACTTGAACTGCATAAAATATACGTCTAAACTAAAGAGGCACTCCTTTTTAAAACAGCTGAGTCGCTTTAGTCTTTTAAGGCTTTTAGTAAACGTTTCGGTCCTTTTGTTAAAGGACTCAGAGATGCAGTCCTATTTTAGAGTCGAGGTGTGTAAAACGAGTCGAGTCTTAATTAAAAGCCTTAAAGCACTTGAGTCTCTTTCATCACTAGTTCTTTTAGTCACACATTTGTATTTGATTATGTCTCATCACATACGTCGTTAAAGCGGTAGCAAAAACGACTTTACAGTACTCAAAGATTATGACAAATAAGAAATAACAGAAGTGACAGTAGTATCCACACGTACAAAAGGTACAAACCTACGAATTCAAAAATTATCGATGTTTTTTTCTAATATCTAACCTTCGTTCTCGACTTGATTATAGTACAACATAACAACTTAAAAAGATTAGCCAGGCAATCCTAACGACAACCTCTTCAGTCACCTGTTATTCAAAACATTTTTCATTCGTGATCGATTTGTGTGGACTTATATAGATAAAGGATTATTTTAGACACGAACAGTTTTTCTTTTTTCAAAAATCAACGTTACTCGTTATTTTCATTTTAAAAAAATCTGTGAAACGTAATTTCAACTCAAAAAGACGCACTTTAACGAACGTAGAAAAGGAGCAAGACAAGTTTGATTGATCATTTCTAGCAAAAACATTGTGCTACATCTGTCTAGTTCTTAGAGGCGAAGACGTGTAGGCAGAATATTCTGTTTATATTAAAAGGACATTCTGTTATATATATTCTTCAACGCATTTGTTTTTACTCCCGCGATAACGATCACATATTTTGTTTATGGGTCTGGATATTAGGATGGTATGGTTAATAAATGATCTTAGTTTTAAATATGAAACAGAGAAATCGACACATGCATAAAAAGTAATATTTTTTTTCTGCCATTGTCAATTTAGAAGTTTTTTACGAGTATGACATGTAAAAATGGATATTGTACAGATACCGTCATTCGATGGAGAAGTGAGGAGCCCGGTGAGGGAGAGGCGCTCCAAAACGCCGGCGCGCGCCTTGATGAGCCGGTCCAACTCCAAAGGCTCGAAAGATGATTCCAATGCTGGGTAAGAACTATTTTAAAACAAGCAACGCGGGTCGGCAACGCGCATGGGACACCGGGGACTGGTGTTGCCTGTTTACCACCGTCGTAGTGTTTAAAAAAACATACGAAATTATATCCTTTGTGGAAAATCTAATTTAGTTAAATCGAAATGGCTATTGATTATTAACATCTTGTTTTTAGGGATGTTGTAAGCGATAACGAGGCAATGGATACAGAATCTTCTAAAACCGGTGAAGACGCAGAGAAAAATGAAGGGAAAGAAAGAAGTACACCCGTTCAAAAGTAAGTGACATATACATATTTTTGTATAACTTAACATGTGTTATTCAAGTTATTGGTTATTTCAAATTCGGTTACAATTTGAACTAGTCCTATGCCACTGATTCGACATGCATGGCGATATGCATGGTTTTATTACTAGTAAGGTCTCATAAATGTTTTTATCTACACTCACATTGTAAGTCCTCTGAAACGTGTTCAAAAACGGTAGGCAATGGCTAGCATTACCACAACCGATTTTACTATGATAAGTTTTTTATCTGTGGCAGTAACGTAATTTTAACTTTACATGCTCATATATTGATACGTTATGAGTTTAAAGTTTCGAACATCGAATTTGATAACATAATGTAAATCCTGTGCTCCTTCCTGACCAACGGCACGCGCCCACGCGACCGCCGGTACAATCGAGTTGGCCATGGCGGTGCAATGGCGGTCATTCTGTGGTTTTCGAATACTTCATTTAGAATATATAATATGAGTGTAGATAAAGCAGTGTATGCAACTGTACGTAATTAGGCCTTGAAACACGTGTAGTCTTATTATGAAACTCGCCTGCGGCTCGTTTCATAAAACCACACTCGTATTTTAAGGACCCTTATTACGTAACAGTTGCATAAACTACTATTATCGCTTCCTTTTTTAGAACTCAGGCGGCCACTCGTAAGCGGACCCGTTCGGATACTAAGGGCGCTGCCGGCTCTGAGAGCAGCCCTAAAGAGAAAAATCGTCGTCTGCTCGAAATGCCCGCGAAAGAGCCCGCAGCCAAGAAAACCGACTCCCCTGTGGTCAGCAGCAGCAAAGAAGTCGCGCAGAAACAAAACCCGCCGGACGAGGTCGCCGCCGAGCCCGACGAGCTCGACTCCGAGCCGGCCGACGCCGCTCCAAGCAAAGCCGAAGCAACACCCAAGCCGAATAAGAATACTCCTAAAACAAATAATGTTGCCGCCTCTAATAAAACACCTGCTAAAAGTGATCTAGCTAAATCAAATGACAAAGAAAAACATACGCAAGGAGATAAAACTGTTACCATAAATCAGAGGAATTCCAGGAGCAATAAACCGTCGGGTAATATTGAGACCATTGAACTGGACGAAAATAGTCCGACCACCACAACTCCAAATAAAACGCCCGCAACGCCTGTAAACAATACAGCCAAAGCCAATTCTAACAAAGTCTCTCAAAAGGAATCTGTTACAGTAACTAAAAACAATGAAAAAGAGAAAGGCACAGAATCAGCTGTTCTTATCAAGATTAATGATAAGAGTAATAAAGAAGCTTCGCTGACCATTACAGTCAACGCTAAAGACAAACTTACCGAAGCTGCCACCTTGACTAAAATAACTGATATCGTAAAAATGACCCATAATAAAAATAAACTGAAGGAAAAGGAAACAGAGAGCGGCACGCCCAACAAAGATGGTGGGAAAGAGAAGGCGGGGGCGGCTACATCTAACAAACCTGACGTTAAACCCACGATAAGCACCAAAAGCTTGGGAAGCGAAAAAACAAATAACGATGTCCCTACAGTTAGTAATACACCTACTGGAAAAGAAAAACTAGTAGGCGGGAAAACTGCTAGCAATAACGCCGGAAAAGTTAACGCAAAGGAAACAGAAAAAACTCCTGCAGATAAACCTGCCGATACCAGCACAGATAGTAAAAAAGATAATATTGACACGGAAAAAAGTGCACCTGGGAAGAACACTTTTTCACCTAAGCCGGGCACTTCGAAAGCCATCAGAGCTACTAAAGATCGGATACAATATGACGATGACACGAGTTTATCCGTAATAGCTCGCAAAGTGCCAAAAAGTAACAGTAACAGCGACGTGGCGTTACCGAGCAGCAAGAGCGTGGCAGACGTGCCGGCAGCGCCGCCGGCCACCCGCTCCTCCAGCGCCCCCAACACCAGGATCTCGCAGATTACGGTGGAGGCCAACCCCGACTCCAGTATTTTCACACCTACAAGCACGGACAACGTGCGCAACATGAGGGAGGCGGTACACAAATTACAGAAACTAAGAAGCGGATTCGATCCGCCGGTGAACCCGCAAGTCGGCAAAGTCGGCGTGCGAGCTTTCGCCAGAATGACGTCTCCGCCCGAGAAACAGGCGAAACCTAACGATGTTGTGGTGGAAATTAAGTCGGAACCCATGGACTACGAAGATTGCGATGCTTCGCAAGACACTTCTACCGTTTTGGATTCTCTGAGGCCGCGACCGATCGCGCCTGCAGGGGCAGGTCCGAATTTGCGGGAAGTGCGTATCAGTAAAGTGATGCCGGTTCCGGTGTTAGCGAAAAAGTCTCCGAAGCCATCGGATGTGAGGCCGCGCGCCAAGAAGACTTTCCCGCAGCCGAAGAAAGCCGATGACGGCAGGTCGGAGTTGACGAACAAGAACTCGATGGTGTACATCCCCATCCAGCCGCCGATCTCGCAGTCGCCCGTGCGCGCCGCGCTCAAGGCGGTCAACTCGGCCGCGGTAACGCCTCCTCGGGCGCCCGCGCTCTTCCCTGCTACCAGCGGTACGTGTTCTTCCAAGCTATGTCTCTCTCCTTTCATGCGAGGTTACGGGTTGATCAGTTTGGAATAAAAGATAAATATTTTTCGAGTCGTGCCAGTTTAGCTACTTTGATATGGCAGGGGGCAGGTATTAAGCGCGCGTTCAAGGTATATATTAGTGCTTAATAATTAATTAATATAATTACAGACCTTTGAACAGTGTCTTCAAATAAACTGATATGAACGGTATTATAAAAAAAAGCATCAAGATTAAAATGCTATAATATTGTGAAGGTGTTAGTACACTGTTAATGTTCGGGTCAACACGTCACGTAAGCTTCGCACAACTTATATCAAAGGACTAAAAACAAGTTAGACAGGTTATAACAAAGCCATTAACATTGTAGCGAAGAATGTGACGCCGATGGCCCCGCCGCTACTGCCCATGGCCCCGCCACCCGTGCCGGCGACGACGGCGACAGCCACCAGCGTCGTTGCCAGCGCCATCCTGGCGCCCGGCTTCCCCGCCGTGCCCACCACCGTTCACACGGTGCCGCTCATCACGTCCGTCAACGGCCAGTGGACTTTCAGCTTGCAGCCGGTCATGTCGGTCGGTGCTGGCGAGGTTTGTATCAAAAACTATTGGGGTGCAAATTAAGTTTTCTCAAACATGCAATGAAATATTATCTTTACGTTCCTTATAATAGACTCGGAAGTATCCTTTTTCGGGCGCAGCATCTCGAGGCGGCCTGAAAGGGGATTTCATACAACTTTTCAGGCCTAGGCCTGCAAAGTAACTTTTTTTTTGTTTCAACGTCCAACCTCATTCAGACAGCGTCAAAGATGGCGGCAGGTTTTACGAACAGCTGATTTTAACTTTTTAATTTTTACTTCATGGTCGTTTTTTAGATTGAATAAAACATTGTCCTTTTGGTTTTTTATTTTATTTTATTTCATTGCATGTTTGAGAAAAGCACTATACATGCCTCGGCGTGAAAACGGATTCACGGCCTCGTATCTCTATCCGTCTATACCTACTTGGCCGGAAATCCGTGTTTTCCCGGCCTCTGATGTAATGTACTATTGCGCGTGACGTTGCGTCTATGGCAAACAAATGAAAACGTCGGTGAACGTTACTCGAATTCCCTGAAACCTCGAAGCAGCGTCGGTTGCATCGGCATTAATTCATGTTCCATTCAAAAAGCATCAAGTATAGGCCGCGTTTTCGTCAACGGCTCTCTTTATAACTAACTTATAATTTTAATTTTCCGAATTATTGCCTATTAGCAACCCGCCCCGGCTTCGCACGGGGAAAAAATAAATGGTTATTGTTGGTTATCCCTAAGAGATAGACATATACCATCGCGGACTGTTTTGTAGATCTTTTTAAGGTGTACAATACTGTAGTACATTATTTTGATCTCTCTCGTAGGGTTTAGCCAGAGTTTGCAATGTAAGCGCAAAAAAAATGTGTTTATTTACGACATCACATTAGAAACCTCTAAAATTATCAGTGTTTCTATACTATATTATGCATGTATTATAAATATAAACCTTCCTCTTTAATCACTCTATCTATAAACCGCATCAAAATCCGTCGCGTAGTTTTAAAGATCTAAGCATACATAGGGACAGACAGCGGAAAGCTACTTTGGTTTATACTATGTCTACAAGTCTTGTTACTAAGTTATGCAAGAAACACCAACATTAACTGCCTGGTATTTGTTTCTTTTATTGGGACAGAGTGCTGTTAACTAACAAAAACATACAAACACGCTTCGAGTAAATTAGTTAGATGCTGACGTATGTAACGGTTAGTGAATTTCCTTTTTCGTGGCTCTAAGGATTCTATTATGTGCATAGACCATTACGACGACCACGGTGAACGGCGTGGGCGAGCGCGCGCTCCCGGCCGCGCCCCCCGCCCCCGCGCCCCCCGCCCCGCCGGCGCCCGCCGCGACGGCGACGCAGCCGCCCGCGCTCGTGCCGACGGGCGCGCCGGCCAACCCTCCCCCGCCCGCCGCGGACGCGACAGGCTCGCCCGCGACTGAGGTAACTTAGCAAGCGATACACCACTCTACTGTACGTATATGTGCATAGCACTGTCTTGTTCACACTAGCGCGGCGTGAGGACCCGCAACACTGTCGTCCTCATGACCTTCATGTCAGACAAATTGGCCACAACTACACGTTGAATATCTGCAGGCAGCCCTTAAAACCTGTTGCCATCTGTTACTTTCCAATGTAAAATTTACCACCGGCCTGTTTGAGTGTCCACCGAATTGTTTGTATCATAGCCTAATTATACAGGTCATTTAAATTTTTGACACCTCGTGACGTCAACGACCACACTGACGTCATCAGGGAATGAAACGGTTCTCAAACTTTAAAAATAGGGAAATTATTTCATATACGTAATTATTGGACATTATACTATTAAGTAATTACTGAGTAGGCATATCTAAACGATACCGTAAAGAAAAAAACAAAAATAAACGGTACCATAGACAAAACTAGACGAGGGTTCCAAAACGGAAAATAGTTGTAACCAAGTATAAGTACATTGAGTAACAGGAGTTGAAATCACAATAATTCTAAGCTACTCTTTGACACGCCGGCGTCAAGGTCACTTTGGTCACGTTTCGCATTAAAAATATGTTAAATATCAAATACTTTTTAGGAACAAGGAACATAAAACATTATTTAATGCTGTTTGCTTATTAAAGGATGTTTTTCTAGTACACCTCAGTCTTGCCTATTTTTCGGAAATCGCATTTATGTTGATGTTTCTCATAATTGTGATAAATTAAGATCCTTTTTCGCAGACCTCGTAGTAGGTCCAAACATACCTGCCACCAAAAACACTCCTTTTCTCAGGCTAATAATTTAGTTGGTGAAACAATTTTGGTGTGATTTATTATTTTCGCTACCTAGTTCTTATCTTATTAATTAGTTCATCGACTTTATATTTATTTGGTGAGCGGTTAGATCATACTCATTTATTAATCTCCCGAAAGAGTAGTATGGTGCTCAGTACAAAAGTAAAAAAAAAAAAGTGTGCATCGAGAAAAAGTTGTGAATTTTTGAACATTAGTAGAGTGCCCCACGATGAATATTTTTAGTTTTGGAGGTCCGTAAATATTTTGCACCTTCACGTCTAAATCAGAGGTCCCGTGCTATATGTTAGTACTCTCTGGTTAAGATTGGTGGGGGTTGTGTAGTATTATTTCAGACTAAAAAAGACTGTATGTCATTTCTGATATTAAAAATGTAAAATTCCATGTTTAAAAAAAAGTTCTGTGTTGTGTTGTTCAATATTATCTACTTATGGTGTCCCTATGACGGAATTCATGGCCGGCCATAAACTGTTATAGTTTTTAAGGGGCATCACACATTAGAGCGGAATTTAGCTATTCATAGACAACAGCGGAAATTGGGCTATTGGTAGCGGAAATTTGTCTATGGCCGCCATACAAAAATTCAGCCTACCATAGACAAATTTCCGCTTTTGTCTATGAATAGCTAAATTCTGCGGTATTGGATATTCTTCATTAATGGGTCAATCCAAAAATATATCATTAATCTATGTAAGTACGGACCCGGGGTATGTCCTTAAACTACGTCCGGACCTGGGTATGTCCTTAAACTACGCCAAAAAGAGAGGTATGGGCACTGCGAATGGCATCTCGCTAAGTGTGGTAGGGCACGTTCAGCGAATGTCATCGCTTAAATCTGGAGCAGAGCCCGACTGGGGAAGTACCTCCACCTTACAGAAAACCACAGCCAAATAGCACTAGACCCTACTCATAGTGTTGTGTTCCTGCTGGTGAGTAAGGTTGCCAAAGAACTCAAAGAGGACCCAGTGTGTTGACGATGAGGGACCTTCTTGTTCCTTTAGTCGTCAACACAGTGAATCCTCCTTTTTGTAAAGGGTCGGCAACGCGCATGTGACTCCTTTGGAGTTGCAGGCGTCCATAGGTTACGGTAGCTGCTTACCATCAGGCGGGCCGTATGCTTGTTTGCCACCGTCGTAGTATAAAAAAAAAAAAAAAAGTACAATATTACCAACGTTTGATTTATTCCAATAGGAATACCCATTCATAGTAAATATCAATGGTAATAACATTTATTATATATCATAGCCTATTAGTTATAGTTTACCCGTTATACAAAGTTAACGACATGCCGTTATACTGTTAAATTTGCGTATTGATTTCTACTAAACGGCTTAGTCGATTGATAAAGAAATTAAACTCATAAATATGTTACTAAAGATTACAATGTAATTCCATTACAATTACAACGTAACTTATAAAATATTTTACCGTAATTCCACATTTAGTGCGTTGGTATGAAGTTTTACACGCAGTTACACTATACCAATATTTATTACGAGCAACTATTATTATATACATTATATATCTATCAAATATTTGGGAATCTCAGACAAAAATGAAACGGCGTGATAAGTTTAAAAGAAACAGAGATAATATAATATGGCCGTCTGTCAGTGTAATACTCGTCGAGTACTCGCCAAATAGTTGTATTGCCACAATGTATAAAAAAGTCCTCATGAAATTACATGTCGTAAATGAATTGCTAACTAAAAGTATTATATTAAATTACCTAAAATTATATGAAGCTTATTTTACGTATAAAATTATTAAAAAACACAAAATAAACTTAGTAACGGCACGCTAACATTTTTGAACATGAATAGTGTATTAATAAAACTCCCTGACTGAATTGAAGATGTCAATGAATGGCATCATTATGTGACGTAGGTGAGGTCTTTTCGGACGAGCTGTTAAAAATTTAAATGACCTGTATAATTAGGCTATGGTTTGTATAAAGTGCCATCACACTGCTAACTGGCAAGACGACTTAAAGTCATCCAATGGTCAGGTAAGACTGTTGTCGTTCGGTGGGGTGGGCTTAGGCCTCGCATCATTTAAATAAATAAACTATAGTCTGGCAAATCATTTCTGTCAGTAGAAACGCGCGGCAAATTCAAAATACGTACATGTGGCAACCCTTTGTGATGAGACACCGTATTTCATGACGAACATTTAAATTCACATTGAATTGGTTTCTAGTGCATTTCACTCTCTCATCTTAAGCGCGAGTGAGATAGAACTCCTGCAACGTTCCCAATTAAATTTAAATTCACTTTTAAGGCATACGTCAATTGCCTCAACCAGATTATCTGTTGCAGTTGATGACAGATCAGACGAAATATATCCGTCTCCTTTTTACACACCGTAAATGTCACCAAATGAAAGAGGCGGAAATACCAACTAAAATAAAAAACATAAAATTTGATGACCATTGCTGCTTTTTTCACTGATTCTTAGTGTTGTCATACTTTTGTTCGCTGTAAATTGCTACTGCGTTCGTTGACTGGCCAGACTATATATAGGTTATTTGCAGAAAAACATACTTAGTTAGCTGTATAGACAAAAAAAACTATAATTAGTAGTATTATAACTAGTGTTGTGTCGTAGCTCCCGCCGCCCCCGCAGCTACAGCAGCGGCCAGCGCTGCAGCATCCGCTGGCCTCGAGCACGGAGGTCGGCGAGCTGACGGCGCCGTCCTCCGCCGGCCCGCTCACCGCCAAGCTCAACCACAACTCTATCAAGGTATGTTCTAAATTGTATTTTCATATTTACAGCTGTAACACAAATTGTAAGTAATAACTTATTGCGAGCTCTACATTTTGAGGCAAGTATCCCATTTTTTTATTTTACACCACGACGGTGGCAAACAAGCATACGGCCCGCCTGATTGGTAAGCAGCTACCGTAGCCTATGGACGCCTGCAACTCCAGCGGTGTCACATGCGCGTTGCCGACCCTTTACAAAAAGGAGGATTAACGGTGTTGACGGCTAAAGGAACAAGAGGGTCCCACATCGTCAACACACTGGGTCCTCTTTGAGCTTTTTTTACTTCATATGTAAGATGGCACATTGCTTTCGTTGGATATCCTAGGCATTTATTATGTTACGTGTTTGAATGACTGCGCAGGGAGCCGCATACGTGAACGATTACGCCTGTTGTGAGCTGTGGTCGCTAGTTGACTTTGTACGCGGCTCACAGCGTCAGAAAGTGTGGGAATACCATGTTATGTGAATTGACTGTAGTACTCTGTTTCAGCTAGCGGACTTCTTCCGCAACTTGCTGGAGGATTCGCTGGTGGAGGTGCAGGACCCCGCGGCCGAGACGGCGGCGCTGCGCCTGCAGCTGGAGCAGGAGCGCTGGCGCTTCCAGCACGAGCTCACCGAGCTGCGGCGCACTAACGGTAACGCACTCCCGCCAACCCGTCACTACACTCTAAACACGCGTCTAGGCAACACAGTAGTTTATATTAGTACATTACTTACCAAGGGCTGTAAAAGAAAGAAAGTCCGAAATCGCAGGTATTTGTGACCCGAGCCGCAGGCGAGGGTTGTAAATATGCGATAGAGGGCTTTCTTTTTTACTGCCCGTGGTGAGTACACAATTTTACGTCTCCACCTGTGACGTAAATTAATATAACGTAATAAATAAGGCCTAATTACGTACAGTTGCATACACTGCTTTATCTACACACTCCGAACACGTCATCTAGGATTTATAATAATAAATCCTAAATGACGTGTTCGGAAACCATAGAATGACCGCCATTGCACCGTCATGGCCAACTCTATTGTGCCGGCGGTCGGGGAGGAGGGCTGGACTTTAATTACGTTATCAAAATCGATATTCCAAATTTTAAACTCATTATTTAACAATATTTGAACATGTAAAGTTAAAATTACGTTACTGCCACAGTTAAAAATCTTATCGTATTGAAATCGGTTGTAGTAATGCTGGCCATTGCCTACCGTTTATGAACACATTTTAGACGATTTACAATGTTTAGTGTAGATAAAGTTACGTTGTCGCACGTGACGCATACATGGAGTCTGGAGTCGCGCTTGACAACGTAACTCATACTAGTAGGGCTGGCCACAAACCACCTCAACTACTAGACGAAGCATATAAGACATTTACAGACTGGATTATGGAAGCGGGACTGCTTAATTCAGTCGCTTCCAACTTTATAATTGTACTCGTGTAAATTCAAAATATTCACAGAAAAAGTACGAAATGGTGCATGATGCTATTCAGTTGTACCGACTACTAGAATCATGGTATATTACAAGTAAAACTGCACCCACGTGTTGCGGCGTCTGTGTAGTCTTTGGTTATGATCAATGCACCGCCATTACACCGTTGCCCTGCCTTTCGCGCATCATGTGCAAATGGTTGCAAGATGATTACCAAGCGCGTATAGTTCACGAGTGGTTCGAGTAGTGTATGAATGTAGGTTTTCCTACAATTGTTTTACATTTGCAGAGGTGGCATTGGTGGAGGTTCGAGCGGCGATGGAGAAGGAGAAAACGCGCGCAGTGGCGGAGGCGCGTCGGCTGGCGCACCAGGAGCTCGAGGCCGCCGTCAAGAGCGCCAAGTCGAAGCAATGGTGAGCTCTCTGGAATCAACCCGGAACAATATCTTGCACAACGAACCCTGGATAATATAACAAGCATGTCTCCACTGATTAGTGTCAGATCATTTTGCGGGTTGTTTATGAGACATTATTGCAGGTGACTCAACAGTGTGCATCAGGAGGAGGCGTCACTATAATAGAGAAGATGCATAGCAGCACGGCTAACACGTCTTGCAAGAGCGACTTAAGCCGCGAGTAGGGAAAACCATCTCGCGCCTGTCAGAAATCTCGCTTTCCGGTACACGTGCACCCGCGGCTGCAATTGACGCGAAGAGAATTCAAAGTTGGGCTAAGGATTTTAGTTCAAAGCTGTCATTTTATGACAGTGGCATTTGATCGCGAGTCTGTCGCTCCTTTCACGCGCAAGTTGTACTGCCAACTAGCGACAACGCATGAAGTCGCGCAGATCTTTCTCTTGTCGCGCCAGTCGCGCGTAAGACGTGCTAGCCGTGCTGGTAAATCTATAATAAGATTAATAAGCGCACGAATATTAAGGAAGCGAATTCAATTGTCCCCACTGCCGCACCATATTTCACTCGATCTCTTTTTATAAGAATTTAAACTAATATTGAAACGAGAGTATACTTTTTAAATATATCTTACAATTGAATATAGTAAGCCGTGTGAATTAGGGATGTTACGGAGGTGGTTTTATCGGAACCGAAGCCGAAACCGGCGTTTTTAAATTTGTTTTAACGAAACCGAAAGCGAATCCGAAAGCGAAAGCGAACCCGAAAGCGAAACCGAAACCGGAGGTGAAGGTGGAGGTGGAGGCCTGGAGGGAGACTAATGTAAACAATCGTCGTAAAACAGGTGATTCCCGGGGAGACAAGTCAAAACCTGTTTGTACTCCTAGGCACACGCCGCGCGCCGCGGCTGCTGACTTTCGGCTCCGTTAAAACCTCCGCTTAAAATTAGACGAAACCGAAGCCGGAGCCGGAGGTGTTCGCTTCAAATTAGACGAAACCGAAGCCGGAGCCGGAGGTGTTCGCTTCAAATTAGACGAAACCGAAGCCGAAGCCGGAGGTGTGAATTCAGCCGAAAGTTTCGGTATATCGGAGCCGAAGCCGAACCTCCGTAACATCCCTAGTGTGAATAGGTTGTAACGGTATTGATGTGGTTCAGGTGCGCCAATTGCAGCCAGGAGGCGCAGTTCTACTGCTGCTGGAACACTTCGTACTGCGACTATCCGTGCCAGCGCGCGCACTGGGGCCAGCACTACGCGCACTGCACACAGCAGCGAACGGTACGTTCTCATTGCATGTGCATCTCTTAAACAGCTAAGAGATCCCGATCTAACTTACAATGTTGATATTACAGAATTCATCTTCGCCACCGACGGTGACCGCCAAAGTGACCTCTGCACCCACTCGAATGGTGAACTCTGAACAAGCACAGAACAAGTCTCCTATTGCTGGTAAGATATATGCTAACAATACTTCACCAGACAATGAAAGTTTTAGCATCATAGCACAATAATAGTAGTTTCCTCAACTGCTGTTACGGAGCAAACCGGTGCGACTGTAAGCGCCAAGAAATCAAATAAGACGTGTCATTGGGAAATAAAAAAAAGTCGCAAGGGTGACCTGAAATTGCTATTTACAATTTAAATTTTGCTCCCGTTCGCGATATCAAGTCAATGGTACGTTTATTGAAAGATTTGCCAGAATTTTTGGTGCAGTGCTAGGGTTATTATTATTTAGAGGCTATTAAATGTTTGAACCAAAGATCAAATTATTTTAAAGCCATTTGGAACTTAGTAAAAATGTAGAGATGGGTGGTAATATAGTAATTAAATAACAATTTCAGAAATCCACGATCACCGCTTATAAGAGTATGTTCGCCGTAACACATACATCGGTGTGTGTACAATAAAGTGTCATGCATACATATGTACATACAAAGGTGTTTTTTTTGGGTGACAGTGAGCACAGCGGACGAAGGCAGCGCGCACGCCACAGCGAAGAGCGCGGGCGCCTCGCCGCAGGCCGCGGTCCCGTCGCACGCCGCGCCTCTCCTCGCCAACAAGCAGGTATGGTCTGGCTCACCTAACCAAATAACGCAGTAACAGTGAAAATATATGATACTAGCTTATGCCCGCGGC
The DNA here is from genome assembly GCA_947086415.1 of Pammene aurita. Lineage (NCBI taxonomy): Eukaryota > Metazoa > Arthropoda > Insecta > Lepidoptera > Tortricidae > Pammene > Pammene aurita. The sequence goes on from OX352289.1 coordinate 25,878,791, forward strand.
TTCGCTCGCATTAAATTCGGGGTAATTAACCATGCAAACTTCCACCCCCCATTTTAGGGAAGTGGGGGGTTAGAAAGAGACAAAAAGTAGCCTATGTCACTCTCCATCCCTTCAACTATCTCCACTTAAAAAATCACGTCAATTCGTCGCCCCGTTTTGCCGTGAAAGACGGACAAACAAACAAACACACACATACACTTTCCCATTTATAATACGGGGTGTTTGCTCCATCGTTTGCCAAAAAAAATGGCGGATTGCTGGGGTCATTTTCTATCACCTTACTCTCTCTTGGGCCCACGTATAATTTTTTTTCGTTTTTCTTGTAATTTATGAAAAATCTTCAGGGCCGATATGCTTAAACTTCATTTAAAAAAAAAGTAAGTGGTAGAGAGATGCAATTTTTACTTTACTTAAAAAACTTACTGACACGTAACGTCTAATTTTGTTTTTTATTGGCCCTCAAATGTTTTACAACGTGTAAAAATTTAGTCAAATGTCAACTTTGATTTGCAATGAAAAAAAAATTTAAAGAGACAGCGGTCTTGAACTGTTTAAAAATAAACTGTGTTTTGTGTCCTTTCTAACGATGTACAATTATCTCAATAAAACCTTTCATAAACTTCATTTTTGTCACGATTTAGTAACGAACGCAACGGTCCAAGTTATTGAGATTCAAACATTGACACTGTTCCCTTTTGCTGCCAGCTTTGAAGTCTCCATTTTCTTTCCACACACATGTTGTTCTACAGGTTGTAAAGATTTAAAACTTATCTTTCGTAAATTTGGACTTCAAGGTCAAGGTCAACTTTCACAAACTTGAGCGTAAGCGATTAGGCATGATAAGATAAGAAAAAATCTTGAAAACAACACGTGCGAAGCAGATAAAGACTGCTATCTCTCTCTTACACAGCACAATAAGTGCAGTTGTCTTTCTCTTTTACTCGACGTTTAACCCATGAACCCAGCAAAGACGAACCTGGGAGGTGGTGGTGGAATCAATTAGACTTTAGTCGTGATTTGACTGTCTCTTATGGTTGAAGCATTTGCGATCTTTGTACTGTTGTTTTTTTGTTAGTTTTCTGTTGTTTTTGTTAATCTCTGTTTTGTTGAGTTTTGATCGTTCAAAAATAGCTGCCTTTACGAATGAAGAGTATGCGGACATTTTGATGGCGTACGGTAAAGCTGATGGTGTAGCACGAGCAGCGCAAAGAGTCTACCAGGAACAATTCCCTAATAGACGCTTACCAACCCGTAATACGTTTCAAAACACTTACCGACGCTTAAGGGAAACTGGCAATTTGAACGTCAATGAACCGAGAGGAATTGTGGTTCGACACAATGTTGCAGTTGATGAAAGGATCTTAGCCATAATGGAAGAAGACCCGAATAAGAGCATCAGAAATGTAGCTGGACAACTGGAAACTTCAATCTGGAAGGTGTGGAAAGTTCTTCGCCAAAACAACATGCACGCATTTCACTACGTCCAAGGTATTAAACGCTTGAATTACTTTTAAGCCATACCAATTGACTAGAGAACTGAATCGTACCTCAGCTTTTCGCGTTTGTTTTGCTGTTATTTACTTTGAAACGTAACGTCACTGTGTCCTTCACGTTATCGTGTATGTACCTTTTTTTTGCAGGTCTTGAAAATAACGACTTTGGAAATCATGTCCGGTTTTGTCGTTTATCGCACTCAGATTTAGAGGACCGCGACTTTTTAAGAAGCATTCTTTGGACAGACGAGTCCAAATTTACACGACAGGGGATACTGAATTTACACAACCTGCACCCACTGGTCGCCGATAAATGAAAACCCACACGTGAAAAGAGCTAGAGGTTTCCAGAGAAGATACAGAGTCAATTATTGGCGATCAAGTGATTGGGCCACACTTCCTACCCGATAATTTGAATGGAGACAACTACCTTAATTTTTTACAAAATGATCTACCTGAATTACTAGCTGATGTACCTCATTTCAATGAAGATAGGCGTATCGTCTTTCAACAAGATGGTTGTCACGCACACTGGAGGATAACAGTCAGGGAGCACCTAGACAACGCTATCCCTAATTCATGGATTGGAAGAGACGGCCCCATTCCATGGACCCCGCGGTCCCCGGACCTAACTCCCTTGGACTTTTACATCTGGGGACGGGCAAAGGAACTCGTCTACACAACGGAGATAGAATCACGAGAAGATTTGTCCCAGCGGATATTGGCGGCGTTTGATGTGATCAAAGGAGGAATCTGAATGCGAATAACTACGGTCGAAATGAAACAGGTGCTACGCATGCATTCGCAACGAAGGTCGTTAGTTCGAGCAAGATTTGTAGTGTAAAAGATTTGATTTAATAAAAAAACTTGAAAATTTACAAAAAAACGTATTTTTTTATTGCATGTCGACAATTCCATGATTGATTGATTGATTTGATTGCTTCATTCCATTCCATTTCCCAAAATCTGAAGAGGTTCATGAGAGGTGTTTGAGATTATTGTACATCGCGTTAGAAAGAAGTCAGCATGAGGAGACCACGGTCTTCAGTCTGTTTTAAAAGAAACCTGTGTTCTTTCTGCCTATGTGCAATTGTCTAAAAAAAAACCCGTCAAATTGGAGTTTAAGTTCAAGGTCATCTTTCAGTTCAACACAGATAGACAACTGCACTTATTGTGCTGTGTAAAAGAGAGATAGCAGACTTTACCTACTTCGCACGTATAGTTTCAAGATTTTTTTTTCTTATCTTATCATGCCTAATCGCTTACGCTCAAGTTTGTGAAAGTTGACCTTGACCTTGAAGTCCAAATTTACGAAAGATAAGTTTTAAATCTTTACAACCTGTAGACCAACCTGTGTGTGGAAAGAAAATGGGGACTTCAAAGCTGGCAGCAAAAGGGAGCAGTGTCAATGTTTGAATCTCGATAACTTGACCGTTGCGTTCGTTACTAAATCGTGAAAAAAATTATGTTTATGAAAGGTTTTATTGAGATAATTGTACATCGTTAGAAAGAACATAAAACACAGTTTATTTTTAAACACATTCAAGACCGCTGTCTCTGTAAAAAAATTTTTAATTGCAAATCAAAATTGACATTTGACTAAATTTTTACACGTTGTAAAACATTTGAGAGCCAATAAAAAAAAAATAGACGTTACGTGTCAGTAAGTTTGACGTATTCGAGCCGTGCAACGTTACAGATCACGATGCAGTAAAAATTGCATCTCTCTACCACTTACTTTTTTTTTAATGGAGTTTAAGCATATCGGCCCTAAAGATGTTTTATAAATTACAAGAAAAACGAAAAAAAATTATACGTGGGCCCAATATTTTTTTAGACGGCGTGAGGTGATAGAGAATGACCCCAGCAATCCGCCATTTTTTTTTGGCAAACGATGGAGCAAACATCCTGTATTAGTATGGATATGATTCTCTCTGTCCATGCTTGAAGTGAGAAAGTCCTTGGCCAAACTATACTACATACTATACCCAGTGTTGTAAGGCTTGCTCGTTTCCCACAGTCTCATAAAAATTGATACTTCCAACAGTTCCAACACGGTCAATGATAAAAGCAATATATTTTCTCCAAGGAACACTTTGATAGTCACAAGTTACTAAAAAAAAAACTAACTCAGGCGTGAGAGACGTTTATGAACCCCCTTAGGGTTAGTTAGTACGTACCATGGATTTATATGAAGTGGATATAAGTGGTCTTCGGTCACAAACTGAGGCCGAAAGCGAAGGTTATTTAGGGGACTGTGTATCATTTTTACTAAGGTGGTAATGACGTCATCGTGTCAAATGTGACAATTTTGTAACAAGTGCGAATGGAACACTTCCCCCTACTATTATGCTCTCTATTGGGCTGTTTTTACTACTTTTTACTAGTCCAACGACTGTTTTACTCAGTAATACGGTTCAACTGTGGTTAGGGAAAAGGTGTAAGAATTAGATCCACATCATATAAATCCAGGGTACGTACAAATTTCATCATTCGTTTCTTCTCCGGCGATAATTCGTAGGATAAATTGGACTGGTTGTATCATGACGTGAAGCCTCGTCAAATTCAAAATTAGTTTTTTTTGGAACCTCAGACGCAGGTGAATATGACTTAGTCGTGAAAATCAGTTACGGCCAGTTGCACCAACCACTTTTGACGGACTCACCAGCGTCCACCGGCAGGTACATACGATGACAATTTCCAGACAATAACATTTGGCGAACATTTTAACGGTGACAGACTGTTTGGTGCATAGCCTTATGGTTTGGTGCAACCGACCCTTGCAGTCTAAAATAAGCCACCCTAGTCTCATATAATAGGAAGATCTCACCGTTGGCTTGTTACAATCAGAAGAAAAAGACGTTCGCACGTTTTCGAGGGTTGATAAAACTAGTCGTAGAATGTCTATTCTAGTATGTTTAAATATTTGCAGTAATATTGTGTACTAGTTACAGTTGATGAATAACGATGAAAACGGGCCGAAGCGAGTGGTGACGTCGGGCGGGTTCCTGATAGTGGGCGCGGCGGGGGACGCGCGCCGCGCGCCGCGCCGCGACTGAGCCACGCTCTCCGTCGCCAGTATCTGCCTCCTCGAACTGTGACATTACCCAACACTTGATATTGGTGCAAACCTCCCTAGAAAAAGTTGCATTCATGTGCCAGAAAAGATATACAAACCTTTTCTGTCGGTTTAAAAACTTCCCTATTATTTAAGATAAACTGTACAGTGTTCTACTAAAATATTGACTTGTGAAATTACGTGTAGACTAAGCGAACTCGACTGACAATTTGGTAAGCATAGTGAATTGTGATGGTTTGACGGTGGCCGCGACGGGATCAGCCGATGCCGCCACTGAAAGGGGCGAGATTCTATGAAGAAGAATTGGTAATAAATTGATTTTAGTTAGTTTTAGTAAATTATGTTTTTTAAGGTCGTGGTGATACCGTTCGGATAGTACGGTGATTTATTTGAAAAAAAAAAACAATAAAATGAATAAATAAATTTACTCACGTTAGAATTATTATAAATCGCAAAGTTCAATATACAGTAAAGCGTTATAAAGTCATTAATCATTCTGAATTAGTAATATGCGTATTACACTGTATTGTATTAATACTATTCATTCATTCAGTTTTATCTTTTATCTTTTTACCTTACTTAATGAAAAACACTTTTGAATTCGAATACAAATATAAATAAATATACCGCGAGAATGATTTACAATATCTTATTGTATTGCTGACTGTTGGCGGTTGTTGGTGGCGATGACGCCGGGTGAACTGATCAATACTTCTCGGAAACAATACCATACTTAGGTATGATGACTTCTGCTTGACCTTGTTTACAATGGGGAACATGAAAGTTTCTCTCAGTTATTAATAAGTAGTTAGTCTGCAGCTATGGGCTCGTTACACTCTTCAGTGTAGGTACTATTCAATATTGTTAAGACTGCTATTTTTAAGTTACTCGAAATGCATAGATTATTTGTTTTGTTGTTCAGCAATTCTCATTGAATGCTGTACTTAAAGTTTAATTTGAATTATCTTAACACTTGGTCTTATTGCTTCACATGTGAAAAAAATGTTCTTGAATATTTTGGTAATCCTTCTGTAGTTTTAACCAACGATTAAGTATTATGTTATCATTATCAAATCGAATTACGACGCAATACTTTTATTTTATTTATTATTTTAACAATCATGCATGTGATTTTTTTTAAATTTGGTTTTAATCGTTTTTATCACATGTGATTTTTTTAAATTTGGTTTTAATCGTTTTTAACAGACGTAATTAACACCTCTAGCATGTCGCTGGCCCAATATTACAGGGTTCTATGTTTCACTTTTATTAAATCGTAATTTGAACATTTTCATAGTGTAAGTCGAAATTTAACTACCCCGAAAATGCAACATGGAACCCTGTCATATTGAATGAGCGATGTGTTTGCAATCGTATACAATAGAAAATAGTTGTCTATTAATATTTTACCAATCCAGTAGCATAATGTGCAATAAGAAAGTGCTTGAATTGATCAAGTGTTTTGACAGGAATCGCCTTGCTGTTTTATTCTGTAAATTGTTTGTGTATTCTACCAGCAAGCATTCGTTTGTCAGATACTGAGGTGTATTTTAAATTCAATAAAGAACAGTCAGACTAAAACGTTTTTCTATTGCAGAAATAAATTACCTATAAGAAAAATACTGATTAGGAGTTTCAGACGACTTAGAGTAACTTACTTAGTTTCAAGGACCGAGACATGGCTATTAGATCAGATGTGTGGTAGTGTTGTTTTTACAGACCTTATCAATTCGGCAAGCACACCGTTGACTTACCCAAACGTAAGCGCTTACCAAAACCATGTAACCCTATTGGGGTTTCTCTATCAAGTGTTCTTAGAATGTGATCAAGCTCTAATCTCTATTGATAAGATATTCGACAGGGAAATCACGTTGAATTAGTTAAACTTGTCAAAGGTTTCCATAATGATAGGCTAACCCCAGGGCCCGATTAACCATTTCTGGGCCTCTAGTCAATGCAAGTCATTGGCCCTTTTTAGCAAAAAAATTCAGTCAATACTTATATATACATGTATAAACTTTTCTGTCTTTTAGGGCATCGTAGTCAACGTAGTGCTTATAGTTTCGTCATATCCCGTCTGGTTATTCGCGACCTAGCTCAGTGCAAATATTTAAAAAAAATTGAAGTAAGTCCATTGAATCGTTTATGAGTTATCGCAAAAATAATTCGTTAAAGTACGTAATTAAGTGCCGCAAAAATGCTTTATTTGCGTTGTTTTGTTTAAAGTTAAACCCTCCTTTTAGGTACGGTAGTACTATTAGTTATTCTGTGTTTTATGTGTGTGTTAATATGTATTGTAGTGAATGCTGCCGATTCACGGAACCGTTGGTACTTTTTAACCGTGGTACCACAGCTTTTGTACCACAGGGGACCACGGGTCATTGAGGCGGTTTACTTAAATGATAATAAAGTGTTGAATATTAAATAATAAACGACAGAAAATTCCCAAAATTATCAATAGTCAAGAGCGGAACATTGTAGATAGTGTATATAATTAAACTGCTGTAAGTAATACGCTCGGGAAATGAAACTTTTTCGCTGTGAAACATTTTCAAATTAATATCAAAGCTGACAGGTAAACAATATCAAGATGGCAACATACCATAGAGAACTGAGCAGTTGCCATATAAATGAGAGTAATAGCGCCCTCTTGACAATAATCATATATTTCTGGTCAGGCTTTATATCCTTACCCAGAACTCAATTGTATGATAGGATGAAAAACCAAGTACATCGTGGGTCAGTTCGAGTTGCACAGGGTGGTTCCACAACACGTAGGTATAGTACCGCGAGCCATCCGGTTGCCTTGCGGACACTGAAACTACGCGTCATTGCTCTGAATAAAGGTGTGCCTATAATACTTGGAGAGTTCCTTCGATTTCTCCAAGATCCCATCATCAGATCCTGACCTGGTTACAATGGTTCCAATCGGTCCATCCGTCTTCGAATAATCTGTCAAAATAAATAAAAAACCGGCCAAGAGCGTGTCGGGCCAACCTCAGTGTAGGGTTCCGTAGTTTTCCGTCCGTCACAGTAAGTGTCCCCACTTAAGGGTTAAAATAACACCACCATGTAGGATATGATATGAGCGTTCCACGTACAGCGACATCTATTGGCAAATTAAGTAAACTATTGCGCGCGAGCTTGAAGTACTTCCCCTCCATGTGGCAAAGTCGTGGGACGCCCTATATATCACGAAACAAACACGTTCGTGCCATTTATTGTGGCTGTTGTTGTTGTTGTTGATGTTGAAACATCTAGAACAAAATTAAGGTTTTAGGCGCCTTTTAAACCGACTTCAAGATTTCGAAGGAGGAGTTCTCAATTAGTCAGGATCTTTGTGTTTGCTATTTTTAGGGTTCCGTAGTCAACTAGGAACCCTTATAGTTTCGCCATGTCTGCCCGTCCGTCCGTCCGTCCGCGGATAATCTCAGTGACCGTTAGCACTAGAAAGCTGAAATTTGGTACCAATATGTATATCAATCACGCCGACAAAGTGGTAATAAAAAGTGGAAAAAAATGTTTTATTAGGGTACCTCCCCTATACGTAAAGTGGGGAGTGTTTTTAGGGTTCCGTAGTCAACTAGGAACCCTTATAGTTTCGCCATGTCTGCCCGTCCGTCCGTCCGTCCGTCCGCGGATAATCTCAGTGACCGTTAGCACTAGAAAGCTGAAATTTGGTACTAATATGTATATCAATCACGCCGACAAAGTGGTAAAATAAAAAGTGGATTTTTTTATTTATTAGGGTACCTCCCCTATTACGTATAGGGGAGGTACCCTAATAAGTGGGGAGTGATTTTTTTTTTCATTTCAACCCTAACGTGTGATATATTGTTGGATAGGTATTTAAAAATGAATAGGGGTTTACTAAAATCATTTTTCGATAATGTAAATATTTTCGGAAATAATCGCTCCAGAAGTAAAAAAATATGCGTCCCCCCCCCCTCTAACTTTTGAACCATAAGTTTTAAAAATATGAAAAAAATCTCAAAAGTAGAACTTTATAAAAACTTTCTAGGAAAATTATTTTGAACTTGACAGGATGAATAGTTTTTGAAAAAAAATTACAAAATAATTTCTGAACTAAGTTTGTAATTTAACCGTATAAGCAGGTGTTTATTGTACCTGTAATTTCTACAAAATTACAATGAAATGACGTGCTTTCAAATAAAGTAAAAACGGTGAAAGTCGGTTCACGCAATAAAGAATTATTCCATAAAAATCATCTTCCATACTTTAAGCTCGCGCGCAATAGTTTACTTAATTTGCCGATAGATGTCGCTGTACTTGGAACTCTCATATCATATCCTACATGGCGGTGTTATTAACTCTTAAGTGGGGACACTTACTGTGACGGACGGAAAACTACGGAACCCTACACTGAGCGTGGCCCGACACGCTCTTGGCCGGTTTTTTTTTGTCGTTTCAACCCTAACGTGTGATATATTGTTGGATAGGTATTTAAAAATGAATAGGGGTTTACTGAAATCATTTTTTTGATAATGTATATATTTTCGGAAATAATCGCTCCAGAAGTAAAAAAAATGTGTCCCCCCCCTCTAATTTTTGAACCATAAGTTTTAAAAATATGAAAAAAATCTCAAAAGTAGAACTTTATAAAAACTTTCTAGGGAAATTATTTTGAACTTGATAGGTTGAATAGTTTTTGAAAAAAAATTACAAAATAATTTCTGAACTAAGTTTGTAATTTAACCATATAAGCAGGTGTTTATTGTACAGTCGAGGACAAAGAGATGTATACACTTTTGGACCTTATTGCGTTGTAATAAGGTCCAAAAGTGTATACATCTCTTTGTCCTCGACTGTACCTGTAATTTTTACAAAATCACAATGAAATGACGTGCTTTCAAATAAAGTAAAAACGGTGAAAATCGGTTCACGCAATAAAGAATTATCCCATAAAAATCATCTTCCATACTTTAAGCTCGCGCGCAATAGTTTACTTAATTTGCCGATAGATGTCGCTGTACGTGGAACGCTCATATTATAACCTACATGGCGGTGTTATTTTAACTCTTAAGTGGGGACACTTACTGTGACGGACGGAAAACTACGGAACCCTACACTGAGCGTGGCCCGACACGCTCTTGGCCGGTTTTTACTTTATTTGAAAGCACGTCATTTCAATGCAATTTGAATGCAATTTTGTATTGATTTAATAATAAAAATGAAGTCTTCTTTCAGTAAGATTTCCTATATATAGTATTTAAAGTACTTCCCCTCCCATGTGGCAAAGTCGCGGGCCGCCCTGTATAGGGTAGGTAAGTACGGATTTGATGTTCCCAAAAATAAAATACGTGACAGAATCTTGGAAAGCTAGGGAACTATTTGGCGGAATGAGGTTATGTTGTACAGATTCAATATTGTACCCGAGCAATAAATGCGTAAGTGCAGACCTCCTAATGGTACCCTTTCCGATAAGATTGAAAGAACCACCTATTATTTAGGTCGGTGCCTGTTTCACCCTATAGCACCTAGGCAGCGGCCAGAATAGAAATTTGTTTAACTTGGAAGTAAGTATAGGTACCTACCTAAATAAATTGTATGGTTCAAATTAAGCAATATCTAAATGTTTTGTCAATAGTATTTAATTAATACTATTGACGTCATTGATTTGATTAATGAGTACATTGCTATTATTAAATGAACCTGCTAATTTTTAACTTCTTAATCAACTCATTAACTTATTCGCTATGTGCGAAGTGCATGATGGGGGTAAAGTGACCGATCGCATAGATCGCAGTCAGAGAGTTCTAAACCAGGAGAGGCCTTAGGTATCATTTCCCCTCTGTCAAAAGTATTAGCAGGAAAATCTAGTACATCTATAAAAACTATTTCAATAATCGATGTCACGCACTTTCGTCATCGCCGTCAATGGATAACAAGCTCCGTGAAAATGCCCTTATGCGCTGTTTTTGGATGTAAAAAATGTTATATTTCGTCTAGTTAACAAAAAGATGAAATACCACTTCAGATGTAAGTAAAGTTTTACTTTAATTATCATTACTTTCGCAATAAAAGATTTAACCTAAATCAAAATCAAGCTTCGTTTACAGAATCGATTCAAAGACAATCGGTTTCTTTCTGACGGACAGTAACTATTTGACGTTTGACACTTCTCCACCTTGGCTTTTTTGTTTGACATTTGCAAAGACTGCACCTAATAATGAACCATAAGTTAACATTTGTACAGTCGACTATCTATTGCTCCATTTAGTGTTATGAAGTATGAAAAGAATATGTCAAATATGTTTGGTGTTTTCAAGTCAAAGGTCACTGACCTATAGTATATGGACTAGAAGTACCTACGCAATGAGCGTGCATACCTAAAGTGTTTTGCCAGGTAAAATGGCGTCCTTCCGGTAGTGTTGTTCTGTTCAAAAGCTTAAAAATATCGATGTAGCTTTTCATAAATCTAACAAGCTTTTACTTAGTTCGCACTTAAGGTTTAAAGATATTTATTTCTTATAAGAACACAACAGTTCACTTATATAAGATTACAACAAAAAAATTATAACATTATGTGGCTTCTTCCAACACATCTTAGTAAACATTATCATAAATATAGTTCTTAAGCTTAGTTTTGAATATAGTTTTTCCTTGAGAGTCATCTACATCTTTCGGTAGATTGTTAAACATTTGTGCACCTTCAGATATGATAGTTTTTTTCCCATATCCAGTTCTATGTCTAAACAATTTAATTTTGTTAGTATTTCTTAAGTTATATCTAAATTTTCTTTTAGTTAGTATTAGCTGAGAGTGTATATTATTTGTTAATAACTTATTTATAAGCATGCAAGTACAGTATGTGTATAGCTGTTTTAGGTTAAATAGTTTTGTTTTAGCATAGTGATTTTGATCTTGTTAATTTTAATTATTTCATACTGCACTTTTCTCGTCATAGAAAAGTATTCGGCCATATCTCTGTAGAAACGTAGTCGAATTATTTAATAATTAGTCATTAGTACTATATTAGTACATCGTGTATTAAGAGCGGTAAACAAGAATTCACGAACGAGTGTGAATCGAAGGCCGAATCCTAAGGCAAGGGCTTAATTGACACGAATTTGTAATTCTTGTACCGCCCGTGGCACAAAGTTTTTCATCACACTTCTGAGGAAAAAAGGGAATTAAATAAAACTTCTACATAATTTCGTACTTTAATTTGGGCAATAATAATAATCCTTTATTTAACCATCTTATAAAATGTTACATTGCTTCGTCGTAAATATTCTACGATTGTTTCTAAATTATGATAGTAACATTTTTATTCATTTTATTTTATTTAAAATTATTTATATCAGATGGTCTTGCTTTTAAGCATAGGTCTCCCCTACACACTTTCATACTTTGTGATCACGTGCTTTTCTCCCTTTATTGAATAGAACCAATACTTTCAATAAGAGCAGTCTTAGTTTAGTGTGCAGCTTTATTCTTCTTTTAAAAGAACGCTTGGCTTCTTCTACTTCTTTTAAATGGTTGTTCGCCGTGTAACCCGAAGACGTTTCCTCGGTGTTGTTTTGCAACGCTGTAAAGTTGTAACAGACTATAAGATTTAAGGTAACTTTCGATGTCGGCAATCGACATCGGTACAACACTATGCTTCATTACTAAAATAACTGTCAAATGAGTATTATTTAAATCACGTAAATACAATCGCCAACAAACAAATATGTATATTTTTTCATTAAGGACGATAAATTCGTCATAAAACTTACAATAAATATGCAAAATTAACAACTAAATGGCACTTTTTTGATGAAATACGGCTACTAACCTGTGATGACACAAATTCAGTTGATTTTTCGATTACTGTGTACTACACTGTTTCATTGAGCACACAGACATGTTACGATTCCATCACTTAATGTCCACACTGCAAAACCAAATGCTAAAGTTGCTTTTAATAAGGAAAATCGCCATTAAACCAAAATGTTGTTCACCACTTGACAGCTGATGTACTACAAACTTTTGCCAGGTAAAATGGCGACCGGCCTCCGAGCGGCAGCCGGAAACAAACGTGTGATATCAATTTTGACAGTATAGGAATTGAAAACAACGAAATGTGCTGTCATCTCTTTTATCTCACGCTCTCGGCTATCGGAAAGAAATAAATAGATTATGTTTTTTTATTTCTGTGTCGATTTTATATATATTTGTATAACACGAAGTATGTATAGTAGAATAGGGCCTCTCCTTATTTTTTATTTACTCATTGTCAAAGGTACATCTTTGTCGGTTGTCAATAAAGCGATGCTGCCATTAAAATTCATTTAGAAATAAACTGTATTAACAACCGACAATGATGTACCTTTGACTTGAAAACATTACATGCGTGCTACCTCGCCCCCCTCAGATTTTGGCAGACTTTTTTGTTTGGAAAGATAAGGCGAAGCGTACTCCATTTATAGAGCTTTATGATCGCAGTGCACAATGCACTGTCAAAATAGTGATTCAGCCAGATACATTTCATAGATACAAGGAGTCTCGTAAAAAAGAAAAAAACAAAGATTTAACCCCTGCCCAAGAGATGGCACCACAATCATGCACACAGCGAATAAATACTTATACACCGTGGGCCCATATAACTAGACAGATTTTAACAGTGTATTCCTGATCATATTTAGATACTAAAATGTCCTATAAACTTTTCTGGAATACGCCTTTTTTATTACGCCTATATACGCCTTATTCAAAAAAAATACACTTTTTATTATAACTCATCACAAAACGCCTTTCTAATGGCGTTGTTGCCACTATTGGACATAGTTTACGCGTCCTTATTGACAGATATCAAAGTGACAAGGAAAACTTTGCAGAAACTAAATTTTTCCAAAAAAAAAATGTACCAATTCGTTTTAGGCGATAATTTTATTAATAACATTTGCTTTTCATGGGCAATAAACATTCAAAAAATGGAAATAAAAAAACGAAAATAAAATTTTATGTTTGGCGAAATTGACCTAGTCACATAATATTTTATCCTTCTTTTGGTCTTAGAAATTCGTGGTTAAGATCTGTCGGGTTGTTCCAGCCCACGTATAACAAAATTTAAAAGAACCTACTAAATTATACAGGTTGTAACAAAAATAGTGGGGATCCGTTTAAGGGCATCATTGGTGTCGTATTACGACTACGAAAAAGTAGGAAAAACAGTTTTTCACAAAAAATAATATTTTTTTTGTATGGGACACGTCATCCCAGCCGGCCGACCCTCCATACAACACAAGTTTTGTTTTCGTGTGAAAAAAAATTGTTCTTATCTGTCAGCAGGACAATTGCTTTGACAGCGTCCGTCACAGCCACTTTAGTGGTCGTTGGCGTGGCAGGTACGACAGCACAGGACCGATTTATTGGCTCTTGGCGTTCAAAAGGTTAAACGGATCACCAGCATTTTTGTTACACCTTGTATACCCATAATTCACTACTGGTTGTCAGATAACTTGTAATGTAATTAAATTAAATATACGTGTATTTCAGGCCCGGGAGCCCATAAGAATTGTTAAGGTGATACAATGTAATCAAGTGAAACGGTGATTACGATTACATATTAAGGAATAGGGAATCATCTATACAAATAGTACAAATAAAAGTAATTGGAAATCAATATTGATTGAAAATTACTGGAATTCTTGACTTGATTACTTCTACATATACCTGTATATGATTTTAGTAGGAGTTGGGGCATTAAATTGCTTGTTGTTTATGGAGTTAGAAAAACATATTACGATTCACGACTTAAAATTCACCCTGTATATTAAATTCGCACTGCTGCCAGCTGCCATGCTCGTGATGTTTTTTTTTTATATGTATTATTTCGGATTCAGGCTTTGGGCACCGATTCGGCGCATCACGCACTTGAGCAGAATCGTAGCGGTCGATCATTGACAAAAATCAGCTGTAAGCTGTAAGTAAGAAAAAACCCAACTTCCGACTGAATTTTGTCTGTGACTCCATACGAAACGCAGTCACCATAGACAATAATTTATCGGAAGTTGGGCCGTTTCCAATTTCCGGCCGATTTTGGCTATGACCGAGTGAATTTCGCTCAAGTGTATGATGCACCTTTAGTATATTAAGATCATCGTTAACGGGGATCAGAGTTACTCTGCGTCCGTAGGAAACACCTTAGACAACCCTGCACGTGATCCCTGGGTGATGCTAAAAGAGTAACAAACTTGGCAGCTGCACTGTCCCATCTGGACCTCACAGCACTCACTGGATTTTCTTTATCATCTGCTTTCCCACTACTAAATACTACCCTAGGGAAGAAATGCCCCTCGTATATCCCGTGTCAAGTCGCCATACGATAAATAAATAAGTATATTTATATTAAGAAAGCTATTTTTGTACAAGATTTTATTTAATGCACAGTGTTTGAAGTAGGTACAGACAGTCAAAAAATCGTATATTGTCAAAAAATTGCAAGCTTATTATTATTAAGAATCAGTTTCTCCTAACCGCTATTAATATCATTTTAATAAGTATCACTTGATTGTCTAAAGAAAAGTACAGTCAGCCACAAAATCTAAAACTTGTAGTGATTTAGAACCAATTCCTCCTAACCGATAAGTATTAGAATAAATAATAAGTATTTATATGATTTTCTCAAGAACAGTACAGTCAGCCACAAAAGCGGTCCGATACTAAAGCCACTACAGGCAAGCATGCACCGAGCCCAGGATCGACCGGCTAGGAGAGCGTAAGGAAAAGTGTCCACGTCGTCACGTCCATCAGCCACGAGGATCAAACAAAGAATGCTAAAAAAATGCGATATAAATTCAAGGGATCCTTATACAAGAAACTTGTTATTTTTCGTGTTTTGGTGCGGAACCCTCCGTGTGGCCCACAAGGCCCGTTTTTCGATAACCCATTCGCTGGCAATATTTAATTAAATTCATCATTGTTTAAAATCCACCCTTGACAACCAGTCTGGAATTTAGTAATTCAGATTTTAGTATTTTGTTAAGACA
Source organism: Pammene aurita (assembly GCA_947086415.1). NCBI lineage: Eukaryota > Metazoa > Arthropoda > Insecta > Lepidoptera > Tortricidae > Pammene > Pammene aurita. The sequence continues at coordinate 25,894,360 of OX352289.1, forward strand.
CCTTTACATACAACTATACCAAAATTCGGCTATACACGGATTTCCCCCTATTTGGCAGTGGGTTTCGTTGGTGAGCTAGTACGAGTATTAGTTAAATAATTGTACCTATATGAAAATGCACATGCCATAAATGTATTGTTCGAAACTATATTCTTATGGTTGAGGTTTACTATGGTGAGTTACTTGTATATGAAACAGCTGTGGCGGTTAAATAGAAGTTAGCCATAGAAGATATTCACAACCTAAAAACCTTAAGAATTACATTTTAATTATCTAAATCAAATCACAATTTGGTAATCATGTCTTATATACTAAAAGTCCCTATAAGACTAAAAAATAACTGACATTTATCATTATTATTATCAAAAATGTGTAACAATCAATCAGCTTGAAGGATTAGTGTTAAATCACTTATTGTACATGGCTGCTCCCGCTTTTGCTAACCTATCAGCCATTTCATTGCCATGTTTTCCACTGTGCGCTTTGACATAGTTCCATTTAATTTCAAGTTGGTGCATAACACTGTCTAGATCCTTGAAATCTAGTTCATTTTTGACAGCATCCCCAGAAGGCAATTTCCATCCTCTTCGTTTCCAACCTGTTAAAACAAAATAATAAAACATAATGTATGTTGACCTTGAATATTCATCAATTAATGACAATATTGAGAGCAGTATTGAACAAAAATTAACTTGAATAAGAATAATAAAAACACAATTTTATGCTTATTCAAATCAATTTGAATAAGTATAATTCTTGCACTAGTTATTTAAAATTAAATGAATGGGAATAAATCATGTGATTCTTATTTTAAATGTAGAATGAAAAACGAAATAATTATTGTAGGATTAAGATTATACCAAATAACTGTTTATTCAATTAATATGTTATTTGGAATAAAGTTAATTTTGTGTTACAAACCAATACATCCATCCTCCTAGCGTTTGTTCCGGCTTTTGCCACGGCTCAATTGACCCTGGGGACAGCTTAGTCACCTAATTCCATGAATTGGCCTAAGCACTTCTTTTTACTAAAGCGACTGCTTTCTGACCTTCCAAACCAGAGGGGAAATAAGGCGTTATTGAGATTAGGTCCGGTTTCCTCACGATATTTTCTAAAACCCGTACTACATTCTTATTCGCTAATCATTATACAAAATAAAAAATATGGTTATATTTATTCCGTTAAGAATAAATTATTTTCATGAAATTTTCTCGCATATGAATTATTCCTGACGAAATTACTTTGAATAATGTTTTAACAAGAATAAAATCGACAAGTTTATTCTTACGAATTTTTATTCAAAAGTTTGTTTCATTCTTGGGTGAACACTGTCAACACTGATGGAGAACAGCAGTTATAAAATTTCTAGGCACTGGTGTGCAGTGTTGGCCGAACGTTAGTTTAATTGAAAATTAAAAATTAAAGATTGAAACACGTTAGTTGAAATTGAACACTAATAGTTTAATGCACATTGATTTCAATTAAAATTAATTGTAACTAACGTGTTAATCCTTTGCGAATAACTAATAATTGAAGATATTTAAGTTTTAGTCTTTCTCAAAAATTGAACCCATTAATATAATTTTTAGTGTAGATTGAATAGATAATTGACATTAATAATTAACCTAACTAAACGCGGATTAAGGTAAAGCTACGTGGTTTTGATTTTTGTTTCGATTTTGACTCCGGACTCGGGGGCTTGTATTAATAAGCAATGGGACCGGTATCCTAAGATGGAGGTCATGCTGGACCCTGGGGATCCCTACTGGATCTCGGGTTTGGCGCGTCATAGACTCATGCTGTTTGGGCTCATTCGACTTGTACTGATGAGCAGATGGTAGTACCATCTAGTCAGTTCGAGATCCAGTAGGGATCCCCAGGGTCCAGCATGAGCTCCAGATTTTGATACCGGTACCATCTGCTCATCAGTACAAGTCGAATGATCCCAAACAGCATGAGTCTATGTTGCGCCAAACCCGAGATCCAGTAGGGGTCCCCAGGGTCCAGTATGAGCTCCATCTTGTGATATTGGTCCCAACTTCCATACCCGAGATGCAGTTTTAACATTAATTATTAGTACAAGACAGGATTAATTTAGTTACACTAACGTTAATCTAATTGACTGTTAATCTTATAAAATTTTCAAGACGTTAGTGTAACTAACAGGTTAATTCTTATTGACGGTTAGTGTAATTAATGACGTCACGAAATCAATGCGAACTAACGTTAGTAAAAACTGATGGTTAGTGTAATTGATTAGTTACGGAATTAATCTTCAATCTTATTGATCAATTCTAATTGAAATTAACGGCCAACACTACTGGTGTGTCTAGTGTCACGGCTGACTGCTGCGTATATTTTACACAACTACTTTCCAATCCAAGATCTGCTTATTAATATCTTTGACTGGCTGGTTTTTAGGGTTCCATAGTCAACTAGGAACCCTTATAGTTTCGCCATGTCCGTCCGTCCGTCTTTCTGCGGTTTAGCTCAGTGACAGTTAGCGCTAGAAAGCTGAAAATTGGTATCAGTATGTGCATTAATCATGCCGACAAAGTGGTAGAATAAAAACTGCAAAAATATTTTTTATTAGGGTACCTCTCGTACACATAAAGTGGGGATTAAATTTTTTTTTTCGTTCCAACCCTATCGTGTTGGGTTTCATTGGCTAGGTCTTTCAAAAAGAATAGAGGTCTTCTAAAACATTTATTGGATAAAACGAATAGTTTGGTAAATAATAGGTCTGAAAGTTCAAAAAAGGGTGTACCCCCATCTAACTTTTGAATCGTGGGTCTAAAACATTTGATAAAAGTCATGGAAGTGAGGCCTGATAAGTACTTTCAATGAAAACTATAGTGAAAAAAATCGGTTCTGCCACTTTTGAGTTATCACTCAAAAACGCATAGTGAAAGGATGTAGGTGCCGGATAGTAAAATGACATCAGAGCCGCCAAATATCCCTTAAACAACCTTTTGAACAAATATATTGTAACAGGCCGGCAACTACAGAACCCTACACAGGGCATGGCCCAACATGCTCTTGGCCAGTTTTTTTGTTCTTAAAACAATATTGATGCATGGAAGTGCTACATAGTTTGCTATTTTTGCTGTACAGTCAGCATCAAAAGTAAGTACGTAATCGAAGACGTCATAAGCTCTTATTCCTTTTTAAAAAGGACTTTTGATGTCTTTGTTTGCATAGTTACTTTTGATGCTGACTGTACATACAAGCAATTCCAGCAAAAACACAACATCTTCTGTTTGTTTTAATATAAAAGTTACATAAGAAACAAAGTATTTAAATAATAAAAATTTATATTAATAAGAGGCCCTGCTAGTACCTCTGAGTTTTTTGGAACGTATGTATCATTTGATCAGTTTGCTTTTCAGTGAAGAAAAGCAGAGCTAATTGCGATAAGGCCTAGTTACTCCCTACGTTCGAAGGTCAGATAGCAGTTGCTTTCATACTAACTAATAAGTTTGACTAATTAAGAAAGATAAGTTTTTACCAGGTAGCCATTTGGTAACTGCATTGATGAGAAATTGGGAATCTGTATTAATGATTAGTTTTATGATTCCATTTTCTAGCGCAATCTTGATGGCAAGTGTAGCTGCTTGTATTTCACCACAGTTGTTGGTGGCTCGCCCCGAGACAGGTTGGCTCCTATTGAGTGGGTGGCCATCACTCCAGAACACACCGAGACCTGCTCGAGCACCTTGCTTGCCATTAGACGAGCAAGCTCCATCTGTATAAACTTGTACATAACCTTCATTATCTATTTCAAAGTCAATATTTTCAGCCGTTTTATATCTTTTTGACTGTGGCGGTTCGATTAATATAGTTTTTTTTACTTGGGCATGGGGAACTCTAGCAGCAGACCCGATTATTTTATCTATGCCTTTAGCAAAGTCACCTACTCGCTTCTCTAGGTCATCCATTTGCTTGATTATTATTACATCTAGATCATCTCCAGATGATTCAGAATCGGCTTCATTGTTCCACGAGGGGCTTTTGTTCTGATAATAGTTGTTATTCTTAGAGGATGTCGCATAAGACCTCTTCAGGTTTGTATTGGGGCCACTTTGAAAATGATTGTTAGTGGAACTGCTTCCAACGGTACTACCGCTATTAGAACTAATGTATTCATTAGCGCCTGCTTCAGTATCAAACTTTTTAAATTTTGCTCCCGAGAAAAATTTAACCTGGGCCTCACAATCAGCCCACGAATTATAAATACCTGTACGTCGGCCTCTTGCAACGGCGTAAAAAGGCATTGCTACGGTTTTTGGCAGATTGCAGATTAAGAATTCACCAATCCCGGTATCGAAAAAATAGGTTCTTAGCGTTTTCCTGAATATACCCGACATTCGGTAGATTGTTTATATTTAGTTTTTTTTTTACCAGAGACAAGTCGGTTCTTTTCTTACTCAAAGCAAGTATAGTCTGGCAAACGATTTCTGTCAGTAGAAAAGCGCGGCAAATTCAAATTACGTCCATGTGGCAACCCTTTCTGATGAGACACCGTATTTCTTGACGAACATTTCAATTCACATTGAATTTGTTTCTTGTGCATTTCACTCTCTCATCTTAAGTGCGAGTGAGATAGAACTCCTGCAATGTTCTAAATTTAATTTGCCAGAGTAGAATTTAAGGAGTAGAATATGAAATTTGAGGAGAATCTACGTTTTAATTTTTTGCTCCTATTACAGGCCACACCCGGTATACGTATAATTCAAAATGGCCGCCATAAATTAAAGATGGCCGACGGAGGAGCTGGTTCCTATCAAAAACTTAAAGCTATGGACCTAACAAGTACGTACCTGAAAAAAATTCGTGCTTTTGTCCAGCGTGTCCACATTATCACTTGAAACTGCCCTACTACCTCAATTGTAATGAAGCAGCACGTTGTAAGGCATAATGTCGAACTCGATTCTTACCGCCCCTCGCCGTCGGAGCATAAATAAGCGTCGCGCACTGTACGGTTTAAGAGGAATTGCCTTTCACGAACGCTGCGGCTGTGGAATAAACTTCCTGCTAAGGTTTTCCCAGAAGGCTACAGTGTGAGGTTCTTCAAAAAAGGAATGTATAGGTTCTTAAAGGGTAGGGTAGGCAACGCGCATGCGAGTCCTCTGGGGTTGCAGGCGTCCATGGGGTACGGTAACTGCTTACCATCAGGCGGGCCGTATGCTTGTTTGCCACTGTCATAGTATTAAAAAAAAAACCTCTATTATGTTACGATTGTTTAATAGTACATTACTGCAGAGACCAGTAAGTAAGCTTTCCTGGCTGAGTATTTAGTAGCCGTCCGAGTCGAAGACGAGGACGGCTACAATACGAAGCCAGGTAAGCTGATTACGGTCGAAGCATGTATAGTGCTTTTCTCAAACATGTAAGGAAATATTTTAATACATACCCAAAAATACCACCTTTTCACAATTTTTCTTATAATTGCTCTAGGTAAACGTACTCATGTTTAAAAAATATGTATGAAAATGAAAAAAAAAATTACATTTATTCCTTAAACGACTAATTTTCAAACTTATTTATATAAAATTACTTGTTTAGTGCTTCAGTTACTGGCTGAGTGATTTAATGTTGTATGAAAATCCTTTACGTACGTCGCGCTGAACCTGCCTTGGAATAGAGTCCCTACTGGTCTCTAATTACTAACGTAACAGGAACATTTCCGAGCATGTTTGAGAAAAATACTATATTGGTGGGTATATAGGCAAGAAATAAAAAATATTTTAATACGGTAATGTTTTTTATTAGGATACTTATAATAAGTTCTGTCACCTTTAATAACACGTATTTTCTATTACTAAGTCACCACCAATACTCGTAAAAAATTATTTATTTCTATTTATTTATCAGAACAGTCTACCGCGAGAGTGCGTGGGGCATGGTGACCACTGCGCACGAAAACTATAACAACCATACTAATTCGACTCACCCTAATAAATTCTCTCAATTATTAGAGAGGTAAGAATAAAATGAGATAATCGATATAACATCGATCTAGCCCCATTCTAGCATTGAGCCCAATATCTTCATGATGTTTTTATTTGATACGCATGTTTCGGCGTTGTCCTGCACGCCTAGCATAACTTGAGGTTTGACGCGACAGTTTATACTTCAAGCGCGACTCGAAGTATGGAGTGACAGGCGACAACGTAAGATATGCTATCCATCCAGGCGTCCATTGAATGTATGTGGACTACCGACGTTACGGCAGAGTAGGTACTCCACTTTTGTCGTCAGATGTAGGACGTTGCTATGTTAGAATGAGTGGTAAGGTGTAATAGGGTAATTCCAAATGGATACAAGTAGCGAAAAATTCTGAAAATGTTCTCTCGGTAGTACGGAATACAGCGTGGATTTTACAATGGGGTCAGTGAAGGCAGGTATAAGATTACCATGATGCTACGCGGAAACGGTCATAGGAAACCTTATTAACGACGGTTGAAATTTCGCTGGCCCAATATTACAGGGTTCTATGTTACATTTTCAGGGTAGTTTAATTTAGACTTTAGTGTAACTGAGACAATGTTCAAATTTAACATAGAGAACATAGGGAATATTGGGTCAGCGATTTACAGAGTATTGATAAATGTATGTACAGTCAGCGAGAAAATTATATGCCAAACGATCTTTTTTACCCGACTGCGCGACGGAAAGGTTTGAGGACCCATTATGGGGAATGTTTACACCAATCTAGCTTCCATATGGGTCCCGACTGTAAGGTTGCTATGTTCCACATTAGATAATAATATCTGTTATGTGAATATCGCTTAAGGGACATTTTCTTTCAATGATGTAGATTTTTAATATACTTAGTTTCAAATATTTGTCTTAATACACGAGAGAAAAAATAGTCAAAGGTGTACACAGCAAGATAAAGGTAAGAAGAAAATATTTGAATACTATGCGAGGTAGAGCTTCTCTGACGTTAATGGCAAGGCAAAGCTTTTCAATATTAAATAATAAATTTGTAGCGCATTGGCCTTGTTTTTGGCTTTTTAGTTTTATATTGGCTTTTTAGTTTTTTTATTGGCTTTTAGTTTTTTACGCAGTCGGGTTTTATTAATTTTTATAAATAAAATTAGGTTAGGATGCTAGAAAAGACATCGATGCTACGCAAAAATGGTCTTGTTAAGACCATTTTTGCGTAGCATCGATAGATCTGGTAGCTGCCCTCGCTGACCCATTTAGAAAATCCACCCTGTATAAAAATAGACAAACCAATAAAAATATCCGACCAATTATTTACACTGGCCAACTGTGAACTAAAGCTCGTCCATGCGTCGGACGCCAGATAGATAAGGCTATAGATGAGTAAGGTATATTCGGGCCGTTCAGGAATTCGATCATTCGATTGTAATAAAATAAGTGTCCATTTCGGAATAATCATCCAATCGTGTTTTATTGACTTATTCCTTTCGGGATTACTCGAATACACCTTACGTTGAGTTCTACCCTTTTGGGTATCGAGAATATAGCATTTCACAAAAAAGGTCATTACTTATTATAAGACAGTACGTTACGGAACAATTTAATATCTAACAATTTCAGTTACTTCGTAAAATCATTGTATACATAAATAAATAAACAGTGCTTATTGATTATTCGCAAAATTGTCATCTGGGTAAAACATAAAATGCATTTTTTTCTACACAAAACCATTTTTACATTTATGAGTCCTAAATATGTATATATAATATTAAATGTCATAATATGCCTACTGGTCATACCTATTTAAAAATAAAGAGGAAGCTGAAAGATCATTTGCTACTGTAAATATGCTATTAACTAATCCAAAATGGCACTTTTTTAAATGGCGAGTAGGTGTCACCGTTCTGATCGTGGGAGTGGTGAAGAATTCGGTGCGTTCATGTTATAAGACGGGATATATGCATCTACAGCAGGCCTTGACAGCTTTGGAATGAATTTTACGAATAAATGGTGGTAGTGCTAGTGCAAATCATGCAGTTCACTAGCTACATATGTTGAAAACTAGGTGACGAGCCATCATCGCGCGCAGCAGCGGTGCCTTGGTTTAACGAACCTACTAGTTGTTAGAGATTTCGAAGACCTGTTAGTAAAGCTAATATCAGGTGAACTTTTCGCCTCGGATCGCCTGATAAAAAAAGTCAGATGGCTCAACTACCTACTTATACGAGTAGGTAGGTAGGCGAGAACTCCGCTCTCGCTGAACTCGCGCTCAGAAGACACAGCAAGAAGAGAAAACACAGCAAAATAAGCTTGGGATCTACCGGGAACTACGAAAATTGAAATGCCTTTGCTTAAGTATACATAGACATACTTCTTAGAGATATAGGTACACTGGGCGTCCCACGACTGCAACATGGAGGTGAAGGGTGAAGTACTTTAAATACCTACTGTAGACAGGAAATTTCACTGAAATAAGACTTCATTTTTAGGGTTCCGTAGTCAACTAGGAACACTTATAGTTTCGCCATGTCTGCCCGTCCGTCCGTCCGTCCGTCCGCGGATAATCTCAGTGACCGTTAGCACTTAGAAAGCTGAAATTTGGTACTAATATGCATATCAATCACGCCGACAAAGTGGTAAAATAAAAAGTGGAATATTTTTTTTTATTAGGGGGGGAAAAAAAATCACTCCCCACTTTACGTATAGGGGAGGTCCCCTATACGTAAAGTGGGGAGTGATTTTTTTTTTCATTTAAACCCTAACGTGTGATATATTGTTGGATAGGTATTTAAAAATGAATAGGGGTTTACTAAAATCATTTTTTGATAATGTAAATATTTTCGGAGATAATCGCTTCGAAAGTCGGAAAAATTGCGTCCCCCCCCCCTGTAACTTTTGCACCGTAAGTCCAAAAAATATGAAAAAAATTGAGAAGATGTGCGTTATGATAAACTTTATAGGAAAATTATTTTGAACATTATAGGTCTAGCCATTTTTGAGTTATTTCCAAAAAACTTCTTCCATAGGCATCAGATACGACCTTTTAACATTAGTCTTTAACTCTTAAGTGGGTACACTTACTGTGACGGACGGAAAACTACGGAACCCCACACTGAGCATGGCCCGACACGCTCTTGGCCGGTTTTATTTTGAAAACAATACGAACTGCATTTTTTAAAAATAAATCGCCGGGAATCGAACCCGCTAAATCAATATGGTAGGTACTAATATGTTTTTTTTATGTGTAAATTCCTGGTATTTTTAGGGTAAAAACGGGACCCTATTACTAAGACTCCGCTGTCCGTCTGTCTGTCTGTAGACGATCGTCGATATCAGTTCGCGGTAAATCCCCTGGTTACCGGCTAGCGGCTGCGCGCTGCGCGTATGTGTACGTATGTACCTACCCATGTAGGGTAGGTATTATGCATACACTGGAAAATTCAATGGAAATGGCTAAAGAAGCAGACACCAATTTATAATGATCTGTTACATAAAACGTCTATGTACTATGGAAGGTCGTGAAAGTGGATCTAGTAACAGTTTGAAGTACTTATACCTAATCATTTTTTTCATAGGTATAGACTTTAGGTAATAAAGTATACAATTTAGAATTTCATTCATTAGGTATATAATAATTAAGGCATTGATAAATAATAGTTCGCAATTTCATAATAATGTCTTAAAAACGGTAACTAATATCTAAATAGCTAGTTAAATGATTTAGTACATATACGTAAATCCTAAATTATCTAATTACAAAACGGGTCGGTATTGAAACATACCACAATTATTAACAAAATTAATCTAAGACACAACGTTTTAATATAATTTGTTACAAAGGTGAACAATTGTTTTGGTTAATACTTGGCAAAAGTTAGTTCGATTGAAAAAAATATGGATAATATTTTATTTAGGCTTTGAAATGACTAGTCTTAATATTAAAGTATAAACTTAAGCTGGTCGGTATTGCGCGGGAGCTCAGCTGCTCGCGGCCTTGCCTTCCGCAAATCTCATGTGAGTTGGTAATTATTTAACCAGGGTATGCTTTTAATTTCTGTCCTCAAACAATAGCTCATTAACGATTACTGAAAATAATATTACGAAACATCTCATGACTTCATAAGTAAATTTTAGGCAATGTTTTATATTGACAGTTGACAGATAAGTATCCATTAAACACTTGGCCCATGAAAATTCAGTTATAGCCATGTTGAGGGCAGTCGACGCCTTTACATATTTCCCTTCTCTTACAACGCACTTTTCACAAAGCCAATTACACATAAGGATAAAATATAAAGGTAACAATAACATATCCCTTTTCCTCGGCCCTCTTCCCCTCAAGAATAGTACGAACGAATAGTATGAGTATGCTATAGCTTGCTAATTACGCAGAAATATTTTCATAACTTACAGTAATATCGAGGGTCTCGTGATAATTTAATGCTGGTTGTCCTTACACTTTAACTTTTTTTTAAAGAAATTACACGCAATTTGCAACATAATAATTCAGCTATACTGTATTCAGCACCTGTAGACTAGAGTAACGCAAGACTTACCTAACGTTCAACGCAAGCGTAAATATTACGGCAACTTCACTGACGCACATGTAACTAACTAGTTACATGGATAATGTAACGGAATAATGTGCACATGGTCTTGTCACTTGATTAACCGGACATCATTCACTCCATAATATACCCTATTGGTAAATAAATAATATAATTAATTTCAGCCTATATACGTCCCACTGCGGGGCACAGGCTTTCATGCTCCAGACCTAGGTGTACCTACATGACAAATATTAGTACCGCAGCTATTTAGGTACCTTTTTCACTTCATTAACTGGGAAAGGCAAAGAAACCATGTACATAGTGATTTTAAGCCTGTTCCCAGTTCCTTTAATTTAGGCCTGTTTCCTTGAAAAACATTATTTTATAAACAAAGTTCGCCTTTAGGTAAATTATTATTATTTATTTTATAAAGGCGGATTTTTGTTTACGTACCTAATTATATAGGTAGATATATAACGTTTAATTTGTCATATTTAGAGTAGTGATAGGAAGTATAAATAAACCGGTTGTAGAATTGTGTTATGACTATGCAGATATTATTATACATGTGCCTTTGTTTGATGTTTGTTTAAACAGGGTACTACCGTAATTATAAGTACACTTTTTTGGCTGTGACGAGGTAACAAGTTAGGTACCTACTGTTTCACGGTAGCAAAATAATCGATCCGCAGTGTTGAATAACAAATACCTAATAGTTTACTTACGCAATCTCTAGAGACGTATGTTCTGCACTAGCTCGTAAAGAGCAGCATCAGTCAGCACTACACCAGTTAGGTATAAAACATTAAGGCGCCTATCAATCACTTCTTAGTATAGTAATCACTTGAATGTATCCACTTACTTTTCTTATCTATTAGGTATTATGATGAGATGATAGATGTTTGTGGAAACGTACCGATCTTTACTGATTCCGATTAACTATTAGTTACCTACTGCGTGTAACCGTAATATATTACGGGCAGGTATATTAAGGGTCCATGTTTTTCGATACCTATTTCTAGATTATTTTATCCGTTTACTAAAACGTCTAAATTTAACTACTTATTTTGACACAGCTTTAGGCATACGTACTTGTTACTTGACAACCTTCATCAAGTCGCGAGTTGGTACGTATACTGTGTCAACCAGGCGTTATCAAAAATATTTGTTCCTATGTCTTTAGTGACAATATTATGTGCGTGTTTATTGTACCTACTGGCTTAATGAATTCAAGTGGCGATGAGGCGAAATGGACGAACTTTTAACAGAGACTCCCTGCGAGACGAGGATTCCAACTTTTTTGTTTATTTATCTGTGGAGTGCGCAATGTCATGTCGGGTTGTACTATAAGCTACTTAGTGGTTGTTGGTTCGTGAACCACGAACAAGCTCGCACATATTCCCAGTAGCTCGAGTGTCGGAGTTCACTCTCGCTGACTCGCAGAGATCTGTACTCGCCATCATGAGAGGTGATTAATGGATGGAGCAATGATATGAGATTCTATACGATGACGGATACATTATGCATTTACATACAATCAGTAAATTATTATACTTAGTAACCTTAGTAGTCTATCTACAAATAAATATGAAAATATGAAAATTCAATCAAAACCATTAAAATAAGTTGATATGCTTAGTTTGAGACGTAGATTAAATAAGATTTTTATAATTAGTTAGTTAAGAAACACTGGCATAGTGTAGGTAAGTTTCTAAATATATATATGACAACTCTATCTAAGTAACATTAATAAAATGCGGAAACTAGTCTATACGATATTATCTTCAGCATGAATATTTGTTACATGCTTATAATATACGATTAAAATACCTACTAATAGTTAATTGCATAGTTCTGTTATTGCTACTGTCCCTAGAGCCCGCAGGCGCAGCTCACCTCGGTCCGTCGACATCCTGGCTACTGACTAAGGTACGCAAAGCGAGGTCTAACAACATCAAGAAAGGTCGACAGAGTTCACCTGGCACGAGAAGACTTACCAGAATTTAGAACTATTAGTACCGTTTTAACAAATTTCACATTGTAATTTGTTTACGCGATCTTTGGTGTTCACTGTGGGCAGTAATTGGTAATATTTATCTACATTAATGACCGTTACGACATACAAGCGGTACGCGTCAGATTAAATAGAGCACTCGTCACTGTCCCTCGCGTAGTCGTCATCGTCGTCGGGCGCGCGCGGGCCCGGCGCGCGCCGCACCGAGCCCGCCACCACGCCCGTGTTCACCTGGCTGAACAGCGCGCTGCGGTTGAGGCGGCCCGGCTCGTGCTGCGGGCTGAGCCGCTCCGCCACCGCGCGCTCGTAGTTATCGGAGATCTTGTTGACGCCGTTCACGGGGCTCGTCGCTTTGCTACTAGCCTTATTCGGAGAAGAGGCAGCTTTGTCAAAAAGCGCTCCGCCCGTCGCGGCGCTGTAGGGCGGTGGGTCTTTAGCGCGCGCTCCGCTCGGACCCCCCAGGAGATGAGAGTAGAGAAAACTGTTGTTTCCGCCAAATCCGGCGTACCTGTTGTCCGTTTTTCCGTTTACCATCATTAAGCTTACAGGTTTTTCTGGGGGAACAGGTTTTTCGGGAAGGTGTCTGTCGGGCACACCATCCTTCGTTGTGGGTTGGTTCGGCCACCGGTCGGCTGCGCCGATGGTGTAGATGGAGCTGAGGTTGACGTAACCGGGCGCGGCAGGCTGGCGCGGGCGCGTGCCGGCGGCGCCGCCCGCGCTGTGTGCGCCCGACTCGCTCGCCGTCAGCTCCTCGACGCTCGATTCCTCCACCACCTCTGTATTGCTCATGTCTTCTAAATTAGGTGATAAACAGTCTTCATCCGTCTCATCGTATGAGCTGAAATTAAAAAGAACCGCCTGTTAATTAAATAATTTACAACTAAAACTAGTACCGTATGTAAGAATGGTTATTTGTTTAAAATATTTTTCCTGTGTTAGTGTTGCTTCATGCCAATGAGTCTCGTCATTATTTACAAACAAAAGCGTCCAATGTGTTTGTGTCAAAAGAAAGGCATACATTACATATTTACAAGGATAGTGTGTTTTCATCAGTAAGGTAGACAAAGAGCCTCAAGCGCAAAAAGAGTGAAACGCTAAACAGATCAAATGGGAGGGCCGCGGCGGCGGCGCAGTCGCGTGCGCGCAGTCGGGAACTCCTTGCAAATTCATTCAAGCTTCACTTCTAAGCGGTAGTGGTGTGGGCTTCAAGAGGCAATCGACTTGAAACTCAATGCAGTCAACGTACACATACTCTGCAATTCACCAACACTTTCTTACCCTAGCATAGCCAGTTCTGTCTTCCTCCCTGATGAAAGAAATTTCAGTGTAATAATAAACAGAAATACATATTTTATAAAAATTATACCCGTTTTAATTTGTATATACATAATAATATAAATAATGGGCATGAAAATATCTGTGGAAAGTAGTTATAATAAAATGAAAGGGTAGATGTATTACATTTATGGTATTGGTACTGTGTTAAATATAAATAGATGGTTGGACGTAAAATAGTCAAGTTGGAGGTGAACATGGCGCTCCAACGCATTCGTTCTCGGCGCGTGTTGCATTCAGAACACATCGGCTACATAAAAACAAGCCGATGCCTCAGAAGGTGCCTACTCGTATGGATATTAGTGCGGAACGGACTCAAGATGCGTCAAAATGCTTCAAAGTATTCTAAAAGTTCTAGTGTGCGTCATTACAAAGGTCTTCTATTCTATCATTTCTACTTTACCACAGTGAATTGATATTTATTTGTAAAGCTTGAGTCCATTAAGTCCTGTACTCTTGCATAACTCAAAGAAACGAGCCACACATTTCTTTCTCTCGGATTCTTTCATTATTCTATATAATTCCCTGTTTATAGTAAAAAAAAGTAAGAAATTATTTTGTGTGAAGTACGTAAATAAGTAAGTCAATAGTAAACTAGGTAAAGTTGTCTTACATTTGATCTTGGGCATCACTGCCGCCTTCCTCTGCGACCAACAGTTCGTACTCTTCTGCGGCGAATCTATCCCATTCGGACATCTATGAACACAAGAAGTAACATGTAAGTATGAAGAACTAGGCTAGGGTAAGTGCGTAATTGTAGACAAGTGGCCATGCACAATAGATGACGCTCACCTCGGAGTCAGCGTCGCGTTGCGTCGCGAACGGGTCGCGCTGCTCGTGGTCCAGGTACTTCTCCAGGTTAAAGAACGTGTCGAAGAATATCGGAGTCAGCTTACATCGCTTTAGGTCTGACAATGTGATCTTTCCCTCTACAGTTGGGTGCACCATGTCGAGCATCTGAAAATATGGTATTCACGCGTAAGGTTTTTCCTTAAGAGTCTAAGTTCCTTAACTATTTGGAAACGAAAATCTCTAATAATGAAATAACGCACATGAATCGCATTTCGGAAGATAGTTGGAAGTCTTGTTATTGCAAAAAAATATTTTGGTTCAAACATTTTTTATTATTAATTTTAGTTATACGTCTTTTTATAGAACTACGCATTATCGCGTACCTTTAAGATCTAATGTATTACTGTTTTGAAAAAATAAGTCCCGCCGAGTGCCGAGAACCGGTTACCGCCAAGAAACTCGTAGTTTTTTCTCTCTGACATATGTAAGTGCATTGTAATTTGCCTAAATAAAAGAATAAATATTTTTTATCTTCTTTTTATTTTATTTAGTAGGTACCCGAAAACTCAATTCTTGCAGAGCATGTTTTGCGAGGACGTTGATTCGTTGTCGCAAAGTTGTTGTTAGAATTGTTGTTATTATTATTTTCACACCACCTGCTCGACAATGCCAAATTATATATCATGCAAACCTCACCGAAAGCAAATCATTATAGCCCTTGGCTTTAGCCGGGTTATAATGTTGTACTAAATCTCATTATAACCCGCTGGTTAATAATGTGATTTCACTTCCCATAGTTCTTATTGTTATGTGCTTAAAGTCTAATTTGGTAAAGTCCGCAGGGTGCACAGCCCCGCGACGCCAGCCGGGGCCCGCGCCGCCGCGTCGAACTGATTTGAAAATCGAATTTATTCGGAAAATCGTGCTGGCCACCTTTTTTAAATACCTAAAACAAATGCCGCGAGTGTCATAAGACGCTGCAGTATACGGAGTAAAACTGCAGGTTCTATAAAAATTGAAGATAAAATTTGAATAAAATGGACTAATGTATCAAGAATCAATTTTTAGGGTTCCGTAGCCAAATGGCAAAAAACGGAACCCTTATGGATTCGTCATGTCTGTCTGTATGTCTGTCCATCCGTATGTCACAGCCATTTTACTCGGAAACTATACGACGTATCTGAATAAAATTTACACATAAGGTGTATTTTGTATGCCGCTACTTAGTTATGTAGATTTGAAAAAAAAAAATTAGGGGGGGGGGGCGCTCCATACATGTAACTATTTTTTTTTTACTAAATATCAACATGTGACACATCAATGATAGGTCTTTAAAAATAACATTGAGGTTTCTTTGACCATTTTGTGATTAAGTGAATATTTTCTGAAATAATCGCTTCGAAAGTCAGAAAAATTGTCCCCCCCCCCTGTAACTTTTTAACCGTAAGTCCAAAAATATGAAAAAAATTGAGGAGATGCGTCTTACCATATACTTTCTACGCAAATTGTTTTGAACATTATCGGTTTAGCTATTTTTGAGTTATCTTTATCTCCAAAAAACCATAGGCACCAGATACGACCTTTTGGTATTAGTTTGGTTCCATTGAAGGTACGGAACCCTCCTATGTGTGGTCCGACACGCACCTGGCCGGTTTTTACTTTTGATTTACTTTAATAAAAATCCGTTTCTAGTAGCCTTAGCTATTTTATTGTCTCGCAAGAGGTGAGAAAAGTAGAGTATACTCCTCGGGGATAAAGCTGCTTTTGTCACGGGCGCGCTTGAACCCCTCACTGCACTCAGGACTCAGTCTTAATTCCCTCGCTTCGCTCGGGAATTAACTCATAAACCCCTCGCTGCGCTCGGGATTAAAATCTGGAGTCCTTCGTTACGTTCAGGATTCAATATTGCGCCCGTGACATAAAACAGTGCTTTATCCCCTGGGTGTACAATCTACTATTATGCCCCAATTTTTAGGGTTCCGTAGTCAACTAGGAACCCTTATAGTTTCGCCATGTCTGCCCGTCCGTCCGTCCGTCCGTCCGTCCGCGGATAATCTCAGTGACCGTTAGCACTAGAAAGCTGAAATTTGGTACTAATATGTATATCAATCACGCCGACAAAGTGGTAAAATAAAAAGTGGAATTTTTTTTTTTATTAGGGTACCTCCCCTATACGTAAAGTGGGGAGTGATTTTTTTTTTCATTTCAACCCTAACGTGTGATATATTGTTGGATAGGTATTTAAAAATGAATAGGGGTTTACTAAAATCATTTTTCGATAATGTAAATATTTTCGGAAATAATCGCTCCAGAAGTAAAAAAATATGCGTCCCCCCCCCTCTAACTTTTGAACCATAAGTTTTAAAAATATGAAAAAAATCTCAAAAGTAGAACTTTATAAAAATTTTCTAGGAAAATTATTTTGAACTTGATAGGATGAATAGCTTTTGAAAGAAAATTACAAAATAATTTCTGAACTAAGTTTGTAATTTAACCGTATAAGCAGGTGTTTATTGTACCTGTAATTTCTACAAAATTACAATGAAATGACGTACTTTCAAATAAAGTAAAAACGGTGAAAATCGGTTCACGCAATAAAGAATTATTCCATAAAAATCATCTTCCATACTTTAAGCTCGCGCGCAATAGTTTACTTAATTTGCCGATAGATGTCGCTGTACGTGGAACTCTCGTATCATATCCTACATGGCGGTGTTATTAACTCTTAAGTGGGGACACTTACTGTGACGGACGGAAAACTACGGAACCCTACACTGAGCGTAGCCCGACACGCTCTTGGCCGGTTTTTTTACATTATCTAATGAAAGCATAAAGTCAAGTTTATTTCTAAATTTTAATTTTTATGAAATTCTACGACAGATTCCCAGAAATATCAACTAAACTTTAACAATATATCTTAAAATTGCTCTATCTAAACAAAATCTTGCTTAAAAAATATATGTATATGAAAATGAAAAAAAAAACTGTTAATAACTTACACAACTCATTTTCCAACGTATTCATATATTTTACGCACTAGGTAGTTTAATTTAACTTTAATCAATAAAAGTCTTACTTTTTTCACCTCTCAAAGCAAAAATCTCAAACACTGATTTTATAAAGTTTTATTTGCTAAACAGTAATTTTCTTTCTGACATTCATTATTGTACATTATATTTAGACTAATATTTATTTATTCCTATTATATTTATATTTTCAGTTTTGGCGCGCATCTATAAGTACTATGCGTTTCCGTCGTACGTCGTGCAGAACAGATACTACATATTCAATATAGTATTCTTCCACTTATTGGTATACTTTTTCATATGCCAACTGTATGCCTAAGAAGGACGACGCTAATGAATGAATATTTTTTGTCGTTCAGCAGTACTGTAGATATGCAATGTAAGTCTAGAAAATGCAGCCTAACTTTGTTTTCTTGCCTAATGGGAGTGGCATATTTGCGTCCGGCCTCTAGCGGCAACCCCCTAGGGCAAAAGATACTACGCCACTAAGTGAGTTGCAATCAACCAATGTTTCAAAGTCCCTAATTTAGTTTCATGGCACCTACTACATGCCAGTATTGCCAATTGAGTTGCGGAGCAGACCTGACACAAGCAGTCGTTGAACGGCAGCGTCTCAATCCCGATGGCCTCCATGCGCTGCATCTGCTCCTCGTAGAAGTACTCCAATTCGTACATGGAGAGGAACCCGTCGCCGTCCATGTCCATGCACCTGTAGGACATATTTGTTACAACTGTGCTAGTACTACTATCTTAAGTGAAGTATGTTGGCAAATGGCAACACTGTGCCATGATAACAACCTCCCTCTTAAATTAAACAAAATAAAACAGAAAATAAAGGTTTTCTGCTACTTACGTAGTGATAAAAGTGTTTAACATGTACATTATATTATGTATTTTGGTTGCAAATAAAGATCTTATCTTATCTTAACTATTTTTTGTTAAGTAAGAAAGGTTGTGTATAAATTGCATTGCAGCGATGGGGCGTCCATAGCGCTCGATTCCCATCCGCTTACACAATTTTAAGCCAGATTAGTATTTTACTACGGCTCATGGGAAAAATAAAAACCAATTTAACTTCGGATTTCTTTCAAATATTCTTTACGCGCACACGCTGACAATTTGGTATAGTCTGTCCGGCTTAAGGATAAATGCACCATGCTTAAAGTAAGGTGCATTTATCCTGAAGCCGCCGGACAGACTAGGTATATACTTAACTTATCGAGTTATCAATCAATAAACATAAGTTATAAATTTAGGTTATAATTTCTCTTCTTATGTAAAATAGGTACATATAGCATGTGTTTTTGAATATCTAGGAGAAACATACTAAGGTATAGTTTTTTGGGTCAGTGAGGGCCTATCAGATCCCGTGCTGCTACGCGAAAATTATCTTAGAAGACCTCGTATTAATAAAAGCATCCTATACGCTTAAGGATTAATGCGCCATACTAAGGTCATATTTTTTGAAGAAAGAATAAATAAATCAGTTAGTAGATAGGAACAACACGATCTCGGTGAACACGAACAAAGCTGAAGCTCGCCCTCGGTGCTGGTCGGTTACCTGAACCAGTACTCGATGGCGCTGGGGTGTGTCTTGTCCTCCTCGGCTAGCAAGAACCACACGAACTCGGTGTAGGACATGCGCGGCTCGCCGTCGGGCGTGAGTCGGTTCTGGTCGGTTACCTGAACCAGTACTCGTTGGCGGTGGGGTGTGTCTTGTCCTACTCGGCTAATAGAAACCACACGAACTCGGTGTAGGACATGAGCGGCTCGCCGTCGGGCGTGAGTCGGTTCTGGTCGGTTACCTGAACCAGTACTCGATGGCGGTGGGGTGTGTCTTGTCCTCCTCGGCTAGTAGGAACCACACGAACTCGGTGTAGGACATGCGCGGCTCGCCGTCGGGCGTGAGTCGGTTCTGGTCGGTTACCTGAACCAGTACTCGATGGCGGTGGGGTGTGTCTTGTCCTCCTCGGCTAGTAGGAACCACACGAACTCGGTGTAGGACATGCGCGGCTCGCCGTCGGGCGTGAGTCGGTTCTGGTCGGTTACCTGAACCAGTACTCGATGGCGGTGGGGTGTGTCTTGTCCTCCTCGGCTAGTAGGAACCACACGAACTCGGTGTAGGACATGCGCGGCTCGCCTTCGGGCGTAAGTCGGTTCTGGCTGCCGCGAGTCACGCAGCCCGACAGCACCCGTTCGATCATGCGACTTGACAATGCTGGAACATGAGCAATTGTGAATTACTTGTCGTACACATAATGTGGGTATGCATCTTTGCAGCCTACAGTACATTAAGAGGGATACTTTTTATAAATATATTATATCCTTTAACTAAAGTTTTACAGATATACACGCTTTTATTACATGTTTCTAGCAAACAGGCCCCCAGATTTAAGTACAACAAAAATTTTATTGTCTTCAGTCGGTAACTAAAGCCTTGACTTAAAGTACTTGTACCTAATAGGTACTTGTACCTAACTTAAATGATTCATGTTTCCTACTTAGATTAAACCAAATTTTAATACTTTAACTTAAATTTTACTCACAAAATCAATTGGAGTAAATCAAATAAGTAGTTGTAACAAAATATTTTAAATAGCCTAAGCGAGGATACACAAATGTACACTTACCATGATCATTGTGCCTTGCTAAGTCGTGTTTGTCTATGAAGAGATCGTGGTCTCTGTCCAACTCCCAAAATTTGCAGTAAATGACGTAGAAATGCTCGTAACTGAAATCGTCAGCAAACACATTAAGTAGCCGTACTAGTCATATATTTCAATGGCAGTTGTTCGATTATTGCAATAAATTATTTACCTAAAATATTGAGTAACTTGGTTAATATCTTCCTCATCTTCCAGTAAATGAATTACTTGAAGTAAATTAGATCGTTTCAATTCGGCGATTGTTATTTTTCCGGACCACGACCGATTTACGCAATAAAATATCCTAGCGATCACCTGAAAATAAAAATAAGAGACATGCTAATTTTGCTAAATCACATAAAAAACAGTCCGTTCACATACTTATGTACAATACCAACATAAATATAATGTTATGTTGTTTGGGGTTGCTGAGTATCTACCAGTATTAAGAGGTCGTTCATGGCTTTCGTCATTAAAATCTACTTTCATGCCCCACGAACTCCAGTCCTTTATATAAGCAATTATTTCTGTTCACGAATTTAATACACTCACGGACAGTAAAAACGGGTCACGTTGAGATGAGATTTCTATACAAAATGACACGTATTATGTAAATGCCTGAAATAAATCGATTTTCTATTTATCTATTAAGATATTTTTTTATACGACGACGGTGGCAAACAAGCATACGGCCCGCCTGATGGTAAGCAGCTACCGTAACCTATGGACGCCTGCAACTCCAAAGGAGTCACATGCGCGTTGCCGACCCTTTACAAAAAGGAGGATTCACTGTGTTGATGGCTAAAGGAACAAGAAGGTCCCTCATCGTCAACACACTGGGTCCTCTTTAAGTTCTTTGTAGGACATGCTTTGCATTTATATTACAAATGAGAAGGGTCTATACCCTAACTGAGGTCAGTTACTATTAACTGAGTACTTATCGAGGCATTTTTGCCACCACTAGCGAGTAGCGCCGGTAGCGTGCCATGCGGTGTTTGAATTAACTCACAGTATGTACGTATCTGGAGTGAAACTCCGTGGCCTCCTTGAGGAAAGATAGGCCGGGGTGGGTGTCGACAACGTCCTGCACCAGCGGCACGAAGTCCTCGGGCGCCAGCACGTTGCTCTTGCCCCGCGTGAGGATGTACACGAACCGCGACGCCAGGTCGTGGCACTGCGACGTCATCCTGAAGTGCAACATTTCACGATTATTTTTATAGAGCCATTTGCTCATCAGTATAATATTGGCTGTGATTTATATATAATGCAGATACAAATATTGAAACAGGTAAGCCTTACTTTCCAAACTAAGGTGTAGGGCTAGTTAAGTTAGGGCTTAAGGGCTTGCATGGCTTTTACTGAGATCTGATAATTCTTTTACTGCAAAAGTCTTATGAGAGTTATGAGCTAGTCAAGCTAGTGAGTCTTGGTCGCCAAATATTGTGATTCGGGTAGAATAGGCTAAATTAGGAGTTTTTATGCACTTGCATAAAAACTCCTAATTTAGGGTGTAGACTTCTAAACCCCCATTTATAGGGGTTGGAGGGTGTATGTTGCATTTTTTTTTGTTGTTTAAGTATGTCAATTCTCAGCCAGCATACAAAACGTCAGTCGAATAGAGGGAAGATGCCTTTTATACACGACTGCCCAAAAAAGGAGTTTTTACTCTTTTCATACGGATACACCCCCCCTCCTATTACGGGGATGGGAGAGTGAAAGTTAGAGATTGAGAGACATCGGGAAGCTTGGATACTTGTTCTGTGTACAGAACTGAACCCCTTTTATAGGGGTGGGAGAGTGAAATTTACAGAATTCCAAATTTTTCTGATCTTTGCATGTAAATCTTAGGCACCATGCTAAATTTCAGCTTTCTAGAAGATCGGTAAGTACCCTACAGGTTTTGGATAGTGATCGAATGAGTGGCGAAATCCTCATATTTTAGGTATTAATAAAATGTAAATTATTTAAGCTAGACTAATGCAACAACCTATTAACTACATAAGTTTCATAACTACATCTTACACTGTAAATATGGGCTCACTGTTTTTTATTTGGAGGATTAGAAATTAGGACGTAACGGTTTGAGAAAAAAACCGGCCAAGTGCGAGTCGGACCCGCGCACCGAGGGTTCCGTCCAAACCTGTATGTATATAGGGGTAGTAACTTTAAAATAATTAAAATTATTTTTATTATATGATGTAACTAATAATTTACGGTTTTCGCAATTTTTCCTTTATCTGTGCTATACGACGTTACTTCGTACCAAATTTCAAGATTCTGAGTTCACGGGAAGTACCCTCGTTTTGATTCCCTTGCGAGTTTCGAAAATTTGCGGAAATTTGCGGCATAAACGGCTGTATCTTTTGATTGCGTAGGCTTAGAAGTTTAATTTGTTCACAGCTCTAAGGGACAGTAGACTTGAGTGTTTAATATAAATTTCAGCTTGAGACCTACACGCGTTCCTGAGAAAAAGGGTTTTGACAGACGGACGGACGGACAACAAAATGATCCTATAAGGGTTCCGCTTTTTCCTTTCGGTACGGAACCCTAAAAAGGTAGGTAACGCCCCACTTTCTTTTCTTCTATTCGGCGAGGGCACTACCATGCCCCCAGATCGGGTCATACTCGTACTAGGTATGCAACACCTTATAGGATACTGACAAAACATAATTTTTTATACTTAATTATTGATAAAAAAAACTATTTTACACCAGAAATAAAGGTACATACTCTCTCCAGAAGTTGATAAATTTATGTCCGTCGACAGGCGCGTGTAGACTCTGTTGCGTGGTCAGGAAGAGAGCCATCTTCCAGTAGAGCGGACACTCGCAAGCCTTCACTATGTGCTTGAAGCTCTCTCGTGGCACCTGTAATCAGCAAATACACATTTTATAGCTACATTAAATAGGATGCTAGCGACTTGACTTTTGTAGTTGAACTGTATCGTGGTCCTAGCGTTTTTTCCCGGCCTTTTGCCACGGATCTAGGCCCTAGTTTATACCAAACTACCAAAGCGACAGCCATCTTACCTTCCAACTCAGAGAGGAATCTAAACCTTGTTCTAACCTCTCTGTATAAGTTATGTTAAATTGGGTGTTGTCTTAATTGATAGCTTAATTAACTCGTAAACAGGGATATTATACAAATTGACATATTTAGTTTTAATTTTTTTTGTTTTATACAAATATTGTTATATCGGTCACTACTGTAACTGGTATTAGGGTATTATAATTAACTACAATTGAAAATTACGACATGTCAATGTAATATCAAACATTAATAGTCCGAGATACAAAGGAAGCATATTTTATTTTGTAGCGGTGTTTCAGAGTGCAGGAATAATATAATCTAGTTTTACACAATCAGAAAGATAAAAATTAACCGTTGATTATCTCAGAAGGTGTCTTTATGAAATATATTTAATTTAAGCTCAGGAATGTACCCTAAAAATACACGGTTAGGATGACCACCATTGTACAGCCATGGCCAACTGGATTGTGCGGGCAGTCGGGGAGGAGGTTAACCGCGGTCTGGGAGGAGGGCTAGATTTTCATTATGTTACCGATTATCGATATAATAATTAATTTTCGTATATGTATTATTATAATAGACGGAGAGCTATGCCACGTACATAAATACACAATAATGAGAGAGATGAAACCCCTCCAGTTAGTTTGCAAAACTGTGCTTATTTCTACATCCGGACATCTGGCAGCTATAAAGTGGTAGAGGTCAAAGATTGCAAATAACTTGAAGAAAACAAATCCTAGAGTTCTGGGTTCGATGCAATATTATATAAAAAAGGCAACATGCAATATTTTTATTTTTGCTTTAATTTGAAATAATAGCACGTAGAATAGACCACGAGTGTATTAAAAAATGAAAATACTATAATGTATACTAAAAATTGCTGTTACAAACTCACAATTTAAATTTTCGCGCCTAAACGGAGCTACAGTCCCTGTGACGTCACTCATGTGTGTCAGTGTCACTCGTCATAGTCGTGATCATAGGACATGACATGATATTTGTTGATTCTTGGTTCTATGGATGGTAGAAGGCAAGGATGACAATCTCTATGGTAAAAAAGTGTCCGTCAAAAGGCGTTAAATTCCGTCATATGAGATTGATGAAATGAGAGTAATGAAACCTATCTAGTTAGATTGCTTTAATACCATCCTGATAATGATATTGTGTCATATTTGACGTGACCAGCTCTTAGTCCATTATGACACTGGTACAGATAAAACACTGATGTTACATTACTGGTTTAATAATGGTGGTAATAATAATAATTATATGGTTTCAGAACCCAGAATAGAAAATTTATGTTATGTGTGTAGATCGAGTATTTAGGTACCTACAGGGATAAATGCCGAATTATGTTTTAATTATATTCTACAAATATGACTTGCTAAAGTTTTAATCAGCAGACAATTTGTCTCTATGACTAGTGTGAGTTATCTAAGAAGATAGCTGAGCAAAACTACAAGTAAGTGAAGTGGCATCACTCAACATGTTTTTATTTATTTATGTCTAGAGACTACAGTGTCGGGTACTCAAAAGCAGAGTGTTCCCCGCCGTGTGTCCCGCCGACGTGGTATAATTAATGTACTTGCATTAATCCGATCCCCTCGATACCTTCTATCTATCTATCTATTCAGCCCGTATCCACCCACTGCTGAGTATAGTTCTCTTCTTTATTACGCCACTCTCCTCGGTCCCGTGCCAGTCCCATCCATTGCACACCCACTGTTCAGCAGATATCGTCTGACCATCTGGTTGACCGTCTCCATACCTTATGTGCCAGTAATTGTTGCGGGCAATGGCAACTCCTATTGTGATTCCTGGTGGTTGTCTAAAATAGTCACGTAATAGGTACCTACTCGTAACGTATCTGTGGCGCGGCACGGTCACGCCTACTTTACTTCCGCTAAGTATTTCAGAAGCCCGCTAAGTGTGAGCCGCGCGCGGGACACACATAGATAATATGATAGTCATATGTTAAATTTGCAACATGGCAAAATCCAATAGGTTTATATTTTTTATACAACCTTTGCAAGTAAGAGAATAGGTACTAGCTAAAGATAGGAACGATTCACTTTAGAACATTTAAAAATGATAGGATACGACGCTCCACCATTTATAGGCTTTGCCAATTTATTTACATAATCAAGTCAATAGCTATGTTAAGTTTCAAGATAAGCGCCAAATATAATGGTACATCAATTAGGTACCCAAGGTCGGGTAGCTTGTTCTTGCATTCGCTTGTTTTGATCGACTCACACAGGTAAACAGAAGAACAAAGCATCGGACCTCGGTACGTATTCAAATGCAAGATACAAGGCTTGATAGCATTCATGTTAGCTTGACTCCGGTGAAAGTCGTAGAGGAGTCGTGCGTCCCCACCTGTTCCACGGATTTTCGGGCATTAGCCGCGCTCGTCGCTCGAGGCGCGTACAGATGGGACTTTATGGCGTACCTATTCTTATAATTCGTATCGTGTAAGTCGGGCGGGGTCGACGCCCCGGGAAGTGGGTCACGTCGACTTGACGCGCCTATTTATAGCGATGGACTAGCTTCATTGACAACATGCTCGTAATGCAGGAAGTTTCAAAACGGAATGTCCATTCAAACGATATATGTAGCGCGCAAGTAAGGCCGGCCAGAGACAAACGAATCGCAAAATAATGTCTCACAGAATCGGCCAAAACTTATTGTCAAATGTATCGATCGCGTAGCGTTGGGAGCAGGTACGAGTATATGGGGTACGTCAGAAGATTTTAATAGCACAGAAATTACTAACTAGCACAGACAGTATCTATTTAAATTATATTTTTTGGCATAAGTACCTGTCCTAAATTTTGAGATTGAAAATTATATTAAGTAGCTATGTATAAGATTCAGATTCAGTTCTATCTACGTAATATTAGAGCTAACGTTATTTCTTCAAATGGGCTAAGATTAATATACTCGTACATAGTACGCTACAAGGGTTAAGGACAAGAAGAGCCAATCTAACGGATTAAGTTACGGATTGCAGTGCATGCCAAAATATTGCATTTCACACTGTGTCGGAAAATAAGGAGGAAAAAATGTGTCCTGTGATTACTCAAGTATTAATCAAGATTAGTGAAAACCGGTCAAATCGTATGAACATTTCTATACAAAGCGATTTGTGTTCATTGTAATGTAGAAGAATAAAAAAATATTGAATAGAGCAGCGACCTGTCGTTATTCCTATGCGAGGCATTGAAACACGTTCGCTCTCAACTCAGTAGATAAAAAGATACCGCTACCACCTATAAGGTAGTTCCTACCCCTCCTTCTATTACTGTTTTTTATCTTGTTTTGCTGTGGTCTTAGACTACTATACGTCCCATACTTTATTGTTTCGAGGGAAGTAGGTACTTAGGTAAAAATCGGCAGTGTTGGTTAATTACAAAATGTCCATTAAATAATACCTGAGTTTTAAACAGCATGGCTTCAACAGAGAGCGCCTCATTGGTCGACAAGTTGTCGAAGCAAATGCGAAACATAATTCAGTTTTTCGCAGCGCGCTGCGATTGACCTAGATATGATGAATGGGAAAAGGGCCGAGGCGAACGGTGAAGTGCCGCGGACAAGCACCCTTTGTGGACACGGCCGCCCTCTATAGCGCCGAGGGAGTTTTCACTGTCAACACATGTGGTAAACTATAGTCTCACTGGCCAAAAAGTGCAGTACCTAACAGTGGAAGTAATCAGTTTATCGCTATTTTAGTAGCGAGGGTACTTGCTTACAAAAGAGACAGTATGATTCTCTCTGCCCATGCTTGAAGTAAAACAGTTCCTGTCCAAAATCTACGTATACCTTCTAACGTCGTTCTATTGGTTGACTTATTTAAAAATGCTTTACTGTAAAAAAAAATTATGTACAGCCAAGCGCATTAAAAGCGGGTCATTTTGTACATAAAGAAATTCTCTGTAAGTAACATAGAAAATATACTAAGGACTGTCATACAAATTTATACACGATTTTCCGATCTATGTTCACTAATAAAATAGACGTTCTAGTGTTCGATTTTTTTTCCGGAAGAAATAAATCGAACTTGGTATGTACAGTCGCCATCAAATATACAGGAGCGGCCAAGGTACTCAATAATATCTGAACATGCACTTTATCGCCTTGACAATAGAGGCGTTGTACATATATTTGTGACCACCTTGGCAGGTTTGATGTATCTGATGGCCACTGTACAGTCAGCAGCAGAAGTAAGTAAGCTGGTGAGGTGTTCAAAATGAGCTTGACACGAATTTATTGTTAAGAGATTAAGGAAGGTGATTTTGAACACCTCACTCGCGTAGCTACGTCTGCTGTTGACTGTACTGTTGACCATGACGAATAAACCGATATGCTTGAGGACAGTTAAAACGGGTCATTTCATATAGACATTTTCATAACGTGACCGGTTTTCATTGTACTTGAGTGAATCTGAAGTTCCATAGATAGTTTCTTTTCTACACACAACGGGGTGAAATCAAGGGTTAGATAAGCCTCCATTTTAGGGAATGTAAGATACCTACGTCAACGATTAGCGAGTAGCCAAGGGCCGACTGACGTCTATCGACCGTAACTATAATGATTAGCTTGCCACAAAGGGAAAGGGTATAGACCGGACGGTCTTGGCGCCCATACGTTAGTAGGTAGGTACCTACTTGTTCCCATTCACTTTTGGGACAGTCGGGGCAAAACCTGCCAACTATTGGTAGCAATATTTTACAATTCAGTGATAATAGCATAGTAGTCATGGCATGCATAGGTATATGTAGGTACTATTAAGAGATAAGAAATATAAGTACCTAATGTATGTGGTTTACATAACTGTTACCTACACCCTAAAAGTTTATTTATGATCCAAGTTCGTCCGTTATGTAGTATGGCATGGCATAGTAATGGCATAATACCTATACCTACTATTTTTAATATCGTACAGTTCCGACAAACCATTAGAATTACGATACGTAAACGTAAATATGACTTTAATAGTCATTGTCTAATTATAACCGGGTAATCCGGGTATATTTACATAATAATGATAATCACCTCACTTCCTTCTTTAACTCTCAGGGTGACGGTGTGAACCATCATAAGAACCGAATTACCATTCATACATCTTAAAAAACTCTAACCAGATAATTAATAGAGGAGGGCGAAACAACTTCTTTATTTATAATTAAATAAATATTATGGGACAATCTTACACAAATCAACCTAGTCCCCCGGTATGACGGCAAGCTCAATAAGGCTTGTGTTGTGGGTCTAGCTAGGCGACGATATACATACTTATATAACAGATAGATATCGATAAATACTTATGTGAAAACATACATATACATATCTACCTATGTATAACTCAGGAACAAATATCCGTGATAAACACAAAAATAAATGCCCTGACCAGGGTTTGAAGCCGGGACCTCCTGCTTCATAGGTAGGGTCACTACCGACTAGGGTAGGAAGCTGTTAAAATATATGCTAGTCAACAATGATTTCTAGAGAAACTGTAACCAAATAGGTAGGTAGGTGCCATGACGCTTGCTAAGACGGCAAATCTCATCGAGTGCAAGGGCCCTTCACATTCTTTCTTGATCCGGATGATCCGGCGCAACGGTAAGCGATCTCTTGGTGAACCCCAAGGATCTCTCACCAGTGCTTCTAATATCCTGTGTAGGGGGAATGAAAGGTTCCAGACAGGGAGAGCTTTCATTGAGGGAGAGATCTCCTGAGTGTTGGCTAGAGGGGGCTTTCGGGCCGGGCGGCTTCGGCGGCGGCAGGACAGGAACTTTACCACGTAACTAAGCATCCATCCCAATCTTGTTTTTGCTTTGCTTTGCTCATTTATGAGCATATTTATATAATGAAATGCGTCATTTAAATAAAAGTCACACGTAAAATAAAATATCCGGACCATATTTGGGAGCTTTTGGACTATACTTGTAGTTAGGTGGTTTTACGGTACTTACTTGTTCTAAACCTTGGCGCTCTTCGTCACTAAATTAAGTGAGGGTTGGATACCCTTGAGGCCGGCACGAACAAAAATGGCCCTGTAAGTCCTTGCTTTAAACCAGACATTTTGGCAGAAACAGAAACCAAAACGTTGGTCGGACACTAGTTTACTGAGTGTACTCGTGTAGGACCTTAATGTTATTTTGTGTGAGAAAAGTCTCACGACCTTCGTGTGCGCCATTGACAACTGTTTGTTTAACAATCGATTGCGTAATTCAACAAGGTCCTGAATATCTTCTTAGATCCAGTAGGTGGATGATGTTGTACTTTATTGTGTAGAGTATTAACTTATGTAATATCTACAATGAGATATTCACTGCATTTTACGAAACAGCCGAAAATTGGATTATGAAACAATCCACATCCATAACAAAAGACTCCAGCCATAAGGCACTTCGGCCATCATCTGCTGACTCGGCTGTAAGATGCATTTAAATTGTAGGTAAAGTTTGTCCGGCGGCTTAAGGATAAACGCGCCATACTTTAAGTACGGAGCCTTACTCCGTAAGCCGCCGGATAAACTAATACATTGTTGCTCGAAAAATTTGAGTTACAGTTACCTATTTACACAAGCCCTCTTACGGGACCAATATTAGGTATAGATTGTGGCTCCTCCAGGTGACTGCTCTATGCTTTGGAATAGTTATTTGTTATACATGGGTGCAAAGTTGTATTTTAACTGCGAGTGTGGATTGAAGCACGAGCTAGCGAATGGATTGTATGGTTGAAAATGCTTTTCCTCACTAAAGCGAGGAAAATACCAGACTACTACGTAGATACAAGAAAAACAACTCGAAAATGTAAAATCAATTAAAATGGATCGATCAAAATAAAATTTCTTGTAAGATTTTTCGGCACAAATTCATGGGAATTGGCGGCACTTACATAATAGCACCTAAAAATGATGAATTTGTGCATTCACCAAATCTCGGTGGAGTGGTGTGGTCGGGCCAGGATTCTATACCCCCGCCCGACCACAACGGTACTGCGATAACTAATAAAAGTAATAAAACTATGCGGCACTAATAGCACCTAAAAAGTGATGAATTTCTATAATCATTAAATTCCAATATCTTGTCGTGGTCGGGCCATGGTCCATGTCACGTTCGGTACAACGAGATCAGATCAGGGCCTACCGCAAACATCGAAAATCTAAATTTCGGTATCGCCCTCTCTATCGCTCTTGCATATTTGAAACATATCTGCAAATAGAAGAACGAACGAACGAAGTGGTTCGCGGTTATAAGCCAGCTGGGCCTAGCAATGCACCGAGGAGAAGTTTCATAAGTTGCGAAACTTCTATGGATAATATTCTCTGGAACTTAAATTTAATGAACAATCTTATCGTGTCAGAACCGAGGTAGACACACGCCATTTTAAATATTATGCCTGCCTGGTTTACTAATATGTGGCGTGTAATATTATATATTACACAAAATCTTAAAGTTCTCATGGAAACATTCTCACAGAGAACTTTCTAAGTTTCTTTCATGTAATTTCTCGGAAATTTCCGAGAACATTTCTGCAATTTCTGCAATTTGCACATTGCTGGCTGGGCCTCTATAGAACATAAATCCGAAGTTACGTAGGTACAATATCATCCTTAATGTTTTGTCTCTATATTTTTGACTTATATACGTCTGTTATTAAAAACACAATTCCAAAATACTCATACTAAAACCTTTATTGTTTCGAATTACACAGGAAGTGCATTTTATTTTCCAATTCATATATTTCCTAATTTTTCACAAAGTGCTTCTGTTTCACAGCCAGTGGCGTAGTGAGTAGTGGGGCAGCCAGGGCAAGTGCCCATGGGCGTAATCAAGAGGGGGGCGCAAGAAACCAAGTTTGCTAACTACCTATTAAAAAATAATTCAATCCAAATCGGCAAACAAGGCAAAAAAGGAATTATTTAAATAATTTCATTGATTTCATTCTTATAAATACACTTATTCCTGAATATACTGCGAAGTAATGTATAATAACTACTTTGCATTACATTACACAATTAGCAAAATATGTAAACCTAAATATTTAGACGTAAAACTTTGATTCTTATTATATTGTGAAATGAAACTAAAATGTATGCGATTAATTTCGTGAGTAATGTTGGTTGGGCTTAAAATGACACATCTATTAAAAAATAGCAACATGTATACTTTTACATACATAAGTACCTACATACATTTTTTAAGACATCAATCAATTATATTTCCCGTGACATTCAAATTTCCAATATCTCTGAGGAATCTACTATCTACCACAGAAACGTCTAAAATGTGAAAATAGACCAGGCGTCTTGCTTCGCGAGTTGAAACGGCTCTTACAAAAATTTTATGGAAGAAATATGTTTTAAGGCCATTTATGTTATTTGAGGCATGAAAAAATGTGTTAAAGTTTTAATAAACTTTTTTTGTAGTTAGAACACAAGGAGCCTAATTAAGTACATTTAAAATAAGTAAATGTTGTCTATATTTTTATTTTATTTTTAACTATAATAATTGAATTTTTTACATTAATTAGGTATTGTTGAACGCTAAGCCTATTCGTGAAAGAAACAGTAAAATGTTGTACATCCATGATCTCAATATTCTTAATTACAATCCATCCGCGATTGTCGTAGTTTTGGTAATGTCATGATTATTTAAGATTAAAGATGATGGATGTATTTTGTTTTTCAGTATTATTACACAAGTTTTAGAGGTCACTACCGCTTGCGAAAATTTGTCGTTCATCGATTAAGATTTAAAAAAATGTTTGCGTTAACTTTTGTTTTACTAGCGTCTGCTTTTGACATACAGTCGTGGCCAGATAATTAAGAACAAGATTATTTTTGCCATACAACTGCATACAAATATGACATTTTAAATTTGATAAAAATATAAATTTTGCTTATGCTATTTATATTTTAAAAAATACTGATTTATCCGTGTTTAAACAAGACTTAATATGGGCCATAAACATCTTCCATAAAATTTGAACTTTAAAAAATACAGACGGTCAAATCAATACTTTTTGTAATTAGGAACGATTTTCATACATCATTCCTAATTATAGTATGAACTTATAAAAAGTGTTGATTTGACCGTCTGTATTTTTTAAAGTTCAAATTTTATGGAAGATGTTTATGGCCCATATTAAGTCTTGTTTAAACACGGATACGTCAGTATTTTTTAAAATATAAATAGCATAAGCAAAATTTATATTTTTATCAAATTTAAAATGTCATATTTGTATGCAGTTGTATGGCAAAAATAATCTTGTTCTTAATTATCTGGCCACGACTGTATGTCAATAAATGACATTAGTAATTTTTAACTGTTCTGAGGAAAAATTAATTGCAGAAATTCCTTGGAAACGTGCCACATAAAATCCGAATAAAAAATCTACAGTAATGACACTAATGACATACTTTTTATCATCATACTTTACAAAGACAGAGGCTATTACGTCTGCTAGCACTAAATAAAACTAAAAACAGTTTTTCTAAACTCTTAATAGGAGAATTACAATATATATATATTTTTCTCCTCTAAAACTTGTATAAAACATTGAAAAAAAAAAACAGCCAGCATCTTTAAGGCCAAATAATATACTGAGAGGGTGCCCCACAAAACATTAAAAAAAATGTTAAAAAAGAACCACCACAGTAGACTTCATATAATTTTTTCTGTAATTGTAAAGAACAATTAAACAATTATTATTATTAATTAAGAATAAAGAACAATTTTTTTTTACCCAAAAGTTTACGCCATAATAAATATTTTTGTTATTCTGGTAATAAGTGCTTTCATCTGATAAATTACACGGTATATTTTGAAAAACTTTTTATTCGTTTATTCTAATTAACCACTCAAAAGTGGCTCCATATATAAACCTAATTTATTAACGTACACCCGGGGATATTGATTAAATATGTGTACAACATTTTTGCTAAACCGGTCCCGTAGCTTATGAGCAAATTTAATTTGTGACAGATAGACAGACACACGGATGGACAGGTTCTTTTTTACCATTTTAGTACGGAACCCTAAAAATCATCAACCGACTGTATCGTGGTGAAAATACCATCAGCTGGTCACGTGAACATACGGCGTTCAAGGTCTTTCCACCTCGATACAGCTGGTTGACAATTTTTCATTTTTATGATAGCATATAAACTGACAAATGTTCCATCGGGATGCGACGACAATTTTTTAAGTGATTAAATGGGTTCCGTTCCTCACCCACCAACGGAGCGACAGCTGACTTTCACGGGGCTTCATTTTACATCGACCTTAACACACTTCACAAGTTCGTTCGCTTAGGACGGGGACGTGATTGGTTATGAAATTTGTTCCTGGCTATTACATACAGTCAATTTGTAGAAAATCCTATAAAAGGAATAACGAAAGGGCGCATTTTGGATGCGTGCCCTGGGCGCCGTTTTACATCACTACGCCCCTGTTCACAGCCGTTCAAAACACATGGTCTGATTGATTTGAATTTGCATATATACTATAATAATAAACCTTTTTCCTATCAGTGGTTTCAAACATACGTTGATATACCTAATAGTGATTGCCTTACTAGTTTTAATAAAGAGACGCGTTAACGAATGGTGCATTGAATGCGGTGTGGGTGCAGTTCCCCCTGCAAGGAGGAGCGTCCGCGGGCGCGGGCTGGCCGAGCGCCAGCGCCAGCAGGGCCTGTGCGGTCGCGGTCCAGCCTACCCTACGTCAGCCCGCGAAACTTGTCAACAACTCCTCTTTACCAAGGTCACCTTTAAATTAGGATTACAATTACGAAACCTTCAAAACCTGCCTCCATTTATTAAGTGAAAATACGTTTATGTCTGGATTAAAAAAAACCTTTTTTCTGATGCAGAGGTTTCAGATATTCCTAAGCCAGTTTTGACCAACCCTCGCAAACAATCTCTAAATAAGGACATAACAGAAAAATGAGGCTTTGAAACCTTAGAGGACGCAGGAGACAATAGAGTGTAACAAGTAACCTTTCTTAAGTATCTATAAGCTATCTTATTATCTATACATACACACATATACATATAAATGCCCTGACTGACTGACCCATGCAGAGCCGAAACTACTGAAACTAGAAAGTTGAAAATTACAGATAAGGTTACATGTATAATGTGTACAAGTAATAAGCGATTAAAAAAATTAAAAAAGGGGGTTTGAAGTTTGTATGGTGGTTTAAAATATTAAGTTAGACTTGGAACTTCGCACGTTTACTGCTAATAAAAAAAAACGATAGCAGCATTTTTTTGAAATTTTACCCTTAACGGGGTCAAAAAGGGGTTGATAATGTGTATAGAGATTTACTTTTTTTTGTGCCAGTTTTAAAACTTCGTGTGTAAGGCTACTCACTTAAAAGCAAAAAAAACTATTTTCAGCATTTTTCTAAATTTCACCCTAGAGAAGTTGAAAAGGTGTTGAAAAGTTTGTATTAAACCAAGGCCGAACTTACTGAAGGTAGAAAGTTGTAATTTGCAGCTCGGGTACTTCGTACTGTGCCTACCTACTTATATACATAGTTTTTAACGAATCACGAATACAAGCTATGCTAGGTTATTACAAAATGACCCTTAACGGGTCAAAAAGGGGTTGATAATGTGTATAGAGAATTACCTTTTTTTGTGCCAGACTTAAAACTTCGTGTGTAAGGCTACTCACTTAAAAGCAAAAAAAACTATTTTCAGCATTTTTCTAAATTTCACCCTAGAAGTTGAAAAGGTGTTGAAAAGTTTGTATTAAACCAAGGCCGAACTTACTGAAGGTAGAAAGTTGTAATTTGCAGCTCGGGTACTTCGTACTGTGCCTACCTACTTATTTACATAGTTTTTAACGAATCACGAATACAAGCTATGCTAGGTTATTACAAAATGACCCTTAACGGGTCAAAAAGGGGTTGATAATGTGTATAGAGAATTACCTTTTTTTGTGCCAGACTTAAAACTTCGTGTGTAAGGCTACTCACTTAAAAGCATAAAAAAACTATTTTCAGCATTTTTCTAAATTTCACCCTAGAGAAGTTGAAAAGGTGTTGAAAAGTTTGTATTAAACCAAGGCCGAACTTACTGAAGGTAGAAAGTTGTAATTTGCAGCTCGGGTACTTCGTACTGTGCCTACCTACTTATTTACATAGTTTTTAACGAATCACGAATACAAGCTATGCTAGGTTATTACAAAATATTTATTAAGTGCTATGCACCACTAATCACCTTGTTTTGTTAAAGTGTACCTGCAGACTTTGTTTAACTACCCTAAGTTAAAATAGTAAATATTTCATGCAATATAAATAATTATTTTTAAGTATTTATAAGTTCTCATTTACTTAAGTGAATTGAAATATTCTTAGTAAGAATACATTATCTTAATCCTAAAATTAAAAAAAAGGTTGAAAATTGCATGAATAATGTATGTACCTACATGGCTTTAATCACTATGAACAAAACATAGTTCTAATACCAGACATCACATTTTAAGAAGATGAAATAGGGAATGAAACTCTGTATGAGGAGCCGTATTATACGCGGACAATGTCGCGGGCGGAAAGCTAGTTATTACATGCAATACATAACCTAATTATTATTCTGAAACCAGTATCCGCTACCGCTGGCACAAATTGTCATGAGAAGTTATAAGTGTGGTAGTTATAATAAGCATCTTGCTTCATCATCGTCATCTATAGAAGTTATTAGGGATTATTGATCAAAATAACAAGCACAATGCGCAATAATGTACAGTCGCCATCAGATATATCGGAGCTCTACCAAGGTGGTCACAAATATCTGAACAACGGCTCTATTGTCAAGGCGATAAAGTGCATGTTCAGACATATTTGAATACCCTGGCCGCTCCGATATATGTGATGGCGACTGTACTCTACCTGCACCTACAGATCATATTGACAATTCTGCTCCCTTATGTTATAGGTATTTACTATTATGTAGGTGTATATCGTCCAGCAGCGGAGTCGTGGTTATTAAATGTACATTGGCACGTTAGGAGTCTCCCGGGAATTCCATTGAAGCAGGAGGAATCCAATAAATCTGCAGTCTAGACGCCTAAATGTAATTTGCTGAATAAATCAGAAAGTCAGCTTAAGTATATTTATTTGCTCTGTCAGGCGATGCTTTAGGCCGAAAATTGAAATAGCGATAAAAATATCAATAAATATGAAATACATTTTCTAGATTTAAGTCGATAATTAATTAATAATTAGTAATTACTAAGTATTGACTACAGTTATATTTGCCTTTTGAGAAGAATACTAAGAAGTTTAAATTTAGTTTTGAAAATAAAATAAAAACTACATTAATTTCTTATAACTACTTATGCTTATACATCATACACAATTACAAGCTAAAATGGACTGTCAGAATATTTACCTACTTACCATGTTTTTGTGATAATACTGCGTGCGGTAGGTAGTTATAAAATTGGAAACTTTGGTGATCACGTAAATAAGAAGTATTTAGGTATACACGTACCTTAATTGTGATATTGATATGCCTTTGTTAACCTTCCATTTACAAATGCCTTAACATTTTATTTTGATATTTTCCCTATCTTAATCCCAAATTAAAAATATCCCACACTAAGTAGTTATACTCGTATGTACTAGGGTATAGGCCATTTCACTGTGCCTACTACAGTCACCGGCAATAGTATCTTCATACACGAAGGCCGCAAAAATATGTGACACGCTCTTATTTGTAGGGCCATAAGAGCGTGACACGTATGTTTGCGGCCTTCTTGTAGGAAGATTCCATTGCCGGTGTACAGATATAGTGCATTGATATTTTTCCATCGGGAAAACTCGAATCTCAATCGGAATACGATATCACTCGGAGTGTAAATCAATTTTTGTTTTAAATGAATGACATTTTCATACCCATTCTATATGGAACTTTATTATTTAGGGTGAGTTGTACCACGCATCACTAACGAACCGATCAATGTTAAATATGGCGACGGAGCTGTCATCCCATAGAAAACTGTCAAAATTTTCATACAAGATTTTTTAAACGATGACGTTGACGTTCACAGACGGTATGGTGCAACCGGCCCTTTGTGTCAAATGTCAAACGGTAAATATAAAATGTCAAAGTGGCTGTACGATGGGTACTGAAGCTACTTAAGAGAGCACGATAAATACGAACATTTCCGATAAAATACGAAGGAAAACTATTATGCAATACATCTGTATCTGCCTACATTTACCACACGGTGCCCGTGAGGATTGCGAGAGATGTTAACCACGAATTCCTGAGGTCATAAGGAATAATAAATGTTATATGATAATATGTCAATATCACCAAAGAAAAAGAAATTGCTTTTTCATTCGACTTTTTAAATGCTTTTGCACATAAAAAGTAAATGTTATTGGTAAAACTATCGCTTAAAATAAATTGGTACTTACATTTTCATTCGTTAAAAATATATATATATATATATATTTTTTTAAAACAAAGTATTCTTGTCACTCAGATACCTGTTACTAAAGGATGTTAAGACTAGAGCCCATAAAGCGCGACATCGCCACCAAAAAAGCGTCTTGCACTGAGTCACAAGTCACAATAAAAACAAAAAAATATTTAATTGATATTAACTCTGAAACTAGGCGACATCCAGAAATAGGATAGGACATTTTAGTCTTAATTCTGATCTGGAATACACTATTAAAATCTATCGCAATCCTCATAGGCACCGTGTATATACGAGTACATCATCCTAGAAATATATGTGATATGACCATTGCTTCTTCATCTGCTGGAAACATGGAGTACGCTTTTACCTGACTATTAGGGAAGGTAGCGAAGGCGGACTGCACTTTGTGTATGGCGTGGTCCTGCTGGTGCGCAGGCGGCGGCCGGCCCTTGGGGAAGTGGAACCGCGGGATGACGCGCGCGCCGGCGCCGCTGCTCGCCGCCGCCGCGCGCACCGACCGCTGCAGCGTCGTGTGCGGCGGCGCCGACGATACCCTCGGCGGCGTCGACGCTGCATAACTCTGGAAATACACACAGACAAATTTACTCACACATCGAGATTTGACAGGGAAATTAGTATTTATGACACGAAACCAATAAATAAAATATATTATATATTCTGATAAGTAATTTTTGAGGTTAAAAAGAATTATAGTGGTTACCTATTGATGATCTTTGCTATAATAATTATACTTAAGATGTAGCTCGATACACGAAGTTTATTTATAAAATATTTATTTTTGCGTATTCCTGCTTTGCAATCTGACATTTCGCTGTTGCCCAATTTTTGTACAATTATTTTTATATGTTACGTATGATAGGTCGTACTATGGTCCGAATCTACAAGACGTAGTATGGCCTATCTTAATATATGGATGTGAAGCCTGGACACTCAATTTTAGAGAAGAGAAATGCTTTTGGTTGCTGAGAGAAAAATTCTCTGCAAAATCCTCGGCCCGACGCAGAGACCCGATTGCAGCTGGAGGGTCAGCAAAACACCGATATTGTAGTGGCTGAACCAAATAGCCTTGGTGTGGTTTGATAAAGGCTTCTGTGGCTCGGTCATCTTGAGCGGATGGGAAGCGAACGGGCGGTGAAAAGAGTACTTATACGAAGGAAAACCGACGGGACGCCGCCTGGTCATTCGGCCTAGGTCTAGGCGTCGATGGGCGGATGTGGTGGATGCGGATCTCTGAGAGCTCCAAGCTGGCGAATGGCGAGAAACTGCACAGGACCGGGACCAGTGGCGAACAGTCGTGTTAGAAGCCAAGACCGACTTTGGGTCGCTGCACCAGAGGAGTAAGTATTTTTGTATCCTCTTATCATCAGGCGTAGCTGTAATCCCAGGTATATTTTAAAAAACCTAATGTTTCGATGAGTTGACTGCGTGCTGCGTGCTCTTCGTGTCTTTGAGTCGCCTACGCTGGGTGCAATGCCACCGTAAAGAACTTAGGGCTGTTTTTGTATTAGTTCATATTGAATTATGTTGCGTGGACTATATACTGGGTGTCTCATTCAAATCGGTCAGTATGGGAAAGTCTGAAACTATAAGACATACGAAGATCTGTTCTGAGGAACCATGTCATCGATTTTAATAACAAGAAAAACTGCATTCATACATTTTAAAAAACATCTGTACTCCGTTCGGGAATCGAACCCGGTTGTTTTGAAAAAAAAAACCTACACTATTTCTATTTAGATATCGATTGTGTAGGTCTTAAGCAGTAAATGTCTGTATGAAACATGATGTCTAAAATGAATAAAATGCATTGTTTCCACATAATTTAATTTATTTTAGTAGGTGCTCGAAGTGACCACCGCCTTTTTCAATACAATATTCAACACGTTTAGGTAACGATCTTACAATTGCATTTTGTATCTATCATATAATAAAATGCATTTTATTCATTTTAGACATCATGTTTCATACAGACATTTACTGCTTAAGACCTACACAATCGATATCTAAATAGAAATAGTGTAGGTTTTTTTTTTCAAAACAACCGGGTTCGATTCCCGAACGGAGTACAGATGTTTTTTAAAATGTATGAATGCAGTTTTTCTTGTTATTAAAATCGATGACATGGTTCCTCAGAACAGATCTTCGTATGTCTTATAATTTCAGACTTTCCCATACTGACCGATTTGAATGAGACACCCTGTATAGTAGAAATTCAATCAACGCTAGCGTGTGACTAAACCATTTTTTTCAGTATGATACGTGCGCCTGCGGTTTGCCCACAACAGATAAGACTTTAATCCCTTACATGCCATTCTGAAATACTAACCTATGTATTGCTGTACAGCGGGTTAAAGCAATCTCACTTATGTATACGGATGTGGATATGGTAAGTATGTATAATAGTACATTACTTACCAAGGACTGTAAAAGAAAGAAAGCCCGAAATCGCAGGTAGTTGTGACCCGAGCCGCAGGCGAGGGTTGTAAATATGCGATAGAGGGCTTTCTTTTTTACTGCTCGTGGTGAGTACACAATTTTACGTCTTCACCTGGCCATAATGCGAGTTTTACCGTATGCGTAGCGTGCGGTAA
Organism: Pammene aurita; assembly: GCA_947086415.1. Classification (NCBI taxonomy): domain Eukaryota; kingdom Metazoa; phylum Arthropoda; class Insecta; order Lepidoptera; family Tortricidae; genus Pammene; species Pammene aurita. The sequence continues at coordinate 25,934,772 of OX352289.1, forward strand.
AACTTACATTATGGCCAGGTGTGACGTAAATAAGTATTTAAGGTCCTATATTACACTCATATTACGTATAGTACCTAATTACGAAAAGCAATATATTAAAGAAATACAAACAATCGCTAGCATAAAAGGACATAACATAACTAAGAATGGTGTAGGAACTCACTGCATACCAGGTGCGGTCGCAGGCTTAAATTTTGGGGGGATCACTAATGAAGAAATGAAAATTTGAGGGGGTCACTACATATAATAACCAGTTGTATCGAGTGAGCACTCTATGCTTACTTACTTATTTAGCTACAGACATTCAGAGTGGATAAGCAGGAAAACCAAAACAAACATAAAGTACAAAAAATAATATACCTATGTACGAGTACCTAAAAGTGCATTAGCCGTTTAAAGGTGACCGCAACTCACTCATGTTTTTTGGGCACACAAAAACAATAATGGCTAATAACGTAACATGATTAAAGGCTAATAAAATAATGTAAAATAATGTAAAATTAAGTAATAGAAAGGTATATAAGCCATAGAAAAGGCGGACTATTGCAGATTCAATTATTCATCAATCAAGCGTAGGGTGTAAACTATATTTGTACTAAAATGTGTAAATACCTAACAGGTTCTTCTTTTTATTTGTCAACTGCAGATGTATATATACATATATATAAGTTAGTGTAGTCAATGATAAGGTTACGGACGTACATTTTCGAAATATTGAATAAACTTATAATTGGCTACGGAAACCCGCCGTAACTAACACTTTACACACGGCAACTTACACAAACTTTGGCTGTCGCTGTAAGCAGGATAGGAAGTTATACCTTGTATTGTAGTTTGCAGAGTTCATTTTAGAACATTAATTATGATAGTTGGGGTGCGAAGTTCTATTTTAAATATTATGTGTTTTAAACAAAATCTCATCTGTTTTTCTAATGTGGGACACTCCTACTCGGAATATTTCCTATCGATGCTAAGACTACTAAATGTCCCAAATATTGTACATGCTTAAATTAAATAACTAAAATATACCTACCTATACTATACATAAGTACATAGTAGGTATATTTTATATATTAAAATATATAAATGTATATTATGTTTTTTATAATAGGAATTGAAGGTATGTATTTCAGATTAATATGCCCCTATTTTTTTTTAATAACACCTAAAGGAATACTTCGCAAAATAAAAAAAAAGTAAGTACATAACTACTTATCTTTCCTAATTATCCGATAAGTCTCGATATATAAGATGTATGTATGTACCTACAACAATTTTGGTAACGGTCCTATCCCAAATGTATTTAATACACACTTACAATAAAATTATTTGTAAGTACTCGTACATCTCTTCGTTTGTAAGTCCGAAATACGTGTCTACATCCTACGGGGTCACATAAGTTTAAAGTGAAATGCGATGTGACGCCTTTTTTGTGCAATCCCAAGTAGGGTTTGATGAAACACAATTCATACCAACCCGATATAATATAATAACAACTATGGGCAGGCACTCGAGTGCGCGGATACGTTGCGGCCGATAGTCTGTTGTTGCATTCCGATTGGCTCAGTCCGTACCGTAAGTCGCACGTAGGTATATCAAGCCGCCGTATTGGCAACGGTGATCATTATGTTTCTAGACTCTCCTTGGCCCACAAATTTAGGCCTGTAACGTCACAACGAGCGCTCTATTTCTGAAACGGCCACGTGTTGCTCGATGGTTGATAACTTTTAATCATTCAGGTCAACGAACTAAACATGTAAGAATAAGAAGATAAAGAAATATGACTAGATAAGTACACAGCCAAACAAATGTTTCCATATTGAATAGAGTATGTTTAAACTACCTTTTAGAAGATACCCACTAGCAATATGAGTACTTTCTTTTTCAAGTTCAATTTATTTATTCTCCTTGATAATGATATTAATGATATCTAAGAATAGGCAAGGATTCCCTCGTACTAGTAAAGACTATGACGCTAAGCACCACCTCAACCGGACATATGTATAGCCGCGGTTTTAGCACAGAATAACTAATAGTACTACCGGTTTTAGTTCTTGTTTGACTAATATGCAAGACAAATATTAGTTAGATACGTACTAAGGGTGGGTTGCACCCATAGATATAAAATGGCGCTTGACGCGTTGCAACATGCACAATTACTCATCAACGTTAAATATGGCGACGGAGCTGTCATCCCATAGAAAACTGTCAAACTTTTCATACAAGATTTTTTAACCATGACGTTGACGTTAACAGACGGTTTGGTGCAACCGGCCCTTAGTCTTGGTAAGTATGGTCAACCAATTTGATTCTTAGGCCACTGTAGAACCTTGTCGTAATGACAGTTGCCCGTGGATATGTATAAACATAACCTATTCGCTGCAAAACTAGTTATTGTGTTGTGACAAGGTGCTAGAGTGGCCTAGGAATCAAATTGGTTGACTGTACGTTTCTTATAGGGTTCGTGTTGAAAATATGAATGTGATGTTTTGTTTTCTTTATTTCATTTGCAAATATTGTTAGCGCAATAACACATGTCACGACTGCTTTAATAAGGACACACGATTTATCCCAATTTCTCATTGTTTAGAGATGCCACGACTGTTACGTATTATTCAACCAAGTAAGGTACCTATTAAACTAACATAAAACCATAATTTGTACCTACAAGGCCAATCAGCCAATGCCATTCTCCTTAAGAATTAAATATATTTAATTCTTAAAATGTATGATGGAGACGATGTTCGACATGACGATTTTTTGGGCATTTTCTATTGCAAAAACGCTGTTTTTTCTGATGATTAGTGATGATCAAAACGAGATTCAATCCACTACTTTGACTTTTCTTTCAACCTCACTTTTGGTCGAAGAGGGAACTCCAGATTAAATGAAGCTTCAGTGGCAATACTTGTCTAAAAGAATTATACATAAGGTAGAATTAATAATTCAGTGGAGTGATTTGACAGCTCTCGGCATACAAAGCGGTTGTCAAATGTATGTAAAGTTCTGTCAAATCACTCCACTGAATTATCAATTCTACCTTAGCCTCTGTGCTGTGTAATTGGTTGTGAGGTGCGGTGGGGGTGAGGCGCCTGTGCTAACCAGAACAGTATTTATTTTTTTGTGATCTGGCTGAAGATTTCAGTCACAATACGGTTGCAATGTTTTTTTATTTGGTGCAGTACATTATAATAATTTCGCCAGCTGATAATAATATTGGTATATTATTGTATACTGCTATAAAAGTGGTATTAAGAGCTTTCTCGAATTGACCGACGCGTCAACCAAAAACATCAGAATATTCACAAAGTAGGTACTAAATAACTGCAAACACACAACTATTTTTGCTTCATCCACCTTAAGGCTCGAACAGACTGCCAGCGGGACGGTAGCGGGGCTTGATGAGGGCGTGATGCCGGCGGGATGCCCGGTCACACAAAGCAAGCGCGCATCGCGCTGGCCTCGCGCCATCAACCCGCCAGCAACGCGCCCGCATCGCGCGCGGGTCCCGCCCGCATCGCGCACACCCGCTCGCTCGTTGTGGTTTGGTTTGGTCATTCGTTTCGAAGCATCGTTACGAGAATGTCGCTATCAAGGTTGTCAAGAATTTTAAATTAATCTGAAGATTCTGACGTAGAGGATGTGCTGTTATTATTGGCAGCCGCTTCTAGGAAGCGTAAAAGACAGTGGATTCATCCTATAAGCCAGAAAAGACTGGAATACGGCGAATATAATAGGCTGTGCTGTGAGTTGTTATCTGACGAAGAAAAGTTTTTTAAATAATTCCGTATGTCAAAAACAACCTTCGAAGAATTACATACATTATTAGAGCCAGTTATAACAAAACGCGACACAAACTGGAGACGGGCTATTAGCTCAAAGGAAAGACTAGCGATTTGTTTGAGGTTCGTACTTATTAATTGATTATTTCCTTAACACTATGATTTATAATATAATTAAGTAATCTCACTTACTCTGTCTTACTTAGTCTTACTTACTTAGTCTGAAGTATATAGCGATTTGTTTCATTTTAGGTTTGTATTTATTATTTCCTTAACGCTATAATTTATAATTAAGTAAACTCACTTAACAATCAGTCTTATAAAGCGATTTGTTTGAGGTTTATATTTATTATTTAAGTACTATGATTTATAATTTAAAAAAAAAAACTGTTATAATCCGTCTTATAGATCGTAAATTTAAATCGAACAAACAAAAATGATAGATCAGACCTATATTATAAAATACCACACCCAACCGCGCGCTGCGCTGTCTGACGTCACACTGACATTCGCGTGATTCGCGCGGCGCGCCCGTCGCGGTCACGCGGCCTGCGCGCGACGGGCTGCGCTGGCGGGACGCGACAGAAGCGGGGCGCGAAGCCGGCGGGGCGCAGCCTGTTTGACCACGCTAGCGGTTTGTATGGAAACATCGCGCTGCGCGCCCGTCGCGCGCAGGCCGCGCGACCGCGGCGGTGCTGTTTGTTCGAGCCTTTAAGTAGATGTACTTGTACACATTATGAATGAATTCATTCATAAATTGTCCATCCAATTTTGAATCTCACTGTACGTGCAACTTGTATTTTTTTATATGAAGTATACCTATGTACTTACTTAAAAATCAATTCTTCTAATTGTCTTGATTATGTAAGTATCTACTTAAACTTAATGTCGTGTAATCGCCTATCAATAATTCTAGGGATACACGATTAGCCTAAAAAAAGTGTTTCGTTAACCAATTTTTGGTACGTACGTACAGTCACCGGTAATAGTATCTTCCTACACGAAGGCCGCAAAAATATGTGACACGCTCGTATTTGTAGGGCCATAAGAGCGTGTCACATATTTTCGCAGCCTTCGTGTAGGACGATAAGTACTACTGCCGGTGACTGTACCGTTTCCCTTACAACGTGACATCGTATTTACATACCAATGCAAATTTTAATCTTACTAACACAATAAGTTTTTCCTGTGCCTGCGGTTAAAATAAAAGTATGTCACTTGAGGTGGATATAGTTAACAACGCGGGGTATATATGTAATTTAATTTACTTATATAAATGTAAAAAAAATATCAGATAGGGTAGGTATATCAGCCAGATAAGGATGAAATCTGAAGATTAGACATTATAGCACACAGCTCCCGAGGGTAATGAAATGAAATGAAATAATTTATTTGCAAGAATACGGTGACATAAGATCTTACATTTATAATTTCATGCGTATTCAACCCGAGTACAGGTGTGCAAATTTTCAACTTATAATAATTCTTACAATGTCATTAATTCATAATCTAATGTCAACTAATATTTACAACTGTTTATTATCAATTTTTGTCAAATACTCCTTTGTACTATAAAAACGTTGTTCCTGTAGCCATTTCGTTAACTTAATTTTAAATGAGGTCTCATTTTGCAATTGAATTATGTCAGGTAGGTTGTTGCACAGAAGGATACATATATTGTAACAGTTTTTATTATATATATCGGCGTCACAGCGGCTACAGCGAGGCTGATTTATAAGATTCCTATATGGAGCTCTCACATGTATCAGACCACTTTCAGTACGTTGTGTGAAATAATGTGGATTTTTCTTGACCATACAAAATGCGTCTTTAATGTACAGGCATGGAAGTGGGAGAACGTTAAACTTTTTAAATAAAGGTTTACAATTTTCCAGATACCACGCATTGTCCAAAGCGCGAAAACAATATTTTTGGAGATGAGAGATGAGATGAGATGCCTACAGAAAATAATTAAGTGAAATGTTGGTGGTGGATATGACCCGGTAAATAGCAAAATAATCATAATTAATTAAAACTTATTTATTGCTTATACATTAATGTCTAAAAATCACTCCTGGATTAACTTCTACGTTCTGTTTAGTTATTGAAATGTAACAAATAAATATTTGTCTGTCTCACTCACAACCATTAAAACGTATTTATTTATTTATACTTGACTGGACGTGGACACAAACAAAAATATACAAATGGCTGACTTACCTAATGCCTAATAGTCTACCAGCCAACCAACTAGGGCTAAACAGACATGACAAAGAGGCGCAGAGAAAAATAAGAGAATATTCACTTAGATGTACATTTTCAACCTACTTCAAGATTTGAAGGAGGAGGTTATCAATTCGTCGGGATCTTTGTTCTTTTTGCAATTTTTCGTTTATTTTTATGTATGTTCACCGATTATTCGAAGACGACTGGACCGATTTGGAAAATTATTTTTTTGTTTGAAAGAGTATCCTTCACAGTTGGTCCCATTGTAACTAGGTCAGGATCTTATGATGGGATCCTGGAGAAATCGAGAGAACTTTTCAACTATTATACCTATAGTGATTTGAGTATTTTTTGCTGTTGGAAAGGATGCTAAGTGAAGTCGGTTCTTTTTTGTTTAAAGTTATTATAATATTGATAGGTTGATTTTAAATTGAATATGTACCTAAGTGATATATTTGTAAGGGTAAGTGTGTTAAAAACTTGAAAACGTTTTCCTTTCCTTCCCAGTATTCAACTGACTGTTAGAAAATACATATATCTGAAGACCGGACCGGACCGGGATAGACCTCGTTTAAAGCGATTGATTCATGCAATGTGCTCATCAATATTACTTTGGCCTCGCGGTAGGTAAACACGATTCGCGATGGATTCCCGTGTTCTATATTTATATAGAGCGGGATAGAGGAGCGCAGGGAGGCGGCGCATGCGTCGACGCCGTACCACGTGGTATAAATAGTCGCCGTACACCGCACCACACCAAATTGGGAAACGGGAATGGCCGACGGACATTGCGCTCCGGTGCTAACACTCCGGTTTCTACTTTTGATGACGGTGCATAACGTCCACCGTAGGGTCTTTTTAGATCACTTATTGGGATATTAAATACCATACGTCACTCAGCGAATATCAAAACTAACATCTATAGTCTGGCAAACCATTTCTGTCAGTAGAAAAGCGCGGCAAATTTGAAAAATCGCTTGGTGGCAACATCTGTCTTTGAATAATTCGAAAATTGTGCATAATTTGTGCTTTATCTGTGGCAATGTAACTTTTTAAATTAAAAAAAGTTAGTTTTGTTTACTTTCATTTTAAAGTTTCAGATTGCGTTTTTTATTATTTACTTATTAATGTAATATCTGCCAACTCCGTTCAATAAAATGTACTAACAAAGCTTAGCTAAGATATATATGTAGGTACCTACCTCGTGCAGGTATAATAAAATTTGCGTGATAAATATGGCTTTGAGGTTATGCTGTTTTGTATAGAATTATCATTTGAAGTTCTTTCTTTCAGTGTATATAAATCGAACAAATCAAAGCGAAAACTGGTGCCAAATGAAGTCCAAGAACGTTTGTTGGATAGGATGGTGCTCAATATTGTCACAAAGTGATAAAGCGGTATGCATCAGATTTAACTAGCACGCCGCTACCTAGATTTTTATCAAATTATTTTAATGTTTCCCTTCATACATATGTCGCATAAGCTATGTATAAAATAAACAAATACCAAAACCTTACGTGCGTTTATTAACTACCATACACTTTACACAATAATTATACCTAAAATAGTCTTATAAACGAATGACGAAAGGAAATCATAATGAAAGGAGTATTACTGAATAATATGCATTACAATTTTATTCGTACAAATTATGCAGCTAATACGATTCCATTCTAAACTGAAAACTTGTACTCGTATTTTCTGGTAGATATACTCGATTTCCTCGTCGGACTTATTATTTTAGCATTCAATGTTCGTTTCCTTCCTGGATTTCAACATTCAACTATTGTATTTTGACCGCATGATCTCCACCTCTAATCTTCTGTCCTTTTTATATTTTGGTTATTTTTATTTCTTCGCACCTTCTTATTTATTAGAAAGTCATAATTATAGGTACATATATCAGAGTTTTCAATGATTTTATCTAATAATGCAGTTACAATTTACAAAATTACGACTAACTACACTGACGTACGAAAGCAATGCGACCGTGCCAATGCAGCCAACTTGGAAAAAAACGTTGGTTCGATATACATTGCTGGTTTTCTATGGAGCTGGATTTATGTTCGATTCGCCCTAGAGTGTTGCTATATTTTTGTTTGATGTATATTGCTACTGCGTTCGTTGGCTGGCCAGACTATAGTAAGACTAAGAGTAGAGTAAGAACGATCCGTCTCTTATTATAGTAAAAAAGTATAGAAGTCTTTAAAAAAAAGTTTATTGTAGGTACAGTCGACTACAAAGATATGCCACTTTTGAACCTTATTACAACGCATTAAGGTGAAAAAGTAGATACATCTCTTTGTAGTCGACTGTACTTATATAATTAATGATTACCCTGTGTCCTGAGCTAGGAAACCTAGGGTTGCAGACACAGTTTATTTATTCTTTTTTAGTGATTGTGCTTAATCGATGTGCTAAATTTTGCGATGATTAGAAAGCAAGCGAGCCGTTGAGTAGATAAAACGATATTCTTTAAGTATTTGTAAGTAATTTGCAAGTTGTTACATATGTAATCTAATAATATCCGAATACCTTTACCGTGTTACCTATTTGTATTATTTGAGTAGGTTACAATGGTAAGAGACTCGTGAAATCGCATCGCTTAAATGGCATATGTAAATGATTCATCCGATCTACGCTTACACTTAGTGTATGTATCTACATAATACGAGTACATAGGTATGCGATAGTCAAAATCAAAAGGGGCTATTTGGCGGCTTAATTACAGATTAATTGAGTACATAAGGTATGCGACAAATTAAATGAAAAGGGACTATTTGGCTGAATTTCCTTACGCTTTTATTCCCCGAAGCGAATATTAAATCTGTACAACTTAGCTACACTGTAAACGCGAGCCGCCAAATGGTCCCTTTATATTTAGACTATCCGATATTGATTTAGACAGACCTATCCAGCACATGTTGCATAAATGCCATGCCATGCGCGATACGCGTACATTATAAGTACAAGCATATAATTGTTTTCCTAGAGACGTCCAGGGCCAATTACGCCACGTAAGTAGATGCTTAGGTACGCACGCATTTGCTGCGTTCTATATATACATAGTATGAAAAATATTTAGTAACGTTAGAAAGCAAATACTATAGGAATTGAACCGCGGTCGCGGGATGAGGGGAAGGTCGTGGAGAGCGTCGCCCGCCCTGCGGCGGGAAGGTGGCCCGTCGCCTACGACACAGGGCCGTAATCTAACTTTTCTCCAATGTGCTCGGAAATGTTCACCTTACTGTAGTAAAATTAGTACGTGAAGTTGGTCATTATTCATTATTTACTAATCCAAATAAAATAAAATAAAAAACGGGTGGCACTCCGGGAGTGCCGGCAGAAGAGAAAACTTGAATATTAACTTTGTGCATTTTTGATATTTCGGAATGGTTAGGGAATAATTATGCACGAATTGCTTTAATTATCAGTATAAAAATTTTATGTGGTAAAATACAATATTCATTTATTGCGCTATCGTACACAAACATGACAATTAATATTACATTAAAAATTTAACACTTCAGAACTATTACAATTATTTAACATTAAAAAGTTTATCTCTCAGAAATATCATCTTCCATCCATAATTTCAACGACTCTTACACCATCATCATTACTACGAGTAGAACCATCATCGCCAGTCTCTAAAACTGATACGATAGGTTTATGGTAGCTGAAATAAGAAACGAACAATTTTGATTATTCATAGTCAAGAGCGAAACATTGTAAATAGTGTATGTAATAAACAGCTGCAAATAATACGCTCGGGAAATGGAACTATTTCGCTGTGAAACATTTTCAAATTAACATCAGAGCTGACAGGTAAACAAATCAAGATATCACTATACCATAGAGAAATAATAGGCTCTATGGCTATACTGAACTGTTGCCATATAAATGAGAATAATAGCGCCCTCTTGACAATAATCATATATTTCTGGTCAGGCTTTACCTATATTTCAGTGAAAAGAAAACTAATTTCTGTAAGAATATATTTTGTCGTGTGTCAAATGCTTTTCTTGCCTTGTCAGTCAGCCGGGTTTTCTTAATTTATTTACTTTCGTCCTCCTTTTGACCAACTAACCTGTTAAACATGCCGGACGTAAACATAGTTCACAATTTCCGAACGCACCCCTCACTGTCAAGTTGTCAACCACAAAAATATGTAATATGGATGGTATAGGAAGGATGGAACTCTCTTCTAGGAAAACGGTCGAAAAAGTGTCCAGCGGTAAGCACTAAACAATAAACAATAGTTCCAAATATCTCCGGGTGGCGCTAGGTAGTTCAGGACTTGAAATGAATTACCGATATTTAATACTTATATGACTTTCTAAATAAAATTGATATTCAGAGTGTTTTTCATCTCCGCAAATAATTATTGTGGATGAAATTTTTTTAATTTCAAAATTAATTTAATCAAATTTAATATCATTGTGGCGCCATCAGTTTATCGCCTTTTGACGGACACTTTTGTAACATAGAGATTTATATCCTTCTTGTACCATCCATAATATGTAATATGGCCCACGGCAATCCCTCTCAACTATAGGATAGAGCGAGATAGTGAGATCAAAAAACTTGGTTGTTTCGTTCTGTATGATAGCTTGCAGGACCAACGCGTCTGATCGTGTGAATACGGCTTCATATAATCATAGACAAAATAACTCTTTTTAAGGTTTAAGATTTTACAGTTGTGTGAAAGGAGCATATTTAATACCTACTGTCTTAAATAGTTTTTTACGAAAATTGATTTTTAAATACTATTTGAATGAATTTTGGCAGATGATTAGCAGTATAAGTAGTGCTCTATACTAAAAAAAATATAGTAAAGGGAAGCTAATCCAGAAATTCATGATATTTACTGCTAACCTAAATTGTAATTCACTTTATTTCCTCGCACATTTGGAGAAAAGCATTATATATGCCCTATTATATGCCTCGGCGGGAATATAAATTCGTGGACTCGTCTTATATTTTCCGACTCAGCTGCGCTTCATCCGAAAAAATCGCTCGTCCACGAATTTATCTTTTCCGTCCTCTGCAATAATGTACTATTAAAACACGTATAGACTAGACACGATCCAACTTCAATATGTGATACGATTCCAATGCATTAACCATGCAATGCAGCTGACACATAAACGTCAAATCAGAAATATCAATTTGCTTGAAAATTATTCCGATGCAACTCCAATACAACTTAAATATTTGTTGTACAGTCGCCGTGAAATATATCGGAACGGCCAAGGCAGACAAAAATATCTACATATGCAAGTGCATAGACGATAAAGTTATCGTCTTGACAATAGAGGCGTTGTTCAGATATTTGTGATCAAATTGGCCGCTTGATATATCTGATGGCGACTGTACATATGTTGGAGTTATGTTTGAGAAAGATTGTGTTTTTAATATATTATTTATGTATTTTAAAATAAAAATACAGCACACAGTATAAATAATAGTACTTCATCCATCGACCCGCTACATGCGGGCCAAGGCCCTGCTATGCGGAGTTGTGAGGCTGAACCCCAATAATCAACGTTTCATTCAGTGGCGGAACTTCCATACAAGCCCAAAAGCCGGGCTTGCCTTAGTTATTTTACTGCAATCACGTATTATCGATCTAGATTTTTAAACCACGCGCCAAATGAACCTGTCTCAATAATTTGGGCCTGCGGCGCTGGGATCTGGTACAAAATTCCGCTACACTCAAAGCCGCCACTGCCGCGCGTAACACCTCACAACCTGACAATTGAGCCCGACAAATTGGTATGTCTAATACCGGTTTAAATCTAAGGCGAACAGACACGCCACTGGTTTCATTTAGATCTGCTTTTGTTTTATTGTGGTTTTGCTATAAAATATAATAAAAAGATATGCGTCAAATAAACAAAACAATTGTGTAATCCTCGTATAGAACGAGTTTTGCATTATTAACATAATAGTGTTGGTTGAGCAGTCTTAAATTAAGTAATTTCATTATTATATAGGTATTTTCCTTGTATAAATAGGTCCGCATGATTTTATTTTTAGGTTATAAATTATTTACAAAATGGCGTTGGTCTATATAGACGGAGAGCTAGCCACGTCAGATATGACACAATAATGAGAGCAACCAAACCCCTCTAGTCAGTTTGCATACTATGCTTATTTCTAGATCTGGACATCTGGCAGCTTTAAAGTGGTGGAGGTCAAAGAATGCAAACCATTTCAAGAGAATAAATCCTAGAGATCTGGGTTTGATGCAATATTATGAGAAACTATACAAATACTATACAATATTAAGAGAAATTATACAAAAGTTTATGTTGGGAGAAAGTAGTGCCAAACAATGTATAATAAAATATAGTTCATAGTTTGTCGCCTACTGTTTTTGTTTCCGTAATAATCATACATCGGGGTTTTCGGTGCGGGAACGATTTGAGAAAGAGTAGAGATAAACAGATAGGTTAGTCTGAGAAAATATCGTATTATGCCCAATGAATAACTACCTCTCTGTGAATAGCATACACACTATGATACGAGCTTTTTTTCTTAGAAGCATGTTTGTATTGACTATTACATAGTATTTTAAAAATGTAATTGCATATCCGAAATTTATTAACTAGATCTACCTAAGACAAAGACACGGTATAATAAGTGTCAAATATTAATCTTGACGTCCGATATTTATGAACTATTTGGTTAACTGAAGAGGTTGACAATGATCAGTCATTATATGAATTAATAAAAAATACTTAAAAAAATCATAGGTACCTACAATATATATACATAATAGTCAGCTATTACATATAAATTGTATATACCTATGATTTTTTTCGATCAATTATTCATTAGGTAGAAACCTGCTAGAGTACATTCTGTTTTTTAAGTTAATGCCTACTCTTTGGCTAATGTCAAACATTCCCGCACCGAAAACCCCGATGTATGGTAATAATTAGACCCCGCTATCTTGTCGCATAGATTTTGTTTTTCAGTAGAGCGTGAATAATTTTTTTATCGACTATCTAAATGTCGATACTGTATGTCACTGATAATTTCAAAGAGGTGTCACTAGGTACTACTTATTACTTTTGTATAAAGATATATATAATAATAAAGGAAGAAATAAAAGTCTAGGGTGTTCGTTAGTTAGGATTAATCATATTTTTCCCACAATAATTACAATAAACTTTCACGTAAGACCAATAAGGTTATGTACTTATTTGTAAACAAAATGTTTTAATTGAAATTTAGTATAGATTTAAAAGGCGAAAATTCAATTGCATCGTATAAACATCGATATCAAGAAGGTCGATAAAAAAATCATTCACGCTCTACAGAAAAACAAAATCTATGCGACAAGATAACGGGGTCTAGTAATAATACACAATATTTTTTGGTCTAACGTTTTTTTTATCGATTTTTGAGCAGCTTCGAGTCGATATTCCAACATATTCACTATAGATAGAATTATAAGGCAAACGACTATCGGTTCTTGAATCCTTTATCTCCATTCTGTAGAGCTGGATCTAGAAATAAATGAGCCGTTATTTTTTGTGATAGTTTTAAAATATGGTCTAAAAAACACTTTTATCGATATTCAAATGGTGTAAAGAATCTTACATATACGTAATCTACATATTAGGGTTCCTCTTTGATGTCTCTAAAAACAGTAGAGAGATTTTAATTTTTAACTAATTAAAACAAAATTTATGACCATAAAACCACTTTTTTAGCCTAAACCGGTTCGACTTTGATGTCAAATATCTCGAAGACAATGAATATTGAAGTAAATATAGGATACTATATTGTTTAAAGCCATTACTGATAACATGATAAGCTATATAAATCATTAGAAAACTAAGGGAATCAGATCTAAGGTCGTTGGCACCAGGGAGCCCCTTAAAATATAGGCCCTGTCCTTTATAACTGAGACAACTTCGGCCATTTTTACCTAGTTTGTTATTACTATTTTCCAATTAAAACATTTTGCTAGCCTGTCACTGTGACCTCCACCCATTCCTCCAAGCTGCCAGTTGCCAGGATCTAGCAATAAGAATAGTATAGCAATCTAACCAGACGGGTTTTGTTGCTCTCATTATTGTATCATATCTGACGTGGCTAGCTCTTAGTTCAATAGCAGCTCAGTGACCCTTAAAAAATGCCTTATTTATGCCTACAGCATTACACGTGAATAATTATGCTATTAAACAACATTAAGCATTATATACTACTTAAAATTGCTATTGTAAACCCTAAGGCACTAAAACAGCTAAAAGCCGTATAGGGGCTGTTCATAAATTACGTCATCAATTTTTGATTATTTTTACCTCCCCCCCCCCCTAAAATCATCCAACCCTCCCCCTGCCAAATAAAGTGACGTCATTTAAAAAAAATGCGTTTTAAGCTTAATTGTAAAATAAAAAACTATTTAGTAGATAATATTTTATAGCATTAAAAGTTTATAGAAACACGACTTTCATTCCTTTTTTTACACATTGATGATGTGATCTTCGGAATAACCGCCCCCCCTCCTACGTCATGCTACCATCATCCGATGTCCAGACCCCCCCCATTTGAAATGTCGTAATTTATGAACAGCCCCTTATAGTGAATTACTTGGCTTTATAATGGTTTATATTATTGCTATTATACAGCATTAGGAATGTATTACCTACTTAAAAAAGCTATTGTACACCCTAAGGCATTAAAAATAGCTGAAAGCTGTATAGCGAATTTACGTGGCATTATAACGGCTAATATTCATGCTCTTAAACAGCATTAAGCATTTATTTATGCTATTGTAGAACCTAAGGCACTAAACCAAACCGAAGCATTAGTGTAGCAAACCAAAACGCAACTGTACAGCATTCAGCTGTACAGTTGCATGTTGTTCGCTGCACTAAAACTAATGGCTAAACAAAAGCATTTACATATGCAATTATACAACCGTTATACAGCGTAAAGCATCATACAATGCTATTGTAGAACCTAAAGCACTAAAAACAGCTGAAAGCTGTATACCGGATTGACGTGGCATTATAATGGCTAATATTCATGCTCATAAACAACATTAAGCATTTATTTATGCTATTGTAGAACCTAAGGCACTAAACCACACCGAAGCATTAGTGTAGCAAACCAAAACGCAACTGTACAGCATTCAGCTGTACAGTTGCATTTTGGTTAGCTACAGTAAAACTAAAGGCTTTAAAAAAGCATTTATACATGCCATTATACAACCGTTATACAGCTTAAAGCATTATATAATGCTATTGTAGAACCTAAAGCACTTAAGTCCTTTTAAACAGTCGAAAGCTGTACAGTTGCGTTGTGGTTTGCTGCACTAAAGCTAAAGGATTTACAATAGCATTTAGATATGCCATTATACAACCGTTATACAGCTCAAAGCATCATATAATGCGACAAGTTGCTCGGTGAACGTATATAAGAGTTTATACGGTCCTTAAGTTCGAAATAAGTTATTTATTCATATGTTATAATGCTTCCTGTGTTACTTGGGACCTTGCCTTGGGTCATGAATGGGGAGAGTAGAGGGGTGAGTTGGTGTTTTTAGACCAAGATTGTCTAATCGTTACGGAAATAAAATATTCTCTTAACAAGTCAAGCTATTGCAATGTTCATAATCTAAAAATGTCAATCCTATCCCTACGAACCCCAACAACGGGGTGAGGTGGGATTTCCCACTATTTTGTATTTATCATTAAAATTATAAAATGAATCGACAGATAATCAATAAATAATAATTCTTAAAATTCATACGACCAGACTACTTTTTATGTATGTATAACAATCAACGTGCCACATATCAAAATAAACTTTTATCCAGGTTTGAACTACGGTTTTGTCCCTACTCACCCTATTTTACGGTAGATTACTAGGTGAAGGTTATTCTTATTTTATTTCTGGTTTTAATTTAAAGTTAATTTATTTTTTATAGTACCTACCTACGTAAGGATTTGTCTTTGCAATAAAAACCGGCCAAGAGCATGTCGCGCCATGCTCAACGTAGGGTACCGTAGACCGTAGTTACCGGCTCGTCACAATACACCCACTCAAAGGGTTTTATATGATATTTTGCGGTACTTAGCTTATTACTATCCGGCACTTACGTTCTTATTACTACTAGTCGTTTTTGAGTTATAACACTTATAACTCAAAAACGACTCAACCGATTTTATTCAATATAGTTTTCATTGAAAGTACATATTATTAGATGTTAGCGACACAACTGAACACAACACGAACGAGACTCCAGCCCATACGACGGAGCGAGACATCACCGAGGGAGCGAGAAGGACGACGAGCGGCGAGCGACTATCCCCGCGTCCTGAAAGCTGTGGCGACCGTCCTGAAGGCTGACGACCGTCACTGAAGACTTATCGTGATATGTGATTTGTTATGTTATGTAAATATGGTTAAGTTTGTATTCGAAATAAAGAAATTTATTATTAAGTAGGTAGAGTCAAACTTAGAATGTAAACTATTATGATTTGAAATATTTAAGTGAAATACGTGTATTAGAGTTAACTTGGATAGTTTAAGTTAAAATTGTAAGTTTGTATGGATGAATGGATAGGAATTCCCCAATAAATCCCTTATCTAAAGAGCGGATAGATAGGTAGGAAATTATTGTCAGGCATAGATAATTGAAGTACATTATCTAACAATAAACATTAACCTTACGCCCTGAGTCCCTACAATAGGTAAAAGATAAGGTAAAGTCGTAATAAAACAATAATGTATGCTCGGAGATTGGAGAGCTCTTCATTGAGGTAACCGAAAGGCCTATCGCTAAACGCATAGACTACGTAGGTAACTGTTTGGACTCACGACGTAATGGCAGTCATAGAAACTCTGAAAGAAAGAAAAATTTATAAAACATAGTGAAAATCAAGCTTAAGAAAATACTTTTTGGAATAGGGTCGGCCAATCAGAGCGCCGATTAAAAGACCAATTAGATCCTAGAAGGGATAGGACAATTAGACAGAGAGGACCTGAGAAAAACGCTCTGATTGGACGAAATTCCAATAAGAATCCAGGCAGGTATATCCGCTTATTAGTAAATCAAATCGTGCTATAAACATCCATACAAACCGGTGAAATCATTCAGTAATTCAGTAATTCGGACAAGTAGCAAGAAGAAAAAATAAACTAGAAGAAAACCAACTGGACTTTTGGAACACCGCTCCCCTCCTTCAACAGGAAGATTTTCTACGGGCTACTCATCGAGCGTCGGCTGGCAGTGCGGCGTATCGTCTGTTCGTGCCAGAGCCCTCGAGACTCTGTCACGTGGTCCTACATCTACTTACGGAGCTTTCGTCGACGGGGTACTTCGCTGAATCAGCTCCGCACGGGTAACGGCTGAGTTAGGATCGGCAACCGTGGATATACAACATAAGACATAAGCTATCGAAGGAAAATACCATATTACAGGCTGCGGTCTGTAATATTAGACCTCACTTTACTTTTTCCAAAAATTTCGGACCCACGCGACGGTTCAAACGTTACAAGGGTCGGACATACGCACTTTTTTAAACTTTCGGAGTTATTATTTACGAAACTTTAAGATTTATCAAAAAATTGTGTTGTGTTAAGTGAAGACCCATATTATTTTTGAATGAACTATCCAACACACACCCCCCACGATAGGGTTGTGACGAAAAAATTTTTGAAATGTTTTACCCCCTACTTGATTTGTACGAGAAACGGGAGGGAACCCTAAACATTTTATTTTTAGTTTTTTTTTACCACTTTGTCGGCACAATTAATACACATACTCATATTTACCAAATTTCATAATTATTTTTACGTTTTTAAAGTGGGGCATTCCACTCATACAATAGTATGTTATTCAATCAAATGCAAACATTGAAAACATTGAAAAAATAATCAATCCAGCAGGACTTGAACCTCGCATCGATACGCCTTACCGGGGCTCGATCGCTTTACCAATTAAGCTATGGGTCAAGTTACTAAGTTGACGAAATTCTCAATGCCTTCAATCATCTTTTTGCATTTCTTTTGATCTACAAAACCCATATTTGGCCCATAGCTTAATTGGTAAAGCGATCGAGCCCCGGAAATAACATACTATTTATCACCAAATTTCAGTTCTCTAGTACTGTCACTGAGCTAGACTGCGAAGAGACGGACGGACGGACGCACGGACGGATGGACGAATGGACGGACGGGCAGACGAACATGGCGAAACTATAAGGGTTCCTAGTTGACTGCGGAACCCTAAAAATGTAGAGTGAGAAAATTTATCTGATGCATAAACTTGTATAAATAGGCATAGTAGGTCCCTAGCTATGTCAATTTCTGATTTTATAGTCTAAAGTCTCCTTCAGTAAGAAGCGGAAAGACATGTTCCTATTAATAAATATTTATTATGACAAAATTAAAGAAATCTATGAGTTGCTGAGTTCACGTGACGCGACCGATAACGCAGCACTACGCTTAGCTACACACACAGTTCAAGTATTCTCGGCAGGATCTAGTCTGTATTTAAGTATATTGTAAAAAAATGTGTAAAGTTACATTTGCAGAAAACAAAAGGAAACTACTTTATGGCCATGGCGAAACTTGATTACGTAACCCTAAAAACAGATCGCTTTAAATGATATAAAATTGCCAAATACTTATATGTACGGTCAACCAATTTGATTCCTAGGCCAATGTAGAACCTTGTCGTAATGACAGTTGCCCGTGGATACGTATAAACGTAACCTATTCGCTACCAAATTACCTATTGTGACAAGGTTCTAGAGTGGTTCTAATAAAACGATTTACATTTTTATTCATCATAATACATAAGTAGACATAATAGCGACATCACTTGGAAAGTAAGTCCTGGAAACATCGTAGTAACAAATCGTTTTGTTACTACGATGTGTTTCATAAAGTAGCTACTTGGCTCGTTGGGAAAGTAGTCAATTGTTCTCGATCTTAACGCATGTCTGGAGTCAAAGTACTGGCGATAGCGAGTGTTCTCGTGCTCGCGATGTCTCAGGTAGCGCGGCGCGACGCGGCCAACGGCCTCTACCGACACGTGCGCTTATCACTCTTGCCGCGCTCATTGAGCAATTAGATGAGATTACTGATAGCCAGGACTTGCTCAACGTTAACGTATTCCGTTGTGTTTCGTCACTACTTAGTGCCGGGAATATTACTCATTTTGTTACCCATGCCATTTGGATTTCAAACTCATTTTACTTTATTTTCTTTGCACAGGTGGATGAATAAGAGTACTACGCATATACGCGTGACCGTGGCGTTGTTACGAATACCTACATATAGCATCGGTAGTTACGCGGTGACCCTGCGGTTTCCAAACCGAAGGTCGTGGGTTCAGACCCCTGACATAAATAAAAATGACCCACTTAACTTATAAGTACTGGGGCTTTACTTGTGACTTGAATCGCCCGAAAACAGGCCCAACGTAACTATCGAGAGTGTCAACATTGTGGGAAGTTGTACCTATCACCAATCTTCTTAACTTTCGAAAAAATAAACGTGAATAGGGAGGTACCTACAGGGGAGAGGGGTAACAGAGGCAACGCCGGTCTACGGGGGCTATATGTGCGTATCGCAAGATTTTTTGCGAAGGAAAAACTGAAAGCGATTTTTGCTTGGAAAGGTGAAAACAGTAAGATTTTTGTTGATTTAAACTGGTATGTAAAATATATAAATACGTTGGAAAATTAGTCTTTTAAGGAATAAGTGAAACAGCTTTTTTCATTTTGATACATATTTTTTAAGCAAGAGTATGTTTACCTAGAACGATTTTAGGAAAAAATGCAAATGTTTAGATGGTATTTATGGGAACGTATTAAAGTATTTCATATAAATTAAAAGGTAGAAATAAACTTGCTTTATGTTTTAATCAGATAATATAAAACATATTGGAAGGCATAAAAATAATAAACAAAAATCAAGCGACAAACTGCACGAATCAACGTCCTCAGTAAACTAAGCTCTGCAAGAATTGAGTTTTCGGGTATTAAATAATAAAAAACCGGCCAAGAGCGTGTCGGGCCACGCTCAGTGTAGGGTTCCGTAGTTTTCCGTCCGTCACAGTAAGTGTCCCCACTTAAGAGTTAATAACACCGCCATGTAGGATATGATATGAGAGTTCCACGTACAGCGACATCTATCGGCAAATTAAGTAAACTGTTGCGCGGGAGCTTAAAGTATGGAAGATGATTTTTATGGGATAATTCTTTATTGCGTGAACCGATTTTCACCGTTTTTACTTTATTTGAAAGCACATCATTTCATTGTAATTTTGTAGAAATTACAGGTACAATAAACACCTGCTTATACGGTTAAATTACAAACTTAGTTCAGAAATTATTTTGTATTTTTTTTTTCAAAAACCATTCATCCTATCAAGTTCAAAATAATTTTCCTAGAAAGTTTTTATAAAGTTCTACTTTTGAGATTTTTTTCATATTTTTCAAACTTATGGTTCAAAAGTTAGAGGGGGGGGGGACGCATATTTTTTTACTTCTGGAGCGATTATTTCCGAAAATATTTACATTATCGAAAAATTATTTTAGGAAACCCCTATTCATTTTTAAATACCTATCCAACAATATATCACTCGTTAGGGTTGTAATGAAAAAAAAAATCACTCCCCACTTTACGTATAGGGGAGGTACCCTAATAAATAAAAAAAATCCACTTTTTATTTTACCACTTTGTCGGCGTGATTGATATACATATTAGTACCAAATTTCAGCTTTCTAGTGCTAACGGTTACTGAGATTATCCGCGGACGGACGGACGGACGGACGGGCAGACATGGCGAAACTATAAGGGTTCCTAGTTGACTACGGAACCCTAAAAATGTGTACCAAAAGTATTTGTTTTGCAATAAAAAGACTTCAAGCTATCTTATCAAACACAATTCATGTGCGTTATTTCATTATTAGCGATTATCGTTTTCAAATCGTTACCGGACTCTTAAAAGCGTAATATTATTGCTTTGTTTTAAGTTTTCTGTTGGTTTTTTTTTAAGGTTGTTCTTCACTATATGATGCATTCGTATGTAAATATTGATAGTAATTTAGGTTCTCAACTAACTTAGGTACATATCCTTGACGATTGATGAGGTGTCATCCCGTTAACGATATTTTAAAATACGACTAATCTGTCTCCCTTTGGTCTCCGCGTACTCCGAACTAATAAAGGAACATAAACGGCAGTGTTTCCTCACGGAAATGCGCTTCCGTTATTACTGGCGTGACTCCCAAAATATCCCCCAAACGTAAGCTTATTTGTTGACACTCGACTGTTGTTGCCATCGAATGCAGAGCTGAATTGAATACATTTAGGTAAGTAGGTATACTTTATTTTACTTACACCTTAAATATAAAAAACACCGGCCAAGAGCATGTCGGGCCATGCTCAGTGTAGGGTTCCGTAGTTGCCGGCCTAATACAATACATCCGTTCAAAAGGTCGTTTATTCAGGGATATTTTGCAGCATTTAGGTACATCATTTTACTATGCGATACTTACGTCCTTTTACTATGCATCTTGTGAGTTATAACTCAAAATCGGCTCAATCGATTTTTTATTCAATATAGTTTTCATTGAAAGTACATATTCGTTCTCATTGACGGATCAAATGTTAAAGGTGGGTCCCCTGTTTTTAAACTTTCGGAGCAATTTATTATTTACGCAAGTATTACACTTATCTAATATTTTTTTTAGAAGTCCCTTATTCTTTTCGAAAGACCTATCCAATGACACCCCCACGATAGGGTTGAAGCGAAAAAAACACCCTTTTTTACCGTTTTGTCATCATGATTAAATAATACACATACTCATACCAAATTTCAGCTAGGCCGCGGACAAACCGACAGATAGCCAGACGGACATGACGAATCTATAAGGGTTCCTAGTTGACTACGGAACCCTAAAAAATGACACTTGTCTCGCCTATAGTTAATAAAATGTGCGTATTAAAAAAAAACCCCTGCCCATAACTCTCCGATGGTGGCAGGACCCGTACATTTGGATAGGACTATGAAGATCCTCATTTCTAGTGCCAAGATAAAGTTAATTTAATAAACAAGGTTTCATGGATTTACATATTTGGCCTCCAAATATGTTATTTTTCATGCATTAAGATTATAGTAAGTATAGGTAAAGATGCATGGCCTTAACCAGAATCTTCATCTTCAAATCTCACTGAAAGAATGTAAACAAACTTGACACAACACAAGGTTTCTTTGACATCTTTCCACACAATTTGACAGTAAGGGGATTTCAATACAAAACTTGTGTCACTTGTGTTCTGTCCTTGAGATTTGAAATAAATACGAGTGCAATTATAGGATGACCCATCCTATGATTGCACTGCACTGCAAGACACAGTTCAGGTCAGAAAGCAAATCAAACCTTTTGTTAAACAGTCGGATACGGATGGTATTATTTCTTTTCTATTATACTTTCTATTACACAATATATGGTCTTTCACTTGTATGATGTAGGATTAGAACCGGTGGTAGCTTTTTCTCTCTCTGACGTTCATAAGTGCATTGTTATGTACCTAAATTGAAGAATAAATATATTTTGTATTTTTTTTCTTTTTATCTACACTCACACTGTAAGTCCTCTAAAACGTGTTCAAAAACGGTAGGCAATGGCTAGCATTACCGCAACCGATTTTACTATGATAAGCTTTTTATCTGTGGCAGTAACGTAATTTTAACTTTACATGCTCATGTCATACGTTATGAGTTTAAAATTCCAAACATCGAATTTGATAACATAATGTAAATCCTGTGCTCCTTCCTGACCAACGGCACGCGCCTCCCCGACCGCCGGCACAATCGAGTTGGCCATGGCGGTGCAATGGCGGTCATTCTATGGTTTCCGAAAACTTAATTTAATATATATAATATGAGTGTAGATAAAGCAGTGTATGCAACTGTACGTAATTAGGCCTAAAGACGATCTATTAAGTATCTATTGCTGAATTAGCATACTCGTATTTATGTGGTAGGGTAGGTAAATCACGCAATACATAATAAGCAACAGTGGACGTATGGAAGACCACCTACGGCTATTGTCTTTATAACGATAAAATTTGGTTTTGGCAATTTCTCAATGTCAATTCGCCTTATTTTTTGGACTGATGAGGTTGTTCCACGCAATAGGTAAACCCGGAATTGAAAAGTCCCATTTGTATAGAAAAGCGAACTGTAATAGGGGGCCAAGTGAAATCTCAAGCGAAATAAATTTGAAACACGGCGGAATGACAGATGCGTCCGCCATAATATAAAATATTATTATCGGCTTTTAAATGGTTATTTTTTTTTAAATCATGAATCAAAAAATTCAATAAATAACGACAGTACTTATGTTAAAAGTAAAATTCATTCATGGCTTGGTTTAAAACTAATATTTTACTTATAACCTTCTTGGTTAGCGTGAGGTACTTATAACAATAAAAAAAAAGTATAACTTCCGTGGGAGTAAAAGGCAATTTACCTCCCGGCCCTCCCGCGTCACTTGTGTAAAATCAGGTGATATGAGCAAGTGGTGTGATGAAAATATTATATTATTAGTGAATATGGTCGAGACAGTCCGTCGGTCCTAAACCTTCTTCTTAGTGCGCTCTCTCGCTGACCCGCCGGTTTGCACGCCAGGGTGTCAACCGATTACACTTTGCCATTTTACTAATTCGGTCGAGTATCATTTTGCTGGCTCACCACTGTACTTGTTAGGTGTAATCGAGGCAATATATTATAGGCAATTAGGCATACAAAAGAAAAGTGACAAAACCTCCAAAAGCGTCAAAGGCGCCTAAGCTGAAGAATTGTTCCGCTGTTACTAGTCGGCCTAGGCTAAAGACACCGGTTCGAATCCGGTCTCAGGCACAGAGGGGTTAGTCACTTTATGATTTTAAAATGTAACACTTCCGGGCCCCCTGCCCCTGACTTAGAAAGTTACCATAACGTAAGTTAAGGTTGTAGAAGGTTTACAGTTTACTAATTATGTATTGATTAAGAGATAACTTAAGAGAGCAATCACCAGTAAAGATATAGGTACACCTTTAGATTAGATAAGTAGAAGAACATTATCAAAATGGTGTAACCGAGAAGTTATGTAAAAACTCATATTCAAACTTGTTTATGTCGCTACATTGCTTATTAATCTACATACAGTTGACTATTACTATTGTCAATTTATGCGTGGGTAAGACTTACAACTTGCAATTATCCTGTCGTAAGTCTCAAATATACGGAATCGCAGTATTATAGAAATGGAATTTGTAGCTTGGTATTTGCACCATGGTCGCGGCAATGGCAATTAATATGAAGGTAATATTTGTAGTAGTATTTTGTTTCATTATAATGTAGTAAATATTAAGTACGTTACGTACCTACGTATTTTACTTAATTGCGGTATTGAAAGGTTGCCGAGCCGACACCATCCTTACTACCCGCATGAGCATGTCGGAGACGGCATCCTATACTCAGGATAACGACGACAACGAGGAAGATCTCGGCCTGCTGTTGACCGTTCTAGTCCTTGCCAACGCCATCAGAAGTTGCAATTGCTGCCGTGCCGAGAATACCTACATCCCAGTATGTACCCAGTATCCTATACCCATACCGACAAATTACCCAACTATTGCATCTAAGCTATGGTTACAACTGTGATAAAGAAGATAATTGCGACGAGGTGTCCAGTGGCAGCGCAGCTAGCACTGCTGCGACGGCCACCGGCGGCGGCAGGGGAACGCCTTCATCACACGGCCGATTGCAACGATGAAAATAAACTCGAAAACGAATCTGTTGCTTAAGCTACTACGAATGACAGAATTTAAGCCAATTATATATTTTTTACATTAAACGATCCTTTGGATACTTAGTTTCTTCTATTATTTTTTTCTGTTTTGATGGTTTTCAGGCTTCCCATTTTATTTAGCGAGAGTTTATGGAAGATATGTATTTGACTCGAAACCCCTATTTTTCCACGAAGTGCGTATAGACTACAAACATACATGTGGCACGTTAAATTATTTACTTGTTCGTGCAACCTGAAACGCAGCAGTGGCAGCGCTCTTTGTAAAATAAACTGGGCTTTAACTAAACTAACAACTTCATTCAGTAATATAGTTACAAACTATCGTAAAATGAATTGAGTGATAAGTTGATAACCTTCCGTTAATTAGAATATTAGAATGAAAGCCCAGTATGTTAATAAGTATAGCTACTTTCAGATATATATAGTAATAAAAACAGTATATTCTATCTAATCAACGAAAACTGATAAAACTATTGTACCTACTTAACTGTAGAACTAGTCCATTTGTGACATCTTCTTTTCCATATCTTTGAAAGATAATGGAAACGGGTCACTCTGAATAAAAAAATATACAAGATGACCTGTTTTTACTGTCCTTGAGTGTATAACGTTTTTATATCGGTTAAAAAGAGGCTTATTTCAGTGATTACAATTTTAACCTCGTAACGCCCAAGAAAAAAAACGCAAGTTCAGCTAAACGCCCAATGTGCAATGTATAAGCCAATATGTTTAAATATAAAAATGACATTTCATAAGCTTTTAAGTACAGCGTACTGTACACTGGGCGTTTACCTCATTTTTATTTTTCGAAAGTCTGGGCGTTAATGCTGAGTGTTACTTTGTACACTCTATTGCACATTGGGCGGCACGAGGTTAAGTTTTTCAATAATAGCTTGTTTTTATTTTTAGGTGCTAATATGCCCGTAATAATAATAACACATTTTTCAATTTTAATTCTTAACTTTCTTAACGCAACCTAAGCAAAACAATACTAAATCCTACAGAACTTAATTATTCCGTTTTTAGACTGGTAAATTCTTGTTACCACATGATTCATGCATAATATAAAGGTATTGCATAATTATTACATTTATTCCTTGTCGGCTTAAACGTGACGAAAAGATAGAATCAGAGCAGAGGAGATGATAAAGAATGATTGGAGGTTGTGTCAGATGTGCAGGCAGCTGCGATAGGCGCGTGATGCACTCGCATATAAAATATCAACGCCGGGCACACCGGGCAGTCCGCTCCGCACCCATGGCGCCGCTCCGCCTGCTTGCTGCGCTGCTCGCTGCGCATCTCCAGGTGTGACATCTCGTCTACTCTTCACATTAAGGCTGAAAACATTCGACCAGAATGTCTTAACCTAAAAAGGGTATTCAGTAAACCTCCTCCTAAGGTTTACCTCTTTTGATCAAATCGTGTTAAGACCATTAACAATATCATCATACTTAAATGGCTAAGCATTCTAGAAATTTCTATTACCTATATACTTTAACTTAAATTTAGACGGTAGTTTAATGTCCAAAGAAATGTTTAATTTAAATATGTTTTACATTGGGGGCTAGTACTTTATTGGTGGTTAGTAATATCATGTTTTGACTATTTTCAGTTAAATTTTGGACAACAAATCAACGAAGGAAACAATCTAGTAGCCGTAGCGTCGCACAAGTTAGCAGCCATAAAACAACAATCCCACAAAGAAAATGTCACGGACTCGGATCAAACAACAGTTTTGGAAGAAAAAATCGAAGTGACGACTGACAAAAGTTTAGAACTAACTAATTTCAACAGCAGTGCCACGTATCCTGGTAGCGGTACGATAACAAGCATTAAGTTTGTAAGGAACCCGGCGTACGGTGGACCGTTGCCTAGTTTTTCGATAGTTAATGGTGAAAATGCATCCGATCCAATCCATCACCAAATACTTAGACCTGACAGTGCACTTTACAACTTCTCTAGTGTTTCGCGAAATAATGAGCCAATGTACACTGCGATGGGTCAAGTGATCAACAAACAAACGGAAGATAATGTTGGGTATATATCTAATTCACCCCTTTTTATTAGCTTTACACCGCGGTGTTCTGGAGCCGTGTCCTCACAATCTCCATGTCTCATAAATGCTTTGCCGCCACAAGCTTCCTCACCTAACATGGCTACGCTGCAAGCTTCTCCTCCACTGAAGCAACAATCTCACCAAACATTATCTTCAGCTCAACTTCAGCCATCGACCGTTCAAAACCCAACAAACATGAGGTTACGGTTTGTTCCAGCTTCAACTACGACACCGCTTCAAAGTACAGCGCCAGTAAAGAGTACAGTGCCTATACAGCGTCAAGTACCAATACAGAATCCGATACCAGTGCAGAATACGGTACAAATGCCGAACTCCATACCAATGCAGAGCGCAATACCAATTCAGAGTACGGTCCCAATACAAAACACTATACCAATACAAAGGTCAATATCAAATGTACCAACACAAAATCCTATCGCTAATATCCTTCAAAATCCAAATTTGGCTCTCATGTTGACACATATTTTATCACAAAATCCTGTCAAACAAGAATGTTTTGCACCTACGAATACTCGGTGCCCGAGCCATGACCAAAAATCTACAAAGCAATCCGCCGTGAAAACTTTGTTACCGTTGCTGCTACAACTTTTAACAGAAAAAAACAACAATTGTTGCGATTATAAAAATAAAAATGATCGACCTCACAGCTACAGCAGGTACAAAACAGGATACAAAAAAAGTTACGACAAGTTCGACGCCGACTTTGGTCGTTCTGAAGGAAATCAGTACTATCGCGTAAATGGAAACAGAAAAATTAAGAGACCTCTCGATGATACTCTAGAAGAAGAAGATTACAGCGACGAAACATCGGATTACAGCGCCGAAGAATATGACGATGAAGACTGATTAGAATTATTCGTATTTTAATGTAAAATTATATTTTATACTTATATTATGAAACATACGTTTTTTTAATAATCCAAATATTTACCTACATATTAACTACCTTCCTGACATTGTCCACACAGCTCGTTGTAGGCACTTAAATGCTTGCTTTTGTACTCGGTCTAATATATTTAACCGAATTTAAAAAAAAAGGAAATTCTCAGTTTGACCCTTATGTTCGTATGTATTATGGATGGTATAGGAAGGATGGAACTCTCTTCTAGGAAAACGGTCGAAAAAGTGTCCAGCGGTAAGCAGTAAACAATAGTTCCAAATATCTCCGGGTGGCGCTAGGTATAGTTCAGCATTTGAAATGAATTACCGATATTTAATACTTATATGATTTTCTAAATAAAATTAATATTCAGAGTGTTTTTCATCTCCGCAAATAATTATTTTGGATTTAATTTTTTTTTTTTCAAAATTAATTTAATCAAAGGACAATGGGCAAATTAGTATGGGCACTGTCCCCACCCACCAACAGAAACGAAACATGTTTCATTTAATAGATCTTGGCAATCTGATGATTTGTTATTATGACGAGGATTGCCCTTTGAATGGGGTTTTCTTGGAAAACCGTATTTTGTTTATTATTATTTTGGATTTATTGGTAATAATTATTTTGGATTTAATTTTTTTTTTTTCAAAATTAATTTAATCAAAGGACAATGGGCAAATTAGTATGGGCACTGTCCCCACCCACCAACAGAAACGAAACATGTTTCATTTAATAGATCTTGGCAATCTGATGATTTGTTATTATGACGAGGATTGCCCTTTGAATGGGGTTTTCTTGGAAAACCGTATTTTGTTTATATATATATATACGTCACATACATATATTTAGGACAGACATCTTCAATTTTCTTTAAGAGTTTTGGCTAAAAATATTAATAATTTTAAGTTAACACTGATAATATGTATCATATATCATATGTTAAGTAGTATTGTAGATCTAAAAATATATAGCTCTATAAGCGAATTTTTGTTATCCTTTTTTTTAACCAACTTCAAAAATAAGAGGTGTATTTTTTTAAAAGAAATGTTGTTGTTTATTATTGCTAGTAACATAATGTTTCTGTAACCTTCTTCTTGTAACTTTCAATGTACATTGTACTTTGTAACAAAATATATATGAAAACAAAATACGGTTCTCCAAGAAAACCCCATACATATGGTGATCCTCGTCATAGTAAAAAATCATCAGGTTGCCAAGATCTATTAAATGAGACATGTTTCGTTTCTGTTGGTTGGTGGGGACATTTTGCCCATGGTCCTTTAATATCATTGTGGCGCCATCAGTTTATCGCCTTTTGACGGACACTTTTGTAACATAGAGATTTATATCCTTCTTGTACCATCCATAACGTATGTAAAGTCTGACTAGAAATATAGGATCATTGTCAAGAGGGCGCTATTATTCTCATTTATATGGCAACAGTAATATTCATAGAGTGTATTTATTATTCTCTATGGTATGGTGACATCTTGATTTGTTTACCTGTGCGCTCTGATGTTAATTTGAAACTGTTTCACAACTAAATAGGTTCTTTTCCCGAGCGTATTATTTACAGCAGTTTATAATATTTACACTATTTAAAATGTTTCGCTCTTGACTATGAATAATTTTGGGATTTTTCTGTCGTTTATTATTTAATATTCAACACTTATTCAAGTTAACCGTCACAATGACATGACATGCACTCACACATGCATATAATCCTGTCATTAAAACTATTGCCAGTGTAAGAAATAAGTTCCAATGAAATTCCTCAACTTGGCGCGTGATCATATATTTTTGGTCAGGCTTTACCTATGTTTATCCGAGATTTTCTCGCGTTTGATTGAACCGATTTTGATGCGGTTTTCAGAAAAGTATTTGTTACATTCTGGAGAAGGTTTTAGTATAAAACAAGGCGTCATTCATTTATTACGGGAGACAATTTTGCCAATTTTTGACCCCTTTCCCCCCTACGTAAGAAAAAACAAGAATAATAATAAAAAATCCTCCTCTCGTAAAAAGAAGTAAGACATGGCCAATCCCCCCTAAATCGTCTTACGTAATAAAACTAATAAATAAATGGTGATGGCGCCTAAATGGTACCGTGACGTCGTCCGTATGGATCCGTTATTTAGCGATACATTAGTTCAACAACCGATTTATAACCGACTTCAAAAAAGTAGGTGTGTTGGAGGTTGTATGGGGGTGGGTTGGACCCGGGTATGTCCTTAAACTATGTCCAAATGAGAGGTATGGGTACAGCGACTGTCATTGCAAATAAATATTTTTGAGCTTGAGTTTGAGTTATTGCGCTATTAGCAGGGCACAGCTTAGCGAATGTAATTTCGCTAAAAAAAGTACTTCCACCTTACAGAAAACCACATCCAAATAGCACTAGACCCTACTCATAGTGAGTAAGGTTGCCAAAGAGCTCAAATAGGACTCAGGGTGTTGACGACTAGGTATTTATTTACTTATGTTGACATTTTTTAATTTTTATTATTTTTTAATATTGACATTTCAGATCATATTATTATTATTATTAATCTTGAAGCAAATCAAATTATTTTGTTCAATATTTTTTGATTTGCAATTTTTTAAGTAGTTACACTACTAGGTATATATAAACTGAAAATAGATTTCATATACTTCAGAAAAAGTGACCAAACCCTCCGGTGTCCGAGGCCAGATTTGAACTGGCTTCTTCAGCTTTCGCGGCTGATGTCCTGACCACTAGACCACCCGGTCACGGCGGAACTTGACAAATTTTCTCATGTATATGCAATCTCTGAATTTGAAACGGCTAGGCGCCGTTGACCATACTCTAAGGGCAT
The DNA here is from genome assembly GCA_947086415.1 of Pammene aurita. Lineage (NCBI taxonomy): Eukaryota > Metazoa > Arthropoda > Insecta > Lepidoptera > Tortricidae > Pammene > Pammene aurita. The sequence continues at coordinate 25,965,419 of OX352289.1, forward strand.
GCGCAGTACGTGCTTGCACCTCCTATCCGAATCTCTTACGTGATTCTGGTATAGCGCGAGAGATGGTGCTGCCATCTATGAATCTTGAAGCAAATCAAATTATTTTGTTCAATATTTTTTGATTTGCAATTTTTCGGACACCGGAGGGTTTGATCACTTTTTCTGAAGTATATGGCATCTATTTTCAGTTTATTATTATTATTATTTATCTACACTCACATTGTAAGTCCTCTAAAACGTGTTCAAAAACGGTAGGCAATGGCTAGCATTACCACAACCGATTCTACTGTGATAAGCTTTTTATGTGTGGCAGTAACGTAATTTTAACTTTACATGCTCATATATTGATACGTTATGTGTTTCAAATTCCGAATATCGAATTTGATAACATAATGTAAATCCTGTGCTCCTTCCTGACCAACGGCACGCGCCCGCCCGACCGCCGGCACAATCGAGTTGGCCATGGCAGTGCAATGGCGGTCATTCTATGGTTTCCGAACACTTCATTTATATGAGTGTAGATAAAGCAGTGTATGCAACTGTACGTAATTAGGCCTTACTACGTAACAGTTACATAATAGTAGATTGTACACCAAGGGGATAAAGCACTGTTTTATGTCACGGGCGCGATATTGAATCCCGAACGGAACGAAGGACTCCAGACTTTATTGCCGAGCGCAGCGAGGGGGTTATGAGTTAATTCCCGAGCGTAGCGAGGGAATTAAGACTGAGTCCTGAGTGCAGTGAGGGGTTTAAGCGCGCCCGTGACAAAAACAGCTTTATCCCCGAGGAGTATACTCTACTTTTCTCACCTCTTGTGAGACAATAAAAAAGTTAAGGCTACTACTAGAAACGGATTTTTATTAGGGTCCCGTAGCCAAATGGCAAAAACGGAACCCTTATGTATTTATCATGTCTGTCTGTCTGTCTGTCTGTCCGTCCGTATGTCACAGCCATTTTACTTGGAAACTATACGACGTATATGAATAACATTTACACATAGGTGTATTTTGTATGACGCTACTTAGTTATGTAGTTAAATTTGAAAAAACAAAACTTTTAGGGGGGGGGCTCCATACATGTAACTAAATAAAAAAACCGGCCAAGAGCGTGTCGGGCCACGCTCAGTGTAGGGTTCCGTAGTTTTCCGTCCGTCACAGTAAGTGTCCCCACTTAAGAGTTAATAACACCGCCATGTAGGATATGATATGAGAGTTTCACGTACAGCGACATCTATCGGCAAATTAAGTAAACTATTGCGCGCGAGCTTAAAGTATGGAAGATGATTTTTATGGAATAATTATTTATGGCGTGAACCGATTTTCACCGTTTTTACTTTATTTGAAAGCACGTCATTTCATTGTAATTTTGTAGAAATTACAGGTACAATAAACACCTGCTTATACGGTTAAATTACAAACTTAGTTCAGAAATTATTTTGTAATTTTTTTTCAAAAACTATTCATCCTATCAAGTTCAAAATAATTTTCCTAGAAAGTTTTTATAAAGTTCTACTTTTGAGATTTTTTTCATATTTTTAAAACTTATGGTTCAAAAGTTAGAGGGGGGGGACGCATATTTTTTTACTTCTGGAGCGATTATTTCCGAAAATATTTACATTATCGAAAAATGATTTTAGTAAACCCCTATTCATTTTTAAATACCTATCCAACAATATATCACACGTTAGGGTTGAAATGAAAAAAAAAATCACTCTCCACTTTACGTATAGGGGAGGTACCCTAATAATAATAAAAAATCCACTTTTTATTTTACCACTTTGTCGGCGTGATTGATATACATATTAGTACCAAATTTCAGCTTTCTAGTGCTAACGGTCACTGAGATTATCCGCGGACGGACGGACGGACGGACGGGCAGACATGGCGAAACTATAAGGGTTCCTAGTTGACTACGGAACCCTAAAAATGAAAAAAATTTAACCAAATATCAACATGTGACACATCAATCGATAGGTCTTTAAAAATAACATTGAGATTTCTTTGACCATTTTTTGATTAAGTGAATATTTTCTGAAATAATCACTTCGACAGTCAGAAAAATGGTGTCCCCCCCCCTGTAACTTTTGAACCGTAAGTCCAAAAAATATGAAGAAATTTGAGGAGATGCGCCTTATCATACTTTCTACGAAAATTGTTTTGAACATTATCGGTTCAGCCATTTTTGAGTTATCTCCAAGAAACTTCACTTCCTCCATAGGCATCAGATACGACCTTTTGGTATTAGTTTGGTTCTTATTCCCTTGAATGTACGGAATCCTCCTATGCGTGGTCCGACACGTACTTGGCCGGTTTTTTAAAGTAATTCAAAAGTATAAATTGATTCTTGATACATTAGTCCATTTTATTCGAATTTTATCTTCTATTTTTGTAGAACCTGCAGTTTTACTCCGTGTACTGCAGCTCATATGACACTCGCGGCATTTGTTTTTGGTATTTAAAATTGAGGTGGCCAGCGCGAGTTTCAAATCAGTTTGACGACCGGCGGCGCGGGCCCGTGCACCGTGCGGACTTTACGAAATTAGACTTTAAGCACATAACCCAACCCGATTTAGTACAACATTATAACCCGGCTAAAGCCAAGGGCTATAATGATTTGCTTTCGGTCAGGTTTGCATGATATATAATTTAGCATTGTCGAGCAGGTGGTGTGAAAACTACTATTATTTTTGCGATTACTTGATTATATTTTCATTACTGGATTCAATTGATAATTACATTTTTATTGTTATTTTATTTTTATTTTTACTATTATTGTTTATTGCTCATCCGGTTATGTCTCTGTGCTGTTTTCTGTGCTTCGTGTTTGTGTTTCTGACTTTTGCCTAACAATAGTTCTGTAAGTTTTTTGTATGTACTAACAGTTTTATGGGCTTTGCCCGAATTAAATGATTATTTAATTTATCACCTTCTTGTTCCTTTAGTCGTTAACACAGTGAAAACTCCTTTTTGTAAAGGGTTGGCAATGCGCATGTGACGCCTCTGGAGTTGCAGGCGTCCATACCATCAGGTCAGGCGGGCCGTATACTTCTTTGCCACCGTCGTAGTATAAAAAAGGAGGTTCTGAGTTTGACTAACCCATATGTTTGTTATATAGATCATTTTTGCCACTTTTGACTCCCTAGGTATTATTTACTCTTTGGCAGAAATTTGCTTTCCGGGTAGAAATAGAGACGGGATAGGGACAGGATAAGGATAGGGGTGGTTACTTATATAAAAAACTATTTGTGCTTTTCAGTGCACAGTGGGCAGATTTATTGAGGGCGGTTCCATTTTTTAAGAAAAGAAATTAAATTACATTATCATTTTAGTTTAGGTTTTTTTTTGTTCTGGTTTTGATATCTTTACAAATATTTTTTTTAAAACGGTTACTATTATCTATACTAGGTACCTACACCCAGTAAAGTTACACGAGATAAATATACTAAATTGAAACCTAAGCGTCGTTGTCGTCATGAGCCTTGACAATCTCAGTATGTATACAATGTAATGTGTATTATATCAATGAAAACATTGTAATACCTATTCTTGAGAAAAAAATACTCTGCATCTGAATCTAAGTAATTTAGCCAAATAGCAGATTCTCTGACCAAAGTAGTGGACAGACAGATTTAAATGGCGATATTCTTTGAAGCTGCCTACACAACATAAAGGAGATCGTCAATTCTGGGTCACCTGATATAAACCGTATACAGTTTGTACTGCAATATAAAATAAATACGCATTTTATTACTAAAGTAGACAAAATATTGCAAAAAATGAAACGGAAATTAGAAATACTAAATAAATAAACATTATGTTGATTTTTCCACGATTAAAATACAGCAAGACAAGTCGTTAACGTCCATATGGCATTGCCATAAAGTTTAACTTCACCCTGGCCTGAAACGGGATTGTTTTTTGGTTTGACACTGTCAATGTATACCGTTACATAATCTGCGTTTTGATACTGTTCAGTAAGTTAGAACATTGTAATATTAAAATAGTATCTAAGCCTATGAATACGGAAGTTTAAATTAGAAATCGACTGTATTAAAACGCCTAAAGATTGAAAATGCGTATTTTTGCATGTTTGATCGGAATTTGAATATTAAAAGTGGGTTTCATAATGACATAATATCATGCTCCTTCGATAACGAAACGCATCTTTTTTTCAATTTTGTAATGTCAGATACTAGTGCTATCGCACTTAACGGTGGTAAACCTTATCCCTTGGCAATAGGTGTTAGGAATGTTCAGTTAATAGTATCAACGATGGTTTGACAGCCGTCTTTGTTTACCGAAATACAGGAACTATAAATACGATCAAAATATGACTTTTTATTATTTCAACATTATTCTCGTTTTGTTTTCAAGTCCGCTTTTGTACATTATCTTTAAAAAATCGGTACTTTTTTTACATTAATATATAAATCATAGGCAAGCACGCTTTCAAATATTGTCCTTGTCAGATTCAAGTTTTAAATGCATGATTTTTCAGTTTTCCCATTAGATTACTCAATATTTTTACCACCATCCTGATCTAGAAATTATGACGATTCTTTAAAGGTAAGAACCATTCCTAAACGGTCCTAAATAATCTGGGCCAGATCACCTAACAAAAATTGACGATCTCCTTTGAAGTAAGAATGACAGCAGCTCTATGACGGCATCAGTTATCGTGTGGACAGGCGGTTAAGAGGTCGCACCTTGTACTTCAAATAAATAATAATCTTAACTAATGATCCTCATTGTAGGACAACTTTGAAATAGCATAGACGCGGACTGAACAACGGAACAAAAAATGAGTGATAGATATTTTGTTTTACCTATTGTATGCTCCGGTTTCCGTTAAACAATTAGTAATTATTTGAGTAGGGTATTTTTAAATGTCCCAACTGTTATCCACGATCGGTGTCTGCAATGCCGATTGTGAGCTAATAAGAGTTTCACATTGTTTTGTTAATGTCGACAAGCGCTACGTGCTCGAAATGGGGCGAGCGACTTATGACGAGTTCGCGCAACCCTATCTATACGTAATACATAGTAATACTTCATACATGTTTTGATAACAATAATTAAAAAAACCGGCCAAGAGCGTGTCGGGCCACGCTCAGTGTACGGTTCCGTAGTTTTCCGTCCATCACAGTAAGTGTCCACACTTAAGAGTTAAAATAACACCGCCATGTAGGATATGAGCGTTCCATGTACAGCGACATCTATCGGCAAATCAAGTAAACTATTGCGCGCGAGCTTAAAGTATGGAAGATGATTTTTATGGCTTAATTCTTTATTGCGTGAACCGATTTTCACCGTTTTTACTTTATTTGAAAGTACGTCATTTCATTGTGATTTTGTAGAAATTACAGGTACAATAAACACCTGCTTATACGGTTAAATTACAAACTTAGTTCAGAAATTATTTTGTAATTTTTTTTCAAATACTATATCAAGTTCAAAATAATTTTCCTAGAAAGTTTTTATAAAGTTCTACTTTTGAGATTTTTTTCATATTTTTAAAACTTATGGTTCAAAAGTTAGAGGGGGGGGGGAAAACACATTTTTTTTAACTTCTGGAGCGATTATTTCCGAAAATATTTACATTATCAAAAAATGATTTTAGTAAACCCCTATTCATTTTTAAATACCTATCCAACAATATATCACACGTTAGGGTTGAAATGAAAAAAAAAATCACTCCCCACTTTACGTATAGGGGAGGTACCCTAATAAAACATTTTTTTCCACTTTTTATTTTACCACTTTGTCGGCGTGATTGATATACATATTAGTACCAAATTTCAGCTTTCTAGTGCTAACGGTCACTGAGATTATCCGCGGACGGACGGACGGACGGGCAGACATGGCGAAACTATAAGGGTTCCTAGTTGACTACGGAACCCTAATAAAAGGGTCTACAATAAATTATAAACAGATTAGCCGTGACAATAGCATGGACACGTAGGCGGCTTTCATTCATGGTTCTCGTACGCACATAAATATAACCAATTATTCTTAATCACAAAATTACACAAGGGGCTGTTTATGATGCATACAGAATGTTGCTACAGAACCCATAAATAATTAGAGCTAAGATTCACATAGTCGTATAACGATCTCTTAAAACGTTCCATTCTATATTCTAGGCATTAGTCGCAGATGGACAAACTTTGGTCTTCGTAATTTTTATATCATATCCTATTAATAGATATAGCCCAGTAATATTTATGACATTATTTTAATGGTACCATTGGTACCTACCATTTGGCCGATGGCGCTTACACTTATACTTATTGCTCGAATACAATACTGAATCTGTAGAACGTACGACGTATGCTCCAACCGCTAAATGGTACTGGTATATTATATTTAGGTACATAAATAAAACAGGGTCATGTAGGGGAGACCGGGGAACAACGTAACACTTTTTACATCTGTGCTGATACCACGCTATCTGTCGTGTCTGTGTATCTGTCTGTCGTTATTTGTAACGAAATGTATTCTACAAATCAAATTCACTACTTATTTATTTGTTAATAATATTTTATGAATTACAGGAACTTAAAAAAACCTTGTCGGTTGTTACTTTCGACCCCGAGTGCAAGTCGAAAGTAACGTAATGTATATTAGAAAATTGCGATGCTATTACACCTAAAGTTAGCAAATTTCCGGAAAAAGCTAAGCATAATTAATTATATTATTAATTATTTTACATGTTTTTAAAGTGAGGCATTCCAGTCATACAATAGTATGTTATTTAATCAAATACAAACATTGAAAACATTGAAAACATAATCAACCCAGCAGGACTTGAACCTCGCATCGATACGCCTTACCGGGGCTCGATCGCTTTACCAATTAAGCTATGGGTCAAGTTACTAAGTTGACGAAATTCTCAATCCCTTCAATCATCTTTTTGCATTTATTTTTACATCGACTTTATAGCAGCCGTAAGCGACATCTAGGTGCTAACTACTAGAGTTAGATACCCTTTCCGCCGACCCTATTGCAAGTGTCACAACGGAAATAATAGATGGCGATAATTATATTTAATTTAGGATTAATTTTAAATTCAATTAAATAACTGGTGGATAGGTTAAGAAAAATAAAACGTTCATTTAAATACTTATATATGTGTGTTTATGTTATCCTATATTTAGATATCCCGGGAAATTTATTAGCAAAATTAAATTGCGTCGGCCTCCTTACTACTCAACAACAACTCGGTGTAGATGCCGATGCCAAAGTGGAGGTATAAAAGCATTGCAATTTCCTAACCCTAGTAATTAGTATATGTATATTGTAGTATGAAGTCAACAAAACCTTTGTCCATTGAACGTTAAGATGGCACTTCGTTAGAAATAATCAACAAAGCTATTGACAAATTATCAGGAAATAGTTGTTTAGATTTATTAATGTAATTGAGTTTTAACAGATTCTGTTTCTTGCTCTAATCGCTTTTTAGGACACATATTGCTGAGATTATTAGCGTATTCAATATCAAAACACTTTCTCAAAATAGCAATGGTTTGCAGCTCGTTTTTTCATTGTTTTTTTCTCCATAGTTCTGTTACAAGGATAACGTGTTACTTTCGTCCCAATAGCGGTTTGTTACTTTAGTCCCCAACCGTATTTTTCGTGATTTAAATGGTATTGCCTACCCAAAATAGAAACTTGCTAGACAAAAACCAAGTAAAATATCGTGTAAAACTGTGTGTCAATAGTCACTACGCCAGTAGTCCATTTTTTTACTGCTTAAAATCTAAGTAATCACTGAATGAATAAATGTAAAAAAACACTCATCTGTTTCGCAAAATCACATACATGTCATCACATACGGCACTCGCATCGTGATACTATTTTAGTTAGTGTACGTCATTGGCTATCTTATGATGGTATACCCGGGTGTCGTTATGACTTACTCGTATGTATAAACCTACAGAGCCTCTGCTACTTTCAACCAGCTGTTACGTTGGTCTCCGGTCTTCCCTGAATACAAATGAAAGTCACGAGAGTGTTTTAATTAATGTGTGGAAGGACGGCACCATCATCACTCAGCAAACCCACCCAAGCCACCTGGCAGACGACTTGAAGGTGGTTGCGTGTTCCACGAGTGCAACAGGTGTTGGATAAGCACACGCGCGGAATGTAACGTATAATGGCGATACTAGATCTGCGTCTTAGCCAGCCCTGTTTTATCTTTCGCATATACATTTTTTACTATATAGGTATTTTATGAGTGGGACATTTGAGGTGCAATGACTTTATCAACAGATGTTACTGAATTATTAAATATGTATTAAGCACTGTAATATAATATTTAGTCATTTTGCCTTATGAATGCAAAATGAGTGGAATGAAAATTTGCTTAGAAAAGTTAAATCCCATCAAAAACATTACACGTACAAAAATGCCAGTCTCACAACGCAGTTCTCCTACAGAAAAAAGTAGTGAGATCTATGTAAAACCAAGCCGGTGTCGATAGAACTCAATCCCCACTGGAGTTTACTAACAACATGTCATTGTGACCCCTTCAATATTAGATGTCAATATTTTTATAATAAATATTTACATAGAATGACCTGGCCATCGCCGGCCGCTTTGTTTTGCATGCGCCTTCTTCTCGTTTATAAATAGACTGCTGTCTTAACCAAAATAAATTCACTACACTTCCCTAGTTTATATTTATAACATATTATACAAACCTACCTACCTACTATATTAAACAAATGTGTAAAGGTAACAACTAACTGAACACGGTTACCTATTCACCGAATATGCATTCGTGTGATGAAGCAGGACTGTGTACAGTGTGCGTCGGAATGTCCTGCCGTTGCCCAAACATCTACTGTTGCTGGCATATATCCACGCGCAATCATATCTTTCACAAAAACATTACGTGCTCGAACCCACCCAAGACCTAGTTACAAAATTAACCAGTAACAATTTTGCTTTTGAAATCAGCTGTATATATAAAGTAGTGTCAGGACTTACTAGGTCAAACCCGATATCAAAATGGTGTCACTGAAAGCACAATTCTTGGCGACGATTTTACTTATATCTGAGGTACTTTTAATATGAAAAAACTTTTAGAGCATGTTTTATGCAAACGCATCTAATAATATCGACACACGTTGCTAATTTCTGATTCGTTTGAAGTTACAAGATAAGCTTATAATTACAGGTTTACAGTCAGCTCGTCGGCGGCGGCAGCCCTCAACCTCAGTGTGGCGCACCGGCGACTCCGTCCATTATCCCCGGAGGCCAGTTCATTGTGCCCGCCATCATCAAGCCCCTCATTCCCGTGTGTAAGCCCGAGGCGCCCGTGCAGCCTGCGCCTAAGAAACAAGGTTCCGTCGACTCGTGCCCGCCGGCACCGTGTGCCGACGACTTAGACGATAGTGAACTGGACAAACTGCTATACCTCCTCATAAGTAACATAATCGAAAGCAAAAAAGGCTCTGGTAAAAAGCAGAGCAGTACCAGCAACCTTTATGATAGGAACGCGGGTTCGAGCGCTTGCTCGTGCGACGCCTACGACGCCAGTGCCTGCAGCTACGGCGAGGACTACGACTACTGCTCGTACTCCGCGCCCGCGGTCTACAGCTCGAGCAACAGTGGAGGGGGCGATGGTTATTGTCCCGAAATAAGTGTGTATATCAGACCCTATAACGATGGTTAAATATGTAAGTTTAAAATAATAGGAATAAATATACAACATTTCATAGAATAAATACAGTGTTTTTTTTATATTTATCGCAAAACGCGGCGAATACAACACCGACCCAATTACACACTAACATATCTTAATTATGCGGTTGCTAAAAATAGTTGCGTTTCCACACGACATAAAAAGGTCAAATACGGCTTTTCGTGAACCAAAGATTTTCTATAGCATTATTATTCCTTAGAATCCAATGATCGATTTGACAAGAGGAGCCACTAAGATTTTTGATGTACATTTTTAGGGGGTAGGCTCTCAACTTTATCTTTTAGTTTGGTATCGTTTTCGTATTTAATCGGAGATGCCGAATTCAATTATGGTATCATATTGGCACACACACAAAAACGTGTAAAATGAAAAAATATTAATTTTGAATACCCCTATCTCACAAAGAAAAAATCCATAACTTAAATAATTATGAACCTTGAAAAAAATAAAAGGTGCTTTAGAGAGCCCTATTATTCGTTCGTAAAAAAAATTAATGTCCAACTAAAACGTTATGTATACAGGTGTACTAAAATATCAAATCAAAATGTCTTGAGCGATCGTGGAATGATAAGCTTGAATAAGGATAAGAATAAAAATTCATTTACTGTGGTAAAAGAATATGAGTAATGGTGGTGCATTCCGTTTCAGGCCATTTCACGCCATTTCACTTTTAAGTCGTATACAAATGCAACTATATCATTCCACCATCGGAAAAACCATTTTTTTAAATGAAAAAATAATAGGGCTCTCTAAAAAGCCTTATAAATATAACTATATATATATTTATAAGAAGTCCTGACAGATACTGGAACTAGAAACGTAAAACTTACACCAGGGTTTTTGTTTATGAGGTACGAGTAAGCAAGCAGGTTAAATAGGGGTGTAAAGTTCCTATGAAATGATTATTCCTTAGGATCCAAGGATGGAAAATAATAGGGCTCTCTAAAAAGCCTTATAAATATAACTATATATATATTTATAAGAAGTCCTGACAGATACTGGAACTAGAAACGTAAAACTTACACCAGGGTTTTTGTTTATGAGGTACGAGTAAGCAAGCAGGTTAAATAGGGGTGTAAAGTTCCTATGAAATGATTATTCCTTAGGATCCAAGGATGGATTTGAGAAGTGGAGCCACCAAGATTTTTAAAATCAATTTCTAGGAGGGGGGCTCTCAACTTTATCTTGATATCTACATCAGTTAAGCTACTAGGCTAGTAGCTTAACTTGTCGTTTTCTTATGAATTGGGGATACCGAATTCATTTCTGCTATTTTGAATTAATGTTGACACCGTTCCGAGACATAATATGTAAAATTAGAAAATAACTTATTTTGGAATTCCCTGTTTCTCAAGGAAAAGTTTGTAACGTGACTATCAATATTGCAGTGGCAACACTGTGCTTAATGTGCGTAATGTCATAGTAAATGAATGGATACGTCACTATCGGTCAGTCACCGTTGACAGTTGACACTTCGGAACGAGGCGTCTGTGTGTAAGGTCGGTAATGCTTTTGATTATTATGTAACAGCTGAATATTTGTTGAATAAACCTTTAATTGTTAACGTATACGAGTAATACAAAACTAGCCTTTAACTTTGAAATGCCGTAACATCTCAGAAGTTGCGAAAAAACAAACTTTTCGTACCACGCCATTAGCTCGACTTTTATTGAATTCAAATCTTAAGGAAAATGACTTGTTATACAAAAATATAAGCGAAAATAGAAAGAACTAAGATATCTAGTCATACGAGGTAGCGTATATTTCAAAAATATCTCATTATTTAACCGATCCACATGGATTTCAAAATTCAATTTCGGCCGACATATTTTGTTTTTAGTGTAAAACGGTAAGTAATTACAAAAATATAGGTGAAAAGTTAAATAACAGGATAAATTACATGAATTGAGTTCTTTTATTCATAAAAATAAAAGATGATTGAAGAAATAAACATGGATTTAATAAAATGTTTTTAAAATTCTTCATAGTTCGATGAAATATAAAAATACATGTAGTAATAGAAATAATAAATGTTTCTAAGGACATACTGTAAGTTTAATGATGGAAATGACAACACATGGAGTGGATGAATATGGATTTACAATAAATGTGATTTCATTTAGAGTTAATTGTTGATATCAAATATTGTATTGTGATATAATACCTACGTTGTTTCGTTCGAGCATTTTCTAAACTTGAATAAATACTATATGGATAATAGAATTATCTGCTTGTTTATTGAGAGTTTCATGCATTTAATTATCTAGAACTCACATAAACCTATCTGAGTTTCAGAAAATGAGTGACGAAGATACTGAGAGGAAGCAGCGTGGAGGCTCGCGACGCAGCCGGGGGCGCAGTCGCTAGATCGGACAACGCGTGCACGACGTAGCCGCAGCCGCAGCCGAGCCGTAGTCTCCGCGAACCTCGCAGGTCATGGATGTTTGGAACCGGGCATGATTGGTGTACGAACTCACCGCCCAGGAGTGGCTTCAAACATTGCAGACATTGAGTCGGGCAGGATTGGCGTATGAACTAGCCGCCCAGGAGTGGCTCAAATCTCATTTGATGACTCTTTGATTGAGAAGTAAACAAGTAGACACTTAGGGACAGTGTTTGGAACCGGGCATGATTGGTGTACGAACTCACCGCCCAGGAGTGGCTTCAAACATTGCAGACATTGAGTCGGGCAGGATTGGCGTATGAACTCGCCGCCCAGGAGTGGCTCAAATCTCATTTGATGACTCTTTGACTGAGAAGTAAATAGGTAGACACTTAGGGACAGTGTTTGGAACCAGGCATGATTGGTGTACGAACTCACCGCCCAGGAGTGGCTTCAAACATTGCAGACATTGAGTCGGGCAGGATTGGCGTATGAACTCGTCGCCCAGGAGTGGCTCAAATCTCATTTGATGACTCTTTGATTGAGAAGTAAACAGGTAGACACTTAGGGAGAATGTTTGGAACCGGGCATGATTGGTGTACGATCTCACCGCCCAGGAGTGGCTTCAAACATTGCAGACACATGACATTATGGCAGTTGGAGAGAATAACTGTCATACTTCAGGTCAATAATCACAATTATTTTATTATACTTAGTTGTGTATTTGATAGATAAGTGTACGACTCGAAATTAACTAGTATTATGATTGTAACGGACTTGTTAAAAAAATAGACTAAGGCTTAGAATGAAGAGACTCGTTCCTAAAGGATGGCCGACTGTAACGTGACTATCAATATTGCAGTGGCAACACTGTGCTTAATGTGCGTAATGTCATAGTAAATGAATGGATACGTCACTATCGGTCAGTCACCGTTGACAGTTGACACTTCGGAACGAGGCGTCTGTGTGTAAGGTCGGTAATGCTTTTGATTATTATGTAACAGCTGAATATTTGTTGAATAAACCTTTAATTGTTAACGTATAATACAAAACTAGCCTTTAACTTTGAAATGCCGTAACAAGTTGCATAACTTATAAACAGTTATGTATGAATCTAGAAAAAATTAAAAGTGCTTCAGAGAGCCCTATTATTCGTCCATTTAAAAAAATGTACCTAATGTCAAACTAAAACGTTATGTATGCGGGTGTACTAACAAAAACTGTTCAAGTTGCTAAAAATTTAAATCATCATCATCATCATCAGCCTATTTTAGTCCACTGCTGGACATAGGCCTCCCCCAATGAGCGCCATAGCGCCCTGTCTTCAGCTTGCCGCATCCAGCATCTGCCTGCAGTCTTTCGCAGATCGTCATCCCACCTTGCCAGAGGGCGTCCTACACTACGTTTGCTGAGTCTACTACCTACTTGTACACATTTTTCGTAAGCTTATGAAGAAAACGGGAGTAATTAACAGATACGTGATTTATAAAATAGTGATATCGTAACCGAGTTTCGTGAAAATTGCATTGAAAGCGACATAATGTAGAAATATTTTGGATGATAAAAATGAACAAGTACATACCTCCTCTATCGCATCTGTGACACAACAGTTTTAGCCAAGCATCACTTGCAAAATAACGTTGGGTATAATAATCACGAACAGGCCTCGCTTAATTCACAAGCATACCATTCCTTAGCCGTACACCTTTGCCATGAAATCACAATATAGTATCATTTTCTTAGGCATATTTAATGTAAGTAAGTCATTTCAATCCTTGTTGATACATCGCGATTGTTCACACTGGAACATGAAATATACATAATCTTTGTTTTTCTATATTATAGGGGGTATGCTGTTATCCTTCACCAAGTGAAAGTGACCAATATGGAAATTTATTCAGTCCCAGTGAAAGTATCAGCCCCTGTGATAGTATTCAGGATAATCATTTTCCCGAGGTTGAATACCCGACTAAGCTGCTAGATACGATTGAGCCCTACTTTTACCGCGCCGCTGATCAACATGACATCCTTGCGCCTTTCAGTAGCGACGTCAAGAACGCATACAATTCTCTAGACGCTGGGAGAAAAGTTAAAGAAACACAATTCAAATTACAAACATCAAGTGAAGAAATAGTCAAGATGGAGGCACCAGAAAACGCTAATTTAGAGTTAAATGTCGAGGTATCTAAAGACATAAATAGTGAACTAAATGTACTGGATCAACACGAAGAGACCAACATCGAACCAGATGTAGAGGTACTAGATGAACCCCATGAGGCCGATATGGAACAAAATGTAGAGGTACTAGCAGAACCCGAAGAGGCCAACATACAACCAAATGTAGAGATATTAGGACAACCTGAAGATGCCAACATCGAACCAAATATAGAAAAAATAGAAGAAGTCACTAGTGAACCCAAAATGACCAACAGTGATTCAAGTGTAGAGGGACTAGAACTTATCAAAGCTGTAGAACAATTCAACATTGAACCAACAAATATACCTACAGTTTCTGCTGAAACTTCAGAAACTTCTGAAGGTCATTCTTCAGAGTCTAAGCATTCAAACGATTGTTAATACAAATGAAACTTGTTTGCCTAAAGTTGAAATAGTTAATATCATGAAGCTGTAGTGTAATTAGTATTAACGATTCCTTATACTGTTAGTACTTCAGCGCAATAATAATTATTAATTTATTATATTACCTTGAAAGTTGGAAAAAAATATTAAAATTGTTGATCACCCCTGAATCTAAGTTAATAACTGAAAGCCTCCGTAACTCATATAAAATAATAAACCGAGAACAATATTATGATGACATAGAGTTGGTCTAATGATGAAGACCGAAGGTGGTCATACCCGTCTATCGAAAAAATCCCGTCTATTCGTCTATGACACGCCAGATTTCAGGGGGGGGGGGGGGGGCGACAAGTTATATGTATCCAGATACATTTCTGTCATAAAAACCCTAATCTAAAACAATGGAAGCTCTCTCGTTGAGCCGTAGACAACTTTTGTCTTACAACAACCAACAACTTACAGTTGGTGTTAAAAGGCTGTATTAAAAATATAATTCAACATTCCCGGTTTCTTTCTTGTTCCTCCAGTTCTTGCCGTAATAATACGCTGATTTATTGTTCTATGTTAAAATATAGGCTCTATACCCTCTCTGTCCTTTATAACTGAGACAACTTCGGGCAGTTTTTATTTTGATATTACTATTTTCCAATAAAAAAATTTTGCAAGTCTTGTCACTCTGATTTCCACCCATTAAAAGCTGCCAGAAGCCCGGATCTAGCAATAAGGATAGTGTGGCAAACTGCCCAGAGTCATGGCAAACTCTTAGTCCATTACATTTTTAGATGAAACGATTTTGTTTCTTTAGGGGCATTTTATCCTGTAGAATTTATTTTTGCGGTAATCTGATCATTGAATATTTGGCTAGATCAGCAGCTACTTACATTTACATCCATGTTTGTTGTAATGAATATATAAAGACCTTTTTGTTTTTCTAGAATAAGTACTTGAATCCCCTTACCGGTACTATATGTAATGAGTTGCCGGACTCAGTCTTATTTATTTTAAAATATATAAATTCCTCCTAATCCTGATACCGAAAATTTGTTAAATATTTTGTTTTGTGTCATTTCAGCTTCACACGCAGACCTTGTGGAACTTAGCTACTAGCTCGATTTGTGTACTCTTTAAGTATGCTGGTCGTAATTTCAAATCGGAGAAATAAAATCTCAGCGGGCATAAATATAGCGCGCAACACTGTGACATATTATCGTGCACCAGAAAAACTAAGTAAGTTCCAGCCTACTTTGAGCGAATGAGCTGTGGCTTGCGACATGTCTGCCTGGGGTCGTTTTATACACGCCTAGTGCCTGTAACCTGTGATAGGTACCTACACGCGGAAGCGTTTTTGAATCCTTCGGTAACAAAAGGATTTCTGCTTGTATTACAGGTTACACGCGAGTCGTTTGTAAAACGTCCTCAGGTGTGTTAGTCTTTCCGAACCAATACGAGCCCCAATGCAAATGAGTTCGTCTAGCAGGTAAAAAATGTACTAACCTAACTTTAACCTAAAAATTCAGGATGACAGCGATGTTTAGAAGATCATGTAATATAAAAACAATATAGAAAATGAATAATACATACTATATGTATCGAATGAAAAAAATAACAACTTTCCACAGTGATAAAAAAAAACATTGTTTTGCCAAATGAGATATTCGCAAAAAAGGTCGTCTTCGGTTTAGCCGATGCATAATAGACCGTCTACCACTTGGTGGTATCACCTTTTGCATCCAAAACGGCTTTGATCCTGAGCGGCATTGAATCTCTCTCAATACTCTACACTCTTCGGTGGTTATTTCATTCCAGACACAGGTAAGTTTCTCCTTAAGATCAGCTTTAGATCTAGAAGGGTCCTTTCGCAGCCTTTTCTTCATTTTCCACCACAAAGTTTCTATGGGAGACAAGTCCGGGCTGCTGGACGGCCATGGCATGGTAGGGATTTTTTTGGACTCCAGCCACGCCATTGTTGTCTTCGCGGTATGGCATGCAGCACCGTCTTGTTGAAAAGTAAATGCATTTTTATATTTTAACTGCCGTAACTGCCGGCAGCAAACTCTCTTGCAGGATGTTTTGGTATTTCTCGGCATTGACGGTTCCATCTATAAAATGCAGACGGCCCACGCCACGCCCTGTGCCGACATACAGCCCCAAATCATTAAAGATGCTGGAAACTTCACCTTTCGCTTGAGGCAGTCTTTATGAAATGCCTCTCCTTTTTCCCGAATGACTTTACTTCGTTCGTCACCAACTGTGACTTCAAATTTGGATTCATCACTCCATATTATTTTTCGCCACTGATTGACAGTCCAGTTTTTGTATTTATTAGCGAATTTCAATCTGTTGGTTTTCTGTTTTTTAGTAAGTAATGGTTTCTCTTTAGCAGTGTAAAAACTATAGCCCATTCTCTTCATTACTCTCTTGCAGGTATCGACTGCAATGTTTTTTTTAATAGCGTCCCGCCACAATACGGTAAGTTCTCCTGCTCTTGCACGACGATTTTTCTTGATAATCTTCTTTAACATCCTGTTTTCTGCCTTGGAGGTTATTCGTGGACGGCCAGATTTCTTTAAACAGGACATTGTTCCACGTTTTCGGTGATGCTCGATAATCGTTTGAATTGTAGATCGTGGCAACGACATCTCTTTGGATATTTGGTAAGTAGATTTGCCGTTATTGTTACAGGAAATTATAATATTCCGCACTTCTTCACTGGTTTACCTCGCACCATCTCGATAGAATAATGATAATAAAGTAATGAAAATTTGCACTGCAATTGCGTTTTTATATAGCCATCTGTCATTTTAGATGACAGAGAATATTCTGTATTCAATTTGAAATATAATTAAATATTAAACTTCTTAAAAAACAGTTTTTATCTTATATAGACGACCTATTTTGCCTAAAATATGAACTAGACGTAATTTTTTGCTTGCTTAATGGTAACTTTACGATACAATTACTCTAAATTAAATAACATTATTACACTTTGTACAACGCAACATTAAACTACTTTCAATGGCTTTGTATGTAGCGTATTCCTTTAATCATCAAAGTCAATCCGGATTTAAATAGCAGTCTTTAAAAAAATATCGTATTTTTAAGTGTGACTAGACGATCTAATATGCATTGGGGCTCGTATACTAAGTATACTACATTTCAGGACTATATATTTTTTAATACATATATGAATGGGTAACACGTTCTTTAAGGTGAAAATTGCTCGAATTTTTTCGCTCCATACCGAGGAGATTATTCATGTGCAGTTCGTGTTCATTGACTGAGAGAATGCATTTAAAAAAAACTTTTGAACTATGCCGAGCCAAGCAGCGCCCCTGTAGACGCAAGTAAATTCTACCTAAAATAACTCGTACAGTACGAGTAGGCTACATATCTATGATTTTCTGGTCTATGATTTACATCACATGGAATGATAAGTTATAAAAGTTAATGAAACGAACATCACGTACTCATTACAAACTAAGTATTCAACAGCAATTATATAATCCAGCAACAGCTAGACAAGACTTACGGCAGCATGGGACTGAGACAAGACGTTGCCAGGACACTTGTCGCCGTTCTCATTACATCTCAGGTGAGATATACGTACCATTTGTTCTTCATTACAAACTATAATTATTTTTAATTTCAATAAGCCATAAATATCATAAGTCATAACAATAAGTACCTGTAGGTACCATAAAACCTAGTTGCACATTATCAGTATTATCACTTGATTAATTATGGAAGCCACATAATGAAAACAAATAAATTATTAGAAAATTTCCAATACACTAATTTCATCTATAGATGGGCCACGTTTGTAAACAAAATGCTCTGCATAGATATTTGTAGTGTTAGTGTTGAACGTACATATCACAAAGAAAATAAATAAACATTCGCTTCGTCGAAAACACGGACAAATTCTACTGTATAAGTCGCTTTCGCATATACACCTTAATCGCAGCAGCGGCAGAAATGCGTTCATGTCACTCGCAATTGCGTTGCATAGGTAAAAATTCGCATTGGCTTTAAAACCGGGTAAGTGCGTATCGGACTTGCGCTTGGTACTATAATAATACATTTTATTGCTTTCATGTTGATACAGATAGTCGTAAGTATAGTTAGTTTAAAACTAAAGAACAACATGAGACCCCAGACAGGGTATTGCAAATTTAAACACAATAAAGCTATTACATAAAATAAAAAATATAGGAAAACATACTTAACTAATTATAATCCAATTATATACATATCTAGGCAAATCTAACGGTATTTATGGTATTTGTTATCATCAAAATATTCTTGCAGCGAGTAGAAACACTTTTCTATTAGATATGTTTTTAGCTTCTGAACAAATTTTGCATATTTGAGCTCTGCAGTTATTTCTATAGGAAGATTATTGTATATTCTTATAGTCATTACATGGGGGCTCTTATTGCTCATTTGAAGGTTACTAGTAGGTATGGCTAATTTATTATTATGTCACAGATTTAAATCACTTAAATGGCGTTCTTTTGCTGTAGTATATAGAGCTGGTTGCTTGCGCACCAATTTACAGGCTTCCATAATATATAAAATAATTAATTTTTTTTAATTTTATGAAATGTGGTTTGCATGATTCTAAATTTTTTATATTTGTAAGAATTCTTATACACCTTTTTTGCACTATAAACAAATCCATTACGTCTGTACTATCCCCCCACAAAATTGTGCCATATTGGAGCCATGACTGATGAATATCATTTGATATTTACTAGTCGCTTTTCGATAAAGGAAAACATCGTAAGGAAACCGGACCTAAACCCGATGAGGCCTAGTTTCCCCTCTGGGTTGGAAGGTCAGATGGCAGTCGCTTTCGTAGAAACTAGTGCCTGCACCAATTCATGGGATTAGGTTGTTGTGAAGCGGACCCCAAGCCGGGACAAATGCTAAATAGGAGGATGACTATTGAATATATTACTTTTATCAGACGTATATACCTGTAATATCGTGATATATTAGGGACGGACGGAATAGTATACTTTTGTCAGTAAAAAATAGGTATACTTTTAAAAAACTAAACGTATGTAGTTTGTGGAAAAGTGTGTTTTTTAAGTTATTTGATTAGCGGCATGTAAGGTAAAACAGCATAATAATGTGTCAACGATTCGATTAATCGATTGGGTGTAGTTCAACAAAAACACACGATTAAATGAACTTGCGTTGCGATTAATGATGAATATCTAGAAATTAAAATATTAAACTCAATATTAGTGATAATGACAAAACAATATTGTATTAAAAATATACAAATTCAAATTGCTATTGTAATGTAAACTATATTTTATAATCATTATTATTGCTACTTATTGCATGCCTACTTTAGTGTAAGCAGATGCATATACTTAGTACCTTTTGCAGTGCCCATACAAAGTTGTGTCGAGACATACCTATCACCTGTTCAATGTTCATTTCATAAGATACACGAATCAAGGAATCATGGAATTTTTGGAAAAATACCGTTTTTTTTAACTTAGTATTGGAATTTTATAAAGTATATTTTTATGACTTCGATACAATTCATGGGTAATAAAAAATGTGTACCAACTTTATTTCTACTAGGATCGTAAGATCTCGAGATTCTGAGTCCAAATCACCTAAACATTTTCATATAAATAAAAAAGGGGAGTATACAACTTCAAATAAAATAGCCCCACTTCTACTGTGGCATCAAAGTGATCGGTATCGATAACTACTCGTAAATTAGAAAAATTGGTTCCTGATCACCGATTATAAATTATTAACGGAAATAGATGTCATTTTAAAAGTGCTCAACTTTTTTTTTTTTTTTTTTTTTTTATACCACGGCGGTGGCAAACAATCATACGGCCCGCCTGATGGTAAGCAGCTACCGTAACCTATGGACGCCTGCAACTCCAAAGGAGTCACATGCGCGTTGCCGACCCTTTACAAAAAGGAGGATTCACTGTGTTGACGACTAAAGGAACAAGAAGGTCCCTCATCGTCAACACACTGGGTCTTCTTTGAGCTCTTTGGCAACCTTACTCACCAGCAGGAACACAACACTATGAGTAGGGTCTAGTGCTATTTGGCTGTGGTTTCCTGTAAGGTGGAGGTACTTCCCCAGTCGGGCTCTGCTCCAGATTTGAGCGATGACATTCGCTGAACGTGCCCTACCACACTTAGCGAGATGCCATTCGCAGTGCCCATACCTCTCTTTTTGGCGTAGTTTAAGGACATACCCAGGTCCGGACGTAGTTTAAGGACATACCCCGGGTCCAGATCAAGGACTTCGAGGCTGGCTTTGTTACTTCGTGTTGCTGTCAAGTTTTCAATTTTTTTGTCATAATTATATCTATTTGCATTATTTCTTTCAGATATTATCCAGTCGTTGTATGCCACGAAATCGTTCAATATTTTCAGATAATAAGAGGACGAAAAAGGAAACATGCAATAATTTTGTTCCGACTAATATTTCAGATAATATTCGTTTTCCTAAAGTCGAATATCCTTTTGAATCTGAACCCGAGGAGTACTGCCGTTTTCTGAATGAGTATCCTATACAAGTTAAATCTATAAACAATATAACTAATTATTCGTCTCAAGGACAAAACAGTAAAATGGAAACAAAATGTAAACGAAAGTTGGATTTGACTGCCAATTGCAAGTCCAAACCTGAGGTTGCTACTTCTTTAGATAAATATGACCGTGATATTGACCCGGAGGTCTACTGCTTCAGGAGATCAAGTTTTTTTCCTGAAGTGGAATATCCACTTAGTACTAGAGACATGTGGATGCCAAACTATTGGAGCAGATTACAAGACGTGAAAATAATTAATAACGTGGCAACTGATATGTGTTCAAACAATGGGGCAATCGTTTCAAATTACGATAATTCAGCACTAAGTGATTTAATAAAAGCATTAAATACAAATAAAGTTCAGATTCCTGCGACTACTAATGCAACCAATGACGATTATAGTCTTACCAATGGCAAAAATGACCCTATAGGTAATGTTATGGCTGCAATAAATACGGGAAACAGTGTTCTGCTGAATCAAACTAAGAAAAGTCACATTACTCGTAATAAAACTGATTTTACAATGACCAATAGCGGTAACAATCCTGTACTATCAATATCAAAGGAAAGCGCGTTTGGTGATATCATAAAGATGGTGACAAATATAGGCAGTGATGAGTGTGATGACCTTAAATCTCAAAGAGCTATAACTCAGGGAAATCGTGACGATAATGTTGTTTTGAATTCGGCAAGTGGGAATATCGAATCTGAACCATTTATTTCAAAGACTGGATCACTTAGCAAAATTGTTACCTTGGCAGGAAATACCAGGACGAAAGATGGAAGCCTAAACGTTATTGATGGTTCAACGCAAACTAACAATAGTCAATATCAATCTCAACAGCTTACTATTAAGGAAGACTCAAATATAAGTACGGTGGTACTTAACTCATATAATGTAAGTCAAACTGAATTGACTGGAATTCTGGATACTGAAGGAACGACTCCAAACGACTCTGAAATACAGACAAATTTGTCGTGTAACTCTTCCAGACTGAATGAAAAATCATCAACTGAAAATTCAGCTATAACAACTACAACTACAAGCCCCCGTATAAATAGATTTACTTCTTTAAATGATTATGATTCCACCCGTCCAAATTATTTTGATATTTCTGATATGACAACTATTGCACCCTTCGAATATATGACTTCTCCTATGTTTCCTTTAGCCGATGACACAGAGTTTAGTCAACCAGAACAATATCTCACATCTCATGTCGCTTCTGAAACTACTACCACAACTCCAATATCTATTCTTACTACTAGCCCGCCAGCTTGCCTTAGCTGCTCGCCTACTGAAAGTCTACAAAATGACTATGATTACTTGATTGTAACTGATTTATGTGGGCAAAATTTTTCAGAAATTGACCTAGGAAACCTTACAACAGATTGGGTACTAAGTTCTAACGACTCATATGTAACTTACCAATTCCCTAATGATTCTGACGACTGGATAATATACTTCGACGCTGACAACACTTCTTTATCTCTAGGAAACTTTTCTGACATAACATTAACTGCGGATGAAAACAATTTTAGTGATGCTTGGAACGGTTCCCGAATTGAAACATCGTCAGTTAGTGGGACTGTGATGTCTACGTTATTAACTACCCTTGATTTTGCTGCTGAGAGGAACAGATCACAGGAAGGGCCGATAAATACGCAAGACGCACGCGATTTGTCAATACCCAACACTACCTTGACAGCTTTGACAGCTGTACCCGAAACCGAAAACGTTGATATTAATAATTTCGTGGTTTCTACTAGCGTTATCGAACATAATCTTGACAATGTTAATTCTGTGTCGTCTAATAGTACGACACAAGAATTAAATGAAAATACTTCTGCCATGGTACCAAACGTTCCCGTGTACCTGGATGACAGCCGTATCTTAAGCTACGAAACTGAAAATACGACTCAGGGCGTGACAGTAAATGAATATGCACCTATATTTATTGTTATGGAAAGTGATACCAACGAAAGCAATAATACTATCGATGAAATACTTTATTTAGATAACTCAAATTATACTTTGCAGTATGAATACATTGACGATACAATGACATTTACTCAGATGCCTTATCATTTCGCCGCGAACCCCGAAAACATCAATTCTGGCTCTTCCTTCAATAACGACTCCTACGTATTGTATGAAACGATCTGCGACTACCCTGACGGTAATAGTCTCGTTGTGTTTGATACAAGTGTCACAGATAACAAGGCGTTGTAATTTAAATGTTTATTAAAAGCTCTGATCCCTGTATCCTATATGACAAGTAAAAGAAAATTCTGTATATCAGATTGTGGACAGAATTATGTATTACAACGATGACGACGACGACCCATTTACCAATCGCGATAACGGTTATAACAAGATATTTTATCAACATGATATAGCTGATAATCAACAGTTGCGGTGTTTATGTCATAATCACACAATATCATTATCCCTAACATAATATTACCTAAACAACATCTCTTAATAACTGGTTAGCAAGGTCAATCTCAAACAAGTGCGATAGGTATGGATATTTCTATAAGCGTAGAGTAAGTTAGCGGTAGTTTTTTATGAATTAAATATGAACCCCAACTCAAATCAGTGGTACCTATCATTTGCGGACTGTGGACTGCTCGGAGCGTCAAAGCAGCAAATTAAAGATGACAAGTCGCTCGGGGACGGTTTGTACCACAACACAACAGATGATATCAAATAAATAGTCACGGCAATTACGAGGACACGAGTTATTTAAATTTATTATCTAATTTATTTATTTTTGAATGATGCTTAAAAAAATGTCGCTAAAACAGGAGAACGGCCTAGTTACGGAGGGTCAACATCATAAGTCATAACTTAAGCTATTTAAAGATTGGTTTTGTTAGACAGAGGAACCATTCAACAAAGTAACTATACGCTTAAGTTAGTTTATGTAGAAAATAATGATAAGAGAAGGAATGGTGGGGGATAGACGAGACAGGTTACTGAATGGTGGGTAAGGTGGGCCAAAAGGTCAGCGCTTGGACGCGCTGAGGGATGTAGCACGAGACCGAGGAGAGTGTACAAATGATGCGGTGACACATGATGCGGTGACACACCACATAGCGAGGAGAAATGACGTGGGTTTGATTAAAAATGTTAACTCGTGACGTGAGAGACTCATGCACTACACTACCAGCCGCTGGGTGAGCGAGAGACCAACCAGCAATGTCCGTATCCGGTTATTTATTAGGTAACCATTATTTGACATGTGTGTTCTAATAAAGTAAATTCTCTATAGGCGTATTATTTTTTTAAGTTCCTTTTTACTAATCCTTAGTAACATTTAGCATTAAAAATCAATTGCAGTCGCAAACCTTTCAATGAAACTACGCAGAAAAATGTCGGTGTACATAAGAGAACCGGTTTCGCTGACAAACTGTGCAATAAAGAGCCGACCTTGCGCGCGCGGCGACAGATTACATCACTGCGCGAGGAGCGGCGCCGGCACAGGCAGCGGCGCTGGGCTCGGCCGCATGTCGGCATCTTCATATAACGCGCACGGCGAGATTTATACATAAGTGCCTACAGGCATTTAATCCATGCATACAGGGGGGCGATTTTTGAGATTCGAGCGCTCGAATATAACATAAAAACTCTGAATAAAACGAAAAAATGTGTTTTAAAAACAACAGCGATAGTTTAGAAAAAATGGAAAAGTAGAAAAAACCACTGCCTCAGGCGAGACTCGAACTCGCGACTCTGGCGATTTTTTTTTCTAAGCATTGTGGTATCGTTAGCAGACGTTCTGCTTAATACAAAATTAATTGTAGTATGGGGTAGCGCATTGTTATCGGTGAATTCTCAATACAACTTGGGACTCCGATGGCCGGTTGAGAAGTGTAAGACTTCTTCAGCAGGTGTCGCTAGGCGTTCCCCTAAGACGCATATGGAATATAGTGGAGAAATTCGCAGCCATCAGGTGTGTCTCAGTAGCTCAGTTGGTCAGAGCGATGGGCATGTATCCCAGAGTCGCGAGTTCGAGTCTCGCCTGAGGCAGTGGTTTTTTCTACTTTTCCATTTTTTCTAAGCATTGTGGTATCGTTAGCAGACGTTCTGCTTAATACAAAATTAATAACAGCGATAGTTATTTAAAATCATGATTATTTATATTATTAAATTCAGGCGTAAATAATGGCGACAAACTTTTGTGTGCGATTATATTCGAGGTTAAATTCTTTGAATTCGAGCGCTCGATTGTCAAAAATCGCCCCCTAGATGACTTTTTATCTAGTGTAAAGCCTGACCAGAAATATATGATCATGCACCATGTTGCGGAATTTCATTGGAACTAATTTCTTGCACTGGCAATTATTTTACTGACAGAATTATATGCATGTGTGAGTGCATGTGATAGGCTGTCAGCGTCATTGTCGCGGTTTATTTGAATTACAGTAAAGTGTTATACAAGACAAAAATATCCCAAAATTATTCATAGTCAAGAGCGAAACATTGTAAATAGTGTATGTAATAAACAGCTGTAAATAATACACTCGGGAAATGGAACTATTTCGCTGTGAAACATTTTCAAATTAACATCAGAGCTGACAGGTAAACAAATCAAGATGTCACTATACCATAGAGAAATAATACGCTCTATGGCTATACTGAACTGTTGACATATAAATGAGAATAATAGCGCCCTCTTGACAATAATCATATATTTCTTTTATTTTCTGGTCAGGCTTTACATTTATTTCTTGTGACATGTTTAGAGGTTTGGTAAAATATTTTAGTACTTTACTTTGTGCCCATGTAAAAGCAACGTTAGTGGATTTGAAAATACAATTTGATCAGATTTTGTGTCCCAGGTTCCAGTAGAATCAATAGTACCTAGAACTCACGATTATAATGTAGAAAAAAATCGGAATCCGAACAACGCTAGAACTTACAATTTCCGAAAACGGCTAAATAAGTGCAATAAACGTCCTAGTGGTTGACACGCTAATACCCAATAACCAATAATAATGACACCTTGCTGTCAGCTTCATAGCGAATGACTTAAGTTTAAAGATGACCACTCGTTTATTTTATTGTGTAGCGGCATGTATACATGCCGCTACATTTTATAAATGTATACTATATATCTATATTTTATAAATGTATACATTTATAAAATATATACCATCGGGTTCATAATTGCATACCCAGTTTATCAATGAATTCATTCATAAATTGGGTATGCAATTATGAACCCGATAGTACCTACATGTAAAAAGTCACGTTAAAAGGTAAGGTTCTCTTGTTTTCCCCAAGTAAAAATTCACATAGATTCTTACACCACTAACTGCGAGTCATCGATCGTCTACGGCTACAGCGGCATCAAATATTTAAGAAATATCGGTACTAAGTGCACTTTTTCATGAAGTATTTATAAACTAATGCGAATATAATTATGAATTATAATTTCCAAAATTGTAGGCTAGTCACGTGCTTACAAATTAGTGTTCAACTTGATTTTCGGTAGCTCTTCTGTAAACAAAAAGTGGTGGGGAAGCCTTTTCCCTGATGAAAAGTCAGATCAGGTTGCAGTTGCTTTTGTAAAAACTACTGGCTATGCCCATTAGTGAGATAAGATTACGATCTCGTGTTTCTTACGACGTAACCGCAAAAACTAGTAAAATGAGGCGAAAAAATGGGCAGAAAAGATCATCCGTAGGTACGTACAAACGATTAGACCAAACGCGCGTTAAACGAACGACTAATCCTCCCAATTAAGAGGCTGACAACACCCGATGACCTTCAAATTGACTTTACTCAAACAGTGTTTCAGCTATAACTACTTGTTTTGAGAAAGTAAAAAAAATGTATGTCAATATTCGTTATATTTGGAAGAACTTCGTTGCGTCCGATACACGATTGGACGAAATCGGCTCGATAGAAAATAATTCCAAAGTTACATCTTAAAATTATCTTTAAACAGTTGTATGTCTTTAGTTTCTTGACTTATACATCTGTAACTAAGGACAAAATTCCACCACACTAATACTAAAAACTTCGTTGCCTTATATTTCTCAATTAATGCGTCGTTTTTTTTAATTCATTATTTTGTAAAATTTGCAATGAGCTCCCATACTAATCATAACACAGTGTTTCTCTTTCACTCGCGCTGAATAAGATAGGGAGGGAATTTAGCTGTTGTCAGCCCCTTAAGGCCGTTGCATACCACACGCGCAAGCTATCGGAGCCTTACTGCATACTAAAGGGATTTGGTCTGGTCATTATCAAATCCAACCATAACGCATAAGTAGTACTATTTTTAATTATTTTTTTTCCATTTCTAATGAAACGCGTTATCTTTGGTGAACCAAGCTGAGGTTCCAAACTCACGATACGCATAAACAATTTGTAATAGGATACTCCTAAATACCTACTAATCATAATCACTTAGGTAGTTACATCAAACTCCAAGCGATGCGCAAGGCGGCGATAGGTACCTAACTAACGCAAAGCGTATTGCGGAAATAGACGAAGTATGATCGTAGCTGTAGTAGCTGTACATAGGTACGTACTGCCGAGACAAAGTGACTCTTGCTCGCTTCACTGGTGCCAGACAATGCCACCGGAAAACTTAATCTCATTCCGTAGCAATATTTTGTAAGTAGGTAAATGATAGGAACTAAATTTAATGGCATTGTGATGTGGCGTAGGTTTAGATGAGCAAGTTGCGTAAAATTTACAAAAAGTTGGAAACGTAATCGGAAAACGGCAAGTTTCTGTCCCCACACAAGCACAGATTTATATAATAAATCTTACTAACAGATGTGTATCTCTCATTGAAATAGCAAATACCTACCGGCAAAGACAATATACTAATACTACCGGCATAAATACTTACGCAATAATACAATAGACAGGGAGCCAACAACAGCAATGACGATTCGGGCGGTAACTTATAAAGTGGTTAAGGATAATGTAAATTGAGTAGGTATAACGAACGTAAAAATTAGCGTAAAAAATTCATCCGAACTTGCGATCACCTAAATACTACAGAACGCAAACAGTTTTGCGCTTCGATAACTTACAAGAGCGATTTTCTTTTTTAGTTAGAGAATAATAATAATAATAATAAATACTCTTTATTGCACACCTGATACAGTTACAAGCACAAATTTTACAATTAGATAAATTTAGGTAGAGGTAACAACAGGCGGTCTTATCGCTAATGAGCGATTTCTTCCAGACAACCTTTGGGTAGTGGAGACTAGAGAAAAACAATAAGCAGTAGGTGGTGCATAGAAACAAAAGAGACGAAATAGATAACACAGCACATTCATATGAATAAACATACTTAAATAAATACAAAATAAACATACATATACGTACATATATACATATATAATACACACAATAAGAAACAACAGTGTCAACTTAAAAACCTAAGGAAGAGATAAATAGTACTCCTTAAGTTGCGATTTAAAGCTACCAATAGATTGCGCGCGTTTAATGTTGAGAGGGAGAGAATTCCACAAACGAACGGCCTGGAACGTAAATGAGCAATTATAAAATTTGGAAGATGAAGATGGCACTTTTAGGAGCAATTTTTGAGAGGATCTAATAGAATTAAGATAAGAGAAACGCTCTTTGAGGTAGCGGGGAGTTGCAGGGTTAAAAAGTATAGAAAAGAGTAAAGAAAGTATGTGAGAGTTACGGCGGTGACGGATAGGGAGCCATTTGAGTTGAGAACGAAAACTAGAAACATGGTCGAATTTGCGTAATCCGAAAATGAACCGAATGCAGGCATTTTGAATACGCTCAAGCTTATTAAGTTGCTCCTCGGTTAGGTCTAAATAGGAGATATCTGCATAATCAAGAATGGGGAGAAGTAACGACTGAGCAAGCGCAATTTTAGTAGCATTTGGCAGGAAATTCCGGAGCCGTCTGAGAGACCCTATGACAGCAAACATCTTCCTGCTCACTTCACTCACCTGAGGCACCCATGATAGACAACGATCCATGATTACGCCAAGATTTTTCACTTGGTTGGAAAAAGGAATTTGGATACCATCGAAGACTATCGGAGGGAGCCTGAGAAAGTCAATTTTGGAGATTTGTTTAGCTCTACCCATCACAATTACCTGTGACTTTAGGGGGTTTACTTTTAAACCGTAATTTTGACTCCAATTTGATATGCGGAGCAGATCAAGATTCGTGGCTTCTATAACTGAATTGAAATCGCTATGCATACCCTGCGAATATATTTGAAGGTCGTCGGCATAGAGGTGATACGAAGAGGAGAGATCAAGAGTTATGGAATTAATGAAGATGGAAAATAAAAGAGGAGACAGCACACCACCCTGTGGAACACCAGCTGATGTGCTGCACCAGGAAGAACACGAAGAATCTAGTTTTATTCTTTGCCGACGACCAACCAAATAGCTGCGGAACCAGTTAATCGCTGCAGCCGATATGTTAAGAGACTGTAAGAACGCGAGCAAAATGTCAAAATCGACCGTGTTAAAGGCATTACTGAAATCTAGAAGTGCAAGAACTGTAAGCTTCTGGTCATTCATACCCAAACAGATGTCATCGGTAACCTTGACAAGAGCCGAGGTAGTACTATGGCCCGGACGAAAACTACAGACTGGGAAAAGTACTTGATGAAATGGAAAAATTCAGAATACCGGTGATAATAGGAACAAACAAATCAAGGAGAGGGAGTATCATATTTCGGCTAACACAGTCAACACCAACGGCGTTAGAAGTGATATTCAATATACCCTTCCTAACATCACTCTCACAGAAATGGCTAAAATAGAAAGAAGAGAAATCTAAGGCAGGAAGTGATGAAAGATGATGAAGTGAGTTAGATTTCTTAGGACCACTGAAACAGGTGGACGATGAAAAATGCTGGTTAAGCTGGTCAACGCTAATATTGTTTAAATTGGTTGCCTGTTGAGATTTGCCAACTCCGAGACCTTTCAAAAATTTCCACACTTTGGCTGGATTTCCATCTTCAACAGAACTGTGAATATGACGCCTCTGAGCATCTCGACATATAGTGCTACAGCGATTGCGCAGGGTATGATATTTAAGTTTATTTTTCTCAGAGTTGTTAGCCTTATACTTAGATTTAGATTGATTCTTCCTCTCTATAAGGGCTTTAATATCCTCAGTGAGCCAAGGAGCAGGGAGATGCTTGACTTTTATTGCACGAACAGGAGCATGAGCGTCA
This sequence comes from Pammene aurita, assembly GCA_947086415.1. NCBI lineage: Eukaryota > Metazoa > Arthropoda > Insecta > Lepidoptera > Tortricidae > Pammene > Pammene aurita. The sequence goes on from OX352289.1 coordinate 25,995,885, forward strand.
TAAAGTTGTATGAGGAGCGAATTAAAGAGAGAAACTTGATCGTCTACCGAACCCGCTCGAGCGATACTGCTCCAATCGATTGTTAAAGCGTCATCTCGAAGCTTTTCCACATTTAATCCACTAAAATTGCGCTGCAAAAGAATTTTTGATTTAGATTTGGGAGGACGAATTTTGTAAGAGAGATAGAGCAGATCATGATATGAGAAGGCATCCGCGGAGTATTGTCCAAATTTAGACACATGAGAAGTCGAAGAAGCTAAAGTTAAATCAAGAAGAGAAGGCGAGCAATTTGGAAAATAGTGTGTGGCGTCTGAAGGGAGAATAGTTAGATTGCATGCATCTACCAGGGATTTAAGGCGCCGGGATCGACTGTCATCCTTCAGAAGACACGTATTTAGATCTCCCATAAGAATGTGATGATTATAAGAAGGCATAAAGTCTTCGAGAAGTTTCTCAAGAGAATCAAAGTAATTAACGTGAAGGGAGGGGGAATAAAAAACGCCAAGTAAAAGTTTGGAATGAGAGAGGGAAACGTCGAGAAACATATACTCTGCGGCATCAGAAGTAGAAGAGCTGGCAGATACATTAACAATTGAATAGGGGATGTGGGGATGGGGAGAATATGATATGATTACTTATAGTAAAAAATATTTTCTAACAGTTTTTGACGTCGCGATAGGTATCTATCTATACATATAATAAAGCTGAAGAGGGTCGAAAGTCTGCACATGGAAGATAATCGAAAAAAAATTGTCTGGGGATACTTAAAATCGATAACAGAACACGTTTCAACAATTTTTAGAATTTTAGTCTGTTTATCTGTTTGTCTGTTTATCTGTTTGTCTGTTTATTTGACCGCGCATCACGTGAAAACGGCTGGACGGATTTTGATGAAATTTTGTATAGAGATAGTTTGAGTCCCGGGAAAGGATAATAGATAGTTTTATCTATATCTATACCTATAATAAAGCTGAAGTCTGTACATGGAAGATAATCGAAAAATAGTTGTCTGGGGATACTTAGAATCGATAACAGAACACGTTTCAACAATTTTTAGAATTTTTGTCTGTTTATCTGTTTGTCCGTTTATCTGTTTATCTGTTTGTCTGTTTATTTGACCGCGCATCACGTGAAAACGGCTGGACGGATTTTGATGAAATTTTGTATAGAGATAGTTTGAGTCCCGGGAAAGGATAATAGATAGTTTTAATCCCGAAATCAACCCTCGTGGGGGTGAAAAGGGGGTTGAAAGTTTGTATGGAGAATTTTTAACCGCTGAAACGATTTAGATAGAAATTAGTATGGAGATAATTTGAGTCCCGAGAAACGTTTAAGGATAGTTTTCAAACCCTTGTGGGGGTGAAAAGGGGGTTGGAACTTGGTATGAGGAATTTTTTACCGCTGAACTGATTTAGATGAAATTTGGTATAGAGATAGTATGGGTCTCGAGAAAGGACAAAGGATAGTTTCATCTTCAAAAAAGGGCGCCCCCCCCCCATCTTACTTTTGAACCGTAGGTCCAAAAAAATAAAAAAAAATAATGGAAGTGAAAAAATAACGGTACTTTCAATAAAAACTATATTGAATAAAATCGGTTCAGAAGTTTAGAAGTGGGGGTACGGATATCAACAAATTTAAATGAATTATTGGATAATAGTACAACAAAATTTAATGACAATAAATTAATTGCCACACATTGCACAGTGCATGTAAATACTCCGGAGCAGCTCCGTTTTTAGAGTCATAAAAAAAATAACCCTACCTACCTATCTCTGGGAGCAGGTATGGCTTTTGATGAATCGTTATTTAACTAAGCAAATCATTGGCTTCATAATTATTTGACAATATGTTATTTGCCTTAGCAAATCATTTGCTACACAATTATTTACCACATAAAATTTGACGTAATAAAATTTTGCAATATAAAAATGTTGCGAAATAATAAAAAAATATGCCAAAGACTGGTTTGCAAAATAAAACTTCGGCGAAAAGATGGTTGCTAAATGAAATTTGACGAAACATAATTAATTTTTTTTATGACTCTAAAAACGAAATTGCTCCCAAAGATAGGTAGGTTAGGGTTTTTTTTATGACCCTAAAAACGAAACTGCTGCTAGAGAGAGGTAGGTTAATTCATCGCTTAATGCAGTAAAATCATACTGATTTTGAACCTTGCATTCTAACAACTAGGTTAGATTTCATAATGCCATTCAATATGTTGCTAAATCAAGGTATGTCAATCAATACATTTGACGAAAACATAATTGACATCTTTAAAAAATTCCAGGTAATAATTTGCCTAACAATAATTTATCAAATCATTAGTTGGGAAATAATATCATTGCGAAACGTTGAGTTGGGAAATAAAAATTTGCCCAAATAAAAATATGGGATATGTAGTTTGGGGAGTTGAGAATTTGCTAAATAATTTTCGCCGAAACATTAGTAAACCTTTCATTCTTAGACTGATTTGACTGGAGGATCGATTTGGATGATATTTGCCATGGACATGATATGAATAGGTACAGTCAAGGACGTATAAATACAAAAGTGGTACTGTATCGTCCGATATACACCTACTATGTCGTTTAAATCATGTCAAAAAATTTAATAAGTACGAAAAAAACTATTGATTTTGGATTGTAGTGTTATTTAGTGGTAATTGTAAAATATTTTATCTGGACGACTGTCCTCTAGCGTATCCATCTGTCAACTTTACTTCAAGACCTTCACGTTCCGCTTCCAGGGGGAGGGAGAGAAATTAGGGTTAGTTATTTAATTAAATATTATTATTATTTGAATTAGCCGCTTACTGACAAAGACCGAATTCAACACGGGCGGAGCCGCGGGCACAGCTAGTTATATATATATTTGTAAATAACATCAAGAAAAGATTATACAACATATATTTTCCTTTACCATACTATTGCATTCAACTATTTCAACATCATCAGTCCTTTTATAACAGCTTGGTCAATAAATCTATTGATTATATCTAAAAAATAAATATAAATTGTTTTCGATTATGTTCACATAATCATGTGAGCATAATCAAAAACAATTTGTAAAAATATAAGTGACCTTGAATTCTAAACGAATTTCAAATGACTAAGACGACATGTGCTCTTGACAAAACCGTTATAAAATGTGAAGCTATGTTGCAATAGTAAAAAGTCCTGGTGGAGAAAAATAAAACTTACATAATCTTTTCTATGTGTAGCAAACAAATACATGTATTATACCTAGCGCAGTGCTAACAATTATTAGAACATATTGTTTATTATTATTTATTACGTATTCTAACAAGTCACAAACTAAAATCGGACTTGTGATTTATGTCATTTTTATATGTTAAAAAACCGGCCAAGAGCGTGTCGGGCCACGCTCAGTGTAGGGTTCCGTAGTTTTCCGTCCGTCACAGTAAGTGTCCCCACTTAAGAGTTAATAACACCGCCATGTAGGATATGATATGAGAGTTCCACGTACAGCGACATCTATCGGCAAATTAAGTAAACTATTGCGCGCGAGCTTAAAGTATGGAAGATGATTTTTATGGAATAATTCTTTATTGCGTGGACCGATTTTCACCGTTTTTACTTTATTTGAAAGCACGTCATTTTATTGTAATTTTGTAGAAATTACAGGTACAATAAACACCTGCTTATACGGTTAAATTACAAACTTAGTTCAGAAATTATTTTGTAATTTTTTTTCAAAAACTATTCATCCTATCAAGTTCAAAATAATTTTCCTAGAAAGTTTTTATAAAGTTCTACTTTTGAGATTTTTTTCATATTTTTAAAAGTTATGGTTCAAAAGTTAGAGGGGCGGGGGGACGCATATTTTTTTACTTCTGGAGCGATTATTTCCGAAAATATTTACATTATCGAAAAATGATTTTAGTAAACCCCTATTCATTTTTAAATACCTATCCAACAATATATCACACGTTAGGGTTGAAATGAAAAAAAAATCACCCGCCACTTTACGTATAGGGGAGGTACCCTAATAAAACATTTTTTTCCACTTTTTATTTTACCACTTTGTCGGCGTGATTGATATACATATTAGTACCAAATTTCAGCGTTCTAGTGCTAACGGTCACTGAGATTATCCGCGGACGGACGGACGGACGGACGGGCAGACATGGCGAAACTATAAGGGTTCCTAGTTGACTACGGAACCCTAAAAAGGCGTTCCCGTAATCCCGTAATCTACTATAAGGTTTTATTAGAATATATGTTTCATTCTGGCGACTACATTTACCTACCTCTGATTTAAACTTTGACGGTTTTTTACACATATGTATCTACTTGTAGTATCGGGACTTAACCGCGTATATAATTTTAAAATTACCTCTGACGTTTCGAGGACGACATTGTCCCCATGGTCCTTCTTCTTTTTGGTTCTTCGTGGTCAGTCTTTCTTCGGGACCACAGGGACAAAATCATCCTCGAAACGTCGAAGGTAATTTTAAAATTATATACGCGGTTAAGTCCCGGTACTACAAATATATATAATATAAATTTACCTACCTTCATGAATTTCAAAAGGTAATATATATCTGCGGTATCTAACCTTGGCGGTTACGCCCTTTTATAGAACGCGAAATGTTACTGGCAAAATTTAGTCGTATATAATAATAATATAAGACAACTGATACTACAAATATAGTTTTAGATTGATATACCTACTTATAGATAAAATATACCTACAGAATAAAGATAGGATGGAGGACATAATTAATAATTAGATAATTTGTACGGGGCGATGTCATTTTTTAGGGTTCCGTAGTCAACTAGGAACCCTTATAGTTTCGCCATGTCTGCCCGTCCGTCCGTCCGTCCGTCCGCGGATAATCTCAGTAACCGTTAGCACTAGAAAGCTGAAATTTGGTACTAATATGTATATCAATCACGCCGACAAAGTGGTAAAATAAAAAGTGAATTTTTTTTATTTATTAGGGTACCTCCCCTATACGTAAAGTGGGGAGTGATTTTTTTTTTCATTTCAACCCTAACGAGTGATATATTGTTGGATAGGTATTTAAAAATGAATAGGGGTTTCCTAAAATAATTTTTCGATAATGTAAATATTTTCGGAAATAATCGCTCCAGAAGTAAAAAAATATGCGTCCCCCCCCCTCTAACTTTTGAACCATAAGTTTGAAAAATATGAAAAAAATCTCAAAAGTAGAACTTTATAAAAACTTTCTAGGAAAAATATTTTGAACTTGATAGGATGAATGGTTTTTGAAAAAAAAAATACAAAATAATTTCTGAACTAAGTTTGTAATTTAACCGTATAAGCAGGTGTTTATTGTACCTGTAATTTCTACAAAATTACAATGAAATGATGTGCTTTCAAATAAAGTAAAAACGGTGAAAATCGGTTCACGCAATAAAGAATTATCCCATAAAAGTCATCTTCCATACTTTAAGCTCCCGCGCAACAGTTTACTTAATTTGCCGATAGATGTCGCTGTACGTGGAACTCTCATATCATATCCTACATGGCGGTGTTATTAACTCTTAAGTGGGGACACTTACTGTGACGGACGGAAAACTACGGAACCCTACACTGAGCGTGGCCCGACACGCTCTTGGCCGGTTTTTTACAAATTAGCATATGACGGGGCGGGCGGCGTGCGCAGCGAGTGGAGCGACGTACATCGGTGAGCGCGTGTGGTGGTTCACAGACAGAGAGTTCTAAACCAGGAGAGGCCTTAGGTATCATTTCCCCTCTGTCAAAAGTATTGGCAGGAAAATCTAGTACATCTATAAAATTTTTCAATAATCGATGTCACGCATTTTCGTAATCGCTGTCAATGGATAACAAGCTCCGTAAAAATGCCCTTATGCGCTGTTTTTGGATGTAAAAAATGTTATATTTCGTCTAGTTTACAAATAGATGAAATACCATTTCAGATGTAAGTAGAGTTTTACTTTATTTATCATTACTATCGTAATAAAAGTTTTAACTTAAATCGAAAATCAAGCTTCGTTTACAGAATCGATTCAAAGACAATCGTTTCCTTTCTGACGGGCAGTAGCTATTTGACGTTTGACACTTCTCCATATTTAACGCGCTTAAGGATTGCTGTCTTCTATATGTTGTTCGAAAATACAATCAAAAATTATACTTGGCTTTTTTGTTTGACATTTGCAAAGACTGCATCCAATAATGAACCATAATGTTAACATTTGTACAGTCGACTATCTATTGCTCCATTTAGTGTTATGAAGTATAAAAAGAATATGTCAAATATGTTTGGCGTGTCAAATATGGTTGTCAATAAAGCGTTGCTGCCATAAAAAAATCATTTAGAAATAAACTGTATTAACAACCGACAACGATGTACCTTTGACTTGAAAACATCACATGCGTGCTACCTCGCCCCCCTCAGATTTTGGCAGACTTTATAGAGCTTTATGTTCACAGACTATACCGTGCCATAGAATATTATAATAGTATTACATACAGAATGTTATCTTTCCTACAAAATCAGTGTTTGGCAGAACTTTTACAGTTGAACGGTGACACATAACGTCTCCATAAAATTTTGTCTTTCGGAGTAGGTAGTTGAGGAGCTCCTATGGCCACCTTCTAGCTCGATTATCGGATCAGCTCCATGTCATCATAATATTACATTGTCACGCGATATACGTATGCGTTCAAAATTTTTGCTCAATCGGAAACCGGGAAGTTTTTATTTAACTTGCAAGATTTGATTACAGAAAACGGGACGGGTGAAACTAAACAAAAAGCATATGAAAAGGAAAGTTTCCGTCCCCTCCCTACACAAAAATGGTCGGAGATTGATAATTTAATTTTTCCCAGAACTATTTCAACTTTTAAAATTTCCATAGAATGTTAAAAGACCCTCAAATTTTGGCTATAGTCTGCACAAGTTCATTCAAATGTATGCTTAGTGTGTCCAAAATGAAACATAAATAGTAGGTAGGTATTCATTGCTTAGAAAGTTTGAAAGTGATAATCCAACGTGTTAGGTAGCGATTATGTGCATGGCATGGTCCGGCCCGCGGCTAGCATGTTTCTTTTCACTGCCCGTTATCTTCAGGGTTGCTCGTCTCGTCTTGCCCGATCAATTCAATGTCAATGTAAAAAATTACACTTCTAATATTTATTAATAAAAATACTTAGACTCATTACAGTGTGTAAGTAAAAATACATGGAATCTAATTTACATACTCGTATGTGACATTTTCAAGTCAAAGGTACATACATCATTGTTGGTTGTTAATAGAGTTATATGGTTGTTAATATTAGTTAATAGTATTTCTAACATTGAGTAACAGGAGAAGACATCCCTAAGAAATTATTTGTACCATGAGTTTTAGTGAAAATCACTACAAGTCTGACAGTGGCTGTTGGACCACAGACATGATTAAACGCAAGTGTCAAAAAATTTAAAAAATCAAATACTAAACGTAAAGGATTTAGAATGGTTTTTATAGGGATACAAATTTGTTTCTTTGTTAATTATTCATGTATATTTATTTAATCTAGGCACAATTTAATCACCACAGGTAGAAGACATTCGGAAGGGCGCGCACCCATCTGGATAAAAATTGGCACAAGACCGGGACAAGTGGTGTGCGAAGAGAGGCCTATGCTCAGCAGTGGGCAATAAAGGGCTAATCATGATAAAATTTTACTCGTACCGTACTACACGTTATGCATAGTAGGGTGCATACAATAAGTAATTGACAAACCTACTATATTAGGATAAATTTGGATTTTGTATGAAAGCATTCATATTTTTTATGACTTTGACCAAATAAGTTTGCAGGTGAAATATCACAATTAAAGAACTTATAATACGATATAATTATGCCAAGCCTATTATAAATTATCTTATTTAATAGTTAATGATCATAAAGTTAGTAATTTTATAGCTAAGTGCATGTACGCAAAAGTGGGCAATATAAAAAAAAATGTTTGGCCCGCCTGTTTAAAACCCTTTTTCTAAACTACTTTAACTGCTTTTTATTGTAGTTTGCTCACTCACACAAATAAATGTATGTCAACCTGTGAGTGGCACAAATAAGTAGCACAATATGGACCATCAACCTGGGAAAAAAGTAAAAGATCGCAAAAAGCGGGCAAAGTTCTATACTTCTACGGTATCATTTTGTTAGGAGCGTTTTGAGCAGCAAGTGCGAAGTCAATTTTGAATCTATTTTTTTTATTATTGGTTGCTTTTATATTAGTTCCTTTAACGCAATTGGCCCTTTACAGATATTTTATGCCTAGAACAAAATGAATCGATTGATACCATACCTTAAAAAAATGATCAAGCCGATCAATGATATGAAGAAACACGCGACAATATACAAATCACCTCTCAAAGTCTCACTCAATCATACATAGCTACTTATCACGCTGAAGTAGCAAGTATGCTGCAGATTACTTGGAAATAAATTAAATTATCAAGTTTAATGCGTTTTCCGCATTCTCATTTGTCTTTTTTCACTTGAGTTCCAGACAAGTATCGCAATAGTAGTTTATGTAACTGTTACGTAATAAGGGTCCTTAAAACATGAGTGTGGTTTTATGAAATGAGCCGCAGGCGAATTTCATAATAAGATCACACGAGTGTTTTAAGGCCTAATTACGTACAGTTGCATACACTGCTTTATCTACACTCATATTATATATATTAAATTAAGTGTTCGGAAACCATAGAATGACCGCCATTGTACCGTCATGGCCAACTCGATTGTGCCGGCGCTCGCGCGGGACCAATCGAGTTGGCCATGGCGGTAACATTATGTTATCAAATTCGATGTTCCAAATTTGAAACTCATTGCTTAACAATATTTGAGCATGCATAGTTAAAATTACGTTACTGCCGCAGATAAGAAACTTATCATAGTTAAATCGTTTGTTGTAATGCTTGTCATTGTCTACGGTTTTTGAACGCATTTTAGAGTACTTACAGTATGAGTGTAGATAAACACAAAACCGACACCTCTACCTACGCGCGCGACCTCTTCTACTTATTAGGAATGGAATGAAATTATTGTTTTATATTTTCATTGGTCTGGACATTATTAAAGAGCTCGATATATTTGCTTTAGTTTCCAAAGATGGGCATTCTTGAGCCTACGCATTAAACCAGTGAAACGTAGAGGTAAAGATATTTTCGAATGCTATGGTTAGGTTAACATCCTGTGATTCACATCGTAGCCAGTCGAAAGTTGTCCGTCGTCCAATTTAATTCGTTAGTTCGTACGTTCAGGACTGGGTAATATTAAGCTACCTAATAAATCTTCATTAGAACCCGCACAATTCTATTATCGCTCCCTGTACATAGTGTACATATTGGTCGTCAGTCGCCAGTTTGTTCTATTACGGTTTAATTCATCCAAGCTGAATTCTTTGGGTTCTTATTTATTTAGTAAAAATGGCAGAAGGCAGATTTTTATATGCTCCTTTGGGGGTGGCGAATGTTTTAGTCTTGATCAACGGGAGCGGTGACATAATTAAGCTTTTCAATCTCGTACAGTCAGCATCAAATAGATAGTGACAGGGAATACTTCCAAATTTACCGCAACATCTACAATAACCATTAATACCGGTTCGTCCAGAGTGATCAAATTCTTCGGGCCATCCGACGAGTACAAATATACCGGAGCACGCACAACGCCTAATACTTGGTTATTTCCAATCCGCTGTTAGCACTGGAACACCCACAACACCATCGGTATCGTAGCATTCAAAGTATCCAAAATTACGGGACACGCTAGAAAAATTAACTTTATTTTTAATGACATAGAGCTCAAAAACATATTGATGTCAGTACAACGTATTAAATCGATATGCATGTAAGTGACAAAATGAACGATCAAAATTTTAAGTTCTAAGAAGTTTAAGCTACGTAACCGTTATAAGCCTTATTGCATCCGGAATAAAGTTTGATTTCATGTTGTATACATATTTATGAATAATGGCTGCTACGCAACCAGTGGCGGTGTGGTTGTACCGGTATTATTGCCGGCTTGACTGTTGTCAAGTATTAGGATTTGTGAGTGCTCCTGTATATTTGTAAACGGTAAATGGTCTGAAAAATTAGATTACTTTGTTTGAGTTATTATTAATTACTACTCTGGATGTGGCAATATATTTGGGTATCTTAACAGCCACGGTATATATGATGCTGACTGTACCTTAGCCGATTATCACACTTGCGCCGCAACCGGATACGGCGACGGTTTGGAAAGCGTGACAGTGAGCGCTATACACATGCAGAACGCTATCACGCGCTCGCGCACCGGCGCCGCGTACGGAAACCGCACTAACCGCAGCAGTGTGAAGTGAAAACACTGTTATCGACTGAAAAGATCTTCATTATGTCACGATTGTTTAAAATATAATTAGGTAAAAAATGGATGTGGACTGTGATGTGACGATAAAATTAATATAGGTACACCCAGATTCAAAATTGCATGGACCATTCATGAATTCATTCATTCATAATGTGTCCATGCAATATTGAATCTCACTGTACATGGTTAATGGCTCCACTATGGTCGTCCAAAGATCGTATAGGACTAATTGCATTAAATTAAAGCAAAACAAAAGTCAGAAATCAGAGTCAAAGTGTCCCGAAACAGTCAAAACAATCGAGCACTCTTCTTCTTCTTCTTACAAAGTCATAATTATACGAGTATCAAGGTATGACGTGAGCCGCCCTCTACCAATAAACTACATATGTGACGTTATCATGGTTAGGGTACCACTTTGTCGCTTATGGATTCCGAGATATCACTGATTTTGTTAATCAACTCGAAAATAGTGAAAATTGGTTTTGATTAAAAATAGCTTCTACATATTTAAAATAATACGGTGTATGGTGTATTGATAAAAAGTTAAACGTTTCAACTAAAAGTAGGAAAAAAACACAGTCAAAGTTTACCGACTAGGGTACCACATTGTCGCTCATAAGCTTGAAGTAATATCGGGACCATTGGAAAATGTAGTAACACGTGTTGTCTAAATCTCAGTTTACTCCCATCCATTTGCTTGACAGTTCGTAACTCAGCTGCCCGTTACGTTCACTTAGCTTTATGTTATGTTACCCTTTTAACAATAGTGGTCACTAAGCAATAATTATTAAGACAAAGCAAAACTATCTATTTTAATCTGGCCTAAATCAATCAACTAGATACAAAATATATTTAAAAAAATCATATTATGTCAGTTTATTCAATTGGATTGTTAAAAATAAATAAATAGATCACAGAGGATAATAAAATTATTTACAACTTTAAAGTGCGTTGCGTCCAGACCGTCTTAATACGCCACGAATATGCTGCTCGTACGCTGCGCATGCGTTGCTCTAGCCGGAGAGCTAGCAACGGAAATAGGTTTGCTATTATATAGAGAAATGAATTTATCTAGTTAGTGTGCCATACTATTTATTATTATATATTTATTATTCATAACAGTTACACAGGATTACAGTAAAAACCAAGGCAGTGCGAACTACAAAATAAACATATAAAAACATCAACTATCAATTTTAATAATCCGGGTGCCTAGCAGATGCTTTGAATACTGATTAATTACATAACAAAAACTTAAGTATAAATAAGGGGAGGGATATAAGTTAGTGACAAATCAAAACTTTTTAAAAGAAAATATAGTTGACTTATATTTAACAAGCTTCTGGACAACCGTATAGATAATCAGTTAATACTCGTACAAAGTCACCAATCTCTCAATCAGACGTAAGAATTTAAATGACTTGGCTTCAGCACTTACGTACCCCTAGGTGCGAGGTTGAGTAGTCTAAATCATTTTCATAATGATGTTAAATGCAAATTATTACTTTTGTAAGTAATCATTTTATTATAATAAGTCTTAATAATAAGTTTGATCTCATAAGTCATAAGGCGACAATGTGGGACCCTAAGGAATGTTAAACTAACAAACTTGATCTAAATTAGTAAATCTGACGAAAAGACTATAAAATAAGTTATGTTATTGATTCATAATAATATTTGTATTAGATATATGCACTTATAGTGCGGACACTATGTTAAATAATGGAAGTAGAATTCTTATTTCTCTAAACTTATGAATAGCGACAATGTGGTACCCTAGATCACTTTAAATACAAAAAATCATGTTAAAAGCCTAAACTTTGAAGTCACTTTTTTGATAGAAAACTACATTACTTTTGTGTTTAATTACACTTGATCTTTAGTTTTGTTCCTAAATTAACGTAAACTATGAGAATTAAAAATTATAATGTTGATTGATAGTGTATTTTTTTTATGTAAGTGTTGATTTTTTTTGTTTAATTGTGAAAAAAAATATGGCTTGAAATATGGTTGTTTCATTATTTTTATTATAAACGTTACCTACATCATATTCAGAAATCAACATAAGCCAGCTGAAAATCTGACGATTTTGAGTTATATAAAATATTTAATTTTTGATTCTTGACTCTACACCCTACGTGCATTATTATTGTATTATTTCTATAAAATGTAAAATGTTAGAGACAACATATGATTTGTCGAGTAATATAATGTATGTGGAACATTTTAAAACCGCTATCTCCATAACTTCAACCTATAACTAGGTTTTTTAGGCTTTCAAACTTTAAACTCGTGTATCTCAAAACAGTAGGTACAAAGATATGTTGAAACTTCAAAAAATTATTAAAAATAAAAATACTCAACATGGCGATCTCGTTCTTTTTGCATATGAAGGAGAATGTTTTGAACTATAAGGAGGTACCAATAACTCAATACCGACAATATATTACCTATACCATGACAATGTCACATATGGAAAAATTAGAAAATTGCTCTTTTGACCGTATATTGCGTGTGCCGCCGTAGCTATTTAACTTTCAGTAAAATGTAGGAAATCCTCCGATGATGATAGATTCCTCATTTTCTGTTAAACATGTCTCATTATTCACGACAACAACATAGATCCTAACCCACGATACGGGCTTAATGTGATTTCCCGAGAGCACTGTCCATTGAGCGACAAGCATTAACCATGTAAAACGGCGCTATAGTCACTTGTGCAGGTAGCCGTTGTGAACATTCGCCACATTGTTGTACCAAAGTTATTTATCCTTCAGAAGCAATGATGCAAGTCGAGAGCAGCGCGGGGGCGGTGGCGCGCGGCGGCGGCAGCCCGCGTGGGCGCGAGGTCGCTTGCACAACGCTGCAGTGAACCTTACGCGGAGGGTCGAGTACCTAGCTACCTACTGCCGAGCCGTCACCTAACCACATTAACACTTTAATATTGGTTTATGATTCAAGATAAAGCAGATGCTAACAAGCAATAACAAAGATCCCGACGAATTGAGAACCTCGTCCTTCGAAATCTTGAAGTCGATTGAAGATAACGGAAAACTCTCAATTTTGTACAATCTTAATCATTCAATCAAACCTGACCTCACCTAGCGGATGGGGTAACTACACCGATATCTAAGCAGAGTAGCGACAATAACGTAATCTTAAATCTCGCCTAGCCGGCGCGCGCGCGCCGCATGAATGAGCCTCGGCGTGGGCTTCACGGTCAATCGACGCCGCGTCCGCCACCAGCTGCATACACAATCAGCTGGCTCTCACGACTCGCCCGCACTCTCCGTTCATATACATGTATCACCATACCGTTATATCCTTTTAATATTATGTTAACATAAGTATCCAACGCCGAGTACATATATCATTATCCTGCTTTGCAGTTCAAAACCACAAACAGATTACACCCAGGCCCCAGGAAGCAAATAACTACAATTTATACATGTACGCGTTATGCGCTAGTATGCGCAGGCAGTTTCCAGCTGGACTCATTAAACCCCCAGTACATCAATAATCAAATGCAAAGTTTTTTCTTAAATTAAAGTTGTGAAACATTTATAAATACAGTATTAATAATATCGCTTGTATTGTAACGCACCGTTTTCAAACTACATAGCTTAGTGAGAATACCTAATTTGAGTTGCCAGGTATGTACATAAATAATAATTTCCTATTGTCCGGTCTCTGACACAGTTTCGCACGGCCCATATATTAACTTCCATGGAAAGCAGGTACCTACCTGACGCTTTCGAACATTAGCATTCAGAATTGTCGCATGAATGAACGCACCATTCGCAAAGAATGCGGCCGGATAATGTAATGCCATATTATTGTTTAGCATTCAACTCGACGCACTCAATATATATGTAGGTGGTACACAACACACAAACAGATACATTTATTACAAGGGAGCTCATGTATTCAGGACATGAAGCATCAGTCCACGACTCCGCTTGGCGCTTACCTACTCTTTGATCGTTTTAGGTAAACCTAAAGCACAAAATTAGTAACTTCATAGAGCCTAATGAAATTTTTATGTACGGGTACGGGTTCAGGTAAATATTATTTCCTATTAAGCGATAAGGAATAGGCATGATGACACATGTTGGACTATGCAATAAAATTTAGTTGATAGGATGCAAAATTATCAATATATCCAACATTTACAAAATTTCTAAATTTTACGATTTTTTAAAGTGCGAAATTAAAAAAAAACAATGATACCATTCGATTTTTAACATTTTACTATAAAATAAATTGTATAGCAACCATATACATTATCGCAACATTTCACTGTAAAAATAGCAATTTCATATTTTTTCCATACTTTAAACAGTGCGACTATGTGATCGTGACGTCACTTTTGCACGTCATTTTGTTAGGAGCGTTTTGAGAAACAAATGCAAATCTCGGACTTTAAGTCTCATTTCTGACTTTTGTGTTGCTGTAACGCAATTGGCCCCATATAGACATTTGATCCTCACAACGAAACGAATCGATTCATACATGAAAAAAATTCAACATGCCTATTATTGGGTAGTGTTCTGTGGAAAAAATATTACAAGTAGATACCTAGTCCGTCAGTAAGAATAAATAGTATTTGTTAATTAGCGAGAATTGACACTTAAGTATACTTAAAGCATGGGACCAGTCTGTGCTGCTGCTGTCACACCGTGCTTTTAACAAGTGTAGCACAATTAAACGCAGAAATAAACAGGCTATTAATTTACTAGCTGACTCGGCGAACATCGATTTTTTTTCTATTCTGGACGGAGATAAATCCAAAAATACAAATATCGTTAAAATCGGTTCAGCCGTTCTCGAGTTATTTTATAAATTGGTGTAACCGACACGGCTTTGGTGTATATAGATATATGCAGATTATTTGCTAAATTGCAATAATTGTATGGGTCTCACGTATTTTTAACTTTTTAGTCAGTACGCGCGACATGTTTCGGAAAGCTTAGTACCTTGCCTCCATATCAAAGGGATACCTAATCGTATGTAGGTTTTAATATTCTTTTATCAATAAAGTTGACCTTAGTATTGCCCAATTTTTGATACGATCTCTTTTAGTGACTAGTGTAGCATGACGCTACGTTTATCGTACGACATCTGTCGACGTTCTTTAGAACTTCCGTGTCTAAGGAAGGTCTAAGGCTAGGTCGCGGTTGATATATAAAAAAAGCGTACATTGTGATTCACGGCGTTACGGGTAGATGGCGCTTGTATCAGTCCGCATTTTGTAATACACGACTGGCAGTTATAAAATTGAGATGATATTCGCGCTAATTTTGAATATGAATTTTTGTGGTATTCCAGATTGTCAAGAACAGAAAGTTTGTTTATTGGAAGTGTCAGATCGACGGAGAGATTTTTGAAGAAAAACACAGGAATTATCTGCAAATTGTCCTGTGCAAATCCTTTTGAGTCCTTTTTTTGTTCCCTGGGTCCGCCTAAAGCAAAGGGGGCGCCTGCCCACGAACTTTATTTAAATTCAGTTTGAGTTTCAACCATTTCCTGACTTTCAAGAATATCATTTTATTTACATTTTTTTAAACGTTATAAATCCGATTCCCTTTTTGTAACCAGTGTTTTGTGCCATAATAGCTTTTTTTTGTTGTTTTGCCAAAATCTCCCCAAAATTCTAATTGCCTCATTTGACGGGCGTACAAAGACCTGGCTCTTGAATTTAGGCTACTTTCAGCCAGCGAATCATCTGTCACCATCCATATCACCCGCCTCATTAATCCATTATTTTCCCGCAGCCAAATTACCAGCCGTTTGTACTTACTAGTTTTGCTAGTACTCCCTCTTTTTATTTTCCTTTTGTGCGGAAAGTAGACGTTTACGATACTAAGGTAATTATTGAATGTTAAATATCTTTATATCGATATCGTTATCGTCATTTTTATGTGAAGTGCTAATTTTAAATATTCTGATTATTGTAATTTAATTACATTCTAACCACTAAGGAAATTATTGAATGTGAAATATCTTTATATAGATACCGTTATCGTCATTTTTATGCGAAGTGCTAATTTTAAATAATCTGATTATTGTAATTTAATTGCATTCTATTCGGGTCTACGATACTAAGAACATTATTGAATGTGAAATACCTTTATCGATATCGTTATCTTCATCTTTATGTGAAGTGCTAATTTTAAATAATCTGATTATTGTTGCTAATTTTAAATAATTTACTTAATCTGCAAAATTAAACGTGTTAATGCAATTCACGAAGTTTTTTACTGCAAATTGGCGCCCGAATTAAGGTAAAGAACTCTGGATTTACTTTTAATAATTGTAATTAAATAATTTTTTTTTGGATTTGTGAGACGGTGACCGTAGACCGGTTGCGGTTCTATTAACCTTAATTTTGGTTTGTTTCAGCCTGCTGCCTCCTTACGTCCCATCATTAACCCGAATTCCTTCATATTGAAATATTGCTTTTATTTAGACAACCAGTCAGTGGTTGATTTTGTTATTCAGGCGCGCGATCTAAACGCAAAGCTTCGTACACCGGTTTCCGAAGACAACCTGTTTAACATTATTAAATATGGAATGAATCCTAGATATCATCCTTGTCTTGCAACTAACGTGGTTAGGGATATTGATAGTTTGTTAGAAGTCGCGAAAATTTTCGAAGCCTTTCAAGGTTCACGTCCAGCACGTTTGGCTATTGCACCGATTAGTGCTCAAGTTGTAGGTCAACCCGGTTTTATAGTGTGTATGAAGTGTGATGCAACTGGTCACAACTATCGTAATTGTCCTTACGTTTCAGGGGCAGTGTGCTTCAAGTGTAAGCGTGTTGGTGCAATCACCCGCGATTGTCCTAGTTGTAATTCTGGTCCGTCAAAAAACGAATTAGTGGCGCCCTGAGAGGTCCATCGGTGTCGCCCGTTTATATTAATAATTCCCCGGATAATAGACTTTTTATTGATGCTTTAGTTGCTGGCTCTTCGGTAAGAGCTCTTTTGGACTCTGGTGCTCAGGTTTCACTAATTGATATATCCCTCCTATTGGAGCTCGGTATAACATATCACGAGGATATCCGGCCTTATGTTGTCTCCGCCGACAATTCTCCTATTGAAATTTTAGGCGGTTTGGACGTCCCCATTCTTTTTAGTGGCATTCGCGTTCTGCACCCCTGTCTAGTGAGCAGTAATCTTCTTACTGCATTTATTTTAGGAATTGAGTTTTGGAATGCTGTTGGTCTCATTGACATTTTAAAGAAGGCATTCCGTGATGGTTTGTCAGGTAAGCTTTACGTCGCTTCACATCATGTTCCTGTCGCAGTCCCACGAGTAGGTGAGGTTCGCTATGTCCACCCTCGTACGGTGCTTGCACCACTGCAGGAATCAAAACTCCTATCTGTTATTGACGAGTTCGAGGAGATTTCTTCTGATAAAGCTGGATTAGGTTGTACTTCGTGGCTTTCGCATAAGATTGAGACTGTTGGGTCGCCCATCCGCCAACGTGACTATCCCTTATCTCCAGTCAAGCAGCTCAAGACTCTCAACGAAGAGATCGACAAGATGTTAGTCAGGCGTCATTCGTCCCTCACGATCACCCTGGGCTTCCCCAGTGGTGATGGTTACCAAGAAAGATGGTAGTGTCAGGTTTTGCGTGGACAGTAGGAAGTTGAATAGCGTTACCATCAGGGATTCATACCCTCTCCCGCGCGTCCAGGACATCCTTGATAACCTACGAGGTGCCAAATATCTAATTTCGTTGGATTTTAGGAGCGCCTTTTGGCAAATCCCCTTAGCTGATAAGGCCAGTTGTGAGAAGATGGCCTTTATTGTACCCCAAAGGGGCCTCTTTGAATTCGTTCGTCTCCCTTTTGGTTTAACCAACGCTGCGTCCGAGATGCAGAGGCTTACTGACATGATTGTCAATTTTGAATATACCCCTGAGTCTGAGGATTTTATCTTCGGCTATGTTGATGATTTGATTTTGGTGTCTCGTGATTTTGACAGTCATATGCGGCTTATTCGTAAGGTTCGTGATAGGTTGAAGGAAGCTGGTCTTACGGTTAATTTAGATAAGTGCGAGTTTTGTAAGTCTGAATTGAAGTATCTCGGCTACATCGTCAATGAGCGTGGTCTTCAAACTGATCCGAAGAAATTAGAAGCTATTAGGGATTACCCTACCCCTTCTTCTGCCAAGTCTCTACGTGCTTTCATTGGTATATGTTCGTATTATCGCCGTTGCGTGGATGGTTTTTCTTCGATTATTGCTCCTCTGACGGCACTTATCGGTAAGAGAAAGGGACGTGATCCCATCGATTGGAAGATAGTGCTAGTGAAGCTTTTTCTAAATTGAAGGATGCCTTGATGAGCGCTCCGTTGATGGCTTGCCCGGATTTTTCGAAACCTTTTATCCTTCAATGTGACGCTAGCCAGGTTGGCTTAGGCTCGGTCCTGGCTCAAGAGTTGGACGGCGTTGAACATCCAATTGCTTATTATTCTCGTTTATTCACTAAAACTGAACGTGGATACGGGACAACCGAACATGAGCTTCTCGCTGTTGTTGATTCCATAAAGCATTTCCGCGGGTATCTCGATGGAATGAGGTTTAAGATCATTACTGACCATATTGCTCTTAAATGGTTGATCATCCTTGATAATCCTACCGGGCGCTTGGCTCGTTGGGCAACTTTGATTTCCCAATATAACTTTGAGATTGAACATAGAAAAGGTGTCCTTAATGTTGTTCCTGACGCCTTGTCCCACGCTCAGGTTGGGCTTATCTCATTCGCGCGTGGCGTGGCTCCTTCTGGAGATCCTTGGTATGAACGTATTTACCAGGGAGTTTTAGACAATCCTCAAATGTTTACAGCATTTGCTCTTCGGGATGGTGTCTTAATGCGCAGGGTATCTATCGAAAACCCTTTAGCACCTAATCCGTGGCGTCCTTTAGCACCTAGTTCTTCCTGCTTCAAGGACTAGAGAGGCGGTTGCTGAAATTCATAATGGATTTCCCAACGTTCATCCTGGTGTTATGAAGACGTATTTAAAAGCTCGTGATGTATATTATTGGCCGAATATGTACCGTGATGTTACCAGGTTCCTTTCCGAATGTCAGGTCTGCAAGTCTTTTAAAATTGCAAATTCACAACCTCGTGGCCTTCGTTTGTTCCCTCGTGCTGTTGCTGCTCCAATGGATCTTCTTTTCATTGACTTAATTGGTCCATTACCTGTTAGCCGTAGTGGTTTTCGTTATATTTTGACTTTGGTTGACGTTTTCACCAAATTCGTTTAGTTGGTTCCGTTAAAGTTGGTGAATGCGAGATCAATATCGACGGTATTAGAGTCGGAGGTTATTTTGCGGTACAGTGTTCCTACTAACATTCTCTGTGACAACGCTACAGTTTTTCATAGTCGTCAATTTCTGGATTTCCTGGCGAGCTACAATATTCCAGGTCCGTGTTGTACCCCATATTATTCGCCACAAGCGAATGTTGTGGAGAGATATAACCAGGTCGTGATTACTATTTTGAGCATTTTAGTTGAAAATGACCAACGCAGTTGGTCGGGTCATTTACATCGGGTCGCTCTCTATTTGAATTCTTGTATAAATTTGGCTACTGCTTATACACCGAATTTTTTGATGTACGGCCGCGAGTTGTCAATGATTCGTGAACGTGTTGAGAATCAGGTTGTGGACCAGGAAGTGGGACTCAGCCGGATGGAACGCGCTTCGAATCTTCAGACGCTTCGTGAGGTGTACGATAAAGTTTCTGATTCGATGGCTTTGGCCTTTCATCGTAACGCCGCCAAGTTCAACACGAACCGTTCTTCGCCAAGAATCGTTGGTGACCAAATCGTTTGGCGTAGGAATTTCCAGCGTGGCTCCGCTGATCCTTTTCGTGGCGGTAAATTCGCTCCACGTTTCGTTCGGTGCCGTGTGGTTAGACGGGTGTCTCCACAGGTATATGTACTGGCTGATACCGATTCCGAGCACATCGGTACCTATCATATTAAAGATATCTTGAAATAGTTTCTTCTTTCGGCCCGTTCAGTTTTCTCAAAATTCTAAAATGCGCTTTAGTCCGCCCTTCCCTTATCGGTAATCCTTGCTTGATTCGTTTCTTATCGTTTTTTTGTTTATGTTTGTCGCTCTCTATTTGAATTCTTGTATAAATTTGGCTACTGCTTATACACCGAATTTTTTGATGTACGGCCGCGAGTTGTCAATGATTCGTGAACGTGTTGAGAATCAGGTTGTGGACCAGGATGTGGGACTCAGCCGGATGGAACGCGCTTCGAATCTTCAGACGCTTCGTGAGGTGTACGATAAAGTTTCTGATTCGATGGCTTTGGCCTTTCATCGTAACGCCGCCAAGTTCAACACGAACCGTTCTTCGCCAAGAATCGTTGGTGACCAAATCGTTTGGCGTAGGAATTTCCAGCGTGGCTCCGCTGATCCTTTTCGTGGCGGTAAATTCGCTCCACGTTTCGTTCGGTGCCGTGTGGTTAGACGGGTGTCTCCACAGGTATATGTACTGGCTGATACCGATTCCGAGCACATCGGTACCTATCATATTAAAGATATCTTGAAATAGTTTCTTCTTTCGGCCCGTTCAGTTTTCTCAAAATTCTAAAATGCGCTTTAGTCCGCCCTTCCCTTATCGGTAATCCTTGCTTGATTCGTTTCTTATCGTTTTTTTGTTTATGTTTGAGCGTTTCCTTGCTCCTTTTTCCAGATTTGACCTTTTTTTTTACCGTTGGTGCTGAAGGCTTCGTTTATCTTTCCCGGTCTATGATAGCCTGGTTGTGTAATTTGATGACTCGATGTGAGGGATTAAGATCTGTGGCCAGGTGCAGTTTCTGTCCTATCCCGGCCGTCACGTCTTGGACCGCGTGACGCGTTGGTTGGCGTTGTGTCATCTTGTTAATCTATTAGGTTAGTCTTTAGGGGTAATGTTAATAACTGGTTGGTTTTGTTTTTTTTTGGAATTCGTTTAGGGTTCTCTTGTTGTACCTTTTTTTGGGCTTAGTATTAAGTTGTGTTTTTGTTGCTTGGGGTTAGTTCTCTTGTGTTGTTGTTTGTTTGTTTCTTTGTTTGGTAGGGAGATGCTGTAGCATGACGCTACGTTTATCGTACGACATCTGTCGACGTTCTTTAGAACTTCCGTGTCTAAGGAAGGTCTAAGGATAGGTCGCGGTTGATATATAAAAAAAGCGTACATTGTGATTCACGGCATTACGGGTAGATGGCGCTTATATCAGTCCGCATTTTGTAATACACGACTGGCAGTTATAAAATTGAGATGATATTCGCGCTAATTTTGAATATGAATTTTTGAGGTATTCCAGATTGTCAACAAGAGAAAGTTTGTTTATTGGAAGTGTCAGATCGACGGAGAAATTTTTGAAGAAAAACACAGGAATTATCGGTCCGCCTAAAGTAAAGGGGGCGCCTGCCCACGAACTTTATTTAAATTCAGTTTGAGTTTCAACCATTTCCTGACTTTCAAGTATATCATTTTATTTACATTTTTTTAAACGTTATAAATCCGATTCCCTTTTTGTAACCAGTGTTTTGTGCCATAATAGCTTTTTTTTGTTGTTTTGCCAAAATCTCCCCAAAATTCTAATTGCCTCATTTGACGGGCGTACAAAGACCTGGCTCTTGAATTTAGGCTACTTTCAGCCAGCGAATCATCTGTCACCATCCATATCACCCGCCTCATTAATCCTTTTTTTTCCCGCAGCCAAATTACCAGCCGAGTCTTTATTTGTACTTACTAGTTTTGCTAGTACTCCCTCTTTTTATTTTCCTATTGTGCGGAAAGTAGACATTTACGATACTAAGGTAATTATTGAATGTTAAATATCTTTATATCGATATCGTTATCGTCATTTTTATGTGAAGTGCTAATTTTAAATATTCTGATTATTGTAATTTAATTACATTCTAACCACTAAGGAAATTATTGAATGTGAAATATCTTTATATAGATACCGTTATCGTCATTTTTATTCGAAGTGCTAATTTTAAATATTGTAATTTAATTGCATTCTATTCGGGTCTACGATACTAAGAAAATTATTGAATGCGAAATACCTTTATCGATATCGTTATCTTCATCTTTATGTGAAGTGCTAATTTTAAATAATCTGATTATTGTTGCTAATTTTGAATAATTTACTTAATCTGCAAAATTAAACGTGTTAAAGCAATTCACGAAGTGTTTTACTGCACTAGCTACAGTTCAAGATTAAATTCTCAAAAAAAGAAGTCATCGCTCGCGCCATGGTAACATTTTCTAAAAATTTACTGATTTGCGTTCCCGTTCGATTGATTTCGCTTCTCTGCCGGCTTACCCAACTAACTAAATGGACTAAGAGCTGGCTACGCCAGATATGACACATTAATGAGAGCAAGGAAACCCGTCTAGTAAGATTGCATTACTATCCTTATTGCTAGATCCGGGCATCTGGCACCTTTTAATGGGTGGATGTCAGTGTGACAGACTATTAATTTTTTTCTGTTGGAAAAAAGTAGTACCAAAAAGGTAAAAACTGCCGATGTTGTCTTATTTATTGAGGAGGGGGCCTATATTGTAAAATAGAAAAAAAAAACATATTATACTATAGGTATATAGCGTATTATATCGGAAACAGAAACAGTAGGCGACAAACTATGAATTACATTATACGTCGTTTTGGACTACTTTCCCCCGTCAGAAAGTTTTGGCAATGATATAATCTAATTATTTATATAACTTCCCATAATACTGCATCAAAACCAGAACTCTAGGATTTGTATTCTTAAAGTGGTTTGCAGTCTTTGACCTCCTCCACTTTACAGCTGCCAGATGTCTGGATCTAGAAATAAGCATACTAAGGGGTTTCGTTGCTCTTATTATTGTGTGATGCCTGACGGGACTAGCTCTCCGTCTAACTGACTACAAGATAAACGGTGGCGTGTGGCTTGGCACTCTCGCGTGATGAATACCCATACGCTTTCAAATTGATCATACGGTTAATTTTACGCAAAATGATCTAAAGTATGTTTTTAAACAGACCACTTCCTAAAATTATAAAACGGACTAATTTTTGTGTCATACGAATTAGTTCTAAGCCGTTATTACAAAGATGCTTTTTGAGGTTTCCGCAATTAAGGGGAAAAACAGAAACCTTACAGTTATGTAGGTACGATGTACGATATTTCATGTCACTCACATACCTACTTTTGTAGGAATGCGAAAGTTTAGTTAGATCACCTATTCATTCATAAATATGTAATAATGGTATAAGAGAGGTACATACAGAGCAAGGATGATATAGACATGGATTGACAATATCCATACAAAACCGCGTTCCCTTATTTCAGGTTAAAGCACTAGCGTCATCTATCGGTCACCACAAACACTAAATTCTAGTTTCTAATATTTTGTTCGGCGCTTAACGCTGACAGAATAACTCGACTCCAGACTCGACAGATGGAGCTGTGGCACTTAGTACCGAAAACAGACGTATAACCTGAAGGTTCGAGGAACGCGATTTTGTATAAGCATTGTCAATCCATGTCTTAATCATCCTTGAGACAGAGGTACCCAACACAATTTTAACAATCACTGTACATTAAATAAATAAATAAATAAATATTATGGGACAATCTTACACAAATCAACATTGCTGTAGCGAAAAGAATAATTGGATTCAGGGACAACCTTTGACTTTGCCGTTGTAAAAGTATACATTGACATAGGTCGTAATTAGTTTAGCAACTGCAAATAAGTTTACAAACACATAAGTTTTATTTTTATTTTTATTAGCCTGGTAAGGTGTCCCACTGCTGGGCAAAGGCTTCCCCTCTGTAAAGATATTTAAAAATAAAACACCGAAATAACGCGATATCATTAAAATATCTTGTGCGATTTATGTAGTACTCAATATTGTATTTAGGTATTGCCTTGGTGTTAGAGTAGATTGGCAGGCTAAATATGGAACAAGAATCGGAAGCGAGAAAAAAGAACCAAAAAACCGGTATTTTAGTATGAAGCAAATACCGGTTTCCGATGCCTGTTAAAAATAACAAGGGTTACATTTATTTACGGAATGGACAGTTCTAAAGACAACCATAGTTCTGAGATAGATCGTACACTTACCTATATTTCCTAGTGAGGCTCTCTACGCACGTTCTTAAATATAACAATATTATTAACACGTATGTGCACATAGTCTAATAAGAGAATGCTTTCGTGTGGGTACAGTTTTACTTAGTACAGATTATTTAGTACCTCTGTAAAGATATTTTAAAATAAAAAACCGAAATAACGCGATATCAAACCTTCAACCCCCTTTTGACGCCCAGGGTTGATTTTCTCGATGAAAACTATCCTGTCCTTTTCCGGGACTCAAACCATCTCTATACTAATTTCCATCTAAATCGTTTCAGCGGTACAAAAATATCTATAAAAACTTTCAACCCCCTTTTTACCCCCTCCAGGGTTTGATTTTCGGAATGAAAACTATTCTATGGCCTTTCCTTACAAAATTTTATAAAAATCCGTTCACCCGGTTCCACGTGATGCGCGGTGAAATAAACAGACAAACAGAGAAACAGACATAATTTCTAAAAACTGTTCGAACGTGTTCTATTATCGATTCTATTAAGTATCCACAGCCATCTTTTTTCGAATATCTTCCATGTACAGACTTTCGACCCTCTTCAGGTTTATTATATGTATAGAAGATGCATGTCATTTTATTTATATTTATATTTAGAAAAACTAGTCCGTATCAGAGTGTCCTTGAGGAATGAGTTAATCTTCGATTCGGTTGTGAACCACGGTTGTGAACAATGCGGCACGAATGCTCATTTTAGCTGTCATTAGCAGCTGCTAATGATATCGAATTGGCTACGCAAACAAAACTAGAAGCCGGAGCTACCTTAGCTGATCATTCAAAAAAGGCACATAGCGATCGAAGCGTTAACCTAAAACCGGCCAAAGTGCGTATCGGAACACGCATAATGGAGGATTCCGTACCTTCAACGGAATAAGAAAAAATATATAGCTATCAATAGGTGCACAGGTGCAAGGTGAAATAATATGCAAAGATGTATCTTCTTATTTGTTTTCATATTTTTTGGAACGTTGCAGTGGGGGCGGGGGCACACCATTTTTTAGACTTTCGGGGTTATTATTTCTGAAAATATTCACTAAATCAAAAAATGTTCAAACAAACTTTAATGTTATTTTTAATAACCTTTCGATTGATGTGTACATGTAGAAAATAATAAAATTGACAATTAGTTAAATGTAATGTGCTTGTATGTAAACTTATGGTCTAAGAGCTGGCCACGTCAGATATGACACAATAATGAGAGCAATAAAACCTGTCTTTTTAGACTGCTTTACCATCCTTATAGCTAGATCCGGGCATCTGGCAGCTTTTAATGAGTGGAGGTCAGAGTGAAAGACCAACAAAGTTTTTAAATTGGAAAAAATTCATACCAAAATAGGTAAAAACTGCCATAGTTGTGTCGTTTATAGAGGACAGGGCCTATATTTTAACATTAGATTAAAACCATTGTCTATTGTTGCGGAAACAAAAACAGTAGGCGACTAACTAAAAATTGCATTATACATCATTTGACACTACTTTTCCCCAACAGAAACTTCTGGATATGATATAATCTATTAATTACATAATTTCCCATAATATTGCACCAAACCCAGAACTCTAGGATTTGTTTCCTTCAAGTTACTTCCATTCTTTGACATCCACCACTTTACAGCTGCCAGATGTCCGGATCTAGAAATAAGCATAGTATAGCAAACGAACTAGAGGGGTTTCGTTGCTCTCATTATTGTGTCATATCTGACGTGGCCAGCTCTCCGTCTATTACTTTACTCTTTGGAGTGCCCCCACAAAAAATTGTTTACAGCTATTTTACTACAAAACTAAGTAGCGCATACAAAATACACCTCATGTTAAAATTTTATTAAGATAAGTACGTCATATAGTTTCCGAGTAAAATGGCTGTGACATACGGACATATACGTTTACGTACGTACGTTTTTGCCATTTTGGCTAATCGTTCTAACAACACACTCACGGGATAAAGTGTCATGAGAACTCTATGGCTTTTATTTTTCACCCTTTCTAGCAAGTAGATTTTGCAATGTAGTGTAGTGTGTTAAGTGTGTAGTTGATTTTGCAGTTTGCCCTGAAAGCCAGCATAGGTTTCAATTAATGATCATAATGATGGCTAGTCGTCTCATTCAGAGCCTTACATATTTATTTTCGTAGAATTACGCTCGTCGTCGTCCAATCTTTACAGAAACATTTTAATGAAGTAGTCGTAATACTTATGTAAGCAGACAAAATTCAAGATCATATCCAACCAGTTCAGATCAGAACAGACTTCTTACAAAACGGCTTGTGCAAATTCATATCGTGAGAAAGTGAAAGTTGATTTAAAGGCAGATAAAACTTTTTAAATAATGTAGGTATACTGAACACATTACCTACCGATTCACAATACTTACCTTGCAATCGCAAATACAATTTAATAATCTGCGAAAATTAGATGAAAGAATTAGCATTAAACATCCAGTTTGTGAAAGAGCTACTTGCATTCATCAAACATATAAATGGAACTAATTCAATCAAAGAAGTTTCCTTTGAGCTCCGGGAGCTGTAAAATGAGATTAGAATCTAATGCCTAATTTTGATACAATTTAATACTTAATCATCGGAACAACGACAACGAAAACTAAATGTAGGACCATAGCGAGTTAGGTAATCAACCACTTATGTCAATGTTAATTCTTTGTTTTGTGATTACAATTCGGGAAATCAAAACCCTTTGAAACGCATCGTCGTCGTCGCAAGTTTAAGATGGTGTTGTGTTGGTGTTGGTGGCAGTGGTAGCAGCATTAGTAAGACGCGAGAGAACAGTCAGCAGGTTATGTATCCGGCGCGGGTTGCGTGCTGACATGCGAGCGGCTCGTCGACCTTGCTCCTGGCCACTTTTACGACTATCCAACCTTCATTACTCAGATATCGCTTTGGACGTAACAGCCCTGTAAAAGTTTATTTTCTTGATTTGGTTTACCTTGGAAGGGTTAGTACCTACATGTCTGTGAATTTATTTTCTTTATTAATATATTTTTGTTCCTACAAGTAAATGACTTAGGTAGAATTCATAATTCAGCGGAGTAATTTGACAGCACTTTACATACATTTGACAACCGTTTTGTACCTATGCCTGGAGCTGTCAAATTACTCCACTGAATTATGAATTCTAGGCAGTAGGCAAGTACATGATCAATAACTCTGCGGTTAGACGAGCTTTCGCCGCATAGACGATGCGCACGTTCTTATGCCATGTTTAGACCGTTTTATTTTCATTTCATTCCGACAGACCTCTTACATAAGATTGAATACCCAATTAGAAAGAGTGATATAAATGATTTCTGTCACGATATTGATGATGACATGTCACCGTTTCAAACAAATGTAACTTCCGTACCACTATTTAACAAAGTGCGGTAAGTATATAGCAGACCTGAAGAGAAATAATGATATCTACGAGTATGTCTAGGTGTACCAAGTTGTAGTGTTTTTAATTGTCATTCGCCTGACACGTTATTCACAAAAAAAACTTAGCGTTGAGATTACAGGAGTGTACACATGACAAGAGGAACTTCACCTAGGGTTACATAAGTCCGTGGTTATGTTCCATGTAGGGTTATAAAGTTAATTTTCGTACACTTATCGGTTTTAGCAGCTTTATGATGAAATAACAATATCTTCAAGTACCATTACTTAACCTATTTTATTTCATCCTACAGCTTACGCTAGTTTAGGTAAACACATCGCGTCATTTACTTACGGGATTTTTTTTATAATTTTTTTTAAAGTGGGGTATGTATGTCATTTTTCTGTCCACACATTTATATTAAAGTTGTTCCCATTTTGCACCAGCTTAGTCAGGTGGACGGCAAGCTGAAACCGGACGGGAAACATGCATAACTCTTACTTGTTGACAAGAATGCCGTTTATAGTACGCGACCACACAGCGACAATATAGTGTGTATAGTGCGGAGTCAGCTATTAGATGAAAACCATGTCAAAATCCAAACATTTGGGTTGAATCCATAGTTTCCTCTAGTAAGCCCCTAAATAAAATAAATACCTACAACCAAAATGTCTGCGAGCTAACAAATAGGGTCAGTTGATTATAATTCGCCTATACGATTGCAGCAGTTGTCCGTCAGCGGATCGCGCGCTGGGCGTTAGCCAAGCTATTCCCGCCGCTCCGAACGGTTTAAATTTGGAACACATTTTTTTCTGAAACTCGTAGCGTATATGCGTCCGAGCCGAGGTGAATAATCTCTGTCCATGAATAAGGCTATGTTTTTTTGGTTATATTGATTTTTCTATTAAAATAACAATATATATTAATATCTGCTACTGATTAAACACGACGATAAAACTAGCAATTTCTTACCTCAATCTATATATATATATTACTGTACTTAACTGAATGTTACTGTTAATAGGAGGATTTAATCGAGTAGGTAGCACAGAAAATGTGAATAGTAAGACACAAGTAGACATAAATAGTTAAATAACTACACTAGACCAATGATATTTACTATGGATGGGTTATAATCTAACAAAATGAACAGAAAAAATACTTCCCGAGTTATTTCATAACATCGTAACGATTCTGTTATGTTTATCTATTTTGACAATCATTACATCTTTGACACTCTCATTGTTAGAAAATTTGTTTGTCTCTTTCTCACGCGGGTAACGGGAGCTCACGTCCGCATCTCACGTTGGCCGGTGCGAGACTGGCGACAGTTGTTTGAATTCACTCATTTTAGGTGCTTCACTTTTGGAGCGTACATAACCCATCTGTCATTATTAATATATCATAGCACTAGACAGCTGCCTTGGTAGTTTCGCTGAAGTACCAACAACGAGCTGTCCGTGCCTTGAATTACCTATTATTCACACCTACTTAACATTCAGAACATGTATGTTTACAGTAATTGGCAAAGAGTGTCCTAAACACTGTCCCTCATAGGTATCTAAGATTTAACCGATCCGACTTTGCTGGCTTTTTTAGTCAAATTGTATTCCTAGACTTTGGACGCAATGAAATATGTATGTCAGTCATACGTTTATTTTATGTATGTAAAGCCTGACCAGAAATATATGATCATTGTCAAGAGGACGCTATTATTCTCATTTATATGGCAACAGTTCAGTATAGTCAAAAAGTACATTATTCTCTATGGTATACCTAATGTAATCTTGATTTGTTTACCTGTCAGCTCTGATGTTAATTTGTAAACGTTTCGTGGCGAAATTGTTACATTTCCTCATAGACATATAAAATAAGAAGACGTAGCGCCGTGAAGACAAAACTGTGATTCCATAATAAGCCGAGTTCTTCGTGCTTACGCGCGACACGCACACATTATACAACTCGTGGACGAGCGGTGATTAGTTCAAACGTCAAAAGTGAGTGTGTTTGCACGAGATCGCGGCTTATTATGGAACCACAGTTTTATCTTCGTGGGATTACGTCTCCTTATTTTATATGTCTATGCATTTCCTTAAGCGTTTTATTTCCAGCAGTTTATTACATACATTATTTACAATGTTTTGCTCTTGACTATGAATGGTTTTGGGCATTTCTTGACATTTATTAATACTTAATATTCAACACTTTACTATTATTGAAGTAAACCGCCACAATGACACTGAAAACAGATACAACCCATCATTTAAATGATTGCCAGTGCAAGAAATTAGTTCCAATGATATTCCGCAACATGGCACATGATCATATATTTCTGGTCAGGCTTTATCTACCTATTTGAAGATTGGTATTACAAGTTTTGTATTATTGAAGACATCTGCTTCCGGTGCAGTTTTGTCTGTTTAAAATGTTTAGGTATATCCGGATATACATAGCTCAAGAGGTTCATTAAGCACCTTATGAATATTACTGCTCCCATTAGTGAGCATAAGCGCTGACCTACTACTGGACAGCTGGATGGTACCTACAGCCGGAGTTTCCGAGGATGCAGATGCAGCTGACGATTATCCTTCTACAGGATCGATAACGCGCATGTAATAATTTTAGAGTTGCATTCGTAAGCATCGTAATCTAAATGAAGGGCATATTTAAATATATTTAATGCTTAGGCGGGAATTTATATTTAATTCGATTTAAAACTTATCGAAACTTTAAATTAAAATTGTCCGTAAAACCGCAACCGCACGTCATGCACCATTTGGTTTGGTCCCTGTAGCACAGAATAACTAATAATACTACCTGTAGGTAGGTATAGGTACTGCGGCCTTAATGAACTGAAAGCTCACTCATTGCGTCTAATTATTTGTTTTTCATCACTTTGTCATAAACCGTGCTATTACACGCAAGTGAAGCGGAAGATAAATCATGTTTTACTCCCAACGGAGTGATAGCTTTTTTATAAATCACGACTGGAACTCGATTTAAACCCAGAAGGTTATGAGCAAAACATTTGTTTATAATCAAGCTATGACTGAGTTTTACTTTTAAAATAATCAATTATTTGTTTTGTTTATGATTGACATATTAATTACACTATTTTCAATTGTGGCCGAATAGGTCTGAGCTTTCGATGCCTAACCTGTCAAAACAATGACAAAATGGCGGACATATCTACAATTCCGCCGTATACCTATCACATTTATTTTGCTTGGAATTTTGTTTCGCAAGTGTGATGAACTGATGAAAAACATTGTGTGTATCGTGTGTGCAACTGCGGCCGTCGTGAATTGACTCTCGCTTGCAATACTTAACTTACCCCCGTGTTACCCGATACTACAAGTAGATACTTATGTGTAAAAAACCGTCAAAGTTTAAATCAGTGGTAGGTAAACGTAGTCGCCAGAATGAAACATATATTCTAATAAAACCTTAACCTAACCTTTTTAGGAGTACGGGAACGCCTTTTTAACCTATTAAAATGACATAAATCACAAGTGTGATTTTATTTTGTGACTTGTTAGAATACGTTAAGTAGGTACTAATAATAAACAATATGTTCTAACAATTGTTAGCATTGCGCTAGGTATAATACATGTATTTGTTTGCTACACATAGAAAAGATTATGTAAGTTTTATTTTTCTCCACCAGGCTATCGCTTTTTACTATTTCAACATAACTTCACTTTTTATAACGGTTTTGTCAAGAGCATATGTCGTCTTAGCCATTTGTAATTAGTTTAGAATTCAAGGACACTTATATTTTGACAAATGGTTTTCGATTATGCTCACATGATCTATTGACCAAACTGTTATAAAATGACAGATGAGGTTGAAATAGTTGAATGCAATAGTATGGTAAAGGAAAATATATCTTGTATAATTTTTACTTGTTGTTATTAACAAATATCTATATAATACCCAGCGCGACGTCTAAATCGGTTAGAAAATATTTTCTACTATAAGTAATCATATTTTAATCAAGCTTGCAGCTTATTACGAATAAGTTTGACTACAACTAATCTAAATGTACATAATTATAAAACAGTTGCTTTGGGTTAAAAGGTTTAACAATTTCTACACTCATGAAGTAGCGGGCGGAGGCTAGTTGCCTTGCCTTCCCAACAACAACAACAAAATATACTCAGCAACTAATGAGGACCATTATTTGCTTATTTAAATTTACAAATGTATGACAGACATATCGATGTCATGAAAATTGATGCAGGTTTAGTATGATATTCTGATTACAGTGATTGCTGATTGCAGTAGCAATGGCAGCTATTCCTTACCACCTGCATTTGGTGAAGTTACCCAGCGAGAAGAAGTTTGGTACTTACGAGTACAATAC
Source organism: Pammene aurita (assembly GCA_947086415.1). Lineage (NCBI taxonomy): Eukaryota > Metazoa > Arthropoda > Insecta > Lepidoptera > Tortricidae > Pammene > Pammene aurita. The sequence continues at coordinate 26,028,120 of OX352289.1, forward strand.
CTTCGTACCTACCTAAATCTCAGAGACGGTGCTAATTGCAACGCGAGTAACGCGACCCATCTGACTTAGATTCAACGAACATAAAATTGGCAACTTGACAAAAATGCCTTCGAGCACAATATGACTTTATATGTATTAGGTACCACGTACCTATGAGACGATTGTTAGCCATTGTATTATGGATTATCGTAACTCTAGAGGTAAATGAATGGGTGGCCTTAATCGTTGTATTTTAGGTATACCTGTTAAAGCTTAATGAAACCTAGTAGTGTATTTGTGTTCCCTATTAAGTTGTAGTTACAATGTATCCTATCCCGTTAATTTAGGCTCTCTTGTGTTATCTGGGACGAAGCTATGAGGATTTGAAAATGAGACCAACCGGTTCTAGAAAAGGTGGTAGGTATAAGTGCACCGTTTATTTTTGTTCGTCTTAGCGAACGTGCCCCCTTAGCTAATCTAATGTTTACATTAAAGGGCGCAGAGTGCATGAGCAAGCAAGGTGTTCAACCCAGGATGGCTCACTCGACACCTTATTCTTTAATTACTCGTAACCCATTTATAACCTCATGGCGTATCCGTATCTTTACACTTGTTCATGTCCATGTCCTTCAATATTTATTATTGACAAGTCGCAAGAGACCAGTTGAACAAATACAGCTTCGAGTATTGTTGTCGCCATACCTTAGCTACTTCATCAATTTATGGTACTTACCTACAAAAACACAATAGTACCTACCTACCCTGCCCACCTATATTTGAAGATTTTGCGAGAGCATGGGCTATTAGCACTATTAATACCTATTAGCTAGGGATACACGCACTGTATCTGTCCACGGATCTGGGCATATCCGACAGACAGACCCGGTGGACAGCCCTGAGCGTGTATCCGGTACCTTAATTTTTATCACTCATCACGAGCAATGTGTACTTTCTCTTATATATGTAAATACATTTTTTAAATATACCACAGTGCCGTAACCAGCGATGGTCAAGTAGATAGGGTTTAAGGAGAGATATAGATTTGTGGTTAGCAATAAAAAAGGAAATAAAATAATACCTTACTGTTGTGCAGAGATCAGGAATAGGTAAACTTAAGTGGTGAAATACTTAACTCATCCACGGGTCGCATTGGCAATAAACAATTCGCTGTACACATGATATACAAATTAGGTATAACTTTTTTTACAAGTAATAAGTACTGTTGTTACGGGACAACCATGCGCAATAAAACATTCAAAGACCTTAACTGCCCCTTTCCAATTCAAAATCGCGCGTTTAACCAACATTCAACCTTAAGTGGCACTAGCTACTGTAGGTACTTGTTACTTGTGATCAAGGAAAATCGCAGTGATACCTTCACCCACCTGTGCTCTGTTGATAACGTCGTGAGGTCCTCGCCATGTTGTAGCTGCCGGTGATTTTCGCTTGGCTAATTCCAAGGTGGCTTCACTGGGGCAGCGCTCAAACATAAGTACTCGCTCGGCCACGGAGCCTCGCGTCAGGAAGGGTCGCACGGGCGTCGCGCCGCCCGCAGCAGCGGCCGGTTCGCCAGCGCCGGCGCTGGACGCGCGCCGCGCTCTTGCTTCGAACTTCGAGCGCGCCTCGGTCACGTGCGAGCCCAACGACGCACGGCGCTCGCCACTCGCGCCGGCTGCCGGCTTGCGGGCACCGGTCTCTAGGCGGTCCTGGTAGCGACTTTTCGCATAGTCCACCAAAGATACAGGGGGAACTACATCCGGGCGCTCAACCGAGCGCTCGGCGACCACACCGCCAGTTCGCAGTGCACGTAAAAGGCGCTCCTCCTCACGTGCCACCTCCAGGCGCATGGCGGCGGGGTCAGCGCGTCGCCCACCGGCGCCCGCGCAGGTCCCGTTGCGCTCCGGCACCAAGTCCGGAGGTAAGGTCACTTCTATGGTCTCATCCTCCGGTTCTGATCTCTGTTCAATATAGTGATCTGGACGTTGCTCTCTTCGCCCGTCAGGTCTAATCGCGTCCGGCCGGTCACGTCTAAGTTCGGGTCGCTGCTTAATTTCAGGTTTAGGTTCAGTTCTAGGCTTAGTTCTAATGCTATCTGTAAGCTTGAGTCCAGGCGTGGGCCTGCATGACAATATTTCAGTGGGCGCGAGACCTCGCGCTTTCCAGGTTTGGTATATGGCCTCGGCGTGGTCTGAAATCTGTTTGGCGATAGCCGCGATGTCCTCCTCGCCGGTGTCGATTTCTCGGCGGGCCGTAGCCGCCATGGTCGAACCGCTCGCCACCGAGGCGCGCGCACCGCACCGACCGCTTCAGGGGCCTACCGAGCGCCCCATCTACACACCGTAAATACACGTCTGGAAACACAGATCCCTTTGCACTGTTAACTCAAATCACCCTATACAATGGCGTCCCGAAAGAAGTTGATAGGTTGAGGTAACAAGGTAATGTAAGAAACAGCTGTAGCTCGAGCGCGCGTTTGACAATAAACAAAGGTTTGGATCGCGTGTATCACACGGCGGCTCGGGCTGCGGCGGCAGACGACGGGCCGACGGCGGCTGCTCGCGCGGACTGCAGGCCGGGCGGCGCGCGGCGCCGGCAGGACCCCGCCCGCGCGCCGTCGCTCCGCACCGCTGCTCCTCTCCCTCCCGATTCCTTCATAGTCTAGGTATACGAGTACTCGTCTAAGTCAGATGCACCTACAACACACCTATGCCATTACATTACCACCTAAACATACCTATACTAGTGTCTGGCTGGATAAAAACAAACCCACCGGACAGCAAATATTGCAACTGCAGCAACTGTAATAAAATAATTAACTATAATACTTTTATTCCGAATTTAAAAACAGAATCACTGATAAGTGTAAAACTTGTCCTAAATCAGCTTCCTAAATGATTCAGTCACTTGACTTAGTCAAGTGTAACCGCAAGTAAGTTTACTTACTACTAAGTAGAGTTACGAATGTTACGATCCTAATTAGGATGATAGTTAGGACAAGTGCAACAGGGCTTTTAGGCTCAGTAGGTCAGGAGAACTATTCAAATAATAATATCTGTAATTGGAATGATATTCATTTGATATTGAACAGGAATGGACCTGTTAGATGTGATTATTGGTTGATTCAGATATCCTTAATGATATCAAATGGTTATATTGGTTATCAAGTCCATATATGTCAAACAGATATAAAAGGAGATTGCTTTAATCAATACGACATGGTTGACGTTTTACTGACGTTAGTTGTCAGAATCATCATTTGTTTAGACGTTACTTTGATCACAAAAGAAGATACATGTATATATGTATTTTATTTGCAAAGCATAAGTTGGTACAGTCGCCATCAGATATATCGGAGCGGCCAAGGTGGTCACAAATATCTAAACAACGCCTCTATTGTCAAGACGATTAAGTGCATGTTCAGATATTTTTAAGTACCTTGGCCGCTCCGATATATTTGATGGCGATTGTACATCAAAATCATTAGTTTGTAGGTGACAGTAGGCTACTTATCCTGCTATTTGACTCTATATAGGTACTCTAGCATGCAAGAACCTTACGAACTCATCTAAATCTATATTGATGATGTCATATTACAACAACAAAAGTTAAAACTGAAAGCAACACAGGTGTATCTATACTCAAGGACAATGAAAACGGGTCCCTTTGTATAGAAATTGCCACATACATAAGTGATCTGCTTTCATGGTCCTTCATTATAGAGGTAATTAAGTTACTACCTACTAGTATCATTAGTATCATTACATTCATTAATCATCAACATGTGTTTATTCTGTCTTGATTTACTATAATCATATGTATAGGTAAGTATAAAATAAACGTGATAATGATAATACACTGCAGGTACGTACAGGTACATGTCAATCAGCATGAATTATATGTATCATAATTAATGTTTTTATTAATATGTATCGAGTAGAGTTTACTTGAAAACAAACTTAGTGAACTAACTTAACCATGAATTAGGTAAAATCGTATCTTTCTAACACCGCGTGACGCGTCTTATGGCATTTCAAAGCGATCATTTTCAAAGAGATTATAATTAGAAAAGGTCGCTATTAACATACACCCCTATTTTTCCCTCCTTAATATTCTCAGATTAGAACGAGGCATCGTCGTAGGTGTCGTCTTTAGTAGTACGTAAACGCTATTTTAAGTGCTTACTCTGAATCTAAATAAACTGGTACATGATGTAGTCATCCATGATTTTGACCTTACTGACGGTTATTATCCATTTAATTGGTCTTATTAATTGTTTTCTAAAAATATATGGATGAGAATATTCAATTCCACATAAAACTCGTAATTCAAAGAAACATTTGAACAGAGTAAATTAAAATAGCGTGTTTTCTTCTTTAAAATTAATCAATGAGTTATTTAATGTAGGGATAGGAGTCAGAATAAAAGCATAGGTTTTCAGTATGAAATATTTGACATTATGGAGTTCAGTTACAAGTGTGAGTGTCACGTCTGGGCCGGGCGCGCGGGTGTCGGGCGGCGGCGGGCGCGCACGCGCGTCGGCGCCACAAATAGCACGCGCCGTGTAGTGTATTTATTTACACGCTCCCCTACTTCTTCCTCTTATCTGCCCGCAGGACCATGCGGTCAGCAGCCCGCGTCGCGGAGCAAGCACAGGAGTCGGTAACACTCGTGCGCGATGCCCGACAAAGTAAATAAGCACAACTAAAAGGCAGTTAATAATTATATAAGCGGTTAAAGTCGGTTAGCCGCCTTATAACTTAGCAAAGCAAGGATCGAACATACATAACCACCATTAACTAAATAGTGGTAACTGGCCATTCCATGGCAGTAAGGCGGCAACTGTAGCATCACTCGAGCACACTAACTTGGGCCGGCCGATATTAATTTGATGATACCTACTTACTTACGCGTTATTATTATTACCTATGGCACATTTAGCCTGAAAAAACCTGAATAATTTTAAGGTACCTAATGTATCCTTAAAAAGAAAAACGTGCAATGTGCATTCACAAGGAGGGTGTTAAATGGGACATGGGTATAATATGTTATATGGGAATATGATGGGAATGCACATACTTCCTAATGAGTTCCACGAGGATACCATTTATTTTTTTTCACACCACCTGCTCGACAATGCCAAATTATATATCATGCAAACCTCACCGAAAGCAAATCATTATAGCCCTTGGCTTTAGCCGGGTTATAATGTTGTACTAAATCTCATTATAACCCGCTGGTTAATAATGTGATTTCACTTCCCATAGTTCTTATTGTTATGTACTTAAAGTCTAATTTGGTAAAGTCCGCACGGTGCACAGCCCCGCGACGCCAGCCGGGGCCCGCCCGCGCCGCCGCGTCGAACTGATTTGAAAATCGAATTTATTCGGAAACTCGCGCTGGCCACCTCAATTTTAAATACCTAAAACAAATGCCGCGAGTGTCATAAGACGCTGCAGTATACGGAGTAAAACTGCAGGTTCTATAAAAATTGAAGATAAAATTCGAATAAAATGGACTAATGTATCAAGAATCTTTTTTTAGGGTTCCGTAGCCAAATGACAAAAAACGGAACCCTTATGGATTCGTCATGTCTGTCCATCCGTACGTCACAGCCATTTTACTCGGAAACTATAGGACGTATCTGAATAAAATTTACACATAAGGTGTATTTTGTATGCCGCTACTTGGCTATGTAGATTTAAAAAAAAATTAAGGGGGGGGGGGGGGCGGGCCTCCATACATGTCCTTAACAATTTTTTTTGACTAAATATCAACATGTGACACATCAATGATAGGTCTTTAAAAATAACATTGAGGTTTCTTTTTTTTCTGAAATAATCGCTTCGAAAGTCAGAAAAATTGTGCCCACCCCCGCTGTAACTTTTGAACCGTAACTCCAAAAAATATGAAAAAAATTGAGGAGATGCGTCTTATCATATACTTTCTACGTAAATTATTTTATTTTGAACATTATCGGTTTAGCCATTTTTGAGTTATCTCCAAAAAGACATAGGCACCAGATACGACCTTTTGGTATTAGTTTGGTTCTTATTCCATTGAACCCTCCTATGTGTGGTCCGACACGCACTTGGCCGGTTTTTACTTTTGAATTGATTTACTTTAATAAAAATCCGTTTCTAGTAGCCTTAGCTATTTTATTGTCTCGCAAGAGGTGAGAAAAGTAGAGTATACTCCTCGGGGATAAAGCTGTTTTTGTCACGGGCGCGCTTGAACCCCTCACTGCACTCAGGACTCAGTCTTAATTCCCTCGCTTCGCTCGGGAATTAACTCGTAACCCCCTCGCTGCGCTCGGGAGTAAAATCTGGAGTCCTTCGTTACGTTCAGGATTCAATATTGCGGCCGTGACATAAAACAGTGCTTTATCCCCTTGGTGTACAATCTACTATTAGGTATCCCAAGGATGATATAAGCCTGGATACATACAAATATCATGTCCCCACAATTCAAGCCCACAAGCGTCATCTATCTTTTTACTAACGCAGTAGGTCCCAGTTTTATACAATCATGAATGAAGCTATATACAACGTGTTACTTGAGCCACTAAAAACCCCAGACACACCAAATGATTTTTAGTATTGCTAATTTATCTACAGTATTCATTTTTCCATCAGTTAAATATTTAATAAATAAATAATAAATAAATATTATAGGACAATCTTACACAAATCGACCTAGGCCCACGGTAAGCTCAATAAGGCTTGTGTTATGGGTACTAGACGACGATATATATAATAGATAAATATGGATAAATACTTAAATACATAGAAAACATCCATAACTCAGGAACAAATATCTGTGATAAAGACACAAATAAATGCCCTGACCAGGATTCGAACCCGGGACTCCCTGCTTCGTAGGCAGGGTCACTACCGACTGGGCTAGGAGGCCGTTAATTTATATATAAGATATTCGTATCTTTAGTTTTCTTTGCAATTCTATTCAATTATTAACCCTACATTTGTTGCGTTGTTGTCACATCTCTATATGTGTCATGTCATCTATCAACCTACTTTGTCAATTTGTATGACATGACATAAGATGACATACTTTGACAATGACAACCTACATGACACTATTTACATTGAAAACACAAATTTGTTAAAGCTGTCAGCCATTATTAAATATTAAACCTCTATTCGAAACTTTAGACTCGACACGTAAAAAATTGGAAAATTAAAGAAAAAGTATACACATGTTAAGATATACTGCAATCGATTCTACTCTCGATTCTGAACAAACAGTTTTCAGGTTTTTACTCTTAAGTGTAACCACAGATATAAATATACATAGATCACGCAAATGCATCTACTTCGCGTGTCGGAACTCGGAGTAGGTCTCCGAGTTGGCCGTCGCTACTGACATTCCGCGCGCGTCTGTTGTGGTAGCCGGTTGTCCGTGAAAATTAAGAAAATGCCTTTTTGCATGGTATTAAAGTGCGATAGCCTAAAAATTGCACACAGACTTCGATGGTTCGGTCACTTACTCCGAATGGGAGAGGATCGTGCTGCCAAGAGAGCGTACGTGGGACGATCGACTCAAACTCAAACTCAAACTCAAACATTTATTCAGTAAGTAGGCCACAAGGGCACTTTTACACGTCAAAGTAAAAGAGAGAGAAAAAAAATCAAACTACACCGGTTCTAACCCTACACCTCTGACCCGAGAAGAATTATGTCCGGCAAGAAACTCGGCGGGACTTATTTTTTCAAAACAACAGTACATCAAAACTAAACAATACATATAAGTGCGTTGTTCTATAAGAAAACATATCAAACCAAGGTTAGATTAACCAACAATAGGTTATAGTTTAAGAAAAATACCAAAGAAAAAAGATGAGTCCAAATCTGACTATTGAAAATAAATTACATACAAGTTTGATATACTTTCTTACCTGAACTGTGTCTTCTACATAAATTTCCAAATTATAATAATCCATCATCAACAGTTAGAAACAAACTTTGAATTTAAATAATATAAAAAAAAGTACTTAAGTGATTCTAGTATACAATCAACATACTATTTCTAAATTATACTTAGAGATGTATAAGGTCTCCAAGTGTCTTGATCTATATATTCTATATAATAATAAAATATGGATAATCAAGCACCGAATGTTGTGTCTAAAGCCAATTAAACTAAAATTAAATATGATTAATAAAAAGTTACGTAAATGTGTTGCCCCAGTTAGCCTAAACAGACCGGTCTCCACAAACAGCACCCGTTCACGAGTATGACGCATATCTCAGCCATCGCCTCCCTCAACCTTTCTTCGGGAAAGTGGCGACCCGATCAACGACGCCACCAGGCGACTGGTCGCCGCCCAGTTGGGCGACCCAGATACCGCTGGGAGGACAGTGTGCAGGCGGATCTGCGTCTTCTCCAAGTCAGTGACTGGCAAGAAGCTGCGCACGATCGGGACAGATGGCGTGCTCTCGTTTCGGAGGCCAAGACCCTCTTTGGGTCCCTGAGCCAAATTAGGTAGTTAGTTAGCTAGCCTAAAAATTGGAAGCACTCAAACGTAAGGACATTTTTCCTATCACACGTAATTTATTTTCAAATTATATTATGCGTAAATTCATTTTAAATCTATTTTTTAAGTATTCCGAGGTGTGATTCCAAGACTGTACCTAAGTAACTATATATTATCGGTAAGTAAACTATGTTCACATTACATTGCCGCGTTTGCTTTGGGCGTTTAATCTGACATTGTGTGTTAAGAGACGATGAATATCAGAACAAGCGATACTGTCGCGCATCACTTGGAGTTCGTGGTACAAGGGAACTAATCATTCGTCTGTCAAATCTAGCAACTAGTGTTGTTCGTTCTACAACATTATTTCGATGATCGATTTTAATCGATATCGGACAGACGAACGATATTTACCATTTTAAAAACGCCAATTTAGTAGTTATTGATGCAAACAAGCTCTAAATATGTCCTAATTTTACACGACAGCTTTAAAAATGGAGGGTAATATCTTCGGGTTCTTCATGTATGTGACATGTTTATCCTTTGAATGTATATTACGTTTATAAATTTCTATTGTGCTTAAGAAACACTTACTTTTTTTTTAGTTTCCCACACGATCCTATCACAAAAGAAAAATGGATTGCGGCCACGGGACGGAAAGATTGGTTCCCGACTAAGCATAGTACTATTTGTTCTAAACACTTTGAAAATAGCAGTTTCATTGAAGGGAAGAAGTTGAGATTGTTAAAAAAACTGGCGTATCCCACTATTAATTTACTAAAACACATTGACAATGATAATGAGGTTAGTGGATAAATTTAATGTTTAACAGTGTTTTTATTATTACCGTATAAAATATCTGATATAATATACTCATTTTATGTGTGCTGTACAGAATAAAGATACGCCATAACAACCTTCATCATTGTCAAGTTTCAGCTTGGCCCAAAAATGTTTGGATGTTCGGAGGATGTCCCGATTTCTGTTCTCGCCTAGACTTTTCATTTTCAGCCGATTCTCATAAAATCTTGTGAACTTTATACAATTTTTCGAAATTAAAAAAAATGGAGAGATATGGAGGTAGAAAACTTAAAAAAATACAAATTTCAACCATTTCAAAACAAAGCGAGGTCTACAGCTCACAGAGCTAATAGTCTTACTAGTTTTATTTTTAAAATGTAATTCAAATATCCTTTATTTAATAATTCCGTTTAATATCATTCGTCTGTCTACATCATTCGTCTGTCTATATCATTCGTCTGTCAGAAAATCGATTTCATTCATGTGAATCGATTAGTGATTTTAAGGTTATCTCCGTCTTTGTCGCTTGAACTAGCAAGTGCAACAGAGAGGGAGATACACGAACGGAGTTCGTTTTCGTTTCGCGGTAGGCCCTCTGGCCGCACACGCACGGAATTGTCGTTCGGGTTCCGAACGGAATAACGTCAAAAAGTGTCTCTGTCTCTGTCTGTCATATGGAAACCGTACCGATTTTCCGTGCATCTGCGGCCAGGCTGAATCAAGTCGAGCCGAACGGCGCGTGCGGCGGCGGCGTCGCCTTTGAATCGATTTTGTGCGGACAACGGGCAATTCACATCACTAATTTGCCCTTGTGACGTCACAGTAGGTAGAAAAAAAGTGACACGGTTGGTCTTCATACAGATTGGGGTGTTTAAGTTATCTATGTATATTTAGATTTGTGGGTGTAACACGTAGGTCAGGTGAAGCTAGTACTTAATTACTAGACTTACTTTTTTTCCATAAATAAGTTGACCTTATCATCATCATCATCACTGAACAAAGCAGGTTGTGATACGAGACTAGATTTTGTCCGGAAAGAGAAGTGTCGTTGTTTATATGCTGGGAGCGCATACATTCTACGACCATGAATTTATATGAAGCTCAAAGAGGACCCAGTGTGTTAACGACGAGGGACCCTCTTGTTCCTTTAGCCGTCAACACAGTGAATCCTCCTTTTTTTGTAAAGGGTCGGCAACGCGCATGTGACACCTCTGGAGTTGCAGGCGTCCGTAGGCTACAGTAGCTGCTTACCATCAGGCGGGCCGTAGGTATGCTTGTTTGCCACAGTCGTGGTATAAAAAAAAGTGGATCTAATTCTTACAGTTCTTCCCTAACCACCGTTGAACCTTATTATAATTACTGAGCAAAACAGAAGTTCATATGTGACTAGAAAAAAAACGGTCCGATAGAGAGCATAATTTATGGGGCGATGTCTCACTCGCACTCGTTTACAAAATTGACACACATTGTCATTGTAATTTTAATTGTCTGATGACGTCAATACCTTCTCCCTAATATCGAAAACGGAGTTCTAGCCTGAATTTTGGAGAAACGGGAACAACGCGACTTTGTGTAGAGATTGTCAATGGTCAATCCAGGCTTATGTCATCCTTATTATAGCATGTACCTGCTAGCTATTTACTAGAATGCGTCTATTTAGAAACCACTATCAAAATCAGGCTAGAATATCATTACTACTAACTGGATTGTTACATGTAAAGCAGTCCTAGACAGCTCGTGCAGCTTAACTCAACGCTTGTTCACTTTTGCCTGAAATCTTCCCATACTCAGGTCAGATCCCATATAATTATGTCCCCGTATGAAGTCTGTCAAAACGAGCTCAATCAGCTGCTTGATTTGCCTCGCAGGCGGCGATTGCCTCGTGGAGTGGAGGCACGATAGAAATCGAAAGCTAGACATCGACCACTAAAATGGCGAGAGAAAAGTGAAAACAAGAATGTAAATGAGCAAGTCATGGCCCAAACGACGCACAAGCAGACTCTTGGATATCGTGACAAATGTATTATGCTAACTTAACAATAGATGCTACCTATTTCATTATAGATACTCGTATTTACTGTGGGAGCTAAGTACCTACATGTTTTAATGATCTGTGGTAGGTATTAACGAGTATCTAACACTTTCCGTTGTAGTTTTTCGTTTTCATCCGAGGTTATCAATTCGTCGGGATTTTTTTTTATGTACATAGGTACATATGTTCACCGATTAATCGAAAACGGCTGAACCGATTTGGAAAATTCTTTTTTTCCTTAAAAGAGTAGGTATACTTCACATTTGGTCCCATTGTAACCAAGTCAGGATCTGATGGTGGGATCCTGGAGAAATGGAGGGAACTCTTTATTTATTATAGGCACACCTATAGTGATTTGAGTATTTTTTACAGCAGCTTGAGCATTTCCTTTTGGAAAGGTGGAGGCTAAGTGAAGTCGGTTCTTTTTGGTTTAAAATTATTTATTAATTTGACACATACACTGGAAGGATATTCCTACCTATGATGAATGAATTAGAGAGTGCGTGTGCCTGCCTACACATATGTATATCCACCTTGCAGTAAGGGTCAAGTCAAACATATTGTGCATATTAATACTTATACTTCCCTTATATTGTAACGGGAAGTTCGGGTTATTAAGGTGAGAACGGCCGTGGATAGTATAGCGACTCCCTGAGGGCGAGGCGAACGTTGACCTTCCCTTCCGTGTCGAGTAGAAAAATAATCAATTATTTATAATATAAATACCTACTACGTACTACGTGTCAAACACACAAGGTTTAACTAAACTTTAGTTTGCAAAAACTCGCGAGGATGTTCAAGTCCATATTATTTCAATTTACCGAATTAATATCCATTCCCTTTTTCGACTACCTACGTTTATATACATTACATTATTATTTATTGCAGAGGACGGGAAAGATAAATTCGTGAAAATATAAGATGAACCCACGAATTTTTATTCAAGTATCGAGGCATATGACGAGGCAAAGGTTAGCTGGAAGAGATCCCTTACAGGGATAAGTTCACCTTTGTACGTTTTATTTTCTTTTCTTTTGTTATGACTGTATCATGTCCTGTTTTATGTACAATAAAGTGTTTACATACATACATACATATACAGTATAGTGCTTTTCTCCAAATGTGCGAGGAAATAAAGTAAAAATAAAATACTTGTGTAGGTTGGTTAGGACGTTAGCATTAAATGTCATGAATTTATGAGATAGCTTCCCTCTGCAATATTTTTTTGACTGGCATTACTCATAAATACTGCCAATGTTCCTTAAATTTTCGTCAAAAACTATTTATGGACTAAGAGCTAGCCACGTCAGATATGACACAATACTGAAACCAATGAAACCTATCTAGTTAGATTGCTTTACTATCCTTATTGCTAGATCCGGGCATCTGGCAGCTTTTAATTGGAGGAGGTCAGAGTGACAAACAAACAAAGTTGTTCAGTTGGAAAAAAGTAATACCAAAATAGGTGAAAACTGCCGAAGTCGTGTCATTTATAGAGGACAGGGCTATTAGTTAAAAAAAACCGGCCAAGTGCGTGTCACATGTTGATATTTGTTTAATTTTTTTATTTTTATTTAGTTACCTGTATGGAGCGCCCTCCTAAAAAAATTTTTTTTTTCAAATTTAACTACATAACTAAGTAGCTGCATACAAAATACACCTTATATGTAAATTTTATTCAGATACGTCGTATAGTTTCCGAGTAAAATACCTGTGACATACGGACGGACAGACAGACATGACGAATCCATAAGGGTTCCGTTTTTTGCCATTTGGCTCCGGAACCCTGACAATGACGCGTAGTCAGAGTGACCGCGAGGTAACCGGATGGCTCGTATTATTTGAGCTCCCGAAGTGATGAGGAACCGCCTTATGCAACCCGAACTGACCCAACTTGTACTGGGGCGGAAATAGTTTTTTTTTATCGTGAGGCAACCGATTAAAACAGCGGTTGCCTGAAAGTGTGTACGCTGGTTATATAATCAAATTTTAATGCCTTCCCTCCAGATGCGACTGGAATCCTGTACGAGAGCAAAGAAAAAAAAAGCTGTCAGGCAACCGCTTCAAAATTAGCATGTTTGTTCTTCATCACGTACAGACACTGGATACAAATAGCCATCCGCCCGGCCGAACCATTATACTGAATTTTTCGATCGGTGGACGAGAACTTAGGAAAATGCACTTACGAGTACAATAATTGAAATCGGATGGCATTTGTTTTTTGAGTTATGTATGATGTGAAAAACGATATGCACAAATGCCATCCCTCTACTATGAAATTTCATCCCCCGGTGGCCATATCCCTACAAACGAGAAATTCGTCTATTAGGAATCAATCAATCTCTATCACGTCACGTCAATCAATTGCTATTGAAAATTTTTCGTGCAATTCAATATTTCGAAGATAAAAATCAGTGCAGAAAACCCTCAATCCTTAAGGAAAGCGTCGGTCCGGGGTGGCTAGCTGCTGGCTTAACCAGATAGAACATAATATATAATACTAACTTACTAAAAACTAGCAGCTATCCACCCCGCACCGTCCCACCCCTTTCCTTAAGGGGCTGATAGGATTTACTACACTGATTTTTATTTTCGAAATATTGAATTTCACGAGAATAATCCATGGCCATTGATTGCAAAATATGTTATTGCGCGTACTCCAAATTGACGAATTTCTCGTTTGTAGGGGTGGCCACAGGGGAATGAAATTTCATAGGACGAGAGGGATGGCATTTGAACATATCGCATATCACAAAAAAGGAGTGTATGTTGCTAAAGGGTAGGCAACGCGCATGTGAAAAGAATATAATTGCTAACTATAAACCACTCATTTGCAACGTCAACACTATGTTGAGGACTTCACGGCATTTAAAGAAGTTTCAACCGTCAGCTGCTTACCTGAAACAAACACATTTTTGTGTGGGAAATCATTGTAGTCTTCTCTTCATTTAAGTAATTATGAAAGTAACAATTCTTTTGCAATTTGTTTACAATTCATAAAAGGTAACCCATCTCATCGTAATACCGTGGACGTCCACGGTAAATCGTAACGTCATAATAGGGAAGTCAAATGTACGTATCTGAATAAAATTTACATATAAGGTGTATTTTGTATGCAGCTACTTAGTTATGTAGTTAAATTTGAAAAAAAAAAATTTTTTTAGGGGGGCGCTCCATACAGGTATCTAAATAAAAATAAAAAAATTAACCAAATATCAACATGTGACACGCACTTGGCCGGTTTTTTTTAACTAATAGCCCTGTCCTCTATAAATGACACGACTTCGGCAGTTTTCACCTATTTTGGTATTACTTTTTTCCAACTGAACAACTTTGTTTGTTTGTCACTCTGACCTCCTCCAATTAAAAGCTGCCAGATGCCCGGATCTAGCAATAAGGATAGTAAAGCAATCTAACTAGATAGGTTTCATTGGTTTCAGTATTGTATCATATTGTGTTTTTGTAAAGGGTCGGCAACGCGCATGTGACTCCTTTGGAGTTGCAGGCGTCCATAGGCTACGGTAGCTGCTTACCATCAGGCGGGCCGTATGCTTGTTTGCCACCGTCGTGGTATTAAAATATATCTGACGTGGCTAGCTCTTAGTCCATAAATAGTTTTTGACGAAAATTTAAGGAACATTGGCAGTATTTATGACTTTTATGAGTAATGCCAGTCAAAAAAAAATATTGTAGAGGGAAGCTATCTCATAAATTCATGACATTTAATGCTAACGTCCTAACCAACCTACACAAGTATTTTATTTTTACTTTATTTCCTCGCACATTTAGAGAAAAGCACTATACTGTATATGTATGTATGTATGTAAACACTTTATTGTACATAAAACAGTAAAGACTTGGTAACAGAAATTGTTAAGTACATGGTCGCTTTAATACTTTACCGTGGACATCGACGATAACGGCAATTTTCACGTAACCTACGATATTTGCAGTAGTGCGTAGGCAAATTAATGAGATTTAATGCAATGTGCGTTCAATTTACCGTGGAAGTGCACAACCATGATATGCCGTTCCGATCGTTACTGTCTTCGTACAATTCCGTACATTTGACTTCCCTATTATGACGTTACGATTTACCGTGGACGTCCACGGTAAAGCATAAAGGCGACCAATAATAAACAGGACCTCAGGTATGAATATAATTTTATTATGAAAACGCCGCTTTCATTTCTAATTTTGTTTACAGATGAGATGAATAAATATTTTTTTCTCAAAAGTTATAAACTTGTTTATTTTTAATTAAATACCTAGTTTTCGTCTTTCGGTCAGTAAATGGTCACTGGTTTTTGCGTTGCGGCTGCTGCGACGTCTCTGATACAGCCTATGCGTCCAAAATATATAGGTAATTGTACTAATTGTCGTGTTTCCGAGGTTCCCTTTTTAACCGATTTATCTATCTTATTATTTTTCATAACTGCATCGTTAGGATTGATCACTCTGTAATATTACCTATATATTTATCGATGCGTAGAAGCCGTGTGCTCCGTGAATCTTCTTGTCAACTCCTCTCCAATTAACTTAACAATTTGTTATTGGTACAGCAAATCACACCGGTTTACAGACACTTTTGTATCAAAATGTATTTGTTATTGAAATTACCTTAATAAATAAAAATTAAATAAAGTAAGATTTGAGACAAAAGCAATGGACTTGCAATGGACAATAAAATAATGACGTAGTGTTATATTCTCTTTGATAATGACATTACAGCACGATGACAGAGAGTCATCAGCAAAGAATATGTCATCAGATGGCACAGACAGACCCAAGGTTGCGCCATGGTTGCACCACGGTCACCTTAGAGAATTAAACCAACCATTTTATTGGTTGAATTATCTAAGACGGTCACAGAATAAATATTTACGGGTACACGGTCCCGTGAACCGTGAACTCGTGTCACGATCTCTAAGGACTGAAACCCTAGCCTAGCTTAATCTAAGTTATCGCCAGTTACCTTATGTCCTTGTAGTGAATCTTCGTGAATCGGCCAGTGATCGTCTATTCCTCTAAGTTGTGTTTTAAAGTAACCCAGGTTAACACAGTAAAGAAAGCTCGTGCGCGTTCCGCCCGTCCTTCATCATGCTTCTTCATCGACCTCCTGTTTTTTAAAGATTGTATGACCAAACGGCCATTAAGTATCCCTAGACCTATATGGGAATATTTTCATGAGGATTGTCTTTGTACGATGTCAGTTAGTCCGAGTAAGTATAGAACAATGAGCTTAAAGTAGGGAGGGTACGTTCAGTGTGTCGAATTGTCTTTACTCAGTCCTTTTAGCTATTTGTATGTCATAAAACATAGGATTGATGGGCCCATTAGATGAATACCTACCTTGTCGCTGTGAAATGCTGTTATTATTAAATAAGTATATATATAGGTCACATCTAAATATCATCCTTATACTACCGCTGTCTATATATAGTTGTCTTGCCTAGTTACAAAGTCTGAAATTCCGGTTTCGCAGAAAGTCCACTCTCACACTCTAAGGTCAGTAAGGAATGAAGTTAGGGGCACAGGGAGGGCCTTTAAGATTAGATACACACAAACACGTCAAATAAAATAACTTTGATAAGGCGGGACATTATAGAATTTAAAACATAAGGGTATAAGAATACTTAACTTAATCAATGGGGCTGAGTCCGTTTCCCGTCCGTTTTATACGTCCTCAGCAGTCTTCCCTCGCATTATAGGAATATATTATATTGGTTTATTATCTAGCTGATGTGAACACTGCACACTTTACTAATTAAGATGTATTTAAAGAATTTTACAATATTTTTGACGTACTCAACAAAACATAATTTTCATTCTGACATCTGTTACAAACAAATTTAAATAATGCAGATTCCAGATTTGAATTCTAGAGAGTATTCATTCTTCTAAGGCATATACAACAGTAGAAGTATAAAGGCAGATATACACTATGTTACCAAGCAGTTTGGGTTCCTAAAAATATAAAGTAAACCTAAAATATAATTTAACAATTATAATTATTTGAACGGGTACGGACGGCCCGTTACACACTACCCCCAAATTTTGCGAACATAGACACATCTGGGTCATGGAAAGCAAAATTTCAATAACTATAAAATTTAAAATTACTTATAAAGAAAAGAAAAAAGCTTTATGAATTCATCAGACACACGGTGTATACTTTTTTTTTTTAAATTTACTTTGAAGAAAAAAAAAAGTTGTATGAATTCATCAGACGCACGGTGTATACAACCCCCCAAATTTGCATGGACGCAATCAAGTAATGAAAGCAAATATTAAACTAAATAAAACATAACCGATTGATTGAGAAAGAGAAACAGGCTTATGCTACTACCACACTACCCCCAAATTTTTCGAACATAGACACATATGACAAGGTGTATCATGGAAGTAAAAATTTTAAACATAAATAGATTGGTAGCATAAGATTTTGTAAAAACAATAAATTTTTAATGAGAGATCTAAGTTCATTGGGATCTTTCCATTTAGCGTAGACTTTTTTTTTATAATCCTCTTATGTGGTGTGTATTTTAACCAAACCAAGAGCGCTGGCGTATATAAAGTCAAGTTTCCAACTTCTCATATGTATGGCATGAACTTTTACAAGCCTCCACTGATAATCCTCACTCAAGCAAAGGAACCCCGGGTTGTGAATCCAGAATCAACTCTAGCCGTATATGCAAGGACACTTCCGACCTCATCCTGCTTTGCTTATCGGATAGGGAAAGGAAATCAATGCAGCCCTTGTAAAGTGAGACTTCTCCAGGGTGGGTTCCTACCGTTAAATGTCCAATTACCGACACTAAAACTTAGGCTTCACTAGAATACGGACCACTCTCAGCCGGGAGTATGTTCGACAATTACATGGTGTCTTCATTAGGCTATCTTAGCCATGTCATCTAGTCTTGACCAGATGTCATAAAACAATAGCTATTAGGCCTTATTATTTATTAGCCTTTATAAGCTTTATTGAGCTTATATTGATGGTTGATCAATTTGTGACCGACCCATAATTTTTAAATATTACTTATTTAATATACATATTTGTGATATTATTTGAAACAATTTAAGTTCCTCCTACTTTAATTGACATCACGTAATTGTTGATGTGTAGATTTAACAGGGGGGCATCACACACCTGCTGGTAGTGTTAGCTTCTTGTGGAGTAGAACCCACTTTGGATAACAGTTACGGAAAACTGCAACCTGTCAGCTTGAGATGACACTAACTATTAGCAATATCCAAAATGTTCCTTGTACCGTAAGGTGTAATAGTGAGATGACAATGAACTTCAATGTTTATATCTTAAGTCCAATTCCATTGTAGAGGCTCTACACACTGTCAGGTCTCAGTCGTAGTCGGTGACACCACTGGTATTATGACGCTCTCTCACAGTCAGTTATAACTAATAAATGTTATTTTACATTAACTGTCTTTGTTATACAATGCTGTATAACCGCTGCGTAAGTGCTTCACCACACCAGTTAGTATATCTCAGTTTTAATCTATGCATCACACAATCATCATTCCTCACCATATTCATCACTCGCTCAACAATCGTCCAAAACAATGGAACAACACGTCTCGATATAAACTTCGTAAAATAGGCCCTAACGAAACCCAATTAAAATTGTAAAAAAGACTCAATTTTTTTTTACAAATTCTATTTAGTGTAATTAATTTGCACAGAAACCCAACTTTGTTAATACTAATAACGTATTATTACACATTAAAAATAAGTTAATTTCAAAATTATTTTATTTTATTTTATTTCTGAAGACTTGTTTTCTGCTGACGGTACCTACATAGTAATTTAACCTAAAATATTTTTCAAGTTTACCGTAGGCGTAGAATGCCCATGGAAGCTTTGTATAATTATTAATTATTCCTATATGAAGGTTTTTAGAACTATATTAAAATGCTGGAAAAGTTCTATGTTCCTATGACATAAATTAACCGGACATCAGTTTATCAATAAAATGAAAATATGTTTATATTCGTTTAGGTTGTAATATCTCAAGTGCCATTCTTGTAAAATAGAAATAAATATACATAATAGGTATAGGTATATATATAATATATAAATATATACCACAGACACCTTTTTGTATGAATGTGGTAAGAATGAGATTTTTTCTCATTCTTAAAATATATGCACAGACACCATTTATTGTATAAATGTGATAAGCATAAAGAACCCTTCTGGTTCTAATAATGTGCACAGACACCTTTTTGTATGAATGTGATTAGAATCATTATTTATTATTTATGATTCATAGATGGAATAAATAAAATATATACGTAATACCTTTTTTTTTTTTTTGTCGGAGTGGGAAATGCGTTACGCATTCCCCTAAAAGGCCTGGGGAAGCCATCATAGGGGATATGTGGGGCTCTCTCCTATCACCACGCCTCTGAGAACAAGAGGCGGGAAGGAGTATACCCACTAAAACCCACTAAGGCGCTCACCCTGCTTGCCGTGTCTGAAGACGCCTCGGGATGCCGAGGATTCGACCGTGACGTCTTCCGGCGGCCCTGGCTTTAGCTCTAGGGCATCCACGCCGAAGGAGAGAAGAGTCGGAGACGCTAGACTCTCCCCCCTCACATGTTGGGCTTTGTGATGCGGGTTCCCCTGACCCGGTGGCCCAACTAGGGGTTCATGCGAGCGGCAAACTAAGCCCGCCTTCTGCCCCGCCTTCTGCGCCGCATCGGCAGCGCGTCAGCCCTTCTTTCGCGCTCTCTTTCAGCGGCCTCCTTCTGAGTGATGTCGCTCGCGCAGAAGGAGGAGACTGCCTCCCATATTCTCTCGCTGCCCAACATAGCCGTCACTATGTTGTGCAGCGAGAGGTCCCCCGTTCCAAGGGCGGCAATCATGTTGCAGCGCTCCAACGCCCAACGACTGCATTCCTCAAATGTGTGCTGGGCTGTATCATCCGGCGCACCACACTCATGACAGACCGGAGTGACCTCTCTTCCAATATTGCACAGGTAATGACCGAAGCACCCATGTCCAGTCATTACCTGTGAAAGCCTAAATGTTATGGTCCCATGGGACCTCTTCAACCAGCCCTGGAAGGACGGGAGGAGTGCCTCTATTGTGCGGGTTCCGTAGCGGCAAATCCCGAGGTCATCTTTCCACCTTTCCAACAACCGCTCATACGCTAGTTGGCGCGCTTTACGTACCTCTTCAGGTGCAGGGAATTCATTTTGAGCCCTGCACCTAACCCTTTCCTTATGCGCTTCAGCGAGAGCCTGGGCCTCCAACTCCCATGGTGGTGTACCCGCCAAGGCACATGCTGCCGCCCACGACACCGTCACGTAGGCCCGTATAATTCTTATGGCTACCACCCTTTGCGGCCTCCGGAGCAACGCCCTATTATCCGCGTTCAGCCGATCCGCCCAAACTGGGGCTCCATATATATGTAGTGCCATGCTGCGTGCCACACCGGCGTAAAGACGGCGGCACGGAGTTTCGGGGCCCCCCACATTGGGCAGCAGCCGTCCTAGAGCCGAGGCGGCACCCACAATTCTGGGAGCAAGTTTTCTGAAATGGTCCCCGAAATTCCATTTCCTGTCCAGGATTATGCCTAGATATTTGATATAGGGCTTCACCTGAACCATCTCGCCACTAACAGGGATAGCCGTTCCGGTTGGCGGCTGCCAGCCTCTTCCTACTAGGGCTACTTTCAGTCCTAGCAGCCTAATTCTTGTGACCATCAGGTCTGTAGCGACTGCAGCCCTCCTGAGGGTCTCCTCCAACTTAGCTCCTCGGATTGCTACCATCGTGTCGTCAGCGTAGCAGATGATGGTCATCCGGAGGAGCAGGACTGGTCTGATGGCCCAATCGAAACCTATGTTCCACAGTAGGGGCCCAAGGACCGACCCCTGGGGAACACCGCAACCCATAGCCCTTTTCCTTCTTTGTCCATCTCGCTCATTATAGAGTACAGCTCTTTCAGTGAGGTAGTGTCTAACAATCTTCCTAAGGTAGAAGGGTACCTTATGATAGCGGAGCGCCTCCTCTATTACAGAGTACGGAAGGGAGCCAAATGCATTGGCAATGTCTAACGACACTGCCACTGTCCCCTCCCTCTGCATTGCCGCATTCTCAGAGAAGGCCCTCAAAGACCGCAACGCATCTATCGTAGATCGACCATGTCTAAACCCGAATTGGCGGTCTGACACGTTAGGGGCCGTACCCTCGAGATGTTGGGTAATGCGGGAAGCGATGATACGCTCAAGCATTTTCCCGGTCTCATCTAGCAGGACTATAGGTCTCCATCCCGAAGGAGTCTCAGCTGGTCTACTCTCTTTTCGTATAAGGCAGAGTCTACCCTCTTTCCAGCATCTGGGAAATAGCCCTTTCTTTAGACAATCGTCAAACAGATTTTTTAGGCGGTTTCCCAGGTGACCAAGCACTACTGGCATAATTCGGCCAGGAACTCCATCTGGCCCTGGAGCCTTTTTGTGCCCTTTAAGCCGGTAGATGGCTCTATCTAGCTCTGCGTCTCTAATTGGCGGTACAGTGGCCGGCTCCAATGGCTCTTCCGTAGGACTCGACATAACTGGAGGAATGAATTCGGGGGCTAGTGGGAATAAACCCTCCACCACTCTTTGAAGGCAAACTGGCTCTAGAGAGTCCATGGCGGGGCCGCGCTGCATTTTGTTGCGAACCATCCTGTAAGGCCGTCCCCATGGATCTCTATCAAGAGTGGCCAAGAATTCTCCATATGCATCATTTTTGGCTTTACCAATAGCCAGTGACAGGGCTTCCTTCGCTTCTTTGAGGTTCCCGTACAAAAGTGCTTTCTCTCTCTCCGTATGGTGTCGCCGCCGCCTGCAACGAGTGTATTCTCGACGGGCTCTATTGCTGATGCGTCGGAGGGCTGCAATCTCTTCTGACCACCAGTACATCTGCGTCCTTCCCGTCGGCGGCCCAGATCTACGCATCGCCGCGTCGCAGACTGTGATAAGAGATGCACGAAATTGAACTGCCCTAGCTTCTATGTCATCTGTCCGATCGGGTGATGGGGTTCGCCACACCTCCACCATGGCTGCCTCTTCAGCCGCGTCCCGATCAAGGCTCGCAAGACTCCATTTGGGGAAGCGGCACCTCCTCCCAGGTAGTAAATAAGGCTGGTTTTGCGGATGTTTGGAGATCCTCATCCGTATGTATCTGTGATCGGAGAGGGTCTCGACATCCTCTAAGACTCGCCACGTGGAGGTGCGTACTGCAGCGGCAGGGGTCGCGAATGTTATATCCACGATGGACCCCCCCCTGTCGACGCATGCAGGTATTAACGGTACCCCGATTCTGAATTTCAAGTCCCGTAGTCGCCGCCCAGTCCCGGAGAACCTCCCCTCTCGGGTCCGTGATTTGGGAACCCCATGCTACATTTAGCATTAAAATCCCCCAGAACTATCATTGGTGCCGGTGCTGCTCTGCCTACAACCCGCCCAAGCTCCTCGAGGAAGCACTCGAACTCAAATAACGGCCGATTAGGGGAGAAGTATACTGCTACCAACATAATATCTCCCCATTTAGCCGCTGTGTACCCCAGACCGCTCTCTACTTTTGTGATCGGAGGGTGGCTGTCTATTTGGGGCACCGTGATTGCCACGAGTCCGATATTGTCTCCTACCCAATTAGGCAGGGGAGGGATGAAGTAAGGCTCCGCCACGATAACTGCACTGATACCCCACTCTGCCATATGCTGCATCAAGAGATCTTGAGTGCGGGCGCAGTGATTAGCATTGCACTGCAACACCTCATATTCTATTGTTGTAGCTTGTACTGGCATTACTGTTCCATACTTTGCTCCTCCTCAGCCTGTGGCATTCGCGATGTTGTGGTTTCCGGGGTCCTGCCGGTTACCTGTCGCCCTTTGATGTATGGTGGCGTACATGACTCCCCCCATCATATGCCCAGCCGGCATTTTTGCGTGGTGGCATACAGAGCACCACGCTTTAGTTGCCTCACACTCCCTTGTCATGTGGCCAGTTTTGCCGCAGCGACGGCATAAATCAGTCCGGTCTACTGGCGACGGGCAGAGTGCTCTTGTGTGTCCTAGTCCCATACAACGGAAGCACCGCATTGGTAGGGGTGCCAACGCCTCAACTCGGGCCGAAGACCACCCAATCAGTAGCCGACCCACTGCAACTAACTACCGTCTTGGCGGCTGTGACTGGGCATGTGACAATTACTGACCCCGTACAATTATGTGCTATTCGTATTTTCCCCACTTTTACTTGCCCGGGTGGACACTGTCCTACTGACGCGACCTTCGCTCCAACGGCCTCCAAAGTTGCAGCTTCATCGAGTCCCGATATCCTAATTTCCGCTGTTTTGATAGGACGACGGACATCGGCCACCTCCCCAACCATCTCCTTAAGCTTTGCGGCGAGATTGTCTGCTGCCGCACCGCTATCCGCTCCTGGCACTTCAATTATTCGTGCCCCAGCCGCCGTACTTCTGACCTTGACATGGTCAATACCCACTGTCGCCAATTTTAGGGTAGTCACCTTCTCCATTACTGATTTGTAGTCGGTTTCCACTCCCGGCTTTAAAGTGACCACAACGGCCGCAGTTCTGGGTGCGGCAAGTTTGTTCTTTGGAGCTGGCGATGGCGTTACCTTTTTTGCTGGCCCAGCTATCGTCTGGGTTGACTGGGGATTTGATTTCTTCTTCTTATTTTTTTTCTTTACTACTTCCGAGAAGGGTTCCTCTGCTGTAGGTGACGCTTCCGTAGGGGCAGTTGTCAACAGCAGGCTCTTATTTAGCTCCTTGACCGTCCGCTTGTTTTTTGGAGCGTTCGGGCCGGGTCTGGCAGGAGGAATAAGGGTTGACCCTGTCATGGCTCCTTTGCGCACAACGGGTCGCTCAGTTCCGGCAGCGGGTTTGGGAACTGGTACGGATTGTGAAGATAGAGCAGTATCCTGCCCTTCCACTTCTTGGCTGGGCTGACAAGCAGCAGCTGGAGACTTCCTTCTATCGGCCGCCAGTGGAGGGCGGATTATCGGCGCAGGGGGGAGAAGGCTTTTGACCTCCTCGATACGGGCATTTAGCATGCCACCAAAGGAGATTTGGAGCTCCCTCTTAAGTTCTTCTTTGAGCCTGACTAGCACCTCGTTCATCGCCAAGTCTGGGGCCTCGACTGTGTTTCCAGGCACCGAGGTCTTGCGCTCAGAGAATGCTCTGCGAAGCGCTTTGGTTTCAATTTGAAGTGCGTTAAGCTCCTCCCGCATCCTCCTGTTGTCTGCCTTGAGTATAAGGATGACTTCCGACTCCGGCAGAATACTGCTTTCCTCTATATTATCGGCTACGTCAATAATTTCTGCACATGCGGCCTTCATGCGACCCCACACATCCTTTTTTAAGTTTTTTGACTTAAGGCCTTCCGTAAGGACCACATTGGCGCACCTGCGCAAGTTCTCATAGTTTTCCACCACCGGGACGACCTTCTCAGTTGGGTTGTCTTTTTGAGATGTCTGAAGAGACCCAGTAGAGGGGCTCAAGAAATGAGCCACGTCTGGTTGCTTCTGTTTTTTCGAACCTGTTGTCTTGCCCTTCGTCTTAGCTATTGCTTTGGAACGAGGACGCCCTCTGCCAGCGGCGTTCATTTTGGTCCCTTTTCGAGGAACATAATCCTCATCTGTTTCACCTTGCGCTTTCCTCTTCAGGGATAATGCCCTTGGGTCCTGAAGGGTGTCCTCTATTTCCATGTCTGTATAATCATCTTCAGACATACTTAGAAATTCTGGTGATCCAGTCGGGGGGTCAGGTTTATCCCCTGAATTTTCATTTGGATCCCTACTATGTCCCACACTATGGTTCACGTCATCCAGTAAAGGATCAGGTAAAACTACTGAGTCACCTTCTGTATCGACAGGTGTCAACAGCGACCGCGTCTTGCAGACCGGCGTCTGACTTTTAAGCCCAGTCCGGTTCCCTTTTCTTGCCGTTGTATCGGCGTGGGTCTGCGTGGTTTCTACCACCGTTTCCAATGCTACCTCAGGTAAGCTCTGAAAAGAGCTGTTTTCATTTTGGCCCTGAGAAGGGCCGTTTTGTGTATTTGTTTTTTTAATTTTGCTTGCCATGTAATTCCCACGAGTATAGGACGAATTTTAACACTAGCGGGTGACGCCTATTCCGACTAGTGGGCTTATACTCTAGAGGTCGCCCGGTATCTAGAGGTTTTAACGACTTCGCTGTCGGGTGTTAAAGAGTTTTCCGTCTCGCGGGCCGGGCAATTAAGGCAAGCCCTCCACGCTACGAACACCTCCCGTATCCCATACCACCACTGATGGGGGTCGTTGGGAAGGTGCTGCAGGTTGCGGGATTTAAGGAAAGCTGGCGTGAACTCTCCTGTGTAGTTTCGTTAGAGACTACCAAACACTCATTCATCCATCCTCTTAGGCATATTTAAAGCCTACCATAACTTCGGCCGTGCATCAATAATTCATTTCATTTATTCATTAAGCTCATTCATTTCTTCTTTCATTTACCATTCGAAGCCGATGGCCCTAAGCCGCCTCCCAGCCAGCACTCAGGAGTTCTCTCTATGAGTCCTCCCTGTGTGGAACCCCCAACCCCCCCTGTCAGGATATACGTAATACCTAGCTTAATTAAAATTGGTTGGTGAAAAGATATGGCTGTGATTTTCTTCGCCAAATATCTATAGGTTATCTACATGCTAAAATTAAATAAGAGTATATTTATAGTAGATCGTATCGTAGAAATACGATCAGCATAAAGAGACTTGTAAACGTAAAATATAAGTATTATTTAGAAACAAAATTCATTTTGGTTAGGCAGGTAGATATGTACCTAGTACCTAAACATATATCAGTTTTGTTCAATATATTAAAAAGGTGTCTTTTTACAGGTTAAAGAAGGGTATGTTTTGCAAGTGACCTACCAGAATACCTAGACCAGATCCCTAGATTACCGACGTCAAGATAGACTTGAAGTAAAACAACTGTAAAATGTATCCGCGTACTAGCTACTATTAAATTACACGATAATACCATTTTTTTTTGCTTGATTTAGTAGTTAAAAATTAGAGGTAGTTAACGTTTAGGTTCTGACCTAGTTAATCAGAATTTAGTGAAATATCTGCCAACAAAATTGTTCTTAAGTCTTTACAGAACAGGAGTAAGTCATCGGTCTCTAGCAAAAATTACGGCACCAGTAGACTGGTCATAAATAAAGACAGATATAAGTAGTAAATCTTGAATAAAATTACTGCATTTGAATAACCTATCCTATGGCAACCGTAATAATAATTATTGAACTGACAGCTTTGTAAAAACAATATATATCTACTATGTAATAACTATATTAAATACTGACCGGTCATTCTACTGTAAACTAAAAGTACTGTAAGCTTTCTATAGTTAATAAGTACTACTAGAGCAATAAGGCAGTCTATTATAAGAAGCACAGCATACAAAATAAGCAATCAGTTCAAGAATAAAAAAAATGCGTGAGTGTCATGGAACACTCGGTTGGGACGAAGTAATGTTATTTAATTTTATTTCATTTTTGACTTTTTTATTTTTTGTGGTTTTAACGTTTTTTTTTTTGGCATTTTTGAAATTTGGAAATTAATTAGAATCGAAATTCGTTTATTTTTTTGATTTTTTTGATTTTTTGACTTTTTTGATTTTTTTGATCTTTTTGATTTTTTTGTTTCGTTTGATTTTTTATATATATTTATATGTATATATATATCTTTTTTTTTTTTTGAAATTTTTGAAAATTTTGAAGTTTCGTCATTTTGTCATTTTTGAAATTTTCGATATTTTTGACTTCTTTTACTTTTAGGACTTTCTCGACTTTATTGGCTTTTTTTTCACTTTGTCACTTCTCACTTTCACTTTTCGCTACACTTCACTTCACTTCAATTTATTCTATTTTTTTTTTCATTTCATTTTACATGTTTCTCAATCGCATGGCTTTGTGTCGCGTTTTCGTGACGGTCACGGGATTTTTTTTTTCGTCTAGCCCCCATCCGCGAACCGTTCGATAAGGAACTTCATTCCAAAACAGTTGGCCTAAATTTTGAAGGAATAAATGAACTTTAAACACTTCGAGTATACACGGTGGAAGTCCACGAGGGCTCTTTACGAAATGGGAGTTAGTTTAGCCTTAGCACTATATTTCCCCCACAGAAACTATGTAGATGTGTGAAACCGTGTCTAACTTAAATATTCACACAAAGAACTATTTTGTAATAAACCTTAAGCAGATACAATAGGGTCGTCACCATAGGGAAAAAGTAGTGAATTTGGTTTTATTTTTTATTTATTTTTAATTATGCTTACACTTACAATTACTATTACAAATCTACTCAAACGATTCAAAACTTCCGGGAAGATCCGATGTCACCTGCCACCGTATATCTGCCTCAGCAAACTTCATGATTTCAAGTTTATCATAGCCAACCCGCATTAATTAATTTGGCGTGTGTTTTTTTTTTATACCATGACGTTGGAAAACAAGCATATGGCCCGCCCGATGATAAGCAGATACCGTAGCCTATCGGACGCCTGCAAACCCAGAGGACTTATATGCGCGTTGTCTACCTTTAAGAACCTATACACTCCTTTTTGAAGAACCTCATACGGTGAAATTGTCAATTTACGATTTCTTTATCTTTATTTGACTTTAGCGCAGCCTGTGTTATTTAAAAGTCATGAGAATATACATCCTCATTGCACAGTATGAAACCTTCTTTATCCTATTTGGTCATCTTTTTTATTCATGACACTTATTACAAATTTAACAAATGTCTTATGACACAAAGTGTGTGATGGCAACTGCCAACATCAACACTCACATACAAGCATATTGCGTTGCTCTGACGTGTCACTAATATGTTTCTGTCAAAATTTGTTTCTTTTTGTTGTCGGATATTAAAATTATTATTTTTGTTAGTATATTTATTTTAAACTCTTGTTCTAATTAAAAAATATATGTGTTAGAGCATTTCTAAGAAGTAACCCTATGTGTGATTTAAGGTTCCGTCCACTAACTAAGGACACACTGTATATACTAAATTTATATGTGAAGTTTTATTATAATATTTTTTTTATTTTTTTTGTTAATTGATTGCATTATTATTTATTACGATAAAATTTATTATTAATAATGTCAAATACAATAATTACAAATACAAAATAATACACACAAGTCAAATAAACACTAAACTTAAAACTTACATGCAGACCAAAATAACCATTATCTTTAAATTTAAACAAAAAAAACAGTCCTTTGACAAACATACACAGAACGGTTAACTTATAAATCTAACACACAATTAAAAAAAAAAAAAAAAACACACAACACTTAGCCCCCAAGTCCCCAATTATCCCCCAAATCACTCCCCTGCGGTAATGTGTCCATTATGCTGGCCACATTCCCCCGTTGGATGGCAATACCAAGCCGGTGAACGAGGAATGAGCCAGCCCTCCGATCACCTGAGGAATCCAAAAGCCTCCTCTTCAACTCCTTAAAGAGTTCATGGGCATTCGGACTCCACGGGCCAAGAGTCTCCACAGCGAAAGCCACAAAGTCATTGTTGTCCAAAAGGCCGACATACTTGCGCCTCTTTAAGGACTCTGCCGCAACTGCCGCCCCGCCAGCCTGAACAGACGTAGCAGCCAAATGGGACGGAGCCAGGGTATCCACGCATGTGGCATCCCAGACCGGCGGCCGACCCGATCGCCAGGGTATTAAGGTCATTCCATCGGGGTTATTATTATTATATCTCGTAGGTTTTCACCATTTTAAGGACAGGAGAGGCACGAAACAAGCTTTCCACTATGCTATCCACTTCAACAGCAACAAACTGTGGCTAAAAGCCACTTTTTTGACTCACAAAGGTAAATACAAGGAACTGGCGATAAAAACATCCTAAGTAGGTACGCTGAATATCTAACACGTGCAGGTCACGGCAATCAAACTGTCACGATCTCTAAGGACTGAAACCCTAGCCTAGCTTAATCTAAGTTATCGCCAGTTACCTTATGTCCTTGTAGTGAATCTTCGTGAATCGGCCAGTGATCGTCTATTCCTCTACGTTGTGTTTTAAAGTAACCCAGGTTAACACAGTAAAGAAAGCTCGTGCGCGCTCCGTCCGTCCTTCATCATGCTTCTTCATCGACCTCCTGTTTTTTAAAGATTGTATGACCAAACGGCCATTAAGTATCCCTAGACCTATATGGGAATATTTTCATGAGGATTGTCTTTGTACGATGTCAGTTAGTCCGAGTAAGTATAGAACAATGAGCTTAAAGTAGGGAGGGTACGTTCAGTGTGTCGAATTGTCTTTACTCAGTCCTTTTAGCTATTTGTATGTCATAAAACCTAGGATTGATGGGCCCATTAGATGAATACCTACCTTGTCGCTGTGAAATGCTGTTATTATTAAATAAGTATATATAGGTCACATCTAAATATCATCCTTATACTACCGCTGTCTATATATAGTTGTCTTGCCTAGTTACAAAGTCTGAATTCCGGTTTCGCAGAAAGTCCACTCTCACACTCTAAGGTCAGTAAGGAATGAAGTTAGGGGCACAGGGAGGGCCTTTAACATTAGATACACACAAACACATCAAATAAAATAACTTTGATAAGGCGGGACATTATAGAATTTAAAACATAAGGGTATAAGAATACTTAACTTAATCAATGGGGCTGAGTCCGTTTCCCGTCCGTTTTATACGTCCTCAGCAGTCTTCCCTCGCATTAGAGGAATATATTGTATTGGTTTATTATCTAGCTGATGTGAACACTGTACACTTTATTAATTAAGATGTATTTAAAGAATTTTACAATATTTTTGACGTACTCAACAAAACATAATTTTCATTCTGACATCTGTTACAAACAAATTTAAATAATGCAGATTCCAGATTTGAATTCTAGAGAGTATTCATTCTTCTAAACCATAGACAACAGAAGTATAAAGGCAGATATACACTATGTTACCAAGCAGTTTGGGTTCCTAAAAATATAAAGTAAACCTAAAATATAATTTAACAATCGGGTATTGCATGTCAAACACGACATCCAAAGAGGTATATCTTTAACCTCACGTATAAAACAGAACTGCCTTAACCCGCATAATGTCAATGATCTGTCTGGGTCCACATTGCGGCGAGATTCCTCTTGGGCTCGTTTGGTGGAAACTAAGATAGGGGAAGGCAATATCAAGGGAGCTGCCCAGTTGTTATTTTCTAATGATGCTGTAGCCCCTAACACGGCAGAAACCCTGGCAGCCCTGCAAAGTAAGCACCCGACCCCGGACGCCGATTCTTCTCTTCCGGATCCCCCCGACCCTTCTAGTCCTTGTCTTCGTGTGTGCTCAGATGATATTATCCAGGCGGTTTCTTCCTTCCCAAATGGCTCTGCCAGTGGCCTTGATGGCTTGTCACCTCAACATTTGAAAGATCTTCTGTGTCATTCGTGTGGCGAGGCCGGTGACTCGCTTCTCAAAGAACTAACGGCTTTAACTCAAATCAAATTAACATCAGAGCTGACAGGTAAACAAATCAAAATATTATGGATGGCATTTTTATTTTTTTAATATCAAAAATCATAATTACATAATAACAAATATCCGTAAAAAAAAATAACGGCCTGACCGGGATTCGAAGCAGGGACCCTCTGCTTCGTAGGCAGGGTCACCGACCGGGCTATAAATGTATGCTCATGCTATTGTTATTTATTGCGCCATCAGTTTAAAGACTTTTTCACACCACCTGCTCGACAATGCCAAATTATATATCTTGCAAACCTCACCGAAAGCAAATCATTATAGCCCTTGGCTTTAGCCGGGTTATAATGTTGTACTAAATCTCATTATAACCCGCTGGTTAATAATGTGAATTCACTTCCCATAGCTCTTATTGTTATGTGCTTAAAGTCTAATTTCGTAAAGTCCGCATGGTGCACAGCCCCGCGACGCCAGCCGGGGCCCGCGCCGCCGCGTCGAGCTGATTTGAAAATCGAATTTATTCGGAAAATCGTGCTGGCCACCTCAATTTTAAATACCACGAGTGTCAAACAAATGCCGCGAGTGTCATAAGACGCTGCAGTATACGGAGTAAAACTGCAAGTTCTATAAAAATAGAAGATAAAATTAGAATAAAATGGACTAATGTATCAAGAATCAATTTTTAGGGTTCCGTAGCCAAATGGCAAAAAACGGAACCCTTATTGATTCGTCATGTCTGTCTGTATGTCTGTCCGTCCGTATGTCACAGCCATTTTACTCGGAAACTATACGACGTATCTGAATAAAATTTACACATAAGGTGTATTTTGTATGCCGCTACTCAGTTATGTAGTTAAATTTGAAAAAAAAAATTTTTAGGGGGGGGCTCCATACATGTACAAAATTTTTATTTTTTATATTTTTGACTAAATATCAACATGTGACACATAATCGATAGGTCTTTAAAAATAACACTGAGGTTTTTTGACCATTTTGTGATTAAGTGAATATTTTCTGAAATAGTCGCTTCGAAAGTCAGAAAAATTGTGCCCCCCCCTGTAACTTTTGAACCGTAAGTCCAAAAAATATGAAAAAAATTGAGGAGATGCGCCTTATCATATACTTTCTAGGAAAAATTTTTTGAACATTATTGGTTTAGCCATTTTTGAGTTATCTCCAAAAAACTTTTTCCATAGGCATCAGATACGACCTTTTGGTATTAGTTTGGTTCTTATTCCATTGAAGGTACGGAATCCTGCTATGTGTGGTCCGACACGCACTTGGCCGGTTTTTACTTTTGATTTACTTTAATAAAAATCCGTTTCTAGTAGCCTTAGCTATTTTATTGTCTCGCAAGAGGTGAGAAAAGTAGAGTATACTCCTCGGGGATAAAGCTGTTTTTGTCACGGGCGCGCTTGAACCCCTCACTGCACTCAGGACTCAGTCTTAATTCCCTCGCTTCGCTCGGGAATTAACTCATAACCCCCTCGCTGCGCTCGGGAGTAAAATCTGGAGTCCTTCGTTACGTTCAGGATTCAATATTGCGCCCGTGACATAAAACAGTGCTTTATCCCCTTGGTGTACAATCTACTATTGACGGACACTTTTCTAACAGAGATTGACATCTTCCTTATACCATCCATACAAAATATCATCATACCATAGAGAATAATATACTTATTGACTATAGTCTGGCCAGTCATGAACGCAGTAGCAATGTACAGCGAACAAAAGTATGACAACACTAAGAATCAGTGAAAAAAGCAGCAATGAACATCAAATTTTATGTTTTTAATTTTAGGTGGTATTTCCGCCCCTTTCATTAGGTGACATTTACGGTGTGTAAAAAGGAGACGGATATTATATTTCGTCGGATCTGTCATCAACTGCAACAGATAATCTGGTTGAGGCAATTGACATATGGCTTAAAAATGAATTTAAATTTAATTGGGAACGTTGCGGGAGTTCTATCTCACTCGCGCTTAAGATGTGAGAGTGAAATGCACTAGAAACAAATTCAATGTGAATTTAAATGTTCGTCATGACATGAAATACGGTGTCTCATCAGTCATCACAAAGGGTTGCCACATGTACGTATTTTGAATTTTCCGCGCGTTTCTACTGACAGAAATGGCTTGCCAGACTATATATTGAACTTTTGCTATTGTATGTACATGACTTATATGTACATGTATTACTTACATGTATTCTATGATTTATATGTACTATCGGGTGCAGAATTGCGTGGCCAATTTATGAATGAATTCATTGATAAATTGACCATGCAATTTTGAACCTGATGGTACATGACTTACCGTAATTCGGGGTGATTAGGTTTCGCGGGGGGAGTTGGCTTGCGAATCCAGAATTTCTTTTTTGAGTAGTTACTTTAATTTTTGGGCTTATGTTGCTCTCAAAGTAATTTGATTATATTTTTAGACATATTTTTTCTTCTTTTCGCAACACTAAGCTCCCAAATCATACAATTTTGAAACACAAATTCACTCTCAAAGTTGATGCTCGAAATCGGCGGATTTTTAGTTGATTTTAACTTTGATTTTAAGTGATGTTTACCAAAGTAAGTGTTCATATACTATTCGGATATCGTTTATATACTTACATGGCTTATTGGAAACAGAAAAACATATGTTATATTTTCTTTATTTATAATGGTTTTAACATAGAAAACAATCCAACCGCATTTGATGATTTTTATGGGGTGAGTAGGTTTGTACTGTGGGGTGAGTTGGCTCGACAACGGGGACAGTTGGCTCACGAATGGGGAGAGTTGGTGTTACGAACGGGGTGTACCGGCTTGGTAGAGGGGGGCGATGGCGTTCGTAGTTCAGGGTTGTCGATTTACATAAGTAGTCAAAAGTGTCTTACATTATAATGAAATGGTAAATATTATTTTAAAAATCATTGAAGTAGCAAAGAAATTAAATAAATTGCAAATTAAATCAATACGTTATATTAAAATTTGCAATTTATTTATTTCATACAGTAATACAGGCTATTACCTACTGAGTGGTTCATCATCATCATCATCATATCAGCCATAAGACGTCCACTGTTGAACATAGACCTTCCTTTTAGCTTTTTTCCATATATATCGGTTGGAAGCGACCTACATTAATCGACTTTAATTCAACTCGTGAGTTTATTTATTTTTATTTTATTATTAATATTTGATGTGTGATGAGTGTGTATTGTCAAACTACATACGTATGAGAATATGACTGTGTCCTATCTCATTGCTACCCTACGTCAACAGACGTGGAGTTTTATCAACGTATTTGAATATTCGATTACCGTAGGCTCAAAGAGGGCTAGGGCCTACGCTAAGTGACGCGGACGCCCGCCGCGTGCGTCCGCTCGCGGGTCCCCCTCCACACTCCCGCCATACTAAAATCATAGAATTTCTTATACTCGGGACCCGCGAGCGGGCGCACGCGGCGGGCGTCCGCGCGAGGTAGCGTAGGCCCTTAGGGACAAAATTATAGACTAGTATAAGGACGGGCCCAACGGGCACTACTAAGTGAGTCAGTTTGTTGGTGTCAAAATGCGATTGATCTAAAAAACTATTTATCCTTACTAATATTATAAATGCGAAAGTGTGTGTGTGTGTCTGTCTGTCTGTCTGTTTGTCCTTCTTTCACCGACCAACGGAGCGACAGATTGACGTGATTTTTTAAGTGGAGATAGTTGAAGGGCTGGAGAGTGACATAGGCTACTTTTTGTCTCATTCTTACCCCCCACTTCCCTAAAAGGATGATGATGATTCCGCAATATCCAAGGTAGGAAGCTAAAAATTGGTATGCGGACTATTTGTGACTAACAAAAAAAATCGGTTGTGTTCGTTGGTTATTTTTTTGAAAACTGCCCCCAACCCTTAAAGGGGGGGTGAAATTATAACGCGAGCGAAGCCGCGGGCAAAACCTAGCACGTCATAAAAATAAGGGTCACTACTTATCGAAAACATTAAGTCGGTTCAAATAGGAGCATAAATAAAACATAAATTTGCTACATTAATAAAAAAAATCTCTTGACAAGTCGAGCTATTGTCTTAATCCAAAAGTGGCAACCCTAGCAATTTTTCCAACTCACCCCTTTGGTAAGCCATCTCACCCCAACTACGGGGTGAGCTGGTTTTGCCACTATTATGCATTTTTCGTAGAAACTATGCAATGTAGCAACAAACTATCATTGACAAAATAAAATTCATACCTCCGGAACACTTTTTAGGGTTCCGTAGTCAACTAGGAACCCTTATAGTTTCGCCATGTCTGCCCGTCCGTCCGTCCGTCCGTCCGTCCGCGGATAATCTCAGTGACCGTTAGCACTAGAAAGCTGAAATTTGGTACTAATATGTATATCAATCACGCCGACAAAGTGGTAAAATAAAAAGTGGAAAAAAATGTTTTATTGGGGTACCTCCCCTATACGTAAAGTGGGGAGTGATTTTTTTTTTCATTTCAACCCTAACGTGTGATATATTGTTGGATAGGTATTTAAAAATGAATAGGGGTTTACTAAAATCATTTTTTGATAATGTAAATATTTTCGGAAATAATCGCTCCAGAAGTAAAA
Organism: Pammene aurita; assembly: GCA_947086415.1. Classification (NCBI taxonomy): domain Eukaryota; kingdom Metazoa; phylum Arthropoda; class Insecta; order Lepidoptera; family Tortricidae; genus Pammene; species Pammene aurita. Next base: position 26,063,533 of record OX352289.1, read on the forward strand.
AAAAATGTGTCCCCCCCCCTCTAACTTTTGAACCATAAGTTTTAAAAATATGAAAAAAATCTCAAAAGTAGAACTTTATAAAAACTTTCTAGGAAAATTATTTTGAACTTGATATGTTTAATAGTTTTTGAAAAAAAATTACAAAATAATTTCTGAACTAAGTTTGTAATTTAACCGTATAAGCAGGTGTTTATTGTACTTGTAATTTCTAAAAAATCACAATGAAATGACGTGCTTTCAAATAAAGTAAAAACGGTGAAAATCGGTTCACGCAATAAAGAATTATCCCATAAAAATCATCTTCCATACTTTAAGCTCGCGCGCAATAGTTTACTTAATTTGCCGATAGATGTCGCTGTAGGTGGAACGCTCATATCATATCCTACATGGCGGTGTTATTTTAACTCTTAAGTGGGGACTCTTTCTGTGACGGACGGAAAACTACGGAACCCTACACTGAGCGTGGCCCGACACGCTCTTGGCCGGTTTTTTTGTATATAAATCAATGTGCCACATATAAAAATAAACTTTTATCTAGGTTTGAACTTCGATTTCGCGCCAACTCACCCCGAATTACGGTATATGAGAGCAATAGCTTAGTCTATAAGATCCACTAATAATATTGTGTCTTGGTTACATGGAATAAATAATTCATTCATTCATTCATTCATTCAATAGCGCCCTCTTGACAATGATCAACTATTTACTTTATATTTCTGGTCATGCTTTAAATGTGTATAAATAAAACCACATTGGTAAGTTTCATAAGTTGGCAGCATTGTGCGAGTGAGAGAGTGAGACACCGCTCCCTACATTACGCTTTCTATCGGATCGTTTTTATTATTTTTTACTAATCACCTATGAACGATTGTTTTGCTCTGTAATAAGGTTCATAGTCGGTGGTGCACACGACAACAAAGGGCATTATACGGATTTTAGTGATGATGGGATCACCTTTTGCATAGTGAGACTTTAGGACCCATAGACCATTTTAGGAAGCAGAGCCACCTAAATTTATGGTGCGGTGGGGGTAAAAAGGGGGGGGTTAAAATTTTCGCGACACATAGATTGAAAACTATAAGTCTTAGCAAAATATTTTAAAGGCAAGAATTGTAGACAATTTCATGAAGAATATTTCCTGTATTGAAAGTTTTGTGGTAACTTCAACCGTTTTTGCAAAAAATATATGAATGTTCCTACTTTTGTGGGAAGTGGGGAAAACAATTGTTATATTTGTAACACATTATAGTACAGAGTTATCCAATAAAGATTTGGCTTGAAAGTCTCGTATCCAGGCCATAAATAAAATAATTATTTTCTGTTTCGACTGGATACTATTAAAATATTATTATTGGCATGGTGTTTACCATGTATATTTGAGTTAGATAAACACCCCGTTTCTAATAGTAGTTTAATTAGTATGTTAAAAATCGTATATTAAACGGTCTAATTGAAAATAATGATAATAATGATGCAGGTAATGTACTCAAAGCTAAAATAATCGATAGGTCCTAGGTACCACTCATCACACCACTAGCGTAGCGTACCTAACCTAAGTTCATATATTTTATAATGATATTAGGCGTTGTCCGTTGATAAAAGATTCAAGCGCCCCACGATTTTAGTTTTTTGTCTTTTCAATGCTCTAGCTACATTGATGAGAAGAGTGGTGTGATGACTGGTACCTAGAACCTACCGAATTATTTTTATAGCTTTTTGTACATTATCTATATCATTGTTTATTTTCAATAAAAGTTTTTGAATTTACCTAAACAATACTTATTTTAACACTGATTTAAACTTTCACGGTTTTTACACATATCTATTTGTAATGAGCATTTACTGGAGTCAGGACCGGACCATTGGATTGAGCTTCATAATCCTAAAGTCCTTTCTACGGATCGTCGGATTTACAGTAGAAAAGTTCGTGAAGCCAATTAAATCAAAAAACACTGCAATTTCAATCGGGACGATGGTTTTAAGATCTCTTCTACATGGAATCCTGTCATTAGTAAATGTAAACGTCAACGAATACCGCCGGTTCGAAAGCCGGACATTGTGAGTGTTGTATGTCGACCGAGTGACATCCCTAGTGTGCAAAATGTTCAAGTTGATAATCAAGATCAAGTGCGGGTAGTTCGAAAAACTCGCGCGGCTAGAAGATGTTGATGTCAACTGGAGCCAGTCTTCCTTCGGGACCACGGTGACAATGTCGTCCTCGAAACGTCGAAGGTAATTTTTAGAAATATATACGCGGTTAAGTCCCGTCATTAAAAATAGATATAATACTTATTTTCTTTTCAAGTTGTTAAGTTACTAAAACTGTCTAAACTCCGCTTAATTTATGACCCGCAATGCACTATGTTCTACTAATAAATCCCTTTCATTTTATGCTTGATTGAGAGGTTTGTTAAGAAATGTGTAATACGCGGCATTCTGTAGCGGCAGCTATCTTGGATTTACAATGATACTGAATCTATTAAATTGTAATTGTCATCAGAACTTTAGTTGTGCACCAGATATCGGATCAATCTGTCAACAGAACGAGGGTATAATTTCAACCACAAAATTATGGAGATGTGGGATGAAGCAGGTAGCTGTACATATGCAGACTTATATTTATTAACATATTTATTTATTATGTAAATATTAGTAATAATAACCTAACAAATTTTAAAATAAGTTTGTGTAATGTCTAAGTTGGTATAACACATAATTGTTATTTTTGTTTTAGAGCGCACTATTCGCCAACAGACTGTCCTCAGTTGAAGATGTATACCTACCGCTTAAGTTTTCTCTCTAAAAAAATGAACGGGCCCTTATTGATAACCCGCAATGATGTACCTTTCACTTGAAAACGTCACTAGATAACAGGGACTGGAGAACCCCTTTATTTGACAACGCTATTATTTGGTTACAAAATTATATGGTTACCCTATATTCAATGTTATGTCCCTGTCTAATGTCTTAGCAATAGACATGAAATTAGCTTGATAGGTAAACGTCATTTTGGATTTTCATTTCGGTAAGCGCTACATTATCATTATTAGCAGCAGCAGCAGCAGCCAGTATCAGTCCACTGCTGGACATAGACCTCTCCCATGGCACGCCACTGTGCTCAATCTTCTGCTCTCCTCCTCCAATCCGTACCCGCCAAGCACTTACTTTTGGGTAACTCAATGATGTGCTTACTAAATTGATAGTTTTTTAAAACTAGCCTACCAAATTCTCGATCTAATACCCCTTTATTGGTAACCGGTTCCGGTATCTTCTAAACGAACTCTTTATTTCACTTACGGATTATAACAAGCATACAAAGGCAAGGTAAATAATAGCATTTGAAATGGTTGACGTCCATTTAGTTGTGAAAGATATAATTAGGCAAGCATTAGAACTCAACCCACATCGTTTTTCCTACATAATTAGATTGTTGTTGATAACAGGCCTATTATATTTATTTATTTTAGTTGAAGATATTATAACCAATATAGGATTTATATACTTTTTATAAAAGGGAATAACAGGGCTTTATCATGAAACTATATTTTTCATGTTACGACCATAAATAAAAAAAATATAGGCATTTATTAAAAAAAAATATCAAACGTTGATTTCATATTTTTTATGTTTTCTTATATGTAAAGGTAAAAATAAAATACCAAAAATGAATTTGGCATCCTTGCTTTACACGAAACTGATATCAAACTTGACTATATAGCTCTATTTTGTTTTAAATTAATTTTGGGGGGCACCCCCCCACTTCGTCAAAAATTTGCATCAAAAATTTGATTGGCTCCCCTTCTTAAATTAATCTTAGAGCCTAAAAGATTACCTCTGCAAATGGAAATTCCATCATCATCATTTTCCGTATAAATATGTGAACACCACCGACCTCAGAGAAATAAACCAATGGAGTGGTAAGTAATTGTCAGGCGTCCCCCTCTGCCAAAAGTACAAGACCACTGGTCGTAGCGGTTATATAAAACTAGTTGTCGCGCGTCAAACGCCATTCAATGAATGTCAGTCAGCCCGGAACTATCTGAGGTAAAAATGCCAAATTGCTGAAATTAGCAAAAAAAATAAATATTGTCAGTCAAAAAGTGTTGCCACTTAATGGTACTACATCTGCTTTAGGGTAATTTTTAAACTTGACTCTTATAGTACATTGTACCATCGGGTTCATAATTTCATACCCAATTTATCAATGGATTCATTTATAAATTGGGTATGCATTTATGAACACGATTACATCGAGGGAGGTAAGTGAAATATTGCAAATAAGAGTAATCGACTTCGGTGCGGCAGAAATACGTCCGCTATTATGTCATTCATTGTCATTGTTATGACAGGTTAGGCAATACACTTAAAAGATACTCCGTAGGTTAGGCAGAGTGCTCTGTTAAAAAAGCAGTGTGTCTGTGTGTGTGTGTGTTGTTTTTAAATTGTTTCTAAACATATTTTAATCGACTTTTAAATTATTCAAATTACATATTATTTTTAATCATTAACAAAAATTAAAAGATTAACGTCAGTACTTCAAAGGTAAAACTCATTCACACGCATAGCTTTTTAAATTATATATGTCGGCGAGGACCGCCGAGGGCAGGGCTGTAAGGTGGTTTGGAATTCAAAAAACTGACACTATCAGGATAAACTAGCCTATAGCACATTACGCATGGACGCACGGCAATGAAATAAAACATAAACACTGGTTTAACAACTGTATTGCAATCAAATCTTTTTTAAACCGTATTATGGGAAGGGCAATAAACTACTACTGGTTCGGAAAGGAGCCCCAACTGAGAAGAACCAGCGTAAGAAACTCAGCGTATGTGTGCTTGTAGTACGGCACAATAGCTGAAATTTGTCTATGGTCTCAAAAATACAGCTACCATAAACAAATTTCCGTTTTAATAGATAAATTTCAGCTAGTGTGCTGAATTCCGCACTGAATTCCACTCTAATGTGTGGCGCCCCTTAAGTGAAATACACTTGTAGATGTTTGAAATAACGATATTCCTGTTTAGAAATTAATTCGTTCCTTTATTTTCACCATACATTTTATGTAGCATTTTAATTTTGTATGGATTATACTTTATTTATTGTATTATAATAAGGTACGGTATACACACTTATCCCCTTAAATAGACACTTTTAATTTCTGACTCTGGTATCACTGTACCTAACAGGTAAGTTTTAGTGATGAGCTGATGGGACAGCACAAAAATAAATGTCGATATTAACATTAGCAGTATGTTATACTTTTTATTTATAATAGAAAATGAAGAAGATATAATAGAAATAGAAACACAAATTGGAAACAGATGCCCATTACAATCAAAATATCAACTGCGAAGGACTCTGGAACATCACGATGTCGCTAGTGACTGATTCATCATTGTTCATTACAGTGAAAAATTCACTGAGGTGGATAGAGGAACGTCTAGTGTAATTGGAAGCACATTGGAACGGTAATCTGAACACGTGGGTTCGAATCCCGTGATGTTCCAGAGTTCTTTGCAGTTCAATGTTTCTTTGTAATAGTTATTTGTTTCCAATTTGTAGCTTTTTCCACTAAATTTAAAAGCAAATACACATCAAAATATTAAATTGATAATATAAAAGTTATTCTAAATCAGCTTGCAAGATTTGTCCTGAACAAATAGAGAAACTAACTTACGTAGAACGTACTTGATATTTAATCACAACTTAACATTATAATTTTATCAATAGCTAAACCTTATACTTGGTAAAGAAACAAAAATATATAACTAACCTACGATCAATGTTTCTCTGCGTCCGTAGGAAACACCTTAGACAACCCTACACGTAATCCCTGGGTGGTGCTAAAAGAGTTACAAACTTGGCAGCTCTACTGTCCTACCTGGACCTCGCAGCACTCACTGGATTTTCTTCATCATCTGCTTTCCCACTACCCTAGGGAAGAAATGCCTATCTACATCCAGTGACATGTAGGCATACGATAAATAAATCTACGATAAAATGTGACATTTTCAAGTCAAAGGTACATCATTATCGGTTGTCAATAAGGCGTTACCATAAAAAAACATTTAGTAATTAACTCTATTAACAACCGACAATGATGTACCTTTGATTTGAAAACGTCACAAATATCGATACTTAAGTATATTATTATCGACGCGTTCCTCGCACTGTGTACGTTTACTTAAAGATGACATTATCTCGTTCACGGACAGGTTGTCTGTGTCTGTGTTTATACTTGTGTGAGTACATTTTATGCTAGTGTTTGATAATTTTATCGTGTGCGTGTGTAGCGACGTTAATGGAAAATGCATTAGTGTTAACAGTATTTGTGTGCGTTTGCTCGTTCCCCGCGCCGAAATTGGCAGACTTTTTCTGATAGAAATTAGTGCGCGTCTCGCATCCGGTTGGTTTACTTATCAAAGCCACCGACTATCAACTGTGGTTAGGGAAATAAAGTAAAAGTATTATCCGGTTCCTCTCTTGGTCTGTGGTTAGTACTAGACCTAGGTACTACCAGGGGCCCATTTCTGAAAAGCTTGTAACTTGTAATAGAAGCGGATGTCACTTTTCGACATCTTTTGCTAGAAAGGGATTTCCGCTTGTATTACAAGTTACAAGCTTTTGAGAAATGGGCCCCTGGTATGAAATACTATATTCTATATTATATTATTCTGTGGTTGAATGTAGAAATAGGTACCTACCTCATTCGCACATACCTTGAATGTTATTTTTAGTGTTTCGTATTAATACTTGGTTTAAGAAACACTTAGGTATATGGGATCCATATGGGATCACTCCGGTCGCTGAAATCGGTAAAACGCGTTTTTTTGGTTTATACTATATACTAATATAATACAATATAATTTAGGTAAGATAAGGTATTAGAACGCTACCTTATTTGACATTTTATAATTTACTAAATTGCTATCTGTTTGTACAATGTCATAAGATTGTTTTCCTTAATATTATTATTTGTCTAAAATTGTACCGTTGTAAAAAATATATTTATCGTAAACTACACAGCAGCATAGCACTGCCATAACATAAAAGTCATGCTGTCATAAACGTACAGGCAAACTGAAATGGGCAGTCTACAGGACGACCCTCGTAAGAATGGTGGGGCTGGTACTAACGGGTATTATCTAGAAATTTTCTTGTTCTCAAATGGACAACAAGACTCCCCCCCTAGAAAATATAACGTGCAAGTCGATGACCGCTGGGACACTACATTGAACTTTTTAGCACGGTCACAGAACGGATCAGAGTAAGACCCAACTGTATCTAATTGTTAAACTTTCTACGATCTTCATGCGTTGGTCATAGTTTAGTCTTAGGCTCAACTGTACAATATGTGACATCGAGTTCAGGCTTCATATTTTTTTTGTAGCTTCTACTCGCCAAAAGACAACTCCTCACCAAATTTTAAGTTGCGGAAACGCTTGGTTTGCGAGATAAAAAATAATGGAAATAATCAAAGTTCCATATAAAATCCCGATTTTACACCGCCATGACACAATATTTTGCGTTTCGTTAAACGTGTTGAGAAAAACTAAAACGTGATGATTTGTTTTATGTTCAGTTTTTACATAAATACAGTTTTTTCGACTTATTTGTGTACAATAATAGTTACATGATATTTATTCAATGATTCTTTTAATTTATAAGCATTATTTTGTGGATATTTGTTGATTAATAATTATCAAAAATGGTACGATTTTACTAAAACGCGTAAAACAAAACGCAAATAGAATTGGCGGGGTCTGCGGGCGGGGGATACGACGTGACACTTTGTAGGAACTTTTTAGGTTAGTTCAAAGTAGTTTCAGACAGACTCTAAGGCAGGTCGGTGTAGGTACGACGACGAGCGAAGCGAGGAGGAGTGTTAGGTAGAACTGCGACCCTACAGCGCGCGAGCCGAGCGAGCGAAGCGAGCGTGCCGCGGCAGCGGCCGGCGAAGCGCCAGAACCTAACACTATCACACTCCCCCCCTCTCCTCTGCAAAATACCTGTACCTTACTAGTAAAAACTGATGGCGTTAAGGTTTCGCCAGGATATGTACCAAACCCTGCACTCTGCTGACTCCGCGCTACTTACATGTCAAAGATTGCTCCAAAAATCCCGTTTTTATAGTTCCGTGGTCACCTTTAGAGTTTCGCCATGTCCGTCTGTCCGTCCGTCCCGCCCATCCGCGGCTTTGCTCAGTGATAGTCAGTACTAGAAAAGTAAAATTTGGTCCGAGTATGTGTTTTAATCACGTCGACAAAGTGGTAAAACAAAACCTAAAAAATACTTGATTTTTAGGGTACATATGAAGAGGGGGGTGAATTTTTTTTTCGCTCCAACCCTATCGTATTGGGTGTTCCATAGGTATTTATAAAATAATAAGGGTCGTTTGGATAAAACTAATACTTACGTAAATAATAGCTCCGAAAGTTAAAAAGTAGCCCCCCCGCTTTAACATTTGAACCACTGGTAAAAAAAATCATGTACCTAAAAGTGAGAACTAAGAAGTACTTTCAATGAAAACTATATTTAATAAAATCGGTTAACCCGTAAGTATAAGGACGTAAGTGCCGCAAAATATCCCTTAATAAATGATCTTTTGAATGGGTGTATTGTAGGCCGGCAATTACGGAACCCTATTTACACTGAGCATGGCCCGACATGCTCTTGGCCGGATTTTATATTTTTATACATTGCCCTAAATCACCTCTCATGAGATAAATCTAATAATTGTAATTATATAAACAAAAACATTAGCGTCTGTGAGTTCATATTTAGGTACAGTCAAGGCCAAAATTACAGTGTTTCTTCAATAACTAGTAATATTGTGAGAGGTGATTAGGTAAGTCATACTGAACAACTTCTTCTATGGGGGTAACCCCGAAAACCCCCCAAAAAATTGGCTTCCCCATATAAAAAAGTCGACGTCTGATCGGCCAAAATGTATGAAACAGTCAAAAAAAATTTGTGAATTAGGAGTTGGTCCCATATTAAAAGTTGCTTAGGCCTACCAAATCACCTCGCACAATATGGCTAGTTAAAAAAACATGCTGTAGGTACTGTACTGATACATTTTGAACCTTATTATCGAACGAGCGGAGCGTAAGCGAAGCAAGTTCTTACAAACAACTTCTGGCTACTGGGACGTCTCGGTATTTCGATGGCTTTTTGATTTTGAGAGTTTGTTCCGCGATAACTTTAGTAAAGCTTTTCTGATCTTTATGATTTTTTTAGAGTTTTAGCAGAGATACATATAATTTGAGAGTGTATATGAGCAGGATCGACCAAGGGGTCATAGAGCTAGAAGGCGCGAAAAAAACATCATAAGGTTCTCGTTATATTGGTCACTTTGTTTGCAAAGAAATCGCGAGTTCTGAGTTCGAGGCGGACTACTAGTTACAAAGTAGTAAGGTACAAAAGTGTAAACATATTTTTGGCGTTGACTGTACCCAAATATTAAACATGTTAGCTAGATCGTTTAGCAAAACTAAAATCAATAGGATTATTCATTACTAATGAATCAGTAGTATACTTAGGTAGGTATTGAGGCAGGTATTATAAATTTATGTATTACATGCCTCCGGCCGCAACTTTGTCCCCGTACTAGTCGGTAAGACTTTCGACCAAGTTTTCACTTTAAGTTGAATTTCCATAAATCATGTCTCAGTGGAGCTTAACGACATTTGAAAAATATATTACGTAGATACCTAGTAGGTGCTAAATATAAAAGATGTAATATTGTGTACCTTCAACGGTTTAGGCTGTGCGTTGTTGCCAGTCACTAGGTGATTTGACTGATTTACATACATACTCGTATTTAGATATCTAAGTTTTTGATTTCAGTCACACAATAGAGCTCTACACTACAGATGGTAATAAAATAGGAAGAGCTCAAGAACTGAGCAGCGGCGCCGCCTACGTAGCCGTCGAGCCCCCGCAGCGGTTCATCCCGTCCGGATACAACGAATACCTTATGAAGGCTTCTAGGTATCTATATGTCCATTTTATGTAGGTACAGAAGAGTTCTAAAATATACATGCATTTTATTGGTTTAGGGGTGAATTTCACAAGCGTTTCAACCACCGGTTCTTTTATGTTACGAATTTATGACGTAAAAGATGATCGTATTTCGTAATGTGAGAAACACACTATTTTCCAATAATTGTATCTTCTTCTTCTTCCTTCCCTTACTAGATGCTCTATCCTGGGTTGTCTGTCGTGGGCGTTACGTACTGCGCTGTTAATTCCCTTTTGATATTTCAGGGGGTCTTCCTCTCCCAGAGATTTCGTTGGGATATTTAGGACGGTCTGCACACAGTAATTATCATCTCCTCACATCTAAGCCTGCTAAAGAATTATAGGGGATGCATAGGGGCCACTCTGAAGGATTTTTTGCACGCTCAAATTTTTTTGTTTTTTACAAATTATTAGTTGTAACTTTTATGTCATACGTTCGTAACAAAATTGAATCGGCGTTTCAAACGTTTGTGAAATGTACAACCTTATTTTGTATGGGTTGAAGGTCGTGTATAGTGTAAGGTGACTGTTATAGTTATTGGCCTCTCTTTATAAGACAATAGAAGCATGCAGTCGAATGAACGAGACGAGAGAAATTACCTGTATTTCTTCTGCTTTAGGAAGATTCGTGTAAAATTGACTAGGATGACTGCTAGGTATAGTTATTGGCCAATTTTACCTATAGCAGTCTCACTAATAGTAGCTAAGTTAGATTACCAGAGAAATCTTATTTCGCGCGTAGTGTTCTATCAGTATTTGTAGATTTGCGAATAATTTTCAAAATATTTACTTACTTACTATTTACTGATCGTTAAATATAAGCATTTTAAAGTACATCATCTAATTTCTAAAATATAGCTGAGATATATGTACATACAATACATAAACATAACATGTATTTTGAGTCTGTAAATTTTCAAAAGAAAAATCGCGCTACAGTGCAAATCATTGCACGACAGTCCTTGGATGGACGTCTCTCTCTCTATCGTTCCAATTTTGTAATATAAAAGGCATCGTTAGAGATATTTTTACAGCTTTGTATTATTATTTATTAAACACAACCTAGCGCCTTATTGATATGTAAAACATACTTTGTAATATTTAATTTTGATATATCTACTAAGTTTTAAGGGGCACAACGTGTAAAATAATTAGACTCCGTTATCGGAGGTGCAATTTGGTAGCTTGACGTTCTTAGGGATGGGTAAACATATTTATGATGTCGATATCGATACTCTTCCATTTTCTTGGCAATAAGTTTTATATACAATTTTTAAACCAATGTTTTTCTTGTCATCCATGATAATCATTGTCATTAGAAGTAGAAATCATTATCAGCAGAAGAATAACGATATGGTTGCTATTTTACTTTTCTAATTTTTTGAGTTGCAGGCCGTGCCTAAACGCTCTTGAAATAAACCTTACATCATAGAGGTATAATACTGGCCACGTATACCGAATATAAATAATTTACGTCAATATATAGCCAATGTCATCGCACAACAATATTTCCGATTATTTAGCTATATTTGTTCGCATATTTTATTATATAATAATTCATAATATTGAAAATGCAGTCACTTATCGTGGAATACCCTGAACTACAAAAAAATTGAGATTGAAATTTGTAATTTCTAAAAATGAAAATGTTAATCTATATTTATTTTTTAATTAGTCATGTTTTAAAAAATAAACACGTTTAATTAAAGTCTTAGACTCTCATTATCGCAAAGGATAAATATCGACATACAGCTAGTATTTTAAAATATTTTTACCCATCTCTAGGAATGTCAAGCTACCAAATTGCACCTCCGATAACGGGTCTAAAAATAATATACCTTCATTTTTTTTATTAAATTCTAGATCAAGAGAAAAACGTCAAGCTGAGAACGACTTATTAATAAACCCAGGTGATTTCTAAAAGGAACATTTTATGGAAAAGTCCACTGTTGTCCCGTAAGAACATGATTTTTTAGAAATTATGTAGTTTTTGGAGTTTTTTTTCTGCGAAAATAGAGTCAAATTATGGTCAGAATTATAATAATCCAATTAAAATTGCAAAGATATACACACGCGTTTGTACGGGACAGCTCGTGGAATGCCCCAAAACAATTGTTGTCATTAGTTGTTCTTTTTTAAGTTAACTAATTTATGTTCTTCACTTATGTTATGAGCTTATTTTCTAGACACAACTAGTTCTAAACATAAAACGGAAGAACAAATTAAAGATGGCACAAGCATAAAGATAATTCAAGATATAACTATACGATCTGTAAGTACATTTAGATTTTAGTTTATATGTTTCTAGTAAAAGTACATGTTGTATAGTTGTAACTATAAGAGTTATAAAGTGAAGTTGCCAATGTTAATTCAATACAGTTTTATAGACTAGCAGAACAGCTGTTAAACAACAAGACACCAGTACAGAGAAAGTTAAATCAGACATTGCTAAAACAATTAAACCAGTCGGAAGAATTAGTAATAAGCAAAGTCAAAAGTATAGTTCCGTACCCCAGCCGTATTCCAATGCTTTGAGAAAAAATACAAATAATGTTACCCGTTCCGTTAAAAGAAAATCAATCGGACCCAACTACAACCCACCAAACCTAATTACAAAACCAATTGAAAGGAAGTCTAATAAAGGCGATGTACCTGGCGTTATATCAATAGTTAAAAATAATCAGGAAAGTATTGAAGCTACTGAGGCATATGATGTATTGAAAAAGGTTGATACAGGTGGTGTGCCTTCTATCAATTCAACAGGTTATAAAGCAACAAAAAAAATGACAGTTGATTCCTCGGTCATAGAGCGGACCATCCTACTACCAGTTTCTCCAGAAAAAGACCTACTTAAATCTGAGCTCGTTATTCCTGTTCCTTCTAAATTAAATGTAATATTGGAAAATAATGATTCTGTACCAGTTCCTGATCGAAATGTAAAACATGTCCCTGATACACTTACTACCTCACCCGCCACAGGGAGTTTGTTGACGGAATATCCTAAAGAGACTGATAGAATTCAAATCAAGACGGCTGATCTAATCACGGCGCCGAATGAATCTCAGAAAAATACTTTAATTTTCGGTAATCAAACCGGTGACAATAATTTTACAATATACGTTAACCGGAATGATATGGAAAATTTAAAACTTAACATAGAAATCAAACATGTCCCCAGTTCTACGCTTCTAGCGAAACATAATCATCACGTAAAAACGACAACATTGATTGTAAATACTCCCGAGACCGACGGCGGCGGAGGAGCCCCCTCTGAGAACCGAGGTGAGGCAAAGAACTACCGCGAAGTACCTACTCTCACCGATCCATGGCATGTTGGCCACCCCTTCGGGCAACTACAACACATGGCCAACGAGCCAGGTGCAGTTTGTCGATGTGATTGCTGCTCGTATTCCAGAACAGAAGGTGTAGCACCCGTTTACGTTGATAATAACAACTACTTTATATGGTTGCCTCCAGAAGAACTGAACGAGCAATTGCTAAGGTACCTGTTCATTTGTATTTATTTGTGAAAGTGATCCTGCTATTCGGGGTGGATACAAATCCAATAAATCATGAATCATCAAAATCATCATAACTTATAAATGCTGTAACCGACAATATATACAGTGTGGAAAAATAAGTCGGGCCCTGGAGGGAAACTACCTTAAAACGTTGAAATAATTCCCTGAAAGGAAACATTCTTTTATTTTTCCTAAAAGCTAAAACCCCATTCACAGTTTTTTTCTTAATTTTCACTTTTTTCCATACTAATTGTATGAAAAATCTTTTTTTAATTATTTATGGGTTCTTTTGTGCCCTAAACTTGGTTGGTATTAAGAAGTTTTTATCCTTGTTGGAGATAGGATCGATTGGCATCAATTGTCATAAAAAATATGGCAAAAATTACAAAATAAACAGTTTTTTTGTGAACTGTACTTTTTTCCAAAAATATGTAAATGCAGTTATGTCCCTTTAAAAAAAAATTAATGTTTACTTTCAGTGAATTGAGCTACCTCAACGTTTTAAGGTAGTTTCCCTCCAGGGCCCGACTTATTTTTCCACACTGTATATAAATCGTATATGAACATGATTATAATGATTGACGTTTCAAATTCATATTTTAATTCGTCGTCTTACTTACTCAACCTCGTTTCTGAATTTTTGACCAATTTTGTATTTTTTCCTATATGTTGTCGCCTTTTTGTGTTAGATCGTTAAAACGAACTCTTATCTTGATCCAAGTAAAGAGTTAAGAGTATATCTTTATGGTTTCCTCATATCTCATAGCCCCAATTTCCGTAACTGCACAAACCGCGTAAATACAAAAACGGGATAAACTTTACTATTTATCTTTAACCTTTTTCTTTGATTAGGGAATCAAAGTCTCGCCCTCGTCAGACCTAGGTACGCAGGATTACTCGGTAATAGGGTTACTGGCTCATGTTTATAAGCTTTATAAAGTGTTTAGGTAGTTTAATGTCAACTAATAATAAAAAATAAATAAAGTGTTGTTAAATAAAAACGGAAAAGTACGAGTAATATGGACGTGTGTGGAAGGAGTGTGGATAACCAAGGAAGGTTGAATCTGGGAGAGATTGGAAAAGGAACTAAGTAAGAAAGGATAACTTATTCTGATAGGTAACCCAAAAACGGCTCAACCGATTACTTCATTGAAACTTTCATGTTTCTTGACCTACACCACGGTTCAAAAGTTATTGGGGAAACTATGAGTGTTCCTAGTTGACTAAGGAAGGCCGCCTAGCGCCGAGGCCTATAGCGCGGCCCCCGACAGGCATATCTACTTTTAGCATAGTTTAAATATCGGAACTTACACATTGAAGTATGTAATGATAAGTAAATAGATAAATAAATAAAGACATGAAAAACATGCATAACCCAAAAAACAATAAATGGCATCCACGCGGTCCCGGACTTTTAATTGTAACCTCAACGCTTCAACCGACGGTCGCTCTCGTCGCATACGAGTAACCTCCGAAAGCTATAACGCGGATCTTTTACGTGACGTTAAGAATTTGTTTACAATTATAAACGTTACTGTATCCATATTTATGTATATTAAATTTGGAAGAATAATAAGTAAAGAAGCGTAATAACTGTTCAAAACGTGCACCAAAACAGTGGTGCCAAAGGGGGTGGAGCCCAATGTCACGTCGAATGTTTTGAAAATGCCATGATGTGAAGATATCAGTTTTATCAAGGTATGAAATTTATTGTTTGCCACGTATTGGTGGCCGATCACTAAAAGAAAGTACAATTTTATGCCACGAATAGTTAAATTTAAAAAAATGATTTTGTTACAATAGGTATACTTTCTTGTTTTGTTTCACTTTGTTGTTGTCACCACTTTTTACTTTCTTGTTGTACCCACATCATAAATCCTCTATTCTGCGTTCGGAAACCGTATGTAAATACCACCATTATTGCAACCAGTAATATAACATAACATCAGTGTATTATCTGTGACAGTGTTGTATAATAGTAGATTGTACACCAAGGGGATAAAGCACTGTTTTATGTCACGGGCGCAATATTGAATCCTGAACGTAACGAAGGACTCCAGATTTTACTCCCGAGCGCAGCGAGGGGGTTATGAGTTAATTCCCGAGCGAAGCGAGGGAATTAAGACTGAGTCCTGAGTGGAGTGAGGGGTTCAAGCACGCCCGTGACAAAAACAGCTTTATCCCCGAGGAGTATACTCTACTTTTCTCACCTCTTGCGAGACAATAAAATAGCTAAGGCTACTAGAAACGGATTTTTATTAAAGTAAATCAAAAGTAAAAACCGGCCAAGTGCGTGTCGGACCACACATAGCAGGATTCCGTACCTTCAATGGAATAAGAACCAAACTAATACCAAAAGGTCGTATCTGATGCCTATGGAAAAAGTTTTTTGGAGATAACTCGAAAATGGCTAAACCAATAATGTTTAAAAAAAATTCCTAGAAAGTATATGATAAGGCGCATCTCCTCAATTTTTTTCATATTTTTTGGACTTACGGTTCAAAAGTTACAGGGGGGGCACAATTTTTCTGACTTTCGAAGCCATTATTTCAGAAAATATTCACTTAATCACAAAATGGTCAAAAAACCTCAGTTATTTTTAAAGACCTATCGATTTATGTGTCACATGTTGATATTTAGTCAAAAATATAAAAAATAAAAATTTTGTTTCATGTATGGAGCGCCCCCCCCTAAAAATTTTTTTTTTCAAATTTAACTACATAACTGAGTAGCGGCATACAAAATACACCTTATGTGTAAATTTTATTCAGATACGTCGTATAGTTTCCGAGTAAAATGGCTGTGACATACGGACGGACAGACATACAGACAGACATGACGAATCCATAAGGGTTCCGTTTTTTGCCATTTGGCTACGGAACCCTAAAAATTGATTCTTGATACGTTAGTCCATTTTATTCTAATTTTATCTTCTATTTTAATAGAACCTGCAGTTTTACTCCGTATACTGCAGCGTCTTATGACACTCGCGGCATTTGTTTTAGGTATTTAAAATTGAGGTGGCCAGCACGATTTCCCGAATAAATTCGATTTTCAAATCAGCTCGACGCGGCGGCGCGGGCCCCGGCTGGCGTCGCGGGGCTGTGCACCGTGCGGACTTTACGAAATTAGACTTTAAGCACATAACAATAAGAGCTATGGGAAGTGAATTCACATTATTAACCAGCGGGTTATAATGAGATTTAGTACAACATTATAACCCGGCTAAAGCCAAGGGCTATAATGATTTGCTTTCGGTGAGGTTAGCATGATATATAATTTGGCATTGTCGAGCAGGTGGTGTGAAAAATAAAATAAAACCGGCCAAGAGCGTGTGGGGCCACGCTCAGTGTAGGGTTCCGTAGTTTTCCGTCCGTCACAGTAAGTGTCCCCACTTAAGAGTTAAAATAACACCGCCATGTAGGATATGATATGAGCGTTCCACGTACAGCGACATCTATCGGGAAATTAAGTAAACTATTGCTCGCGAGCTTAAAGTATGGAAGATGATTTTTATGGCATAACTCTTTATTGCTTGAACCGATTTTCACCGTTTTTACTTTATTTGAAATCACGTCATTTCATTGTGATTTTGTAGAAATTACAGGTACAATAAACACCTGCTTATACGGTTAAATTACAAACTTAGTTCAGAAATTATTTTGTAATTTTTTTTCAAAAACTGTTCAACCTATCAAGTTCAAAATAATTTTCCTAGAAAGTTTTTATAAAGTTTTATAAACTTTTGAGATTTTTTTCATATTTTTAAAACTTATGGTTCAAAAGTTAGAGGGAGGGGGACACAAACATTGTTTTTTTACTTCTGAAGCGATTATTTCCGAAAATATTTACATTATCAAAAAATTATTTTAGTAAACCCCTATTCATTTTTAAATACCTATCCAACAATATATCACACGTTAGCGTTGAAATGAAAAAAAAAATCACTCCCCACTTTACGTATAGGGGAGGTACCCTAATAAAACATTTTTTTCCACTTTTTATTTTACCACTTTGTCGGCGGGATTGATTTACATATTACTACTAAATTTCAGCTTTCTAGTGCTAACGGTCACTGAGATTATCCGCGGACGGACGGACGGACGGACGGGCAGACATGGCGAAACTATAAGGGTTCCTAGTTGACTACGGAACCCTAAAAATGTATGAAAATCCATAACCACATCGATTTTGGTTACGTAATGAAAATCCAGCCCTCCTCCCCGACCGCGGTTATCCCCCTCTCCGACCGTTCGCACAATCGAGTTGCCCATGGCGATGGCGGTGCAATGGCGGTCATTGTAATGGTTTCCGAACACGTCATTTAAGATTTATAATATGTGTGTAGTGTATGCAACTGTACGTAATTAGCACGTTATCCACGTTAATCACCTGACCTCGATCACCCAGGTGATTGTATTGACGATTTTGTCTTCTGAGATCCCCCAGGTGATCCATTTACGTTATCCATAAGTGTTTCTTTTCCAAAAAACATTTCCTCCGCAACTTAACTAGACGGAGCCCCTTCGCTCCCTTTAATCATATTAGACTTTGTTCATACTGCTACCAAACAATTCTTTTTTAATGTTTATAAGATAATATGATTACAGAAAAACTTTGGTAACGAATAAATTAAGAAATAAATTGGTTTTTGGCTCTACTGTAAACATTGGTTTTTGCAGATACAATAGTATTGGTCTTAAGTGCACAACCTCAAATTTTGATGCACAAGTATTAAATTTGGCACAGTTGTTCCTTGTCCCCAGACAAGCTGATTAAGATCGGTACCCCAAGGTACCCCCCTTCTGGCGCCGGGGAGGGGGAGTTAAAATACCACTCCACCCGGCTTCATTCAAAAAATTTTAACTGTTCACGTTTAGCTAATAGGTCAAGTTTGGTATCAATTTCGGATAAAACGACCACGTAGAATTCGTTTCTGGTATTAAAAAATGCAATTTACTCAGTAATATTTCAAAAAAAACATACGAAAATCGAAAATCTCAACTAAATTTTTCATATTCCAGTCAACATATATATTAATTTGCTAGTTATGTTCATACACAAAGAATACAATATTAAAGCATATTTTATGTAGATTAAAAAAAATATAACATTTGAGAACCTTTACTAACAGTAAATGGCATTTGAAAAAAAAATTTGCGTCGCGCGTCGTGAAATTATTTTTACCGCCGTCGGCATCCGCGGTCAAAATATCCAAATAACGCACTGTGGATAGGTAGCATGCAAACTTGTTATTTATTGAAATCGATTATTTATATAACAAAGATAAAAACCGTACCTGAAGGAAAGTGGCATTCCGTCAGAAAAGGGACTTTTAATATAGGATTTGAGTGCGCAACCTTTTTTCCTTGTGCTAAAATAAGACAATTTATAATAAGAATAAAAAACCGTTACTTATTTAAGTTTAAGAAATGTAGACTTCCGTTAAAAGGGTAACGTAGAAAGATTGGTGCTTATATTTGTATAATAGTATTGCTTAGCGTCAGTCATTATATATTTTCCGCGTATTCTCAAGAAACGCATTCTTCTTCTTGGTCGCATCCATCATGACAAATGATCGTGTTTGGTGGGTTTTGTTCGGGCACGATTGGCACGAACACACTCTCGCCATCGATTTCGGTCCATCGCTTTCCTTACCACATCGTAAAACTTCTGAGAGGGTTCCTCACCTTTGAGTTGGTCAGTCCATCGTGCTGGTGAACGGCCCCGTGACCTTTTGCCTTCAGTATTGCCAACAACGATTAATCTTTCCAAACTTTCGTCCTCGCTTCTCATTATATGGCCAAAGTAACTTCGGAAGCGTCGTTCACAGATTGTGGACAGTCACACTTTAACAAGAAACGCAAAATAAAGCATAAAAATAATGAGAGAGTTAACTACAATTTAATTATTTAATTATACATTTTGTGTTTCATCAATTTCATCATAGTGCCCTCCACAAAGACATACGAGTAGCTGGGTACATTTATTTAAATGTACACTACGCGTAGTAAATGCTGATATAGGGCTGTTTCTATTGGTGGTATATTCTTCAGCTGAGGATCTTTTTTCGTATAAAAGTATTTCCGGCATTAGGCCACTTTACATGGCATTTCTTGACCTGCAAAATGCTTTCGATTTCATCCCTCGTCAGATGATCTGGTGGGCACTAAAGGTGAAGAACGTGCCACAAGTCTATATTGACATTATCCGAGATATGTACCGTAATTCGGTTTTTCTAGTGAGGACCGCTGTTGGCGACACTAAACCCTTCCCGATCACAGTTGGCGTGCACCAAGGCTCGGCCCTTAGTCCTTTTCTGTTTAGTGTTGTGCTTGATGCTGTTACGGCGGAAATCCAGGACCCGCCGCCGTGGCTGCTCATGCATGCAGATGACATTGCACTGACGGACGAGGATAAACAGGAACTAGAGCGAAAGGTGAACCTATGGAAGGGATCGCTAGAAAACGGTGGTCTAAAGCTAAATGTCTCTAAGACCGAATACACGGCCTGCGGAAGTACTGATCCCGTTCCTATCAAAATAGGGAACGAACTTGCCGTGAAAACGGACAAGTTTAAGTACCTGGGATCCGTACTGCATGAGTCCGGGTCCATTGACCACGACATCCGAGCCCGAATCAGCGCAGCTTGGTCTAAATAGCGAGAGGTCACAGGAGTCATCTGCAATCGCAGAATTCCGCTAAGACTGAAGGGGCTAGTGTACAAGTGCATCATCCGACCGGTCTTAATATACGGAAGCGAGACGTGGCCGGTTCGTGGAAGGCATATTCAGGAGCTTTGCGTTACAGAAATGAAGATGCTGCGGTGGATGTGCGACGTTACACGTGCTGATCGCATTCGTAATGAGTACATACGCGGCAGCCTCGCAGTTCGTGACGTAGCAGAGAAGCTCCAAGAATGTCGCCTTTGTTGGTTCGGTCACATCTCTCGCAGGCCACCAGACTACATAGGGATCATATGCCTTGATCTAGCCCTGAACAGCCCGCGACGCGGTCGCGGAAGACCAAAGTAGCGCTGGCTGAATGTCGTGGAGGCCGATATGAGTGAAAACGGGCTCGTAAAAGAAAATGCCCAGGACCGTGCAAAGTGGAGGAAAGCGAGCAAGAAAGTGGACCCTGGCAATAGCCGGGATAACGCTAGGTAGAAGAAGAAGAAGAAGTACTTCCGGCATTCATTTAGTGTTGAGTAGAGACTCGGCCTGCAATAATATGAGAAAAATTAAAAACGTTTAAATTTCAACTACATGTTGAAACCTGAACTCTTCAATAGGTCGCTTACATCAACTATAGGAATTGTAGGTTCATATTGGCACAGGGAAAAACTACAATTTTATCGCATGCCACTCTATATTAGGTAAGAGTATTTTGTTATAATAGCCATACCATTATTTTATAGTTTATACATTCCGCAAACTAAACTCTATTTTGTTTCTGAGAGGCCCTGACAAAGCGTCAGTCTTGCCCGTGTTCCATGCCTTCACTGGATGCGACACAGTATCCTTATTTAATGGAAGAGTTAAGAAAAGTGCCTTTGAAGCTCGGAACGCCTTTAACCCGGCCACACAAGTATTTAAACTACTTCAAGATGGAGCAATAGCAGAATCCAATAGCATTCTCCAAAAATATGTGATGATTTTGTATGACAGGTAAGCGACTTATTGAAGATATATAATGACTGACGCTAAGCAATACTATTATACAAATATAAGCACCAATCTTTCTACGTTACCTTTTTAACAGAAGTCCACATTTCTTAAATTTAAATAAGTAACGGTTTTTTATTCTTATTACAAATTGGCTTATTTTAGGACAAGGAAAAGAGGTTGCGCACTCAAATCCTATATTAAAAGTCCTTTTTTTGACGGAATGCTACATTCCTTCAGGTACGGTTTTTATCTTTGTTATATATATAAAGACTGTGTACGATAAAATCCGGACATGCATGATCTGGTATATCTTTTTTTTCGGTACCACATATTCAAGAAACACTTCTTTTAAATAATTTGTGGTCATCAAGCTACATAATAAAATTACAAACATAATATAACGTTACGTTATCTGTGACTTTGATCACTATATATTCCACAGTGCGTATATTTTTTTGTCCACGGTGTTCTGACAGTGTTTACCAAATTTTCCTGTGAAAAATTGTTTTTTATTTTTAACTAGATAAACCAAATTATACCTTATTACATTCTCTTTTCATAATAGCTTACATTTTTCTAATTGGACTTAGATGTAAATAGTTCTGAGGTGTTCTAGCTTTGGTGAGTTTGACTTTTTTACAAAAATATGCCTCCCATATAAAAACTACTTTTAGTACTTGAAGTAGAAAGTCTTCCTGACTGCCTCAAGTAGAAAAGACTTTCAAATCGTATTTTTTTTGTAAGATAATATTCTAGTGAGCCTAAAACAGCTTGTGAAAATATAAATACAATTGTGGCATTGTAGCAGGAAGTGAGTGAAGATTATCAAAAAATGCTGGACAAAAAATTCAAGATATGATGGAATATATTTGGCAAAAACTCACACAAGCCCATACAATTGTAATATGATTCTATTTTTAGTATAT
Organism: Pammene aurita; assembly: GCA_947086415.1. Taxonomy (NCBI): domain Eukaryota; kingdom Metazoa; phylum Arthropoda; class Insecta; order Lepidoptera; family Tortricidae; genus Pammene; species Pammene aurita. The sequence goes on from OX352289.1 coordinate 26,085,672, forward strand.
ATTACTACAATTCCAGATTATTAAAGTAAAAGAAATGATATTGTCTTCGGTTGCCGCGATAGTTATTCATGAAATAAAACAATTAAAAACGGATTTTATCGCGTGTATTGAGTTTAAATTACATCCCGACGTTTCAAACACTTTACAGCGTTCGTGGTCAACGGGTCAACTCCCGTGGTCAACGGGTCAGTTGACCCGTTGACCACGAACGCTGTAAAGTGTTTGAAACGTCGGGATGTAATTTAAACTCAATACACGCGATAAAATCCGTTTTTAATTGTTTTATTTCGTAAAAGAAATGCTTGAATATGTGGTACCGAAAAAAAGATATAGCAGATCATACATGTCCGGATTTTATCGTACACAGTCTTTAATCGATTTCAATAAATAACAAGTTTACATGGTACCTATCTACAGTGCGTTATTTGGATATTTTGACTGCGGATGCCGACGGCGGTAAAAATAATGTCACGACGCACGACGCAATTTTTTTTTAATGCCATTTGCTGTTAGTAATGGTTATTAAATATTATATTTTCTTTAATCTACATGAAATATGCTTTAATATTGTATTTTTAGTGTATGAAAAAAACTAGCAAATTAATATTTATGATGACTGGAATATAAAAATTTTAGTTAAGATTTTCGATTTTCATATATTTTTTTAAATATTACTGAGTAAATTGCATTTTTTAATACCAAAAACGAATTCTACATGGTCGTTTTATCCGAAATTGATACCAAACTTGACCTATTAGCTAAACGTGAACAGTTAGAATTTTTTGAATGAAGCCGGGTGGAGTGGTATTTTAACCCCCCCACCCCGGCGCCAGAAGGGGGGGGGGGTACCTTGGGGTACCGATCTGAATCAGCTTGTCTAGGGACAAGAAACAACTGTGCCAAATTTTATACTTGTTTTTATGTCGCTAAAAACCCCCACTACAAGGTTGAGTAAGTAAGATGTATCGAGACAACAGTTTTTCAACGGCAGTTTCCTTTACGGAATAGCACTGTTCGGTGATTGTTAAAATTGTGTAATGCACGGAACCCTCAGGCTGTGAGTACTTTTTTTATTAAACAAAATGACTCATCATCTTACTAAAGTAAGTTAAAAGATGTGGTGAAAAACACTCTTGAGGAAAATTATTGTATTAATAAATGATTGGATAATAAATAGTATTTATAAGTACTGTACTGTTGTGCTAACGTAATAACGTTACTTTGGAATGGAATCCCATTCTCATTCCGGTCAAGTAATAGTATATGTAGGTGCGAATCACTAACGCAACGACATATATAATACAATACTTGTATCTATCAAGTGCCACCGGATAAACTTCTGTCAGATAAGTGACGATTTAACGATTAACGAAGAAGTTTGTTACTAACTGAGTGATTCTGATTACCCAGTTAACTATTTGATTAACGGTGCCCAGCTCTGACTTATATTATTTATTTGCAGCTGCGCCTGCAAATTAGCCACTAACCTAGAAGCCAATCATGGAATACCTGATCACCATGAGCTACCTACTAAGAAGCCTATTGTTAAACTTGACGAAGATAAAAGTCTACCGTCAATTACAAGTAATTCTAATAAAAAAAATATTATAAACAGTGTAAGTAAAGTCTTGCAAGATCGATTGATTATGGAAAAACAATCACTATCCGACAACAGGGATGTGGATGAAGACACGGATGAATGTGATTGTGATTCTCGTGCGGAGAAGTGGCCACCGTCGACGCATGGACATACCCAAAACATGGCTGTCCAGTCTCCTCACTGTGACCACGAACCAACAATCGACTGTGGCAAAGAACAGGCACTGGTCAAGGAGAATCCTACAGTCCTCCAAGACGCCTGCACACAGACTGACTGGACTGGTATAGTAGTAAGTTACATTATCTTCCTTTACTCATACAATAGTTGTACTTATATTTATTTAAACTTTATTGCACAAAGAAAACCTTATCGTACAAAAGGCGAACTTAATGCCATAAGGCATTCTCTACCAGTCAACCTTAAGGCGAAGCAGAGAGATATTATATAGTAGTATTGATTATATTATAGTATAAGTAATTATGTTTCAATTGATTCTAGCTGAATCAAGGTAATCTGTTAACATAATTGAACACTGAGTTACGTTTAGATGTGTTTAGCACAATAATTTTCCATTGCTGATGATAATGAGTAATACCAAAATAAAATAATTTCTTAATAAGGGGAGAATTTGTATTTTGCAGTTGGAAGTTCGACCGCGAGAGAATGGGGGCTACGAATTCCACATACCATCGCTAAAAGTTCTTAAAATGAATAAATCTTTATATGACTGATCACTACACTTCTTTATTACTGCTATTCATTTTTTATTACAATAGGTACTGTAAAAGCAAATAATAAGCTAACAAATTTATTTGTCGCAACTCTACAAGCTGCATCTACCATCGAAGCGTCGTATTCTTTAAGTTTCCTAGACATAATGTTTCTTGCCTTTCGTTTTATGTACTTGATCTGCAAATCTGTGAGGTATTTTAGATTTTCTGGCTTCATCTCAGACATTACCTATAAAACAATAAACGGAATATGCGATATAATGCTTGAGCTATGCTAATTAGGCACTAGGCACTGTCGAATAGATTCAATTAGAATAGACAACCGATATCGACATAAATAATATAAATATATTTGTCCAGAAAACGTCACATTTTTGTAAAATACGCTGCGTAATTCGAGCTTATAATTGTTACTAATTTATAACTAAAACTATTTTATAATAATACGCTACCAATTTCCTTATGAGTCAAACCTCATTGCAAGATATAGGCTAAATTTTAGAAAGAGTGTAGATCTAATACTGTATATAACGTCACGAGTGACGACTTAAGATAAGAGTCTTTATAATATTTTAAAAACTGGCCAAGTGTGTGTCGGACTACGCATAATGGAGGTTTCCCTATCATCAATAGAAAAAGAACCAAACTAATACCAAAAGGTCGTATCTGATGCCTATGGAACATTTTTTTGGAGTAATAACTCAAAAAGGCTGAACCGATAATGTTCAAAACAATTTTCGTATAAAGTATGTAATATGGCGCATCCGCTCATTTTTTTTTTTGATTTTTAAAAGTTACGGGGGCACAATTTTTAAGACTTTCTAAGCGATTATTTTTTAATATATGTATAGTGGTAATTTTTTAAGATGTCGGAATCTTCCTAAGGAATTCTATCGACAATACCGACATCTTCAAAAAATCGTACTATACTCGTATATATATATATATATATAATCAAATAATATTCTAAGAAACCTCATGTTGATATTAAGAAAAAAAAAAGATATTTAGTTACATGTGTGGAGCGCCCTCCCTGAAAACATTTTTTTCTGCAATTTTACTACAAAACTGAATAGCGGCATATAAAATAAAATAAACCTTATGTTTATATTTTATCAAGATACGTCTTATAGTTTCCGAGTAATCTTTTGAAGTTGCAGGCGTCCATAGGTTACGGTAGCTGCTTACCATCAGGCCGGCCGTATGCTTGTTTGCCACCGTCGTGGTATAAAAAAAAATAGCAGTGACATATGGACGGACGGACGAACGGACAGACGCGACCGAATTAGTTATAATAAGGGTTCCGTTAACAATTTTTGCCAAAAACAACTAAATGGCGAATTTCCTGTTCACATAGGACCTTTTCGTTATACGACATTCGTTTAGTATTACCTATTTCCTAAATTATTTTTATTTAATAACTTCGCACGGCCCCATTTTGTCACAGCTTATACAAGTTCTGATGCAACTAAGTAGATCAATATTTTCAAATATTTACTTAAGTTTTAGAAAGTTGACTTTAGATAGTCTGTTTATTAAAGTCGGTTTCTCTAACTGAGTACTCACATGAAAAGAGACGCCGACCATCGCTTCAGGGCTGATGCCTGCCAGGGCTGGGCCATCCACTTCGGCCAGCAGCAGTCCCAGGCGCGACACGTCACGAGCGCTCCAACTAAAAGACTTCCCCAGCGCCTATCAACATTTACGTAGCAACATGAGACAAACTGTATATTGCTAAATTAGCTAAGTGTTCACAGATTAGGAACATAATCTAACGTATTATGAAACGCTAAAAAATATGTATAAAAACCGATATTAATACAATTAACATTATACATTTTATAGTCGCATCATATTTTTATTCATATTGGTAAAAATGCGAAGATAGGCAAAACTGTCCGAACTTGAGTACCAGATTAATCTTTTTAGGCAAAATCCACAAAGGTGGTCTTGCAATGTGAGTGTAGATAATAGAACAATATGATACAAGTGTGCTAAGTTGATCAGTACATAAGAAGCGATATTGTGCGCATGAACGCACGTGAGTGCGCTAAGGAAGCTGATATATGTAATGATCAAGCACACGCGTTTCATACGACATCAACTTTGACCCTGGCATAATAAAATTTTAAACGGTAAGTAATTACAAGCTTACCTGAGTTCTAGTCATCATATTTAAATAGAAACGCTTTTGTAGGGGGTCACAAGCTCGAATGTGATAAAATACCTGAAATCGGGAATAGACCTATATAATTAATATTAAGTATTTTTAGGTCACTTATTTAAATCGGTAATTACACGTTTATTCTAACTACTATTTTTAATCAATAGGCGTTTCAAGTCGAGTTAACAAAGGTGCTATTTCCTAAATAAGTAAGTATAGGTAACTACTTTTGAAGTCATAATATATAGCGACTACGAAGAAACGGGTAAACCACCAGACGAAAAATACTCTAATAGTCACGCTCACGCTGCGATTATAGTACACCAGCATAGTAAATAAAACTGTAAAACCTAATGATAAATTGATATTAGGTACAGTATAGGTACAGTCACCGGCGATAATTGCACTTATTTATATAAGTACTTTAGTCCTACAGTAATTAGAGCTTTATACGGGTTTGTGGATACTAACATACTAGGTAGGTATAAGATTTATTTATAAAAAATAGATGTATTTACTTGAACAGTTACCCCCTTATTCACTCAGGCCTCAATTGGCTACTTTCGTAAAAAAAATATTTAGTCCGTCAGTTAGATTATCAAAAAATATTGGCCACGTATTTTTTTTTTGTCAATCAAACAAAAATTGGTGAAGATATAGCCCGTTAAAGTTCCGCGTGACGTCACATTTCAGTACTCTTTTTAGTATAACGACGTCAATATTTTTTCATAATCTAACTGACGGGCTGAATAGAATTATATTTTTTTAACCTAGGAAAGTACCCAATTAGTTAATTTATGTTTTGTTGTTATCTGTCACTTTGACCGTTGTGTTTGTTCATAATATGGATGGTTGGGTACAAGGAGGATAAAAATCTCTGTTACAAAAGTGTCCGTCAGAAGGCGATAAACGGATGGCGCCACAATGATATTAAATTAGATTAAATTAATTTTGATATTTAAAAAAAATATCCATAAATATTTAAAAAATAATTATTTGCGGAGAAGAAAAACACTCTGAATATTAATTTTATTAAGAATGTCATATAAGTATTAAATATCGGTAATTCATTTCAAATGCTCAACTATACCTAGAGCCACCTGGGAGATATTTGGAACAATAGTTTACTGCTTACCGCTGGACACTTTTTCGACCGTTTTCCTATAAGAGAGACCGATCCTCCTTGTGCCATCCATAGTTCATAACCCCCGTATGTAGGTATAAACGTCTCTCAGGCCTGAATAAGTTAATTTATGTTTTGTCTTTTATGATATAAATATTGACGTAAAAAATGTAATGCATAAATATTAATAACTCGGGAAAAAATATTATTCATAAACACATATGGGTCATATAAATGCCAATAAAAAGAAGACTATAAGTAAAATTCCATTGGTTGATTGTTGAAAATAATTTAAATGAGGATCAAAACGTATAAAAAAAAATCTTTCTGGTTTGTTATGGTCTGTAAATATTATATCAAACGCATAAAGTCTATGGTACAGAGTACAGAGTACGTTCTTACACCTCAAATAAGTAAGAAAGTAAATGGTTCTTAAAAAACCGTTTACATCTGTGGATCTCTTGTAGGTCCCTTGTCCTTTTTAAAAATAACTTAAGAAATATTTTTTAACAAAAAAGAACCGACATCACTTAGCCTCCACCTTTCTAAAAGCTTGAACTGCTGTAAAAAATACTCAAGTCACTATAGGTGTGCTTATAATCGTTGAAGAGTTCCCTCGATTTCTCCAGGATCCCATAATCATATCAGTGGCCTGCCCAGTGTTTCGGAGTAGGGCAAGCAGAAAGATATGTTTCGTAGAAACTTCAATCTTCACAAAAGCATTCGAAACATTATCGTTCGATAAAATATGCAACGCCAGCAGTAGTACTACAACTTATATTATTTGTATGGAAAGAACCAACAAAACAGTGTGTTTTGTAAACAATCCTACACAATTTTCACTTATATGACTTGCTCATTTGAGAAATAAACGGGAAATAATATTCCGCATATCAAAAAGTACTGACTTGCGTAACAAAAAATCTGAATGCACGTCAAAACGATGTTTTGATGAGAATTTAGATTTTTTTGCTGCACAAATCGGTAGAGTCTATCCGGAAAGAATAATGTCGTTGAATGTATGAGATCCCATATAAGCTACGGCCCGTATCTTTCTGGACAAACTTTATAATAGTTAGTTTATGGCTATTTTTGTGTTGTGCCTTTAAATACTAACCCAAATAAACCAGTCGAGTGTTGATTTTGTAAGTAAGGTTTTTAGTAAAGAAATTATATTTAGCTTTGCACAAGTGCAAAGTTTTTACCTTGCCTTCGTTGATTAACACTTGGTCGCAGTTCAAACCGTCAGCATCTCGAGAAACTACTTCATCCATTATTCAAATAAACACGTTTAACAGTTTTACAAACGAATCACACTTTTACTAACGCGTAAGTCATCAGCATCACAACAATAGGTATTCAATCAATTCACATTAACCTAAACAAAGTGCTTCAATGTTTGACTAAAATCTCCGACGAAAATATAATAACAGACTTAAAGTTGTCACTTAACGCGCGGTCGTGCGAGCTTATGCAACTAACTTCACACAGTTCACATCAAAATCACGCTTTTATCGTCATATATTTGATTGCTATAGATACCAACAAATAGTTATATATTGTAGGACGATTTTCACGATGTGTATGAGTGTATGAGTGTGTGAGATCGCTAATAATTAAAGCCTGCTCTGACGGTGCGAGTGGGAGCGAGACAGCCAGCATGCGCTCAGTTCCGTCTGTTCGCCTTAGATTTAAACCGGTATTAGACATCACAATTTGTAGGGCCCAATCTGTCAGGTTGTGAGGAGTCACGCGCGGCAGTGGCGTTACTTTGTGTGTGGCGGAATTTTGTACCAGATCCCAGCGCCGCAGGCCCAAATGATTGAGACAGGTTCATTTGGCGCGTGGTTTAAAAATCTAGATCGATAATACGTGATTGCAGTATTTGCAGTAAAGTAACTAAGGCAAGCCCGGCTTTTGGCCTTGTATGGAAGTTCCGCCACTGAATCATATCCTGACCTGGGTACAATGGGACCAACTGTGAATACCCTTACAAACAAAAAAAGAATTTTCCAAATCGGTCCAGCCGTCTTCGAATAATCGATGACCGTACATAAAAAAATATAGCAAAAACAAAGATCCCAACGAATTGATAACCTCCTCCTTCGAAATCTTGAAGTCGGTTGAAAACACTTCATTAAGAGACCGAAATTATATAGTGATGTTTACCTCATGCTCCAACCTAAGGTATTCAGCGCCATCTAATTTCCTCATGAACGTCATTGGCACTCCACATAATAAGTTATTCATATTATTTAAAGATGTTATTGAACGCCATTTCCGGTTGACTTTGATGTATTTACTTGCCACTACGCCGACCTGTATAATAAAGTGAACCTGTCTAATAGTTCCTCGTAGAGCTTTTAAATATTGCAATAAAATCCATGAGGAGTATTTATCCCGTTACGGCATACGAACCCATATTTGGCCGTTCACATTTTCAACTCTATTGAATATATTTTTTTATATTCATGCGGTAAAGGGTACAGTAATTTTGTTTTGAGTATACCTACATTACCAGAAGTTACTTCTTTAGCCCTCCAATTATATTTAATTACGAAATAACTATACGAATTATAATATGCTTATAATTTTCCGGGCATCTAAAATATGAATCGGCAGCTTTTATAAGGCAAATCATAATATACATAAATTGGCTACGTATTAATATTTTAGCGACAGTAAATTTCCTTACTTAAAAAACGGCAGCAGTATGTAGCTGACCAAAAAATAAACGGAACTGGAGATAATAGGTTGGCATCAAAAATATTAACTTGGCATCTATTATTCAAAGCAGGGGGCCGATTTTTGACTATCGAGCGCTCGAATTCGAAAACTTTAACCTCGAATAAAATCGCACACAAAAGTTAGTCGCTATTATTTACGCATGAAATTAATAGTATAGATCATCGTAATTTAAAATTACTGCCTCTGTTATTTTTAAAACGTCATTTCTTTGTTTTATTCAGAGTTTTAAATGTCAGATTCGAGCGTCCGAGTCTCAAAAATCGCCCCCCAGGCTTGTTTAAATATTTGTTGCCAGCTATTTGTTTTTACCTAATTAAGGTGCGACTACACCGCTGCTTAAAATACGGTGACGCTACGGAATCGCAGTGACGCATCGTATCCGTACCGTTTTTATCGCATGCCCTCCACACCGCTGCTCAAAATACGGTGACGCTACGGAATCGCAGTGACGCATCGTATCTGTACCGTTTTTAACGCATGCCCTTCACACCGCTGCTCAAAATACGGTTTGGAAGGTTCGCGTCAAAAACATTTCGTATGGGGCACGTCACTGCGTACACGTTGCGTCTGCGTATTTTGAGCAGCGGTGTGGAGAGCATGCGGTAAAGTCGTGACGTTTACGGCACGTCATTGCGATTCCGTACCGTCAGAGTTTTTTGAGCAGCGGTGTGGGGGGCATGCGATTAAAACGGTGCGGATACGATGCGTCACTGCGATTCCGTAACGTCGCCGTATTTTAAGCAGCGGTGTGGTCGCACCTTTAACCATTTTGAGTGTTACAATTGCAGGTTTTCGATTACGGGAGCAGTAAAATTTGATGAAACTGGAATATTTTTAGGGTTCCGTGCCAAAATAGTAAAAAAGGAACCCTGTGCTACTTTGTCTTTACAATGCCTATTTGCTCCGAAATTGCTAGACCGAATGACCTGAATTTTTTTTAGTATGCAAGTAGTGGCGCTTTAAGAGGGTAATTTAGAAAATATAAATAAAAAGCTTTGCTTCATAGGGTTATTGTGCCGGTAGCGCGGACAGCGCCAGTACCGCTATAATGGCCTACATAATCATCATCATATCACCCGAAGGACGTCCACTGCTGAACATAGGCCTTCCCCAAAGAGTGCCACAGTGGTCGGTCCTGCGCCACCTGCCTCCAGCAGACTCCCGCGACCTTTACCAAGTCATCAGTCCACCTTGTGGGGGGTCTACCTACACTGCGCCTTCCGGTTCGTGGTCGCCACTCGAGAGCCTTTCCTCCCCACGAAGGCTATTGTTTCTACGTGCAATGTGCCCCGCCCACCGCCACTTTAGTTTAGCAATTCGGAGGGCTATATCGGTTGCTTTGGTTCTGCTGCGGATGGCCTCATTTCTGATGCAATGACGCAGAGAGACTCCAAATACACTGGTCCATAACTTTCGTCGTGAGACATTGCGGAATATTGGACAAAAACATGCAGCTTCCCGAACCCAACCGAGTCGAATTCGTCGATTAACCTCTTTCTCGAAGTTGGATCTACCTAACTGGACAGTCTGTCCTAACTCCTAAGTAGGTATATAATTATTATTATTTATAATCGTCTACAACTTCGAGTGTAAAGTCTCTGATTGTAACGGTTGAGTAAGCGCGACATGGGCAATGTGCTACAGAGATTGTAGTACAGCCCAGGTTTCGAGGTTACTAACATCGAATATTTAATTCACTTTAATTGCTGCCTTAATATATTAAAAGACCCTTAGTTAAAAATTGAAAAATGATTGTTTTCTACTTAAAAAAAGCTTCTTAAAAATGCATCTCAGTTATAAATTCAGTTGTCAATATAATTATTTGGTACCTGCCTATAGTTAAACAATAGCTGTAACTGGCTGTAAGGCATTTAAAAAGCAGCCCATATTGAAATAATGTACGGCTCCGAATTAGTCGCCAACCCATTAATTTTAGTACCCATATTTACCTGATGCCTGGTTAGTTCAGGATGGGTTCCTATATAATTAACAATCCTCTTATCAGTCAAATTTAACCGTGCCATTTGCTTTCCACTGAGATACTTGAAAAGAGGTCTATAAACTTCTAAAGTCTCGTAAGTGATCGTATTAGGCTTTCGTCCATTTAACACAACGTCCCACATGGCACTTAATTTCTCCCGAGGTAGTCTCATGATGGCTATAGTGCGTGCCTGAAAAGTTTGACTACTTTAATTATACATAGTACCTTCTACTAGCTTGGCTATAGGACGAGGTGAGCATCTTATGCATCTGCAATAAAAATATTGTCACTGTAGATTTGATAAACCATATAAAGTCGATGTCAATCCGTCCGTATTACTATTTTAAATGTGTTTATAACTGTTGATGATGGATTATTGTAATTTGGAACTTAAAGTAGAGGATGTGTCAGGTGAGAAAGTATTTCAAACGTTTTGTGTACTCCGTTTTTAAATAGTCAGATTTGGACACACTGAAACATAAGTACTTTTTTCTTACACGTTATTTCTCTTAAACTGGTTTGATATGTTTTGTTATAGAAAAACGCATTTCTATTTATTTTTAAGATTTGATGTATGTTGTTTTGAAAAAATAAGTCCCGCCGAGTTTCTTGCCGGTCATAATACTTCTCTGTGTAGTTAACTATCTATTTCAAACAATAAACTATCTGACGCGTAAAACATCTCTTGTAGCTCAGGTTGGTTTAATTATCAAAGCTTGTTGTAGCCTAATCCTTACTGAATAAATGTTTGAGTTTGAGTTTATGGACTTTATGGAGTACTTTACGCCCGTAACAGGTGAAAATTAATTTATCATTTTTGTTACGATTTTATTAATTGTTAGTTTTTTGTTACTCGGTAGGGTTTATAATTTTCTGTTTAACACATGTACAAATAAACATACAGATCGCAGCACATAGTCGCCGGGCAAGGCACGCACGTCGGCCAAGTTGCCTTCGTGTATAATGGCGAAGGCATCCACGGCCGTCTGCATGTAGTCGGCGGTGAGGCGCAGCCGGCAGTGCCCGGAGTGCAGCAGGTCTGGCGGCGTCAGGTGTACGGCGCTCTTGTTTAGGAACAACTCGCTGCTGTAGGTAACATATGTATGGGTTATATCACCATCAGTGAGGAGTTACCTAATAAGTAATAACTACTCTGGTAAAGGCGCACACCGTCGACGTATCCGGTTGCGGCTTCAGTGTGATAACCTCGTAATCGAGCGCGCTCGCTGTTCGGCGCTAGGAAAATAGAAAACCCTCGCATTAAAACTTGTAAATTATTCTAAAACCTTATAACTAGTTGTCCGCCTCGAACTGGGAACTCGCGATTTACTTGCAAATTAGTTGACCAATAGGTATAACCTTTATGAAGATCGCTTTTGTGCCTTCTAGCTCCATAACCCCTTGATCTTTTCTGCTCATATCAGAATCAAAATCAGAATAGGCATTTTTTTTTTTTACATTTTACAATATTGTTTACATTTTTAGATATTTATAAGCTTAATTCAATTTTACATGTACTTTTTTATTTTATTTATATTAATAGCCTCTCCCATGGTAATATAATAAAACTCCATGGGTTACCAGCCCTGTTAGGAGAATATACATATTAAACAATTTACAAAATACAAAATTACAATATTTTATGGTTATTGTTGAGCACTTCAATTATATTTTTTTTTCTTTTTAATAATTTTCATCTGGTTTACAATTATTCTTATCATATATATTTTTTCTTTAATGATGTTTATTTATGCATATTTGAAAAAACAAAGTCGTTTCAGACGTCTCGGTCACGGGCCACGCGTCTCTCTCGTCCTCCCAGCGCGTGCGCGGATGGCCGGGGCCGCGGTCCCCGTCTCGCGGTAATCGCGGTATCCACTCGGTCGTCCGTAGCCCGTAGCGTCCATCTGTTGTTATTGAGACGCATTATGTGTCCAGCCCATTGCCATTTGTTTTTACTAACAGCTTGAATAATGTCATTAGGCCGGTTTTTTTGCGTATTTCATTGCCAGATGCACTCTTCCCATCCATTCCATCTTATCCCTCAATTTCAAGTCCAACATGCTCCTTTCGATACTTCGTTCGCAAAGTACGAAGTTTTGTTTTAAGTGCCTCGGTAAGTGCCCATGTCTGTGAACCGTATGTAAGTGTCGGTATTATGACCATGTTGAAGATCTTGCTAATTAAGGATATACTTACTGAAGTTTCCTTTAAATGTGTTTCAGGCTCCAATATCTTTTCCAGCCGAGGGCTACTCTTCTTTCAATTTCGTTTGTCATTTTATCTTGAAATGAGTAGAGTAGTCCGAGGTAAATATATTCTTCGACTTTTTCAAGTTCTGTACCATTTATTGTCACTGATGCAACGGGTTTGTTCGCTATTACCATATGTCTATGGCCATTACTTTTGTTTTACTGTTGTTAATAGAAAGTCCGGTTTCCTTCAGTCAGGTGGTTCTGGAAGGTTTGTAGCATCGATTGCAACTCCGAGCGCGTTTCCGCTAGAAAAACTAAGACATCTGCAAATCTTAGTGCGCTCAACTTTTCGCCATCGATGTGTACACCATATTTTGACAAATAAGCAGATCTAAAGATTTGTTCCCGAACGCACACGAATAACAATGGTGCCAAAGGGTCCCCTTGCTTGACTCCTCGCTGAATATTAAATTGTTTGCCCTCATCCTCCATCCTCACGCTAGCTGTACTCCTATCATATATAAGTTTAATCAGTTGGATGTAGTCAGCATTTACGCTCATAAGAACCCTCAAATTATATTTATCTCTACTTGAAACCCAACCAATTTCATAAAGATCAGAAATATGTTACTTACTAAAGTTATCGCGGAACAACTACTTATTCAAAATCAAAAGCCATCGAAATGCAGGGACGTCACGGTACGGTAGCCACTCCACTGAAGAGGGCCAGTTACGAAGTTGGGTGTACGAGTAAGTGTGAGTGGTGTGACTGTGTCGGTACCGCGGCCTGAACTATAGGTACTATTTACTATAATTATGTAACTTACTGCAATAAACGTCCTGTTGGAAAATGGATATAATCTGTGGCACTGCTCTCATTAATTGGGTATTCGTCTGAATCTTCTTCGCCTACAATTTATGTAAATTAATTAACTTTAAAATTAACTTTTAAATAGTAGATACGACACATACTTAATTAACAAAAAAAACTAACTTAAGTATTTTGTAAGTATAACTAATTATTAAATGGAACTATTTACCGACCCATCGCTCTTCAGATTGTTAATGATGCTGTTTATGGTATATTTGTAACATTCCTTAAATCCTTACCGTTTGTTTTACGTCCATATAAGAAGTCTAATAAAATTGCTTCTAGACCCTTCATAGGTGCTGAGAAAGAAAAAGAACGATTAGTAAAACATGAACTGGTTTGTGAAACTAACTTATGAATTTCAAAATATAAATCTGCCATGTCCATGTTGGGGCATGCACAGTATAGGGTTCCATCAGTCTCCCGTCCATCACCGGAATTCGATTAGACCGGTGTTTTTAATGGAGCATCTACGTGTTACATCTACAATATATATTGTATATCCCCACGCAAACCTATCAAAAGCCCGGGATGTGAGCTATACGAGACTACGAGGCCCGTGAATTCCGTAAGACGTGCCAAATCGTTATAATCGCTTAACCCGCTTACTTGTGCCGCTGACTGTACAAAAAAAGGACACGCATGGGTTTCAATTTCATAGGGACTGTTCTTCAAGAGTTCGTGTATGCGGAAATTGTTTAGTTTAATGTATGTTCTGTGAACTGTAAATAAGGTCATAAAGAGGTACCTACCTACTACCTAATACTTATTTATTTAGTATACATTAAAAATTCACTAGTGTCTGAACACCTTATACATGAAGTATTAATTTCAAAAGCGTTGCTAAGCTTGATTGAGCAGAGCTACCCCAACCTGGCTACAGCTTTGGTAAGCACCTGGAGTCGGCCGCGAGGCTAGGAGTACATGCTTCACATCGTCAGCGTCAACAGGAGTGTGGTCGTTGCGGTTCATGTCCGACGACAGCTTGATGAGCTTGAGCGGAGGCAAGTCTCCCGTCTTCTTACCACCTACCACTAAACAGACATCGATTCTGGTCAGCCACATAGCTACGCCTACAGCATTTTGATGATTATTTATCCCTTATGTGTACCTCGATTAGACTCATTCACTCTTAACACTAAAGGCATTTCATTACACGATATAATTAACCAATGGCTAACAAATATTATAAACACACAAAGCATTGTGAATCCTATGCAATCATTTAAAATCTAGGCAGCCACGATTCAAAATATTTACAATCAAGAGCAACATTTGATTTAAACGATCTATAGAGCTCGCGCAAAAACTAGGCGGCAGCACAGTACCTACCTACCCACTGATCATTCGCGCGAGGATGGCGCGAGACGAGACGATAAAGACAAGTTTATGTACGTGCCTATGTCCTGACCGACTGACTGAATGACTGATCCACGCAGAGCCGAACTACCGAACCTAGAAAATTGTCAATTGCAGGTCGGGTTTCGTTCATAATATGTACAACTAATAAGAACCGATTTAAAAATAATAATAGAAGAGGGTGTTAAGAGTTTGTATGGGTATTTAAAATTTTAAGTTAGAGACTTGAGACTTCGTATGCTTGTTGCTGATAAAAGAAATATTAAAAGTGATTTCAGCGTTTTTTGAAATTTAACCACTAAACCGGGTTACAAAGTGGTTAAAAGTTCGTAAGAGATTCACATTTTTTTAGTGACCGACTTAAAAGTTTGTTTGTAGACTACTCACTGAAAAGCCAAAAAACTGAATTCAGGGTTTTTCAAAATTCCACCTTAGAGGAGTTGGAACGGGGTTGAAAAGTTTGTATTCAACCGACACCGAAACTAAATGTATAATTCGTAACAGCTCATATTTTAATCGTGTGTAATATAAAATTATCCTGAGTTAAAACCTATATTTCGGTTTTCTCGAATTTTAATATGCCTTTTAGTGTAAAATATGAATATATTATAACGTTAGAACGTATCGATAAGACTGTCAAATTCCGATAGATAATTCATCATACTTGGCATCACTATTTTTACGCTCATTTCTAGATCTGGATATCTGGCATCTTTAAAGTGATGAAGGTCAAAGAAAGCAAACCACTTCAATAACACAAATCGTAGAATCGGGGTTTGATGCAATATTATGAGAAATTATGTAAATAATTAGATTATATCATTCCCAAAAGTTTTTGTTGGGGGAAAGTAGTGCCAAACGACGTAAAATGTAATTCATAGTCATAGTTTAGCTTACTGTTCTTGTTTCCGTAATAATACGCAATGGTTTTTGTTCTAATGTCTAAATATAAGCCCTGTCCTTTATAACCGAGACAACTTCGGCAGTTTTTACCTGTTTTAGTATTACTATTTTCCAATTTAAAATTTTTACTAGTGCGTCACTCTGACCTCCACCCATTAAAAGCTGCCCGGATCTAGCAATAAGAATAGTATAGCAATCTAACCAGACGGGTTTTGTTGCTCTCATTATTGTATCATATCTGACGTGGCCAGCTCTTAGTCCACAAGCATTCTTTGTCATCCCATTTTTCTGTAAATCATGGATTTATATGAATCCATCTTTGATTATTAAACCAACCGGATGCGAGACGCGCACTTATTTCTATCAGAAAAAGTCTGCCAATGAGGGTTTCCGCGATCGAGTTTTTCACTAGATGGCAGCACCGTGGCGACAGGTCTAGCTGTCACAATCCACCAATCATGTTTAACCATATATTTTTTGATTGGTGAATTTTGACAGCTACTGCCAAAAAGACCTGTCGTCACGGTGCTGCCATCTAGTGAAAATCTCAATTGCGGAAACCCTCATTTCGGCGCGGGGGACGAGGAAACGCACACAAATACTGTTAACACGAATGCATTTTCCATTGACGTCACTACACACGCACACGATAAAATTATCAAACACTAGCATAAAATATATTCACACAAGTACAAACACAGACACAGACAACCTGTCCGTGAACGAGATAATGTCATCTTTAAGTAAACGTACGCAGTGCGAGGAACGCGTCGAAAATAATATACTTAAGTATCGATATTTGTGACGTTTTCAAGTCAAAGGTACATCATCGTCGGTTGTTAATAGAGTTAATTTCTAAATGATTTTTTTATGGTAACGCCTTATTGACAACCGATAATGATGTACCTTTGACTTGAAAAGGTCACATTTTATCGTAGATTTATTTATCGTATCCCTACATGTCACTGGATATAGATAGGCATTTCTTCCCTAGGGTAGTGGGAAAGCAGTTGATGAAGAAAATCCAGTGAGTGCTGGTAGGTCCAGGTAGGACAGTAGAGCTGCCAAGTTTGTAACTCTTTTAGCACCACCCAGGGATCACGTGTAGGGTTGTCTAAGGTGTTTCCTACGGACGCAGAGAAACATTGATCGTAGATTAGTTATATATTTTTGTTTCTTTACCAAGTATAAGGTTTAGCTATTGATAAAATTATAATGTTAAGTTGTGATTAAATATCAAGTTTTTCTACCAAAATATTACTTAAAATGTTAGTATTCTACGTAAGTTAGTTTGTCTATTTGTTCAGGACAAATCTTGCAAGCTGATTTAGAATAACTTTTATATTATCAATTTAATATTTTGATGTGTATTTGCTTTTAAATTTAGTGGAAAAAGCTACAAATTGGAAACAAATAACTATTACAAAGAAACATTGAACTGCAAAGAACTCTGGAACATCACGGGATTCGAACCCACGTGTTCAGATTACCGTTCCAATGTGCTTCCAATTACACTAGACGTTCCTCTATCCACCTCAGTGAATTTTTCACTGTAATGAACAATGATGAATCAGTCACTAGCGACATCGTGATGTTCCAGAGTCCTTCGCAGTTGATATTTTGATTGTAATGGGCATCTGTTTCCAATTTGTGTTTCTATTTCTATTATCTCTTCTTCATTTTCTATTATAAATAAAAAGTATAACATACTGCTAATGTCAATATCGACATTTATTTTTGTGCTGTCCCATCACTAAAACTTACCAAGTGATACCAGAGTCAGAAATTAAAAGTGCCTATTTAAGGGGTTAAGTTTGTGTAACGTACCTTATAATAAATAAAATATAATCCATACAAAATTAAAATGCTACATAAAATGTATGGTGAAAATAAAGGAACGAATTAATTTCTAAACAGGAATATCGTTATTTCAAGCATCTACAAGTATATTTCACTTAAGGAGCGCCACACATTAGAGCGGAATTCAGTGCGGAATTCAGCACACTAGCTGAAATTTGTCTATTAAAACGGAAATTTGTTTATGGTAGCTGTATTTTTGAGACCATAAACAAATTTCAGCTATTGTGCCGTACGTAGCACACATACGTTGAGTTTCTTACGCTGGTTCTTCTCATTTGGGGCTCCTTTCAGAACCAGTAGTAGTTTATTGCCCTTCCCATAATACGGTTTTAAAAAGATTTGAATTCAATACAGTTTTTAAAGCAGTATTTATGTTTTATTTCATTACCGTGCGTCCGTGCGTAATGTGCTATAGGCTAGGTTATCCTTATAGTGTCAGTTTTTTGAGTTCCAAACCACCTTACTGCCCTGCCCTCGGCGGTCCTCGACGACATATATAATTTAAAAAGCTATGCGTGTGAATGAGTTTTACCTTTGAAGTACTGACGTTAATCTTTTCATTTTTTCAATATGTAAGTTAAATAATTTAAAAGTCGATTAAAATATGTTTAGAAACAATTTAATAACAACACACACACATAGACACACTGCTTTTTTTAACAGAGCAATGCTTTACAATTACGAGTATGGCTGTATGGCGAATGGGTCTCTGCCTAACCCACGGAGTATCTTTTAAGTGTATTGCCTAACCTGTCACAACATTGACAATGAATGACATAATGGCGGACGTATTTCTGCCGCACTGGAGTCGATTACTCTTGTTTGCAATATTTTACTTACCTCCCTCGATGTAATCGTGTTCATAATTGTATACCCAATTTATGAATGAATTCATTGATAAATTGGGTATGCAATTATGAACCCGATGGTACAATGTACTATGACGAGTCAAGTTTAAAAATTACCGTAAAGTAGATGTAGTACCATTAAGTGGCAACACTTTTTGATTGACAATATTTTTTAGTTTTTTGCTAATTTCGTGCACTATTTGATGATATTTAGACGTAATTATACTTACAGATGAAAAGAAACGTTATCCTTCTGTAAACTAAACAATTCAGATATTTTCTTACATGAAAACACGCAGCAATTCGGCATTTTTACCTCAGATCGTTCCGCGCTGACTGACATTCATTGAATGGCGTTTGACGCGCGACAACTAGTTTTATATAACCGCTACGACCAGTGGTCTTGTACTTTTGGCAGAGGGGGACGCCTGACAATTACCACTGTTGGAAGTTGTAAATAAGGGTTTTCTTTGCATGAAACCTCTTTTTACAAAGGCTTTGCAATACAATCTTCTTTGTTTCAAAGAGAATATAACACTGCTTTGTTTATAATAACTATTAATGTCAAAATTGTTCAAAATATTATTATTATAGATCTTTCATCCAAATTATCTGTGCACGTGTTAATGATACTCGTCGACCATGTCCGGCACGTGCTTCCTGAGTGAGTCCAGCAGCAGTTGCGGGAGCACGTGCGGCGGCGCCGCGACCGCCGCTGCCGGCTTCTTTCCGCTCACGCTGGGCGACTCCAATCTTCTCTCTTTTACAACACAACCCATCGTGTACTACACTGGACGCGCTGAAGCTGTGAGATATATTCAGATACTTCCTTAGGGGATAGCACTGGTGTATGACTAGGGGAGAGGACGGGTGGACCAGCTGAAAGTACGCGATCAAAAATCTTTTAAGTGTACAACACCCAAGACGCTTATAAGTTGTCGTGCCCACAGCGCCAAGAACAACTCCAAGGGTTATGTTATGGTTATGGCGTACTCTGCAAAAATTACCTTCATACTTTCAAGTAAGGTTTAAATTGGCTCGTTTGCATCCGTAATCTTGGCGTCGTGTGAGTGACGTTTTGCATATCACATTTGGCGTTGAAAGGGTTAATAAGCAACCACAAGGTTTAACTTGTTTAGATAAAGTGTAATATACTAACCTCATATAAATCAGTTCAGCGGAGGGAGGGTGGGTGGGCGCTCAACTTTATCTTGTTATCAAGATAAAGTTGAGAGCCTTCCCCCCTATAATAAGTTATTTCGATTTGCTATTCCCAAGTATCCCAATGTTAATCTTGCAATACTTGGCTCAACTGTACAATATGTGACATCGAGTTCAGGCTTCATATTTTTTTGTAGCTTCTACTCGCCAAAAGACAACTCCTCACCAAATTTTAAGTTGCGGAAACGCTTGGTTTGCGAGATAAAAAATAATCAAAGTTCTATATAAAATCCCGATTTTACACCGCCATGACACAATATTTTGCGTTTCGTTAAACGTGTTGAGAAAAACTAAAACGTGATGATTTGTTTTATGTTCAGTTTTTACATAAATACAGTTTTTTCGACTTATTTGTGTACAATAATAGTTACATGATATTTATTCAATGATTCTTTTAATTCATAAGCATTATTTTGTGGAAATTAGTTGATTAATAATTGTCAAAAATGGTACGATTTTACTAAAACGCGTAAAACAAAACGCAAATAGAATTGGCGGGGTCTGCGGGCGGGGGATACGACATGACACTTTGTAGGAACTTTTTAGGTTAGTTCAAAGTAGTTTCAGACAGACTCTAAGGCAGGTCGGTGTAGGTACGACGACGAGCGAAGCGAGGAGGAGTGTTAGGTAGAACTGCGACCCTACAGCGCGCGAGCCGAGCGAGCGAAGCGAGCGTGCCGCGGCAGCGGCCGGCGAAGCGCCAGAACCTAACACTATCACACTCCCCCCCCTCTCCTCTGCAAAATATTGTGTCATGGCGGTGTAAAATTGGGATTTTATATGGAACTTTGATTATTTTTTATCTCGCAAACCAAGCGTTTACGCAACTTAAAATTTGGTGAGGAGTTGTCTTTTGGCGAGTAGAAGCTACAAAAAAAATATGAAGCCTGAACTCGATGTCACATATTGTACAGTCCTTCCCAATACTTTCCAGCCCGAGTTCTACAATATGAAACAAAAAGGTCATGAGAAAACAAACAAGCCCAATCACTTTGTAAAAGCTTTTCGGTGGTATTTGCGAGTAAGTGTTTTGCAATATTTTATTTATGTTTTAACTCGGAACCACTGAAAATTCTTATAAAAATTATGTTTAACACAGGAAAACGGCGCTAATGAAAATACAGTGGCTCAAACACCAGATATAGGGTTTGCTACATGGCTTGATGACAAATATCAACAGTATCTTAGGGACAACCCAAAAGACGCCAGCTTTAAATATAAAACGTGCAACGTTGAATCTCGTGCAGTTATCCCGGATGTGTGAGTGATGTATCCATTCCATTTCTCTAACCTTGTAATAATGACCACCATTTAAGTAACTTGAATATGTCTGGCTTGAAAAATCAGCAAGTGTTTGTCTACAAAAAAGCTGTTCCTATTAAAAGTAATTTAATTCGTCGTCGTTATCGTGCCATATCCTAACGGATGTCGGCGATCACCCTGCGAAAGTCCTCTCTGTGTTTCGCCACACTACCCAGAGTAGCAGCGTCAACAATACCAGTCCAAACCCTTATATTATTGCACCATGATGTTTTGGGTCCTACCTCTTTTCCCTCAACTTTGCCTTCGATTATGTTTTTTAAAATTGCGTATTTTTTGTACCTGTAGATATGTACAAAATATGCTGTTTTCCTTCTTTTAATTGTTAATACGACTTCCTTGGTATTTTTCATTCTATCGAATACTGTTTCATTTGATATTCTATCTACCCACGATATTCTTAGCATTCTCCTGTATATCCACATTTCAAATGCATTTAATTTCTTGATCAAAGATTTATTTAAGAGTCATGCTTCTCCTCCATACATCAGAATTAGCAATACAAAATATTTAACTAGTCTCCATCTCAGGTTTAAATTAATGCTCTTTGTTTATGTATAACTTCTTCATTTTTATAAAGGCTGGAGCCCATTTCTAAGCTCATGCGGATCTCCATTTCTGAGTCCCATTTTTCATAGAAATATATGTAAGTACTTATATTTCAAGACCCTCTTCAACTAGTTTACCATTTATATTTAGGGTTTCATAATCTTCATGTTTTTTTTTACTAATTATCATGTATTTAGTCTTAGACACACGTTAAGACGTGTGTCTAAGACTCCATCCATAAATTTTTAATCCATATCGTTGAAATTTTGAATTTTGCAATGTTAATAAAATATTTAGCTCATTCATATCATATTATTTGCTATTAACGCTGTCAAATACTGTGTCGTCTGTGTACCTTAAATATTTTTTTCTACTCGTCGACTGAAATGCTTGAATTGAAATTATGTAGACCGAACTACGAGCGCATACTTTCCGATAGAGCTTTTATGGTCGCAAATTGTAGCATCGCCAATGATGGTACAAAGGAATTTTTATACAATATTGTAACACTGTTGCCCGAGGCCGCCCGGCCACGCCGTCCTCGCTGGAGGGACCGGCATAATCTGTTTTGTATAGAGGCAGCAGGTCTTTCGTCGAAGCTTTTCAATCTCGTACCTTACTTAGGCCACTCAGCAAGCTTCGTGGCCTAAACACGGTACTCGACTTAAAAGCTCTTCATTATGTCACGATTGTAGCGGAACTGTAGATTGTGGCGGAAGGCTTACGTCATTCCACTACCGAAGGTCACCAATCCCACCCTACCGGCAGATTTTAGTCCTATCTCCATACTCCCATTCCTATCTAAGGTTCTAGTAGGTTGTACACAGGAAACTGTCTGCTTACATCTTCGATAATCATCTTCTTTCTCCCCTCCAATCTGGTTTTCGCTCTGGCCACAGCACGACTACTGCATTACTGAAGGTTATCGAAGATGTGAAGCAAGGCATGGAGTCCACTCAATTGACTGTACTTGTTCTGGTCGACTTTTCAAATGCATTTAATGCCGTCAATCACGAGCTCTTACTTAGCACCTTAAAACATCTTAATATATCGCCATCAGCAGTCGAGTGGTTCTCCTCTTATCTACAACATCGCAATCAGGCGATTCGCATTGATAGTACCATCGCAATGGTGCAAGCTTTCTTCTGGCGTGCTACAGGACGGCATTCTGTCTCCTCTTCTCTTTTCGGCTTTTATTAACCTAATCAAAAATCATATAAATTGCTCTCACCATTTATACGCTGATGACCTTCAACTGTACACCCAGACGAGCCCGGATGGCTTAGATCATGCAATTCAGAAAGTAAATAGTGACCTGGAAAGCATCTCTGCTTGGTCTCGTAGTTTTGGGATATCTGTCAACCCTAAAAAGTGTCAGGCCATTATACTGGGTAGCCCGCGTTTGCTGTCACTACTTGACATCTCACAACTTGTTCCGATTTCTTTTGAAAACAACGTAGTTCCGTTTATGCCTCACGTCAAAAATCTTGGGTTAATCGTGGACAGCGGTCTTACTTGGATTCCTCAGGTATCGGACGTTTGTCGTAAAGTGACCAACATATTGAGATCTCTGTACAGGTTTAAGCACTTCCTGCCGGTCAGCACGAAAACTCTTCTCATTCAGTCGTTGGTGTTACCTGTCATCGATTATGCGGATGTGTGTTACTCTAGTATTAGCCAAGATTTACTAAATAAATTAGATAGGCTACTTAATAATTGCATTAGGTTTATTTTCGGACTCCGTAAATACGATCATGTCTTGGCCTTCCGCCGCAAATTAAATTGGCTTCCAATTCGTGAACGTAGGTCTCTCAGAATTCTTTGCTCCCTTTATACTATCCTTTTTGATCCAGCAGCTCCCGACTATCTCAAATCAAAATTCCACTTTATAGAGCCGCGTCCCGGTTGCGAGTTGCGCTCCTCTCGTAGTCTTAAACTTTCTATCCCTCTTCACCGCACCGGCTTTATATCCAACTCCTTCGCCCTACAGGTTATTCGTCTTTGGAACGATCTCCCTCTCCCCTTAAGACAAGCACAGAGCAAATTTTCGTTTAAACGTTTGTTACGTAAACACCTTTCTAAATAGTCTTACTGACTTCAGGACTAATTATCGGCATATTGCTTATAAACATGGGTACTATATTTTTATTTATGTATGTACGAGTATATGTATGTTTATGTTATGTTTCTATATGTGTATGTGTATTTATCAATAAATAGTAATGTTGATTTGTGTTTCTAAATAAATCTCGATTTCTATGATCCTGCACCAATTACAAGTTTCGGTTTGATCCAATGGTTGACTGGTAGAGAATGCCTTGAGGCATTAAGTCCGCCTCTTGTACACTTTTTATTTGTGCAATAAAGTTTAAATAAATAAAATAAAAATTGTATAAAATACTACATGATTGTACCATTAACTTTGATTCCGATGTCTACTTCTTCCAAGGCTTCTTGAAATATAAAATCCGAGTATAAAAAAACTAAATAGAGCTAGAGACAAAATGCATCAAAGTCGCACTGCTGTTAGCTGTTTGGTTCCAATATGACTTATTTAATAAGGTAATCGTTTGTCCTTCTCATCTATATCAGTAAGTACGTTCTAACAGTTGAATTAATTTATCATGTTTGACAATGTCGAACGCTTTTCCAAAATCAATAAAGCATACGTAGACGTTATTCTGGTGTTCCATACATATTGGTATCAGTACCTGCATAGACACTAGTGCTTCCCTAGTTTCAAGACCGTTGCGGAAACCAAACTGCGTAGAACTAATGTTACTGTCAATTTTGTTGTAGATTAGTATATAGTCACTACATTAGTATATACTCGTAGTATATAGTCACTACAGCACAGCATTGCGATTTTTTATTAGAGGTAAGAAAGTAGATTTTAGCCAGTCATTAGGGATTGTTCCAGAAATATAATAGATCAGCGGATTGGTAGAGTATTTCTCTACCAAACAGCAGCAAGTATAATGATATTTTTTTTGTCAAAATAGAGTAATGCGGAAATCAACCAAACCAAGGGGATTAAGAAGAGTACTTAGAAGGTAAATACTTGTACAAACGTGACAACGGTAAGTGGATGGGCATCGGCTTATCAACAGATTTTTATTAAATCGCTATATTCACGTAAGAATATTTAAAATACATGCTTATACACAATAAATTAACGAACATATTTGTGTTGTGCTATTCCTTAATGCAGCCCTTGGAGAAAACGACATGCCGATGCTAAGGTGAAAACGTATGGGGGAGGAAACGGCTGCACTGCAGACTGCATAGAGTGAGTGTTGCTCGAATGAATGTTCCTATTAATAAACAGTCAAATTAAGTTAATAATATGTAGTTTAATCGCAAATTTATTTATAGTATGACTAACATATATACTGGACTGAATATCGCAAAAATTAAGTACAAATAAGTTCTACGTCAATATTCATATTTTTGATTAAAAGCAGCTTTCATCGTCGACTATACTTTTTAACTGACTTCAAGATTTCAAAAGAGGAGGTTCTCAATTCGGGTTGTATGTTTTATTTTTATGTTTGTTAATCCATAACTCCGTCATGTCTGAACCGATTTTGATAAGATAATTCTTTTGTTGATTGTAAGTATATTTTATGGACCAAGTGATTAGTGCGGGCATTATGAATAATGCCCAGCTGTATCAGGCCAAGTGATTAATTATTATCTAAATTTTATTATGTATCACATTGTCTGCTCATTATTAATAATGCTACGTGACCATTGGGCAATTTGATAATAAAGTTATATTGGACGGGTTGCGGGGAGGGAAGCAATCGCACCAGTGGGGAAATTTTAGAAATGAGCTTGAAATAATTCTGGCGAAGCTAATGACAGCAATAAAAATACGAACGCAACATACGAGAACATGTTTTTATATTACTCTGCCCATAGTTATTGGACATTATGTACAAAGCCCGGACAATTTAATTGGTTGAATAACTATTATCGAAGGTTTATTACTCTGACAAATAGGGGATGGGCATTATGTATAATGCCCGGGCAATTTAATTATTTGAATAGTTATTATTAAATTGCCTACTCATATTGGTCATACTCACAACTCATAATGCCCGGGCTTTATGTATGACCTATTTTTCACTTGGTCCATAACATATACATACAATTTGTATACACACAGATTGGTCCCGTTCTTGTCAAAACGCAGTTTTTTGATCGGATCCACGGTGAATCGAGGGAACTCCTCAAATCTTAAAGGTATATGTACATATAGGAATTTAAATATTTTTTAAACAAATATCATATTCATTCGAAAGAGTAACATTTGAAGAAGTAGAACTGATGATGAGAATCAGAACGGAACTCTTCAACGACGCATAGTTCACGTTTGGCGATTTGTCCTCTCCGCTGTTTGTTAACCAAGTTAGATTTTCAAGACATCCATGAGGAATCATGAGGAATTGAGGGAACTCCTCAAATCTTAAAGACATACAATATAGTGATTTTTGTATTTTTATCAATAAATCAAGCATTTTAATTCAAAAGAGTGACATTTGATAAAGGGGAACTGCTGATAATGATCAGAACGGAACTCTTGAACGGCGCATAGTTCACGTTTGGCGAATTGTCCTCTTCGATGTGTTTGTTAACCAAGTTATTTCATTGCAAGTTTCATTGTATGGAGTCTACGAGTGCACCATCTACAATAATCCTTCACCGGCTTCCCGCATTGAAGTTGGTTATATTTTCTTAAAAATTATGTATGAATATGATTGATTTGTGATGTAAATTTGAGATTTGAGGAGTTCCCTCGATTCCTCAAGGATCCTGTCTTTAGAACTGCGTTTTGACAAAAACGAGACCAATCTTTATATATATACTACCAATCAAAAAAAAATTTAAAATACGGTTCAGACATGCATGACGGACTTATGGAGCAACAAACATAAAAAAAAACATACAACCCGAATTGAAAACATGGTCTTTTGAAATCTTGAAGTTAAATAGAGCCATTTGAATCTCTGGCATTAATTTTTTTTCTGTGGTCTCTCGTCAATGTAATTATCTGAAGTTTATTGGGAGTACGAGTCACGCGCAAGTTTTTCAAAGGCATAGGTAGCAGTATCTTGTAAAATATTTAAGGTAGACAGTAGAATTAAAATTTAAATTGTGACAAATTAAAATCGCTAACGCAACCTTATTGATAAAACTTACAATTTGTAAAATACAAAGGAAAAAATTTAAAAAAAAACAGTAGTTTTTAATGTAATGCTCATCCAGCACGAGTAACTAGTTGTAGCTTGTAGCAGATGTAAATAGCCTTAATTAGTCCCAACAACATATCAAAAATCCAGAGCATCACGCTTGTTGATTGAAGCAATTTTGATTGTTTAATTTCACGGGCCTATAATGTTTAGTCGACTACATAAACAAAATCAATAATTGCAGATGTAAAGCAAGCTGGCAGACTATTTTAAGACCTAAATCGCTAAGTCACTTCGATTCAGAAATTTGTACTGAGTAAGTAACTTTAAAAATGATGATTATTATGTAACTAATGGTAATCGCTTGTACAATGGGTTGTGCTCTGAAGAACTGTTTGATATGATGCCCACGGCAGCTTTTTATCACCGCACCGCTCGCCGCCGGCAGGGTGTTCATCCCCACACCCTGGAGCCCAATGGGTCGCGCACAGTACGATTTAAGAGGAATTTCCTCCCACGAACGCTGCGGCTGTGGAATGAACTCCCTGCCGAGGTTTTCCCAGTGGGCTACAGTATGAGGTTCTTCAAAAAAGGAGTGTATAGGTTCCTAAAGGGTAGGCAACGCGCATGTAAATCCTCTGGGGTTGCAGGCGTCCATAGGCTACGGTAACTGCTTACCACCAGGCGGGCCGTATGCTGGTTTGCCACCGTCGTGGTATAAAAAAAAAAAAAAAAAATCATAAAAATAAGATTAAGAACTCGAGTGGCTAGACTGGAATTTTCTGTGTCGTTCATGTTTTAGGAAACGATCAGCAACCGACGGTACTTCGTCGAAGGTAACATCAGTAACATCCTCTGATACTCAAGTGATTCAATCAAAAAGACGAGATCTAGTAGTCGAAGAAATAACATCACGAGGTGACGATGTTATAAAATCTGGCAAAAATATCAATGATAATAAAACTACTAAGAATAGATATAATTCATATTTAAATAGAAAATTATTTAATGAAGGCGTACAGAAAAAGAGTAAGAAATCAAAGATTAAAGTTAAGTGTGAGTGCCCGGTGGAAGAAAAGATAACAGTAACCAATTACATAGGGGACACGACCACACAATATCCGGCAAACATAAAGTCAGAACAAAAACCTCTCAAAAATGTTAGTATCGCTCCTGGTAATCTGAGTACCTTAATCTTTTTTTTTCAATATTGTTCAGGTATCGGTGTAACTAGTACACTACTAGGCATACAATTTTTTTACCAGCAGCCTTCCCTTCCTAGTATTCGCTGTGGACATGATTGTGGCGCCATCTCTTGGGCAGGGGTTTAATATTTTTTTCACACCACCTGCTCGACAATGCCAAATTATATATCATGCAAACCTCACCGAAAGCAAATCATTATAGCCCTTGGCTTTAGCCGGGTTATAATGTTGGCCTAAATCTCATTATAACCCGCTGGTTAATAATGTGATTTCACTTCCCATAGTTCTTATTCTTATGTACTTAAAGTCTAATTTCGTAAAGTTCGCACGGTGCACAGCCCCGCAACGCCAGCCGGGGCCCGCGCCGCCGCGTCGAACTGATTTGAAAATCGAATTTATTCGGAAAATCGTGCTGGCCACCTCAATTTAAAATACCTAAAACAAATGCCGCGAGTGTCATAAGACGCTGCAGTATACGAAGTAAAACTGGACTAATGAATCAAGAATAAATTTTTTGGGTTCCGTAGCCAAATGGCAAACTACGGAACCATTATGGATTCGTCATGTCTGTCTGTCTGTCTGTCCGTCCGTATGTCACAGCCATTTTACTCGGAAACTATACGACGTATCTGAATAAAATTTACACATAAGGTGTATTTTGTATGCCGCTACTTACTTATGTAGTTAAATTTGAAAAAAAAATAGTTTTAGGGGGGACACTCCATACATGTAATTAAACTTTTTTGACCAAATATCAACATGTGACACATCCATCGATAGGTCTTTAAAAATAACATTGAGGTTTCTTTGACCATTTTTTGATTAAGTGAATATTTTCTGAAAGTCAGAAAAATTGTTTTCTCCCCCCTGTAACTTTTGAACCGTAAGTCCAAAAAATATGAAAAAAATTGACGAGATGCGCCTTGTCATATACTTTCTACAAAAATTATTTTGAACATTATCGGTTTAGCCATTTTTGAGTTATCTCCAAAAAACTTCTTCCATAGGCATCAGATACGACCTTTTAGTATTAGTTTGGTTCTTATTCCATTAAAGGTACGGAACCCTCCTATGCGTGGTCCGACACGCACTTGGCCGGTTTTTTACTTTTGATTTACTTTCATAAAAATCCGTTTCTAGTAGCCTTAGCTATTTTATTGTCTCGCAAGAGGTGAGAAAAGTAGAGTATACTCCTCGGGGATAAAGCTGTTTTTGTCACGGGCGCGCTTGAACCCCTCACTGCACTCAGGACTCAGTCTTAATTCCCTCGCTTCGCTCGGGAATTAACTTATAACCCCCTCGCTGCGCTCGGGAGTAAAATCTGCAGTCCTTCGTTATGTTCAGGATTCAATATTGCGCCCGTGACATAAAACAGTGCTTTATCCCCTTGGTGTACAATCTACAATTATGAATGGATTATGGGGATATGGGATAATAGGGTATGAAACTCTGTTTGAGGAACCGTATTATTCGCGGACGACGTCGCGGGCGGAAAGCTAGTATAGAATATAAGTGTTTGTGTTTGTAGAAACTTGATTTTGGTAGGTACATGCTTCATACATCTTCGTCATTGTTTTTCAAGCTTATTTTAATTTTTGCGTTTTAAAAGCTTTAAGTTAAAGTATTACTTATATCGTCGGGTGACAACAAAAACTCACCATGCTCACTACTGTAAAACCACCCAACAACTACAAGTATAGTCCAAAAGCTCCCAACTATGGTCCAAAACGGTCTCGGATATGTATTTTACGTGTGACTTTTATATAAATGATGCAATTAATTATAAAAATATGCTCATAAATGAGTGAAAAAACTTAAATAAAAGCAAAAAGAAGATTGCGATTGATGCTTAATTACGTGGTAAAGTTGTTTTACGGACCCACAAGTTCATAGCTATAATGCCCATAATGTAGGTGATACCGTATGAGTAACAAAACAAGGTTGATTTTCGTTTATTTATTTTTTTGCAATGATTGAAGTTTTAATTGTCACCTGACGATGTAAGGTATTTTTACAACAAAGTATTGTATTAATTTTATAATAAAAATAAATTAAAACTGCCAAATTAAAATTCGCATTTCCGTTTCATAACCATCATAATATAATTTTCACACCACCTGCTCGACAATGCCAAATTATATATCATGCAAACCTCACCGAAAGCAAATCATTATAGCCCTTGGCTTTAGCCGGGTTATAATGTTGTACTAAATCTCATTATAACCCGCTGGTTAATAATGTGAATTCACTTCCCATAGCTCTTATTGTTATGTGCTTAAAGTCTAATTTCGTAATGTCCGCACGGTGCACAGCCCCGCGACGCCAGCCGGGGCCCGCGCCGCCGCGTCGAGCTGATTTGAAAATCGAATTTATTCGGAAAATCGTGCTGGCCACCTCAATTTTAAATACCTAAAACAAATGCCGCGAGTGTCATAAGACGCTGCAGTATACGGAGTAAAACTGCAAGTTCTATAAAAATAGAAGATAAAATTAGAATAAAATGGACTAATGTATCAAGAATCAATTTTTAGGGTTCCGTAGCCAAATGGCAAAAAACGGAACCCTTATTGATTCGTCATGTCTGTCTGTATGTCTGTCCGTCCGTATGTCACAGCCATTTTACTCGGAAACTATACGACGTATCTGAATAAAATTTACACATAAGGTGTATTTTGTATGCCGCTACTCAGTTATGTAGTTAAATTTGAAAAAAAAAATTTTTAGGGGGGGGCGCTCCATACATGTAACAAAATTTTTATTTTTTGTATTTTTGACTAAATATCAACATGTGACACATAATCGATAGGTCTTTAAAAATAACACTGAGGTTTTTTGACCATTTTGTGATTAAGTGAATATTTTCTGAAATAATCGCTTCGAAAGTCAGAAAAATTGTGCCCCCCCCTGTAACTTTTGAACCGTAAGTCCAAAAAATATGAAAAAAATTGAGGAGATGCGCCTTATCATATACTTTCTAGGAAAAATTTTTTGAACATTATTGGTTTAGCCATTTTTGAGTTATCTCCAAAAAACTTTTTCCATAGGCATCAGATACGACCTTTTGGTATTAGTTTGGTTCTTATTCCATTGAAGGTACGGAATCCTGCTATGTGTGGTCCGACACGCACTTGGCCGGTTTTTACTTTTGATTTACTTTAATAAAAATCCGTTTCTAGTAGCCTTAGCTATTTTATTGTCTCGCAAGAGGTGAGAAAAGTAGAGTATACTCCTCGGGGATAAAGCTGTTTTTGTCACGGGCGCGCTTGAACCCCTCACTGCACTCAGGACTCAGTCTTAATTCCCTCGCTTCGCTCGGGAATTAACTCATAACCCCCTCGCTGCGCTCGGGAGTAAAATCTGGAGTCCTTCGTTACGTTCAGGATTCAATATTGCGCCCGTGACATAAAACAGTGCTTTATCCCCTTGGTGTACAATCTACTATAACATAACAACATAACACCATCATAAGGCGTGGTATCATTACATTTCAGCAGGTGACACCTATTGCGAAGAAGAACGCGTATACAGCCACTTCCAAAGAGAAAAATGACATTTTGCTACAGAAGAATACAGAAGGAGAAAGTAAACCTGTCAACACTATTACCACCCCTCAAGGCCCTGTTAAATCAACTAGTTCAGTTAGTAATTAAAATTCTTATAAATTATCTTACTTAACCGACTTCAAAGATAGAAGGGGACATATATTAGGGTTTAGGTATTTATTTATGTAAATTCACTGATAACTCCGAGGCCCGTCTTCCGATTTCAGAAATTCTTTTTATTTTTATTAATTAGGTCCATGAAGAATTCTAAGTCCTCAAGTTTGTAAGGCAACTGTATACTGTGTACCAAATTTTCGTATAATTGCTGCTGTTACTCGTACAAGGTACTGCATTAGTGCCTTACTACAGCAGGTACTAACAGTAGTCGCCACCAAATATATTGCAGTGGCCAAGGTGGACACAAATATCTGAACTTAACAGTTCTATTGCCAAGGCGTTAAAGAGCATGTTAAAATATTTTTGAGTACTTTGGTCACTCCGATATGTTTTATGGCAACTGTACATGCGGCGGCCACATTGGCTGTGTTCTATCCGCGCCGGATCCTTGTCATTGTCACCAGTGAGAATTACTGTGCAATACCTTCTATCGGCGAAAATAAAAAGGCGAAAGTGCCCGGATTGTTTCGCTGTTTTAGTGACACAAGCAATCGATAGTTACACGATACATTATTTATTTTATTTTAACTACATGCCACCATCTGTCTGCTGCAGTTGGTAGTAAATAAGATACCAGTGGCTGGGCATCAAACTTATTATACAAATTGTCGTGCATAAAATATATTTTATCTGCAAAAGGTACTTGTATGTACATACGCTCGGATTGTATTTATGGACGAAAATGAAAAAAAAAACACCATATTGAAACTAAAATTTTAACCATCGTTTCAGATTAAAAAAAATCATGAAAAGTACCAGGGACTTATTGTTTGTGGTTGTCCCGTGCTCCTCGCCGATGAATCTGTGCAGACTTTAGACTATGCATATGCAATAACTCCGGTAAGTATTTCATATGTTTGTATAAATTATTAATCTCACTGTTTTTTAATTTTTATAGCTTTTGCCCTTTGACCCTTGCTTGACCTTTCGATCTTTGCCTACTTAAGTAAATAGGTACTACTTAGTACCTACATTTCAATACAAGGGCGGATGTCATTAAGTAACGTAGAAATAGAATACCTACATTTTATGCGCGAGCATCAAGCGAAGTTTTCGTTTAAAACAGCTGCGAAAAAGGTATAAAAAGACTTACTTAACAGGTATTGGTCAATTTGAAGCATTTGAAGTTACTAGTACTATAAGTACACCTATACAGTCAGGTATTTTTCATGAAAATGAAATTGAAACTTGTACGCATTAAATAATCTATAATTTTATTCATCAGTGATGGACAGAGTTTTAGATACTTAATAAGCAAGTATATTCGGGAGTTTCGGGAGTTATTACTTATGTTTTTTTCAGGAACACATTACAGCTGGCCATCCTCTGTTTCTGCGAATCGTCTAAAAGAGGTAAAAAATAATTGTGATATATTTTGTTTATTCTAACCATTTCCGACATTATAAATTGATACCAAATAAATTTATCTCAATACTACTGGAGTTATTAAATTCTGGTAATTATTAATTACCTACCTACCTCTTAAGTTCAAACATAATACCTAAACGGCACCGGCAACGGTATAAACGGCGTGAAATAGCAGATATTACCTATCTTCTAAATATTACTAGTGGTGTAATCGACTGCACTGAATTGCTAAGTAATAGTAGTTTATGTAACTGTTACGTAATAAGGGTCCTTAAAACATGAGTGTGGTTTTATGAAATGAGCCGCAGGCGAATTTCATAATAAGATCACACGAGTGTTTTAAGGCCTAATTACGTACAGTTGCATACACTGCTTTATCTACACTCATATTATATATATTAAATTAATTGTTCGGAAACCATAGAATGACCGCCATTGTACCGTCATGGCCTACTCGATTGTGCCGGCGCTCGCGCGGGACCAATCGAGTTGGCCATGGCGGTAACATTATGTTATCAAATTCGATGTTCCAAATTTGAAACTCATTGCTTAACAATATTTGAGCATGCATAGTTAAAATTACGTTACTGCCGCAGATAAGAAACTTATCATAGTTAAATCGTTTGTTGTAATGCTTGTCATTGTCTACGGTTTTTGAACGCATTTTAGAGTACTTACTGTATGAGTGTAGATAAACTGTATTTCAAAACCCCCAATCGTTCTAAAAGGTACCATCCCCCAATAGCATACAAAGATGCATCTTCCAAATATAGAAAGAATAGTTTTTCAATGCGCGCCAGCCGTAGCCTAAATGAGTCTTCTAATAATCTTGATATTGATGTATTCAACTGTAGAATTCCTAGCGTGAGACGTAATCTAGTGCAGCGATATTTCGAGTCTTTTGAGTGAGCGTGTTGTCGCCTTCTTGATTACCTACTTACGAGTAATTCTTATTAATATACATATTTTTATCCTGTTACTCATTATGTATTAGTGTCTACAATTTCTACTACGATCTTTACTTTTCAATGTTCTTTTTAATCCATCCTCTCCACCATATCTCTCTGAAAGGTTTTCATATTTGGCAGATGGTAGTGGACACCGCTTGAGGTCAAGTGCAAACCTCACTCTTACTGTACCGTCCAGGAATTCCAGGACATATTCTAAATCTTTCACGGCACGCGATGTGCAGTTGTGGGATGAGTTGCCGTTATCCATTAAACAGTCCCAATCAGTTGCGTCACTCAAGGGAAAACTGTATAAACTATGGCTTTCCAACGACTTGTGTACCTAGTATATATTTATGTATGTATTTATTGTATATTTAGTTATATCTATACGACTATATATATATATATATATATTTTTTTTTTTATATATATGTGTAGGTATATATATATATATATATATATATATATATTTATATACAGTGTGGAAAGATAAGTCGGGCCCTGGAGGGAAACTACCTTAAAACGTTGAGATAGCTCAATTCACTGAAAGGAAACTTTCTTTAGTTTTTTTAAAGGGACATAACTGCATTTACAAGTTTTTGGAAAATAATACAGTTTACAAAAAAACTATTTATTTTGTAATTTTTGCCATAAATAATTTTTATGACAATTCTTCTTGTTCCTTTAGTCGTCAACACAGTGAATCCTCCTTTTTGTTAAGGGTCGGCAACGCGCATGTGACTCCTTTGGAGTTGCAGGCGTCCATAGGTTACGGTAGCTGCTCTCCATCAGGCGGGCCGTATGCTTGTTTGCCACCGTCGTGGTATAAAAAAAAAAAAATTGATGCCAATCGATCATATTTCCAACAAGGATAAAAACTTCTTAATACCAACCAAGTTCAGGGCACAAGAGAACCAATAAATAATAATAATAAAAAAATCATACAATTAGTATGGAAAAAAGTGAAAATAAAGAAAATAACTGTGAATGCAGTTTTAGTTTTTAGGAAAAATAAAAGAATGTTTCCTTTCAGCGAATTGAGCTATCTCAACGTTTTAAGGTAGTTTCCCTCCAGGGCCCGAGTTATCTTTCCACACTGTATATATATATATATATATATATATATATATATATACATACATATATATGTGTATATATATATATATATATATATGTGTATATAATATTTATATTATATTATATAAGATATCGAATACTTTGTTATTTATTTATTTTACAGTACCTATTTCCTTTCTGAAAGTACATATAAGTAGTGCTCGCTTGTCTATCTTGTGTATCTCTCTCAATTGCTCAAAGGTTAGCTGGAAGAGATCCCGTACAGGGATAAGTTCGCCTTTGTACGTTGTATTTTCTTTTGTTTTGACTGTATTTTGTCCTGTTTTATGTACAATAAAGTATTTACATACATACATACATACATAAGTAGGTTTTTATTTTTGTTCCAATAACTGATACATGTAACATATGCGTTCACTGCATTTTATTTTGAATGGAAATGGAAATTTTATGAAATATAGACATTCGTTTTGACAAAGCATATTAATGTATTAAAAATGGCGCTCAGGTCTAAGGTGGCGCAACTCTCAAAGGTACATAGTGAATCATCATTTTGATGGTTGGTTTATTATAGTTTATATGGCAAATGGACATGTTTTTTTTTATCACATGTGTTTATATTTAGGATTCTTTTCTGAGTGGATATACTAAAAAAAACGTCAAGAGCTTTCTCTCAAGCAAATTGACAGAGAGATAAGCATGAGACGATCATTTATATCTACCCTATAATATTTATACTATGTGAGGTCACATATTATGCCATACGAAAGTATAGTGGTTTACTTATATAATCCATTAGCTTTATGTATAATTGCCTTTAATAAATACAGTGTACAAGCCCAAACCTCTGTGTGATTGAGGCCGAGCCACTGTTTCGACCCCAACATACACACTGGCGCATTTCTGTTTTCTTAAAATATCATGATAATGTTATTGCCTGATGCGTAATTTAGAAAACGAACTATACAAACATAAAACATATAAAATGTTCTATGAAATCCTACTTAATACAACTTCCTGTGGTCATCGGTTTCGGAGTTATAGCCACTCAAAAAAAAGTGTACCACTGTCGACCACCTGACCCTAGGCACTTTGACAGTTGTTACATGTATCGTTCCTGATAAAGAGCCCTGTACATCGTTCTTTCAACTTTTTTTCTAATCTCAAAAAAAACTAACTATTCTTTG
The DNA here is from genome assembly GCA_947086415.1 of Pammene aurita. Taxonomy (NCBI): domain Eukaryota; kingdom Metazoa; phylum Arthropoda; class Insecta; order Lepidoptera; family Tortricidae; genus Pammene; species Pammene aurita. Next base: position 26,121,846 of record OX352289.1, read on the forward strand.
ATATGGAATAAGAAAATAGAATTAAAATAGAAAATAAAATTCTCACGATTTAAAACATATACCTACTCTTTTTCACCCCCTGTATCTTTATACCTGTAAGACTTACAGATCTTTTGTGTATGGAAATATAGTATACAATTTGATCTTCTTTATACGTTTTATAGATATTTTAGGCATACTGATAACCGTTTAAGCGCCAAAGTTCAAAAACTGACTATTGGCACCTTTAAACCAAGATGGCTCCCCCTCAAGGTTTCAAATCTAGTATTTTAATAACCACCCTATAAAAGATAAAAAAGATAAAAGATATTTATTCTTCAATTGAGGCACATTACAATGCACTTATGAACGTCAGAGAAAAAAAACTACCACCGGTTCTAACCCTACACCTCTGACCCGAGAAGTATTATGACCGGCAAGAAACTCGGCGGGACTTTTTTTTTAAATTTTAACATTAGATCTTAAAGATACACAATAATACGTAGTTCTATAAGACGACATATCAAAACAGCTTGAGAGACAGACAATGTACCTATTGCTTAATTAAAATAAAATAATAATAATAAAATCCAATCCTGATTGCTTCATAAAACGTTTGATATGCTTTCCTATCTGAACTGTGTCCTCTAAATGTACGTGTAACTTGTTATAAATGTGCACCAAAAAATTACTTATATGCTTTGCGGATACGACTACCTCTGATAGCAAGCTTGTTTTTATTTCTAGTGTTATGTTATAGCTGTGGATGTTAGATTTTTTTAAATGTATGTATATACTTTACAACAAAAATAATATTGTCATAGATATATTGCGACGCAACAGTTAAAGTATTAATCTCTTTAAATAGTTCACTAATGGCCTGTTTCACAATCTCCAGTTAAAGCATATCTGTCAGATAAATGTTTGCTGTCCTTTTCTTTGATATGACTGGAGAAAAGGATAGCAATAATTTTAACTGGCAGATAAGTTTATCTGGAAATTGTGAAACAGGCCCTAACTGATGCACCTGACTTTAAGTTTCACAGAAAGCGAATGGCTCTTTTTTGTAAAACAAATATAGTCTGTATGTCAGCTGCTTTGCCCCAAACCAGAATACCATATAACATTACACTATGAAAATAACTGTGATAAACTAAGCGAGCTGTGCCAATAATAGTTAATTGTCTAATGGCCTGTTTCACAATCTCCAGTTAAAGCATATCTGTCAGATAAATGTTTGCTGTCCTTTTCTTTTATATGACTGGAGAAAAGGATAGCAATAATTTTAACTGTCAGATAAGTTTATCTGGAGATTGTGAAACAGGCCCTAATTCTTTTAACGACATGAGCGGCCGAGCTTAATCGAAAAGCGAGTTTTCTTATATGAGGACTCCATTGTAGATTTTTGTCCAACGTCGAACCAAGGAATACTGCTTTATCTACTAGCTCTAAACATTCACCATTCAGGAGAATCAGTGTCCACTGGTGCATCGTTTGGCAAAACAAATCTAATACAATTTGGCTTAGCATTAAGTAGCAAATTGTAAAATAGTAAACCAGTTCAGTATGGCAGCTAGTGTGTTATTGATTACAGTAAAATCAGGTCAACTTTGAAAATGAAAGATGTATCATCGGCAAACAGAACGATATCACAAAGGTTTTGTACTACACAAGATAAATCATTTATATAAACCAAAACAGGAATGGGCCCAAAATAGAACCCTGTGACACTCCTAATTTTACTAAAGTCCCTTTAGACTGGGTTTTATTTACAACAACTCTTTGTGTTCTGTTGCTTACCTAAAGCCTACCAATAACCATTAAACCATTTTCTACACCACCTATAATGCAATTGTAAGGCAATGTATGGAGATGATTCCCCAATGATTGGATTATATATATACAAATAAAATAAATCAATAAAACTCAAATAAACCTGAAAAAATATTTATTTACATTTTTATAATATTATTTAACACTTACAAATAAGGTACAGTCACCGGCAATAGCACGAAGGCCTCAAAAATATGTAATACGCTCTTATGGCCAAATAAGATCGTGTCACATATTTTTGTGGCCTTCATGTAGGAAGATACTATTGCCGGTGACTGTACGAGTAAGGTATTCAGTACACGGTTATAGTGGCGTGCCGTATGATGTAGCGGGTTTATTTTGCGGTAAAAAGCTTTGAATTGCTTCTGGTTGGGGCGCCTGGGGCTGGCTGTTGGCCGTTATCGTGGGCAGGCCGTAGTCCTGCGAGGGGGCCGCGGGTGGCGCTGATGCGGACACTGACGCCGCCGACGACTGGTTAGACGACGTCTGTTCGACTGAATTATGTTCCGAAACATGGGTGATTTGAAGAGGAGAATTATGAACAAAGGAAGAGATTTCTATGCTGGGTTGAGCATGTTCCAATGAAACACCAGAAACAAGGGATAAGTAACCGGCGTTTCTTGCGGAAGTGTGCTCATTATCTTTTATAATATTCTGTACCCGGTCGACTACTGTAGCGTCTAAAGCCTCTCCGTGCGACTGAAGACTTGCACCACTATATTGGTTGGTATCCGCCTGGTAGCTAGACCAAGCAGATGATGCCGCGCTATTGCTAAGCTGCTGCGCTTGGAGAGGTTGGGCCTGAATGGGCTGCGTCTGAAGAGGTTGGGCGTAAAGAGGCTGCGGTGGGAGTGATTGTACCGGGAGAGGGCCTTGGGAGAATTGGACTTGAGGTTGCTGGTACGCGTAACCCTGCTGAAGTTGCAACTGGGGCTGAGGAACAGGCTGGGCGAGAGATGCAGGCTGGGTCTGAGGCACGGAATAACCGGGCAGAGATGCTATGAAACCGGGCAAAGGCGCCGGTTGTACCGGAGTGGGAAGAGGCTGTGGCCGGAGGGCCGGCGCTTGTTGAGGCTGGGGTTGAGCATAAGTGTAGCTTGGTGAGATTTGAGGGATAGGTTGAGGTAGAGGTTGCGCGTATTGTTGTTGAGGATAAGATATGATTTGAGGAAGCTGTGGGGGTGGAGGGTGGGAGTGTATAAGGGTCTGGTGTAGAGGCTGGGGCAAGGGCTGTGGCTGAGGGGAGGGTTGTACAAACGCCGGTGCTGTATTAGGTTGCGGATAGTGATAGCCCTGATTAAACTGTGGTGCAGGCGCAGGTTGTGGTGGGTATTGAATAAACTGCGGTTGCGGGCGAGGGTACGGCTGTGGGTGCGGGTGCGCCGGCGGCGGTGGCGCGTGCACCGGCAGCGGCGGCGGTGGCGGCGCGGGGTAGTTGAAAGAGGGCGCGTGCGCCGCCGGCCGCGGCAGATGATACGGTGCTTCTGCCGCAATCACAGCCACCATTGACAATATTGCTACCTATAAACAAATGAATAAACAACTGAAATGGCATTCGCGTTGCAATGATCTCCATCCAAATTACCTAATAAATCGAATAGGTAATGAATGCACTAGAAACCGTGTCAAATATTGTGGTGTTTACTTTTCTTTAAACAAATAGACTATACGGACGTTAATACCTACTTTAGGCGGCATTCGTTATTGATCATGGAGGAAAACTAGTCAAATATGTTTGACCTACATTAACATAGGCCCAAGTAAACACAATAAACAATTTCACTTTTGACCGCTCGCTTGTACTTACCGCGCTCCTCATGGCTGTGCTAGTGTGGCTCGTGTGTGCCGCTCCGAGGAGCATCATGGCTTTATACCGACCACCACTACTCTGTGGGGAGTGTTAAATGAAATCTATGGACTTGTACCTATGCTAAATGATTACCTAAATTTTTAGTCAACTTGGGATCCGGTGACTTCGTGAGGGATAATGTAAAATATGTTAATACTTACTTAGATATCAAGATAAATTTGAGAGCCTCCCCCCCTCTACACATTTACATCAAAAATCTTGGTAGCTTCACTTCTCAAATCCATCCTTGGATCCTAAGGAACAATCATACCATAGGAAATTTTCGGTTTACGAAAAGCCGTATTTGACCTTTTTATTTTATGTCGTGTGCAAATGCAACTACTACCTATGTTTTACAAATAAATAAATTATGTTATGAATTATGAACTTTTAGGGTTCCGTACCTCGAAAGGAAAAAACGGAACCCTTATAGGATCACTGTGTTGTCCGTCCGTCTGTCAAGACCCTTTTTCTCAGGAACGCGTGGAGGTATTAAGCTGAAATTTATATCAAATACTCAGATCTACTGTCTCTTAGAGCTGCGAAAAAATCAAACATCTAAGCCAACGCAATCAAAAGATACAGCCGTTTATACCGCATATTTCCGCAAATTTTCGAAACTCGCAAGGGAATCAAAACCTACAGAGGGTACTTCCCGTGAACTCAGAATCTTAAAATTTGGTACGAAGCAACTTCTTATAGCACAGATACAGGAAAAATTGCGAAAGCCGTAAATTGTTACTCACATCATATAATAAAAATATTTTTAATAATTTTAAGTTCCTACCCCTATATACCTACAGGTTTGTACGGAACCCTCGGTGCGCGAGTCCGACTCGCACTTGGCCGGTTTTTTTATTGGCTAAGACTGTTGTGATCCTATTCTCCAACTTAATTAGTATTTAAGTGGTTTACTACGAGTCTAATATCTGCCTAAGCCTTATTTCAAAACACGAGTCCTACACCTACTTACAAAAGGCATTGGTAAGCTTGTTGAACACCTGATTGCGAACCGGCCTAACTGCCATAAAAGGAACACCTTACAATATGTCTCAATGACTCTAATTTTAGTACTAAATGCCCGAGGTTACAAGGTTGGGCAAACTCCATTAACGAGGGTTTCCGTTGTCGAGTTTTTCACTAGACGGCAGCACCGTGGCGAGAGGTTTAGCTGTCATAATCCACCAATCAAGTATAATCTTTTTTTTTTTCGGTGGATTTTGACAGCTTCTGTCAAAAAGACCTCGCCACGAACCCTCATTGTTCATTTTCACTTGTAGTAAATAATTGACTTCAAAAGTATGGTAATAAACATTGCATTGTATACCAATTCAAAGATTTTTTGTTGTGAAATTGGTGATCAAAAATTCACAATTATGCTTTGTTAACATCAAGAGCAACCTAATAGAATGGCTTAAACCGAGAATAAATAGAAAAATCGGGTAAGTGCAAGTCTGACTCGCACACCGAGGGTTCCGATGAACATTCCAGAAACGCTTGCAATTGTAGCTTGATGCAATAACGAATATAAATACCAACAATTATTAACATGTACAATTTTAAACAAAAAACAAAAAAACTATTTAGTAGTAAATAGTAGCCTTTGAGTCGCTGGCTTACTTAATATGTATACAAAATTTCAGCTTAATCGGTCTAGTAATTTCGGAGAAAATTGCCTTTGCGACAGACAGACAGACAGACAGAGTCGCACCATAAGGGTTCCTTTTTTACCATTTTGGTACGGAACCTAACATTAGACTAGTTTAAGACTATAATGGCATGTCATTCACACGAAAGTTCACACGTTATCGAATTGACACATTGAGTTTCAAGATCAAACCTCTTTCAATGATTGTTTTCTTAATGGTACCTAGATATTCTAATGTTTTGATCAAACTGACCTGACCGTGTGTTGACTGAGATTGTGACTTGTGACTAGGGTTGCCAACCGTCCCGCTATATGCGAGGCGACCCGTTTCTCTGAAGTATGCGTGAAAGGGTTCACGCGGGACGCGCGTCGATTGTCCCGTCTTCAGAATATATATTTAAGCACTGTAATGAATGGTTTTTTCGTGCCTATAGAATTATTAGAATTGATGTATAAAAATCTTAATCTTTTATTCTAGTAATTCACATCATAATTTGTGTTAAAAGAAATTGAGAACCTCCTCCTTAAATTTTGAAGTCCGTTAAAAATACGCAAGGTTGCGGATGGGATTAACTGAAGCACGCACACGTTAGAAGACCAATTGTTACTTGTAGAGACTTCGCACAGTGTGGAATTTTACATAAAAATCGGACATGGGTTAAATAATGGCGTAATATAAAGCTCAATTAATACTAAATATAAATATGTAATCCCCACTAGTTAATTCCTTATAGTTTTCAAGAAATCACATTTTTAAGATTGCTTTCAGAAACTCCAAAAAAATCATAGAAGTGGTAATATTTCCTGAATACGTGCCTTTATAAACTTTCGTGTAATATTAAACGTTATATCTCTTCCGATTGATAATTTTAAGACCAAAAATATCCTTAAAAAAATATTCTGATCTGAGAAATTTGCAATTTAGTAGTTAAACTATTTAATTTTTTTAATAAAAATCCAAAGGTATGCGGAATTAATTCTTAACTTAAGAGATCTTTGTTATACCATATTTAGTCGACATTATTAATTTGAATAACGTTAATGAAAGGATTTAGAATTTAAAGCAATTTAAATATTTGTGTTAGGGCTGCTACTTGGTAAAGCGCCTGATACATCTAACATAACAAAGTTACCACATAGCATTTTATTATTACGAAAAGGGTACATAATTAAAAAAACGTGACGTTAACCACCATCATTTGTGTATTGGAGTCTATTGGAATCAGAGGACTCAGAGATTGAGAAATTGTGTACCTACCTACAAAACCTACTTAAATTAAATTAGAGAAAAGTGACATGGGCGTGATGGACGAAGTAATTCAAATCCTATCAAACTTTCATACAGGTATCAGAGTCATTCAGGTATCAGAAGAGATCTTATTCTTATTTTCTCATTCACTTTTTTCCTTTAAAAACAGTATGGGATAATATCGCTTTATTCACACATGTGCAAAATAATTTAGTAAAAGTTTTGACTTGTTTCTTCACGCGTTAGCTTGTAGGATAGAGTTTTACCTTGCCTATGCACACTGTTTTTTTCATTCCATAGAGCGTTTGTGTCACAAAGTTTTGTGACTAAATATTTTTTTAAGACAAGCTTTTATCGCCGACTATACATTTTTTTCAACAGTCGTCTCATCTACTACTCATCGAGACGATTCTAACAAACCTCTAAGCACAATGAATGCATTGTTTTATATAACCTAGTCCTTATGGCTACCTCCAGATCTCCATTATCAGACCAGCTCGATGGTATCAAAACATTGTAATGTCATCTGAGTTAAGTAGCTTCACTATATTTCAGCTCAATTGGGCAGCAGGAAATGGGTCAAATTGAAGCACCGTGAAGTCCTCGATCTATACGTATGGTGTCCAATCACAGACTACCTACTAACCTACTAATAATAACCTATGATATATAATAACTAGCTTTTGCCCGCGGCTTCGCTCGCGTTAAATTCGGGGTAACACGGTTCCCCTTTGCCCCCCGGAATGCTCCATACAAACTTCCACACCCCATTTTAGGGAAGTGAGGGGTTAGAAAGAGACAAAGAGTAGCCTATTTCACTCTCCATCCCTTCAACTATCTCCACTTAAAAAATCACGTCAATTCGTCGCCCCGTTTTGCCGTGAAAGACGGACAAACAAACAAACAAACAAACACATACACTTTCCCATTTATAATATTAGTATGGATGACAGATGGGTTATGCACGCTCCAAAAGTGAAGCACTTAATATGAGTGAATTCAAACAACTGTCGCTAGTCTCGCTCCGGCAAGCGAGAGATGCGGACGTGTCAATGAGCTCCCGTCACCCGCGTGGTAAAGAGACAAACTGTAATTTTCTAACAATGAGAGTGACAAAGATGTAATGATTGTCAAAATAGATAAACATAAAAGAATCGTTGTTAGGTTATGGCATAACTCTGGAAGTATTTTTTGTGCTCATTTTGTTAGAGTATAACCCATCCATAGTAAATATCATTGATAATAACCAGTTGGATGACCGGAGCATAGTTGGGTAATTTTACATTAATTACTGTTATTCGATTTCTGTTTTATTAAACTAAATGTCGTGTGACAACCCTAAAGATCAGAATTATCAGAAAAACATAGAACTTTAATAACTTCCAAATCCAGAGACGATAATTAATGAATTTTTGATATGATTTTTTAAGTAACTAAAAGAATATTTTTTTCTTGAAACTAACTTCACTGACAGTATCAAAAGGTAATAAGACAGATCTTTAGTTTTTTTTATACAAAGTATATCTTTGTTATTTAAGGATTAGGAACATTGCTATTTCAAACTTAAATACTGTGTAACAACATACTGAAGATAAGCAGTAAAGTTCAAGCCAATAATTAAAGCATTTGGAGAAAATTAAGAATTTCACTTTTAGAAAAAAAATTAAGTCGGCACATTAATATGAATATCTTAAAAAGTATCATTAATTTGCATAGACAGACCTTGCTATTTCGTCGAATACCTCTAAAGCTATCTATTAATGCCATAAACTGCCTGCGGTTAATGGCATGTCCGATTTTGATGTAAAATTTCACACTGTGCTTCGTACAGTCAACTTTTGTAACTTCTAAATAACTGCATCATTGCGTTTTACTTCTGTGAAGCGTAAGTATTCTTCATTAATCGACTGCGTGTTTGCGTCTGACGACAATTTCAAAGTATTAGGTACTCAATGAATTCTATGTACTTTCGTTCTATATTTTGACTAGAAAAAAAATCTGACTTGTATTTTAGTTTTCTAACTGATAGTGCTAAAATAAAAGTATATTCATGTCTCAATCCCATACATATAAGTACCTACCTAAATCTTTTTTTTGCAAATATGGCATTGATGAACAGGCATTAAAATATTTTTTTTTGGATTCAGATAATATTTTCAGAAAGAATCGGCCCGGCAAACTCTTACCTAAGTGATGCACCCAAAAACAGGAATAAAGCACGGTCGAGCACGTTCTGTCTTAATACATATTTTCAACGGAAATTGCTTTACTTTCAAAAAACTCCTTCCATTTTTTAATTGACCTGAGTACCTTGACAGATGCGATACGAATTTAGATAACTTTTTTCTTATTACATTTACGTTACGGAATCCTTCCTAAGGATTTTTTTTTTCAAAGATCAAACCGCGTACAGAATAATGGGATTGCACACATGTGTCGTTTAAGAATAACGGCATAAATTAACATGTCAACGGTAGAGTGTGCAGATATACGAGTATGAAATTATCAATTTCAGTCCGGTGAAGTTCTCAAACAAGGAAAAAATTAACCAAGTACACAATATTTATTAAATAAAGTACACATGGCAATATAATGAACGTACATTTTTATAAAACTAAATGACTAAACATCTCAAGAAAGTATGTAAGTTAATATATGGCCCCACATATTTTAACTTACATTCGTGAGACTTTCGTGAGAGGATAACCGCCCTTAATGGTACCTAAATCATAGTTTGTAAATCAATATTTTAGTATTTGTGCTTAAAACAACATAATGAATAAAAATATAGAAGGTATCACTGATTTGAATTAATATAATATTGTCTTAAAGAAAACAAAATTAGGTTCCCGAGCAAACCCCATATTCAAAATTAAGTCCCGGCAAAACGCGGGACAAAAACTCGAAGGAGGATGATTATATTATTAAAAACATCAGAGATCATAAACAAGTACCTACTAGTAATATGTTGTGCTAACGTTACTTTCGATTCCCATTCTCATTCCGGTCAAGTGATACCCCCGTAATCTGGACGAAGGAGTCCCGCATTAAAGACACAACTCCTACTATTTGATCGGAACTGGACTGTGCACAAAAGTTGGCAACCCTAAAAGTGACCTTCAACGATAATTTCAAATCTTGAATCAATGCTTGTTCAGTGATTACCCAATAATCTCGCATTCGTTTGATGACAGAGTAGTAAGACTGCGGCAGCCGTGGCCGGCGTGTCAATAGAGAACCGCTAGAACATGGCTTAGTGTAGTGGTGTGAGTTGTAAGCGTAATGAGCAGACCTCACAAATACACAAAAATGTGTCCGAGTATGAGTAGGTAGCCCAAATAGAGGTTGAAGTTACAAACAATGAGGTAACAGTGAAATTTACCCGGCGAACGATGTCGCTTGCGGAGGGTCATAATTAGCACCTTCGTTTATCTACAAACGCAACTATTGAATATAATTTCGTAACATGAATTTTGCATATTTAATAATACAAATTTCACTAAATGTATTTACAACTCTCACACGTTAGAACCATGGTATTATTGTGTAATATTTATGACCGATTATATTTAGGTTTAGCGTAGAATATTATATACCTACAATTAGAACTACGTTAAAACTACTATTAAACGATCAATCTTTAACTTTTTGTTATTTAAAATGGTTTATCAGTTGCCTATAGTTCGTAGCGGTTGAGAGGTGATACGGGCCTATTGTAGCCATAAAGAAACTGCGTACAACTTTCAATGATAATGATCTTAACAGTTTCAAATTTGCAGGTTTTGTTTTTATTAGCATGGCAATTCATATACAAAACAATTATTTCGAGAAGATTAAAAGCAATTAACCAATTATTATAATATTAGTTTGTTTTCACTGCCAAGGTACAAATACGTGTAATAGTACATTACTGCAGAGACCAGTAAGTAAGCTTTCCTGGCTGAGTATTTAGTAGCCGTCCGAGTCGAAGACGAGGACGGCTACAATACGAAGCCAGGTAAGCTGATTACGGTCGAAGCATGTATAGTGCTTTTCTCAAACATGTAAGGAAATAAAATTACTTTTTTAGTGCTTCAGTTACTGGCTGAGTGATTTAATGTTGTATGAAAATCCTTTACGTACGTCGCGCTGAACCTGCCTTGGAATAGAGTCCCTACTGGTCTCTAATTACTAACGTAACAGGAACATTTCCGAGCATGTTTGAGAAAAGGTACATTACGTAGCTTTGTTGTATTTGTTTAATGATAATGACATTAATGACCGATACATCAATAAAGTGCTGTTGTATGTTTATTTTATAGATCAGTAGAATAAGTCGATATGCATTGTAAATGTGTCATTCACCAACCGACTTCTAGATTTTGAAGGAGGAGGTTATCAGTTCGTCGGGATCTTTACTTTGCTTTTTTTATGTATGTTCACCGATTATTGAAAGACGGCCAGACCGATTTGGAATATTCTTTTTTTGTTTGAAAGACCAAGTTTGTAACCAAGTGAGGATCTGATGATGGGATCCAGGAGAAATCGAGAACTCTTCAACTATTATAGGCACAACTATAGTGATGAGAGTATTTTTTGCAACAGCTCGAGCATTTGCTTTTGGAAAGGTGAAGTCGGTTCTTTTTTTGTTTAAAATTATTTACATATAGGGTAAATCGCCAGTAACTGGCCACCATTCAGTTACTGGCCACCTATACTAAAATGAATTCTGTGTATAGGTGAATAGAACTCATTTTTGTAAGAGGCGGCCAGTTATTGAACGAGTGGCTAGTAGGCAAATCTCCAATAACTGGCCATTTTCCTCATACTAAAATGAGTTCTCTTCACCTTTAAATAGAATTCATTTTTAGTATAGGTGGCCAGTAACTAAAGTGTGGCCAGTTATCGAAATTTTTACTTAATTTATACCTTGTACTAAAATGAACTTTATTCACCTATAAATAGAAATCATAAGGTGGCCAGTTACTAAAAGGTGGCCAGTTACTGGCGATTTACCCTATATTGTTTTAGGTAAGTTACAATATTTCAGACGTTACAATAGTTTCCACTGAGCTGAGTCATGTGTTGGCCCGGAGGCTTATTTTCTGAGAGGATAGTCGCGCACGGGAGGCGGGGGCGCCCGGCCATGCGAAGCGTGCAGCTCGGCTGCACGTTGCTGCCTCTTGGCTACGATGCGTTCGTGAGTCCGCTTCATTTCCAGGATCTCTTTCATTTCTTCTTTATCTTCGTCCTATAATCAATTAAAATGTTTCATAAAAACATTGAGAAAAACTGAACACAACGTCTACAAAAAAATGCAAATTTCATACTTATATACATATTTACCTAATCATACCCCGGATTTTTGGGTGCGGGAATGTTTTACACTAGCCAAAAAATAGGCTATGAACATTTCTAAGTCCGTTGGGATCTTACTATTTTTTATTCATAGTTCGGTAACATTTTACAATAAACAATAGATATTTGTGCAACAAGAGACCAAAGTTCGTTTTTGTTACGAGTGCTAATTTTGAGTCCCGAGCAAGCGAAAGATTCTATAATAGAATCACGAGCGTAGCGAGTGATTCTAAAGTAGAATCTTGAGCGTAGTGAGGGACTCAAAGGCACGAGATGCAAATAACTTTGGTCTCATGTTGCTCATACAACTTTTCACCTCAACAGTGAGAACAAAGACATAAGAAATAAAATGCAACATGAATGTAATAACATCACTTTTATTAAAATTATACTATATCCAGTGTCGACGAAAACATTACAGACAATAACCATTTTAAATTTAAATAATCGCAGAGTCGGCTAAACCGATTTTGAGAAGACATTTCTAAGAACCATAGATAGAAAACAAACTTTTACTTAAATAACACAAAAAGACACCTCATTCAAATCAGTTCATCCATTTAAGAGCTAGAGTGCACATACAGGAAGCAGACATATACATACTCGTACATGCATAACTCTTTTTGCGTCGCCGTCGTCGGGAATTCAAAAGTATGAATAAGTACACATTAAATAAGTTAATAACAATAACTAATAATCACTCATATAGATTAGATGGCACATTCATGTAACTAACGGAATAGTTTTTAATTTTGGTATCTTCTATTTTCTACCCTAGTCCAGGGGGCGATTTTTGTGATTCGAGCGCTCGAATATGACATTTAAAATTCTAAAAACGAAGAAGTGGACCATGATCCTGGACCATGACCCGGGTCTGGACCAAGATCCTCAATCAGACCATAACCTAGATTTGGACCATGTCCCAGATCCAGACTCAAACCCACACTAAGACTAAGACCTGGTTTAGTAACATACTTGAACTATGCTTGACCCAGATCTTACCCCGAAGTCAACAGCCCCGAACTAAACTTATATATTATAGCCAATAGCAGAAGTAGCAAAGCAGGTGAGGTGCTGAAAATCATCTTAAAAATAATAATAAAGGTCTAGTAAAGTTATTTTGCTGCTGACTGTACACCAACCTGGGTAGGACTCGGAGTACCTAAAACAGTTCATCAAGCAGTTTTTTAGTTACTCAGTACAATAATGACTATACCAACATTTAATTATGATAAGTGAACCAAACAAAATAAAATAAATCCAGACAGGCACACACACGCACACATATGTAGCTACCAGCTATTTCATTTATTTTGCTTTATTCAATAAATCTTTTTATGACAAGTTAAAGATTAAGTTTAGTTATTTATAACTTGTAATTAAGGCCGATACTAGTTAAATTTTAAAGTTAAAAGTTGAAAGTACAATTGTTGCAATTATTTATAGTAAGATTGATGGTTTTATTTGGCTTATTAATGTTAGCAATTTGTGTTTGACTGTTTATTAATTTTTCTTTCTTTGCAGGTGAATTTTCTATTTGTGCAGGATCTATAGTAGCTGTAAAAGTAGGGGACTCAGAAGGGCTATTTGAATTTGTGTACATGCTTTGAACATTATTTTCCTTGGAGGTGCCCGGTCGACTCCATGGGTCTGATGTCTGTTGTTCTAATATTGACTTTAATCGATCTCCAATTCTGTATTCTTTGATGTTTCTGGTTTGCTTTCTTTACTATTGTGTTTCAAATCTGAGGTATGTATGATGTTGAATTTATTTCGGGTATCAGGATTAGAGCTACCTGGACATGCAGGGTCTGTGTTTTTTATGTTTATGGCTTCCACTATACGTTGGCAGATTTTGGATTTATTCTCTATCGAATCCTCTATATATCCTTCTGCTACAGTGCTAGACCTCCAGCCGCCGTGACGCTTCAGCGTTGTGAGGTCTGCTCCGGAATCTGCCAAAAGGGTGGCCGATGTCCGTCGAAAACAATGCCCAGTGTATAGTGGAGGATCAGCAAGTTTCAAATATGTAGCAATTTCTCTTGGTGTCCCACCTATTTTGTTGACGCCCATAGGCTGTCTTGTACACTTGCCATTATGATATTGCAGAAAAAAACGGTCTGTCTTTGTATTTGCAGGGCGTAAAGATTTATACGTTTCAACTAATTGTACATACTCCTCACGTACAACAAAGGACCTATCAATATGTGTTTTTGTGTTTGGCAGGTTTATTAACAGTAACGTTTCAGAGTGCTTTTCTATTGCATTTACAGTGAGATTTAAGAGCTCGTTTGTGCGACACGCTCCATTTATTCCAATTATGAGAATAACCTGCAACAAAATAATGACATTAAGATTTGTACAACAAAGTTACAAATTTATTTATTAGAAATATAGTAAAAAAGTAAACATGGAATGATGCTTCAAAATAATAAAATCTCATCAAAGCCGGTCTTGCCAACTCAAATACTACAAATAGTAAGTATAGGTAGGTACTTACTTTCGCGGCCAGAAAATTATTATCTGGAGCTTCATTTATAAATTTCCCTACGTTGGACGCTGTGAGAGTTTTCGACTTCTTAGATTTGTGTCCCAACGCAGACTTTTTTAAAAATGATACCACTTTTGAGTACCTTTCGATGTGCACGTCTTTCAGTGTTTTGATAGTAGCTTTTAGCATCGAAAATATGCTCCACATTGTGGAGGGTTGTTTCGTTGCCGACAGATGGATAAAGTACGACAAAAGGACAGTCTCTGAAAAAGTTTTAGCACCTTTTTCTATTCTCCATTTGTTGAAATTTTCATAGGCTTTCAAGTATTTCTCCCGCGATTTATCGGGAAGAAAATTCAATTCAGCATTCTGAACTGTTACTTTTAGCTCCTCTGGAGTTAAACCAGCTTCATCGTCACTCGATTCACTCATGTTTTCGCAAAGATACAAAAAATATTAGAATTTACACCACAACAGAACAAACAGTTGAAACTTGTGAAAAATATTTTAAGAAACGAACAATGAACCGCGCATTTGTTTTTAAAAGAGCGTTCGGTTACCTACTTACTAGAATATTGGTACGAAAGATGTTGCATTATTTTTTTATATTGTTATTCGTCTGTCGTTTTTTTAGCTTTATTGTTTTTATTTTACAATATAACAAGTAAATTATGTCAATTATTGTATTAAATATTGTATTGGATAATTAAAATAAAATAATAATTTTAAAGAAAATACAACTAAAAGTTCATACTCGTGCGCGATTCTGAACGTTTCGTTCTGACTCTAGCCGTCATTGGATTTAATTTTTTTCGGTCCGAATTAGAGTTGAGGCACTTAAGGAGTACAAGGAAGAATATATTTAAAAGAGATAAATTATTTTTTACGTGATAATCTTATGATTTTTCCGGCTATACATGTTTTATTTTAAAATAAAGTACGTAAATTATTTTAAGTTTTTTATGTTTACATCTTTTAGAAAATAGATTTTAAATAAATAATGTTTGCAAAAATACTTCTACGTATTTTGGAACGTTTCGTTCTGAATCTGTTGCAGGGGTCTACTATTGAAACATTGAAAGTTCAGTAAACGATCAAATGACGATTAAAATATTTCTGTCTCTTTCCATTTACTAATGACGTGAAAAAGACAACTCTAATAGACTGAAGCATTTCGATTTTGTATTAGACCCCGGGAGTGGAACTGACGTTCTAATTTCAAGGTCACTTCAAGGTCATTTTGTCTCACTCTCGCAGCAAAATCGAATTTTGCTCACTGTTTTTAGACAGCAATGAACCCTTGTTCGAGCTGCTGAGGTGAAAAGTTATAAACACACGAAATCATTCCCAAACCAAAACATCCGTTTATACTTGGTCTGAAAATGTAAAAATCGCGTTTCTCTATTGCACCACCATGTACTCAAACCCCGTTCTAGAGACGGTGCTGCGGGACTTGAACACAAAAACAGGCATAGACTGAATAAACTTTAAAAATATCAGTTAATTAGGTACTTACATTTCAGGGAAAGCTAATATCTTTATTAGGTAATATATTGTGAAATGCTTTTTCACCTAGAAATGCAGTTATCAGTCTGCTTACGGACTAATAGTTGGCCACGTCATATATGACACAATAATGAGTGCAATAAAACCCATCTGGATAGATTGCTATACTATCCTTATTGTTAGATCCGGGCATCTGGCGGCTTTTAATGGGTTGAGGTTAGAGTGACAGACTAGCAAAATTTTTGAATTGGGAAATAGTAATGCGAAAATAGGTAAAAACTGCTGAAGTTGTCTCAGTTATAAGGGACAGGGTATATATTTTAACATTACAACAAAAACATTGTGTATTACGGAAACAAAAACAGTAGGCGACAAACATAGATTACATTATACGTCGTTTTGCACTACTTTCCGCCAACAGAAACTTTTGGCAATTATATAATCTAATTATTCATATAATTTCTCATAATATTGCTTCCAACCCATAACTCTAGGATTTAATTTCTTAAAGTGGTTTGCATTCCTTGACCTCCACCACTTTACAGCTGCCAGATGTCCAGATCTATAAATAAGCATAGTATAGCAAACTGACTAGAGGGGTTTCGTTGCTCTCATTATTGTGTCATATATGACGTGGCTAGCTCTCCGTCTATTATTATATAACAGTACGAGTAGAACCCGCTTAATACGACCCAGTCTAATACGATTTTTCGCATTATACGTTCGCATTTAATATCAGTCCCTGCAACTTTAGGTCTTGCAGGACAGTCCCGCATAACACGCTTTGCTTGGCATAGTTGTAACATGATACCATTAAAAAAACTAGATGTTTATAGAATTACGTACAGTGCTCTTAATATTAATGCGAACGGTACTCCCAGCTTAACCTAGGTACTACTTTCCCAGCTACTAACCTACAAATTTGCTTTCACTCGACGCTAATTTACCTTTTGGTTGATCCTCAAGACCAGCGCTCGCTTGCCGCTGGCCATAGGCTGCGAGTAGGACATGAGCTGGCGCAGGCGCTGCGCCGGCGGTACGCCGCGCTCCACCACCAGCACGATGCGCGCCCACTGTCGCTGCCACTCGTTGCGCGTCTCCGCGATCTTCTGGTACGTGTTGCCCATCATGGCGATCAGCATGTTCACCAGGAGTATTGCTACTATTATCATGTAGACAACGAAGAGGAGCTGGAAAAAAAAGTAGGTACCTCCTTATTGAAACATTCGTCTCGTAAGTCATAAATATGTCCAATGGCTTTATTGCGCCAATGTAAGAGTGGTTGACCATATTTTAAGTGATTTGACTAACCATACATTTACACTTGACTGTATGTACTATAATGCACAAAGGCGTATTTGAGTCGCGAATATACGCAGCTCGTTTGGAAACAAAAGATTATTACGAAGAGCTATCTAGTCTAAGGGTCCATTACAATTCCTGGGCTCTGCAACTTACTTTAGCTTCTATCTCGTGGTCGGTGCGATCAAACGCGCCATAATAGTCGGAGAAGGAGGTCAGCGACATGAGGAACATGGCCATGATGCTCTCCATGGGCGACGGCATGGGGTTGGACACCGAGTCGTCTACACCCTCCGGCGTGTTCGGGTTGTCGAATGACAAGAAGATTATGTAGTATGCTGGAAATATTAGCTTTGTCAGTGTCGTACATGGTAGCTGCAAATTATATTACCTAATAGGATCGACACATATTGGCATCAATAACAAAATTACATTACATAACAGTTATTTTTGGTGAATGACGGTATTTTCTTTCATAAATGATAGAATTTCTTTAAACGCACCATACCTTGAGAAAACCCCATGACGAATACTAGATAAATGCAGACGAACCGCAGCAGGTCTCCCATCACCATTCTGTAGATCATCACCACGAACGGACCCACCGTCTTAAAGCCTCTGCAACAGAAAAGAAACACTTCTATTTGTAATCAGGTTTAAAAAATAAATGTGTACATATTTTTGTGGCGTTGACTGTAGATCTAACTGTTGAGTTTCTGTTTCAAGGAGAAAATAGTAATTAGACAGGTATTTAAAGAAATACCTACAACAAGCCGCATTTTTTACATTACTTAATCCGTATTTTTGTAAAAGGTGGTTGTCGTCTTCTTTTTTTATATTATTATTTGTCATATGTATGATTATTACTGATAAAAAGAAACTTTATCCAAGTATACCAAAAACATTTCTTTAAACTAGTAATGTATAAGCCTATCATAAATGTCGTATTTGTAAACAAACAAAACCAAATAAGTAGTTAACTCAATAAAGTCAATGAGTAATGCTTACATTATTGGAATTTAATCCGACGATACTATACCTAGTTGGTTAATAAGTTCTGTTACCAGATTTCTGACTGATAAAATATAAAATAAAGTTTTAAATAAAAAATTAAAGTAATTATTTAATAGTCTAGTTTATAATGACATAATATGGTATAATAATATACAAATCAGATGGGAAATTTATTGAAAATCCTTGTAAAGCACAACATTGCCCGAAGACCCAAACACGCGGTAAATTTAAGAAAATTACACCTTACAAAAGTGAATCAAATAAATGTTGCACCTTTGTTTAGAAGGTTCCCTTGCTTGTTTGTAAGAAACCTGTTTATTAGAGGTAATTGCGTGACCACCATTTAATTTTCTTGCGATTTTATCCCACAGATATTCCCATTTGACACATTGCCTATTTTTAAGTTTTTCACAAAAGACATAGATTTAGACTGCTATGGAACAAGCAGACTTGCAACGTATAGTCTAGTATTTTATCGGATAGACTCACGTGAACTATGCATATACCAAATTGAAGCTAAAGAATATAGCTACCGAATTGTGCAAGACTGATGCGTCTTAAACGTGATTAAAAATAAATAGGATTTAAAATCAACATGAACAAGGAGTGTAATTTTGACGTATATTTTACACGCCTTTTTCCGAGTGTTATAAAGAATTCTGAAAAACTGCGACAATAATTTTCAATTCAATATATTGTAATCTATTGACTATTAAATAAGCTTTTAAATTATGTACATGAATAATTAAAATGTTGCTACCTATTCCTATTTATTTAGTGAAAACTCTAGTAACAGAACTTAGTAACCGACTAGGTACATTAAACAGGCAGATTTTTTATTTCGCTAACTTACTGAAGTTAACTAAAAACTCACTCTGTTTAATTTTACATTTGGTTTCGTTGGTGGTCCTGCACGATTTGAAAAACAAAAAACACATCCAAAGTTACCACAGGTTACCATCACTCAGTTTCTGCGGCCACTTCCTTCGCCTTAGTTAGGTACCAAAGATTATGGAACTGGCGCTACGTTTTCTACAAAACGACTTAAAAGATCATATCGAAGATCAAAGATCATATCGGATACGAAGATCGAACTTACTCATAGGAGTAAGTATAGACTTAGTACTCTAGTTTGTACTCTTGACTCAATGAGATAATGACGTTTATAAACCACAGATTATTGATTCCAAATGTCGATTGCAGCGCCTTCTCTTCATTGCTGTGCTTTAACCTCATTGGTAAAGCGATTCCCCGGGAAGGCCTACCAATGTGGCTTCGAGTCTCGCTTATCGATTATTTTTCCAATATCTGCCTGACGGTAGAGATTATGGAAGGTTTTATATTTTAATATACTGTGTTACAAACATAAAAGAAAATTAACGAGACCTGCAGAAGAAAAGGAAGTAGGGTGCTGTGGTGAGCATAATGATTACGGCAAGATGGTCCTCCGCCTCGTCGGCGCACCACAGCCGCAGCGTCGGCAGCGCCACCATCAGCAGGCACGAGAACAGGAACATCACCCTATACAAACACTCACGATACTAATACGCACTTTTAACATAACTACTAACCAGTTCAGCGAAACAAGATGTTTACTTAGCAAGTCACACATTATTTAAAGGTTATGTCGATAAGTGAAAACATAATTCAATATATACCTGGAAGGCACGGTGCTCAAGTTCTCAACGAACATTTTCAAGCCGAGGAATCTCGCTTCACGTAACGCTGCTCCGATGTAAGCCAGTGCTCCCAACCAGAGCAAAAGCTCTGCAGAAATTCTAACCTGCGTATAGTTGAAAATTTGAAACGTATATTAAATTATGTTGTATATTAAAGTTGGCTAAGAATTAACTTGGCTATCTAGGTAAATTATGAAATTCGGTGTATCTAAGTTATATAATTTATTATAAATATTTTTTAACAGTCAGGTAGACGGAATTTCCCGAAAAAATGAGACTATTCCATCTTACAAGATGTTTCCCTAGCATAGCGAATTTTTTTCAAGTCTTTGCTAGTTGGTAATGAACAAATGCAGATTTCAATCAAATATGTGCTTTCAGGCCTTGAATATGAGATTCACAACATGAGTTATCGGCATAAATATTTTTTTAATACAATTGCTCAAAAAGTTTAGTTTATGTAGCTGCAAATCGTGCGTAAAGTTTGATTTTATGCACTAGTGCTACAAAGTAATCTGATCTGCAAATCGTGCGTAAAGTTAGATTTTACGCACGATTTACAGATTTTACGCACGATTTGCGATCAGAATTTTAAATAAATGAGTATTATGCGAGACCCGCTTATAAATGACCCACCTGAACCTGAACTACGCGCGATTGGACATAAAGGAATATTATGCGAGACCCAAGAGTATTACTTGAACAACGCGCGATTGAATGAAGCTGTCTTTCGTACACTGACAGAATATAAATGTAATTTTATTTCATTCTAGTTATTTCGCAATTGTATTAAAAAACGTTGTTCGACACACGTGCGGAAGTGTAATTTTCACTCGTCCCGAGTCTTGACCCTCGCCTGTCCGCTCGGGTCAAGTAACCTCGGTATTCGTGCAAAATGACATACTTCTCGCACTTGTATCGAAAACTACTATTTTGGGGTTATTCGGCATGTTGTGGCAATCAGATGAGCTCAACCTTTTTAAGAATATTATATTTTTATATATTTTTTTTTTTTAATCAACTATGGCTTTATGCACTATGTGTAGTGTCGTACTACACTGTCGTCATGGCTAAGAGTAGGTATATTTAGTAGTATTAATTAGCCGGAACACACTGGGTAATGTTCATTGACATAACAATTCCTACAACAATAATCAATAGAATAAATTGTCTCCGACTATGCATTTATCATGTTGTTGTTTGACATAGATACCATCCGCAGACTTTTCATTTAACTGTAAAAAAAAGGTCAATTAGTAATTCACAGATTTATTTAAAAAGATATAATTAACGAAACTTTGAAAACTTACAGATATATATAAGCGATTCTTAAAATGACCACACTAAAAACATTGTTGACAACTTGTGGAATCGGGAAATACCGGCATGTGCGGAATTTCCCACTTCATCATTTTCACGTTCCTAATTTTAAACGGTAAATTTTAGACATATCTTAAACATTGTAATAAGGAGATAAGCACACAATCAAAGTTAGAAATTTAACTGTTTTATATTTATCTTTGGTAAAACTCCATAGCACTACACTCCAGTCTCGACTTCGGAAAAGCAGATATTTTTCTTCGTCGATTGCACAGCGCCATATGTGTTTTTTAGTTTGAACCAGAAAGTCCAGCTTCGTCGGCAGAGGCGTGCTGTGCTTAGATTAAATGCAGGCGTGAATATGGCCGCATTGATAAGGTCAACTTTACAGTCATCGGTCATCACATCATGGTGAGTGCCATTCAATACTAATTGTCATCGTAGAAATCATTATCATGTTAAGGTAAATGTGTACCTAATGCAATGTTTTAATTCGAATAGAAATGTAGATACCTAGCTATGTAGGTATAGCATTTATGTCAAACTTACTTTTGCTTGCCAAGAGTCAAAGTTCATCAACCTACACTCCTCAGTGAGTCCTTCCCACCAGTCCTCCATATCGGTTTCCTTAGGCGGTTCCGTAGCTGCAAAACATGTAGCGTTCATTAAAAATTATACAGTGGGTGAAAGTATGGTTGCTTCACTTGCTTCTAATTCATGTTTCAGTTCAAAATGTCGACTTACGTTTGTCTTTTTCTTTTGGATGGCTTTTAAAGCGAGCACAAGGTCCGCTGTCAGGTTTAGTTTCGTTTAATATCTCTACGGCACCCGGGTCTAAGTCACTTGGACTTAACGGGGAAGTACAGTTTTCTGAAAACCAAAACATATTTAGAGCCTGCAATTAAATATCATTACATATGCAGTATGCCTAAAATTTCAATACAAATATTCAGACCTATAAACCTATTGCATATTACCTAAGGTGTATTATAGGCCTATAAGGCTAGGTTACGGTGAAATATTAAAAAATAAAAATAAAAAATTCAGAGACATAAGTACCCTAAATTCTGGTGATCCGTTTAAGGGCATAATTGAAATCGTATTCTAATAACCAAAAACTATGAAAAAACATTTTTCACTCGAAAAAAAATGGTTTTTTTATGGAGGGTTGACCATGGAGTTATATGAAGTGGATCGAATACTTCGGTCACAAAGTGAGGCCGAAAGAGAAGGTTATCTAGGGGACTGTGTCTTGTTTTGACTAAGGAGGTAATTACGTCATCAGACAATCAAAATGTCAATATGTGTCAAATGTGACAATTTTGTAACGAGTGCGAGTGAGACACCGCCCCCTACATTATGCTCTCTGTCGGACCGTTTTTATTACTTTTTACTAGTGACTTATGAACGACTGTTTTGCTCGGTAATAAGGTTCAACTGTGGTTAGGGAAATATAGTAAAAGTACTATCCGGATTGTCTTCTGATCCGTGGGGTTGACCGGCTGAGACGACGGAACCCATACAAACAAAAAATTTCGCGACCAAAAAGATTTTCTCGTATTTTTTCTTAGTCGCAATCTTGACGCAAAACGATACCAATTATGCCCTAAAACGGATCACCGTAGTTTTGTTACATCCTTTACGAGTATTTGAGGTGTCCGGTCATAAGTGCCATAATCATAAGTCATACTCATAACCGTCGGTTTCATATGATATTTATAATTCATCACGTTAAAATTAATAAGGTTTTATAATATTGGGTTTTTATACCCTGTATGATGAAGTTCAAGTGGTCTGGGCAATTAGGAATATGCATGATTTTTTTGGAAGACGTCATTCGATTCTATTTCCCTGTAGATTCAAATGTCTCTAATAAACCTACTATCTATGATAGCCCTGAAACGTCAAAAATGTGAAAATACGTTAGGCGTCTGCGCCGCGCGTCAAAACGCCCCATACAAAAAGTGTGCGTATTGTGACGTCACCGTTCACAAAGTTGCAGAAAACTGTTTGGAAGGAACAAGTTTTTGTAATTTTAGGCACGAAAAAATGCGTTTAGCTATATAGTTGTCATACATTTTTTTTCTTGTTAGGACATAAGTAATCGAACTGAAGTTTCGAAAATACATTTGATGTATAAAAAAAATGCCTAAAATTTTACGTTTTCAAACCGCAATATCTTTAAAAAACTGTTAAAAATTTGTACGGATTTCCACTTATTTATATTAGTTTGGGGTTGTTGAACGTGTTTATGCAACAGATTCAATTAAATATTTTTCATGCATGTTCTCTATTGTTTTGCCATGGCTTACCGCCATCTGTAACGACATAGGTATCGTTGTTGGTAGTAGAATTGAGTGTGGTTGTGTTGAGCGCCACGTGCTCGGGCGGCGGGCCGGGGCGCAGAGTGAAACACACCAGGCTGATGAGGAAGTAGCACGAGAACAGGATGAACTGCCGGTAGAACCGGAACTTCACGAACGTGTTCCACTTAGTCTTCAACAGGTCGATCAACATGCCTTCTAGCAGCTCCAAATGCTCGTCTTTCTCCTGAGGACCACCAGATGAATTACCCAACCTTAAGTCTTTATTATTTTATTTGTGTCATTGTTTTGGTAAAAGTACCTTTTTTTAAACGGCGCCTATGTTGCACATTTTACAGATTCAATATAAATGTAAATGGTACCTTAAGAAAAATAGTGGCACATTTCATTGGAGATCTTGAGAATTAACGCTCAGCTAATAGACGGAGAGCTAGCCACGCCGTTTTTGTTGGTTTTGTTGTTTTAAATATAGTGGTCTATATTTCTATTATTCAATTTTCTCAAGGAGTGAAAGAACGAGGAAGTAAATTGTTTATATCTTGGGAAGGAACATGAATCCATCGATAAATTTACTATTTTACAACAACAGGGCTCTAAGCAAAAAATGCTTAACTCCTGTCACCCCCGTATTAATCATATTCAAATATTTTTCGTAACGTTCTTACAACAGTGCCGTAGTAAATGTAAACTTACACCGAAAACAACCAAGTTAAGTGCGGAGTCTTTATTAATCAAGCCGGTCTCCGTGTCGATGGTGTCGACACCGCCGAGCGGGTACGCGGCGCACGTGGTGGCGCCGATCTGCCAGTAGATCTCGCGCTCGATGTTCAGGATGTGGAAGAACAACTCCGTGCGCGCCAGCTTGGCGGCCAGCGTCAGCGGCGTCAGGTTCTGCACGTTGCGCAGGTGCAGCGACGCACCCACCTCGTACGCCATGTCAAATGTACTCTGCCAAAATTGTTACAATACTATTTTTAAGTGTAGTCTGGCCTATTAGTCACTAAAGGGCGATATTAAAATTTTCGCTTAAGTAGCTTCAAACCTTTTGTACGTACAATTCTTGAAAGCCTTTTTACAGCCAGTTCAGGGCAGGCAGCGGGGATACAAGTTAACAAGTAGTAGGGAACGACTATTTTACCTTAAAATTATAATATAAATAGGTACCTATGAGTATTAATCGTTGATCACTGGTCGATTTTACTCGACCTAGACGGAATGCTACTCGTATTTTGAATAACACTTGAATATAAATCTGACCATCTTCGCGTAGATGACGAGCATGTGCAGCACGGTGTTGCCGTTGGTGTCCTGCAGGTCGGGGTTGGCGCCGCGCGCCAGGATCAGCCGGTAGCACTCCTCCTGCCCTAGGCAAGCCGCGAAGCTCAGCGGATACTCGCCCCAGTACACGTATCTAACGGATAAGCATTATTTTGTACAACACGACAAAGTAATACACTAATACATACCTATTTATACACTCTACATACATGACTTGTGCTACTCACCTATTAATAGGATGTTATTACTTGTGTCATCGCGTCCCAGGTCCCAGGCGATAATTTGTGAAGTGGTTAAGGGCGATGTATCATGAAGCCTCATGAAGGTCATCTGCATCTCCGTTGGTGGGTTGGGGAACTGCAGCCATATCGTGTCCCGATCAACTTCTTGTCCCTGAGAACTGCTTTTGACAGATCAGAGGGTTCGTTTGACAAATTCAGCTTAGATTAGCGAAATTATTTTGCGTCACGTTGCGGCATGTATGTATTTTGTTTTTTTATTAATCGGTGCAGATGAAAGTTTATCTATCTAATATGTGACCTATATACCCCGTGGGCTGGAATAACCCGACAGATCTTAACCACGAATTTCTAAGACCAAAAGAAGGAAAAAATATTATGTGACTTTAGGTCAAATCCGCCAAAAAAAAATTTTTTTTTCCTTTTTTTTTCATTTTTTGAATGTTTATTGCACATGAAAAGCAAATGTTATTAATAAAATTATCGCCTAAAACAAATTGATATTTTTTTTTTGTAAAAATTTAGTTTCTGCAATGTTTTCCTTGTCACTTTGATATCTGTCAATAAGGACGTGTAAACTATGTCCAATAGTGGCAACAACGCCATTAGAAAGGCGTTTTGTGAAGTGTGAGTTATAATAAAAAGTGTATTTTTTTAAATTGGTATTAACTCTGAAACTAGGCGTATTCCAGAAAAGTTTATAGGACATTTTAGTATCTAAATATGACCAGGAATACACTGTTAAAATCTGTCTAGTATTATGGGCCCACGGTGTATATAAAAGGAGAAGTCCTAACAGATCATCTACGCACAGCCGAAACTATTGGAGCTAGAAACTTTAAATTGACACCCAAGCTTTTCTGACCTAAGCAAGGGATAAGAAGGGATTTTTGAAATGCGACTCCTAAAGGGGTCACATAGGGTACAAAATTTGTAAGGCGGAATTTTCTTTTTATTAGCCAGAGATTGACATTGTGGAAAGACTTATACAATACAATAAAAGAGCTTTCAGCGTTTTCTTTTTTTTTCTTTTTTATACCACGACGGTTAGACGGAGAGCTGGCCACGTCATATATGACACAATAATGAGAGCAACGAAACCCATGTAGTTATTTTGCTATACTATGCTTATTTCTAGATCCGGACATCTGGCAGCTGTAAAGTGGTGGAGGTCAAAGAATGCAAATAACTTGGAGAAAACAAATCCTAGAGTTCTGGGTTTAATGAAATATTATAGAAAATTATGCAATTAATTAGGTTATATCATATCCAGAAGGTTCTGTTCGGGGAAAGTAGTGCCAAATGATGTAAAATGCAATTTTTAGTTAGTCGCCTACTGTTTTTGTTTTCGCAATAATAGACAATGGTTTTTAATCTAATGTTACAATATAGGCCCTGTCCTCTATAAATGACACAACTTTGGCATTTGTTACCTAATTTGGTATTACTTTTTTCCAACTTAAAAACTTTGTTGGTCTGTCATTCTGACATCCACCCATTAAAAGCTGCCAGATGCCCGGATCTAGCAATAAGGATGGTAAAGCAGTCTAACTAGACAGGTTTCATTGCTCTCATTATTGTGTCACATCTGACGTGGCCAGCTCTTAGACCAGGTGGCAAACAAGCATACCCGCCTGATGGTAAGCAGCTACCGTAACCTATGGACGCCTGCAACTCCAAAGGAGTCACATGCGCGTTGCCGACCCTTTACTAAAAGGAGGATTCACTGTGTTGATGGCTAAAGGAACAAGAGGGTCCCTCATCGTCAACACACTGGGTCTTCTTTAAGCTCTTTGGCAACCTTACTCACCAGCAGGAACACAACACTATGAGTAGGGTCTAGTGCTATTTGGTTGTATAACAAAAATACTGGCATTATTGGTAACGTATTGCGACTAAGAAAAAATAGGAGATTTTTTTTTGGACGCAATATACTTTTTTTTGTATACCAAACCAATTTTTTTTCGCGAGATTTTTTTTTATCCTAGTGTGATATCTAATTAAAATACGATACCAATTATGCGGAAACGGATCACCAGCATTTTTGTTACACCTTGTACATTGCCTTTAAACACTTCACAAGTTATTGCCTGGGACGCGATGAAACGAAATTTGTACCTGACTTACGATGTTACGGTCCACTAGTGTTTGTTATAATTGCCGCGTTCGCTTTATAAATATTTGTAGTTACGGTAAGATACAGGTCTTATAGCTTCGATTTCCGATTGTATTTGGTGGAGACGTAGGAAACTGCGCTAAAAATAGACTCTCTCAGAAATTGATAAGTATGTGCAAGAAGAGCGTCGCAAAAGCACCACCACCGGTCCTCACCCGTCGTAGTTGGTGTTGTACTGCACGTTCACCCACTCGTGGTCCTGCGAGTCGGAGCGCGAGGCCTTCTGGTCCTCGGGACACATGAAGTTGCCATAGCACCGTTCATGGTAGTCGGCGCCGGCGTCTAGGAAGAACTTCACCATCGTTGGGTCCTCATTCGTGATCGTCATGTGTAGAACGCTCTCGCCTGTACATTGTATGTAAGAGTTTACACAAACACAACTCTATGTTGCCACCACGTACAAGTTATTGGAGCTGTAACTGGCAAAAAGTTTCAGGACGCCTACCGCGAACCACTTCGTTCGTCGTTCATCTATTAGCCTTTCTATCGCTCTTATTAGGAAGAGCCACAGTCAAAGACACAGTTAGTCATTTTCCGAATTACGATGTTCGCGGTAGGCTCCCAGATTACGTACGCTTCCAAGCCTGTAGCTACAAGGCCTAACCGTGGACGCCGTCGAAGCGTCTTAACGGTCTTTTGAGTAGAGATTACACCAAAAGAACATATTTATAGTAAAACAGCGTATAGGGAGATTTAAAATTGACGATTGCCAACACATAAAAAACAGTTATGATATACTTTACTACATATCTTAAAACTTATTCGCTTGAAGTTATTTTTTTCATGCTGGATGTTTAATCCACTCATTGGGGAATCATCTCCATACATTGGCTTACAAAAGGTGGAGTAGAAAATGTTTCGATGGTTATTTATTGGTAGGCTATAAGGTGGTTATTAAAATACTAGATTTGAAACCTTGATGGGGCACAGAATTTTGAAGCTAATAAATCGAATTCTCATGATTAAAAAAATATATACACTTTTCACCCCCTGTATCTTTATACCTGTAAGACTTACTTATACCACAGAATAACTAATAGTACTACCGTACTTATACAGATCTATTGTGTGTACGTTATGAGCATAAAAGCGGTGGAATATATAAGAACCTCGTTACGAGCAGGTGTGTTGAAAGAAATATTCATCGTCGGGCACTCTATCCACGGTCATAAATTCATAACTTTTTCTCGATGCGCACAATTTTTTTCAATTTCAAGCTCTGCTTTATGATTTGCTCTTAAACACTTGCTCGTAACGATGTTCTTATTCCACCGTTTTTAGGCTCATAATCCTAGATATTAAACACGCGTGCTTTTCACAATAATTATCAAACTAGTGCAATAATTTAATAATTCGATCAAGTGACGTTTGTACTCTACGTAATACCAAGTTGTAAATATGTACGCATGTACGTATCCATGATGTACGCAGACGAATCGTTGTAATTTAGTCGGATATTACCTTTTTTTTAACTCTTTTGGAGTTTGCATCATACTGTAGCCTCCGGGCAATTACTGTGCTTTTTAGAAGATTTTTAGTTATTTAAGTTTTAATTTAAAAGTATTAATCTTTATATATATAAACGTAAAAGTCCTGCCTAACTGACTGACTCACTTAAATCAACGCCCAGCCCGAACCGTTGGACCCAGAGAGCTGAATTTTTTACAATAGGCAGTTTTTATAACGTTAGTATCCACTAAGAAGGGGTTTTTCAAAATTCATCCCCTAAGGGGGTAAAAAAAGGTTGAAAGTTTGTATGGATGGGGTTTAAAATTTTGAGTTAGAGATTTGAAACTTCGTACGTTTACTAATAATTAAAACACAATAAAAGTAATTTCAGCGTTTTTCAAAATTCAACCTCTAACAGGGTAAAAAAGAGGTTGAAAGTTAGTATTCAGATACATTTTTTTGTGACAGACTTTCAAGTTCAAGTTCGTTTGTAAGCTACCAACTTCAAGGCAAAAAAACGAATTTCAGCGTTTTGCAAAGCTGAAACGAGGTTGAAAAGTTTGTATTAAACGGAGGCCGTAACTACTGAAGCTAGAAAGTTGTAATTTGCAGGACAAGTTAAATTTACAATTTGTACAACTAACAAGAAGCTATTTTGAATAATTCAACCCCTTAATGGGTAAAAACGGGGTTAAAAGTTTGTATGGGTGGGGTTTAACATTAAGAGTTAGAGATTTGAAACTTCACAAGTATACTAATAATTAAAAAATAAAAAACGCTATTTCAGCGTTTTTCAAAATTCCACCCCAAAGTAGCTGAAACGGGATTGAAAAGTTTGTATGGAAGGGAGGCCTTTACTACTAAAGCTAGAAAGTTGTAATTTGCAGGACGGGTTACATTTACAATCTGTACAACTAATAAGAAGCGATTTTGAAAAATTTAACCCCTAAGGGGGTAAAATGGGGGTTAAAAGTTGTATCGGTGAGGTTTAAAATTTAGAGTTAGAGATTTGAAACTTCGTACGTTTACTTATAATTAAAAAAGAATAAACGTAATTTCAGCGTTTTTCAAAATTCTACCTAGTACGGGGCTAAAAAGGGGTAGAAGTTTGTATAGAGATTTACATTTTTTTTGTTTGAGGTTAACTAGGAATTATTGTTCCTATTTCCGTTCCATTTCCATGTTCCAAAGTGAGCTCTGACAATAGTTTGGTCATCGTATCGCCAAATAAAACCACCACTATATAGTACACAAAGAAGTTACGCAAATAATAGGGTACATTTACGTTATTATTTGTATATTAACACTTATTTGTACCTGAAACTATGTCTACAATACGCGTTTTTTCGCCAAAATAGCTATAAGTATTAATAGATTAAGAAGATGGTTCGGGGATTAACAAAAGTTAGTTAAGAAGATACAATTGGATATGAAACTCTGTATGAGGAACCGTATGATACGCAGACGAAGTCGCGGGTGGAAAGCTAGTAATTTATAAGAAATTTCATTACGTTATCAGAACAAATTGAGCAAGTTGCGTTGGGATGTTATAGGGTTATCTGAAGTCCGAAGAGAGGGGGAGGAAACGATAATCCTAAAGTCCGGCAACTTGCTTTATTTCCGGGAGGGCGACCAACAGTCCCAGGGAGGTGTCGGGTTCATCGTCCATAAGTCCCTCGTGAACAACGTGGTGAAGATCGAGAGTGTGTCGACTAGGGTGGCGTACCTTATACTCAGAGTATCCAAGAGGTACTCGTTGATAGTCATACAGGGAGTCTATTCGACATGGCATAACTGACAGTTGCATGCGAGACGACTATGATATCACACTTTTTATTCACCTAACCACCTACGTCAAAATCAACAGGTCTCGCTAGAGGAATTTCTCTCTTGGCATGGGCGCCATCTTATTGTTTTGACGTTGACGTCAGTAAATTATGGGAATCCCACGTAAGGCATTTATTTACCTCTAGTAGGTAAAGAGAGCCTTGAAGCATTTTATGAAAACTCATTTGAAAGCGACATCTCTGAATGTCTTCTGAAACTAAATACGTGTGTGAGTATGTGTGTAAATCATACGTGTATTTTCGTGCTAAAATACTAGGCTAGAACTAGGGTAGTCTACATAGACAGCTTACAAGCAATTTTTTAGATTTGACGATGCATTTTTGGGTGTAGCAACTATGACGAAACCTGTGCTTTTGGATAAAAGATATGTGACAAATATTACATATTGAATAAAAATGACTGGTATGAATGATTTTAAGATTTCTTGTAACCAATAAATGTTTTTTGTGACAAGAAATAAAACAATACATTGACTTGTAAACCGACCACGTAGATCCAATATTATGTAGAAAAGGTTTAGTGTAAATAAATTATAATATCAAGAATACAACCTTGATATCTATCTCACGTGTTTATATCGAGACCCGAAAAAGTGAAAGATTACAAAATTATAACGGTTAAAAAAGTGGTATCTAAGTGGTATTGCGGGGGGCACTAGAAGCAAACAAACTGCTGCCGAGAGTATTACAGCATTTTTCACCACGCCACGGCAAAAAAATACAAGCTTAGGTAAATACATAAAACAAAACAAATTAATTCTGCCAAATATTTATGGTTCAAAATCATCGTTCTATAACGTAATTAAATATTAATAATTTTAATAAGAAAACCTAACTACTAATAATATAATTATTTAATTTTGCAATGTTTTGGTCTGTTTTAATACCTACTTATAGTGCTGCAGTCTTTGTTACGTCAACGTCTATGGAAAGTTTGAGGCATTTCAAAAACATCAGAAAAGAAATTAAATTCGAGAAATAAATGAATATTATAGGACAATCTTACACAAATCGAACTAGGCCCACCGTAAGCTCAGTAAAGCTTGTGTTATGGGTACTAGACGACGAGTATATATATATACTAGCTGTGCCCGCGGCTCCGCCCGCGTGGAATTCGGTCTGTGTCAGTAAGCGGCTAATTCACCCCTAATTTTTCTCCCGCTACCCTGGAGGCGGAACTTGAAGTAAAGTTGACAGATGGATACGCTAGAGGACAGTAGTCCAAATAAAATATTTTACAATTACCACTAAATGAAACTACACTCATAAATGTATACTTTTTTTTATTATATTTGTTTTTGGCATGATTTAAGCGACATAGAGAGTAGTAGGTGTATATCGGACGATACAGGACCACTTTTGTATTTATACGTTCATGTCCACGGCAAATATCATCCAAATCGATCCTCCCGTCAAATCAGTTGGGGGGGGGGGTCACAAATGCAGAAATGATTTTTTTCTATTTTAGGTGCACTTGGAGGGGGGGGGGGGGTAAATTTAACTCAATCGAGTGTAGTGGCTACCCCCCCCCACCCCTTTTAGACGTTGAATTTTTATAGGCTACGTATAACCTGGCTGGGGATTTTCTAGAATTGGAATTAGTAATCCTTAATTGGGTGATTTCCGGAATAACAATGAAAAAAAAAACCGCCCAAGAGCATGTCGGGCGATGCTCAGTGTAGAGTTTTGTAGATGCTGCCCTGTTACAAAACATCCGTTCTAAAGGTCGTTTATTTGGCGGCGCTTACGTCAGTTTACTATTCGCACTTCCTTTCACTATGCGTTTTTGACTAATAATTCAAAAACGGCTGAACCGATTTTATTCAATATAGTTTGTATTGAAAGTTCTTATCAGGCCTCACCAAACAGCTTTCTAGTGCGAACGGTAACTGAGCTAGACCGCGGACAGACGGACGGACATGGCGATGTAACTGTTACATAATAAGGCCTAATTATGTACAGAAGCATACACTGCTTTACCTACACACATATTAAAAAACCATTGAAACCATTAGAATGACCACCATTACACCGCCATGACCAACATTATTGCGCCGGCGGTCGGGGGGGGCGGATTTTCATTACGTTACCGTAGGTAATGAATTTTCATACGTTTTTACCACTGTCACAGATAATACACTGATGTTACGTTATTGGTTGCAATAATGTTGGTAATTAATTACATACGGTTCCGAACGCGGAATAGAGGATTTATGATATTGGTGTAGATCAAGATATATATTCGTCAATGTAAGCACATTACAATGCACTAATGAACGTCAGAAAAAATAAAATACGTGAGTGTCGTGGAAAGTGTGTGAATCAAGTGCGATTGGAACGAAGTTATGTTATTTCATTTTGTTTCATTTTTTACTTTTTCGTAAATTTTGTGGTTTTAATTTTTTTTGCATTTTTTTTAAATTTTGGAAATTTTGGAAATTTTGGAATTTTTGGAAATTTTGGAAATCTTAGAAATTTTGGAATTTTTTTTTTTCAAATTTTTTGGACCTACGGTTCTAAAGTAAGATGGGGGGGGGGGGTTTGAAGAAGAAACTATCCTTTGTCATTTCTCGAGACCCATACTATCTCTATACCAATTTTCATCTAAATCAGTTCAGCGGTAAAAAAATCCTCATACCACCTTCCAACCCCCTTTTCACCCCCACAAGGGTTTGAAAACTATCCTATGACGTTTCTCGAGACTCAAATTATCTCCATACTCATTTCTATCTAAATCGTTTCAGCGGTTAAAAATTCTCCATACAAACTTTCAACCTCATTTTCACCCCCACCAGGGTTGATTTTCGGGATTAAAACTATATATTATCCTTTCCTAGGACTCAAACTATATCTATCCAAAATTTCATCAAAATCCGTTCAGCCGTTTTCACGTGATGCGCGGTCAAATAAACAGACAAACAGATAAACAGATAAACAGATAAACAGATAAACAGACAAATAGATAAACAGACAAAAATTCTAAAAATTGTTGGAACGTGTTCTGTTATCGATTCTAAGTATCCCCAGACAACTTTTTTTCGATTATCTTCCATGTACAGACTATCGACCCTCTTCAGCTTTATTATATGTATAGATATTAGATAAATATGGATAAATACTTAAATACATAGAAAACATCCATAACTCAGGAACAAATATCTGTGATAAACACACAAACAAATTCCCTGACCAGGATTCGGACCCGGGACCTCCTGCTTCGTAGGCAGGGTCACTACCGACTGGGCTAGGAGGCCGTTATTTCTATCGGTAGCCTGGAAGTCAGTGCCTTAAAGGATTGTTTGACATTTGATAGTTCACGCAGATAAACATAGTAGAAAAAATGGAGCAACAGTATAATTACTATAATCAAAACAAACTCTGGTAGCCTGGCGGCCAGACGCCCGACTTACGCTCTAAGGATCGCGGGTTCAAACTTGGGTCCTACTACTGCCTCCTAACTTAACTAAGGTTTTAGACCCTTCAAACAATTTTACACATATTCTTCATAGATTCTAATCTAATGTAAGACTCTTATAGGTATATTACAAAGGTATTCCTAATCCTGAGAGTTGAGGATGTTATGGAAATATAAACATATCAGGTAAATAAATACAGTGCACAGTAGTACTAGTCATAATCCTCATGATTATAACTAATTGCCACTAACAAGACCCAAGTTTTGAATTACTATTTAGGAGACTCGGGATATGAAAACCAATGGGTCTTCATTTCAAAAAAGAAGTTGACGTTTACTGCAAGTAAATGTAATTGTGTATCTGACTGACTTACGTGTAAGTTATATTCCAATATTATATCATATTATATTTCTTATATAATGAATTGATATGGTTACACATGGCACTTTAAACTATACATACTTGTTTCTTTAAACATCGATTTTTTAAGAGTGTTCAGTTTTTCAGCTGCTTTCGCCACCGCATCTGTATGTTTATTGGATCCGGTGAGGTGAGAAGCCGCCAGTGTGTCTTCGCATGTAGTATCCCACATGCACATGTACATGGGGAATGGCTATACAGTCGCATACAGTCAAGGCGTTGTAGGAGATTTATTGCTAGTGGCTTGCTTAATCTGAGGAAATCTACTCTAACATAGCATCCAAATTACACAAAATAATGCAGAGCACAGTGAATGCAGGGTACTGTAGAGATATTCCCAACAGCAGGGTGGAAGAACACCTACAACTCAATGCACTTTTTGATGTTTATCCATTCGCTCCTCGGCCAGATATCGACATTTCTTTTATCTTATCGGCATGTCACAGTGTGGAATTTTACATAAAAATCGGACATGGGTTTAATAATGGCGTAATATAAAGCTCAATTAATACTAAATATAAATATGTAATCCCCACTAGTTAATTCCTTATAGTTTTCAAGAAACCACATTTTTAAGATTGCTTTCAGAAACTCCTAAAAAATCATAGAAGTGGTAATATTTCATGAATAACCATGAATGCCTTTATAAACTTTCGTGTAATATTAAACGTTATAATCTCTTCCGACTGATAATTTTAAGACCAAAAATATCCTTAAAAAAATATTCTGATCTGAGAAATTTGCAATTTAGTAGTTAACTATTTAATTTTTTTAAATAAAAATCCTAAGGTATGCGGAATTAATTCTTAACTAGAGACTTCTTTATACCATATTTAGTCGACATTATTAATTTGAATAACGTTAATGAAAGGATTTAGAATTTAAAGCAAATTAAATATTTGTGTTAGGGCTGCTACTTGGTAAAGCGCCTGATTCATCGAACATAGCAAAGTTACCACATAGCATTTTATTATTACGAAAAGGGTACATAATTAAAAAAACGTGATTAACCACCATAATTTGTGTATCTATCATATGGAGTCTATTGGAATCAGAGGACTCCAATATTTTATAAGGATTGAGAAATTGTGTATCTACCTATAAAACCTACTTAATTTAAATTAGAGAAAAGTGACCGGGGTGTGATGGACGAAGTAATTCAAATACTAGAAAACCTTCATACAGGTATCAGGGTCATTCAGGTATCAGAAGAGATCTTATTCTCACTTTCTCACTCACTTTTTTTCCGTTTAAAACAGTATGGGAAAATGTCGCTTTATTCACACATGTGCAAAATAATTTAGTAAAAGTTTTGACTTGTTTATTCACGCGTTAGCTTGTAGGATAGAGTTTTACCATGTAGGCATGCATGCACACTGTTTTTTTCATTCCATAGAGCGTTTGCGTCATAAAGTTTTGTGACAAAAAAAAAATTTTAAGACAAGCTTTTATCGCCGACTATACTTTTCTTTCAACAGTCGTCTCGTCTACTACTCATCGAGACGATTCTAACAAACCTCTAAGCACAATGAATGCATTGTTTTATATAACCTAGTCCTTATGGCTACCTCCAGATCTCCATCATCAGACCAGCTGCAGCATCATGGTTCCAAAACATTGTAATGTCATCTGAGTTAAGTAGCTACACTATATTTCAGCTCAATTGGGCAGCAGGAAATGGGTCAAATTGAAGCACCGTGAAGTCCTCGATCTATACGTATGGTGTCCAATCACAGACTACCTACTAACCTACTAATAATAACCTATGATATATAATAATGACAGATGGGTTATGCACGCTCCAAAAGTGAAGCACTTAATATGAGTGAATTCAAACAACTGTCGCTAGTCACGCTCCGGCAAGCGAGAGATGCGGACGTGCCAATGACTCCCGTCACCCGCGTGGGAAAGAGACAAACTGTAATTTTCTAACAATGAGAGTGACAAAGATGTAATGATTGTCAAAATAGATAAACATAAAAGAATCTTTGTTAGGTTATGGCATAACTCTGGAAGTATTTTTTGTGCTCATTTTGTTAGAGTATAACCCATTCATAGTAAATATCATTGATAATAACCAGTTGGATGACCGGAGCATAGTTAGGTAATTTTACAGTAATTACTGTTATTCGATTTCTGTTTTATTAAACTAAATGTCGTGTGATAACCCTAAAGATCAGAATTATCAGAAAAACATAGAAGTTTAATAACTTCCAAATCCAGAGACGATAATTAATGAATTTTTGATATAATTTTTTAATTAAGTAAAAGAATATTTTTTCTTGAAACTAACTTCGCTTACAGTATCAAAAGGTAATAAGACAGATATTTAGTTTTTTTGTACAAAGTACGATATCTTTGTTATTTAAGGATTAGGAACATTGCTATTTGAAACTTAAATACTGTGTAACAATATACTGACGATAAGCAGTAAAGTTCAAGCCAATAATTAAAGCATTTAGAGAAAATTAAGAATTTCACATTAAAAAAAAATTAAGTCGGCACATTAATATGAATATCTTAAAAAGTATCATTAATTTGCATAGACAGACCTCGCCATTTCGTCGAACACCTCTAAAGCTATCTATTAATGCCATAAACTGCCTCAGGTTAATGGCATGTCCGATTTTGATGTAAAATTTCACACTGTGCATGTTAATTGAACTTTAGGTTAAATAGGTAATGCCAATCATATTATATTTTAACAGTTATATAGGTATTTTTAATAAATACCTACAATTAAAAATCATAAAAATTATAAATATTAATGTGCTCTCAGTGAAAATGTCTTAAAATCATATCAATTTTATAATTACTTCTAGTAGGCATCTTACCTAGTTTGAATAGTCAGAAATCAACTTCGCGCAAAAGTTTCGTGGGGGCAATTACTAGAGGTCGCCTCCATCATTACTATCGGTACCTTAGTAGTCAGTGCCTTAAAGGATTGTTTGACATCTGATACTTCACTACTTAAACATTATAGATACTGGTGCCGGCTATACTGTAAATTTATCAAAGATCTAAAATTACCGGTCGGCTTCCATATAGCGTTGACAGCGTTGTAGAGCCCATCACGGAGATATTGAAAACATAAGTCTTAAAGGTCGTAAATGGGCGCTAGTATGTGTGGCGTCAAGTTGAAAATCCAAAAAAATACGTTAATTTATCGTTACGCTTAAATTTTGACACACGGCGAAGCCCACTTACTTAACCACCCACAAAATCTACATACCAAATTTAAGGCCATTACGGTGGGCGTATAAGGTTTTAAGACAAGTTGAAATCGCAATTTGTTGAGCCTTCATTTATTTTTGAGCTTACTGCTCGAAATTTTTACAGAAGCTATAAGACCCGTTTAGTAAGAAAATACCAAATTTAAGACCATACCGGTGGGCGCATAAGGATTTAAGACCATTTTAAGAAATAGTCGGCTTCATAACATCAACTGTAAGACACCCCTCCGTCTACAGCTCAGCCAGCCTCGTAGGTAAAGTCACTAAAATCTTACAAGGCCCCCACCCCCCCATGGAACTGTGGGCTTAGAGGAGGCCAAAAAAGCTTGTTGAAGTGGTTGGCGGGTCAGGATGTTTTTACCCATCCAAATTGCCATTGGAGCTGGGACGACGTATTGTGCCAAATTTATTCTGAGTCACTCACTCCTAAGCCGCAGCACTGGCTACCGGCTTACCAAACAGGAGGTTTGGTGACGGGTGGACAGCTTTTCCAGACACTGTCAGTAATAATGACATTATTTCTCTACTCATCTTGCTCATACTTCATTCATATACATAGAAAAGGATGGTTACAGAAATATTGACATTATTACTGGATAGAAATAAGTCAAATAATAATAACATTAAATAATTAAAATACTTTAAGAAAAAAGAAAAAGAAAAAATATATAAATGTACAAAAATGTATAACATAAAAAAGTTAAAAACTAAAATAAAAACGTCTTCTAAGGCTTTTCCACAAAATATGCACTTAATGAATACACACAAATCATATGTAAGTTAACCAGTGAACGCAAGTGGTAGTTCGGTTTAACTGGTCCCTATGCACAACATGACATTGTTGCATTGCGCTTGGTGTTACCGAGCGCCTTTGTTCTTAACTCTTCCACCAGTTTTTGCATTCTACCCTCTCCCATTTAGCTTTAAGATAAATATTGTTTTCTCAGTAAGTGATTTATGTAAATATTTTTGAGAAATAAATGTCTTAAACCGTATAGTAACTGGACCGGCACCTGATTGATTGAAATCTGATTCCGGCTTTGAGTCCGTGTTTGTGCTCCACACAGGTGTTCTTGCGGTACTTAAGTAAATGCCACATGCGTGCCTGTGGGATGCTATATGCGTAGACACACTGGCGGCTTCTCACTTCACCGGAACCAATAAACAAGCAGGTGCGGTGGCCAAAGAAGCTGAAAAACTGAAGACCCATAAAACATTTTTATACCTTTCGTAGTCGAGACCCTTGGCGCGTGGGGACCCAGTGCTCAGTAACTTTTTAAAGAACGCAAAAAGAGGCTCGTCGACTCAATTGGTGACCGAAGAGCTGGCAGCTTCCTCGCTCAACTCATAAGTTTTGCGATACAGCGTAGAAACGCTGCCACCATCCTCGTTTGTTAGTTTCTAACATGTTGATACATATAATACATATCGGAACCTCGACAAAACAAATACCCATGGTAAATACCCCGTTTTAAATAGTTTTTGTAACTTCCATAAAAAAAATTGCGTTCTAGGACGTTAACAAAAATTGTTTTATTTAGAACGTCATATAAATATTGAATACCATTTTTTTTTTTAATAAAAAAATATAGGGATGAACATTTAAAGCATTCTTTTAGAAACATGAATGAATGAATGAAAGATTTATTCATGACAATTACAAAAAACATAATAAACAATAACATATACAACCCGAACCATTAATTGCCACGAAATGCATATACCATATATGAAAAAAATTCACCATGCCTATTGTATGCTCCCACCGGAATTTGGTATGTAGGTTATTTGAAGTAGACTTTACCGTGAGTACAAATTTGGAGCGGTAAAACCACTGATTAATTAACGTTATTTTCTTGTATTTTCAACTTGACGCCATATGATATGATATGATATTTATTCAAGAACAATTTACATCGTGTTATACATACTAGCGCCTATTTAAGACCTAGTAAGACTTATTTTTTCATGATCTCGAAGATGGGCTCTATATCGCTATATGGAAGCCAACCGATAAGATATTTGATAAATTTACAGTGGGGCGGGCTAACAAGGTGTAATCTGTGTTCGTATCACGGATTTATATGAAGTGGATCTTTTTCTTAAACCTTGTCCCTAACCAAGGATGTGCATTTCTGTCATTGAATTTGACAACTAGTATCCGATACGTTTGCCTAAGTGAGAAAGAGAACTTGCCATGCGTGAAGAAGGGACAACATGATTCGTAACGTCAAAGAGGGACCTCTGTATAGTACTATTGTTTACTCTGTGCCCTAGCCACAGTTGAAAATTGTTACCGAGTAAAAGAGTCGTTCATAGGCGACTAGCATAAAACCGGCCAAGTGCGTGTCGGACCACGCATAATAGAGGGTTCCGTACCTTCAATGGAATAAGAACCAAACTAATACCAGAAGGTCGTATCTGATACCTATGGAAGAAGTTTTTTGGAGATAACTCAAAAATGGCTGAACTGATAATGTTCAAACAATTTTCGTAGAAAGTACGAGTATGTAATAGAAAAATAAGATAATCTTCTCAAATTTTTTTAAGTATATTATATGGACTTAGGGTTCAAATGTTACGGGGGGGGGGGTTCACTAAATTTTTCTGACTTTCGAGGCGATTATTTCTGAAAATATTCACTAAATCACAAATGTTCAAAAAAAACCTCAATGTTATTTTTAAACACCTATCGATTGATGTGCAACATGTTGATATTAGGGGAAAAATTGTTTTTTGTAATTTAGTTACATGGAGCGCCCCCCATAAAAATATTGTCTCCTTCAATTTAACTACATATAGTCTGGCCAGCCAACGAACGCAGTAGCAATGTACAGCGACCAAAAGTATGATAACACTAAGAATCAGTGAAAAAAGCAGCAATGATAATCAAATTCTATGTTTTTAATTTTAGTTGGTATTTCCACCTCTTTCATTACGTGACATTCACGGTGTGTAAAAAGGAGACGGATATATTTCGTCTGATTTGTCATCAACTGTAACAAATAATCTGGTTGAGGCAATTGACATATGCCATAAAAACGAATTTAAATTCAATGTAGAACGTTGCAGGAGTTCTATCTCACTCGCGCTTAAGACGAGAGAGTGAAATGCACTAGAAACAAATTCAATGTAAAAGAAATGTGAATTGAAATGTTCGTCACGAACACGGTGTCTCATCACAAAGGGTTGGCACATGTACGTATTTTGAATTTGCCGCGCTTTTCTACTGAAAAAATGGTTTGCCAGACTATAATTAAATAGCGGCATGAAAAATACACCTTATGTCTAAATTTTATTTTATTCGGCTTATAGTTTCCGAGTAAAATGGCTACGGACAGACGGACTGACGGACAGACAGACGGACATGACGAAACTATAAGGGTACCGTTTATGCCATTTTGGCTACGGAACCCTTAAAAGTACTAAAAATGGTCCGATAGAGAGCATAATAGTGGGGGGGCGGTGCCTCACTCGCACTCGTTACAAAATTGTCACATTTGGCACATATTCACATTTTGATTGTCTTATGACGTCATTACCTTCTTAGTCAAAACGAGACACCCCCTTAGATAAGCTTCTCTGTCGGCCTCACTTTGTGACCGAAGAATGAGATCCACTTCATATACATCCATGGTTCGACACCTACGTACACCTACTAAAAAAAACACCAAACTCTGCCATGGGATTCCCAATGTCCTGTCAACATATCTAAAATGGTGGCCATAGCCATAGACAAAACGCTCTAGTGAGACCTACTGACAGCTTGACAGTTAGGTGTATTACTCTATCACCTAGTGAGACAAGTGTGAGAGCAACGTCTCGCAGTTTGGCATCTCGAATCGGGGCCCGTGTATGCGCCGACTTCGGCACACTCCGATGACGAGGTGGAGGCTATGTATGAGGATATATCGAAGGCCATGCATAGCTCCAAAACCTACTTCACCGTTGTTATGGGGGACTTCAACGCGAAACTGGGCAAGAGAGATGGTGAAGAGCTGAGAGTGGGGCAATTTGGATTTGGAAGTCGGAACCACCGGGGCCAACTACTGGCTGGCTTCTTGGAGAAGGAGGGACTCTACATGATGAACTCCTTCTTCAAGAAACGTGAGCACAGGAAGTGGACCTGGATGAGTCCCGACGGTGCAACTAAAAACGAGAATTACTTCATCATGTCGACGAAGAAGCATATATTCAATGATGTCTCTGTGATCAATACGGTTAAAACCGGAAGTGATCACCGTATGGTGAGAGGCACATTGAATATATGTGTTAAGCTAGAGCGCTCTCGACTGATGAAGTCTACGCTCCGTCCAGCAGCACTTCAAATCCAAAACGCTGAGAGCTTCCAGCTGGAACTCCAAAACCGTTTCGATTGTCTAGGCGGCGATGTGGACGAATTCAACGACGGGTTTGTGGAAGCTGTCCATAGTACTGGGTCTAAGTTTTTTAAGGCCCAGCGGAGCAACAGAACCAAAAGGCTCTCTGACTCCACTCAGAAGCTCATCGAGGAAAGGAGAGAAATGGTTCTGCAATCCTCAGCAGATGCGTCGTTATACCGGCAGCTCAATAAACGGATCTCTAAGTCCCTTACCCGTGATTTGCGCCAATTCAATACAAATCGTATTGAAGAGGTCATTGAGCAGAATAGACGTGTGCGCCGCCATAAAAATCCGCGGCGGCGGCGCGCCGGGAATTTTTGGCGGCGTGGCTGCGCCACGCCGGCGTCAAGGTCACTTTTGGCTACACTCGCAAGGCTCACGTTTTGCATTAAAAATATGTTAATTATCAATAACTTTTCAGGAACAAGGAACATAAAACGAAATATAAGGCCGTTTGCTTATAAGGGTGTTGTTTTCTTAAGTCCTGCCTATTTTTCGGAAATCGCTTTTATGTTGATGTTTTAATTGTGATAAATTAAGATCCTTTTAAAGCCAACTCCATCTAAAGCGGTTACCAAGGCCAGCTACCAAGAAATGTCTTGCGGGAGCTCGCCAGACGGTTGCCTCTCAAGATAAAGGAAGTTATAAGGGATCCTTTTGAAGATACAGAGACAACATGGAATGGGTTCAAGGCGGTTGTGTCCGAAACAGCGAAAGAAATCATCCCCACTCCTGGGAGCCAAGCAAGACGGAAACCCTG
This sequence comes from Pammene aurita, assembly GCA_947086415.1. Classification (NCBI taxonomy): domain Eukaryota; kingdom Metazoa; phylum Arthropoda; class Insecta; order Lepidoptera; family Tortricidae; genus Pammene; species Pammene aurita. The sequence goes on from OX352289.1 coordinate 26,164,577, forward strand.
GATTTCTGATGCTACCTGGGAACTTATTGAGCGACAAAGGACTCTCAAAGAACAAGGCCTTAACACAGATATAGCAAGAAAGGAGTATTCCAGGCTACACACTTGCGTGAAAAGGGCATGAAAAATATTTCAATCCATGCTTTGTGTGACGAAATCGAAAACCATGCTGCAACTGCCCATTCTAAAGACTTGTTCCAGAAAGTCAAACTTCTCACCCGCGACTCCAAACCTAGAAGCTGGCAGATAGCGGATACTGATGGAAACACTTTATCAGACCTGGGAAAAGTGTTGGCTAGATGGAGAGACTATTCGGAACAACTCTATCGAGAAGTTCCGGAACATCTCTTAGTGCAAAATGACACGGTGCATCCACTAGAGCGGGACATATTTATTTCCGAAGTGGAAGACGCTATCAGACGTCTGAAAGTTAATGCCGTCGGTACTGACGGTACGAGTATATGCGCTAGTCTCCTATAGAATCTAGGTGGCGAAGGTACACAGTTCTTACACCAGATTTGCTGCAAAGTGTAGAGAACTGGCCAGTGGCCGAGAGACTGGACTGAATCCATGGTTATATAACTCTCCATGAAAAAAGCTCGACGCTAAAATGTGACAACTATAGAACTTTGTCCATTATATCGCATGCCAGTAAAGTATTTCTTTACATCATGAATTCACGATTGACAAAGTTCTTGGAGCGGCAAATACTTGCAAAGCAGGCTGGCTTTGTGTCTGGGCGAGACACGGGAGCAGATTTCCATCGTGCGCCATATCATCGAGAGATGTCGGGAATGGAAGAAGCCGTTAGTCCTATGAAATTACGCCAAAGCATTCGACTGTGTTAGATGGAAAAACATGCTGTAAGTGCTCCTGGAGATGGGTGTCCCTGCTCATTTAGCTCACCTTATTGAGAACCTGTCCGCCGAAAGTACTGCCAGAGTGCGCATCGAGAACACCTTGTCGGACCAGTTTAAGCTGGAAAGAGGAATAAGACAGGACTGTATATAGTCTCCGAAGCTCTTTAATATCTACGGCGAATACATCTTACGTAAGGTCACCGAGAACTGGGACGGTGGCATATCAATTGGCGGCAAAACGATCAGCAACCTACGCTATGTTGACGACACAACGCTCTCGGCTTCCAATGAGGAGATGTGTCTTTTGTTCTGGCGAATAGAAATGGAGAACATTGAATTAGGACTTCACGTCAACCATGACAAAACCAAGTTAACATCGTACACCGGAAACAGTATTCTCCACGAAGCCTAGCACTGAAAGACCTAGAATGCGTCAGCGCCTTCACCTACCTCGGCTCACTTCTCTCTAGCGATGGTAGGTAACGTGTGAACGTGAAATCATCCGGAGGATTCAAATAGCGAAGGGTGCTATGACTCGGTTAGATAGGATCTGGAGAGATCGCGGCATAAAGAGGCAGACTAAGGTTAGACTTATGCGTTCCCTGGTGTTTCCAATTTTCCTATACGGTTCTGAAACTTGGACTATCAAGGCAGATCTGAAAAGCCGTATCGACGCGTTTGAGATGTGGTGTTGGCGAGGGCTTTTACGGATACCTTGGACTGCGATGCGTACTAATCAGTCCATACTAGAGGAGCTACGCATAAAACGCTGGTTGTCTACGACGTGCCAGGACCACATCCTTCGGACACCTCTCTCGACGCTCCTCGGATAGCCTGGAGAGGATCCTCATGACGGAAAAAGTTGAAGGCCCAATACTAGGAGGCCCTCCCCCTGCAAGATGGTGTGCCCAAATCACTGCACCCATGCAATTAAATCTGCAAGAAGCCATGCGCTTAGCGAGGGATAGAAGCCTATGGAGGAACCTGGTCCAACAGAAGGACATGATTCTCAGCTCTGAGGGAACGACTAGTGAAGATGAAGATCCTTTTTTGACTCGCAGTAGGTCCAAACATACTGTTCAGTATTAAGGATCAATCCTGCCACCAAAAACAGTTCTTTTCTCAGGATAATTTAGTTGGTGGTACAATTTTGATGGCAGAATAATAATAATAATAATAATAAATACTCTTTACGTCACACCTGGCCATAATGTGAGTTTTACCGCTCGCTACGCTTACGGTAAAACTCGCATTATGGCCAGGTGGGGACGTAAAATTGTGTACTCACCACGGGCAGTAAAAAAGAAAGCCCTCTATCGCATATTTACAACCCTCGCCTGCGGCTCGGGTCCCAAATACCTGCGATTTCGGGCTTTCTTTTTTTTACAGCCCTAGGTAAGTAATGTACTATTATTGCACACCTCATACAGTTACAAGCACAAATTTTACAATTAGATAAATTTAGGTAGAGGTAGAGTTTGACCAGCGAGTGGCTGCACAAAAAAAAAGCGGCAAATTCAAAAAATCTTTAACTGGTAACACGAAGCATAGTGCAAAAAAAGTAATTTGATACTTGGTAATTCATACGTAATTAATTTTTGTTTTGATTAGTGACTGACTGAAGTCTGCAACGTAGCAGACTGTAAATTTAATACAGTAAACAGACTGAGGATATCGTTGCAATGCAATTATAACCCCTGGCTTCTAATTTAGCCCACTTAAAAATTAAAAATATGATTGAATAGTTATCATTATTATCAGAGATACTAAAAAACGAAGGAACGAATTGTTAGTAGACTAATCAGTCAATCATTACAAAAATATGTAGTAAACATAAATATCTTTACTTCAACTGTACAAAAAGTAAGTTATTATATTATCCTAAGATTCCTAAGTTATAGAAAATGATACTTTGTTGTTACAAATAAATTTCAGGACTGACCATTAAACGGCACCCTTTAAATCTCATTTATTTGGTCGTTGAAGTCAACAACCAAGGCATATGTCATAATATTGAACTTGGTTCTCATATGACATTTATATTTTTGATAGGATTAAAAATTACTTTATTTGTGTTTTATTTTGAAGTTTTGAACTCGGGTTAATTACAGGCGATTATTTATTAAGCATAAATATTTCCCTTGTGCTATTAAAGTAAACCTTCACAAGGGAAATATTTATGCTTCCCGTTGTACTTATAAAGTTAGTAATAATAAAAAGTCACATATTGTATAATGGAGCTGAACTGAAGGTAGGTGAAAGAAAACACAATTTAGTTTCAATCTACTTTTAATATTGTTAGTTTATAAAGAAGGTGCCTATTTATTTAAGAATCATAATCGAAATCGAATTCAAGAAATTCAATTCCTGACAGAGAACTATCACTGTCATTGTCACTTTCCCGAACTTCTATTATGAATGGAGCTAGTTCAGTGTCTGTAATGTTGTCCTTAGACTTGTATTTTCGTTCCACATTTATTACATGGTCTGTACTTTTTTTCCAATCTTCCGGGGTAATCATTGCAAAACATTCTCGGATCAAGTTTTCCGTATCTGAACCCGGTAGCCCCACATTTCTGCTGGCTATTTTTCGCTTTGTGAGGCTCCATATCAACTCAATAGCGTTTAGATCGCAATGGTATGGAGGCAATTTAAGGACCTCATGCCCATGCTGCTTCAATAACTCCTCTGCTGCATATATGGGACCAATTTTATTTTCCTCAACGAGGCACATCAATTCCTCCTTTTTGAAACACTCTTCATATGGGATATTATTTTCCCTTAGCCATTTTTGAATATCAGCCTTTAAGCTGTGCATGGTTGGAGGCTTATTTATTTGTGTTACATGGTAACTGGCATTGTCCATAACAATTACACTGGGCTCAGTCAAATTTGGGATTAACATTTCTCGTAGCCACTTTAAAAAATTAGAACTGTTCATGTCATCATGATAGTCAGCTGCTTTGGATTTTGTGCTAAAAACAAGCAAAGCATTGGGCACAAATCCTTGCTCTGATCCAGCATGCACTATAATATGCCGCTTACCCAAAGAAATTTTTTCAACTAAACCGGAAGTTGAAGGCCCTTGCCATGACTTCTTCGGTCTGTAATTTTGATGGACATATGTCTCATCAAGATACACAATATTTTTTCCTTCTTCCCGTTTTTTATGTATAGCTCTAAGAAACCTTTGCCTCCACCCAGATATTTCAAACTTTTCCATGAGGATGGAGCGCTCTTCTTTATTTTTTTTAAACTCAAATCCGTTCTCGTGTAATATTTTCCTCAGTGTTTCACAACATCCTGAGAATCCTATAGATTCTTTCAAATCCGAATGTAAGGCTCTTAGAGTAGGTACCTGCTTTTTGACGCAATAAAACTCATTAATTTTATTACGGATGGCTGACACATCAAAATTGTCTAAATTTGACACAGTTGGTGGCCGGGGTCGTTTTTTCCCTGGCGTATTCCATTGGCCTTGGTTAATAGAACCCTCTTTTTTAATTGTGCGTAGTGTACGAATGCTTGTACCTGAAAAAAAAAACAGTTTTAACAATAGGAATTTTAACAAAAGAACACTAAAATATTAATAAACCTAGATGTGAAAATATAGATTATTTATATTACCTGTCATAGTAGACACTTTCTCTAAATAACTTGATTCTGATGCGTTATTATCAATAACATTCTTCAGTTCGCTTGCTAGCTTTTGAATAGTTTCTCTAACATTTTCGTCATCTACGCCCGCTGTAATATAAATAAATCATAAGTTTAGTAATACAAACAAATGTTCCTATCTCGTAAATTAAATTTGGTACAAGAAGCATCAACATTGTTTGATAATGACTTACCGGTCGCCTGAATGATTTCGTCCAATATTCGCTTCTTTTATAGTAATCTCTCATTTTCGTCGTGTCGAACTTGATTATAGTTACAGATTATCGTAAATAACATGCTCCTCACACTGCTTCTAATCGGTTTAGCCATTATAATACGATATAAACTATAAACTTCCGTAACGAATGAACTAACATGAGAATTTGAGAATCTAGGTTATGTGTAAACTCGTTTGACAATATTTTTGACACTTTTGACAGCTAAAATTATTGCCATATATAGAATTCTCTAAAAACGCTTGTGCAGCGACTCGCTGGTCAAACATATGTTTGCAAATAAAAACTCACATAAATGTGACACAAATATCAATATTGTTTGGTAACAGAAGCTGTCAACATTTTGACAGTTGTTTGACACTTTTGACAGATAAAATTGTTGCCATATGAAGAATTCTGTAAAAATGCTTGTGCAGCGACTCGCTGGTCAGACTCTAACAACAGGCGGTCTTATCGCTAATGAGCGATTTCTTCCAGACAACCTTTGGGTAGTGGAGACTAGAGAAAAACAATAAGCAGTAGGTGATGCATAGAAACAGAAGAGACGAAATAGATAACACAGCACATTCATATGAATATACATACTTAAATAAATACAAAATAAACATACATATACGTACATATATACATATATAATACACACAGTAAGAAACAACAGTGTCAACTTAAAAACCTAAGGAAGAGATAAATAGTATTCCTTAAGTTGCGATTTAAAGCTACCAATAGATTGCGCGCGTTTTATGTTGAGAGGGAGAGAATTCCACAAACGAACGGCCTGGAACGTAAATGAGCAATTATAAAATTTGGAAGATGAAGATGGCACTTTTAGGAGCAATTTTTGAGAGGATCTAATAGAATTAAGATAAGAGAAACGCTCTTTGAGGTAGCGGGGAGTTGCAGGGTTAAAAAGTATAGAAAAGAGTAAAGAAAGTATGTGAGAGTTACGGCGGTGACGGATAGGGAGCCATTTGAGTTGAGAACGAAAACTAGAAACATGGTCGAATTTGCGTAATCCGAAAATGAACCGAATGCAGGCATTTTGAATACGCTCAAGCTTATTAAGTTGCTCCTCGGTTAGGTCTAAATAGGAGATATCTGCATAATCAAGAATGGGGAACAGAATTATTATTTTCGTTACCAGCTTATTAATAAGGCCATCGACTTAATATTTGTTAGGTGAGCGGTTAAATCATACTCATTTATTAATCTCCCGAAAGAGAAGGAATTGACCTTGACTTCATCGGTAAATGTCATTGGCAATTTTTTGCCGTATTCTGAAATTTTGGCCAACGGCGTGGATTTTGAAATCCGCGGCGGCGGGGCGGCGTGGGTCCCACGGCGCGGCTACGCCACGCCGGCGCGGCGCACACGTCTAGAGCAGAATAAGGGCTCTAAAGTTTTCGTAAGAGATTTCTCTATTGGGCAGAGCCAGCTCGCCAAAATAAAAACTGAGGATGGTAGAATCGTTTCATCCAGACCTGAGCTTCTGGGGGAGATAGAGGACTTTTATGGACAGCTATACACATCAACTAGCAGACCTGAAGTTGATCTGGCGGAAGACCCTAGAGCTAGACTGACCCGACATTATACCGAAGACATCCCGGACATCAGCCCGTACGAGATTAGAATGGCTCTTAAACAGCTCAAAAACAATAAGGCACCTGGTGAAGACGGAATTACAGCCGAACTTCTGAAGGCGGGTGGTAAACCGGTCCTTATGGCCCTTCAGAAGTTGTTCGACTCCATTTTACTAGAAGGGAGAACGCCTAAGGCATAGAACAGAGGTGTGGTGGTATTGTTCTTCAGAAAGGGTGATAACGCGTTACTGAAGAACTACCGACCCATTTCACTTCTGAGCCATGTCTATAAGCTGTTTTCAAGAGTCATTACGAACCGTCTCGCACGCAGGCTAGATGACTTCCAGCCTCCCGAACAAGCCGGTTTCCGAAGAGGCTTTAGTACCGTAGACCACATCCATACGCTCCGTCAGGTTATACAGAAGACTGAGGAGTATAACCTGCCCCTCTGCTTAGCGTTCGTGGACTACGAGAAAGCCTTCGACTCGATCGAAACCTGGGCTGTACTACAATCTCTCCAGAGGTGCCAAGTGGACTATCACTATATCGAAGTGGTAAAGTGTTTGTACGAGAACGCCACTATGTCGGTCCGACTCCAGGACCAGAACTCGAAGCCTATTCCGTTGCGGCGGGGAGTCAGGCAAGAAAATGTTATTTCTCTTTTAAGAGTTACAGTTTACTGTTTACCGCTGCACTGGAGGATGTTTTCAAGACTCTGGACTAGAGAAGGCTAGGCATCAACATAAACGGCGAGTACATCACTCACCTTCGGTTTGCTGAGATATAGTAGTCTTGGCTGAGACCATGGAGGATTTGAGCACGATGCTCGATGACCTCAGTAAAGCCTCCGAGCGAGTTGGTCTAAAGATGAACATGGATAAGACGAAGATCATGTCAAATACCCATGTAGCACCAACTCCCGTTACAATCGGAGACTTTACACTCGAAGTTGTGGTCGATTATATATACTTAGGACATACTGTCCAGTTAGGTAGATCCAACTTCGAGAAAGAGGTCAATCGACGAATCCGACTCGGTTGGGCAGCGGTCGGGAAACTACGGCACATCTTTTTTGTCCAATATTCCGCAGTGTCTCAAGACGAAAGTCTTTGACCAGTGTGTGTTGCCAGTGATGACATATGGTACTGAAACGTGGTCGCTTACAATGGGCCTCATAAGAAAGCTCAAAGTCACCCAAAGGGCAATGGAGAGGGCTATGATTGGAGACTCTCTGCGTGATCGCATCAGGAATGAGGCCATCCGCAGCAGCACCAAAGTAACCGATATAGCCCTCCGAATCGCTAAACTAAAGTGGCAGTGGGCGGGGCACATTGCTCGTAGAACCGATGGCCGTTGGGGCGGAAAGGTTCTCGAGTGGCGACCACGAACCGGAAGGCGCAGCGTGGGTAGACCCCCGGCAACGTGGACTGATGACCTGGTGAAGGTCGCGGGAGTCCGCTGGATGCGGGTGGCGCAGGACCGGTCATTGTGGCACTCTTTGGGGGAGGCCTATGTCCAGCAGTGGACGTCTTTCGGCTGATATGATGATGATGATCAGAACAAAGGAATAAACAGTTCGTAACTATAGTATATTCTATTTTTTTGGATGTCAATATGTTTGAACTCCGTAAGTTGGCAATAACTAACTAAATAGTTTTACCCTATAAAGTACATACATTTTCCCTATCTTGTAGATAAGAAGCTCGAATAGATGTGAAGCATGTTATTAATGTTATTATATTACCTGATGATTGGAAACCATGTTAGGGAAATTGCCTAGTGAGAGGAAATTATTAGCAAAGGTTTAATTTTACTGCGCCATTTATCGGGTACTCTATCAAATGAGCAGCTGGCGTATAAAGAGCGCCGCCGCTTTTTCGCGGCGAAGGGCAAAAATGCCGCAGTGTTTATTTTAATTACAATATTTTCCTACTTGCTTTTTTATGTATTTATACTATTATTTATTAGCTGTGGTTACCTATAATTAGATTAACATCTACCTGTTATATAACTTAAGCTATGAATTAATTAAGCATCTGTTGGTGATCCTAAAAAAAATTATTTTTTTTCCTAAATTAAATTTTAAGTTAATAAGGTAGCTATTGAAGTATTTTTATATACGTATGCTCTTATTTCTACATGGGTAATCAAAGATTTGAGTATCATTGTAGTTATTATTTACTAGTTGTGCCCGCGGCTCCGCCCGCGTGGAATTCGGTCTGTGTCAGTAAGCAGCTAATTCACCCCTAATTTCTCTCCCGTTACCCTGGAGGCGGAACTTGAAGTAAAGTTGACAGATGGATACGCTAGAGGACAGTAGTCCTAATAAAATATTTTACAATTACCACTAAATGAAACTACACTCATAAATGAATCCTTTTTTTTATTAAATTTTTTTGGCATGATTTAAACGACATAGAGAGTATAGTAGGTGTATATCGGACGATATAGGACCACTTTTGTTTTTATACGTTTATGTCTACTGCAAATATCATCTAAATCGATCCTCCCGTCAAATCAGTCAAAGCATGAAAGGTAAGAAGGCGCGGTTAAAATTGGGGGGCGGGGGTCACAAATGCAGAAATGATTTTTTTCTATTTGAGGTGCACTTGGAGGACGGAGTTCCATAACCCATGCAAATTTAACTCAATCGAGTGTAGTGGCTACCCCCCCCCCCCCCCCTCCCTTTTAGACGTTGAATTTTTATAGGCTACGTATAACCTGGCTGGGGATTTTCTGGAATTGGAATTCGTAATCCTTAAGGGGTGATTTCCGGGATAACAATGCAAAAAAAAACCGGCCAAGGCCATGTCGGGCGATGCTCCGTGTAGAGTTTCGTAGATGCTGCCCTGTTACAAAACATCCGTTCAAAAGGTCGTTTATTTGGCGGCGCTTACGTCATTTTACTATTCGGCACTTCCTTTCACTATGCGTTTTTGACTAATAATTCAAAAACGGCTGGACCGATTTTATTCAATATAGTTTTTATTGAAAGTTCTTATCAGGCCTCACCAAATTTCAGCTTTCTAGTGCGAACGGTAACTGAGCTAGACCGCAGACAAACGGACGGACATGGCGATATAACTGTCACATAATAAGGCCTAATTATGTACAGAAGCATACACTGCTTTACCTACACACATATTAAAAATCCATTGAAACCATTAGAATGACCGCCATTACACCGCCATGACCAACATTATTGCGCCGGCGGTCGGGGGGGCGAATTTTCATTACGTTACCGTAGGTATTGAATTTTCATACGTTTTTACCACACTGTCACAGATAATACACTGATGTTACGTTACTGGTTGCAATAATGTTGGTAATTAATTACATACGGTTCTGAACGCGGAATAGAGGATTTATGATATTGGTGTAGATCAAGATATTTATTCGTCAATGTAAGCACATTACAATAAGCAATAATGAACGTCAGAGAAAAATAAAATACGTGAGTGTCGTGGAAAGTATGTGAATCGAGTGCGATTGGAACGAAGTTATGTTATTTCATTTTATTTCATTTTGACTTTTTCGTAAATTTTGTGGTTTAAATTTTGCATTTTTTTGAAATTTTAGAAAAATTTGGATGATTTGGAAATTTTGGATATTTTGCAAATTTTGGAAATTTTGGAAATATTAGAAATTTTGGAAATTTTGGAAATTTTGGAAATTTTGGAATTTTGGAAATCTTGGAAATTTTGGAAATTTTGGAAATTTTGACATTTTTGACATTTTCGACATTTTTAAAATTCTCGACTTTTTTCACTTTTATCACTATGTCACTTTTTAATTTCACTACACTTCACTTCACTTTATTCTATTTTATATATTTTTTATTTCATTCCTTTTTACATGTTTCTCAATCGTATGGGTGTCGCGTTTTCGTGACGTGACGCTTTTTCGTGACTGTCACGTGACTTTTTTTCGCCTTGGCCGGATCCGCGAACCGTCCGATAAGGAACTTCGTTCCAAAACTACCACCGGTTCTAACCCTACACCTCTGGCCCAAGAAGTATTATGACCGAAAAGAAATTCGACGGGACTTATTTTTTTCAAAACAGTAATACATTATTAGATCTTAAAGATACAAAATAAGGCGTAGTTCTTCAAGAAGACATCAAAACAGGTTGAGAGACAGATAATGTACCTATTGTTTAATTATAAAGAAAAATAAATCCTAATCTGACTGCTTCACAAAACGTTTGATATGTTTATCTACACTCACATTGTAAGTTCTCTAAAACGTGTTCGAAAACGGTAGGCAATGCTAGCATTACCACAACTGATTTTACTATGATAAGCTTTTTATCTGTATCAGTAACGTAATTTTAACTTTACATGCTCAAATATTGATGTGTTATGAGTTTTGATAACATAATGTACACCTGCACGCTCCCGCGCGGCCGCCGATACGCGCCCGCGCGACCGCCGGCACAATCGAGTTGGCCATGGCGGTGCAATGGCGGCCATTCTATGGTTTCCGAATAATGCATTTAGGATAAATAATATGAGTGTAGATAAATCAGTGTATGCAACTGTACGTAATTAGGCCTTAAAACACTCGTGTGATCTTATTATGAAAACCACACTCATGTTTTAAGGACCCTTATTACGTAACAGTTACATAAACTACTATTTCCTACCTAAACAGTGTCCTATAAATGTTAGATGATTTTGTAGTAGTTTTTTGGTTTGGGCCATGCATCTTTGTACGTCATATATAGTCCTCGAACCTGCAATAACCCTTTGACATTCATGACATTTTCAAATATTTCTTAAGAGCGGGTAAAGGTAAATTTAAAGCATCGACGGGTAACAGGTGTCACTTCCATTCTTAAATTTTTTGGACCTACGGTTCGAAAGTAAGATGGGGGGGGGGTTGAAAAAGAAACTATCCTTTGTCATTTCTCGAGACCCATACTATCTCTATACCAATTTTCATCTAAATCAGTTCAGCGGTAAAAAAATCCTCATACCACCTTCCAACCCCCTTTTCACCCCCACAAGGGTTTGAAAACTATCCTTTGACGTTTCTCGAGACTCAAATTATCTCCATACTCATTTCTATCTAAATCGTTTCAGCGGTTAAAAATTCTCCATACAAACTTTCAACCCCATTTTCACCCCCACCAGGGTTGATTTTCGGGATTAAAACTATATATTATCCTTTACCAGGACTCGAAACTATATCTATACAAAATTTCATCAAAATCCGTTCAGCCGTTTTCACGTGATGCGCGGTCAAATAAACAGACAAACAGATAAACAGATAAACAGACAAACAGATAAACAGACAAAAATTCTAAAAATTGTTGGAACGTGTTCTGTTATCGATTCTAAGTTTTTTCCCCAGCCAACTTTTTTTCGATTATCTTCCATGTACAGACTTTCGACTCTCTTCAGCTTTATTATATGTATAGATTCCTCGTGCTTAATTTGTGAAATAAACCATGTTTCGACGCCCACAAGAAAGCAATACACGCGCACCTAGACTATACTTGCCTCCTTATTATCATACATTTGCCTCATCAGTCTCATCACCTTCATCAGTAAGATGGGAAACTCTGATAGTATACTATCATAATTGTGATATCAGGTCCAAGTGAACCAAAGAATGTTTCGAACCATAATACTCGTCGCTCATGTACACGTCGTTGATGAGCTTGGGGTAGAACCGCAGCAGCCGCTTGGCCAGGTCAGCGAGGAGCGAGGTGGCATTCAGCAAGCACAGGTGCAGGATCGTCTCGCCCACGGCGCCGCGCTCCTGCGAAATCACAGATCAGATTATAAATATTTGAAAATGTATTATGTAAATAATTCTAACCTTGGAAAAATACCGTAGCATTTGCATCTACAGGACTTGGACTGCGTTTCCACCAGAGATGAGCGAGGATGCATTGCGAGGAATGTGTTTGTTAATCCACTCCACTTCATCTGTTCATCCTCACACGAAGAAAAAGAAACACATTTCTCGCAACGCATCCTCACTCATCTCTGGTGGAAACCAAGGATAGTCACGAACTTTAGTTAGTGTTCAAGGCGCCAGATGTAAGATTATGATCTCATTAAATTTTATACCTTAGTTAAACTTTCGTTAGACCAAAAGTAACCTTGAGGTCCCAGCAGAGCTGGCCGTAGTCGGACGGGTTGGCTACGTACTCCTCCTGCGTGACATGCGACCAGTCTTTTTCAATGTAGAACTCCTTCGCCGAGCTCTCTGTGCCTCGCAGCGGCGGCAGCTCGGCCCACCACAAATTCATACGGTCAAATAGGGTAACTTCAGTAAGAGTAACCTTGAGGTCCCAGCAGAGCTCGCGGTAGTTGGACGGGTTGGCGTCGTACTCCTCCTGCGTAACGTGCGGCCAGTCTTTCTCGATGTCGAACTCCTCATCCGGGTTTTCCATGCCTCGCAGTGGCGGCAGCTACCGGAATCGCACAAATGCAAATGGTCAAAAGTGACTTAAATACGAGTAAAATTAGGAGCTTATTTAATTTACGCGGCAATTTTAAATCAGTACTTTCGCGTAAAGTCCAGCTCCAGCTCTCGTATATCATAGTATCGTGTCATGATATCTAGTTCTATCATATATCATAGATATATCATAACATCCGTACAGTAAAATATAATCGGATGTGAAAGATTCCAGTAGTCCCTTTTCCATGTACCTACCTATGTTAACTTACCAGCTTGTGCCTGGGCCGCTCCTTGTTGCGCAGCAGCACGACGTGCGAGGCGGGGATGTAGCGGCCCTTGCCCTTGTTGTAGAGGAAGGGCTCCACCTTGGTCTTGATGGCGTGGTCGATCTCCGCGTACTGCTTGTTTTGCACGGCGCGCTTCATCATGTCCACTAGGAGCCCTCCCCCTACAGATATAATCAGTCTTAGGAGTGGTCTTTCCTGCGATTTCTAAATATAGGGCTGGCCTTATAAATATAATCAGTATCGCCATCCAGCGGTAGACGGAGAGTTGGTCATGGACTAAGAGCTGGCCATGTCAGATATGACACAATCCAATAATGAGAGCAATGAAACCTGTCTAGTTAGATTGCTTGACCATCCTTATTGCTAGATCCGGGCATCTGGCAGCTTTTAATGGGTGGAGGTCAGAGTGAGAGACCAACGAAGTTTTTCAGTTGAAAAAAAGTAATACCAAAATAGGTAAAAACTACCGAAGTTGTTTCAGTTATAAAGGACATGGCCTATATTTTAACATAAGAACAAAAAACATTGCGCATTATTACGGAAACAAAAACAGTAGGCGACTAACTATAAATTTAATTGTACATCATTTGGCACTACTTTCCCCCAAAAGAAACTTTTGGCTATGATATAGTCTAATTAATTACATATTTTTCCATAATAATGCATTAAACCCAGAACTATAGGAATTGTTTTGTTCAAGTTATTTGCATTCTTTGACCTCCACCACTTTACAGCTGCCAGATGTCCGGATCTAGAAATAAGCATAGTAAACTAACTAGAGGGGTTTCATTGCTCTCATTATTGTGTCACATCTGACGTGGCCAGCTCTCCGTCTATCAGGTCTGATATGATATGACACAATAATGAGAGCAACGAGATCCCTCTAGTTAGATTGCTATACTTTGCTTCTTTCTAGATCCGGACATCTGGCAGCTGTTCATCGGTGTCAAAGAATGCAAACCACTTCTAGAATACAAATCATAGAGATCTGGGTTTGACGTATAATGTAATTCATATTTTGTCTCCTACTGTTCCTGCAACAGTACGCAATTATTTATATTCCAATGTTAAAATAAAGGCCGTTCCTTTATAAATGAGACAACTTCAGCAGTTTTTACATATTTTGGTATTACTTTTTTCCAATTGAAACATTTTGCTAGTCTGCCACTCTGACCTCCACCCATTAAAAGCTGCCAGATACCCAGATCTAGTAGTAAATGAGTAGTAAGGATAGTATAGCAATATAACTAGACAGCCCTTAGTCTACGGGGGAATGTAACCAATGAATATTATTTTAAGGCACCCTTCACAGGGAAGCGATCTAGATAGACGGAGAACTAGTTCTCCACGTCAAATATGACACAATAATGAGAGCAACGAAATCACCATAGTCAGTTTGCTATACTATGCTCATTTCTAGATCTGGACATCTGGCAGCTTTAAAGTGGTGGAGGTCAAATAATGCAAACCACTTAAAGGAAACAAATCCTAGAGTTCTGGGTTCGATGCAATATAGGCCAAGCAAATAAGATCTATAAAAAGTGTTTTGAGGAATTAATTCCCAGCAGGCTGGAAATCGTTTTAATACCTTCATGTGGTCCTAAATGCATGTAATCCGAGTTTGCCCAATCCCAAGAGGTGTGCATAACTTTTTAGCGAAGTTTTTGCTCTTAGTCAGGTTTTTTCTTGTAGCTCCTAAACAGTACGTCCGACGGAAAATGTCACGTATATCAATTTTAAAGAGTGTTAAATTCTGCGTCGAATGAGTATATTAACTTCTAATTCGGTTCAGCTTTACAGCCGAAATCAAAAGTTATAAACCGGGAAAATGTCTTATTTAATTGAAAAACTCATATTTTGACTTCCATACCACATATCTTTGAAACAGATGACTCCTGTTGAAAAACCCAAAAAATAAAAGTTGTAGAGAATAAAATTTCACGTTATATCGATATCTCAATTTTCAAGTAGTCATTTTTAAAGACTAAATTTGGCATGAATTCAAAATCAGTTGTTTCTAAATCCCTCTGAGTTGCATATTTTCCATAAAATATGAAGTGTTAAGGCCTTCATTTAATGCATCGTTACAAGTAAAAACATTTAATTGCAAATTTCTAAAACGTACCCAATCAGAAAACTTTTTATACATCGTGTTTTTTTCATTTCCGGTAATTCCAAGAGTACATTCCTGAGATTAACCTAAGTATATTTCTTAAAGACGCTAGTGTCCTAATTTGCTCCAGTTCTGAGGTAATCGATAGTTCTTTTTCGTCTTTCTGATTGTGTAATTTTTTCTTTTAGTCTGTGAACCCGCTATAAAGTCATGTAACTGTATGTTAAGACAATACAATATTAATTTTGTACTAAGCAGAAACGTCTGCAATTTCAATTTTATAATTGAAAAAAAAAATGATAAAATTCGGACCGGTGTTCCGAAAGGTCGCATCGCAAGTTCGAATCTTGCTCGTTGTGGTGAATTTTTCCATTTTTCTCTCAATTATAAAATTTTCAATACAATATGTTCCCTTTGTATTTAAGATTGTTAGTATTCGAAATTTCATTGACATGTCATAATGTTCAATTGTTTGGTTGAGTTAATATACCTACAGATTGGGAAATCAATCAACAACTACTGAACCTATTTTTGTAGTGGGTTCTGAGTAAAAAAAAATTAAATGTAGGTTTACGCAAATAGAAGGCATGAATAAAATATCGATTACCTCAGAACTGGAGCTAATTAGGACCAGCGCCGGATTAGCCTTTAGGCAGAGTAGGCAACTGCCTAGGGGCCCCGCATTGATCAGGGGCCCCGCATGCACAGAAAAAAATTAAAATGTTACATAGACTGAAATTAAATTGGAAAAAATATGTATCGGCTAGACCCCCCCCCCCCCCCCCCCAACCCGCGCGTGCACAGAGGAATATGAAAATATCACATGGAGTAAAATATTAATTGGTAATTTTCTTGACATAGGCTAGGGTTCTCGCGTGCGCACAGAAGAAATTAAGAATAACTCATAGAATGAAATATAAATTGGAGAATTTATATGTAACATATATTGGTTAGAGGTCCCGCGAGCGCACAGATGAAATTGGAAATATTTCATAGTAATCATAGTGCTAAAACCTTATTTTGGGAGCAGTTTAGAAAGGGTGCGAAAGGGTGAATTTATATTAAGATTAAAATTAAGCTTGTAAAAAATGTAAACGATTCACCATTTTTAGGGTTCCGTAGTCAACTAGGAACCCTTATAGTTTCGCCATGTCTGCCCGTCCGTCCGTCCGTCCGTCCGTCCGCGGATAATCTCAGTGACCGTTAGCACTAGAAAGCTGAAATTTGGTACTAATATGTATATCAATCACGCCGACAAAGTGGTAAAATAAAAAGTGAAAATTTTTTTTTTATTAGGGTACCTCCCCTATACGTAAAGTGGGGAGTGATTTTTTTTTTCATTTCAACCCTAACGTGTGATATATTATTGGATAGGTATTTAAAAATGAATTGGGGTTTCCTAAAATCATTTTTCGATAATGTAAATATTTTCGGAAATAATCGCTCCAGAAGTAAAAAAATATGCGTCCCCCCCCCTCTAACTTTTGAACCATAAGTTTTAAAAATATGAAAAAAATCTCAAAAGTAGAACTTTATAAAAACTTTCTTGGAAAATTATTTTGAACTTGATAGGATGAATAGTTTTTGAAAAAAAAATACAAAATAATTTCTGAACTAAGTTTGTAATTTAACCGTATAAGCAGGTGTTTATTGTACCTGTAATTTCTACAAAATTACAATGAAATGACGTGCTTTCAAATAAAGTAAAAACGGTGAAAATCGGTTCACGGAATAAAGAATTATCCCATAAAAATCATCTTCCATACTTTATGCTCGCGCGCAATAGTTTACTCAATTTGCCAATAGATGTCGCTGTACATGGAACTCTCATATCATATCCTACATGGCGGTGTTATTAACTCTTAAGTGGGGACACTTACTGTGACGGACGGAAAACTACGGAACCCTACAGTGAGCGTGGCCCGACACGCTCTTGGCCGGTTTTTATTGTAGTTTTTTTTTACCGTTTTGTGGGCGTGATTAATAGTGTAGATACTCATACCAAATTTCAGCTTTCTAGTACAGACGATCAGAGCTAAGCCGCGAACAGACAGACATGGCAAAACTATTAGGGCATACGCTGACTACGAAAGTCTAAAAGTATCCAGAATAGTTTTTTCAACAATTAGCCATATTGTGGGAGGTAATTAGGTTTAGGTAGCCCTTACTAAACAACTTTTTCTATTGGGCCAACTTTAAAAACACAAAATAATTTTAGCTGGTTCATACATTTTGGCCTATCAGATGTCGACGTTTGCTATGGGAAGGCAAATTTAAACTTTTTTATTTCGAGGTTGATCCCATATTAAAAGTTGTTCAGTATAACCTATCTAATCACCTCGTACAATATGGCAAATTGTTGAAAATAACAGCCTGTATATTGAGTGACTTAATGTATTTGACACTACAATGCATTGCCTAGGGGCCCCAAAGGGGGTTAATCCGGCTCTGATTAGGACACTGACTTTGAGAAATAAACCTAAGTTAAGCTCAGGAATATACCCTTGAAATTCCCGGAAGAAAAAAAAACACTGTTTATAAATAGTTTTCTGATTGGGTACGTTTTAGAAATTTGCACCTAAATGTTCTTAGTTGTAACAATTCATTAAATGTATGTAAATGGAAAATATGCAACTTAGAAGGAATTAGTAAAAAAACGCTTTTGAATTCATAATACCAAATTTAGTTTTTCAAAATGACTGAATTTGAAAATTGAAATGTCAATATAACGTGAAATTATATTGTCTTCAACTTTTATTCTATAGGTTTTTCACCAGGAGTCACCTGTTTCAAAGATATGTGGTATGGAAGTCAAAATATGAGTTTTTCAATTAAATGAGACATTTTCCCGGTTTATAACTTTTGATTTCAGCTGTACCGCTGAACCGAATTAGAAGTAAAGATTCGAGGCAGAATTTAAACCTCTTTGATATTGATATACATGGCATTTTCCGTAGGACGTACTGTTTTCGAGCTACAAGCAAAAACCTGACAAAGAGCAAAATTTTCGCTACAAAGTTATGCACACCTCTTGGGATTGGGCAAACTCGGATTACATGCATTCAGGACCAGATGAAGGTATTAAAACGATTTCCAGCCTGCTGGGAATTAATTCTTCAAAAAAATCTTATTTTCTTGGCCTAATATTATGTTATGAGATGAGAAATTATATTAATAATTAGATTATGTCATTGCCAAAAGTTTCTGTTGGGTTGAAAGTAGTGACAAACGACGTATACCTAATGTAATTCATAGTGTCAAACTATTTTTGTTTCCGTAATAATACGCAATGTTTTTTGTTCTGGTGTTAAAATATAGGCCCTGTTCTTTATAACTGAGACAATTTCGGCAGTTTTTACCTATAATGGTATTACTATTTTGTTAGTCTGTCACTCTGACATCCATCCATTAAAAACTGCCAGATGCCCGGGTCTAGCAATAAGGATAGTATAGCAATCTAACCAGACGGGTTTTGTTGGCCTCATTATTGGTCATCGTTGGCCAGCTCTTAGTCCAAGAGAATTGTGCGTTTATTTATGTACATTGTACAAGTTATTTAAATGTTGAACTTTATATATTTTAAAATGCAGTTTTCACTCCAAATGTCGGCGGCACTGGCACTAAGCTATCTCTCATCTTTAAAAAGTACGCTTTTAAAGCGCTAAAAATTGTATAGATAAACCGTTTAGCTCTCTGCTGAGTTACATTGATCAGTTTAGCGTTTGTGGAGGATCTCAGTTATACTCGTACATACACAGAAACAAGGAAAAAACTAAACTCACCTTTTACATCAACCAACTTGTATATTTTCTGGGTACAAGTACCAGCTTGTTTCTTAACGCCACTTGTTACATTACTTTCGGTATTACCCATCTCGATTTATGTGCCGAAAATACTGATCCAAATATACGTTAACAATAACGTGAGTCTCAGTTGCGAGCCCAAGTACCTAGAGTTTACCGCGAGCATTTATCGATAAAGCTTACCTCGTTGCTATACCGATCCCCTACTGTTCGTTTAAGTTGACTTTTGTATCTTTGTTATCATGGATGTTTTAAACTTACTTTCCTATCTTTAGTGTTTATATTATGTGTTTAGTTAACCTATTAATATTGTCTTTACGGTACGTTTTATAAAGGCTCGATAGGTAGGTTCCTTTGGGGGGCATTTGTATTTACAATTCCATTTTTTGGCAAAGTTGCATTGTATTAAAAACACAACACACTTAAGTATAGCCATAAATGATGGTCTCATCCTCGCTCAATTAAAAACATGCGGCAACAAATTCTTGAATTGAATCAGGAGATATTTTTTTTATAATTGCAAGTTACCGACTAATGAAGAAAATAAAAGAAAAAAACGTTAAAATTTACTTTTAGCTACAATAATCTCTTTATTTTATTAGGTAAATAAATAAAAAACAGAGTACTATGGATGTCGAAGGATAAGGTAAAATATTTCCGCCACACTTAATATAGAAGCTCCAAACAGCAATCCAATCATACCTCCCACGGATGCTGAAAGAAATACAGAAAATTAGATATGGGTTATAGCACGGGGTCCAATTCGCAATTCGTCTATGGAGCTACCCGTCTAATTCGCGAATGGTGTACTTCGCATTTCGTCTAAAATATCAGTTCGTTTAAAAAGCATCAGGTCTACTTTTTTTTGAGTAGCAAATCGTCTAAGTAGCAAGTTGCCTATTTAGCAACAGGTCTAATTGGTAACTCGGCTAATAAGCAGTTTGTCTAACCTACCAGCTCTAGTTGGGTTGGGTCATCCTATAGACTAAATATCTACTCCGCTTAGCTTAGCGCGTTATTTCTTTGAAACTAAAGCTGCCAAAAACGAGGGGTGCGGGAGAGGAACTGAGCGATTGCCGCGCTGTCATTGATGAAATCAGTGACAACTGAACGTCAAAATAAAATGCACAGCTAGTCGCTAGTGATGTCAGGCGATCGATAAATTCTCAATTTATATCGATGATATGTCAAGTAGTTATGTTTGGACTACTAATATGTAATAAAGACCGGGATACACAATCAGCCTAAAAAAAATGGCCCCACAAAAGTGCTTTAAGATCGACTCGTTTCTGGGTCAGTTTTATTAGGCTTTAGTCAGGGACAAAACTGACCGGTTACAAATTTTCACGAGCTATGCCAAATTTTCGGTGAATATTCTTTGAGACTGTACCTCTACTATATTCTAACTCAATGGTTTGCAAAAATTTGTGAAAATCATTAGTCCGTCAACACATTGAAGTAATTTGGGCCGTATTTTTAACAATTGCTCCATATTATATAACTGGAACATTATTCGATACTTAGAGATAACATGTCACTGTCGATAATAACTAAATAAAAACGTGTCACATCACTAATTCATTCTATGCAGTGGCAGGCAATAGCTGCCTTTATACAGTCGTTCTAACGCGCGTGAAACAGCAATCATGTGCGAAAGAATGCGCATGTGAAGATGTCTGAGGGGGTTTGGATAGACCATGCGATTGCGCGTGGCCATAGTCCACGCAATCACGTGGTTCGAGGTGGTCTTTACACGTACAGTTCTGTCGCACACGCAAGATGGCGGACATACGCACGTGGAGTAAAGACTTTTTTATACCACGACGGTGGCAAACAAGCATATGGCCCGCCTGATGGTAAGCAGCTACTGTATCCTATGGACGCCTGCAACTACAGAGGTGTCACATGCGCGTTGCCAATCCTTTACAAATAGGAGGATTCACTGTGTTGACGGCTAAAGGAACAAGAGGGTCCTTCGTTGTTAACACACTGGGTCCTCTTTGAGCTCTTTGGCAACCTTACTTACCAGCAGGAACACAACACTATGCGTAGGGTCTAGTGCTATTTGGCCGTGGTTTTCTGTAAGGTGGAGGTACTGTCCCAATCGGGCTCTGTTCCCGATTTAAGCGAGATGACATTCGCAGTACGCATAACTACCTAGGTACCTCTCTTTTGGATGTAGTGTAAGTCGCTCCTGAGAACGCGTGACAGAGCGTCTGTATAAAGGCAGCTAATGCTAGACAGGGAACGCGCGATTGTTCCGTGGTACATAGTTGCCGTGGTAACATACTATGTTTACTGTCACTTCCAATAATTACAATTATATTTAGAGTCTGTCCGGAAAGAGAAGTGTCGTAGAATGTATGAGCTTCCTTATAAACTACGACACTTCTCTTTCCGGACAAATTTGAATAGGTAATTAAGATAAAATACGGTTTACCAGTGAAATTAAAGGCCAAAATCTTGCAGACCAGATGTTATAGTGTTTCTGCATCACAATTAAATGCAATAATAATGCCGAGGCAACCGCTGTTTCAATCGGTTGCCTCCTTTTATTTATCAAAGGTTGCCTCGCGATATTTTAGATATGCGAGGGCGGTTCCTCATTAGTACTCATTACTTCAGGAGCTTAGCTTAAATACCGCGAGCCGACCGGTTGCCTCGCGGTCACTGAAACTGCGCGTCATTGCTCTGAATATACTCGTAGTGTTGTACTCGTAGTGTTGTACTCACCGACTTTGTCTAGACTGGAGCGAACCAAGTATCTCGAGTAGCGTAAATGAGGAAGAGACGACATCCGGATATTGACCCTCGTTCCGTCTTCGTTGTCCTCACTCACCCATTTCCTAATCAGATTAGGATAACAAAAATATGGTCAGGTATTATTAAATCATAGATTTACTCTTTAATAGGTAGAGTTTTGGCCTTTGGCCTGCCGTAATTAATTGTTTCTTTTTTTGTTAGGTTGTAAAGATTATGCTAGTAATTAATTATTTATTACAAGCTGCAACTCATAAGTCTCATGATCATGACTTGCGAAAAATGTTATGGAGGTGAATCACTTAACAGATCTTAGTTGGCTTTTAACTCTAAGTTGGTATTTAGCTCGTCAGCTATGTGTCTGTTAACTAATCACTCTAAACAGCAAGAATTTGAAATTGATTGGCATAGAATAGTTGGTACGTTTTGCGAAAAGGAAGTTACGGCCAAAATTGTTAACAAGTGTTTTTTAACGTCTCGAGTTTACCTTTATCCACCGTTTTTGTTTATACCTCCCGTGTTACAAAACAAAAACAAAGTTTTAACGAAATAAAGATTAAATCATAGATCTAAAATGGCGCTTAAGGCTTAAAGATAAATGAAGTGCGCAAAAGAGAAACTAACACGTACATGAACTACACCGTAAACTACACATTCGATAAGTGCGAAAGAGACACACGATGATTTTGAAAGCGTCACAGTTTTTGAATTAACTGTAGGCGAATAACTAAAAATTGCATTATACATCATTTGGAACTACTTTCCACAAACAGAAACTTCTCGCTTTGATATAATCTAATTAATTACATAATTTCCCATAATATTGCATCAAACCCAGAACTCTAGGATTTGTTTTTTTGAAGTGGTTTGCATTCTTTGACCTTCAACACTTTACAGCTGCCAGATGTCCGGATCTAGATCCGGACATGTGGCAGCATAGTATAGCAAACTAACTAGAGGGGTTTCATTACTCTCATTATTGTGTCATATCTGACGTGGCCAGCTCTCCGTCTAATGATATGTACGTTTTTTTATCACATTAACAAAGTTATATTTTTTACATTGAATGTATCTGGCAAAATAGAGAAAAAAAGTCAGCATTTGACTAATTCAGCCTCGTGTCAAAAGTGTCAAACATGTAAATATTGATGTGTGTGGATGTGGGGTGGGGAATAATCATAATATTTGTAACTTTGGTAACTGATAAAACTGAATGAATTGAAATCTAGGACGAGTGCCCCGTACGGCCATCTCGTCTGGCAAACGCGCGGCTCCATGGTGGGACCGTTTCAGGATGCCTTCGCCTTGCCCATCTCCTCCGCCGCCAACTGCGCGTACACCGTACCCATACATTAAAACTAAACATGGTTTTCACATATCACGGTAGAATGGACGAAATAAGTAACGTGTTTTTTGGACTCGAGTATTTGGATTACTTATGGGCGATTCTTTTGTCGTTTATTTTGGAAAGAATCTGCTGCTTGCAAGAACAATTTAGCAGAGACTACATTGTACTCCCTGATCCACCAACAAATGACGACATCTCATTTGACTCACAAAACCTAGAAGAGTTTTCAGATAGAGAGTAAGTATAGATAAAAGGTATGGAACATTTATACATACCATCAAAACCTGAAATGAGAGCCAAGTTCTTCGCCGACAAAGGAATTGATATCTACATGGGTGCCAAGTTCTGAGTAGAAAATCGTAAAAATTTTAGTTATCGTAAAATTTACATTCGCGGGGGGGGGGGGGGGGGGGGGCAATTTCCTTCTCAAATAATCTTACGTTCCGCACATATGGCCCACACAAGGCTTACAAATGTACTTCCTAATTACATGACTATGACACAACTACGCGTTTCAAATAACATTAGGAGTATTAGGACGGTTTAAACGATATTGCGCTAGCTCCATCTGTACGAGTATCTTTTTTTTTATAACTTTCTTTTGATTTCTAAACTAAAATTCATTTTCAACCGACTTCAAGATTTCGAAGGAAGAGGTTATCAATTCGTCGGGATCTTTGTTTTTGCTATTTTTTTTTTTCTTTGGGATTATCTATAAATGAACCACATTTCATTTCATATTTCATATGTTTATGTTTAATATATTTTGAGTTACGTAGGAGTCAAAAGTGGCTTCAAATGGTTCGTGTAATATAGCATGTAATACGTATAGTATACGGCTACTGCGTCGCCAGTTATCTTTTGAACTTCGCTTGACACGCAGTCGCTCGTCTAGATAAGGTGCGGCGACGCAATCTTGATTGCGGGAATTTTCAAACTAAATCGAAATGTCTTCTGTGTTCTACATCGTATAACTACTTATACCGCCATCTTCAGCGCGGAAAGGCGATTTGCCGCTATCCAGACATAGATGGTAGGTAGCAGTGGCGGTGGGTAAAAAACTTATTAGGCAAGCCGGAGCTTTATTTTGCTTAAAATTTCCACATGAGCTGTAGGAAAACTTCTTAAATGCCTGAAAATTTGGCAAGCTGACGGGAATCGTATTCTATGGACGCGCAGCCACTGGTAGGGAGGTACCAACAGGTACTACATATGTAGTTAATGATCTATACGGACCACAGAAGATATTTCGATGTAATTGAAATGCTTCGCAGTCCAATTTGCCCCATTCCACCTTAAGTTGTGGTTTTAAGTTCTAATGAACAAATTAACTTATTTTAATGAGTATGTAGGTACATACCCAAAATAAGGTTTTCGCGCAACATTGCAATATCGCAAATGATTTGCTGAAAGTACGGTCAAACAATTAAAAGTAATCAAGGTTAAGTACGAGTATACGTAGATTAAGTAGTCTTATTTATATAGTAGGTATTATGAGTTTATGAGTGTATTTATTTGTTTCAGTTGCTCTCTGAAGCTGAGCTTCCAGCGACTATGCCGCCTGTCGCAGGTCACCATGCTCCTGACACTCGTCTATTTCTGCAATATTTGCTTCTGGTTCATAATGACAAAGAAAGTTTCATCCCCTTACAGGTTTAAAATATCTATTACTATGTAAAATTTGAATATATTAACCCCCCAAAAAGATTTTAATATTTTCTATTTAGCATATTAATACTAGTTATAACATTTTACAAACTGCATCCCACGTTAACCTTGTTTTTTAACAAATGAAATACAGATTTGAACAAGTTTTCAAATGCGAGGTCTATATTTATCATTACCAGAGCAGTATTTCAGATGATGCATCTGATTTCAATTTCTTCTCGTCTCAAGTCGGTTCAGGGGTGACTTAACTGGCTTACGATGGGTGGTCATGGTCTATCTTAACTATAAGTGCATCTATATTCATTATTTATCTTTTCACACCACCTGCTCGACAATGCCAAATTATATATCATGCAAACCTCACCGAAAGCAAATCATTATAGCCCTTGGCTTTAGCCGGGTTATAATGTTGTACTAAACTCATTATAACCCGCTGGTTAATAATGTGAATTCACTTCCCATAGCTCTTATTGTTATGTGCTTAAAGTCTAATTTCATAAAGTCCGCACGGTGCACAGCCCCGCGACGCCAGCCGGGGCCCGCGCCGCCGCGTCGAGCTGATTTGAAAATCGAATTTATTCGGAAAATCGTGCTGGCCACCTCAATTTTAAATACCTAAAACAAATGCCGCGAGTGTCATAAGACGCTGCAGTATACGGAGTAAAACTGCAGGTTCTATAAAAATAGAAGATAAAATTAGAATAAAATGGACTAATGTATCAAGAATCAATTTTTAGGGTTCCGTAGCCAAATGGCAAAAAACGGAACCCTTATGGATTCGTCATGTCTGTCTGTATGTCTGTCCGTCCGTATGTCACAGCCATTTTACTCGGAAACTATACGACGTATCTGAATAAAATTTACACATAAGGTGTATTTTGTATGCCGCTACTCAGTTTATGTAGTTAAATTTGAAAAAAACAATTTTTTAAGGGGGGGGCTCCATACATGTAACAAATTTTTTATTTTTTATATTTTTGACTAAATATCAACATGTCACACATAAATCGATAGGTCTTTAAAAATAACACTGAGGTTTTTTGACCATTTTGTGATTAAGTGAATATTTTCTGAAATAATCGCTTCGAAAGTCAGAAAAATTGTTCCCCCCCCTGTAACTTTTGAACCGTAAGTCCAAAAAATATGAAAAAAATTGAGGAGACGCGCCTTATCATATACTTTCTAGGAAAATTTTTTGAACATTATTGGTTTAGCCATTTTTGAGTTATCTCCAAAAAACTTTTTCCATAGGCATCAGATACGACCTTTTGGTATTAGTTTGGTTCTTATTCCATTGAAGGTACGGAATCCTGCTATGTGTGGTCCGACACGCACTTGGCCGGTTTTTACTTTTGATTTACTTTAATAAAAATCCGTTTCTAGTAGCCTTAGCTATTTTATTGTCTCGCAAGAGGTGAGAAAAGTAGAGTATACTCCTCGGGGATAAAGCTGTTTTTGTCACGGGCGCGCTTGAACCCCTCACTGCACTCAGGACTCAGTCTTAATTCCCTCGCTTCGCTCGGGAATTAAATCATAACCCCCTCGCTGCGCTCGGGAGTAAAATCTGGAGTCCTTCGTTACGTTCAGGATTCAATATAGCGCCCGTGACATAAAACAGTGCTTTATCCCCTTGGTGTACAATCTACTATTACTTACTTTGAAATGTGAATTGCAGTCAGCTCACTCTCGCTGCAGGAAGGCAAGCAAGGTGCATGATTATTTTTGTGCTCGATGCCCAATTTGATCTTGTTCGCTGGTTGAAAAGAGAGAAATTAATTTTTAATCCTGTATGGGCATTTTATAATCCAATAACCAGTTATTTTAAAATCATACCTCCATATGTCACCAAGCAGTTGAGACCCGTGTAATTGCAATATTTTTCCTTGTCTGAAATTAAATATTCCTTTAACAGAAACGCGTGTAATTAAACAATTATTTACACTCAGTGTAGGGTGATAATGTATTTAAAGTTCTAGAATGTTCATAAAAACAATTTACAAATAATTATTATTTAACTCCTATCCACACACTGGCGCCGCAACTGCAACGGCGACGGTGTGCAAGAGTGACAGCGCACAGAGCGCTATCTCACTCGCGGAAACCGCAGCAGTATGAAAGACGCCTAAATGTGACATTTTCAAGGCAAAGGTACATCATTGTCAGTTGTCAATAAGGCGTTACTGCCATGAAAAAACATGTAGAAATAAACTCTATTAACAACCGACAATGAATGTACCTTTGACGTCACAAAAATGTTTGCTGAACTAATGGTACCTACCTTAACAAGACTAAATTCAAACTTCAAAAACTACGATACAATTATTAATCAAACAGTGGTATCTATCTTCCATCTATTCAAACCTTTACTTTGGTGTTGGTATCTCAGCTAACCTTTGCCGAAAACCTTAACCAAATTGGAGAAGTCTTCTTTTTAGATAAGTGGGATCATACGTCAGGTATGAACAAATGGTAATGGAGCATGCATTTACTTAGTGATATGATTTTATTTCTGCAGTCAACTTACAAGCAACGTCGCGCCCCGGATGCACGCAGCCGCACTCCCCGAATGAGTCTTCGGTGCTCTGAGCCAACATACACGCTCCGTAAGAGTACACCTGCAACTTGACATCACAAATAACTAAATAAAGTGTGACACAAAACCTTTAGGAATTATTGCTCAGCGAGGCACTGGCCTTAGATGATAATTAATAATTATCATTATCGTCACATTTTATACGGTTATAGTACTATTAGTTATTCTGTGGTTATAGTAAGAGTCTAAGGGCCTGTTTCCCAATCTCCAGATAAACTTATCTGCCAGTTAAAATTATTGCTATTCTTTTTTCCAGTCATATAAAAGAAAAGGACAGCAAACATTTATTTGACAGATATGCTTTAACTGGAGATTGTGAAACAGGCCATAAGGGAAGGCCGCCAACAAGTAATTTAACACTATTTATTTTACTAGTGCGTGTATTGTGTAGTTTTAGGAGGTACTGTCGGGTGTTCCAGAAAGTATAAGCACGAGTTCTCATTGATATAAATATAAGACGGTTTTTATTTTTATTTTGATAAATATGCTTTTATCGATATTGGATTTTAACTTATTGTTAAACAAATTCAGGCACCAATTTATTGACATCGTCAATTATAAACCAGTAGTCGCACCTTGGATCTATCGCGCGACATAAGCTTCAGCACAGATTTAACTCCAATGTCTTTGGAGGCTTCCGACCAGTTTCTTTTGAAGGTCTCGATGGAAACTGCTGGCTTAATGGTTTTATCATTGATATGTCTTCGTAACAGGCCAAAAAGTCGCGGTTGGCCTGGCTTCTGGACAGTTCGGCGAACCCATCTCCTTAGGTAATGATGCGACTCTTTTGTCCCTATACCAATGTAACGTGGTCTTCGAGTACGGTACAGGTGCCAAATATGGCTAAAGTGAAACAAGACTATCATGCTCGCGGGTCATGACTCATGAGCAATAAGCGGCGAATCAAGTATTCCTAGATGAAGATATCAGCCTTCATTTGTTGAGTGGTAACGAATGGCTTAGACAACTTCACACACTCACAGAGGGCCTACCTATCCTGGTAGGTATGTACGTACCTGATTTTTTTCTATGAAAACGCCTTTACAGGATCATTAACATCCTGGCTTTCTCATACGGTGTAAAATTGTATACTCATAGTGTGTTTCGACATCTATAATTACGCACGACGATTTTTGGCACAGTAGGCTATCATAAAACTTTTTCACGTTTTGGTTCACACACGCAGCTTGTTTAGTGCTCCGTTTTGAGTTTTTCTGCTTTTTAAGGTCTTTAAATCAATTATTGCCTTGGCCCGTTAAACATTGCGAGTCGAATTTTGTAGTTTTTTTGGCCACCCCCTCACAGACGAGTTATTTTTTATATATAACACCTTGTGCAATCTTACGGTCCAAATTTCGATCTACAGGCCCCCTTTTTGACCACTTTTTGGTGCACCGTAAAAGGAGAATTCTCCACCAGAATTTGGAATAATCGTACGTATGGCTCCGATGCTAACTCCCACAGATTTCACCAACTCTATGAGCATTATGTTAAGAACTATACCGTATTTGTGCAGAATTAGTTTTCGTTTATCTGGAGAAATGCCTCGCATTTTGCATATTTTGCAGATAATATCTGCGACAAATGTACATATTTGTTGCTAATTAAGGAAATAACAATTCCATATTACTGTATTTTTCTAGTCAGTATCATGAACAAAGATGTGGCATGTGCTTATACTTTCTGGAACACCCGATAATAACATCATATCGCCAAATTGAGCCCTATTTCTGTACAAAGGACATAGGTAGGATATATGTCTCATTGGTTGCCGTAACGTAATGCGCAGGGTTAAAAAGTTTTTCAGTAAATAAGACACTTGCGGGGTAAGTGAAGAGCGTCGAGGCTGGCACGTCCTTCAAATACCGGCAGCCTCGCACGAGGAGCTCCTCGAACTTTAGCAAAGGGTCGTTCGCCATCTCCACCAGCGAGAAAAGGAACTCGACCCAGTTCCATTCTCGAGTTTTCACGTCAAACTTCAACTCGGTATCCAAATTATGTGTCGACAGTTCCTCCGGACTGTGAACGGATATCTGTTGAAATAAATTATCCTTTGTAACATTACGCTTATCAGCATTAGGTACATATTACGTACCTACCTTATACATACTCGTGCGTGATTACTTAGTCGGTTTAATATCGTTTGATATACTCTTAGTGTAAAACGCACCCTTTTAAACGCACATAATTATATGTTCTACATACGCAAAAATTCAACTGGTTTAATTAAAAATACTACATTTATTTTCCCTTGTCGTATTTATGGTGAGCCAATTTTCTATAAAATTTAAGACATTACATACATTAAGTGTTGCATTTTCTTTAATTTCATCCTATCTTTTGCCTTGTTATATCTGCGTCTCCTAAACGCACGGATATTACGATTTTAGTCTAAATAAACGGAATGCTTCCCGCCAATTCGATAAAAGTTGTAACTGTTAAATGTTTAAAATATAAAAATCTACACAACAAATAAATATATTTTTGCAAATCAATTTTGATTTCTTTTGACCCAGTTCTACTACTCAAAATATGTAAAATACGCGTACTTACAAATGCATGTTGTTTCAACTGACAATGCAGAAATATGCACGCGAAGCGCATTTTTTAATATTATATGTAGATAGAATAGAGCTACCAGTATGGTACGAGTAGCGGTATTAAAAGTACACGTTACGCGTTTCTGTCCTTGATATCCGACAATATATTTTTTAACTTCAATAAATGGGTCAACTACAATCCTTGCGAATTTAACATTTTTAACGGTGGGGCGCTATGTTAAGGGTGCTACGCCGTAGCCCTTAGTCGTAAGCGCGTGACACAGCAAGTGACTTGCGCATTGGAATGCTAAAGACAAAGCGCATAATCATTTTTGTATGGGTGCAATATGCAACTGTGCATCAACCCATAACAATAATCGTTTGAAAAAATACCGCTTCTCTAGATACATCAGACTTACATGAGCGTCGAGATGTACTCGAAAGGACAATAACCCCGGTCCTGTAGTTCTATTTACTGTCATTAACGGCTCTTGTGTAGAATTTCTGAAAGTCGTAAAAACTGATAAAAAAAGATTTATGAATATGTGTCAAGTATCTAACTCGATTATCTCAGAAAACGTGACACCAAAGTGCTTATCTATGTATAAGCGTATAGTATAAGCAATGTTACCACTTATCATTAATCAGCTAGTTATCGTGATAAGAGTGCGCACTTGTGCTGCAGCGTGTTGAAGGAGTAGCAGAGCCCGTGCTCGGCGTCCACGGCGCGGAAGCGCGCGCAGCACGGGAACGCGACGCCGTTGAACTCGCAGCCGCTCAGGAGCTCCGCACAGCTCATGTGGATCTAAACGATGGTCTGCACTGAGCAATTGAACAGCCATCGAACGCCAAATGACAGGGTTCTTACTCGTAATGCATTTGTTTGGAGTTCGTTGGCTCGGAGTGAACGCAACATTACGTTAATCAGAATTACATTAAATACTGTACTTTGTACTATAAATTAAACGGAATCGTGATCAACTTTTACGCAACCGACTGATGCGCAAGGTAGTTATGATAGTGGAATAGTTACGTGCTCAATGATCTGCCTCCAGGGCAAGTGGCAAGGCACCGTGGAGCCGCAAGGTACGCAAAGCTCCTTTGTGCAGGACCCTAGCCCGTACACTAAGTTTGTCAAATAACGCTGATACTTGTACGACAAATTCTTCACCAAGGGGCCTAAAAAATTATAATGTGTAGTTAGCTAAAATGATAACTGTAAAATTAAAATGTATGCCTAAACGGATAAAAATATTACAGAATCCCTCTCTGAAGGACCTCTATATTTGAATTTTGTTTTCTTCACATTTTATGAGGAAAACAGCAACTAAGCAAATCAATTAATCTGCTACACACACGCGCACGTGCACGCACACACACAAGCACACACACACACACACGCGCGCACACACTCACACACACACACACACACACACACACACACACACACACACACACACACACACACACACACACACACACACACACACGCACACTCACGCACACACTTTGATCCTATTTTTCTTACTAACCAAATTGAGCGCTCTCCGTAAACTTTCTTTGAGCCTGTGTGGGATAAAACGTCTCACAAACGGTGACAGCAGGAAAGGTGGTAGTCCAGAAAAGGTAGCGGGTGTCAGGGGTGTAGCTGAGCGTGGCGGCGTCGCGGGCCGATGGCGCCAGCAGCACGGCCAAGCAGCCCGCCGACGCGGCCAGCATCGCCGCCCATAACCACCTGCCAATGCGCCCACCATGCTCAAACGCTTACTATTTAAATAAATAAATAATTAAATATTATGAGACACAATCTGACACAAATCGATCTAGTCCTACAGTAAGCTCAATAAAGCATGTGTTGTGGGTACTAGATGTCGAGTTACTTATATATATATAAATACCTAATAAATACAAATGTATAAAACATCCATAACTTAGAACAAATATCTGTGATAAACGCACAAATCAATGCCCTGACCAGGTTTCGAACCTAGGACATCCTGCTTGATAGGCAGGGTCACTACCGACTAGGCTAGGAGGCCGTAAAATAAATATTTGTATCATATTAATACAAGGCAATATAGTGCACGGCAGAGAGTTCTAAACCAGGAGAGGCCTTAGGTATCATTTCCCCTCTGTCAAAAGTATTGGCAGGAAAATCTAGTACATCTATAAAAACTATTTCAATAATCGATGTCACGCACTTTCGCCATCGCTGTCGATGGATAACAAGCTCCGTGAAAATGCCCTTATGCGCTGTTTTTGGATGTAAAAAATGTTATATTTCGTCTAGTTAACAAAAATATGAAATACCAATTCAGATGTAAGTACAGTTTTACTTTATTTAGCATTACTTTCGTAATAAAATATTTAACCTAAATCGAAAATCAAGCTTCGTTTACAGAATCGATTCAAAGACAATCGTTTTCTTTCTGACGGGCAGTAACTATTTGACATTTGACATTTCTCCATATTTAACGCGCTTAAGGATTGCTGTCTTCTATATTTTGTTTGAAAATACAATCAAAAATGATCCTTGGCTTTTTTGTTTGACATTTGCAAAGACTGCATCCAATAATGAACCATATGTTAACGTATGTACAGTCGACTATCTATTGCTCCATTTAGTGCTATGAAGTATAAAAAGAATATGTCAAATATGTTTGGTGTTTGTAAGTCAAAGGTACATCTTTGTCGGTTGTCAATAAAGCGTTGCTGCCATAAAAAATCATTTAGAAATAAACTGTATTAACAACCGACAATGATGTACCTTTGACTAGAAGACATCACATGCGTGCTACCTCGCCCCCCTCAGATTTTGGCAGACTTTTTTGTTTAGAAAGATGAGGCGAAGCGTACTCCATTTATAGAGCTTTATGGTGCACGGGTAGTACTAATTTAAAAACCTATTTTGAATTTTTATGTTCCATTGCGGCAACCCATTGACTTAGTGAAAAGCTATGCGAGGAATGTGGTTTTTTTGTTTATTCCCGGCGGGCACATAGGGAATAGTTTCTTTCCCCGCTGTGCCCGCGGGAATGGATATATGGAACTATTCCCATTTGTTCATAGTCATAAGCAAGTGTCAAAATCGTTTTAGGTGTAGTATAAATATTGCCTGCTGAAGCACAGTGGCGCCCTCAATTAATTACTACTATTTATTATTGCAGTAGGGGTAGGATTTGTTCTTATTAGAATTTTATTTTGATTGAATTTTATATCACTATTACGAAGCTAAACATTAAATACGTTTCATCAAAATTATATAGAAGAAACTTTATTCATATAACAGTACAAGTGTAAAAAAAACATAATAAACGTAATTTAACCTACTTAAAATTACAGATAAAAAATTTGACCCAGATCGCTGTCAACGGGCAAGGTGCCCAGAAGGCTGGCCGTATTACCACGCTGAATGGCGATAGCTATTCGTTGAGCAAAATAGTAACCAGCCCTCTGGTCACCAGAAGCCTCTATTAGGCGCGCCGACAGATCTTTGTATAATCGGCGCGCGCTTGGCCCCCACGGCCCTAAAGTTTCAACGCCAAACGCTGCAAATATGTAGCTGCTTTCTAAAGCAACGTACTTGCGGCGCTTGAGGTCTTCGGCCGAGGATGCCGCAGCACCAGCACTAATTTTGGTGCCTGGAATATGGGACGGTGCCAAGGTATCAACGCAAGTAGCGTCCCAAACTAATGGCTGGCCCATACTCCAAGGCACCAGTGTCATGCCGTCGGGCCTCTTGCCGTCATCCCTGGCCAAACCGCTGGGCTCTAGGACAGCCGGCAGTTTGGCACTGACAAGCGCCCTCCGGATGACGTCGTTGATGCTTGCGTGGCGGGGGATCCTTCCAGCGCTTCGGACGCATGAAAGGCCGTGGTGGCCTAGGCTGTCCACCATGGCGCCGCATTGACAGCGATGTGGATGGTTTGTTGATGCCCCCAAACGTAAACTGGCTGCAATACGGAAGGTGGTGTTATCGAGAAATGTACCACTATTAGAGGACGGTAAAGCTTTCAGCCAAAGACCTGACTCCCACTCTGCAGTAGCTAGGAGACGAGCACGGTCTGTTGAACTAGGTGACGTATCCAAGAGTTTTTTCATCAAAATTAAAACTATAAATAATAAAATTAATAAAATAGAACGGATCCGAGGTGGGCACAGATATGGGAATAGTTTTGATTCCCAACTATGCCCGTGAGGACGGAAGACGGATGGGAATTTATAATATTCCCATCTGTGTCCGCCGTTATCACGTGACGATAGTAAGTACAGATAGGGATATACCGTTTTTAGGGTTCCGTAGTCAACTAGGAACCCTTATAGTTTCGCCATGTCTGCCCGTCCGTCCGTCCGTCCGTCCGCGGATAATCTCAGTGACCGTTAGCACTAGAAAGCTGAAATTTGGTACTAATATGTATATCAATCACGCCGACAAAGTGGTAAAATAAAAAGTGAATTTTTTTTTTTTATTGGGGTTCCTCCCCTATACGTAAAGTGGGGAGTGATTTTTTTTTTCATTTCAACCCTAACGTGTGATATATTATTGGATAGGTATTTAAAAATGAATTGGGGTTTTCTAAAATCATTTTTCGATAATGTAAATATTTTCGGAAATAATCGCTCCAGAAGTAAAAAAATATGCGTCCCCCCCCCTCTAACTTTTGAACCATAAGTTTTAAAAATATGAAAAAAATCTCAAAAGTAGAACTTTATAAAAACTTTCTTGGAAAATTATTTTGAACTTGATAGAATGAATAGTTTTTGAAAAAAAAATATAAAATAATTTCTGAACTAAGTTTGTAATTTAACCGTATAAGCAGGTGTTTATTGTACCTGTAATTTCTACAAAATTACAATGAAATGACGTGCTTTCAAATAAAGTAAAAACGGTGAAAATCGGTTCACGCAATAAAGAATTATCCCATAAAAATCATCTTCCATACTTTATGCTCGCGCGCAATAGTTTACTCAATTTGCCGATAGATGTCGCTGTACATGGAACTCTCATATCATATCCTACATGGCGGTGTTATTAACTCTTAAGTGGGGACACTTACTGTGACGGACGGAAAACTACGGAACCCTACAGTGAGCGTGGCCCGACACGCTCTTGGCCGGGTTTTTTTCACTGCTATTTTATAAAAGAGCCGATATAAGTGCGTTCGACGTAGGCCCTAAGTAAGTGTTACAAGTTTTACAGAATTCGCCTATATTCTTACTTGACCGGAGTACTACTACTCCTCACAACATGTTTCAGGCCATTAATATTACTATTTCTCGCAAACAACAAAAGTCTTTGTTTAAGCTCTGCCCTTGTTCTCCTAAAATAATGATTGATCTTCATCGTTACGGAAAATGCAGTACGAGTAGCTCAGACGTGGGCCTCAGGCCTGCGCTGCGCAAAGTAATACTAGACTATTTCATTTTAGTAAGTGCTAGCAATTATGAATAAATACTTAAATAACATACCTATAATTACCTATGATTCCAATGATTTAGCGAGCTGTTAGTGATTGCTGGCGAGGATTCCATTGTCAACTGGTTCGCTTAATCATATCATATTATTTTATTATGGAAAGCTGATTAGCACCGTAATATGGGTTAAACATTTTATGGCTCAAGTAACCTGTTCCAATTTTATTTGGAGTCCTTAGGAACTAATAAATCTCCCTTTTTTGGACGTCGGTTAAAAACATTTTCTTCACATATAACATTAAACGCTTATAGGCTATAGATTCCTAGTTTAAATTTGCTTCGTTGGCTGCGTAATTATATTTTTTACTACCGATTTCTAAGGTTATTTCTTCCATTTTCTAAATATTGCGGTAGCGCAAAATATTTACTGACCGGCACCGATTAATAATTCTAGGGATACACAATCAGCTCAAAAAAACCGACCAAGTGGTAATGGAGGGTTCCGTAGCTTCAATGGAATAAGAACCAGACTAATGCCAAACGGTCGTATCTGATGCCTATAGAAGAAGTTTTTTGGAAATAACTCAAAAATGGCTAAACCGATAATATTCAAAACAATTTATGTAGAAAGTTATAATATAACGCGCATCTTCTCCAATTTTTTGCATATTTTATGGAGTTAACGGTTCAAAAGTTACAGGCGACTTTCGAAGCGATTATTTCTGAAACTATTCACTTAATCACAAAACGTTCAAAGAAACCTCAATGTTATTTTTAAAGACCTATCGATTGATATATATCTACAACATGTTGATATTTGGTAAAAAAAAATTTTTTTTTAATTTAGTTACATGTGTGGAGCGCCCCACTTGAAAATTTTTTTTTCTGCAATTTCACTACATTACTAAATAGCGGCAAACAAACTACACCTTATGTCAAAATTTTATTAAGATATGTCTTATAGTTTCCGAGTATAATGGCTGTGACATACGGACGGACGGACAGACGGACATGGCCAAAGCTATATAAGGGTTCCGTTTTTGCCATTCTGGCTACGGAACCCTAAAAATGGCTCCATAATACTGCTGCATAAACGACTCGGGCAGTTTCTCTGAGGCTTATTATAGAGGAAGAGAAGGTGGTTGGCAACCCTACCTCATCGAGTAGCAGAATTCGGCCTGTATAGGGCAATGTACGGTAAAAAGTTATGTATTTTGTTTCCTGGTAGCCTGAGCCAAACCTGGAACGTTTTGTGCAGTTAGAAAAAACATGAGCCTATTTTTTGGCGAAACCTCTACCGGCTCTAGCGTGGCTCTACCTCATCGAGGAGCAAGTTAGCACGTGGCATATTTGATAGATCTCATCGAGAAGTCTCAAAAAATGGTGGTAGTCTAACGCAAACTTAATTGGCACTTTAGGAATTCAGCCTAATTTTAGAGCGCCTAAAAATATTATATAAAAAAAACCGCATCAAAATCCGTTGCGTAGTTTTAAAGATCTAAGCATACATAGGGACAGACAGACAGTGGAAAGCGACTTTGTAGTGATTAATACAGAATAATGACTTATATTCATCTTTTTTATTTGATAATATTTGGTATTACACATCGAAATCAATTCAGTTCGATACTAGCATTACTATTGCTTTATTATAATAAATGTTAACCTTAAATACGACGTCCATAGCTGATATTCCATAGATATTCCAGGAGCGTCGAACTCCTTATGAATATTTAATTAAGTAAGTTCCTAACTTAAAACTCAAGCGGTCATCACTGCACCGCATTTTTGAAATATCCGACCCTATGTCATTTTCCACCAACTGAACCAGGTCTTCTTGGTTGTGGTATCTTGGTGCGCACGGGCAGCGACAGGGTCGGGGTCCGCGTAGTCGGGCGCGTGCGAGGCGGGCCGCTGGGTGCCTGCGCCGAACCCGGCCAGCTGGAAGCCCTCGCGCAGGTCTTTCAGCAGGTGCTGCGCCGGCTGCCGACGTTCCGACTCCGTCGCTATAAGAACATCAAATATTACCTAAATCGATCTGATCAAGATATTATTAGGAAACTTTTTTTTTCAATGCCTTTTTCGTTCGGTGACATGTAATCCGTCCTTCAAAACTCAAAACCAAACCTATATGTAAATCAATTCTGTAGTACCTACCTACCTACCTACAAATATTCTTTATATGTAATTATATATTGATTATCATATAGTTTATACAAATTGTGATTGATAACGGTATGTTACCTATACCTATTGAAGTCATTGATCACTAAAACGACAAGGGTAAGGGATCAAAAACGATTTGTCGAGAATTGTAAGTAGGTTCTGACAAAGAGAATATATAAATAGAGGAATTTTTGTGCTCCAAGTTTGATAGCTTTACTAGATGGCGCTGTACATCTCGATACATTATGCGGTAACTCTGGTTTCAGATGACTCTTCAGTGTACCGCATAATGTATGTATGGAGCCGTACAGCGCAGCGCCATCTAAGCTATCAAACTTATTTACTTTATACATTCTCTTTGGTACCGATTTGGTTGTTGAGGTACTTACGGCAATATGGCAGCCTCTCAGTAGTGAGCACAAAATAAGGGCCTTGTGCTCTGGGCAAGTCCTTCCCGCCTACGGCCTTGATGCCCATCTCCGAGCAGGAGCCGGTGAAGTCGCACGCCGCGCGCAGGCACGCCTCCACTCTGTATGTATTCAATTGTCTTACCATTAATGCAAAATACGTAACTGGCTGTTCATTCATAGATCTTAAAATGTTGCATCAAGGATTTTGAATCGCAGCGAGATTTAATGTAATACGGTACGGTACCCCTACAATAAGTCCCAAATTAAAATAAAATTCAGCATAGCTTAGCTATCCAGCGCAGAAATTCTGCCAGCTTTCTGGGCACCCTACCACATGACCGAGACCTAGGTCATTATTTTTATTTGCAAGTCGTTTAAGTCCATATTATGTTTCAGCTTATTTTTTTGTTTTGTTCGAATATTTTTTTGAATAAAATTAAATTCATATTTAACTTTTTTTCTTTCAATTAATTACAAACAAATCAAATAAATTTCCAAATTATAAAAAAACCTTTCAATTATTTTCAGTGGACGTTAAAAACAGCATTCTCCCACTTTTTGGGTCAACCATATTTTTTTCCAGAAAAATACCTTTAAGTCATAAATTCATAATTCATGACAATTATTAGATAGAGACAGTTAACACTTTAATCCTTTAGATCTACTTCTAGTTCCTATTTTTTTTTCTTTTTATAGCCAAAGTGGAATTTGGTGAAAATATTTTTTGTAACAAAATTTATTTTTAATTCGATTATATTCATAAAAATTTAAATGTAGAAATAAACTTGGCTTTATGCTTTAATCAGGTACTACGAGTATATAACATATTGGAGGGCATGACAAAAAAAAATCAAGTGACAGGTTTGCACGAATCAACGTCCTCACTAAACAAGCTCTGAAAGAATTGAGTTTTCGGGAATTAAATAATAATAAATGTGTGCCAAAAGTATTATTTGCAAATGCTATTCGTTTGCGTTATTTCGTTTTCAAATCGTGACCGGACTCTTAATTCAATTAACGTAAAACGAACTTTTTGCCTTGTGCGACGTGAAAATAGAAATGAGTAATTCTCTTGCTATGTACAACATTTGTCGGATATTAATATATAAAGGAAAACTATGTTCGTCGACATAGTCACCTATGCTAAATTATTTTTTGCAGGATAAACGATAATAAAATGTCGCTATGAAAGTGACTAGACGAACTCTTTTGCATTTGGCTCATAGGTGCATAATACCTGATCTGCTCCCACAAACAATAGAGCAGTGTAATCGAGACAGATTGATATTTATTTAATCAACCTACTTATAAACCTAGATAGTTACCCTTCGTAAGACAAGTTCCAGCGATGGGCCCTAAATGAGCAGTTGTTGTTGACCAGAGACTCGGTGAAGAGCAGGTACGCTCGCCCGTGGCTGCAAATCGCTTGCTGCAAATCTGTTAAACATTCACAGACATATTTGATATAAGATCAAACGAGTTCTGGAGTCCTAATTTTGTTAGACTCGCTTCAATGGAGAAGGAGGGATTTTGGAAGAGGGCGCTGTTCCAGATTCCATACAATAAGAGAAAGAGACCAAACTAGAATGGTCCTATGCAGTCAAAAAGCTTTTCTTAGTTAAAAACCTTCCCTATGGCGATAATCTACTATATTTTCAATTTCAATTCGGGACAAAACCTTGAGTCATTTTCGCGAAAATAAATAAAAACTACTTCCCGCCATACAAATTTAGCTTTTTTAAGGACCAATGTTGGAGATGTCACTTTGACAGTTGTATTCCCCATTAATAGAGGACTCGATAATTTCGAAGACTCCGAGTCTAGAGTCGAGTCTTTTTAGGGTTCCGTAGCCAAAATGGCAAAAACGAAAACTTATATTTTCATCATGTCCGTCAGTCCGTCCGTCCGTATGCCACAGTCATTTTACTCGGAAACTATAAGACGTATCATAATAAAATTTAGACGTAAGGAGTATTTTTTATGCCGCTATTTAGGTCTGTAGTTAAATTGCTGAAAAAAAAAATTGTAACTAAGAAAACAAAAATGTTTCACCAAATATCAACATGTTGCACATCAATCGATAGGTCTTTAAAAATAACATCGAGGTTTATTTCATCATTTTGTGATTAAGTGAATATTTTCAAAAATAATCGCTACAAATATCAGAAAAAGTGTCCCCCTCCCCCCTCTTGTAACTTTTGAACCATAAGTTCAAAAAATATATAAGAATCTGAGAAGATGCGTCTTATCACATACTTTCTACGAAAATTTCTTAAAACATTATCGGTTTAGCCACTTTGGAGTTATATCCAAAAAACTTCATTCAAAGGCATCAGATACGACCTTTTGGTATTAGTTTGGTTCTTATTGCATTGAAGATACGGTACCATTCATTATGCGTGGTCCGACACGCACTTGACTGGTTTTATTCTATAGCTAGAGTCATCGAAAACACTTTGAGTCATATACTGACTCCATTAGGTTTGAAATAAGACTCGTGGCTACAACTTAACGTTGAGAGCATTTAATATTTATAAATAATTAAATAAACTAAAAAAGTTAAATTTTGCTTAAAAATGAATCATTCTTTATGACAAGCAGAAAAAAGTACAATTTATATTATAATATCTCATATTTAACACGGATGTGTCTTATGTTATGTAGGAAGTTATCTTAATAAATTTTTACTATTTTTAATTACACTCTTAAATTATTTATAAAAAAAATAGGTAATAATATTTACAATACATAATCTCAGAAAGTGCTCTTTGATATGGGTATAAAAGTAGCTTTTTAATTTTCCAATTATCGAGTCCAACCCGGCGAGTTGTTGATTCCTAACGAAATCTTAGGCCTCTGCTTTGGTACATTGGTGGTTAATCAAATAATTAAATAAATCGTAGATAAAGTAAACATGTTTTGAAATAATTGTTATTTGTATTAAATCAGATTAAATTATGTATATTCCGCAACGTTATAATAAAAAATATTGTTCCAAATTTTTATCTCAAGTATGTCTCAAGTGTAATTAGGACCACTGTCGTACAACGCGCATGCACTCCACTTGCCAGCAAAAAAATATAATCATCGTATTTGTAGTCTCTATTACATCAATTAAATATTAAAATAAAGAATCAAGTAAAAATAAATAATAATAAAAGAAATTGAAAAAATTAAATAAAGCTATATTTAAAAAAAACCGGCCAAGAGCGCGTCGGGCCACGCTCAGTGTAGGGTTCCGTAGTTTTCCGTCCGTCACAGTAAGTGTCCCCACTTAAGAGATAAAATAATACCGCCATGTAGGATATGATATGAGCGTTCCACGTACAGCGACATCTATCGGCAAATTAAGTAAACTATTGCGCGCGAGCTTAAAGTATGGAAGATGATTTTTATGGGATAATTCTTTATTGCGTGAACCGATTTTCACCATTTTTACTTTATTTGAAAGCACGTCATTTCATTGTGATTTTGTAGAAATTACAGGTACAATAAACACCTGCTTATACGGTTAAATTACAAACTTAGTTCAGAAATTATTTTGTAATTTTTTTTCAAAAACTATTCAACATGTCAAGTTCAAAATAATTTTCCTAGAAAGTTTTTATAAAGTTCTACTTTTGAGATTTTTTTCATATTTTTAAAACTTATGGTTCAAAAGTAAGAGGGGGGGGACACATTTTTTTTACTTCTGGAGCGATTATTTCCGAAAATATTTACATTATCAAAAAATGATTTTAGTAAACCCCTATTCATTTTTAAATACCTATCCAACAATATATCACACGTTAGGGTTGAACTGAAAAAAAAAATCACTCCCCACTTTACGTATAGGGAAGGTGGTACCCTAATAAAACATTTTTTTCCACTTTTTATTTTACCACTTTGTCGGCGTGATTGGCGTGATACATATTAGTTCCAAATTTCAGCTTTCTAGTGCTAACGGTCACTGAGATTATCCGCGGACGGACGGACGGACGGGCAGACATGGCGAAACTATAAGGGTTCCTAGTAGACTACGGAACCCTAAAAACGTCCTTCGATACACGGACGGAATGAAATTCTTCACTCGTTCCGAGTTTGGCCAATATCTCGGCACTCGTGCAATAATGACATCCTTTCCGACCTTGTATCGAAATGTATTATTGCGCCACAACTTACGAGACGGTGTGTAGCGGAAAAATCTTGAAAACAGAGATGTTCCGTTTTGACAACCCGGTTGCTTCATGCCTCCATTCGGGTAGAAATCGGCATGTCCTGAAATATTATTATTATATATTTTTATTCAACGGAATGCCGCTGTAGATAATGGATGAATCGAATCGTGTGCTCGTACCTGCGGGCTCAGGTAGCCCGAATCCGATCTTTTTCAAAAGTCTCCCGTTTGTATGAATGACGTCAACAAAATCAGCGTCCGATTTATCCAATCGCTCGGACTTATCAGATGTCCGAAAGCAAGGTTGGGCCGGATCCAAACCTGTAAATCAAACGACTGTAGCAGGAGCTTAAATTACCTTAGCATGAATAAATGGATCTTCGTCGGTCGTCCCCAGAAATATCTCTGCGCTGCGGTTGAGTCTAAGTATTAGGTCATTTTAAGTCAAGTGTTGCGGCAACTTGTATCCACCTACCAGTTATCCTAGCGACGCCGTTGAAGTGCTTAGAAACAAACGCACA
Organism: Pammene aurita; assembly: GCA_947086415.1. Taxonomy (NCBI): domain Eukaryota; kingdom Metazoa; phylum Arthropoda; class Insecta; order Lepidoptera; family Tortricidae; genus Pammene; species Pammene aurita. Next base: position 26,207,102 of record OX352289.1, read on the forward strand.
AATATGAGCGCCTAAGCTGTGCCCCACGAAATGGAAATCCTTCACGCGCGCTCCTGTTTCCGCTATCAGCTTCTTCAAGAACCTGAGCCCAATTAACTAATTATATGAACACTTTTTCCATCAACAAAGTATCAACAGTATAATATCAAATTTTGAAATATACATATTTACACTTATACCGGTATTCAGTCATTAAATATATTTCTATCTATGTACATGTATACCTCCTATGATCATAAATTTTGAGATGAATGTAAACTCAAATAGTTTAATTACTGAAATGTAATATGATTATATTAATATTTTGATTTGACAACCGCCATCTAAGTAATTAAAATTGTATATACTGTTTTAAAATGGCCTTCTGTGTTTTTCATTATAGTCGTTTAATACGTTGGTATTTAGGGGGTGAAGGCACGGTGCCGAAAATGTTACGTTTACTGGCGGGAAAGTATAGTTAGGAAGATAGGATAGGAAGTAGAAGAAAACTGTAAGAGATGAAATATTAACGTATAGGTACGCCAAAGTATTAAGAAATATTGCAAATTATATGCTGAATAACCAATACTAATTGCCATCCTGTATCGAGGTGGGGAGTATATTTTCATGAGAAGGTAATATTTTTCTTCATTTTCGAAGAAACGGTGCCAAATTTAAAGTTTAAAACTGTCGGACAGACTATTCGTAGGTAGTTTTAAAATCCTTATCTAATATTAAATTACCCTGAAAATACTTTTGTTCAACTTGATCAGGTATTTATATAGTCGTAAAAAAATCACACTATAACCGGCAAACATTTTTTTCCCTTCGATTTTTATTTCCGAGTAGTGTCTTCATCGAGCCCTGACGCAAAGCTTCCAGATTTTTATTTGTGGATTTTTTTACCTTCTTTCGAGCAGGTGAAGAAGGCTTACGTAAATTTCAACCAAATCTTGCTTCTATTAAATGTACCACTATAAAGGAAACAAAATAATTCCGTAAAACAAATTGCGTGCCAGAACTGGCACATTGTAAGACGACCAAACGAAAACCTATTAAAAAAATACTCTTTTCAAAAACCTAGAAATCAACTATATTTATTTTTATAATCTATATAACTTATGGCCATTGATAATAATAATAAGCAGTTCGATAATTATTTGTCTTCGTCTCAAAACTTATGTTAAACGAGGTATGTGGATTAGGTAAATCGAAGTGTGTAAATTTTAGTGCTTAGTCCAAGAGATAATAATACCGGAATAAGTGCTAAAAGATAAACCCACGCTATGACATCGGAGCCAACTCGCCGGGTGTTCGCCACCGCCCGCCAGTACTTCCAAGTATTACCGCCACCACTCCAGTCCACTGCTATAACGTTCACATCATCCTACACAATCAAAATGCACACACTGATATGGTGATATTTTTTTGTTGTTATTGTTATTAAGTATATACCTAAATAAATTATATCAATCATTTCAACCAACAAGAGGCAACCCATTTTCCATTCATATCTTCTATTTACATATGCAGTAAAAAAGTGTAGAGGGTGTAGGGGCCCATAGATAAATACATATTTAATATAAACTTGAAACTAGCATACTAAACTAAAACTATCATTTTGGAGAAACCACGATTTGCTTTTGCGCCACCAGCTTCTCTAAACTCCTGTTCTTGGGTATATACTAAGAGATCATCCATTAATTACGTCACCCGATAAGGCATGAACCCTAAGAATCACATCACTGGCATAAATAGGTACTTCTGGTGCAGACTAGCGATATTTACTCTTAACGGTATGTATAACTATTTATCCATATATCGTAAAACGGGATAAGAAGAGACGACGTGGGCAGTTGGGTCATGAATGGGGAGAGTAGGGATAGGGATGCTAGAGGGGCGAGTTGGTGTTTTTAGGCCGGGGTTGTCAAATCGCTACGTAAATAAAATATTTTCTTAACAAGTCAAGCTATTGTAATGTTCATAATCCGAAAATGTTAATCCTAGCAATTTTCCCAACTCTCCTACCTCCCTATCCCTACGAACCCCAACTAAGAGGTGAGGTGAGGTTTCCCACTATTTAGTGTTTATCATTAAAATTACGAAATTAATCAACACATAACCAATAAAAAACTAAAATTCATAAGTGTGGACTATTTATTGTTTATGTATAAAAATCACTGATAAAATTCAACGTGGGGGCGTCCATTAATCGCGTCATACGTTTTTGGCTTGTTTTAGACCCCACCCCATGGTGATCTTTGGTGATATTTTCAGGACCCCTCCCCCCCTGTCCAATATGACGTGTAATTTTTTGCTAACTAAAGTAAGTACAGTTTTCTAACACGTGAACCTACATACTTACGTAATGTACGTACACGTAAAGGGTAAAAAAATGAAAGTACATGTATACATATAAAATAAAATTATCTTTAATAGAAAAAAACCGGCCAAGTGCGTATCGGACCACGCGATTTCGTACCTACTATCGAAAAAGTAATATCAAAAGGTCGTATCTTCGTATGAAATGAGTTTTTAGGATATACTCAATAATTCCTAAACCAATAATATTCTCATTTTTTTTCATATTTTTCTATCTCCGGTTCAAAAGTGACAGGGGGGACACAAGTTTTTTAGACTTACGGGGTGATTTTTTCTTAAAATATTCAGTAAATAAAAAAAAATCAAACAGACCTCAATGTTATTTTGAAGGACTTATCGAGTGATGTGCATCATGACGATATTTAGTAAAAAAAATTTTTTTTGACAAATAATTACATGTATGGAGTAGTGCCCCTCCTTAAAATATCTTTTTCAGCAATTTTACTACAAAACTAAGTAGCGGCATACAAAAACATACCTTATATTTAAATATTTATTAAGATATACGTTTTATAGTTTCCGAGTAAAATGGCTGTGATATACGGACGGACGGACGGACAGACGGACATAACGAAACTATAAGTGTTACGTTTTTGCCACTTTAGCTACGGAACCCTAAAAACCTACTTCACAAAATAATATGTCAAATGCCATTAAAAATTATTTACAATCATAGTGCTAGTGCAATTTGACTCTGCTTTTGACCGATTGATTGATTTAAAAGTTGATAATTTTTATTTTATTGACCATAATACAGTATAGCACAAGGAACAAAAAAATTACACGTGATATGTGTCCAGACCCCCTCCCCC